>CM061062.1:98818706-100128540 GCA_030762895.1 Sophora flavescens
ACTCGATAGATAGGTTAGCAACCAATATGAAGGTTAATTAAATCATTAACCAATGTTTAGTTTTATCAAAACTTAGGGAAATGCACATCGGACATTTTAGAGACTTAACAAGTCTTCCACCGAATGCCCTACTTTCCCGTCGAAGTCACACTTTATCTCTTCATCAAGAGTCTTCTCTTCAACAAATGAGGTTTGTACCAACCCATGTTTTTGCATCTCCCTTAAGATACCTCTCATGGGAGTTCTGACATCAACCACTTGACTCTTAAGAGTAGGTCCCACAAAGCTGTCAATGGCATTGACTCCCGAACCCCCATGATTTGGCATAGGACCTTGTGCCCCATTCGGAGCATCTTTCTGAAAGCTCAACCACTTAGCATCAATAAGGTCTTGTACCTTAAATTTGAAAGCCCTGCAGTTCTCAGTGGAATGACCTATTGCCCCCGCATGATACTCACATTTAGCATTTGGGTCGAACCACTTCGGATAAGGAGGCCCCAATGGTTTCATTGGGATAGGAGTCAACACAGATTTGCTTATAAGCTGATGCAGTAGCTCAGTATAGGTCATGGGTATCGGGTCGAAATGTACTGCCTTTCTTTCCGAGTTATACGGTGGTCTTGTTTGGCTGGTGTTTGGGTTTGAACCTAGGGGTTGAACAATTTGAGGTGGCATGGTAAGGGGTGTTTGAGGTTGAGAGGGGTATGATGGCCGGTAAGGAGCCATCTGTTGAGGATTTGGAAATTGTGAAGTGGTAGCGATGTATGGCTGGTTGGCTTGGTGATATGGAGGTGGTTGGTAATATGAGGCGTATTAGGCTTGCAAGGCGGGTGTTTGGTTTGGTTTAAATTGGTTCGGTTTCTTTTGTTCAAAGGTTACTACGTGTGCTTCTCCTTCTTTCTTTTTCACAAACGGGGCTCTCTTCGGGCCGTTCATTACTGAAGTCTCAGTGATCTTGCCATTCCTCATTCCACTTTCGATTCTTTCGCCGATAATGACCATGTCATAAAAGTTCAATGACACGATTCCGATCATTCTATCATAGAAAGGCGAATGGAGGGTATCAATTAACATTGCCACAATTTCTTTCTCGGCCAACGGAGGCTCTACCTGAGCAGCCAATTCCCTCCATCGTTGTGCATACTCCTTGAAAGTCTCTGTGTATCTCTTTGCCATATTTTGGAGTTGCATCCTATCATGAGCCATGTCAATATTGTACTTGTATTGCTTCAGGAATGCATCTGCTAGATCTTTGAAGGATCGGACGTGAGCCCGTTCGAGATGCGTGTACCAATTTGAAGCTGCCCCGATTAAACTGTCTTGGAAGAAGTGAATCAATATCTTATCATCTTGAGTGTATGATGCCATCTTCCTTATATACATGGTCAAATGGTTTTTGGGACAAGTGGTTCCCCGATATTTGTCGAAATCGAGTACCTTAAATTTTGGGGGAATTAGAACATTTGGCACCAGACAAAGTTCCGAAGCATCCCGCAGACCATAACTATTTACTCCTTCAATAGCTCGTAGTCTTTCTTCTAGCACTTCCAACTTTTCTTTAGATTGGGAATTCCCTCCTGACTGATTCACTGGAGTTTCACCGTACATATTGTTGGAAATAACAATGTTTATGACTTCCCTTCCCAAGTAGTTAGGTTCATTGTATAGAAGTAGATACATTGCACCGTCCTACCGTCCATTTTAATTACCTTGTAAATTGTATTTAGCATGCTATTTCCTGTGTAAATCAGCTCTATAAATATATCTTTTTGCTGAGTGCATTATTCACTCAAGCTATTCAGAAATACTCGTGTGTTTGGATATTTGATATGGTATCAGAGCTCCCGATCTAGGGGGCTCTGCTTCCGCCGTTTTTGGTTGCCTTCATTGTAACCCTTCCTTTAAACTCTGTTCAGACACCATATTGTGCCGTCAGAGCCCTTTTTGTCAATCGTTTGCCACTGTTCACAGGCATCAGGACCCTTTTGTCCCTTGTTTGCCACTGTTCACAGGTGTTGACCACCGTTGACCATCGCGACTCAGCCCGGAACTTGACCAGAAGGTTCGCCGCTCCAAGATCGGCCAGAACCCAAAACGCCGCTGCCAGAGGACTCGTCAAGCGCCGTCACACGCGCATCCACTTTCCGACGCGTGTTGCTCACGCACCACCATGCAGAAACCTGTTGTCGGTGAAGTTTTTTTTTCAGTTCGCGGACTCTCCTGAGACTGTTTTGGGGGTTGGTTTTTCATTCGGACCTCTTGAACTCTAGGCACCTGTTCAAGTCCTTCTTGTACGTACCTTCATTTTTCTGATTCCTAACTTACTGGTTCTGTCATACGAAGAAGAGATGGTTAACCCAAGTAATAAGGGGTGGAACACTCTTTGTACTTCTCCAGGGAGACACAGATCCATGGGTCTTTATTTGGTGAGCATTAAGTCCCGTTTGTTGGCCCTCCACCTCTACCTCGTTTGCTGCACTTGCTGGTTTTGTTACTGTTTTTTCTAGTTCCTCCATGTCGAATGGTGAGGAAATTGTCAAGCAGAAGGACTTGGAAAAAATGAAGGCTTTCCTCAACGATCTGGAGAAATTACCAGGTAACTGTAATTTGGCATATTCAGGTAAGCTTCCACTTTCATTCGGATTTAATGTCTCAAAAAATTCTCCTACCCCTTTTTGGATATTAGACTCAGGCGCCACAGACCATATGACACCCTCCTCTAAATACTTCTCCACATATTCTCCTTGTTCCAGTAATAAGAAAATTATCACTGCTGATGGTAACCTTGTAATCATTCTTTGGGATTGGAAACATTGAGATAAATCCATCTATAACTTTAATGAATGTTCTTCATGTTCCAAAACTATCCACAAACCTCATCTCCATACAAAAACTTACAAAAGACCTATCCTGTAATGTGATTTTTTATAGTAATTGCTGTGAATTTCAGGACAAGGATTCGGGGAGGATGATTGGACGTGCTAGAGAAGGGAATGGCCTTTACTATCTTGAAGGAACAAGTGTGCTCTACACAGCCAGAAACAACTTGCCCCACTCATACAGGTCAGAGTCCGTCCTTTCGAATAAAGAGAAGATCCATTTGTTTCACCGTCGATTAGGTCACCCCTCTTTCAGTGTCATCAAAATTTTGTTTCCATCTTTGTTTACTGGGTTGACTGTTGAAAGTTTCCATTGTGAGGTATGTGAAATGTCAAAACACAAGCGTGTACCTTTTCCCATAAGTAATAAAAGAAGCACATTTCCTTTTTATCTTGTTCATACTGATGTTTGGGGACCCTCTTCTATTCCAAATGTGTCTGGGGCTAGATGGTTTGTGACATTTATTCATGATTGCACTCGTGTTACTTGGGTTTTTCTGCTTAAACACAAATCTGAAGTCAGTACAGTTTTTCCAAACTTTGTTTCGATGATCAAAAATCAGTTTGGTGTGGTAATAAAAAGATTAAGGTCAGATAATGGCAAGGAATACTTCAATCATGTTCTAACTCCATTTTGCCAAAAAGAGGGAATAATTCATGAATCTTCTTGTGTCAAAACACCGCAGCAAAATGGGGTTGCGAAAAGGAAAAATGGGCATCTTCTAGATCAAACCAGAGCACTCTGTATCAGAAAAATGTTCCAAAAGGTTTTTGGGGAAAGCTGTTTTTTAAAGAACATATCTTATTAATCGATTACCCTCTAGAGTCTTGGGGTTTAAAAGTCCTATGGAGATTCTTTCCTCTTTCTACCCTAACTTATCCCCCACTAATAACCTCAAACCGAGGATCTTTGGGTGCGTCTCCTTTGTTCATGTTCATAGTCAAGAAAGAGGTAAACTTGATCCTAGAGCCTTAAAGTGTGTTTTTGTTGGGTATTCCTCCACTCAGAAAGGATATAAGTGTTACTATCCCCCGTCGAAAAAATTCTTTGTGTCACGGGATGTCACCTTTCATGAAGAACAAGCCTATTTTCTCCAACCTTATCTTCAGGGGGAGAGTTTTAGGGAAGATAAGGAGGATACAGAAATTCATTTGGAAACTCCTGTTCTCCCTGAAATTCATTTGGAAACTCCTGTTCTCCCTAACCTTGAGTCTGGTACCAATGAGCCTCAATCTAGTACAAATGAGCCTCAATCTAATCTTGAAGCTGAAACTGAAATGGAACCTTCTTCATCAACTATTGATACTCCTTTAGCTGATAATTCTGGTCCTGCTGGAAGACCTTGGAAAAATCAGGTGTTTAGAAGAAGGCTAAAGGTCATTACTGAATCAACACACGTCCAAGAATCCGACTCAATTCCTTCAACTCAGGTAACAAATTCTGATCTTCCAGCTTTACAAAATAATTTTCCAGCTTTACAGGATGAAACAGAAACCCAAACAGTTGAAGACCTAGACCTTCCCATTGCAATCAGAAAAGGCACCCGAAAGTGTACCAAACAACCAGTATATCCTCTCTCAAATTACCTCTCATTTAAGAAATTCTCACCAACCCACAAGACCTTCCTTGCAAACCTAAACACTACTTCCATACCATCCAATGTTTTTGAGGCATTATCTGATAAAAAATGGAAGCAAGCCATGGATATAGAGATGGAAGCACTGGAAAAGAATAGAACTTGGGAGTTTGTTGCTTTGCCCGAAGGGAAGAAACCAGTTGGGTGCAAGTGGGTGTATACAGTAAAGTATAGGGCCGATGGATCGATAGAGAGATACAAAGCAAGGCTGGTTGCCAAAGGCTTTACACAAACTTATGGGATTGACTACTTGGAGACCTTTGCTCCGGTTGCAAAGATGAATACCGTCCGGGTAATATTATCTCTTGCGGCAAATTATGGCTGGGAATTACAACAATTTGATGTAAAGAATGCTTTCTTACATGGGGATCTTGAGGAGGAAATTTATATGGATGTGCCACCAGGATATGGTAAAAGTGCTCCAACCAATGCTGTTTGCAGGTTAAGAAAGGCATTGTATGGGTTGAAACAATCACCCCGTGCATGGTTTGGAAGATTCACTAAAGTCATAACAGCCCTGGGATACAAACAGAGTCAAGGAGATCATACATTATTCACTAAACACTCCAATTCAGGGGTAGTGACAGTATTATTAGTGTATGTGGATGACATCATAGTGACCGGAAATGATTGGAGGGAGCAGCAAGTCTTAAGTCAGTGTTTGGCAAAGGAGTTTGAGATCAAGACTCTTGGGAAGATGAAATATTTTTTGGGAATTGAAGTAGCTCATTCCCGAAATGGCATTTTCATATCTCAACAAAAATATATCACAGATTTGCTTAAAGAGACAGGAAAGGCAGCATGTAAACCTACAAGTACTCCCACAGATCCGAGTCTAAGAATGGGAAATGCAGAAAAAGATGTTGCAATAGATAGGGAGATGTACCAGCGCCTAGTTGGGAAATTAATTTATCTGTCTCACACAAGACCAGATATTGCTTATGCTGTAAGTTTGGTTAGTCAATTTATGCACAATCCAAAAGAAATACATTTACAGGCTGCTTATAGAATTCTGCAATATCTCAAAGGAACTCCAGGGAGAGGAATCTTATTCAAGAAAAATGGTAGAATGACTCTTGAAGCATATACAGATGCGGATTATGCAGGGTCAATTACTGACAGGAGATCCACTACCGGGTATTGTACATTCCTCGGGGGAAATCTAGTGACTTGGAGAAGTAAAAAGCAAAATGTGGTGGCCCGCTCTAGTGCTGAAGCTGAGTTTCGGGCTATGGCACAAGGTATTTGTGAATTATTATGGCTTAAAATTATCCTATATGACTTGAAGATTAAGTGAGAAGGACCTATGAAGCTCTATTGTGATAACAAGTCTGCAATCAGCATTGCACATAACCCTGTTCAGCATGATCGAACTAAACATATCGAGGTGGATAGACATTTTATCAAAGAAAAGCTCGATTGTGGTTTGATTTGTACTCCTTACGTACCCTCACAAGAACAACTTGCAGATATTCTAACTAAAGGACTAAGCAGCCCTGCATTCGAAAGAATTCTATCCAAGCTGGGAATAGAGAATACCTATTCACCAGCTTGAGGGGGAGTGTTGGAAATAACAATGTTTATGACTTCCCTTCCCAAGTAGTTAGGTTCATTGTATAGAAGTAGATACATTGCACCGTCCTACCGTCCATTTTAATTACATTGTAAATTGTATTTAGCATGCTATTTCCTGTGTAAATCGGCTCTATAAATATATCTTTTTGCTGAGTGCATTATTCACTCAAGCTATTCAGAAATACTCGTGTGTTTGGATATTTGATACATATTCTGAGGGAAGGAGTATGGCATGTAGGAGGATCCGAAGTTTGGCATCATTTGAGTCCCCTGGGGTCCATAATGTAGGGTGTATTGTGTATTTTTTGGATTGGCGGAAAGTGTCACTATCAGGGTGTTACCATCTGTAGGGTTGACAGTTTGTGTTTGTGGTATTTCGACAACATCGGTGGGGGTTTGTGTCTGAGTGATATGTTCGGAGTTTTGAATGCCATCTTGTGGGCTGGGGGCCGTTGGTGGCACAAATCCACGAGGCAAACCGTATGGGGGATTGTTCGGGTCAAATGAAAGGTGAGTTTGGTTGCTTGGACAAATAGTGAGAGGCATGATGGCCCCTGGTTGGTTGAAGCCTTGAATAGGAATCTGAGCAAAACTGGGCGGAATGAGAGGTGTGGCCGGATGTCCTTCTTTCGAGGCTGGAGGGTTCTCCTGTGTTCTTTTCCTTCTGCATTGCTTGTAGGATCTCCATCATCTTAGTCATCTGATCCTTGATTTGACTGACTCCATCCCTGATCTCTTGGACTTCTTCTAGTTCACCCGTCATGGCTCTTGTCTATGACCGAGTGCGATAAGGGTGTCTTCGAGCAATTGTTCAGAAAAGCCACACATTGTTTTAATCGAAACAAAAGTGAGAACAAAATGTTGGGAAAAAAAGCAAAAAGCTTTTATGAAAATCACCTTTGGAGTTTGTTATTATTTTTGGAGTTAACACCTTATAACAGACAAGAGATGGTCCCTCCATCCCACACAGAGCATTGTGCTCATAAGATGGAATGGAGTTGACAACAAATCTAGGGGAGAGACAACTCTCCACAATTGATGTTGTCTCAAACACACTAGCAATTCTGAATTGAGACATCTCGTCCTACCCTTTGCACAGAAGGAAGAATCCTATAAGGCAAAGATGTAGTGGACCACATACTAAAGGAAGACCATGCTCCACGATAGGTGTCGTCGCAAGTCAACTGCAAGAGTTGGAGTGCGAAGGAATCATAGAAGCAAGAACTTATTTCATTAAAAACTCCTCAAAGCAATACATAGAATTATGGGGGCAAGGCCATATTTCATTAAAATCTCCTCAAAACAATACATAGATTGGGATTACATCATAATTCTTGGCATTGTTACAACATTTTCATCCTAAAGTCAATAGCTTAGGTCTCTTTCTTTTTAGCCCTCGAGCAAACCCTTCACACATCTGCATGAAATCATCCAACTCAGCCGGGAGATGAAGCATAGGGTCTGCACGAATTTGTTTTTCTGCCTTTTCAAAGCATTGGACGAAATTCGGAATACAATGGCTTAGTTCCAAATTCATGCTCATATATCTTTTTCTCCATATGTCAATATCTATCCCTCGTTCTCGGGCCTCTTCTCTCCACCACTTCACGACGTTCATTACTTGAACCATTTGATCATGATAGTGTTTTGCTGAGGTCCACCCTAAATCGCACTGTTTCTTGATTTCAATTAATAGGATATTCAGCTCTTGGACCTTTTGCACCAATTCATCAGTCATCCTGTCTTGTGCACAAATTTGCTTTTGTAAGTTGGCATTGACTCCCCTTTGTCGATCAACTTCCACTTCCAATGACTTTCTCACATCTCCTTGCTGAATGACTTCTTCTTCTAACTGACGCTTTTCTTTTCTTAGTTGATGCCTCTCTGTTGTCAAGGACAATACTTTGCTTTCAAGATTCTGGATCCTAGTCGTGACGCTCGGCGGGACCTTGTCTGTATTCTTCTGGACTCTTGAGGTTACGAAGATATCTGCACACAAATCTTTTAAATGTTCATTTTCCATTGTTAACTTCTCACAACGCTTCTGACCAATGGCTATTTTCAACTCGGCATCTTGCTTTTGTTGTTCCATTTCCTTCATTTGTGCTTCCAGGACTTTCAGTTGTTCTGCCATTTGAGTTACCGAAGAGGAGTAATCTTCAACTTTCGTGCTTTCTGCAGTAATGTTGACAGGACCTTTCCTTGATTTTCTCCATGCTTCATACTCTGAGACAATGATTAGGATTGGTCGGCCCAATTGTGATCTCCCCGCCATCCTCACATTATTCCATGCATTTCTAACTTCTTTTTCCAACAACTTGGTATTCTCACCATCCTCGTATCAGAAACAGCATACACGAAGTTGTTCTTCTCGTGGCACGGTTTGCGTCCAACAAAGTTGTCGTAAGGCTATGGCGGGTGTGTAGGATATGCACCCTCTTGGGCTCATCAAAGGAACATTTGGATATTCACCACAACTATAAATGATATCTTGCCCCTGTTGACTTTCGTACCATGGGCATACCCACTTGAAAGAGTCTCTTTCCACTTTGTCAAACTCGTTCTTCCATTCTTCTTCATTAAGTTGTCTTGTAGGGATGTTATGGAAGCCTCTTAGTGGATCTGAATGGTGATTGATATGGCCTTTTGCGTACATGTGAGTCATGACCCATACATAGAGCAATTGCGCACAACATATGTGCTTCCCCTTTGGATGCCGCTGGCAAAATTCTAGAGTCAAAAGTGTTTCAGCCAATACTGCCGGCACGGGGTTTTTCTTTCTTTCAACTGTGAAGAACACGTCCATTGCTGCTTGATCTATCATGTCTAGCGCCGATGGAAATATAACCAACCCATATATTGCTAGTGCCAATACCCTCTCAAAGGTTTCCCAGTCTTGTCGATCCATTAGTTTCCTCAAATGATTTTCAAGAAATTTTCGGGTCAATCCTCGCGAGTTTGAGTGCCCGGTCAAGTTCACTTCAATTTCAGGAAGCCCTAGTAACCCTGCTATGCTTGCAGTGGTCAAGTATTGCCCCATGCAAAAGTACACGGTGGGATTTTTCTGCATTGGCAACTTTAACAGGCAAGCATATTCTTCAATGGTGGGTGTAACGTTCATGTTTGGCAACTCGAAGCATCTGAGATGTGGGCTCCAATACCGACTTAGAGCACTCAAAGCAGTAGCTTGAACCGGTATGAAAATCAGGTCCAAGATCCCTCCATACTTCTAGACGAAGCCTTTTCAATGTTCTTGAGGCAAAGATTGGCTCAACTCTTTCAAATTCTCTAATGAGTTCAAAATCACCCTGGAGCTCTTGGTGGCGGGAGCATTGCTAGTGTGTCTGACTTTTTCCATCTCTTGTTATCGAAGGTGTTATCTCTTACCAAATTATCTGTGCAAGGGAAATTTTATTTTATTAATAACATTTGGAAAGAAAAAAAACTTATGCATAGGACTGTACCAAGATGCATGAATGAATGACATATTGACTATGCATGGCCTAAAATACTACTTGCACGAATATACAATGAATAAGAATGAGTGTAACAGGATGCAGGAATGAATGGCATGTTAAGGTGGGTGCATGTGGGATGCGTGCAGAAAATCGTTATAATGCATGAGATATAAATGTGATCATTCATGTTGCAGAAAAAGATGGAATGGGCTCCCTTTTGTCCTACATAGGTCATATCCTAAAGTTGGGACTTCCGAAGTCAAGACCCTATTTTGGTAGGCTGCTAATGGCATTTTATGTGCATGACTTTCGGGACAGATCTAGACCCCTAAACATATGGTCACCGGATTACCCTCATCTAAAAGATAAGGATCCGAATCCATGAACCTCACCACAGGGACAAATAAGTCACAATATGGTAGTCCATGTCCCGATAGCAATCCGAGCGGGAGAATCAGTGACTGTCAGGGACGCAAAAGCATCACAATAACATCACTGAAGCCCCTTCTAATCTTATGGCATTCCAAGACTCGGGTATAGAGTCCAAAAGTGTGTGCAACATGTGATAGTGATGTGTGTGATGGGAGCATACAAACCTTCACAAAAACCTGCTAAAACAAAACCACCCCAAACCTGCAAAAAAGGAACAAAAACACCAATACAAAAGTTCTCTACCCTAAGGTTGCCAGAATATACAAAAGCAGTTACGAAAGCATTAAAAAAAGAAATAAAACAAAAAGGGTAAAACAAATATTTTCAAAGTTTTTAAAAAAAAAAAATTGCACAACCAACTATGATAGGCCTGACTCTTAAAACTCCCCAACGAAGCCGCCAGCTGTCGCGGTAGTCCCATCCGGGAGCCGCGAAAAAGAAGGTAAAAACAAAGGAGGAGTCGTCACTAAAATTTTTATTGGAAAATCTTATAAAACCCAATTATTTAAAGGCAAACTGATCTAAAAATAGAGAGATGAGTCCGGGAGTCGATTACGAGTAGGGAAGGTATTAGCACCCCACATCGTCCGTTTAAAAAACGGTACCTCAAGTTAATTGTGCAAAAACATTTTTATAACATTTTTAAATATTTATTTTACCCCAAAAATTATTTACAAGAAAATATTATTTTTAATTTTTAATTTTTAATATTTAAAATTTTATTAATTTTTATATTTTTAAAATTATTGTTTATAAAAACTAGATGAGGTTGAACATGGCACATGAGTCCACAGGTTAACCTCATATTTAAGGGACTGAACATGGCCCCGTGTCCATAGAACACCCCTAAAAATAGAAAAATTTAATTATTTTGATTAATTATTTTAACATAAAAAAGACAAAAAAAAGAAAAATCTAGTTTTGGCTTGACAAGATGATTTATCTCGCTCCTACGTATTCCCGGGTGCGATGGGAAACTCAAAGCCACGTAGTTCTTTAGAAAATATTTGATTGGTTGGTTGATTTTATTTTTGGTAAATATTTGATTTTTTTTTATTTTTTTTTGTTTTAGAAAAGAATTTTATTTTAAAATAAATTCACTTTTGCACAGAGTCCAAGATAGCAGCGCTATACGATAAACCCCTACAATTCATACGACACTTGAGGATGAATTAGTCCATACATCAACGTCGTAGATTGTTGCATGAATTCAAAAGATATTTTTATAAAATGAAATTGGGTAAAATTAGTTAAAAGTATAAATTGAAAAACAACATTTTTATTATTTTTTATAAAAGATAATTCACTCTTGAACAGGGTTAAAGATAGCGGAGCTATACGATAAACCCTTACAATTTTTACAACACTTGAGGACCAAAAAAATCGTACATCAACATTATAAATTGTTGCATGAATCCAAAAGATTTTATCTTATAAAATTGAATAAAAATTTGTAAAAAGAGTAAATTGAAAACATTTATTATTTTATACAAAAAGGGATTCACTCTCGCACAGGGTTAAAGATAGCGGAGCTATACGATAAACCCTTACAATTCATACAACACTTGATGATGAAGAATCATACATCAACATTGTAGATTGTTGCGTGAATTCAAGGAAATTTAACTTTTTGTAAAGTTGGATAAAATTTTGTTTTATTTTTTTATAAAAGGAATTATATTATTTGAAGATGTATCTTTCTTGATGAGACAAGAACACAAATTTGACCCAATTCTAAAAAAAACATGATCAGAAAAGCCTTTTTGTTTTATTTTTTGTTTTTATCTTCTCAAACCTTAAGTTGAGCCCACTAGTAAGCCCACATGCACCACCTTCAGACCAAAAACATTAACCCTAACAAAAATCTAATACATAAAAATAAATAAAAGAGAGCAAGGTATTATTGAACCCATCAATACCAAATAACACTCTGAAGCTATCAATAGCAGAGACAGGGAAACAGAAGCACGACTGGCTGAGCATGGCGGCGACGAGCGGTGGCAGCCCTGGAAGCATGACGGTCGAGCGGCGAGGCAGAGGGGGCGACACTCGTCATAGCAGCTTCAGATCCGTATGGTGGCTGCGGCGGAGGAGAGGGGCGTTCAGGGTGACAGCGCACAGTGCTGGGTGGATTTGTGTTTGGACGTGTGTGGCGGCACTGCAGCGACGTAGAAAACGAAGGTTGGCGGTCCGAGGCGGAGTCCAAGGCAGGGATGGCGGCGGTTCGGTAGTGTTGTCGTGGCGGAGGAGAGGGGCGAGACTATGATTCGTGACTGAGAATGGTGGTTCACGCGACGGAGATGGCGAAAAACGCGCTCAGGCGACGCGGGCAGTGGTGGCACCGCACCAAGCGACGACGGCGAGACGAGCGCCGTTCCTGGGCAACTAAGGGTGGCTGGCGCAATGGAGGAGAAAAGACCAAGAGGGAAAGGAGAAGGAGATGGGTTCTGTCAGTAGAGGAGTAGAGGAAGAAAAATGAAAAAAAAAAAAAAAAGATAAAAGAAGAAGGAGTGGCCGTGGCCAAGAGGATCTGTGATGTATTTTTGTTTTTTTGAAAGTGGAAACAGAGAATGGAGAAGAAAAGAACGAACCTAACTTTATTTTCTTTGTGTTTTTCGTTTTTCTCCCCCCCCCCCCCAGAGTCACGGTTGAATGCGTAATTTATAGCACAAAAAAAAGAAAATGACAAATCTTCTTGTTAGGCCAGCTAGTGCAGGTACAAGTAGTGGGGAGCAAATCAGTCTTTGCTCCACCACCTTGCTTGGGCAGCCATGGTGCAAGGGTAGGAGGACTGTACCATTATCCCTCTTTTTTCTGAAAAAGAAGAAGACGACAAAGAGGGGTATAAGTGTGGGAGCAGGACATAATTTTTATTTTTATTTTAAGCACTCTTCTTTTTTTTATTTGAGTTTGGGCCATGGGCTCAACACTTGCAAAAGAAAATTGGGCCAAGAACATAACAAAGATATATATATTTTTTACAATTTTATATTTCTCTTTTGTTTTCAAAAATATTAATTAAAAAGAAAATATCCGGACAAAATTAGGTGTTCACAAACTAAATTAATGTTCTACTTTGATTAGAGGACGAAATTGATGCCGCTCTTACCAAAATTAAGTTTAGTGTTATTTTATCTATAGTTTGGTGTTGGTAGGCTAAAGGAAAACCTAACATATGCTAGTCATTGACATTATGCCAATAGACAACTACATCAATTTATAACCTAAGTGTGAAGTGCCTTATACCCTTAAAAAAAGAAAATTACTTAGGATGCAGAGGGATATTTTGCAGGAAAACCCTTGAGCAACCATGTGTCTAGGCCCTAAATGGTCGGCCTTAGTGTCATATCCATCCCGGAATCACATGAGAACCTACCCCATTTAGCAAAATAATTATATTTTACTACACAAGTAATTTGATAAAGAAGCATAAAAGAGATTGCATCGAACAGGTGCAACAACAATGCTCTTCATCTGCTTACTATACAAGGCAGGGTGTCACTTGAAAATCATGACAAGCTAATATTCTCACTAAATCCATTCCCATCTCAATTCAGCAGATTTCTCATTTCTCCGGTTCTAGTTAATACGTATGTTTCTGAATTACATGGCTAGATCGATGAATACAAAGTATCGCATAGATGCAACCATCTGTTGCTTACAACTACTGCACCTAATTGTCTAATAATAATATTTATCAACAAATCATCGGCCACATGGGTGGAAATAGGAAAATTAGTTTGGGGTATAGACATCATATATATCTTGAACACTAAAATGTTTTGCATTGAATACATACCTAACATATCCATACATCATTTTTCAGCTTCGGCTGTGGTGCCCCAATCCCTCCCTCGGTGTAGTTCCACTTCCACCACTGATTGGCCAGTTGCTAAGCTCAATACACGACAGTGAATCAAATTATTGAAGCTCTGATGCAGCAGCAGTAGAGTGCAACAATATAATTGCCCAAAAAACTGCAAATCCGAGATATTAGGATCTGGCGGTGTCCTCATTGACATGTACCCATTTCAATTGGTTGATTCATCTTCTTCCCATGCTTCTGTTGTTCTAACTCTAACTCGTTCACCATTAAAGTGAATGTACTTCCATTTAAGCCCATAGCGTTTTATAGCCAATTTCCGCTTTTCTTCTTGGCCTAGTTTTCTAAAGGCACTTGCCACTCTCCTGACTGTATCCTCGTCAGGTTTTACCCGCAACTCTTCCATGTCTGCAAATACCTAATCTTACAGATAAGAAAGCGATATGTTAAAGCATAGAAGACTTCAAACCAGAATTGCTGAAAAAAAGTCATGTAAAAAAGTAGTGACATTAATGCCACTAACAAAGATACCTCTATAATCTTATCTGGCATATTATGATGATCATACAAGGCAATCATCCTAGAAAACAATCTCTTTGAGACAGAGCGCATGTGGGTATGTAGAATCATATTCCACAATGATTCTGCCTCATCTACCCTCTGGTCCATTTCAAATGCCAGAAGAAGGGTGTCATATGTTCCCATTGTTGCTCCTTGACCTTTGCTTAACATCCACTTTGCTACCTGAGTAGTGTTGAAGATTGATAATTGGTAATATTCTTTTCCATTCGTTACAAGTAACCAAACAACTCAGGGTCATCAAGCAAAAGAGGTACCATTCATACATTTATGTGTTGTGTACATAATGGGCCAATACTGGGATGTCAGATAAAAGCAGACAAAACTCATGCATGTTTATATGGCGTAAACACAAACTGGATTTCATTCTCAAGAAGGATTGAACAATGTCAATATTGATGGATGATACATCATTATGAAAAAAACAGAAATAAATTAAAGCATATTGATATATAAAATATATAGAAGATTCATATCTATAAGTGATTTGAATACAAGCCGGGCCTTCAAAAGCAGAGGGAACAATTTGATGAGCTTAAGAGTGAAGAACATTCTTCATTTATGTATTACTTCAAACCATATGCTAAACTTAAACCATGTTTGAGGTCTGTAATTTCAGCTTTAGTTAACACTCAAATTCATTTATCCAAAGTTTTAACAAGAAACCATCCATTTCATGAGGAAAAAAAATTAAAATGTGGAGAGCTTTGAAAGAGGCACTTCAGCTTTAGCTAGGGCTTGTTACAAAAACAACATTTAACAGTTATCAAAAAAAGTGATTACTACTATTAGCTGTGAAATATTCTCTCAAAATCCACAAAGGCAAATGATCAGCATGGTAAGATATGCAACAGGAATTGTTTAAAATATAGCATGATAAAATAGTGGTGGTCATACTTGAATTACTCGAATCCACTGCTGCCTTTTCCTTAAGATTTTTAAAGCCTTGGCCGCTGCAATCATCGGAAACTCTAATTCCCAAGCTACCCATTTATCTAATGCTCCATAAACAGCCTCCTTCTCATTAGGGAGTTGAGACACCTGCCATTTCAACATTGACAAATGCACAAGACAAAATCAATATATAAAGAAAGATCGAAACTTTTTTCTCTCCTTGACCTGGATCACTAAACTCCTTCCTCAGTACTCATTAACAATCACAATTGGTTTGATTTCATCTCGTGGGGTGGCCAAATATGACACTCAAAACCAAAAGGAATGGGGCAGGTAAACATACAAGTCTGACAAGAGTGAGGGCCTTTTGGCCAGATTGAGCTGAATCTCTTCTTTTCCACAAGTGATGCTCTTTCTTCTTACTATTCCTTTTTCTGCATCGGAAGATGACACATTGAAGTAAATGGTAAATAAAACAGAAGCACATCACATTCACATAGCAACTTGATGAAGAAAATGGAATAACCTACTTGTCCTTCTCTATGGGGCTACCTAGGGCTCTACCACTTCGCTTAGGATTGGATTGAGCAAGGGAAACATCAGAGGCACAATAGATACAAATTCTCTGCAACTAAAATTTAAAAATAAATAAATAAATTGAATGAATGAAGCTTTAAATATAAGAAAAACAAAAATTATTGTGAAGGTGTTTACCTTGTGTGAGAGTGAGACAGATAATGTAGTTCTTGGGAATTTATTCCCAAAAAGTAGAAATCTTGTTGTGTTAGTCTTACCCTGACGAGTCACCTGTTCAAAACAGAACAAATTTTCATGATTCTGTGATGAGATAAAGCATCAGAGCAAGTAGCTGTGTGATTGATTACCTGATATGTTACTGGTGAAAGAATTGGGGACAAAATTGAGTTTTCACATAATATTACACCCATAATGTTTTTACTCTTTATCTTCAATATACATGAAAATGCAGAACCTCATTTGCGGTATCTTTCAAATTGGAGAAGATGGGTGTAGACGAAGACCCAAAAAGAGAGTGGAACATGGGAGAGTTCGGGTCATTAGTATTGGGCCTTATCTATTTTAACAGCCTTGGGCCCATTCATCTTTCAACTTTCTACCCCTTTTTGTCCACATTGATTTAGGATTGAGAGAACTTGCAAAAACATTATGTTAAATTAAGAGAAAATTTATATTTAATATTAGATGAATAACAGTGATAAATTGCACTTGATTCATTTTTTTAAAAATGCGCGCATGAGAACACCTCAATCGCATTACAATAAAGTAAATAAATGAAGTAAATAAGTAAAAATATACACAAATATTGATACTCATTACTGAATTAGGTCATGTCAAAAGCCTGACCAAATTAGATAAATAGTGATATTCATTCACTATAAAATTATACATGTAGTTTTCTGATTTTATATACACATGTATTATTTCATCAATAAAGAGTTTAATTTATTTTAACCCAGGAGCAGGATCACAATTTTTTCTTAAATATCTTGGTTGGCCCTAAATGCCATGGTAATATTAAAAGAAATTTTGTGTAGTTAAGTTAAGAAGTTAGTTACACCAAACCAAAATAAGCATGAAAAAACAAATAGGAACTCTTAATTGGTGTATAGTTTATCCAACCCGTAGAGAGGGAGAGAGAGTTTGTGTGTATGAATCCATTTTCTTCACGGCTGTCACAAACTCATCCTTTCCAAGATTGTTGAACTGCTTATTTTTTTTGTTGAACTGCTTTTTGACATTGCAGTTTCATTAGACCCTTCACAGTTGAAGTCTTCTAAGACAGAAATATATATTTACAGGGATTTGGATTCTCTTCAAGTTTCACTGTGAAGAGACTCAATATGATAGCTTATAAGATTCATCAGTCAAAAAAAAAATATATGTATGGAAGTGAATAGACATCCATATCTCATTCCCAAAGATATTATAACACTCCTTAGTTCTGCACAACATAAAAAACCGAAACTATTTTCTTTCTTTTTTATCTCTTTTTGCTTAAAATGAAATACCTTAAACTCTTCAGTTTTGTTATTTGTTGGGCCTTAAATTTAGCATCATGCATGTGCAGATTCTGGTTCCTACAATTTGAGGAAGATGTAAGCCGAATCAAAACAATGATAAGTCCGTAACATTGTAAAATTAAACAAGCAGGAGAATGATAATTGACATGCAAACTAAGGATAAACATTCAGATCATTTTCATTAGAATACGTACAGGATATAATGTAAAACTTGTAATTGACAGAATGATTAGCTCAAAGTATTGTTGTTGTCGTTCTCACCAAACAAAGATATATAGAGTGTACGTCAAGCACCCTCTTAACTAAGAATCAGAGACTTAGAGGGTTAAACCAAGCAGCTCAACATTAATGCCCTATCTCATCAAGAATATTTTTTGCTCTCCAGTGGATTCTACCAGTTGATACAACTTGTATGCTTATCCATTTATCGATCCTTGTCAAAATTTACTTCTCCCTTCCCTTCACCGGGAGACGTTTAACCCTTTCGAGATATAAAAATAATTGAAGTGAGATTTACTTCTTCAAACAAAACTCTCACTATAACTCATGCAAATGTAAATTATTAATGTGAAATCTGCACTTGAAATTCAGTAGGCTATATATTAATATCCGCTAATCATGCATTTGTGATCGCTCAAAATTTTAGTTTATAAGATTTGTAGAAGATGAGAGATTGGGTGATTATAGTTATAGAATCAACATAATTAACTCACATTGCTTGGACAGGTTACAACTTACAACTTACCAGTATATCCCATGAAAGTATTAGGATCTCGTCAAATAATTAAAAAAGGGTAAAGTTTTATTTAAGAAAGAAATTAAAATACAACTTTTCAATAACTTATGCATATTATTTTAATAAAAAATTATTCCCCTGATTCGTTAATAGTATTTTTAAAGGATTAGCTTGCAGGATTTGTGAGGTAACAAACTCAAATATAAGTAAAAGTTAATCAATTGAATTTGTTATCTAAATTATATTTCCTTTTATATTTCAGTCCAAAAGTCAATCAATTCAACTTTATTTAATGTAAGTGTTTCAAAAGTCAAGACAATCAACCAATTCAACCAATTCTTTCTACTTTTTCAAAAGTATTGCACACTTCCAAGACAATTAAATGATATTTTATTAATTGTAACTTATTTTTTATATAAATCAAAATAATTAAATTAAATTAACTACCTTCCTAAATAGTTAGTGAATTTTATTTATAATTAAGTCTCGAAGGAATCAACAGAGACTTGCACGAAAACAACGTCGGAAACGTAGCACCTAAACAGGACTAATCATTAGAAGCCCCGCAGCACGTGTAAATGTGGTGTTAATGTCATCATAGAGACACGTGTATGGTGATTAGTGGTTGATGATGTTAGAAATCATACTAAAACTAAATATTGGAATTGGATGACTGTGTGGGACCCCGTCCCGTGATTCATTTTCATGGGAAAATGGAGCCACAAGATGCGCCGAGCTGTAAGAGGCAGACACAGAGACAGAGCATACCTTTATAACCACTCTTTTTACCCAATCAATCATATGATTATGATTTTATTATTGAGCATATAGCGATTCACCAAAGCTTGATTAGCCGCTAGCACAAACGATTCAGCGCGGCTTGGCTCAGTCTGTACCATCACCTAGAATTTGGATTATTTGGATTTCCCTTTGTTGGTATTTAAGCAAAAGGGATTTTTGTCTTTACTGTACTCAACTAACATGATTTCAAACTGTCTTTTGACAAAATTTTGCCTAACTGAGGAATATACGGATTTTTAATTGTAGGAAATGTGGATCTCATCCCTATGCGAGTGTTTAGAACAACGTTTAATAAAAATTATTTTGAATGTAATTGAATTTGTAAAATTTACTTGGTTAAAATTGAGTTTGATATAAAATTTAATATAAATTTTTTTCAACTCAAAAATTAATTTTTATATCTTTTTGGAATCGCTTCTAGAGATAAAATTAATTTTATTTGATAAGATATTGTTTAGATATATGGGTTCTATATTTCTATAAATAGATTAAAGGGTGAAATATTTTGATTCCATTGAAAATAAAATCAAAGTAAACTCCATCTTGTTTTTGTCGCATATCAAACGTGCCAGCTGATTGTATAAACTGTCATCTTTTACCCGCTTCTGAGGTTTAAGGTGCCAGTTTCGACTCCAACCTTTCTAAACTTGGTCAACGAACAAAGCAAAATGTCGTAGTAAATGGCTGGTGGCACAAATTCGGATATATAATTTTTAAAAAATACAAACTAAGAATGTTGATTACAAATTTATTTATGAGCCGTGTATTTTCTTACAAACAGCCAGCCACTACTTCAATATTCTAACTCTCCTTTTTTTAAGAAATCAAAAAAAAAGGCTAGGAATGTTAAAAAAAATGTGATGATATTTTATTTTCAATCCACATGCATAAATTAAATTTAAGAACAATTTGCATGAACGGTTCTTCTGTAAGATAAAATTGATATGGCATTATGAAAGTGATTTAACTAATTTGGGCGAGTTCATGACAAACGTAATTAAGTTCTTAAGTTGAACTGTTTTTTATATATAGTTGACTTTTATTAAGTATTCATTAGAAAATTTTAACATGTGTCTCAATTAAATTTAGGGAGATTTGTGACTATATGCTTTAGTCATTTGCGTGACGGATTTTCAGGTTGAGCGCAATGTGCAAGTTGCTCCTTCCCTAAAGTTTGATTATGCATTTTTTTTATTCAACATTCCAAGACCTACCTAACAAGTTCATGGGAAACAAATAATACGTCTGCTAATTAGGATTAAATATAAACTTTGGAAGATAAGACTGTCTTACTTTTAATTAATTAACCAATCAGTCAAATTAAAAGGACAAAACTCTTTTCACAATATGTAGGTAGGAATTCGAACATATGACCTTATCCTCTAAGGTAAACCGTTAATTAGTTGTTCATAATTTTGTTTGATGGGAAACTCATTCATAAATTTTATTGCTAACTGTCTCTTGGATCAATCTTTAGTCGATTACAAGAGTGTAGGGGTTATCGCTTATGTAATTTGCTTTCTTAAAAACTCCTTTTTTTTCCTTCTCCGAATCATGGGTTTTCAAAAATTCTATTGAACTAGAAGTCTACAACTAATCAAAGTCGGGATGGAAAGATCCATTTAATAAGGTAAAACTTGTATCACATCATTTTTTTTTTTCATTTACAAGACTCAAACATCGAACCCAAGACCTTATTTAAAATGAACTAAGCTCCCCACCACTTAGATCAACAAACATTGATTTCTAAATCCTCATCTTAATTATGAAGTAGATGTTATACCCGTGCGTTGCTGACCCAGCATTTCACACTTCTTTATTTGGATAGTTATCTTAAATGTCGAAAATTAAAATTTCTTCAACTTTTGATATTAAAAATCATTGAATGAGTGTTTTGTGTTTTGAACTTCTAAATATGTAGAATTTGTTTATATTTTATATTTTTAAGTTTAAAATATATGCATAATTAACTGAATAACAACTTTATGTATGAGTTATATTTGAAGTGAGAAATATTGAAATAAGTTTAGTCATATGTATGAAATCTATTATTTTGGCTTAAAAACATTTAACACATATATAAACTTAAATGTAAAGTTGCTCGTTGAAGCCCCTAAAAAGAAAAGGAGGACTAACTAGAGTAAGATATAAAGAAAAACTACCATTGAATGTAATAATTTAAGAGTAACTTAAATTGTGAAATGACCAAGTTCATGTGCTTATATAAATCATAACATATTCATGTCTCGAGGATTATAAAGAGAGAAAGAAAGAAGTATTTTGTTAACATTAGAAGAAAACGAAGAGCCAACTATATATATATATATATATATATATATATATATATATATATATATATATATATATATATATAAAACACGTTTCGGGTTCCATCTTCTCCACCATCGACAAGAGAGGCTTCGACAAGGACATCTCCATCCGTCGTGTTTCCATCATGCACATCCCCGGCGGTGACGCGACCCACTAGACCAGCTTCTGGATGGCCATGGGTCCCTCGGAGTAGGGGAGCAGAGCGCACACGATCTTCTCTGCCACCAATCACATCTCTGTTACTAACAAGCGCGTCTCCGTCGCGTACATTTTCGCCTCCTTCGGTCCGATCATGGTCGTCTCCGACGACAGTGCTGCCACCTGGCGCCACCTCTTGTTGGCCATGGGTACCTTGGAGAATCAGAACCCAAAGTGAGGCTCGGGTTTTGATGGGTACCAGTTACACACTGAAAGGACACTATTGGGAGGACTTAGTTGTTGAATTGGGCTCTGGTTGGGCCTTAATCCTGCTACAGAAAGAGTGGACTGTTTGGGTTGACTTATATATATATATATATACACACACACACACACAGAGATGTATATACATTTATTGTTATAAATTTATTGATATAAATCGGCAATTGTATTGACATTATTCCCCTAAGTTTGGGCTGAAAAATACCAAGATACTCCAATATTGTTGATGAGTGTGATTTCACCTCATATTTCTTTATCATATTGCATGCATTTTCATGTAGTTTAGGCATTTTTAATTTGATTTTTGTTAGTTTTTACCTTGGAACGGGTAAGGTGGTTTTGTGGTGTTTATGTGCAGGAATTGAAGATTAAAATGTTCATGATCAACCATGATGGAGCTTGCATGAAGACGGAGCTTGAAAAGCAAGAAAACTGAGCCAAACAGAGCCCATCACGGCCTAGCCGTGACAGCCATCACGGTCATGATCGAGCAAGGCTGAAAAGAAAAGTACACAAAAGTCAGAACCTGTCACAGCCAGGCCGTCATGGCCATCACGGCCGTGACAGGCCAAACAATGCCAAGTTTTTCAAGACAGAATCTGTCACGGCCTGACCGTGACACGAAAAATCTGAAAATTTAATTGCTGATTTGATCTGATTTTGTAACAACTTTAATCCAAAGTTACCCTACATTATAAATAGGACTCTAAGGCTCGAAAATAGGGATCCCTTGGGCTGCTACCTTAGGTAAAAATTAGGATTTCTCTTCTTCTCAATTTCTTCTCTTCTCTTAGGTTTTTTTTTATGCTTTTGTTAATCAAGCTTGCTATGAACATGGCAATGCTTGAGTAGTCTTTTTATTTCTAGGAATTGGGGTTATGCCCAAGACTTGTTTTATGTTATGAATTGACGTTTTACTTCTTGCTAATCCCAATTTGCTTTCGATTTGATTACTATTTTATGAATTACTTGTGAATTTGGTGCGCACTTATTTGCATGTCATAGATACTCTAAGGAGGAACCTAGCGGTGAACTTAGGTATTGGATCTATAAGAATCGAACTGAGGACTTAAATCACGAGAGTTAGAAGCGGTCCTTCGATAGTTCACTGAATTGTCACAAAGCTTAAAGGGTTCAATTTAAATTCAATTACCATGAGAGTAGGGGTTGGTTTAATTAGGTACGGTTCTTGTATCCCGAGAGGGAACATTAACTTATTTAGGATAAATTTGCCTTCAAAACAATTTTGATTATTAACAAGAGGGTAGTCAATTTAGTAGCATGAGCAGTTTTGTTGGTAACCCAATTCCTGGAAATCTCTTTTGATATTGAAAAATCCCATATTTGATTTGATTGTGATTTTGTTTGATTGCGTTTTAGATATTTGATTTGTTAGTTAATCTTTTAAAAACCAAATCTTTTCCAAATCTTTTTCTAGTCCAGTTTAATTGATTTAATAACTGATAGTTATTTAAGATCACGGTCCCTGTTGATTCGATCTTTTTATTACTTGACGACGAAACCGTACACTTGCGGATTCGCGCCCATCAAGTTTTTGGCGCCGTTGCCGGGGACTGTATTTTCTTGAATTTCAATTAAATTTTTAAATTTATTTTTCTAGATATTTTTTTTCATTTATTTATTTTTCTTTTTCTAGAGTATCTATCTCTCTTTGCAGGTATTTTTCTCTTTTATGCGAAGATCCCAAAGTCTTGGAAATCTTGTTGAAGTTGACCTCGAGATCGAAAGGACCTTTCATAGACGTGGGAGACTACAAAGACAAAGAGCGAGAGAAAGGTTGATTCATATTCCACTCATCACGAATCTACCGAATACCAAACCACTGAACGACTACGCGGCCTCAAATGCTAGGGATTTGCGAAGTGGGATTACTAGGCCAGAAATTGAGGCGGAGAACTACACTATACCGCCTCTGTTAACTGGCATGATTAGGCAACATCAATTTGGAGGATTACCCTCAGACGACCCGACTGATCATGTGGAGACATTCTTGGAGTTCACCGATGCAATAAGAATTCAAGGTGCCCCGATTGATGCTTTTCGCTTGAGGTTATTCCCCTCCTCTCTGACTGGAAAGGCAAAAGCTTGGTTGAAGCAAGTGCCCGCTAATACCTTGTGAACTTGGGACCAACTGGAGCAGGCATTCTTGGAAAAATTCTTCCCTCCATCCAAGACTGCTTACCTACGAACTCAGATCACCGGCTTCTTCCAAAAGGACGGAGAATGCTTATCCGAAGCTTGGGATCGTTACAAAGGATTGCTAGAGTCTTTCCCACGTCATGGGCTCGAGAGGTGGTTTTTAGTGCATACCTTCTACAACGGATTGGATTGCTCTTCAAAGGTGTCACTTGACTCCGCAGCTGGTGGAGCCTTTATGAATAGATCACTGATTAAAGCGTTCAATATCATTGAAAATGTAGCCACCAACTATCACCAATGGGGTTCGGAAAGAGGTATTAACCCGAAAAAGCTTTCGGGGGGTAAGTTTGAAATGAATAGCACTGATCTAACTACGTCTAAATTTGACTCATTGAATAAACGCTTTGATAAGCTTGAAAAGGCTAATGTGAGTTCAATTGGTGCTACTAATGTTGTTTGTGAGATTTGTGGAATGCAGGGACATGACATAATGGAGTGCCCTCATGGTATTGCTCCTGGATCCGGTGCTTTGGGGGAACAAGTGAACTCTTGTCACAACTTCTATGACACGAACCCGAAGTTGCCAAATTATGCTCCTCCAAGTCCTTACAACCAAGTAAGGAAGAATAATCCTTATCTCTCCTACGGGAACTTCAGCAACACATTGAACCATGAATTCCAAGAAGGCCAAGGTAATAGGAAACCCATATCGGGGTATCCTCAGGTACAAAAGTATAAACTTGAGTCTCTTTTGGAAAATTTTGTTGAAACTCAAACAAAGCAAAATGAAGAGTTTAGGCTACAAGGTAGGGCAGTCAATGAGGCAATAAAAGAGTAGACATCTAAGTTAGATAACTTAGCCATCCATAATAAGATGTTAGAAACTCAGATTGCCCAACAAGCTAGTACATATTCTAGAACTAAGGGTACGTTTCCGGGATAACCCGAAGTTAATCCCAATGAGCATTGTAATACTATATACTTGAGGGATGATGAGCTTAGGGTAGTTGAAAAGGATGTGGAATGTGAGGAGGACATGAGTGAACATGAAGAAATAGAGCCAAAGTATATCCCTCCACCACCTTACCAACCCCCAATACCTTTCCCACAAAGGTTGGTCAAGAAAAAGCAAGTGGAAAAAGAAACTAAGAGCTTAATTGAGGAGCATGATGCCATGATCAAAACTAATATGCCTCATAAACTAAAAGATCCAGGAAGTTTTTATATTGCTTGCTCGATTGGAGAAGTGAAAATAGACCAAGCCTTATGTGACTTAGGGGCTAGTGCGAGTTTGATGCCACATACCATCTTTGAGAGGTTAGGAACCAAGGAGTTGAGTCCATCCAAATTCTCTTTACAATTTGCGGATGGCTCAACTAAAACTCCTCTAGGCATACTAGAGAATGTTCCCATAAAGGTAGGAAAATTTTTCATTCCTACCGGTTTCACGGTGTTGGATATGAACGGGAATTCTAAATTCCCTATCATTCTTGGAATGTCATTCTTGGCCACAGCTAGAGCAATAATTGATGTAAAAAATGGTAAGTTCTCTTTGAATGTAGAGGAAGGTAGGGTGTATTTTAATTTGACTAACTCATATAACAACCCTCCTTTTGAGAGTCATGTGTGCAGGATTGAGATAATGCCTCTAAAGGTAAGGAAGAGCTTAGCATGTAAGCAACTCCCAAAATTTGCATGACAAATGATGCACCAAATGATGATGAAATTGGAGTTGCTCAACATGTGGAGTTAAAACTTCCACCGGGAGGAAGTAAGGCCATGAAACTCAGAATGAAAAGGGCAAAGCGAAAGCGCATGTGGCCATATGAACAAAATAGGCTCTTTGAAGGACTTCCTTGGAAGAGAGGTGTTCTTTCACTTCCAAGTCCAACTGATCCCGGTTGATTGAAAGGAGCATGGTCAAGCTTAAGACCGTAAATAAGCGCTTCTTGGGAGGCAACCGAAGCTTTCTTTCCCTTTTTAATTTGTTTTTGAATTTTGTTTTTGAATAATTTGAGAAGATTAGGAGGAGAAAGATCACAAATTGATGTTTTGCCAAGTATTTTCAGGTTTTAAGGAATGAAGAGCAGAAAGACATGGAAAAATGAAGTCAGAAGAGATCATGGCCTGGCCCTGATGGCCATCATGGCCGTGATGGAGCAATTTAAAAAAGAAGAGGAGACCAGAATGGATCACGCCCAGGCCATGATAGCCATCACGGGCGTGATGTGAAAAAGCAGGAAGTCAGAATTGATCACGGCCCAGTCATGATGTATATCACGCCCGTGATGGGGACTCGCTTGACACCAGAACTGGTCACAGCCTGCCCGTGATGAATGTCACGGTCATGACACGTCTTCCAGCAGCTTTATGACTGGCATCTATGCCAACACCCTCCACCACTGATAGCGTGCGAATGCACGTGCGAATCCGGCAAGTGTACCGGACTGCCGTCAAGTAATAAAAGATATCGATCCCACAGAGACTGTGTTCCCGAATCACAACTAATTATCAAATCGATTAAGTTCTGGACTTTTTAGAGAGTTTTGAAATTGGTTTTTGAATTTGAATAGATGAGCAGAGATCAAACAAACAGAAAACAAATCTTTTTGATTTTTCAGATCTAAATGGGTTCCTAGGGATTTAGGTTACCACAAGATCGTTTACGTTATGAAGTTGATTACCCTTGTTAATTAGCGAAATTGCCTTGAAGGTGAGTTTATCCTCTGATAGCTTAAGCTCCCTCTCGGGTTACAAAAGCCGTGCCCAATTGACCCGACCCCTACTCTCGTGGTAGTCGATCCCAGATTGGACCCTTTGCGTTCCGTGACAACTCGTTGCTCCTCGAGGGACGGCTTCTAACTCTCGTGATTTCAGTCCCAAGTCTGACTTCTATAGGTCCGACACCCAAGTTCACCGCTAGGTTCCTCCTTGAAATGTCTCGGTCATGCAAATAACCCTAGTTCACCGCTAGGTTCCTCCTTGGATCATTCACATCTCACAAACCAGTGGCTGCCGGGCTTTACGAGTGAATCACCCTAGAGATCCTAAGTTCACCGTTAGGTTCCTCCTTAGAACGTCTATGTCACGTAAATAAACGGTTGCCGAAATTTATGAGTGATTAACACACTAGAAATCAGATCTAAAGCAAATCGTGATTAACAAAGAGTTTACATCAAATTTACATCATAAACAAACTTGGGCAGAGCCCTAATCCCTAGAAACTATGCTACTACTCCAGTCTTGCCATGGAGATGACAAGCTGGGTTGACAACATAATAAAATTCAGAAAAGAGAAGAGAGGAGAAGAAGAGAGATCTAAGCCTAAGTACTAATGTGTTGTGTTCTCTCCAATGTGTGATCCCCTGTATCTGATGCCTTGGTCCATATTTATAGAAATGGGGAAGTTAGAGTCCCAAACCAACTCAAAATCTGATCTATTTCGGTTTCTTCAGGTCCAAGTAATGCGCGTCACGGCCGTGATGGCCATCACGGCCAGGCCGTGACGGTCTCTGCTTCTGGCAGTTCTGCAAAAACCAGTTTTCTCGCGAGGCGAGAATGAGCTCGCGTCGCGAGCCCTCTGTTATGGCCCGTGAAGAATTTCACGGCTGGGCCGTGATGTGCTCTGACTTTTGGTGGTTTTGGGTCACGGCCGTGATGGCTATCACGGCCAGGCCGTGACAGACTCTGACTTCAGCCTTTCTTCTTTTTCAGTTTTGCTCGATCATGGCCGTGATGGGCATCACGGCTAGGCCGTGATGGGCTCTGTTTGGCTCATTTTCTTCAGTTTTAAAGCTCCATCTTCATCCAAACTTCATCATGGTTGATCTTGAGCAATTTACCCTTTATATCTGCAAAACAACACACGAAAACCGCCTTACCCGTTCCAAAGGAAAATTAACCTAAAATCTAATAAAAATATGCCTAAACTACATGAAAATGCATGCAAAATGATGGACAAAGATGAGGTGGAATCACACTCATCAAATCACCCCAAGCTTAAAACTTTGCTTGTCCTCAAGCAATTACTCAGGCCATAAGATATAAATCATTCAAAGCATGGATAGTGAACTAAGAACCCTAGAAGCTAATCCAAGTAATAGGCATTTTTAATAAGCATTCAAGAGATAATCCAGTTCAAGTCCAATTAGAAGCTTAGGTTCTTCAAGTTCATGTCCTCACTGATTTGGGCACTCATCTCACCTCACTCAAGTGTTTTAGGGTTTATGACAATTCACTCCATTTCCTCAAGTAAAGTATTTTACCATAGGCTTGACTATTAACCAAATCTCTACTTTATTTAAGAAAACACTTAAGAATCAAGAGGTCTTTTCCTTTGGTTGTAATGTGGCCATGGGATTTATTGTTAGGTGGAAAAATCAAAGAAAGGGAATTTTCAAGAAGGCTAGATAGATTATCAAACATTACAAGGTATGACACCTTCTAAAATACCTTTTAAGGGCTTTGATTTACTTTTTCCACCTTTCTTCTTTTTTTTTCTTTTTTTTTTTTTTTTTTTTTTCTCACTTTCTTTGTCATCCCCTTCTCCATTTTTTTCTGTTCATTTCATTTCATTTTTTTTTTTGTTTTGTTTGGAGAAGGGGAGATTTATAGCTCAAGAGAAATATTTTCATCCCATTCTTTTTCCAACTACCAATTACCCTTTTTGTAATACTTTAAAAGGTGCCATACCAAACATTATTTATCAAATTAATTCATGGTACCAAGAAAAGTATTTTTTTTTTTTTTTCTTAAGGCTCAAAATTGGGCAACTAAGGGGTAGCATTTATCATTCAAAGCTCGGGAGGCCGGAAAAATACCTAGTGCCTCAATCATTTCCAAAAATGTTTTCAAAAATTTTTAAGTTTTGAAATGGTTTCAAGTCAAGTTCTAGAAAATATAGTCCATGAGGAATTAAATCACTCTATCACAAGAAATGGGGTAGATTTA
This sequence comes from Sophora flavescens, assembly GCA_030762895.1. Lineage (NCBI taxonomy): Eukaryota > Viridiplantae > Streptophyta > Magnoliopsida > Fabales > Fabaceae > Sophora > Sophora flavescens. The sequence goes on from CM061062.1 coordinate 98,847,442, forward strand.
GTGAATACCCCTTTTGGCTCAAAATCTTACATTTAGTAGTTCAAAAATCAGTGAGGTATACAAACTTAAGGAACCACATGCTAATTATCAACTATCAAATGACTATCTCAAGAAATTTTTTATTTTTAGCCATATCACAAGAATAATAAAAAATTGGGTTCAAAATTCACTATCTCAATTCATTTGGCTCCAAGTTCTTACAATCGGATGCATGTTCTAAGTGAGAGGCAATCTAGAGAATGTGATCATACCAATCTTTGCCTATGTGAATGCAATATGAATGCAACAATGCAAATGCAAAAATAAATACCCCTACCCCAAGCTTGATTACTTACATTGTCTCCAATGAAGATAATCAAGTCGGAGAGAGGAGAAAAATGGAACAACTTACCGAGTCGGTAGCGGGTGTTGGCTTCACATTCCAGTCAAAACTTGGGTAGAAATTTTATCACGGCCGTGAGCTCATCACGGCTAAGCCGTGATCGTTTCTGGTCCTCTGGAGTTGCCCTGCCACGGCCGTGATCTACATCACGGCTAGGCCGTGATGCTCTCTGGCCTTGGCATCCTACTCATCACGCCCGTGATGGTTGTCACGGCTAGGCCGTGATCCTTTCTGTGCTCTTGTTTAGTTCATCACGGCCGTGACCACTGTCACGGCCAGGGCGTGATGGCCTCTGACTTTATCTTTTTATGCTCTTCTTCTCTTTCTCATCCTGAAAACACTAAACAAACCTATTAATGATATTTTTGCCTCTTGATCTTCTCAAATTATTCAAGAGGTGAATGCAAAAACAAAAGGAAAAAGGGAAGAAAACTTGGGTTGCCTCCCAAGAAGCGCTTATTTATGGTCTTAAGCTTGACCAAACTTCCTTCAGTCAACCGGGGTCGGCTGGGCGTAGAAGTGCAGGAACACTTCTTTTCCATGGAGCTCCTTCAAATGGCCGTTTCTGCTCATACGGCCAATAATGCTTCCGCTTCGCTCTTTTCTCTCGGAGCTTCCTAACCTTCCTTCCTCCCGGCGGAAGTTTTGTTTCAGTATGGACAGCAACTCCAATTCCATCACTGCTGGGTGCATCATTAGCCATGCATACCTTCGGAGTTGCTTCCATGTTCAGTTCTTCTTTTACCACTGGAGACGTTGTATCAATTCTGCACACATGGCTCTCAAAAGGAAGGTTGTTATCAGAGTTAGTCAATTGAAAATCGATCCTACCTTCCTCTACAGTTAGAGAGAGCTTCCCATTCCTTACGTCTATTTCTGCTCCAGCAGTTGCCAAGAATGGCCTTCCTAAAATAATGGGGAATTCAGAATTCCCTTTCATATCCAATACCAGGAAGTCGGTAGGGATGAAGAATTTCCCTACCTTCACAGGGACATTCTCTAGTATGCCTAGAGGAGTCCTAGTTGAGCCGTCCGCAAATTGTAAGGAGAATTTGAACGGTCTCAACTCTTTGCTTTCCAACCTTTCCATGATAGTGAGGGGCATCAAGCTTGCACTAGCCCCTAAGTCACACAAGGCTCGGTCTATTTGCACTTTTTCAATCGAGCAAGCGATGGAGAAACTACCTGGGTCTTTCATTTTAGTAGGCATTTTAGTCTCTACATCTACTTGCTTTTTCCTGACCAACCTCTGTGGGAAAGGTATCGGGGGTTGGTACGGTGGTGGAGGGACGTATTTCGGTTCAAGCTCTTCCTTTTCGCTCGTGTCCTCCTCCGGTTCCACCTCCATTTCAGCTACCCCCACCCCAAGCTTATCATCCCTCAAGTGTATGACATTGCAATGCTCATTGGGATTTGCTTCGGGTTGCCCCGGGAATGCACCCTTAGGTCTCGAGTACGTGCTGGCTTGTTGGGCAATCTGGGTTTCTAGCATCTTGTTATGAGTTGCTAAGTTGTCTACCTTAGATGCTAGATCCTTTATTGCCTCACTCACTGCCCTTCCTTGTTGTCTAAACTCCTCATTCTGTTTTGTCTGAGTTTCGACAAAACTTTCAAATAAAGTCTCGAGTTTAGATCTTTGTACCTGAGGGTACCCCGGTGCTGTTCTCTTATTACCTTGACCTTCTTGGAGCTCATGATTAAGCGTGTTGCTGTAGTTGCCGTAGGAGAGGTAAGGGTTGTTCCTTCTTTGGTTGTAGGGATTTGGGGGAGCATAGTTGGGCAGCTTCGGGTTCGTATCATAGTAGTTGTTACAAGAGTTCACTTGCTCACCCGAAGCGCCGGATCCATGTGGGCATCCCATCATGTCATGTCCCTGCATTCCACAAATCTCACAAACAAGGTTAGTAGCACCTAATGCACTCACATTAGCTCTTTCAAGCCGATCAAAACGTTTATTAAGTGAGTCTATCTTTGACATAATAAGATCTGTGCTATTTACCTCAAACTTACCCCCCGAAATCTTGTTCGGGTTATTACCTCTTTCGGATCCCCATTGGTGGTAGTTGGTGGCGACATTCTCGATGATGTTGAATGCCTCAGTGAGAGGCCTATTCATAAACGCTCCACCGGCTGCAGAATCTAGTGACACCTTCGAAGAGTAGTCCAATCCGTTATAGAAGGTGTGCACTATTAACCACCTCTCGAGTCCGTGATGTGGGCACGACTCCAGCAGTCCCTTGTAACGATCCCAGGCTTCCGATAATGATTCTCCGTCTTTCTGGAAGAAGCCGGTGATCTGGGTTCTTATGTAGGCCGTCTTGGATGGAGGGAAGAATTTCTCCAAGAACGCCTGCTCCAATTGGTCCCAAGTGGTCAAAGTGTTAGCGGGGATTTGCTTAAGCCAGGCCTTCGCCTTTCCAGTGAGAGATGAGGGGAACAATCTCAAACGCACAACATCGACTGAGGCTCCATTAATCCTGATTGCATCGGTGAACTCTAAGAATGTTTCTATATGATCGGTCGGGTCCTCCGAAGGCAATCCTCCGAATTGATGTTGCCTAATCATGTTGATTAGCATGGGCGGTATGGTATAGTTTTCCGCCTCAATCTCTGGCCTTGCAATCCCAGTTCGCAAGCCTCTCGCATTTGGGGCTGCGTAGTCCTTCAAAGGCTTTGTATCCGGTTGATTCGCCATGAATGGAAAGGGACTCAACCTTTCTCCCTCTCTTTGTAGTCTTCTACGTCTGTGGAAGGTCCTCTCGATCTCCGGATCAATCTCACTAAGGCTCCCAAGACTTAGGGATCTTTGCATATAACACACAGAGAGATGGATACAATAGAAGGAAAAGAATGTTTTTGATTTTTTTTTTTTTAGAAATAAAAATCAAACAAAAAGAAAAGAAAATGTCCAGAAAAATCAATTCAAAATTTGAATTGAGATTCGAAAAGGCACAGTCCCGCAACGGCGCCAAAAACTTGATAGCGTGCGAATGCACGTGCGAATCCGGCAAGTGTACCGGACTGCCGTCAAGTAATAAAAGATATCGATCCCACAGAGACTGTGTTCCCGAATCACAACTAATTATCAAATCGATTAAGTTCTGGACTTTTTAGAGAGTTTTGAAATTGGTTTTTGAATTTGAATAGATGAGCAGAGATCAAACAAACAGAAAACAAATCTTTTTGATTTTTCAGATCTAAATGGGTTCCTAGGGATTTAGGTTACCACAAGATCGTTTACGTTATGAAGTTGATTACCCTTGTTAATTAGCGAAATTGCCTTGAAGGTGAGTTTATCCTCTGATAGCTTAAGCTCCCTCTCGGGTTACAAAAGCCGTGCCCAATTGACCCGACCCCTACTCTCGTGGTAGTCGATCCCAGATTGGACCCTTTGCGTTCCGTGACAACTCGTTGCTCCTCGAGGGACGGCTTCTAACTCTCGTGATTTCAGTCCCAAGTCTGACTTCTATAGGTCCGACACCCAAGTTCACCGCTAGGTTCCTCCTTGAAATGTCTCGGTCATGCAAATAACCCTAGTTCACCGCTAGGTTCCTCCTTGGATCATTCACATCTCACAAACCAGTGGCTGCCGGGCTTTACGAGTGAATCACCCTAGAGATCCTAAGTTCACCGTTAGGTTCCTCCTTAGAACGTCTATGTCACGTAAATAAACGGTTGCCGAAATTTATGAGTGATTAACACACTAGAAATCAGATCTAAAGCAAATCGTGATTAACAAAGAGTTTACATCAAATTTACATCATAAACAAACTTGGGCAGAGCCCTAATCCCTAGAAACTATGCTACTACTCCAGTCTTGCCATGGAGATGACAAGCTGGGTTGACAACATAATAAAATTCAGAAAAGAGAAGAGAGGAGAAGAAGAGAGATCTAAGCCTAAGTACTAATGTGTTGTGTTCTCTCCAATGTGTGATCCCCTGTATCTGATGCCTTGGTCCATATTTATAGAAATGGGGAAGTTAGAGTCCCAAACCAACTCAAAATCTGATCTATTTCGGTTTCTTCAGGTCCAAGTAATGCGCGTCACGGCCGTGATGGCCATCACGGCCAGGCCGTGACGGTCTCTGCTTCTGGCAGTTCTGCAAAAACCAGTTTTCTCGCGAGGCGAGAATGAGCTCGCGTCGCGAGCCCTCTGTTATGGCCCGTGAAGAATTTCACGGCTGGGCCGTGATGTGCTCTGACTTTTGGTGGTTTTGGGTCACGGCCGTGATGGCTATCACGGCCAGGCCGTGACAGACTCTGACTTCAGCCTTTCTTCTTTTTCAGTTTTGCTCGATCATGGCCGTGATGGGCATCACGGCTAGGCCGTGATGGGCTCTGTTTGGCTCATTTTCTTCAGTTTTAAAGCTCCATCTTCATCCAAACTTCATCATGGTTGATCTTGAGCAATTTACCCTTTATATCTGCAAAACAACACACGAAAACCGCCTTACCCGTTCCAAAGGAAAATTAACCTAAAATCTAATAAAAATATGCCTAAACTACATGAAAATGCATGCAAAATGATGGACAAAGATGAGGTGGAATCACACTCATCAACCACCTCGATGAGTTGTTCCATTTTTTCTGCTCTCTCCGACTAGAATATTTACATTGGGGACAATGTAAGTTTTTAAGCTTGGGGTAGGGGAATTTTTGCATTTTTTTGCATTTTTGCATTTCTCATGTTGCATTCATAGAGCCGTAGTTTTGCATAATCACATGATTAGATTGCCCCTTGCTTAGAGTATGCATCCAATTATGAGAACTTTGCACCAAATAAATTGAGACGGTGATTTTTTGAACCCAATTTTTGTATTCTTGTGATAGGCTAAAAATAAAAATGCTCGAGATGATCTTCCGATAGTCGATAATTAGCATGTGGTTCCTTAGATTTGTGTTTCTCATTGATTTTAAACTACTAAATGTGAGATTTTTTGAGCCTAAAAGGGGTACTCACTAAATCTACCCCGTTCTGTGTGATTGGGTGTTTTATTTCTCTTGGATTGTATTATCTAGAACTTGACTTGAAACCGTTTTGAAACTTAAAAATTTTTGAAAACATATTTGAAAATGATTGGCGCATTAGGTATTTTTCTGGCCTTCTGATATTTGACTGATTAAATGCTGAAATAGACAACTATAAACACAAAAGGGGGGGTTGAATTGTGTTTATCAGAATTTAAGCAAAGTTGAAATCTTTTCACAAACAAAAAGGCTAGATTTGGACGAGTGGAATAATAAAGGATGGACGGGTGACTTTTGCAAGCACACCACTTGATAGACGTAAGAAAACTAAGGCAATTAAAGAGTTTAAGGGAAGAGAGATTGACACGATTATTTATCCTGATTCACTCTTCAAAACAAAGAGCTACGTCCAGTCCTTGGCAGCACCAAGATTTATCCACTATAACTGATAAGGTTACAGACTCAAGTATTATTTGCACACCTAGCCTCTTCAGGCTCAAGACAAGTATTATTTTCACACCTAGCCTCTTCAGGCTCACTCTGGTTTGTTTGAGAGATTGGGTTTGTAATAAATACATTTTCTCACAGGCAAATCTTTCACTAACACTCAGAGAGTGGTTTAAATGTAAGGCTTAGAAAAGTCTGCGTAATAACTTCAAAATGATTGAAGAATACAGAATAAAAGAATGAAGAAATTAATGAAGAGTAAAGGCGTTTTAATGCAATGTGTATTCTCTCTTTTTTTCATTTTCAATGACTTCTGTATTTATGGTCTTCAAGCATTTAGGATCTGTTAGAGACATCCTCTCAGATGTTGGCTTCAAGCAGAACTTCATTAAATGCAATAGAGTCATTCTGGGCAGCCATTAATGCAATAGAGTCGTTCTGGATAGTCATTAATGCAATAGAGTCGTTGGTTGTACTCTAACATGAAGGATCATGGCTTTATTCATCGTGCTACAGCCATATCAGAGTTGTGTAGAGAGCTTTTTGTACTTTACTGAGTACACTTCTCTTTTCGTGTAAGGACCAGAGGTACTAGGGAATAAAGCACGTTGGAAGCATTCTTTAACTGGTCTTTGGTTCTGATTATCCAAGGTTGCTTGAGAGAGTAACTTCTGACCTTTCTTGATAATCGTGAAACTGAGTAAAAGAGAAGGCTTCAAGTCTCTTTCTGGTTCTTGAACTAAGATTTTGATAATCCTTATAGAATTCGCTATCATAAGATAAGTGCTTCCATCTTGAAAATAATCACGTCTATCTAGTCATTTGAGTTTTCATTCGGGCTAGTAGATGAGCTCCATATTAAGGACTTAACAAGTCCAACGACTAGTGGACGAGCGCTTCTATCACCTTTAGTGGACGAGAGCCTTTTTTACTTTAGTGGACGAGAGCCTCTGTTACTTTACTGGACGAGAGTCTCAGTTAGTCTGGTGGACGAGAGTCTTAGTTAGTCTGGTGGACGAAAGTCTCAGTTACTCTGATGGACGAGAGTCTCAGTTACTCTGGTGGACGAGAGTCTCAGTTACTCTAGTGGACGAGAGTCTTTTGCCACGTCATTGGACGAGCCATTCTGATACCTTAGTGGACGCGCTATTCTGATACTTTAATGGACGCGCTATTCTGATACTTTAATGGACGAGCTCCAAGTGCCACGTCATTGGACGGATAATTCCGATACCTCACTAGACGGGCTTTTCTGATACTTTGATGGACGCGCTCCATTCTGATACCTCACTGGACGGGCTTTTCTGATACTTTGATGGACGCGCTCCAAATGCCACGTCATTGGACGGTCCATTCTGATACCTTACTGGACGGGCTATTATGATACTTTGATGGATGCTGGCTTTCACCACTTTAGTGGACGCTGGCTTTCACTTGCGTTTTGGACATGCGCTTCAAACACTGCGATGGACGTGAGCTTCAATCACTACAGTGTTGGGCGTGCGTTTCAATTACTAGCTTCAATCACTACAGTGTTGGACGTGCGTTTCAATCACTTGTGATGGACGTGAGTTTCAATCACTACAGTGTTGGACGGATGATTCTCTTATTTAATCTGCACACTCGATAGATAGGTTAGCAACGAATATGAAGGTTAATTAAATCATTAACCAATGTTTAGTTTTCATCAAAACTTAGGGAAATGCACATCAGACATTTTAGAGACTTAACAAATGCTACCCCTTAGTTGCCCAATTTTGAGCCTAATGGAATGAAATACTTTTCTTGGTACCTTGATTTATTTTGATGAATGATGCTTGGTATGACACCTTTTAAATTATTGCAAAAAGGGCAAAAAGGTGGTTTGAAAAAATAAATTGTGGGATGAAAAGGTTAGAAAAATATTTCACTTAAGTTGAAAATCTCCTCTTCTCCAAATAAAAAAATAAAATAAACAAAAAAATGGATAAGGGGATGTGAAAAAGAAAGTGAGAAATAAAATAAAAAAAGAAAGAAAGGTGTAAAAGTGAATTAAAGCCCAAAAATGTATTTTAGAAGGTTGTCATGCTTTGCATTGTTTGATATTTTGTTTAGCCTTCTTGAATTTTCCCTTTATTGATTTCCCCACCTAACAATTAATCTCATGGCCCCATTACAACCAAAATAAAAGACCTCTTGATTCTTATGTGTTTTCATTAATAAAGTAGAGATTTGGTTAATAGTCAAGCTTATGGTAGGGTACCTTCCTTGAGGAAATTGAGTGAATTGTCAAATGTCCTTAAACACTTGATGAGTGAGGTGAGAAGAGTGCCCGAATTAGTGAGAGGCATGAATCTAGAGAACCTAAGATTCTAACTGGACTTGAAATCAATTGTCTCTTGGTTACTTATTCGGATAAGCCTATTACTTGGATTTATTATTCGGGTTCTTGGTTCACTGTCCATGCTCTGATTGTTTATCTTTTCTGGTCTTAGTTATTGCTTGAGGACAAGCAAAATCTTAAGCTTGGGGTAGTTTGATGATGGTGATTTCACCTCATATTTCTTTATCATATTGCATGCATTTTCATGTAGTTTAGACATTTTTAATTTGATTTTTGTTAGTTTTTACCTTGGAACGGGTAAGGTGGTTTTGTGGTGTTTATGTGCAGGAATTAAAGATTAAAATGTTCAGGATCAACCATGATGGAGCTTGCATGAAGACGGAGCTTCAAAAGCAAGAAAACTGTGTCAAACAGAACCCATCACGGTCTAGCCATGACAGCCATCACGGTCATGATCGAGTAAGGCTGAAAAAAAAAGTACACAAAAGTCAGAACCTGTCACGGCCGTGACAGGCCAACCAATGACATGTTTTCCAAGACATAATCTGTCACGGCCTGGTCGTGACAGGCATCACAACCGTGACGCGAAAAATCTGGAAATTTAATTGCTGATTTGGCCTGATTTTGTAACAACTTTAATCCAAAGTTACCCTACATTATAAATAGGACTCTAAGGCTCGAAAATAGGGATCCCTTGGGCTGCTACCTTAGGCAAAAATTAGGATTTCTCTTCTCAATTTCTTCTCTTCTCTTAGGTTTTTTTATGCTTTTGTTAATCAAGCTTGTTATGAACATGGCAATGCTTGAGTAGTCTTTTTATTTCTAGGAATTGAGGTTATGCACAAGACTTGTTTTATGTTATGAATTGTCGTTTTACTTCTTGTTAATCTCAATTTGCTTTGGATTTGATTCATATTTCATGAATTACTTGTGAATTTGATGCGCACTTATTTGCATGTCATAGATACTCTAAGGAGGAACCTAGCGGTGAACTTAGGTATTGGATCTATAGGAATCAAACTTAGGACTTAAATCACGAGAGTTAGAAGCGGTCCTTCGAGGGTTCACCGAATCTTCACAAAGCTTAAAGGGTTCAATTTAAATTTAATTACCACGAGAGCAGGGGTTGGTTTAATTGGGCACGGTTCTTGTATCCCGAGAGGGAACATTAACGATAAATTCACCTTCAAAACAATTTTGATTATTAATAAGAGGGTAGTCAATTTAGTAGCATGAGCAGTCTTGTTGTTAACCAAATTCCTGGAAATCTATTTTGATATTGAAAAATCTCATATTTGATTTGATTGCGATTTTGTTTGATTGCGTTTTAGATATTTGATTAGTTAGTTAATCTTTTAAAAACCAAATCTTTTCCAAATCTTTTTATAGTCCAGTTTAATCGATTTAATAATTGATAGTTATTTAAGATTACGGTTCCTGTGGATTCGATCTTTTTATTACTTGACGACGAAGTCGTAGACTTACGGATTCGCGCCCATCATTTGTTCACGTGATTTGACATATATTGCACAGCCACCACATTCCTTTTAATAATATAGATATAAAGTTTTTACATTATTATTATGTAACACCTGATAATACAACATTAAAAGAGTTAAACTAATATAATTATTGCAATAGATGACTCCTTTTAATTATTCGGTAATATCCATTAAAGAAAATTATTCGGTAATAAATAATTAGTTAATACTAGCGTAAAAAAATTTATGCGCACAATATATCAGATTATAAATTCTAAATTTTATCTAAACTTTTTCTCTTTTCACCTTATCCCCATATATTGGAAGTTTTGAAATTATCATTATTCATTAACTATATTTCTCTTTTAACACGAGTTAAATATACTCTTTGAAGCAATTAACCCTTATAAGGAGGAGAACCCAGGTTCAAATATTTATGGAGTCGCTCTCATTCAGGGGCTGAGAACCAAGGGGTAAAACCCGACTCAATCAATCAAACCAGAGATTATAACATAACGAACCCGAATGACCTAAGCTGTGACGATACTCTGGTAGACCAACTAGATCCAAAGTACTAATTAGGGTTTTTTTTTTCCTGATTAAAATTAGGGTGTGTTATGAACCAAAAAGTTATGTAAATTAATTTCTGTTTTCTAACAATTATAAAATTATTATGTGTTGACACCTTGTTAACCTAGTTAAAATTATTAACTTCGCCCTCCAGAGTCCACATACCCTTTGATTCATCATGTACTTACACTTCTGCCTCGATCATCGTTAATTAATATGGCCCCACGGGAAAGAGATGTCGGTAACATTCAGGGATGTTCATATCCAAATCAATCCAAAATAAAATAAAAAATCGATCCAAAAAATCGAAAACCGAATAAAACCGATGTCTTTAAGAATTTTTTGGATCTTGTTTTATGAAAACCGATCGAATCGGATCAGATTTTGTATTCCTTTTCTCAAACCGAATCAATTCAAACCAAACCGCATATATAAAATTTAATATATATTTGTTCTATATTTTGCGTTATTGATTTTTTTATTTGTTGATTTTTTCCTAATAATATTTACTAGTTTGATTTGACATAATTTTTTACTATTTCTAAGTTCCAAACATAAAAAAGACGTTATGGAACTAGTTGATGATGATATTTATTTATTTATTTTACATATTTTAACAAATTATTACATGAATATATAAACAAGTATACGCGTGTTTAAGATTTTGTTTAATTTTATTAGTTTGTAGTCTTAATTCTTTGATGTGACATAAATATGTAAATATGTGTCGGTAAAAATCGAATCAACCGAACCGATACAAACCACATTTAATCAGATCGGATCGGATTTACTTAACGAAGTCATCCAAACCGAGTCAAATCGCATGCTCTTTTTATCTTTGGCACTAGTGCAGAAAAGGGATTTCACATCGGGTTTTTTTTGCTTTTCACATCGGTTTTCAAACTGATGTTAAAACGACCGATGTAGTTTATTGCCACTTTTCACATCGGTTTTAAAACCGGTGTCAAAAATTCAATTTCAGCAAGACAATAATTCTTGTTCAGCACTTTTCACACCGGTTTCTTAAAAACTGATGTGGTAACCCCACTTTTCCACATCGGTTATTTTAAAAACCGATGTGATAACCCAACTATTCACATCGATTTAAAAATAACCGATATGTAAAGTGGGGTTACCACATCAGTTTTTTAAGAAACCGATGTGAAATGTTGGGTTATCACATCAGTTATTTCAGAAACCGATGTGAAGGAGCTTTTTTTTTTAAAAAAAACACCCCTTTACAGTAGTGACGGTCCTTTCCCCTGTTCCAGTAATCCACGGATCAATACAGAATCTAAATATTCTCAACACAATCACTTTTGTACAACCAAAACACACTAAATTAAAAGATTACAAACAATAAATATATTCAATTATACTGAGGCAACAAAGATAATTAGAAACCAAAAGGCTGCATATGATATATTATAGATTTCATGTCAAAACATATATCAGTCAAAAGTACACTATAGATAGTACAGGATGCGTTTATTATAAATTAACTACAAACAAACTATGGTAATTGGTACTCAAGAAAGAACGTTGCCCAACGCATCCTTATGTTATTGATGTCGGCATCAGAGAGTGGAGTCGGATTGTTGAATATCTGCAAGTTTAATTGGACATAAGATTATATCTTTAACGTAATAAACTAAAATAAAACATATAACGAGTCTATAACTATTAGAACTAATTGTGTTACCAATTAGCATTTACCTCCTGTCATCTTTCAGTGATACCGAAGGAGATAATTTCGACCATCCACTTCATCGCAAAATATTCACATTCTCATGATCCACATTGTCTACGAGACTACGTACAAATGAAACCCAATTAGAATATAAGGAATTAAATAGAAATCAATAATTATACTCACTGCGCTTGAAGCATTTGTAATAAATATCTTACGTTAGGGATAATCCATATAATAGCCCGACGTCTTTCACCACGCAGCATGTGGATTGCATCAATAGAACTATCATAAGAAAATAAACATTAATTAAAGTATATATTATAGATTTCAGATGATTAAAACAACTTTATTACTGATTATAAATTATTTTAATGCTTACATTTCCATGATGATCTTCAGTTGCTTCGCCGGTTATTTCCCATCGAGCAAAAGAAGACCACGAGATTCAACCAAGGGTACAAGATCAACAATTGCCAATGTTTACTGCATTTGCGGAACAATTAGTAACTAAGTCATATATAGTACGTTATAATTAAATAACTGGTACTTTCTTATTAAGATAAGGCGCAAGGTAGAACTGATGATCATCTCGGGCAAATATATCACGTATGGTGGCGATCGAGTCTTCTGATGTTAGGAGAACATCACCTTGAATGAGCATGGGGTCAATGAACCCATAAAGGGTGAGGTTGCCTCAATCAACTAACATGCGATGCAGATACCTAATATATTGATAAAACATGTTAGTTATCATAGTATTTAAAATTTAATTACTTAACTTACAAATAAAATGTACTTACGTGCACCATAACGAGATGTGTGCAGCACTAGCCATTTCACGATTGAGCACCATGTCCATAAGCTCCTTCTTTGGGATATACAGATCGTCACTTGACCTGGCATCATGTTCCAACCTTACCAAAGCTGTGCCAGCCTCCATGTTCACAACCTGTATAGCCAGACGTGTAAAAACGCCACCAAGATCCCATTTGTCAATCCCCTAAACAACAAAGATATACATTAGTAATCACATTTAAGTTATTTCATTCGTAATTAATTGAATTGTCAAATGAATACCTTTGCAGGAGCAGACTTCTCTGGTCTTCCTGGATCCGACCTTTTAGGCAGAATATCATTTCCAACATCCTAAAAAAAACATTATCTTTAAACAATAATAAATAATTGCAACTATAAATATAGAAAAACACAACTAATTGAATACCTCAGATGCAACAAGAAACCTGACCAGTCTTCTTGGCCAGGGGATGAAGTTACCAATGGCCTGACCCACTATTTGAACCTCCTCAGTGGGCACAGGGACTCGAGCATCAGCATCTCGAATAATCTCAACCACGACTCTCACCTGATCATCCGATAATAAACGGTGGTGTATGGTGTTACCTAAGTTATGTGCCCTCCCCAATGCCACTAAGCGGCGATCATGATGATCATCAACATACAGCTCACACCTATCAGGGTCGTCATCACCATCATCATCATCATCATCATCATTTTCAGGCTGATGAGGAGGATCACATAAGTCCTTGGTGCTCACATGGACAGAGGGTTGGACACCTGTGTTTTGCTGGGACATAGCAGCCACTATTACCAGCTGCTGGGAAAACTGCTGGGTCATCTCCTGTCTAAGCTCATCTGCAATCTCCCGTTTTAGCCGTTCTCTATCTGTATCAACATCCCTATGGCGTTGGTGTGAAGATAAACCATGGTATTGGCGAATGCCAACGCCCCATCCAACACCAACGACACGGCTCGAGTGGTCTGGTTTACCGATGGCAGCAGCTAAGATATCCTCGCGTCCTCTAGGAACAAAGGTTCCTTGAGTGGCCTGCTCGTCCAAGGCATCCTACAACATATAAAATATTAGGTCACGTTACAATTCAATAACATTGTTAAAATCACAATTACAATTCAAACTATACTTACAATCTTCTCAGCTACTTGGGATGCCTCCTCAGATGTATATTGTCCCGTACTTCTTTGTCGGGCCCTTTTCCATCTACGATGGCGTGGGGGTGGAGGTGGATCAACAACTTCTGGATGATTATCAGCTGTAGGATCTGCTTGAGATGCTTCTTGCTGAAGTCTTTTCTTTTCCTCTTCCACCATTGTCAGGTCAAGTTTTTTATATCCCCCACGAGACAGTATATGGGGGTAGATATTCTTGCTTTGGTTTTCCTGCCCCTTTTTCCTCTTCTCCTGTTATAAATAGAAGACAATTAAATTACATAAGTAAATTAAGAAAATTAATGAAATTACATAAATTTAGAGACAACTCAAATCAGTTAACCTGAAAGCTGTGATCATGTCGGCTCTAAACAAAGCGATCCCACATCGCCTGGTCAAGAAACGGGTACACCTCAAGTGGGTTCTTTTCACAGCTTTGCTTGAATACATAATATGTGCCCAGGTCCACCTTAAAAGCCCTCCAACGCTCACCGGCATACTTTATCAAACGCTTCTTCATATCCGTCGTATCCAGCAGGTCAAAGGTGAGCTACATCAAGACCAAAAGAATCATCGAATTACTGTATGATATTAATAAGATTAAAATAAAGTAGATACAAACACAGGACATAAAACTGCTCTGCCATTGGCCCAATAGGATTGAGATTAGCATCAAAGTCGATTTTTACCCTTTGATTTGAACCACGGTTGGCAGTCAAATTCCTCATTCGTGTGGCATGTCTACCCTTTCTACCCGTAGACGGGGTCTCCGACCCGCTGCATGAAGGAGGAATATCCTCAGGATCAGTCATGTATATTTGTTTAGACAAAAAATAAATAAATTGTCAGTATGTCTGGATAAATTAATAACAAACATAACTTATAAATATCGATCAACATAAGCATAACTTATAAATATCAACGTAAACATATAATATGACTTTAAACATAACTCAAACGAAACTTACACTATGGTCAAGTAGTAAAGTTCTCCCATAACCCTTCTTGGTGATCATTATGAGTAGCATGTACATCGTCCATTTCATTTTCCTCATTGAAATCAGGCACCCGTGTTGAGAAAGAAGGAGTATCATAAATATCAAGAGTTGAATCTTGATTTCCCTCATTACCATTATACATGTTTTTTCCCTGGAGAATCACTGACCACCTTTTGTTAGAAGGATCACGGATATAAAACACTTGTTTTCCTTGGGATGCCATGATGAAAGGCTCTTCTTTATTACCTACCTTATTAAGGTCCACCAATTTGAATCCTAACTCATCGGTTTGCACACCGTTGTTACTGTCGATCCACTGACATTTAAAAACAGGCACTCTAAACTTCGTGTAATCAACCTCCCAGATCTCTTCAATGATTCCAAAGTATGAAACGGATGCCATAACAGGGTTTTTATCTTTCGAACTAGAGAAATGCATGGATTCAGCGACGACCATAACCCCACTATTTTGCATCGTACTTTTGTCATCTTGGGACTTTGTATAGAAGGAAAACTTATTGATATCGTACCCACTCTAGCATATGACATCAAAGTTAGGCCCCTGTGCTAGCCATTTTAATGTATCAGAAGCAGTACCATCCGTTGCAATTTTTTCTTTAAACCAGTTCAAGAAAGTCTTATTATGCTTGTTCAAACACCATTTTTCATTCATTATAGGGTAAGTTTCATTGATGATGCTTTTATGCTCACATAAGTATGGTTCAACCTCATCAGTGTTATTCAATATATACAAATGTGCTTGAAGCACTTCCTCCCGATCCATGCTCTTAACAGTGATACCTCGTGTACCCTTACAATCATATCTTCCTTCACGACGAGACTTCAAAAGCCCTACAGGCTCCGCTTCTGACATGTAGTATGTACAAAACTCAATAGATTCTTCTGCAACATACCTTTCAACAATAGATGCTTCGGGACGGTGTCGATTCTTCATATATCCTTTCAAGATCTTCATGTATCGCTCAATCAGGTACATCCAACTTAAAAAAACGGGGCCACACAATCTAATCTCCCTCACTAGATGAACAATCAAATGAACCATGATGTCAAAAAATGAAGGTGGAAAATACATATCCAATTGGCACAAGATAATGGCTGCCTCATTTTCCAAGTCATCCAACTTTTTAGTGTCAATGACCTTGCTACATATAGCATTGAAGAATAAGCATAACCTAGTAATGGCATGTTTGACTTTTTTAGGCAAGATGTCACGAATGGCCACCGGTAGTAGTTGTTGCATCAAGACATGGCAATCATGAGACTTTAAGCCAACTAATTTGAGATCTTTCATTGAGACAAGTCTCTTGATATTTGAAGAGTAACCCTGTGGCACATTGACTCCACGTAGACATTCACAAAAACTTCTTTTCTCTTTTTTTTTTGATAAAGTATGACATGCTGGGGGCAAATAAGTCTTCTTATCCCCCACTTTATGTGGAGCTAACTGCTTTCGTATACCCATCGCAACTAGATCCAGACGAGCATTCACACCATCCTTTGTCTTGCCTTGAATGTTGAGAAGTGTTCCGATTAAACTATTACACACATTTTTCTTCACATGCATCACATCAATACAATGTCTTACATCAAGCTTGCACTAGTATGGAAGATCAAAGAAGATCAACCTCTTCTTCCATATATTCTTCTCAGTAGCCTTCGTCTGGTTCTTCCCATAGATAACATTAGTGTTCTTTACCCGTTCATAAACTTGGTCTCCAGTCAAGGCCACCAGAGCAATTTCATTCTCCGGAAGTCCATTGAATGCTTTCCTCAATCTACGATAAGGATGATTACGCTGGAGAAATCTCCGATGCCCAAGGTAAATTGTCTTCCTTCCATGTTGCAGTTGATGGTGAAATGTGCCTTCTTCACATATTGGACATGCTTTATGCCCCTTAACACTATACCCGCGCAGGTTCCCGTATGCTGGAAAGTCATTGATGGTGCAAAATAACATGGCACACAATCTGAAAGTCTCACGGCAAAACCCGTCGATCACATCAATGCCTTCATCCCACAACATTCTCAAGTCTTCAATCAAGGGACTCAGATAAACATCAATACATTTCTTGGTTGTTTTGGACCCGAAATCATCATACTTAACATAATGTATTTACGCTTCATGCACAACCAAGGAGACAGGTTGTAAATTACCAGGAGAACAGGCCATGAACTATGAATACTACTTAAGTTTCCATTTGGATTCATTCCATCGGTAGCAAGTCCAAGCCTGAGGTTTCTGGGCTCATTGCCAAACTCCGGAAACAAACTATCAATTCTCTTCCATTGCAAAGAATCAATCGGATGACGAAGTTGTCCATCACATTTCCTCTCATCTGCATGTCATCTAATATTCTTTGCATCCTTTTCATTAGCAAACAATCGCTTGAACCACGGAATTACTGGAAGATACCATAACACCTTCGCAGGAGGACCCTTGGTGACCGCATCACAACTATAATCACCATCCTTCACTTTATAGCGTGATACCCCACACCTAGGGCACTATTGCATCTCTTCAAACTCTTTCATGTACAATATGCAATCATTGGGGCAAACGTGCATTTTCTTATACTCCATACCCATCGGACACAATATCTTCTTCACCTCATAGTTTCGGGACAGTAATGTGTTACCTTCTGGAAGCATGTCTTTCAACAACTCAAGCAATTCGGTAAAGCTTTTATCGCTCCACCCATTTCTCACCTTCACATTGAACAATCTTAACACCGCTGACAACCGTGTGAAATTAGTGCACCCCGGATACAACGAAACTTTCGCATCACTACACAAAGTATCATACACATGTGCTCTCCGAAAAGACTGTTGCCCAACATCACGGATCATGTTCTCTAATCCATCGTCCATATCCACGTCATCAACTTCCTCTCTATACGACACTCTTGGCCTGTCAAACGATTCACTATGACATATCCATATTGTATAACTCTTGCAAATCCCGTCACAAATAAGATGCTCCCGTATCTCCTCAGCTTCTCGTCGTCTCTCACTCAAACAGTTAACACAAGGACAATAAAACCTTCCATTACCACTATCAGGAGCATTTGTTTTTGCAAATTGTAGAAAATCTTCCACTCCATTCTCATACTCATCACTTGTGCGTCTAGCATTCATCCAACCGCGATCCATGACTAAAACCAATAACTTCGTACTTAGTCCAAGAACTTCATCAACTACTTCTTATGACAGGGTATGGCCCTATCCCATTCGAGAAGAAACTTTTTCAACATTCGGTTAACAGTTAGTCCTTAACTCTCATGCTCATACTCGACGAAATTTTGGCAGCATTTCCCTTCGGTCTCCGACGTACACTACTTGAACGCGATGACATCCACCACGATAAAGTATGCACCCGGAAAACGAAAGGAAATGTATCAATCCGAACTTTCATCAAGTATATAACATGAGAATCAATGAATAACTATTTTAACTGAATGAAGAATTTTTTTTTCCAAACTGTCCAACTTTGGACAATTCAAGATCCAATACAATGAGCGGTAACTTAAGCACGTACACGTGTGCTCATTAGTATTGCATCTCAAACGGGAAACTAAGGCTTTACTAATTAATTAACATTAAGAAAATTAATAAAACACTCCAATCCTTAAATCAAAGCAAACAAAAATCAAAATAAGCACCAGTTAATATACCAGCTGCTTTTTTAAATCACAAACTGAAAATAATAACAAAATAACTGTCTAAAGGCATTGACAATTAATAGTAATATTTGAAGAGTTGTAGGATAAGTAAAGAGTTCCATAATTTTAACATCGAAAATTAAACCACCAGCTAGACTCAAATCAAAGTCGGATTCAAATAAAGAGACTAATAACACCCTTGATAATCAAAAATTGCAAAGCAATAGGTAATAATTACCACACCCTCAAAAGAGGGCAAAACTATTCATGAAAAAGCTTTACATAACATGAAGAAAACTCATCACTGTAGTTTTGAACACATTTTTAAGCACACACCAAACTTACAACAAATCCCACATAGCATTAGATAAAAAAAAATAACTCGGCATTCATGATTCTTCAATCCCAATCAACAAAAAATCAACAACTTCCAATTCATTTACATTTATCCAAAACCAAAAAATGGAAAAACCATTACTGACCAAAGTTAAGTTTCAAAGTAAATATTGTACCTTGCAAGGAATGAGGGCAAGATAGGTAATAGCTGAAGGGAACGCCTCAACCACAAATGTGACCACTAACCAGTACCACAACAAGCCCTTTGCACAACCCTGAAATGAGAAAATTTAGTCAAAAAATCGAAATGGGTTGAAAAAGCTTCCATTGTACTTTCCCAATGCTCATATTCCTTAGAAACATGGTATAAGAGGTGCATTACCTGAGATGACTAAGCGACAGAGCAAGCGGAGCAAACGGCGGAGCAAGTGGAGCAAGCGTCGGGCAGTGGGCTTCGAGGCTATAGGAAGCGGCGGAGCAAGCAGAGGCTACAGGGTCACGACACAAAGCGGCGGATCAAGCGGAGAGGCTTCGAGGCTAAGGTGACAACGGAGGACGCGACGGAGCGAGCAAGAATGGAGGTGTGAGGGTGTGAGGGTTACGGTGCCCGCATGCAACAAAGAAAATATTGGGTTTCAGACATTTAGTGGTAGCGCGCAAGAGAGGAATTGGAGGGATGAATAAATGAAAACAAAATGAAAATACACATCGGCTATATCCAAAACCGATGTGTTATATTGCATTTTCACATCGGTTAACAACAAAAACCGATGTTAAAAATGTTGCTGCTTAAAAAAATTCAATTTTTTTGTTCAATCTTCCACATTGGTTGTAATAAAACCAATATGTAATCTTATGGCTGATTAAAAAAATTTGTTTTTGTTTCTCTTTTCCACATCGGTTATCATAATTAAAACTGATGTCTACAATTGATGTTTTTCACTATTCCACATCGGCTATACTAAAACCAGTATAACCGATGTCTAATCTTATGTCTGATAAAAAAAATGGTTTCACTTTTCCACATCGGTTTCTAAAAAAACCGATGTTAATATTTTTATCACATCGGTTTTTATTATAACCGATGTTAAAATATTTCAGTTTAATTTCAAAAATATCACCGCCTTTTTTTTCACATCGGTTTTGTTAAAACCCCGATGTTAAATGCATATTTTGCACTAGTGTGGATCAGATGAATTTTTGTCTCAAAACCGATCCAAACCGAATCACGAACAACCCTACTAACACTGATGAATCTGTTAGTACCTATCCATAATAACAGTAAAGCAAGAAAAAAAAATCATTATCTTTCCATAATCATGAATACAAACGCATGAGTGCTTGTTTGGGTAGAAGCTGAAACGGAGTTTCAGCACCCAAACCCCAGTTACTAAACTATGACGTTTGGGTATAAAATCACATCCAAAATAATTGATTCCTGGTGGACAAAATCAAGTTTTGTGGAAGTAAAAGTTTTTAGTTTTTCCGTTGAAAATAATTGATTCTAGATGTAGGATCCACAAAATTCTATATATTTACACCTCAAAAATGATTTTACTTTATCATCCAAACAAAATCAATTCTTCTAAACCTACTTTTAAAATATTGTTACCGAACACAAATAAATTTTTTTAACCTTGATTTTTTCAAAATCAATTCTAGCAAAATCAATTCTATCAAAATCTAAAATAAACGGACCTTAAGAAAATAAATTCGGTTTACAATTAAACAATTAATTGTATCGCCGGGAATAAAAGACGAGGTTGGATCGAGCTCCACCGAAGAATGGAGGAAGCAACCGAGCTTAGCTTGAGATAAAATGATATGGGTGTAGCTTGGGATGTGTATTGACCAAGTCATTCCTATAACGAATGTAAGATAACTAGAACTGTACTAATAGCACTATCCGAGATCCTCGCACAACAACCTTATCGGATAATTATGCTTATCTATTATAAAAGATAGAGCACTTATCTAGATGATTATTCAATTACAAATAACACTATAAATGTAAGGGCTCCCCAAAGAGGGAGGACACCTAATATTTTATTGAGAAATATGTTAGTTTTTATTCTCACTTGGGATACGTAGAAGCGGGATATAATTCCGTCAATCTATATTCTAAAAGACCCTTAGTATTCGTTCTTATAAATATATGTCACACCTCGTTATAGCAAGATTCCGACAAATACAATTTATATATATATATATATATATATATATATATATATATATATATATATATATATATATATATAAAATTAGAATCATCATCATTCTTAAATGTGATATTATTTAAATTATTACCTTATAAAATTTAATGTTATTATATAACTTTTTTTTTATAGAAAGGAGAGATTTATTATTAATTAACTAAACGTTGGGTAAAATACCCATTACAATCATTGGCAATAAACATGCCCAAAATAGGATTAACAAAACTAACTAATTGTATGTTCCTATGGGCATCAAACCCACTCTTAGCCAATC
The DNA here is from genome assembly GCA_030762895.1 of Sophora flavescens. NCBI lineage: Eukaryota > Viridiplantae > Streptophyta > Magnoliopsida > Fabales > Fabaceae > Sophora > Sophora flavescens. Next base: position 98,868,776 of record CM061062.1, read on the forward strand.
ATTGGAATGAAATAGAGACAAAATCTCTTCGAAGAGAGATTTAAGAGGAGGAGGAGCCATAGAACTAAAGGAAATCATCTGCACAACTGAAGAAGAATCAGTTTCAAATTGAACTTTGTTACGCCACAAGCTTCTGGCTACTTTTAAACCATTGAGAACAGCATGTAGTTCTGCTTCCATAACATTAATGCATGCTCCAAGGTTACAAACAAAAGCTTTGACAAAACGACCATTAGAATCTCGAATGATTCCTACACACGCATGCAGAGATTCCAGAATAAGCATTGTGAGCACCATCAATATTGAAATTAACAGAATATGGAGGAGGAGTCTGCCATCTTACTTTGGTTAAGATTCTTCTTTCATCAAGAAAAGCTAGAGGATTATCAATTTCTTGGACAATCTGCTTCACCTTATTTATTACCTCCATCCATAGATCTTCCATAGAGGTCGAATAATTGGAGAACACCAAACAATTTCTGTTTTTCCATAGTTCATTTGAGGCAACACTTAGAAAAGTAAACCAGGACGCAGGGATCACACCAATTCCCTTTGTGGATAAATTCCATTCTGACTAAGGAATCAAACCTAAGCTAAAGAATTTAAACCAGTGCTCAGGTTTAATGCTTATCTATTATATAACTTTTTTAAATTAAATATTAACAAATCTAACCGTCAAAATTTATACATATTATATATATATTATTTAAAAATATAATATATACAAACATTAAACATTTAATGAATAAATAATAATTAAATAAATGTTAGAATTAAAAAAAAGTTATACAATGTGCGGGATATTTGGTAGTGAAAAAGAATCGAGGGTATTTAAGAAGGGTAAATTATGAGTACCAAAAAAAAAAGTGCTCATTATGTTAAATTTGTAACAGGGGTCGATAGTTAGATAAAATAATACTCCATCTTAAATATTTTTCAACAAAAAAGAAGCAATCACAACTCACAAGTAAATATTTTTCAATCAAAGAGGAAGATAAGTAGCAATTTTTTTCTTTGACGTAATTGTATTTTTAGTCCTTTATTTTTGTATTTGTGTGATTTTAATCCTCCAATTTTTTTCGTTTAATTTTAGTTCATACATTTTGAAAAACTTTAATTTTGGTCCATTCGTTAAGTTAACTTTCAATGATTAACATTTCAAATCAACGTTCACTTATGATACCATGTGTTGTTATGAAACATAAATCATGTCAGAATATCATAAGTTACGTTAGATACACCTTAACTATTGGATGTCAACATAATATATGGACTAAAATTACACATTTTTTAAATGTATAGATTAGAATCAAGCTAGAGAAAGAAAATCATAAACAAAAATCGTCCAAAAACTAAAATGAGGAATTCAAAAGTGCAACCTTTTGTTTTTTACCATAAATAAGTACATGGAGATTGATCAAAAGAAAAAAGATTTGTACATGGAGTCGTGGTGTAAAAAATTGGAAAAGGAAAGCCTGCATTAAGCCATTAATAATAGATATGAAGCCAAAACTCAAAATGTATGGAGGAAGCTATTGTAAGATATAAGCCGAGTCGTGTCAATTTAATAAGCCAATTAATCACAGAAACAAGGTAAAAAACTAGAAAGTTAGTTAGTACAAGAAAAGGAGAATATAAAAATGAAGAAAACAACAAGAGTGGGACCCAGGAAGAAGAAAATACTAGAAAGGGAGAAATGGGGTTGGTTGAATGAAGCGAGTAATTAAAAGAGGAGAAGCGGGGACCGCACTCAACGCCTTTGCGGTGACGCCATCTGACAACATAAATCAATCTCAATTGTACTAACTAAGCAAACCTTCTCTCCTTCCTATGTCCTAAAGTCCTATCCTATCATTTTTCCTTCTTATTATTTTTTGTTTATAAATAAAAACCCCCAAAACCTCCCTTTACTGTTTCATTCCCAAACCTTCAAACCCAACCAACAGAACAACTTCTCTCTAACTATAACCTAGCTAACCAAATGGCCGACGAATTCCTAGAATCCGAGGTTGTCTTCTCCGATCACAATTCTCTTTGCAACGACGAAGACGGGCAGCTGGTGGTGGTAGTGCCGCCGCCGCCGCAGCAGAGGCAGAATTCAAGGGCGGTCCGTGGCGGCAAGAAGGCAGCGGCGCATTCGGTGCCGGTGAATATTCCGGAGAGGGCGCTGCGTTGCTCGGAGGATGACGGAGAAGGGATGGTGCCGCCGCACGTGATGGTAGAGCGGAGGATCGCCGGCGGGAAAATGGCGTTCTCGGTTTGCACTGGGAACGGGAGAACGTTGAAGGGTCGAGATTTGAGTCGGGTCAGGAATTCCATTCTGAGGATGACTGGGTTTCTGGAGGTTTGATTGTGTTTTGTTTGGCAGATGAGAAAATTGGAAATGAAAGGGACACAAATATTCTCTTCGTTTCTTGATTGCTATGTGAAATGTTAATTAGCTACCCTCTTCTTTTAATTTTCTTTTGTTGAGATCTTTTTTGGAGTCTCATATCTCTCATTGATTGTAACAGCAAACAAAGAACCAGAATATTTATGATCAGAAATAAGGTGAATTATTAATTAATTTATTAATTTTCATGTGCTTTAATTATTGAAGGGTGGCTATATCTTAATCTTCTTTTCTTGTGGGGATTGTACATTGCTGGACCAAGGCAGCTTTGATCCATTCATTTATTGCGGCCGCTGCTCTTAATTTGTCTGCTCCACCGGGTAGCTCTTCAACTCGTTTTTCTCACTGATAGATGGATCGAGAGGGAGCTAGAGAGAGAAAAGACAAGGTTACTTAGTTATAACTTACAAGTTTAAATTTATGGTTGTGTGTTAAGATTGTTTGTTTTAATTTAGATTTAGATTTACATTTCCTTCTGCTTCACCCTTTAGTTTTGTGTTTCGTCATTAAAATGAAGTCTTTGAATAAATTTGAAGTCAGATTTAGAGGGGGGAAATTATTAGTTTAATAAGTTTCAATTATCATAATAAACTTTATCCTTCAGTCCTAATTTCTTATTTTATTTAAGTCCGTAGTTAAATTTGATCTGAATTAAATCATCACTTTGTGTATGGATAAAATCTAGTTGGAAAGAAAGAACCTATCTTATGTGTTCAATATATTTCCCGACGGAGATTAGTCGATCAGCGTTAGCATACTTCGTACCTATAATATGGTCACAAAAAAAAATTGATCTGAATTTTTTTATAAACAAAATATATATTGATAAAGAATACTAAGGATACTCTAGCACATGTACAAGAACATCATCACAAGCCACTGTATATAATTTGATCTGCATTGACTTTACAAAGAAACTAAATTAATGCAAGTTTAATTAGAGTGAGACTAATTTGTAAGTAAATCTATAGGAGATACTAAACTAAAAGATAAAAAGTTTTTTTTTATCACAATTAAAAAAGATAAAAAGTTAAATTAGGTTTTTATGGGAAAAAAATAAGTTTTTAACGAAAAATATTTTATTTAATTAATATATTAAAAATAATGTATTTAATTAATTCTATTAATGAACTTTAAATTTTTTATTCCTTATCTAATCTAATATAATAACAAAGCAACCCAAATAAAAATTACAATAATTAAGGTGTGATATAAGTTAGCTAGGCCATGGAAACTTGAAAGGGAAAGAAACCAAATCTCAATACGGGAATATGGGTTTTAATTATGATCTGGCAGGTAGGAAAAGGATCGGGGATAAATAATAGTCGTCGCTTTCCCTCCTATGATGACAGTATTAGAGTTAATAAAATAATAATGTAACGACGAATGAGAGAGTTTGAGAACTGAATTTGGTACTCCAAGTATAGCGTCAACAGTTTTGGTTGGCACCTTATGGGGTGCCTCATAACTGCAGAAGGCTTCGTAATTTCAGGATCAAAGTAGCCATACGTGGATGCAGATCACTTCAATATATATTTTTTTATTCTCAGATTACTTCAATTTTAACTTAAAAATATTTGCAATTTCACTATGATAAAGTATTGGCATCTGATGAGAACAGGAATTTAAAAAATCCAGATACGGTATCATGCTGTCGAAATTCACTATTCTTTGTTTTTGTCTCAATGTGTCACGTGTTCGGCTATGCAAATTAATTTACAGATAATGATTAAAAAAAACTATTACTTTTTAATTACCACTTCAAATAATTTTACAATGCATTCGGTCCAATGAGAGATCAGTTGTATAGAGGAACAAACTTATATCCTGGGTGAATATGATACTCGAAAAAGTAAAAAAAAAAAAAAAAAAACTTGCTCTGTGGAATTATTTATTGATTTAATTTATTTATTTAATGAAACACTCTTAACTCTCTTTTTTTAAGGCAAAACATTCTTAACTCTTAAAAGGTTGAGTATGGTTGAATGCACCAAAGAAACGGATTGTGTGTATTTTTTTCCTTAATAAGTTAAAATATATTAAACGAGTATAAGGATATTCAGAACCTGTATATAAGAAAAATACAAAAGAACAAGAAATAGGTAAATCTTATACCACTAGTCAAAACTAGACAATGGATCAAACAAAAAAAATAAAATCAAAACTAGACAAAATTGGTTGAAGAGCTAACTAGACCTCACTCAAAAATCCGGTTTGTGTATTAAGTTTAAAGGAAGAAAATTTAATGTGTTAATTATTACGGGTACTCAAGCTGTTTGTGAACCATGGCAAAGTACATACTTTTTATAGATTCGTGTCACATTATGGTGGATCGGGATGGTCTGCAATTGCTTTGAAATTGTATGAAATTAATTATGTCCTTTTTTTTTGTTTTTCAGGGTATCATCCACGTGCAATTATGGAGACTAATCTCTCGAGTCGGGTAGGATCACAAGGACGGCAAAGCTCTTCCTCAAGAGTTTTAACGTTGCTGTATTCGCAAGGCTAAGATTCGAACTTGAGATTTTTGATTAAGCTGGAAGAGACCCGTGCCATTGTATCCAAGTGCTCTTGGGTAATTAATCATGTCCTTTGAATGTGTATTATAAGATAAATTTAATTTTAAAATATGCATTTTAATAGGATGAATGGTGAGATTATCATAAACTGCACACCGTTATTTTATAAATTGCATGGGAACCAAATCCCATTATGGTGGACCTCGTTGTTACTTCATTGTTAAATGTATGATTATGTCTGGACATTATTGATGGACCCATTTGCCAATTTGTTGATAGTTGTTACGAATACAAGATTACAGAAAAAATGTGTACTCTCTATATGGATATAATTTGCACGGTCAGGTATGCCCAAAATTTACCCTATATATGCGAGAGTATTGTCGAAATCCACATTTGATTATAAGTTTTTTTTTTTTACACATTTTGATTGTAAGTTAGGACGATGCTTAAACCAACAGAAAGTCATTATGTAAACGTTTATGTTTATATTAATATAAACTAAAAAAAAATTTGGCACATACACACTTTCACAACCTGTTTGCCCTTAAATTGACGTCAATTGAAAAAGTTAACAATGTAATTTCGGGTACCTTCTATGATGTACCAACACTTAAATGGTGCAATCTTATATCTTGTTGATAATGTATTTTATATCAATCATTCTGTCAGGTAGGATGCACATTTACTCATGATTTACTACATCATTGATTGATCAAAATGGAATATGATTGCACCAGCAAAAAACTAGTGCAACTTAGATGAAACCAGTAATTTCGTGGTTAAAATTAAAATATATAATTTGTAATTAAGATATTGAAATATTTAGCACCTCGCATGCTACAATTGAAGGGCCTGCATCTTTCATAACCATGTGACTGTACACTTTAGGCAAAACCACATTTAGGGAAAACAATTCGAGAGAGAGTGTGTGTGTGTGTATATATATATATATATATATATATTATTGAATACAATTTTTTTATAAGTTAAAGGTATATTGATTGAAAATATATAAGGAGTACTCTAATCCAATATAGAAGGGAAACAAAGAGGAACTTAAACAATATAATAAATGAAATATTATTATAATTTTTCTAACAATATCGACTTTACAATGACTAGCTTCCAAGCACCCAAAAGACGAAGACAAAACATACAATTCTAAAACCCCTTAATGCAGTCGAAAAAAGTAGGACCCCAATAATTGTTGGGAAATGCCTGCATAATTTCCCTCCTCTGTGAACTCAAAATAGGCACTAAGCGGAAGCGTAAAAATAAGTGTAACAACACCAGACAATTTTAGCGTGGAAAAACCTCCTCAATGTGAGCAAGGAAAAAAACCACGGGACCCGTAGGCCGCTTAAACCTCCACTATAACAATAATGGGAATACAAAAAAATACAAGAATATTGTATCCTCAATTTGTGGATAACACTCTCACAAATTGGCTCACTATTTTTCTCTCTTAGAAAACTCTCTCTAAGGATCTCTCTATTTTTCTCTCACTCTCTTGTAAGGCTCTCTCTCTATTATCTCTCACTCTATTGGTGAGGATTGGTGTGATTTGGTTAACACCCCTTAAGCTTCCTTATATAGGCTCAAGGGGGCTCTCCAAGTTGAGCTCCACACAATGTGGGACTTCCTTTGGATGAAAATTCCAACAAATCTCCCCTTGACCAAAGGGAAAATATCCTTGAATCAGTTTGGGGTTGATGCTAAGCTCCGCAACTTCTTTGAGACTTCTATCTTCTCTTTCGGTAGAGCTTTTGTCATCATATCCGCCCGTTATCTTTTGTGTGTATTTTCTCAATCTGCAGCTAGTTTACTTTCCAACACATCACGAATCCAAGTGATACCTTACGTCGATGTGTTTCGACCTTGAATGAAATGTCGAGTTCTTCTTTGAGATGGATTGCGCTTTGATTTGTCGCAATAAAGAATATAACTTTCTCGATCCAGGCCTAACTCTTGTAGGAACTTCTTCATCCACAAGATCTCCTTGCAACCTTCGATGATTGCGATGAATTCTGCTTCGTAGTGCTTAAAGCAATGCACTTTTGTAATCTTGACTGCCAAGAGATAGCTCCCCCTGCAAAAGTAATCAGGTATCCTGATGTAGACTTTCTGGAATCCACATCTCCTGCCATATCTACATCTGAGTATCCAAGAAGCTTTAAATTTCCATTGCCAAAACACAAAACACTTTTGGCGGTTCCCTTCAGATATCCGTAGTATCCATTTCACTGCATTCCAGTGCTCCTTTCTGGATTTGAGAGGAATCTACTCACAACTCCGACAAAGCATAAGCAATGTCTGGGTCTTGTACGGGACCATTGCATACATAAGACTACCCACTGCTGAAGAATAGGGCACCTTGCTCATTTCTTCTTTTTCTTCTTCATTCCCGGGACATTGAGTCCTACTCAGTTTGAGATGACCAGGTAATGGAACATGCATAGGTTTGGCATTATGCATGTTGAACCTTTCAAGAACTTTCTTGATATAGTCTTCTTGTGACATCCACAGCATTCTTCTAGAACGATCTCTAGTGATTTTCATCCCAAGAATCTTCTTCACTGCACCCAGATCCTTCATGGCAAAGGACTTGCTCAATGCCTTCTTGAGAGCAGCTATTTTCGCCTTGTCTTTCTCAACAATGAGCATATCATCAACATACAACAGAAGTATGATGGATTCACCATTCTCATAGTTCTTCACAAACACACAATGGTCTGCGGAGGTTTTCTTGAAATTGTGTTGGGTCATGAAGAGATCAAACTTCTTGTACCATTGTCTTGGAGCTTGCTTCAGACCGTAGAGACTTTTCTTCAGACGACACACTAGGTGTTCCTTGCCTGGTTCTGCAAAACCTTCTGGTTGCTCCATATAAATTTCTTCCTCTAGGTCTCCATGTAAGAATGTTGTTTTTACATCGAGCTGTTCAATCTCCAAGTCTAGTTTTGCAGCTAGACCGAGAATTGCTCTAATAGATGTCATCTTCACCACTGGTGAGAAGATTTCCTCGAAATCTATGCCTTTCTTCTGGTTGCACCCCTTTACAACAATCCTTGCTTTGTATCTGGGGTTTGGGTTGTTCTCTTCAGTCTTGAGCTTGAACACCCATTTTTTTTTCAATGCCTTTCTCTGTCTCGGTAATCTCACCAGGTCATACGTCTGATTCTCCTTCAGGGACTGCATCTCTTCTTCCATAGCTTGCAACCATTTATCATTATCATTCATCTCAATGGCTTCCACAAAGCTTTGAGGTTCCCCTTCATCAGTGAGAGTGACATATTCATCTGAATAGTATCTTCTCGATGGTTGTCTGGCTCTCGTTGATCTTCTGATTTGGGGTTCTTGCTCTACCTCATCAGTCTCCATCTGTTCTTCTTGCACTGTCTGTTCTGCATTGTCAGATTGCTCAGTCTGATCAGGTTCATCATTTCTTTGAGGAATCTCTCCCCCTGAATTGGGTATCACAATGGGACTTGAATCAGGAATCACTCTGTGCTTTGACTTCTCAGATTGCTTGATGTCTTGGATTGTCTGATCTTCAAAGAACACCACATCTCTGCTTCGAACAATCTTCTTGTTTGCAGGATCCCATAATCTGAAGCCAAGTTCATCTCTTGGTGTACCAAGGTATATACACTCTTTCGTCTTAGCATCAAGCTTTGCTCTTTCATCTTTCGGAATGTGAACAAATGCCCTACATCCGAAGACTCTCAGTTGACCATAGGAAGCTTTCTTTCTAGACCATACCTCATCGGGTATCTTTCCATCTAACGCTCTTGAAGGAGTTAGATTGATCAAATCAACAGCAGATTTCATCGCTTCGCCTGAGAATGACTTTGGGAGTTTTGCGTGAGACAGCATGCTCCTGACTTTCTCTGCAATCGTTCTATTCATCCTCTCCGCTACACCATTCATCTGAGGTGTTTTGGGAGGTACTTTCTCATGTCTTATCCCATGAGTTTTGCAGTATGCTTCAAATGGGCCAAGATACTCTCCGCCATTATCTGTTCTCAAGCATTTCAGCTTTCTTCCAGATGCTCGTTCTACTGAAGCATGAAACTCCTTGAAAGCTTGAAGAACTTTATCTTTCGTCTTCAATGGATACACCCACAACTTCCTAGAGTGATCATCAATGAAGGTAACGAAGTATTGAGCACCACCAAGGGATTTTTCAGATGTTGAGCAAACATCTGAATGGACAAGATCTAGAATCTGCTTTCTTCTTCTTGCATTATCTGATCTTTTGAAAGATACTCTGTGTTGCTTGCCTGCTAAGCAGTTTTCACAGGATTCAAGTGGTTGCCCTTTTATTTTTGGAAGGTGATCTTTTGCGAGGATCTCCAAATTTTTCTCGCTCATGTGACCCAAGCGTTTGTGCCACAATTCTTTGCTTGCGTCTTGCGCAACATTTGTCTCCCCCATGCATATCTTTCCCTGCATGATATACAAGGAGCCTTCCTTCCTGCCGCGAGCAACAGTCATGCTTCCTTGGCTGAGTTTCCGTCTGCCGGCACCAAATTGGTTTATCATCCCGGCTTCATCTAGCTTTCTAACTGAGATAAGGTTCAGACGCATCTCAGGTACATGTCTGACCTCCTTCAGCACAAGCTTGTTTCCATTCTCTGTCAACAAAGTTACTTCGCCAGTACCGACGATTTTACTTGTGACATGGTTTCCCATCTTCACCGTACCAAAATCTCCTCTTTGGTATGATGAGAAAAATTCTTCATATGGTGTGACATGGAAAGATGCTCCTGAGTCAATTATCCATATGCAATCATCGGATGCAATATTTAGATAATTTTCTTCTCCGACAAGAAATATATTCTCATCATTCGAGGCCACTGCAGTAGTTGATCCATCTTCTTTCTTCTTCTTTGGATCAATCTGGTCAGGGTGGACTGTTCCAGCCTGCTGATCCCTCTTCAAGAATCTACACTCAGGCTTTATGTGGCCTGGTTTGCCACAATAATAACAACCTAGCCTGGTTCGAGATTTGGATCTACCTTGTGATTTTCCACGGCTTCCTTTTCCACGATTATTACTCCTTCCTCTATTTTCAACAACATTGGCTTCGAACTGACTGTTCAAGCCTCTTTCTCTCCGTCTTGACTCTTCATTTAGCAAGCAGTCTGTAACAGAATCCATGCTAAGTTTTCCGTCTGGAGCAGAATTGCTGAGAGTGACAACTAGCGTGTCCCAACTCTCAGGTAGAGAACTGAGGAGTAGAAGAGTTTGCAACTCATCATCAACACTCATGCCTGCCTTTGTTAATTGATTAACAATGCCTTTGAATGTGTTCAGATGCTCGATCATATTTTGACCGTTCATGTACTCCAGCGTTACCAATCTTCTGACAAGGTGGGCTTTGTTCCTAGGCGTTTTCTTTTGAATCAAGGATTCAAGCTTTGTCCACAACTCATACGCATTGGTATAAGTTGATACATGCTCGAACAAGCTTCGATCAATATATTTTCGGATCATAGCCACCGCTTTCCGATTCTGAAGCACCCAATCTTTATCAGTGTTCACTTCTGGCATATCCTTCGGCATCTCCTTCTGGGTGATTGGCAAATACAGATCTTTGCAGTATAGATGATCTTCCATCATCGGCTTCCAATAGGAATAGTTATCTGCAGTTAGCTTGAACATATCTCCATCATGAGTGACGGCTCCCTCCATCTTGAGTTACACAGGCCAATAGCTCTTCCAATCAATTGGGTTCCGACGAAAAAGGAGACTAGGACCGAATGCTGGAATTTATTGTACTAGGTGAAAAAGCGTCACAGGAAGTTCCCGGGGAAAGAGAGGTGGGTCAAAAGACATTCTTAAATACCAAGTCTTTCCTTAGCCGAACTTACCTAAGCATGCACTTTCACACTACCACACTTTATTTCCAACAACAAGAATAATTCTTTTCGATGTGGAAGATCGGACAATCTTTGCGACCCACAGAGCATACTAAGAATTTTCTTATAAATCCGGCACCTAGTATTCCAGAGCTCTGAGAGCTCTGATACCACTGTTGGGAAATGCCTGCATAATTTCCCTCCTCTATGAACTCAAAATAGGCACTAAGCGGAAGCGTAAAAATAAGTGTAACAACACCAGACAATTTTAGCGTGGAAAAACCTCCTCAATGTGAGCAAGGAAAAAAACCACGGGACCCGTAGGCCGCTTAAACCTCCACTATAACAATAATGGGAATACAAAAAAATACAAGAATATTGTATCCTCAATTTGTGGATAACACTCTCACAAATTGGCTCACTATTTTTCTCTCTTAGAAAACTCTCTTTAAGGATCTCTCTATTTTTCTCTCACTCTCTTGTGAGGCTCTCTCTCTATTATCTCTCACTCTATTGGTGAGGATTAGTGTGATTTGGTTAACACCCCTTAAGCTTCCTTATATAGGCTCAAGGGGGCTCTCCAAGTTGAGCTCCACACAATGTGGGACTTCCTTTGGATGAAAATTCCAACAATAATAAACCAAAAACCAATTTAATGAATACAACTAAGTTATATCCAAATCATGTCATACAATTTTGATGACAATGCCTAACAAATAACAAACTGGGACATCCATGGAAGCTAAAGCATATTGAACCAATTGACATCCTTGTGTCCCAAGACAAGAAGAAGCCCTTTTTTACCTTACATATATATGGCAAGAAATTCAGCGTGCAACTAAGATTTTTTAAAAGTATAATAACAATGCAATTAATAGAAGTTGCCACTTGCAATTGGGATGATAAATCAATTTATTGATTATGTAATACAGACATTAATAATATTTTATTTTTTGTTTAGTAAAGAGTAATAATTTGTAACAAAAAAAAAAGTAAAGACTAATAATTCGATAAGTATATAACTTTTGCAATATTGTAAGTTTAAAGTTTTTAACAATATCAGTCAATCACAAATTATTCAACAAGTAACTTTTAAGATAATTATAATAAGATCTAAATCAAATATTTTTAATGATATAATAAGTAACTATGTAAAAAAAATACTTATACCAATTGTGTATATCAGGTAAATCATCAGATAATGTTATAATTAAAGCAACATGTGTGAAAAAACCTATTTAAAATCATAGATAAACTATAAGATATAAAATTATACTCTAATCATTTAATAATTTTACATAATCATTTATCATTTTTAAATATAAGGTCGCCTTATTATTGTTGCGGCAATCAATTTTCTTTTTTTTTTTTTTTTTGGTAGATTTTTTTTTTTTTTTTTTTGTACATACAATCAATTTTCTTCGGCAAGGAAGAACTTAGAACAGGAGAATTTCTAAGAAGGGAAAGCGTGGTGGGATCCCCAAATCCAAGCTAGTTCGATGACAACGAGGCCACATGTAGTGAACGAGGAAACGGCCATGATGTCAGTGACACGTGTCTGGCATGATTAACCTGTCCTCAGAGACCATATCAACCAAAATGACGTGGAATACATCACAGCCTGTTAAAAAGAAAATAATAAGTATGATATTTTAATTTTGGATCTTGTTAACGAGTGTCATGAGAGTATTTATAGTGAAAAAGACCATATTTGAGTTCTTATCTATCATTTGGTGGGCCTAAAGATGCCACTTAAGATATAAGAACCCAACCTTATGTTCATACGATAGAAGGACTCATTTTGGATTATTAAATAGATCTCATATGTGACCCATTTATTATTTCTATTTCTATTTAAGTTTGGCAAAAAACAAATGTTTGACAAGAGCGGTTCTTATAAAAAACCGTTCTACATCCTGACAGTCACATCATTTATCTCCGATAGAGGTTCTTACAAGAACAAGTTCTTATGCTTAAGAACTACCTTAAGAATCGTCATTGAAGTTACTCTGACAGCATCCACAATGGAAAAACCACGTTTAGGTTCTTATCTATCATTTAGTGGGCCTAAAGATGCCACTTGGGATATAAGAACCCAACCTTATTGCTACTCCAATGAAAGAACTCATTTTAAGTTCTTAAATGGGTCTGATTTTCATTTTACCGATATTTTTTTTGTTGAGTTTTATTAGTCGGAAGCCATCATTCATCTCCAATGAAAGTTCTTATAAGAACCAGCTCTCATACTTAAGAACTACATTAATAACAACAATAGGAGTTGATCTAAAAGCATTGGTTGAAGAATCCACAAAATGAAAATTTATGTTGAGAAACTAAATATAACACTTTTCAAAATACAAAATACATCATTTCTGTTATAAATTTTTTTATACCCTAAATAATGTTTGTACTTGTTATCATTCTCCTTTAATTTTTATATAATGTAATGTGACTGCAAAGTTTTTACCTTAATAATTAATTATTATTATAGTTTGAATGATTTTATTATTTAATCATATATCAAATTCTATTTTATTTTTACATATTTCTATCCTTTTTTTTTTTTGGTAAACTACATATTTCTATTCTAAGTATGCAACATATACGACAAATATGACATACATATTATTCCATCCGTTCTTTATTTTTGGTAATTTAAGGTTTTTACATATAGATTACGAAATTATTAATGTGTTTATATTTGTATCAAAATATCCTTATTTATATCATTAATTATTTATAAATTATAACTACATTTATTCCATACTCTACTAACCATTTATGTACTGGAAGGTTTTGTATATTTTCAAGGCATTTCAATTTAATTCTATTATAATGATATATATGGGGAAAAAAAAGGTCAAATATGTATTGAGTTTATCAAACATCCATTATTTTGGAGCAAACACAAATACCTAAAATTACCAAAAAAAAAAAGAACGAGGGAAGTACTTAACTAGCTTTTTGGGAAAGAAAATACCGCCATTGAGTACTTCCACAAGATGGGCTCGGTTGTACTTCCATAAGATCCTAATCCTCTAATTTTTTGGTGTCAAAAGTCATTTGACATTCTTTTTATATGTCTCCTATTTTATTTTCTCTCATTTCATCTCATTTTTCTCTTACATTTTTTTCTCTTAAATATGCTAAAATCACGTAACTTTTCCCTCCCAAAAATTAGGGAATCGAGATCCGACCACTGACCTGTGATTGTGAAGTGTCTCATACTCTTATTTATTGCCAATCCAAGCAAGGAATTTCAATGTAAATGTCAAGTGGATCTTATAATTAAATATCTTAATAGTATATACGGTTCTTTTTAGATTGAAAAGAAAAATTAAGAGGAATAATCAAGGAGAGTAGGACTTAGGAGAGAAGGAGACAATGTAAATGTCAAGTGGAACTTATTATAATTTGAGCATGTTGGGTTGCAAATGTATTCTACGCTCAAGTTCCTTCTATATATAGTTTTTTATTTTAAAAATATTTGAGTATAATTTAATTATACATAAACTTCTGATTAGTTACGGTAGTTTTATTTAAATTTAAATGATTTTGTTGCATAACACATTTCTGTTAGAATTTTTCTAATAATTCTTGTGGGCTACAATCAATTGTGGTTTTTGGTTTACGAAAAATAAGCTAATGTTACGATCCATTTGATGATACTTAAGCCCACTAATATGGTGATCCATTCGTAATGGGATATTGGCATCTAATATTGATCTGTGTAGATGATAGTGTAGGCCTTAACCTATATGTCCATAACGAGAGGTGCATAGGGTTATTATTATTATTATTATTATTATTATTATTATTATTATTATTATTATTATTATTATTATATATATATATATATATATATATATATATATATAACGGTTAGGTCCACTCTGCCGTCACGAATATAATAATCAGTTGCTCCACGGCTTGTCCCTTTGACGGTTGTGACTTGTGAGTGTATGAACAGGCAGGGGAAGACCTGATCTTTCAATTTCAGGAACTTGACATTCAAGAGAGGATTCGTATTTCTAATGTGGTAATCATGTAAGTTATATAGTATCGTAGTATCGGTATTCTAATTTCATATAATATCGTATATAAGTATGAGGCTCAATTTTACTTTACAATTTCTACAAACTACTTGACACGAATTGTTAAAGCTAATATATTGTAGCTGTTTTTTGTCGATTTGGATGGCTCAAAAAAATTTTATGTTCAAATCAACAAAATCGGAGCTGGAATCTATAATGAAAGTTGTTAAGCTAAAAGACATTGGATCAATGCAAGATGTGCAAGGTTTAAATATCATGTTGGTTCTCAAATCCTTATGGGTGCTCGGATTTTAATTAGCGGATCCGCGATTATAAAATTTTAAATTGAGAAGGTAGTGTTTAAATAGTGAGGGGTGAAGGTGGTGAATTTCATCTTTTCTTTTATGATTATAATTACACAATCGTCAATTTTGTTAACAGGTGATATAACTTGCACGGGATTGAACGAGAGACTAATGTGTCCTAATTATGTAATTGTAAAAGATTAATTGATTAATTTATTTTTGTTATGGATTAAAAGTGAAACCATATTTTTTGTGAGAGGCCAAAATGGATCTTTTATGATTTATGAACTTGAGGACATTGTTCCTTCTTGTTCATTATATTAAGAGAGTTGCAATTTCATTTGTCACAATATCAAATTGAAAAACTAAAATGACCATCATAATCAAATCCATTTGAAGCTAAGTTAAAACTTAAAACCACGGATTGAATTGAAAGGTTTGTGGAAAAATAAGTGTTCGAGAGAACTTTCCTTTCGTAAACTCGGATTAGATGGAGTCAAATATAATTTTTAGATTCCAAGAATCTCATAAAAAAATATAAAACGATTCACAGTTCTCTACCTTAAGATAATGAGAAGAAAGTTAATTTTTAAGGACTATGCTTGATTTCATCCGTTGCCAAACCTTTTGAGTAACATGGAGGGACATATCCACGTTAAATGTGTGTGGACAATTGCACTCATAAGGCAAAATTTTCAAAATTAACATAGATGTTCCACCCATATATTAAATCATCACTTATCTTTTGATGAGAGGAAAAATTATTTTTATAGTCTTTCATCTTTCCTTGTTGAATTGTTTATCATTTCTTATACATAGATATATAAGTTCCACATTAAAATGGAATCAAATTGTACCTTTTGTATTTTATATCATTTATTATATTTATAAAATTTATAAACTATTTTATGCCTTCATAAACCAAAATTTCGACCCAGTATAGGTAACTCAGTTGGTTGTGTAGATTGAGCTTGTGGGGGGAGGACTTGAGTTCAAATCCACATAACACTAGGGAGGGGTGAAGAACCTTAACTATGACTAAGCACCAAAGCGAAGATTAGTCCAATAACGGGTTCAAAAGACTCAAGCTTAAGGGATACTATGTGGACCTACTGGGAGCCAAAGACCCTAATTACGGTGGGTTCCTAAAAAAAGTCCAAAATTTCTATATCCATCACCTATAACATGTATGTAACATAAAAACTGTTTACTGTGGTACGTGTTTTTATCGAATAAGAGGTTGTTTTTCCGCTGCTTAACTTTTCCTTCAAATAAATTACTTGTTATCTAATTAAATTGTGATATATTAAATAGGTTTAAGGTTAAAGTAATCTTTTGGTCCCTATACGTGATACTAATTTTCAATTTGGTTCATATACGTAAAAAGTTATTAATTTGGCCCATATACGTGACACTGGTTTTCAATTTGGTCCTCACCGCTAATTGGTGTCATATAAGAGGGACCAAATTGCAAATGATTGTCACGTGTAGGGACCAATTCAACAAAAAAAATTGAAATTGATCCCTACATGTGACAATTATTTTCAATTTGGTCCCTACATGTGACAATCATTTGCAATTCGGTCCCTCTCATATAGGGACCAATTAGCAGTGAGACCAAATTGAAAACCAGTGTCACGTATAGGGACCAAATTGATATTTTTTTACGTATAGGGACCAAATTGAAAATCAGTATCACGTATAGGGACCAAAAGATTACTTTAACCTAGGTTTAAATAAGTTTTCGGTCCCCGTACGTAAAGTTCATCAATTTTAGTTTTAGTCAATG
This sequence comes from Sophora flavescens, assembly GCA_030762895.1. Classification (NCBI taxonomy): domain Eukaryota; kingdom Viridiplantae; phylum Streptophyta; class Magnoliopsida; order Fabales; family Fabaceae; genus Sophora; species Sophora flavescens. The sequence goes on from CM061062.1 coordinate 98,885,682, forward strand.
TAAAAAAAATTCATAGGATTTCGTCCCTATAATATAATTATTATTTTTTAAATAATTCATACCGTTATCTTTTTCCGTTATCTAATACTCAGGGATATCAAATTAATTTCATTTTATTATCTGACTTGCTATGAAATTTGGCTAGAAATCAGAGGCAAAATCACACATTAGGGGCCACATGGTTAAAATTGCTAAATTCCTTGATTTTGTGTGATATATAGTACTCAGATGTACTGATGTAATTTATTGTTATTATCCGACTTGCTCCAAATTTTGGCTAGAAAATTTAAAAATAAATAAAATCATACATTAGGGTGATAAGGTTAGATTTGACGATTTTTTTTTCTTTTGGTATGACTTATATTACTCACGGGGTAACAGTAAGGACTGTTTACAAAGGTTTTGAAATTACAGGGAGGGACAAAATGTTAAGAAATTTTTTTTATAGGGGTTAAAATCAAAATTAATAAACTTTACATGGACTACAAACTTATTTAACCTATTAAATATATCATTGCATAAATGTACACGTTGTTTTTTTTTTTACCCTACGTACGTACGATCAACGATACGTATTAGCACAGGGTAATTTTTCGTAAAAAAAACTAAAAGAAACCCATCGATCAACATTTAGTACAACTACTTCCGTTTTCATGTCTTCATTGGTACTAACTACTGATAATACAGGTTTAATTGCACTTGTGGTGTTCCAAGTATCAGTAATGTATGATTTTCATCTCTCATATTTTTTTCGAGCATATTTGGTTTTCTTAGTTTTTTAATTGTACAATTATAGTCCTTCAATCCATATGCTGTTGAATTGGTAACAAAGTTTGTTGACTATCAAGTGGATTAAAATATATTTATTTTAGGATTTGGGAGTAAAATACGTTTAGGGTTCTATCAATAACAAATGGATGGGTTTGGGGCTCATTTGACACAGATTAAGGGACCCGTCATCCGTTAAAAATAATATTTAAAATTTTTAATTAAAAAAAATTAACAATAAATAATTATATTTTAATTCACTTGGTGTGACATGTCAGTAAACTATGTTACCAATTTGACAGCAGATGGATAGAATGACTACAATTGCACAATTGAAAAACTAGGGAACAAATGCGCTCGAAAAATTTGTGAAAGACCAAAATCGCACATTATCAATACTTGAGGGACCAAAAGTGCAATTAAGCCAATAATATATATGTGGTCCTCATACACAAGTACAGGCGTATATTGATATTTAACCGGCATATACACTATCCAAAGTAAAATTATATTTTTTTAGCTTTGTAATTTTTTCTTGGCCTTTAAGCCCCGTTTAATACCAAAAAAAATTATTATTATGTAAAATTATATTAATTAGCGTTCTTTTAGTTTAATTTGACGCTTCAAGTTTTAATAGTTATCTAAAAACATGTATCAGCTTGATAAATGTAACTTGATTTATGAAAGTTCATAAAATAAATATAATCGGTTGATTTCTTTCTCTTGCAGGAAACACGTCGTCTCGTGTATGTGTGACGTGTCATACAAAAATCTTCATTCCTTATAAAAGCGAAGCAACAATTTATTTTGGATAAACGTGGATATCTTATAGTCGGGAGTTAGAAATTAATCCCTCGAGATATTGGGATTCATTTAAAGGATTGATCTCTCTCAACGGATATTCTCCCGTATATATGAATCGAGAATCGAACTTCTAATCACATACTTAAGGGATTCGATTATTTAGCCAGATCATATTGATAAGCGACAATTTATTTAAGCCATTCAAAGTGGGACAATGATATTTGACAATCAAATTAATCAGATTCCAAACTCTGATTTTGATTATATGTGGAGAACAGAAATAGCACATTTCTATAGGTTTTATAGTTTTATTATAAAATAAAAAATACACCATCATTTTCGACCCTTCCTAATCTTCAACATTAGCCTTCATTTCATTTTTTAATCCCTGACAAAGAAAGTGCCGAAAAAGACTCATCAATCAATGCCCGCGCTCAAAATACCACAGGAACAATTCCTAGCATAATAGCATTATCCATGCCAACAATTCCTTCTTTCACAGCAAAAAATATAAACCGACGGTAGCAAATAGCAATACATTATACATAGATATATATAAAGAGGAAGTTTCGTGCAGGTAAAAGTGTACTCATGGCTTGGACTAGGTACTATTGGAGATTAGATTGGAAAGTAGTGTAAAAGTCATTTTAAAAGTTTGGGGAAGTGATTATGATACGACACGCATATAGTCATTGAAGAACAAACAAAAAGGGTTTCACTTTCAGTCTTTCACTTTTGAGAATATGGTTTTCAAGGCAAGCTGTGTTATTTGCATGTCAGGATATGACATCCGGTTGATATATTTTGATTAATTATATGTAAATATTTGATTAATTTAGTTTATGATTAATGAGTTATCTGAAACTTATTTTTCTAATTATATAAATATTTGGTTAATCATATATATGGTTAATTCAATTCTTTATATGATTAAGGATCATCATAAATTAACCAAATTTTTACACATAATTAATTATATAATAAATTAAATTAATTAAATATTTATACACATGATTAATTAATATTTCACCGGAGATATTTCAAATGAATGTTAAAAATATATTTCTCTTTCAAGGCCTCCACCACATTCTTTCATTTTGTCATTTAGTAATGGATCGTACAAATTTGTCTTTTGCAATGGTAGGGGACTCCTTCTACTCTACGAGTAGCTATTAATTTGTTGCCTTGCATTTTTGACACGAACTCATGAGAATTATCAATTATGAATCGAATCATCCTTATCTGTTGTGCTGAATTTAATTCAATCATTTGAGTACTGAAAGAAGGGCAATTCTTTAATCCTCACGCCTCTTCGTTGAGTTTCCGTCTTCTACCAAAATTTGCCCCGTGTAGTCTGTGTTCAATAAATTATGTTGAATTTGGATTAAAATTTATTTGTTACTCAGCCCATTACAATCGATTCAGCAGGTTTGTACATGAATAAAAAAAGAAAGGTTAAAGTAATTTTATGGTCCTTATACGTGATACTGATTTTCAATTTGATTCTTATACGTAAAAAGTTATCAGTTTGATCCCTATACGTGATACTGGTTTTCAATTTGGTCATCACCGCTAATTGGTCCCTATATAAGAGGACCAAATTACAAATTATTATCACATGTAGAGACCACTTCAACAAAAAAAATTGAAATCGATCCCTACATGTGACAATTATTTTCAATTTGGTCCCTATATGTGATAATAATTTACAATTTGGTCCCTATATAAGAGGGATCAATTAGTGGTGATGACCAAATTGAAAATCAGTGTCACGTATAGGGATCAAATTGATAACTTATTACGTATAGGGACCAAATTGAAAATCATTGTCACATATAGGGACCAAAAAATTACTTTAATCAAAAAGAAAAAAGTAAATCTTCGTATCAGATATGTGCGGGCCGAGTAAAACACTACAGGTATACAATTCTATAATTCCTTTTTTTTTTTACGAATTTCTATAATTCTTTAATTACTATGTGTATTGTAAATACACATATGTATTATATCCATTATTTTACAAAGAGTTGTGTTATTCTAACAATTCATATGGAACAACTCTATTATGTAGTGATATTTTCATAATTTTAACCTTCTTTTTTAAACATCCATTATGTAGTTACTGTTCATATATACAGTTGTCACCATATAGTTGTCCAAAATGATTGTTAGAATAATATTTTTGTTTTATAAAACATGAGTTGCTTAAAATTAGCCATAAATGATGGAAGATGAATTTGAATTAACTGTATTATGTTATATATAGAAAATAGAATTGCGAAAAAATTTATTGTAAATTTAAATATAAATGATTTTAATCTCATGGAATCCTTTTATTATTTTTTCGATATGATTTGTGATTTTAAAATATTTTTATAACAGCATGGTCGACCTTTGGCTAAAGTCGGTAAACCACTGGCTTTAGACCTCCCAAAAAATTTCTAATTTTGATAGTTTTAGGTTTTCAATAAAATCTCAAACTTAATATAAAATTTTTTTTTTTTTATCTACAAGTGTGGTTGTATGTACACACAACAAATATTTACACCAATCATAATAATTTTACTTTAAAAATATAAAAAAATTATAATAAAAATAAAATTTATATATAATATTATTTTTATTAAAATATTTTTACTAGTTTTAAAAAGTCTCACTCAAAATTCGCTTTAGGCCTCGATATATGTTGGGTTGGCCCTACAGTTAAGGTAGAATTTTTTGGGTAGTCAATAACAAAAATCTTCGAAGCGACATAAATAGGGATAGAGTTCTTCATATTATATTATGTGGGCCTTCGGCCCCACTAAATATTTAAATTTTATGAAATTATTTATAGTATAAGTTTATTAATTTATACTAATAGGAGGGTATATATGCTAGAACTAAAGTATATTTTTTAATAGAGAGGGATAATCACAATTCTCATACTTTCATCGTATAGGGCATTCTTTTTTAGCTATGAATATTGTCAAAACTTTTTTTTTTATAACAAGATGGTATATGAATTTCTAATCATCTGTCTAATAAATATACACTACAAGAAATTCGACGATTAGCTATGACAAATTTGGTAGCTCATTCGTATCTAATCTCCGGCAAACAAATTAGCTACATAATCGGTGGTAGCATAAATTGAGTGGCAAATCCGCTAGAAAAAATTCCCTAGCCAATTCATAGCTAATCTTAAAAAAGTTCTAGCTAATTTGTAGCTAATTCCTAGTAATATGTTGTACATAAATGATTTTTCAAGCTAAATTAGCTACAATATTTTTGTAGCGATTTTATAGTTAATCAAGCAAAAATTTCATAGCAGTTTTATAGCTATTTCCTAGCTAATTCAACAAAAAATATTAAAAAAACCACTTACTGGTTATTTGATAGTAAAAAAAATCTAACTAAATTGCAAAACACCACACGAGCCCACATTTTCTTATCAAATCAAGAGACCTTTCTAGAAAAATATTGTTAGTAAGCATGACTTTATCCATCTATGCTAGGATGGTTGTTATACAAGCTTGACATAGTTTTCCTTCCTACTACAAAGTGTTGTTATACATAAGTGTACTGGTCGAAGAGTGAAATCCGGCCACCAAGCTCGAATACCCGGCCCAGTCCGGAAGTTAAAGATAATAAGTTAAAGATCACTTAATTAAGGGATAGGATATTGATATTAAATCCTGATATTATGTGAAATAACCTTATCTGGTTAAAAGAGATAATATCCCTTAAATTAAAGAATCACATCTCAAAAGATATTTAAGAGATAAATCAGATCTCTAAAAGATATTTAAGAGATAAATCAGATCTTTAAAAGATATTTAAGAGATAAATCAGGTCTCTAAGAGATAGGGGAATCCTATTATAAAAGGAATACCCATGATAGAGACTCACCTTTCACTGAATCCCGGTAACTCTCCCTTAAGCGTATTAGAGGAGCTAGCTAGACCAAGAGACTATCAGACAATCCTTACTCACTGGTATCCATCGGATACAAGATTAGGGGATCGAGATCACCGTACCACCAAGGGTTGAACCTAGAACTACGTCTGACTTTGATTCCCATTGGGATACGTAGGACCGGAATATCACATTATGTCAAGCCAAAGTCTAAAACAACCCCCATTGTTCACTCTTGGTTTAACGTTCTACGGCGAGATTCCGGCAAGTCGGATCTCGGTAGGAACATTTGGCGCCCACAGTGGGGCCGAGGCAAACTTTCCCCGGTCGCACATCCATCGACATCTGTCGAACGATTGATCAGATGAGCTATCAAAACTATGACACAGTAAATGGCTGTCAATGATTCAAACCCAAACCCAACTCTCAAAGCCTCCAAGGGTTCCAACCAAATCTTACAATGTCGAATCAGATAAAAAGAAGCCCAAAATTGAAACCCCACTTGTTATTCGACGCTCTCCGTACAAGGGGAATGCCACCAGATTCCACTGAAAATACTCTCGATTCCAACACAGTCTCTGACAAATCTCCCATCAAAATCGAACCTTCCGTCAAAACTTTGGGTCCTCTTTCCATGAGCGATGCTTATAGTAGCACTCACTCTGATCACTCCTTCATTGAATCGATTGTGGGTTTGACCGAGAAGGAAGCTTCTCCTTCTCATGTTGGGGTTCTTTCTGATGTAGAGAAAAAGGGGGAAAAGGGTTCCTTTGAGTTGGAATCTCTGTCTTTGGAATTTGAGAATGTAGCACGTGTTGTTCCTGGGAGGATAACTAGTGTGCGGTTTTTTCCTTCGATTGGTGTGAAGATGATAGTGGTGGGTAACAAGTTTGGGAATATTGGATTTTGGAATTTTGGAGATTCAGATGCTAGAGATGGAGAAAATTAGGTTTATTTATACCAACCCCATTCAGCTCCCATTTCTGGGATATTGGTTCAACCAAATTGCATCTCCAAGATCTACACAAGTTGTTATGACGGATTAGTTCGGTTAATGGACGCTGAGAAGGAAATCTTTGATCTGGTGTTTAGTAGCGACGAATGGATATATTCCCTCTCTCAACCAAAAAATGAGGCAAACTGCCTATATATTTTGGTGAGGGTTGTGGAGGTTTGAGTATTTGAGATAACAGGATCGGAAAATGTTCATCCAACTGGGTTTTGCATGAAAGTAGGATTAATACAATAGATTTCAACTGTGTAAACCCTCACATTGTAGCTACTAGTTCCTCTGATGGAACTGCCTGCACCTGGGATTTGAGATATATTGATGCCGATAAGCAGACAGCTTTGAGGACATTCACCCACGCGAGGGCTGTGCAATCTGCTTACTTCCCTCCTTCTGGATGTAGCCTGGCAACTACAGGCACGGAAACACAATTTGTATATATGGTGGAGTTAACTTGGAGGATGCAGCTGTTTTTCATCATGACAATCAGACTGGCAGATGGCTTTCTACTTTCAGGGCCATCCAATGTCATTATTTTTCTTGGAGAGCTGAAGAAGATATCTTACAGAGCTCGGCCAGTACAACTCGATCTAGGAGAGCTCGACCATATGGGCTTGAGGGAATGCCTAAATCAGAAGCCGCGAAATACTCAGGTGATATTGTTCTCTAAATCTAGTTTAAATCTAATATGATTTGATATGTTTTGCTCCACGTCTTTAATGTTGTGTTATGTAGCATCATATCACGTTATTTATATATTTGAGCAAAGTGATGTTTGGATGATACCACTCCCAGAGTCACAAAATTTGCGACTACAAAGTGGTTGAGCTCCGGCTCCCTTGAAAACTCACATTCAGCCCCGGCTCCCGAAAGGTCGAGCCAAAACTCCCTCTCAAAATTCCACCAAAGAGGAACACGAGTCAAAGCTCCTCGAATTAAAACTATGGAGGCCGAGTTAGACTCCCTCTATAAAAATCATAGAGATCGAGCTCTCCCTTGGGAAAAAAAAAATCCATCAGCTTTAGCACTCAAACACCATACTAACTCACCAAAGAGGTTGATCGAGCTAAAATCGACTAATCAGGGTCGAAGTGCTGAGCCTATAAAGGTGTATAAATCCTAAAGAGGTTGACCGAGCTACGACCAATCAGGGTCGGAGTGTCGAGCTTATAAAGGTGCATAAATCCTAAAGAGGCTGACCGAGCTACGACCAATCAGGGTCGGAGTGTCGAGCCTATAAAGGTGCATAAATCCTAAAGAGGCTGACCAAGCTACGACCAATCTGGGTCGGAGTGTGGAGCCTATAAAGGTGCATAAATCCTAAAGAGGTTGACCGAGCTACGACCAATCAGGGTCGGAGTGCCGAGCCTATAAAGGTGCATAAATCCTAAACAGGTTGACCGAGCTACAACCAATCAGGGTCGGAGTGCCGAGCCTATAAAGGTGCATAAATCCTAAAGAGGTTGACCGAGCTACGACCAATCAGGGTCGGAGTGCCGAGCCTATAAAGGTGTATAAATCCTAAAGAGGTGACCGAGCTAAAATCGACCGAGCTGCCGTCGAGGCGCCGGACCTAAAGAGGCAAGTGCCTAAAGAGGTGACCGAGCTAAAATCGACCGAGCTGCCGTCGAGACGCCGGACCTAAAGAGGCAAGTGCCTAAAGAGGCTGACCGAGCTAAAGTCGACCGAGTTGAGGTCGAAATGGCGAGTCTATAAAGGTAAAAAAAAACAACTTACTACCTAAAGAGACTGGCCAAGTTGAAGTCGACCGAGTTGAGGTCGAAATGCCAAGCCTACAATGGTAATAACACCTTAACGCCTGAAAAGGTATTTCAAGGCCTAAGAAGGTGGGTAAGAACCTACAGGTATTTCAAATTCTGACTATTTCGACTAAATCGCGTAACACGCTGAAACTAAACAAGTACTAACTTAGAAAAATAGTTGCAAAAGGTAAGGTGCATGTCGGTCCATCAATAACCATGGGCCAAGCCCAGAATACATAAGATTTCAAAATCAAAAGGGCATCGCCCAAAAACAACGTGTTTCCTAACCTACTAATACAAATTCATGAGTCAAGGTCATCCTCGGCATTTGGAGAGAGGGTAGCAGACTGGCCAGGTAGGCCCACTTCACCTTCATCTTCGGGTCCCTCCTTGGCCGCTTTCCCCTCGCCCTCTTCCCCTTGAGATACGGCTCCTCATCCTCCAGCTCGGACAATGGAATTAGGATTCCATCTCGGTTAAAATCCTTGTCCACGTCAGCACATGAGAAGTCAGCATTCAGATTGAAATGCTGAAGCTACTTCACGGCTCGGGAAAAGCCATTAACATGCTCCCTCATGATAGAAGCCTCGGGTTCAGCCAGATCAGAACGGAGCCTCAGATTCTTCCCCTTCTCGGATTCCATCAACTTCCGCAACTCAAGACTGGCTTCCTTCTCGGCTTGAAGCCTTTCCACGACCTTCGGAAGGTTGAGCCGGTCGGTTCTTTCCATTTCCAGCTCGGTCATAAGGGTGGTATTGCCTTTTTTTCATCTATACCTTTTGGGCTTTCAATTGCCTAATTAGCCGAGCTTGCTCTTCACACTTTGCCATGGCTTTTTCAAGCTCGTTCCCAGTGCGCAAAGTTCGGGCAGCTTCCGCCTTCATACTTTTCATTATTAGAAAGCTCATGGCTCGAAAAACAGGTAATGGAGGAGACTTAGAAGAGCATAAGCGACCGCAGCTTTCCTGCTCGCATCATGGCCCAGTTCGAGTAAAAGTCGAGCATATGCTGGCTTAATAACTTGGGAACCCACTAAAGGGCCAGAGTTAAAATTGTTTAGCTAAGAATAAAGGGCAGAAGCCCAGAAAGCCGAGGTCGAGCATTGCTCCCTCGCACCAAAAAACCGAGGTCGAGCTATGCTCCCTCACCGAAAAAAGTCGAGGTTGAGCAATGTTTCGTTCCTCGCAATAAAAATCCTAGGCCAAGCACAACATCTTCGCACCAAGATAAAGTCCACAGCAGATCATGCATGTTAGAGACCCAGGATTCGAAGGAAATCCTGGTAGTGTTCAACCAAATAAGCCAGAATCCCAAGTACGAATGGGCTCCGCACAAAAAACCGAGCAGTGCTCGGCCAAGCAAGACGATAACCCAAGAAAGGCTTGGTTCTACAAAAAACAGATTTCCGAGCAATGCTCCCGCGAATCATAGTCCGAAGTCCTCGGCACCAAAAAGCATTTTAAGACATACGGGTTGACATTTAAGCTCTTTCGCTTATTTCAAGCTTGGAGCTTGGGGGGCTAGTAGGGATAAAGGAAGGATATTCTCGGAAATTACAGAGAAAGGATATCCCTTAGCCTACAGCTCGAAGAACTTGTATGAAAACTATTTTCTCATACAAATTGGAGAAGATATTAGGAAATTTTATTCTGAGACACACCCTCAAGATTGGGAAAAATAATGACATTTGAGGTCAGGTTTCAAAGTTAGTGGGTATTTCAAAATCCACCAAATGAAAGGATTATGAGCTACTCGAAGAAAATGTTAAGAGCTCTCAAGAACTTCAAAGATCGAGCTACATTCGGGAAAAGGTGAGTCAAGTTCAAACTCTCAAGATAAGCATCTTGAAAGCATCAAAAATTAAAGGATGAAATACAAGCACTGAGATAAATTCCTAATGACCGAATTTGAACTTGACTCTTCAAAAGATTGGTTCGAGTCTGAATCACTGATAAGTCGAATCTCAGCTATCAGCTTCTAAACTTGTCTTAACAAAGGTAAGATTGAAGTATCTTCGATTGTAACATGTTACCGCCAAGAGGTATCAGCCGAAGTAAAAGGATCTATGCAAATCCAGTACTTTATCAACACTAAGGACAAGCTCAGCTTCTTTCATAAAGCTCTTTCGCTTATTCTGAGCACAAAGCTCGGGGAGCTTATATACTGATCGAGATGTTAAACTCGGCTATCGAGCCTACCAAACTAAAATATTGAACGAGAAGTAAAGCTAGATCACCAAACCCAAACAATCAAAGGGAAATGATTACTAGACTCGCCCACCGAGCCCGCTGAACTTAAGAATTGGCCGAAATGTGAAGCTCGACAACTTGAAACTAGAAGCTCAGGCTCCCTACTCGGTTGAGCTCCGGCTCCCGACCACTCGGTTGAGCCCCGGCTCCCGGTCACTCGATTGAGCTCCGGCTCTCGACTTATCGTTTGAGCACGCAACTACAGCGCAAGCCTCGGAAATGAGGTCGTAAAGGCCACGCACCGCACAGGGTAATGTTTCCTTTCCATCTCGGGAACCGAGAAAGTATGGCCTTAACAGGAAACGAGTAATCATCCCCACCTCGGCTCCTTCGAGAAAAAGCTTTTACGCTTTATCAGCTCAAAGCTGGGGGGGCTTGTATATGCGCCGAGATATAGAGCTCGGCACCTCGAAAGCATCAAGCTCGGTCAGCTGAGCTGCTCACCGAGTTGGAGGATGCATACATAAAGTATGAAGCTCGGCCAATCACCTCGTCTGGCCTAAAGACAGAAAGATGAAACCGAGTTCCTAAGCTCGGCTAACATCATGAAAGCTTTTACGCCTAATCACCAAAGCTTGGGGGCTTGTGTCTTGGCCGAAGAGTGAAACCCGCCACCGAAGCTCGAATACCCCCGATCCAGGAAGTTAAAGATAATAAGTTAAAGATCACTTAATTAAGGGATAGAATATTGATATTAAATCCTGATATTATCTGAAATAACCTTATCCGGTTAAAAGAGATAATATCCCTTAAATTAAGGAATCACATCTCAAAAGAGATTTAAGAGATAAATCAGATCTCTAAAAGATATTTAAGAGATAAATCATATCTCTAAAAGATATTTAAGAGATAAATCAGATCTCTAAGAGATAGGGGAATCCTATTATAAAAGGAGGAGTACCCATGACAGAGACTCACTTTTCACTGAATCTCGGTAACTCTCCCTTGAGTGTATTAGAAGAACTAGCTCGACCAAGAGACTATCAGACAATCCTTGCTCGCTGGTATCCATCGGATACAAGATTGGGGGATCGGGATCACCGTACCACCAAGGATTGAACCTAGAACTACGTCTGACTTTGATTCCCATTGGGATACGTAGGACCGGAATATCAAATTCTGTCAAGCCAAAGTCTAAAACAACCCCCATTGTTCACTCTTGATTTAACGTTCTACGGCGAGATTCCGGCAAGTCGGATCTCGGCAGGAACAATAAGCATTAACATAAAAAATACAATGTTCTATACATGTGGTTTCTTGGTGCTTGCTCCGTGAGGAAGCACATTAATTCTCAAATTCAAATAAACAATCAAGAAACCAATAAATGGAAATAATATTGAAAGGCACCTCAAGACACAAATAGCCATGTTGCAGCTTCTCCATGTTTGCATTCCGGGGTACCTTTGTGCAGTGTCCTGCACATGACAGTCATAATGTTAAGTTTAAGGCTACAGGGGACAATGGGAATAAATCCATAAAAAATAAAAGTTGTACCAAACAAGTATGAATTATCTGTATATAAATTTGAATTCTTCCATTATTCAACCTGCATGATAACCTGTAAATTATCATTGGCCAAAATAAATGTGAAACTTCAGTAAAAGATCACCACAAGATGCTTTTCACCTTTTTTTTTCCATTTTACAGTAAAAAAAAGAGAGTAAAAGATCACCACAAGTCAAAGAAAGACACACTTAATTTCTTTGAAAAAACAGCTTACTTTCATATTTAAGCAAATAAACAGCAAGCTTGAGTTTCTTGATTAAATTAAATACGTAAAATGGAAATAAAACAACACCAACTATCTAACTTTAAGGTCATGTATGTATTTAAATTAAGAGACAAAGGTCATGCCACAGGTTTTGACTTGTCAACTTTCCAAAATGTAGGTAAGAATAAAAGGATATTGCAAACTAAATATCTCCAATTTTAACATTATTGAAGCCTCAGGAATACAATCAAAATATATATTAGTCATGCTTGATAAAAAGAATATAAGATTACAGAATAAGCAACATAGATTATGACAAGGATAATAAAAAAAATCTTATACTGGCAGGACTCTTGCCTTTGGTAGTAGCACATGTATCTTCATTTTTTCAAATATTCTAAAATATGAAGGCATTTCTCTGGTCATATTTAAAGGTGAAAATTAGTGAAGTTTCAAAAAAATCAGTAAATGCCAGCAGTAAACAGCACCTAAAACCAAAAAATCAGAACAATCAACATCCAGATGAACAACCCAAAATATTCCAGCCATCACCCTTTAAGTGAAAAAAGAAGAACAACCCAGAAACACTATATGTTTAAGAATTCAGAGTGGAGCATACCAATTTAAGCTATATGTTCATAATAATCGCATAAAGATCACCTATGCACCCAATTAAACAAATAAGCTAAAATGAAGAATTGAGAGATAGAGAGAGAGAGGACCGGATTATGAAGGAAAAGAGATTAGCATTTGAGGAGTGAGTAGGCAGTAAATCAGCTTCACCACTTTCATAAAAAATAAATGCACCCCAAATTACACCAACTAGTTAATTAAAATGTCAATGAAATATAAACAGTACATAGACAAAACACATGCAAATCTAAAAAATCTGAAAAATCAAATGACTTATAACTTGCCCAAAATCTGAAAAATGCAGTTCCTCACAAATCTTGTCGAGACAAAATACTTTCAAGGCAAAGAGATCAAGGATTCAAAGATGCCAATTGAAAAAATACACGTATAACAGCACATTCAGCAAGAGTTGAGAGCAATCCATTTTGACCAATCCAAATATGCCTTACTCCATTTGCTGCTGACATTTTAGTTATAATCTGCGGATTCACTTAAATCATTAGTAAGGTACAACATGATCTTGACATCAAGAAGACAAGCATATGATGCATAGCAAGAAACATATATCCTCTATAACAAAGAAAGCTATAAGTGAAGAGATGCATGACCAATGGCATACTAAGACTAATGGCTAAAGCAAAAAAACAAGTATCATTTCAGGAATGTGAACTTTGGAGCTGGTAAATAGTATTTTGGTTTCCATCTCCTTGTCATTGTGATATATTCACCTATACTATTCCATTTCATTAATTAAAAGAACTAGTCAATTTCAAAACCAACAATAAAAAATGAATTATATTCAAAAGGCCACAAGTGGTGCAATCTGGTTAATCTAAATGCCCACTCAATTTAGATGGTACTGGACAATACTAATCAACATTAAACAAAGAAGTTCAACTTCAAAGAGACAACATCAAAGAAATCTATTAAGACATCAAAGCAATGCAAAAGAGAAGTTTTCTAAAGAAATGATATCAATTAGCATGAAATTAATAACATAACTGATAAATCAAATACTTTAGACTCCAAGAAGTCTACATATAGAAGCAAGAGAAACATATGGTGGAAAAAGTACCTGAATAGCTTCCTTGGAATGAACCATCGTCATAATCCTACACATGGGTGAAAGGAAAATAGTTTCCAACAAAAACATATGATGTTCCACAATTTATCTTCAACAACAGGAATTGTTAAATGACTATCTTTTCTGTAATTAAGTGGAGCTTAACCACTTCCACTATCAGTAACAGGAACAGTTTGGTTTACCATTTCCACTTTAGTAAGAGACAAAAAGGCATTTTCATCTCTTCAGTGCAGTAAAGTCGATACATATTACTACTTACTAATATGGTGGTTATAAAGTGCTTCACACGTAAATAAGGTGAAGCCACATTGTTGTCAGTTACACTTTAAAGAGAATCAACAAGTACTCAACCAATTGCATGAAATCTTAAACATGAAAGAAATAAAATATTTAGCTATTATGAATCAGTAAGTTACAACTTGCCAGCAAAACAAAATAAGACACGAAGGACAACTTGGAGTTGAAGCCCTAAAAGAACACAATGTCCAAATATTCATCAATGTCCATTATAGATACAATATAAACACGATCATAATCAGTCCACAAATACATAAATAAAGAAAAAAAAAAAAAGGGAAGAAAAGAAGGGAGAAGTTAGAAAACAGCCTCTGCCTTTCCTTTGTCTTCAAGCTCTCTACCTACGTTTTTATGGATCTCTAACCTCTCCTGCACATACAAAGAACACAAAATACAAAGAACATAAAATCAAAACCAATCTCATTTTGAAAATAATTGGAAGAAGAAAGAAAAAGGAAGAGAAGATATGTCGTGCTCACCCTCCGCCGTCGACAGCCGCGAAATGCGGCCGTTTTCTTCCCTCCACCGCGCTGCCGCAGCCTCCCCGCCACTGCCCTCTCTGCCACTGTCAGCCTAGAGACACGGCTCATCTCTTCCCTCCGCCGCGAGGGAACTCGCAGATCTGCCGCCACCGCCATACGCGGCCTCTGCCACCAACGCAGATCGGCTGTCGGCCTGGCCATGCGCAGCGCCGGCACCAAGGACATGGTGGTGTTGAAAGATCGAGTCACGAAAGCAAGAAATCAAAATATTGCACAAATTTAGGGATTTAAAGCAAAACCTTCATCTTCAAATCTGGAATTGGATCTCTGTTACGGGGAAAGTTAGACAGAAAATGAGAGAGAAATCATGGAGAAATCAAACGAAAAGAAGGCTGATAGACTTTGATTGATTTGGGAATGGTAAATAATGAAAAACGAATGTAGTTTTTTTTACGAGAGAAGTTTATTTTGAAAAATGTTATCTGTAATGCTTAATAGAAGTACGAGTAATTAATGAGATATATTAGTAGCTAATATATAATCAATTAGCTTGGGATCGACTACTAATTTTATTAGTAGCAAAAATTAGTAGCAAAATTTAAAAATTCTTGTAGTGATATATTGAAAAATTGTTGACAAACTTTCAGAGATCTAAAAGTAATAATAATAATAATAATATAAAAAATTTAGAGTCGTCTTTCTCTCTCAATCTTTTCACAATTCCTATTTTTCTTCTTCCCCATCCATAGGAAGGGGTGGTTTTGGGTATTTTTTGACCCGAAATCACTCATCTACGTCATTTTTCTATCATTTTATCTAAATAAGTGGTTTTTCCATATAGATCTGATTTTTCTTTCGTGTTTTCTCGTCTTGTTGTGGTGTTCGTTTGGTTCAAATTGACATATCAGCTTCGATCCATTACAGATTTAATCAAGACTTGAGCGTCAATATTACAGATCCGGAGGCATGATATTCTGATCACTTTGATTTTGTCACGTTTGTAGGTATTTTTCCGTGTTATGCTATTAACCTGGGTGATGTGATTTTATTCACAGATTCATCCTTTTCGGTTTTTAACGATGTTGAATTTGTGTTGTTTTCGATGTGTTTTACCAATTTGAATGAATGAATATTTTTTAATATATATATATATATATATATATATATATATATATATATATATATATGAAAATGATATTGTTGTAAACTTTACTGTAGATTTAATTATAATGATCTTTATCACATGTATGTAAAATGTTTCATGCATACAAATATTACCAATTGTTAGGGAAAAAAAATAAGATTTTAGTCGAAAAACGAAATTCTAACATCCGGAAGGGTAGCTGTCGTAAGGAATTCAAGAAAAAAAAGGTCCAAAGAAGTAGATAACCCAACACACATGTGTCAATAGCAATGAATTATAGGCCATGTTTGAATTTCATTTCTATACTTTGAAGGGACCGACAATGAATTACATGTCAGGTTTGAATTTTATTTCTATGCATTAGAGGGACTAGCAATAAATTACTAGACAAATTTGAATTTCATGTAAATTTTTTATTCTATGTATTATATTTATATATAATTTCTAAATCGATCAATTTACATATAAATATTAATAACGTAGAAGAAGTATTGAATTTGATCATCGGACAAAATAACCTATTGAATAATTTACTTAGGTGAAAATATAATAAAAGAGAAATAAATAATGAGTTACATCAATTAATAAGAAATTAGTGTGAATAAATTGAAAGATTTACATAACAAATAATCATGAATAATAATCGTGAATATTAATTGAATAAATTGCTTGAGAAGATAATAAACAAAAAGTTTTCTTAATCTTAAAATCTTAAGATTATTAAAATAACGAAGTACAAATAGGTTTTTTATTTATATTAGAATCTAATAATTTTTTCTAGCAATTCATCTGTGAAAATGTTTTCATATAAAATATTCATTTTCATATTTAAGTGTAGTTTTTCTACATGTATTAATCCATCAAAACAACAAAAATCAAATAAATTGTTTCCTTATTTCAATGATCTGCTACATGCAACTTGAAATTTGAACAAACATTGGGAAGTCGAAAAATGCTATTTAAGATGAGATATTAACTTATTTATTAAAAAAATATTGAATTAAATTCTTAAATGAAATGATTAAAATGGACCACTTTTTGGAGGGAGAAAATGTCTCGGTGAATACTACTTTATATATAAAGATATAAAATATTCATTTTCATATTTTTTATGTAATTTTTCTACATGTATTAACCCATCGGAACAAAAAAAAAATCCATCAGAACAACAAAAATCAAATAAATTGTTTCCTTATTTCAATGATCTCCAATTAATACATGCAACTTGAAATTTGAAAAAACATTAGGAAGTTGAAAGATGCTATTTAAGATGAGACATTAGCTTATTTATTAAAAAAATATTAAAATAAATTTTTAAATGAAATGACCAAAATGGACTGCTTTTTGAAGGGAAAAAATGTCTCTGTGAATACTAACTATTGTTAAGTTAATATCTGTTACACTTTGTGAGCGACGGTTCAGACAAAATAATTTTAACAACTTTTTATATATAATTCCCAAAACAATTTTAAATCACAAAACGTGAAATCCATAAGTACATATTTAAAAACGAAATTCTGAAAAAAGAAAAATCATATTCCCCATGCATGACACGGGTTCATACACTATAGTGTGTATATAATATTTTATATATATATATATATATATATATATATATATATATATATATATATATATATATATACACGTTAACCAGTTTCTGCTTCAAAATCATTTACCAATAATATATTTTAAAAAATTAAAAATCGTCATTCCTTTATAAACCAACTTAATTGGTTATCATCTCTCATGTGTCTTCTTTCATTTGGGTTAATGTGATACCTTGTTACCCATGTACTGAGCCCAAAAATTATGACAAAACATTCTTCGGGTCAAACGTCCAAAGGCCCACAAACAACTTCTTAAAAGTTGGTCTACAGTACCGAATAACCCAACTTTACTTCTTATCTCGGCCCGCCAAAATACCTTCTCCTTCCCTGTTATTGAACCATACAAATGACATATTCAGCCGCCATTAATGGATTCCTTTTTTTTTTTGGTGAACACCATTAATTGATTCTTCATCCCGAAGCTGCAGATTTCTCCTTTTTCTCAGAAACACACAACCATTAATTTACCTTCAAACTATCATAATTGACCTACATACAAATTTGTTTGTCGCATGGACTTCAAACGCTACCCATTACAACTAACAATCGAGGGTAAATATCATTCAAACAAATTAACACTACGGCACCATTGACACAACATCCATTAACTTTAAATTCAACAACACACAAATTTACTGCAAAAAATCACGCCCTCATTCCACTGCTTAACAAAACGATGCTTACAGACAGATCCACACAAAATACTAAACCACCATTGACATGATCCATAAGAGGGGCCACGTACGCACCACCTGGTGTGGTTTTCAATTGTTAGAGGTTACCAAAGACAATCACCAAGAGACGCAACAAAGCTTGACAATGGAGAAGCCAGCAAATGCATTACAATCGTCACTCCGTCGAAGACGACAATGTAAAAGCCTAGAATGAATAGGGATGAAGACAGAACAAGACGCGTGTAACCTAGGGAGTAGGGACATAATATCTTTCTGCCTTTCCACCCGGTAAGTAGTTGCATGAGTGACCTTCTATCATTTTCAGAACCGGCTACCGAACATTTAATCTAGACCGTTCACTTAAAATATTGTTATATCAACGGTTTTAATTACATGAGTTTCAATCCTCCCATAACGGGAGTGAGGATTGAAGATGGAGTCCTGCCCCTGAAAGAAGTATATACCACGTTTGAAATTTTGATACTAAAAATTTCACTATATCAAAACTAAATCACTGGAAAGTAGAAACTAACCGCAAACTTATATATGATAATTAGTTTTTGTCTTAGTTTGCAGTCAAGTCTTTCTTCTTCTTCTTCTTAATTTCGAAAATTTCTTTTTTATTATACCAGGCCCAATATTTTTCTGTCCATATAATTCTAGTTCTCTTGTTAAGTGCTTGCAACTAGAGCTGATACCATGTAATTAATTTATTTTAAGTTAAATACTCTATCCATTTTAAAATAGTATTTTTTATCACTAGTGCAAAATATGCTTTTAACATCGGAGATTTCACATCGGTTTCTCAAAAACTGATGTGTAAAACGAGGCGGTGATATTTTTGAAATTAAAAACAAAGGATTCCACATCGGTTTCAAAAATAGCCGATGTGTGAATATTTTCCACATCGGTTATATTTTAACCGATGTCTAAAATCAAAACAAAAAAGTTTAAAATTTAAAATTTTTATCTTTCCACATCGGTTCTTTTAAAACCGATGTCTAATATATAGATTAACCACATCGGTTGTATTATAACCGATGTATAAAATTTAAAAAAAATAGAATTTAAAAATTTTATCTTTCCGCATCGGTTCCTATTGAACCGATGTCTAATATAAATTAACCACATCGGTTTATATATAACCGATGTAATAAATTAAAAAAAATGAAATTTTAAATTAAATCGTAAGTTTCTACATCGGTTAATATGGAACCGATGTGAATTATGACTAACCACATCGGTTTTTGGACAACCGATGTGTAGTATTTGACAAAACCCTAATTTTTGTTTCTATTTTCATTCCCTCCATCTATTCCGCGTCCTCTTCCATTCCTTTGTTTTTCATTCCCTCCCTCGTTTTGTGCTCGTCACTTCTTCCCCATCTCTCTCATTGCTCTGCGCTCGCCGTCCCTACTGCTTCGCCTCCTCCTCCTATCTCCATCTCTCCCTGCTGCTCGCCGGTCTCCGCTGCTTCTGCTTCTCCTTCCATTCTTGCTTGCTCGGTCGCGTCCTCCGCTGTCACCTCAGCCTCGAAGCCCCTCCGCTTGCTCCGTTGCTTCGTGTCGTGACCCTGTATCCTTCGCTTGCTCTGCCGCTTCCTGTAGCCTCGAAGCCCACTGTCCGACGCTTGCTCCACTTGCTCTGCCGTTTGCTCTGCTTGCTTCGCCGCTTAGTCATCTCAGGTAATGCACCTCTTATACCACGTTTCTAAGGAATCTGAGCATTGAGAAAGTACAATGGAAGCTTCTTCAACCCATTTCGATTTTTTGACTAAATTTTCTCGTTTCAGGGTTGTGCAAAGGGCTTGCTGTGGTACTGGTTAGTGGTCACATTTGTGGTTCAAGCTTTCCCTTCAATTGTTACCTATCTTGCCCTCATTCCTTGCAAGGTACAATATTTACATTGAACCTTAACTTTGGTCGGTAATGGTTTTTCCATTTTTTGGTTTTGGATAAAAGTAAATGAATTGGAAGTTGTTGATTTTTTGTTGATTGGGATTGAAGAATCATGAATGCCGAGTTATTTTTTTATCCAATGCTATGTGGGATTTGTTGTAAGTTTGGTGTGTGCTTTAAAATGTGTTCAAAACTACAGTGATGAGTTTTCTTCATGTTATGTAAAACTTTTTTCATGAATTTTTTTGCCCTCTTTTGAGGGTGTGGTGATTATTACCTATTGTTTTGCGGTTTTTAATTAGCAGGGGTGTTATTAGTCTCTTTGTTTGAATATGACTTTGATTATTTGAGTCTAACTGGTGGTTGGATTTTCGATGTTAAAATTATGGAACTCTTTACTTATCCTACAACTCTTCAAAGATGACTATTAATTGTCAATTCCTTTAGACAGTTATTTTGTTATTATTTTCAGTTTATGACTTAAAAAAGCAACTGGTATATTAACTATTGCTTATTTTGATTTTTGTTTGCTTTGATTTAGGGATTGGAGTGTTTTATTAATTTTCTTAATGTTAATCAATTAGTAAAGCCTTAGTTTCCCGTTTGAGATGAAATACAAATGAGCACACATGTAGGTGCTTAATGTACCGCTCATTGTATTGGATCTTGAATTGTCCAAAGTTGGACAGTTTGGGAAAAAACTTTTTCTTCATTCAGTTAAAATAGTTATTCATTGATTCTAATGTTATATACTTGATGAAAGTTCGGATTGATACATTTCCTTTTGTTCTCCGGGTGCATACTTTATCGTGGTGGATGTCATCGCGTTCAAGTCGTGTACGTCGGAGACCGAAGGGAAATGCTACCGAAATCTCGTCGAGTATGAGCATTAGAGTTAAGGACTAACCGTTAACCGAATGTTGAAAAAGTTTCTTCTCGAATGGGATAGGGTCATACCCTGTCATTAGAAGTGGTTGATGAATATGTTGGACTAAGTACGAAGTTATTGGTTTAGTCATGGATCGCGGTTGGATGAATGCCAGACGGACAAGTGATGAGTATGAGAATGGAGCGAAAGATTTTCTACAGTTTGCAAAAACAAATGCTCCTGATAGTGGTAACGGAAGGTTTTATTGTCCTTGTGTTAACTGTTTGAATGAGAGACGACTAGAAGCTGAAGAGAAACATGATCATCTTATTTGTGAGGGCATTTGCAAGAGTTATACAACATGGATATGTCATGGTGAATCGTTAGATAGGCCGAGGGTGTTGGATAGAGAGGAAGTTGATGACGTGGAAATGGACGATGGACTAGAGGACATGATCCGTGATGTTGGGCAAGAGTCTTTTCGACGCGCACATGTGTATGATACTTTGTGCAGTGATGCAGAAGTGGCTTTGTATCCGGGGTGCACTAATTTCACACGGTTGTCAGTGGTGTTAAGATTGTTCAATGTGAAGGCGAGAAATGGGTGGAGCGATAAAAGCTTTACCGAATTGCTTGAGTTGTTGAAAGACATGCTTCCAGAAGGTAACACATTGCCATCTCGAAACTATGAGGCGAAGAAGATATTGTGTCTGATGGGTATGGAGTATAATAAAATACATGCTTGCCTCAATGATTGCAACATGGAAGGAAGACAATTTACCTTGGGCATCAGAGATTTCTCCGACGTAATCATCCTTATCGTAGATTGAGAAAAGCTTTCAATGGACTTCCGGAGAATGAAATTGCTCCGGTGCCTTGACTGGAGTGCAAGTTTATGAAAGAGTGAACAACACTAATGTTATCTATGGGAAGACCCAGAAGAAGCCTACAGAGAAGACAACATGGAAGAAGAGGTCGATCTTCTTTGATCTTCCATATTGATGCAAGCTTGATGTAAAACATTGTATTGATGTGATGCATGTGGAGAAAAATGTGTGTGATAGTTTAATCGGAATGCTTCTCAAAATTCAATTCAAGGCAAGACAAAGGATGGTGTGAATGCTCGTCTGGATCTAGTTGCGATGGGTATATGAGAACAGTTAGCTCCACATAAAGTTGGGGATAAGAAGACTTATTTGCCCCCAGCATGTCATACTTTATAAAAAAAAGAGAAAAGAAGTTTTTTGTGAATGTCTACGGGGAGTCAAAGTGCCACAGGGTTACTCTTCAAATATCAAAAGACTTGCCTCAATGAAAGATCTCAGATTAGTTGGCTTAAAGTCTCATGATTGTCATGTCTTGATGCAAGCGAGGGTCGTTGTTGAGATTATTCGAGATGCTGATGCTCGAGTCCTTGTGCCCACTGAGGAGGTTTAAACAGTAGGTCAGTCCCCAGGTAACTTCATCCCCTAGCCAAGAAGATTGGTCAGTTTTCTTGTTGCATCTAAGATATTCAGTTAGTTGTGTTTTTCTATATTCATAGTTGAAATTATTTATTATTGTTTAAAGATAATGCTTTATTTTTATTTATTTTAGGATGTTGGAAATGATATTCTTCCTAAAAGGTCGGATCCAGGAAGACCAGAGATGTCTGCTCCTGCCGAGGTATTTATTTGACCATTTAATTAATTATGAATGAAATAACTTATCTGTGATTACTAATATATATATTTGTTGTTTAGGGGATCGACAAAGGGGAACCTGGTGATGTTTTTAAACTTCTGGCTATACAGGTTGTGACCATGGAGAATGACGCAGCTTTGGTAAGGTTGGAACATGATGCCAGTCCAGGTGATGAATTGTATATCCCAAATAAGGAACTTATGGAGATTGTACTCGATAAAGAAATGGCTAGTTCTGCACACCTATCGTTATGGTGCACGTAAGTACATTTTATTTATAAGTTAAGTAATTAAATTTTAAATACTATGATAATTAACATGTTTTTTCAATATATTAGGTATCTGCATCGTATGTTAGTTGATCAGGGTAACTGTTGAGACTCCGGCAAGTGTACCGGGTCGTCGCAAGTAATAAAACACGGTAAGAGTCTACCGAGGTCGAACACAAGGATTGGGTTACCAATTCTACTAATTTCGCAAGAAATTCAATAGGTTCAGTTAAGCGAAGAAAATTGTTGTGAGAGAGATGAAGATTGCAATTCAATTAAGAAATCGATTAAAGCTAAGGTGATTGAATTCAGAAATAAAAGCGTCTAAGGTTTCGAATCCACCTACCCAATCATGCATAATACCCAAGTGATTATGTATTCCTCCCTAGGTTCAATTACAATGTCAACCGGGACCCCCAATTTCTCCTAAATTCACAGCCGTGCGCAATAGGACGTATTCAACGATTTGGATTATTTACTCACCAAGTCTCATAATCCTAATCCTCGAATTCTGTTAATTCTTGTTCCCTACGTGGTTGCACTAATCTCCTACCCATTATCGTGCAATATTAAATTAGTGATCCCAATTCAAGTTCTAAAACGCGAATCGCCGGTCGGCCTTAACACGTTTAACTAGTTAATCATGCTAGCATATGATCAACACAATAATATCCGAATTGGAAAACATTTATTGAGAGAATGGGAGAAATAACATACATCACGTGAACACTACACAGCCATGGGTGGCTTCATCGATCCCCTAGACGAGGGGATTAGTTCCTCATGCCCGTGACAACAACGCACGTACAATCGGAATTCATCCTAAGCCTATGAATTAAGAGAAAAGAAGAGAAGAAGAAATCCCAGAATAAGGGTTACAAAAAGTCTCTGAAAATTCTGATCCAAAAAGTCCCCAATTCTGTTCTGATCTGCTCTATTTATAAGGAGGCCACGCGTCACGGCCGTGATAGTCATCACGGCCTGGCCGTGACGGCTTCTGTTTCTGGCGCACTTCTGGAATTTAAACCCTCGCGACGCGAAGGATGTCTCGCGACGCGAGTCTTCTTGTCACGGCCCGTGATGTGAATCACGGCCAAGCCGTGATGCTCTCTGCCTTGTGTGGATTTTGGGTCACAGCCGTGATACACATCACGGCTAGGCCGTGATGGTCTCTATCTTGTTGATGGTCTCTGACTTCCAAGTCTTCATTATTCGCGAGGCGAGCCTTCTGTTCGCGAGGCGAGACCTCCAAAACTGCTTTTTCCCATTGCTTCTTGACTTCCTTGATTCTCAGAGCTTCATTTATTTAACCTGAAACAACGAAAGCAACCACAAGCGTAATTCTATTCAAAATAACCTAAAAACTACACAAAAGACGCAAAACGAGTCAAAGTCCAACTTAGGAACAAAACAAGGCAAATTTGGGCGAAAACGAGATTGAACTCAAATAAATTTGCACATAAACCCTAGTTCATCTAGTCATAAAACTAGATAAGTCAGAGGCTTATCAAATACCCCAAACTTAAACCTTGCTTGTCCCCAAGCAAGCTTAAAACTCAAAAACGACTCAAGACTTGGCAAGCCTAAAGGAATCAATTGATTTCGCACAAATTTAATGCAACTTAAAAAAAACGGTTTTATTCTAATGATCTCCCCCTATATCAATGTAATCCCCACATTCATTTACTTTAAACCATTGAGAACTCATAATTCATTCCATCATTATTTTAAGTTGAGGATCAGAGATACACACAAAGGAAGATCACCTATCTCAAACAATTGCCTTCCTCACAAGGGCGTTTAATATTTCACTCATTCGCTCAAGTTTGTCTAGGCTTTCAACTTTTTCACTCAACTTCACTTATCAAGAGCACTTCCCATGAATTTGATTTTCATCTCGAACATAGTTCCCACGAAAACATGCATGCAACATCAAAAGGTCTTTTAAAGGTTGTAATGGGGCCTGGCTGAGGGTAGGATAATCAAGGATATTTAGGCTTAAGTCCCTAGGAACTAAGAGAGCATGAGCATTAAACACATTTTTCCACTCAAATTCCTTTCTTTCCATTTTTCATTTGGGCTCGGGTGACTACAACCTTTTCCTTGATATTATTTTTGTTTTGCCCCTTTTCTTTTGGCAAATTTTTTTGTTTTCTTCTTTTCTTTTCTTTTCTTTTTGCCTTGGGTCAACCTTTATTTTCTTTTTCTCATCCCAATATGACACATACCTTGTAGCCACCCCAAACTTAGTTTCTCACAACCATTCTCTTGCTCACTTCCATGCTCTCCTAATCCTAAGATCGGGTTAACATGGTTTTTCAGATTTTGGCTCGTAATGTAGGGTCATTAAGAAACAATAGGTCAATTGGGCTCAATTTGGCTAACTAGGGAACATGCATTAGGGATGGTTCTTTTCAGGCCAAGTAGTTATTCAAAGAAAATTGCCTAAATCATTTGACGCAACACATAATCATGCAAACCATATAGAGATTCAAGCAAATTCGGGAAAGTGCAACTTAACAGTGATTCACACATTCAAAAACAGAGTTGGAGGCTCAAATTCCTCACCTGGACATTTTGCAAATTGTTTGACCGAGATACGATTCCTAGTGTGTGCACCCCCTCACCCCAAACTTATCATAAATCAAGCAATCATAATAAATCTCAAAGTTCAATTTTCAGTTTTTTTAGTGGGGGTAAAATTTTCTATTTTCAGAACCTAGGGGAAATCATCAATGGTCAAATCAATTCATGCAATCAATCTATGCTCAATCTAATTAAAATCCAACAAGCTTGCCGACTCGACATTCATACAACAACTCTTGATCTTCTCAAATTATTCAAGAGCGACAAACAAAAACAAAACAAAAGTTAGGAGAAGAGAGGGATACCTAGCTTGGGTTGCCTCCCAAGAAGCGCTTGTTTAACGTCCCGAGCTTGACTTATTAAGAAGCATCCACCTGGATCCCATAGTCTGTGGTACAGGGGCCAAGAGACGCTCATCATATCAAATCCTCCACCCGGATCAAATGGTAATTGGAGTGGAGATCGTAGCAGCAATATGACCTTATTATCTACTCCACCCAGCCAGTGTGTGAAAACTCCATTGACCTCTTCAATTATGAACTCACTTCCTCTCGGGTCAAATGGTGTTTTCTCGAGGAAGTGTGTCAGACGAGTGGGAGGGTCTAACTTACCGGTGTCCACACATGCATGCAAGCCAACATATTTATTTAACGCATCAAAATCAGGTTGCTTGGCAAGCATGGTGAACTCCTCTCCCACCTTATTTGCATTTTGTTCTCTACCCCCTTGCTCCAGTGCCTTGTCCCTTGCCAACTCCTCTTCCTCTGGTTGCTCTTCCTCATCATGTGGTTGTTCCGGGGCCATGACACTTGCCAATTCCCTTTCCTCCTGTCGTTCTTCCTCAACTCCTTGAGAACTAGTTACACCCCAGTCATATCCCAACACCCCACTGATTCTAGTTGTTGTGGCATTGTATTGGTTCTTAGGGTCGTTCTCGGTATCAACTGGGAGAGTCTCTGGGGGACACTCATTTAGTTGTTTTGTGAGATGGGCAATCTGCATCTCTAGATTCTGAAGTGCCACCCCTGTCTGAGTTGCCAACTTATCAATTGTCGCATTCATCTTCTCAAAAGATGTGGCTGTAACAGTTGACAACTTCTCAAGAGCCAACTCCCAAGGTTGTGGTTGCCAATTATGTTGAGGTTGTGGTTGTCAGGCTAGACCATCGTCAGCATTACTCCAAGCGACATCCGGATGGTCTCTACTCATATCACCCCAATACTGATTCTGACTCTGATAGTTGTTCTGGGGCATGCTGTCATTATGCCATGGTTCCACATATACTTGAGGGAAGTAGAACGGACAACTCCAAGTGTCATGGTTCCCATCACAATATTCGCAACCCGGAAGCATTCCTACATGTACCTCGCATACAAAACAAGGCAAGACCAAGTGGAATCAAAGAAGTAGAGAGATAGTAGAAAATAAAAAGAAAATAATAAAAATAAAAATAAGAACAAAAAAATAACTTAACCAAATAATCAAACTCCCTAAAATCAGAAAAACTGGTTGTGCCAATCCCCGGCAACGGTGCCAAAAACTTGTTGAGACTCCGGCAAGTGTACCGGGTCGTCGCAAGTAATAAAAATAACACGGTAAGTAATTACCGAGGTCGAACTCAAGGATTGGGGTACCAATTCGACTAATCCGCGGGAAATCCGATACGTTCGGTCAAGTTACAGAAAAGGGTTGAGAGAGAGAAGATTAATATCGAAATTCAATTAACAAATCTAATAAACTAATTAACTAAAAATCAGAAAACTGAAATGTCCAAGGTCACAAATCCACCTACCCAACATGTTCACCCAAGTGATGATGAATTCCTCCCTAAGTTCAATTTCAATGTCAACCGGGACCCCTAAATTCTCCTAAATTCACGGCCGTGCTCATTAGGACGTATTCGAAGATTAGATTAATTACTTGCAGGTCTCATAATCCTAAAAACGCAAATCGCTGGTCGGCCTTAACACGTTTAACTAGTTAATCATGCTAGCATATGATCAACACAATAATATCCGAATTGGAAAACATTTATTGAGAGAAGGGGAGAAATAACATACATCACGTGAACACTACACAGCCATGGGTGGCTTCATCGATCCCCTAGACGAGGGGATTAGTTCCTCATGCCCGTGACAACAACGCACGTACAATCGGAATTCATCCTAAGCCTATGAATTAAGAGAAAAGAAGAGAAGAAGAAATCCCAGAATAAGGGTTACAAAAAGTCTCTGAAAATTCTGATCCAAAAAGTCCCCAATTCTGTTCTGATCTGCTCTATTTATAAGGAGGCCACGCGTCACGGCCGTGATAGTCATCACGGCCTGGCCGTGACGGCTTCTGTTTCTGGCGCACTTCTGGAATTTAAACCCTCGCGACGCGAAGGATGTCTCGCGACGCGAGTCTTCTTGTCACGGCCCGTGATGTGAATCACGGCCAAGCCGTGATGCTCTCTGCCTTGTGTGGATTTTGGGTCACGGCCGTGATACACATCACGGCTAGGCCGTGATGGTCTCTGTCTTGTGTGGTTTCAGATCACGGCCGTGATGCACATCACGGCTAGGCCGTGATGGTCTCTGACTTCCAAGTCTTCATTATTCGCGAGGCGAGCCTTCTGTTCGCGAGTCGAGACCTCCAAAACTGCTTTTTCCCATTGCTTATTGACTTCCTTGATTCTCAGAGCTTCATTTATTTAACCTGAAACAACGAAAGCAACCACAAGCGTAATTCTATTCAAAATAACCTAAAAACTACACAAAAGACGCAAAACGAGTCAAAGTCCAACTTAGGAACAAAACAAGGCAAATTTGGGCGAAAACGAGATTGAACTCGAATAAATTTGCACATAAACCCTAGTTCATCTAGTCATAAAACTAGATAAGCCAGAGGCTTATCAGTAACCTCACCCTTTATGGGTTCATTGACCCCATGTTCATTCAGGGTGATGTTCTTCTAGCATCAGAAGACCTGGTCACCACCATACGTGATATACTTGCCCGAGACGATCATCGATTCTACCTTGCGCCTTATCTCAATAAGTAAGTACCAGTTATTTAATTATAACTATATATGACTTAGTCACTAATTGTTTCGCAAATACAGCAAGCATTGACAACTATTGATCTTGTACCCTAGGATGAATGTCTTGGTCTTCTTCTGCTCAATGGGAAATAAGTCGGCGAATGAACTGAAGATGATCATAGAAACGTAAGCATTCAAATACTTTATAATCAGTAATGCAATTGTTTTAATTATCTGAAATCTATTATATATACTTTAATTAATGTTTGTTTTGTCATGATAGTTCTATTAATGCAAACCACATGTTGCGTGGTGAAAGGCGTCGGGCTATTAGATGGATTATTCCTAACGTATGATATTTATTAGTTCCAACGTTTCAAATGCAGTGGGTATAATTATTGATTTCTATTTAATTACTCATATTCTAATTGAGTTTCATTTGTACGTAGTCCCGTATACAACGTGGATCATGGGAATGTGAATACTATATGATGAAGTGGATGTTCGAAATTATCTCCTCCAGGATCACTGAAAGATGGCAAGAGGTAAATGTTAATTGATAACAATTAGAAGTAATAGTTATAGATTCGTTATATATTTTATGCTAGTTTATTACTTAAAAGATATAATCTTTTGTCCAATTAAACTTGCAGATATTCAACAATCCGACTCCATTATCTGATTCCGACATCAATAACATAAGGAGGCGTTGGACAACTTTCTTTCTTGAAGTGTACCAACCATAGTTTGTATGTAGTTAGTTTAAAAACTTATCATGTACTAGCTATGTCGTACTTTTGACTAATATATATTTTAATATGAAATCTATAATATATCATGTAACTTTTTGGTTTCTAATTATCTTTGTTGTCTGAATGTAATTGAACATATGTATTGTTCGTAATAAATTCAGCATATATTAATTTAGTGTGTTTTTGTCGTACAAAAGTGATTGTGTTGAGAATATTTAGAATATGTTATACTGGTATTGATCTGAATCACTGAAACAGGAGAAATGAATAATAGAAATGTAAAAAGAGTTTTAAAAAATGAGACTTTTCACATCGGCTATACAAAAACCGATGTGGAAAGTTCACTTTTCACATGGGTTAATAAAAAACCACTTTCCACATCGGTTTTAACCAAAACCGATGTGGAAAGTTCACTTTTCACATCGGTTATATTTTAAACTGATGTGGAAGGTGATATTTTCACATTGGTTTTGTCATAACCCATGTGAAAAATGAACTTTCCACATCGGTTATTTAGAAAACCGCTATTAAAAGTATACTTTAAACATCGATTTTAAAACCGATGCAAAAAACAACAATAAACAACATTGATCGTTTCAACATCAGTATGAAAACCGATGTGAAAAACCAAAAATAGCCGATGTGGAATCCATTTTCTACGTTAGTGTTTGAAGCAATCTATTTGAAAATAGTTGTTGTTTTATAAATTAAATTTGTTTCATTATTTAACTATATAGTATTTTTTTTTAATTTATGAGTATTTAATGACTTTTTTAAATGTAAATAAACTTTAAACCGCATATATTATGAAATAATCAGAATATAAATTATTGATAAAAAGAAACTTATACTCGTAAAAAAAATAGATAAAAAGAAACTTATATAGTTTATGATGATGTTATTGGAATTATAAACAATTGCTTTTGCATTCTCATATAATCTATATTAGTCATGACTTAACACAAATATTATCGTTCTATGTTTGTAAAACTATTTTTTATATTAAAATAATATATTGATCGAGAGTATAAAAGATATTCTAATTTATATATATAAGAAAAACAAATGGAAATCGGGCCTAAGACCATTTCCAACGCTGTTCTTACAGTGGGTTCTTAAAACACGAGCCGTTCCTTAAATTTTTTGGCGTTGGAGTGAGTCCATGGGGCAGCTCTTTTTTAAGAGCCGTTCACAATCACAATAGAATGATAGGATCCTTAGCCATTAAAGGTCCGTTTGGTGGTCAGGATAAACTATTATATCTTATCTGAAACTGTTGTTTGGTGAGTCAGCAGGATAGGATATGGCAATCCTGTCCCTTATCTTATCATGTCCGTCTAGTTAAAATTTTATCCTGAGGGTAGGGTTGTGTTAGCACTGAATAGGATATGATAAGATATTTTTTTCCTGGTAACAAGTAGAATATGGTGATTTAAAGTATAAAAAAATATAAAAATATATAATATATAATATATAAAATAATTAAAGTATAATAAAATTTAACATGATTACCAAAAAAATGTATAATAAAATATTTAAAATAATAAAAATATTAATAATTAATCTTAAAATTTAATTATTTTTATCATCATGCTAATTTTATTATTTTATATTATTTTTAAAAACGATAAAATATAAAAAATTATTTTAATAATTTAATTATATGTAAATTAAAAAAAAAATGAATATTTAAAAATATAAAAAATTAATTATAGCTAGGTAATATTTAAAAATTTTAAAATATTATATGTAATTTTATCACAAAAGATAATTTTATTTTTTTATATAAATTTAAATAATAAAAATTATAAAAAAAACTATGTCCAATAAAAGATGAAAACATTTAGAATAAAAATGAAAAAATTTAAAATACCTTATTTTGTTCTTTTCTACTTTGCTCAGTAGATGAAGGGAGAGGGAAGGAGGGAGATTAAAACCAAGAATCAGGCTAAACAACCCAAATTCAATCAGAAAATTTTACAAAAATCACATAAATTGAAAAAATAAATACAACGAAAATCAGAAAAGCTCAAACCCAGTAATCACAATCTCAAACTCAACAATCAGAAAACAAGTAGGAAGAATGAAAAATCAAATGAACAACCCACAAACCCAAAAACACAGAAAATAACCCACAACATAACAAACCACAAACCAGAAGATGAAGCTGATGAAACCCCCAAAGTCGCCACCGCACGAGATCACCGCCGCCTGAGGTCCCTGTTTCTGTTCCCGATCGACATTGCTGCCCCTGTTTTTGGTCGTAATCGACGCGATCTTGCCTCTGTTCGTGTTTGGTAGTCGTGCATGCAACGAAAATGCAATTCAGAGTGGATAACGAGACGCGATTCAAGAGATAGGGATATGGAAACGCGATTCCAGGTGAGGGTAGACGAGAAACACGAGTGAGTCAGGGAGGGGGAAGAAAAGTGATTCAGAAGGGAGAGGAGATGGAAACGCTATGATTCAGAGAGGGGAGAGGAGAGGGAGTTGAATTTCAGAGAATGGGAGGGTGAAGAGAGCGATTTAGAATGAGACTAGGGGTTGAATGAGAGACAAGGGGTTGAATGAAGAAGGAGAAGGGTTTTCGGAAATGAAAGAAAGCAAAATAGTGTATCTGAAATGAGAGAAGAAAATTGAAATAAATAAAAAATTAAAATAATAGGGGAAGGTTCCAGATGGTGTAAAGCTTGAATCTGGACAATACATTTGATTTGTTCCTCACAGGAATTAAAATGTTGGAATTGTCAAGGAGATTTGGCCTATCCGTTTAGGCACAAGTTGATAGATTGATGATATTATACAATGAGCAATTGATTGAAATTATACAATGGTTACAAATTATCAGATTTCTATCAAAAGTTATTCACCTATAAATTAGATACAATGCATGCAGATTTTCACTCATCTTCTCCACATTTACAATTCTATAATTTCATATCATTGTTGTCAAATGGATCCCAATCAATTTAATTTGGAATTTTTTTAAGTTATATGCAAAATTGCCAACCTCCTCTTACTAGTGAAAATTATCAAAATCCTCCATTACATGATCCTTATCATCCTCCTATTAGTAAAAATACTCAAAATCCTCCATTATATTATCCTCATCCTCCCCCTACTATTCAAAATCCTCCATTATATTATCCTCATCCTCCTCCGATAAGGAAGTCTTAGCAGCCGCACATACTATTTTTTCCCAAGATGAAGACGAGGCATTCAAATTTGAGCATGCATGGCAATTGCTAAAGGGTGAGCCAAAATGGTCAGTGGAATCATTGGATAGCTCTTAAACAAGAACCAAGATTTATGCTTCTAGGGTGTACTTATCATCTACAAACCAAGAGACACCAATAAATTGGGAATATGACCCAGCATCACCGTAGGTCTGAGACACCCCGACGTCTCATTAAAGAAAAACCCGAATTTATTGAAACCTAATCATGTTATTAACGTTAAACGATTACTAAAACGGCGGAGAAATTAAAACTTAAAATAAAAAATAACATATATAGAATATACATATACATACATGCATCAATATAGACATCACAACCTGGGTACAATACTGTGAAGGGAATCCCATCAGTAGGATCCCAATATGTTCAAACTGGTGATATGACAAAAATACATCAAAATACAACAGAAAAGATGCTCACCGACTCTCCACACCCAGTTCCATCTCAACATACATGAGAAACCTCACACACACCTAAGCAAATAGCACTGGCCTGAGCTATCATCTACTACCACCCTCACTAGCATCCCCTGGTCCTGATGGTCCAGCCACTCCTCCGCTGCCACTGGAAGAGCTCTTATCTGATGGTTGCTGGAACATCTATCGATAAATTTTGCTATCCCTGGGATATAGTCTGGAGGATACCCGTGAAGACGCCGAACCTGTAGCTCTGACCTCAGGAGGTGCTGGTGCCTCTGGAGCAGGCATCGGGTCCGATACTGGTGCAACTGGATCCTCCTCGGGTGCTCTGGTGCGGGTGCTGGCACAGGTCCTGGCCCTGGCACAAGTACATCAAAGGGTACCATGAAGGGAACTGGGACCATGCTCGGCATCGGCGGCATCAGAGGTATCTACTCGCCCGGGTGTCCGATAGGGAAGGGGAGGGTCATGCTGGCTCTAAAAGTGCCAACTAAACCTAGGGGAGTCCCTTGACCAAGTACGGTCGTAACAGAAACGAGACCCGTATATACAGTGAAACGAGTGATCGGGCCCACGAACTCAAACGTCCCCTGGGGAACCCCGTATCCTGGGTCATCCATGGATGATCCCAATGTACCATCTCCGAACTCAGAATCTAAGGTTCAAAAATAAAATAAAACAACACCACAGCAGAAGAAAGAGGGATAAGAAGCAATATAATGTCAAATGTGAAAAGGGTTTAGCAACAGTTGATTCTATAACAGCACACTAGACATCCATCTCCACACACACACACACACACATATATATAACACAACCATTCTCAATCCAGGTCTAAGATTTTTCCTCTACCCTCCGTCGTGATGCAATGCAATGCTATATGAATTATGAATCACCACGTTCGGCCACATATCCGGATATCCACAACACCCCATCTCCAGAGCCCCCGACGCACATCCTTATCCGCGGAGGGAGGATGCCCATGCAAAGCATTGGCACTATAGTTGCACAAATCTCCTCGATGCATCCCTCGACCAGGCTGCTCATGCACCACATGAATTATAGCCGCGACTATAATAAAATACTCTTTGGTACGGTCTTGTCGATAGTCTGAAAGCTCGGGAACACCCTCCGAGAAGTCAAACCCCAATACCCCAACACTGGCTCACAAACTTTGTTTCAGGTCACCGTATCATAGACTCTGTTTCAGATCACCCCTTAGTGCCTTAACCTCTCATCACTATTAAATAACCTCAATCATAATTACATCTCATAATTCTCATCACCATATCACAATAATTATCTCGGTTAGGCATTACTATCCCATGTATTATAAATTTTCCACATACATCACCATGACTCATCATGTCTTATCATTATTCTTAGAAAAATAATGGTGGGCCTGTGTGCTTAATTAAAAGAAAAGAAAACTAAACGTACAATATTAATTAATAGGAATGAGAGTAGGGCCTTGATATAATAAGATTAGATTTTGGTTTAGAGATAGTGTCACTCTGTTTGACCTTATTTCAATATAAACAGGAGGGGAGTATAGCGCCGCACAGTGACAAAAAGAATAGATAGAAACTACCGGCTCTCTAGTGCCGCACAGTGGAAGAAATAAGGAAATGGAGAGCAGCGTTGTGTCAGGTTGATACTGATAAAGGGGGCCACACTTGTAAAAAAAATATATTGAAGAAAGCAAGAAATTATTTTTGGTGAAGCATGATTTTGTCATGGATAAATTTTAAAGCTTTTCGGAGGTCTTAGAGAAGTAAGTAAACACCTCTTTTCTTAAACTTCCATGATATAGAATTTCAAAGGATTTGATTATGAAATTAAGAGTATTTATTTAGGGTTTTGTCTTCAAAATAAAATTGATTAAATTGACTATTTGATATGAAACACATTCTTGATATTTATATTGGTTGATTGATATGCTTGTAGATGTATATTATTCCTTGTGTTTATGATTGCTACATTGTACTCGTAAATTTACGTGACAACATGATATTTGTTCAATTGATATTTATGAGTTGATTATATGATGATATGGAATCGTAGTGGTTATATGCTTTGAAAAGTTTGTCAATTGTGATTGATGGTTTTATGCTTCGGAATATGGATGAATGGGTATATGCATGATATGTGAAATTTTTTTATATGCCGAATAAGAATGGGGCATTGGCTTGTAACATCGCCATTTAATGGGATGTCGAAAAATAAGATATGGGGCAAGGAATCCATTTTACGAACGAGGCTCTCGGGTCACCATTAATGGGAGGCAAGGAACCAATTTAATTACGAGGTTCTCGGATCACCATAGGGGCAAGGAGTCAATTCTAAAATGGGATTCCGGAGTCACCGTGGGGGCAAGGAATCAATTTTAGAACGAGGTTCTCGGGCCACCATAAAGAGGGTGGCAAGGAATCAATTCTAGAACGAGGTTCCCGAGTCACCGCAGACAAGGGGCAATGAACCAATTTAATGAGGTTCTCGAGTCACCGAACTGGGCAAGAAACCAACACAGAGTGGGGTTTCCGAGTCACTTGAGGATTGTGTTATTGTGTGATGTGTGATTACTTTGTTTAATTAATATATGATATTTGATTATGTTGTCGTTATATGATTGTTGTAATTAAATGTATTTTTTTAAAATAACATTATTTTGGAAAATTAGCGGGTACCATGGTTGTTTTTCCGGTTACCGTGCCGGCTGAAAGCAACATCTTTTCGAAAACCTTTTAGAACTGTGTTTACTTACTGGGATTATAAATCTCATCAGCGGTGTTGTCTTTCAGAGTATACAGGTGTTGAGATAGATGATGCAGCATCTTGAGAAAGTCTTCAAGATATTAGCTCAAGTTTATTTTTATTTATTTATTTCTTTTGGGTTTATTAGACGTCCGTGCTTTGAGGCAAAAACAATTGTAAAGAGTTATGTGGTTTTCATTAATTAATATTTATGAGGCTTTATTTTATTTAATTATTTTGAATATACGAGAACCTTTTACTCTATTTTTTTTAGTGAAAAATCTTATGACTCGATTATTTAATTTAAATATTATAAAGGTTTTTATAGAAAATTAATTTGGGCTACTAATGTACGAAGGGCGTTACAAATTTCAATACTCATACCATCATCCATCAATTATCAACAGCAATCCAAACAGTTCAATCAGTCAAAGCAGGCAATCGGTGATAATAAAATAATATATTTTATAAATTACGATGATAAACGTACGATCTCAATATCATCATTGGTACCACTAAGTAGTCCCCAATGTGATATGGACATTGTCCGTTACTCGCTCTCTAGTAGGATTTAGGTAGCCTTACGCCATTATCGAATTAAGTACCACTTCACCGTTTCCGACGTTAAATGGTTTCTTTCCCCCACCTAGAAAGTCGTACGATGATTGAAACGTAACGAAACAAGGAATTTCCCCCAAGCTCCCAGTTCTGCCTTGTGCAATTCTAAGACCTCCGAGCCTCCAAAAATTCACCTAGATACCACATTACGAAGTGCACGTTACTACGAGTTCAAATTCGAAAGCAGAATCGAATTTCGATAACCGAAACAAAAGATAACTTAAGAAACGTAACAGACAAAATTTTGACTTAAAGAGAGTAGGATTTACCTCCTCTATTGAATAAAAGAAGAAGAGAACAATGTAGATATCGTCACCCCGAACGCAACCATGTAATCGGAAATGTGAGGGATGATCGAGACTCTCAAACTCCTGTCTTGAAGGTATTTCTCTCAGTAGATGTCTCTCTCTCTCCCTCTCTCTCTAATTCACTCTTGCTGCTCTCTGTTTTCTCTCAACTCCCAGCTCTCTGTTTTTCATGAAATGACTTAAGTGAACTTGGTTAGTTCACTTAATCCCTTTTATTTTTTGACTTACGCTGCCACGCTCGAGCGTGAAAAGGGCCACGCTAGAGCGTGCCCACGCTTGAGCGTGGGAAGCAGGTAGGACCACCGCGCATGCAACCAATCTTGGAGTGCCATGTTAGCCCTGATTGACACGTGGCAA
Source organism: Sophora flavescens (assembly GCA_030762895.1). Classification (NCBI taxonomy): domain Eukaryota; kingdom Viridiplantae; phylum Streptophyta; class Magnoliopsida; order Fabales; family Fabaceae; genus Sophora; species Sophora flavescens. The sequence goes on from CM061062.1 coordinate 98,922,578, forward strand.
TCAACGCATGATCTTGTCTGGTTGACTGGGGTGCTTGAGCGTGGACACACCCATGCTTGAGCGTTGACCATTGACCAAAAGTCAACTTGTTATGTTTCGGGTCCGTTCGACGCCCGATTGAGTTCAAATTTAAGATATAGGCTCATTAGGACCTAATAAACAACCTCAAACCATAAAAAATGCCTCATCTCTAACTCCAAATTTCTTATTTCACACTCATACGTCTTAAAGACGATAATCGGGGAAAAACCCTAAGTTATTCTTTTGTTCAAATTCACTCCAAAAGGTTGTGTACTTTCCATGCAAGGGTCTCTATGCCTCAAACAACATCTTAACTACATAATCCAAATCCTAAACCTAATCCTCTTACGTAAACAACACATAAAATAACATATGTTAAAAAGTCCGCCTGATGGGACAAAAGGCAGGGAAAAGGAATAACAAAGCAAAAGCAACAGAAACTCCTCCTAACATTATCGGCCTTAGTTTCATTGGAGATACTGTGAAAGAAAAAAACTCCATCATGGCAAAAGTAGTTGAGACAAAGAAGGTAGAGAACATGTGCAAGTATTACAATATCCTCCTGAAGGATACATATGAGATGTCTGAGGCACAACTCCAACATCATAAAATTTATTGTGATTTTATTAGGCCAAATTTGGAAAATAATTAGTCATTATGTACTAGCCATCGTTGTACTTTAATTCTAATTATGTATTTCTGGTTGTTTTTAAATGATTGTCGTTAATATAATATATTTGATTTGTTATTAAATGTTTTTATTTTAATTATTTATTAATTTGACTTTATGATAAAAAATAAATTATTAAGTTTAAATAAAAAAATAAATTAATAGTATAAACATGTGACACCTATGTAGGACCCACAAAAATAACTTAAAAACACTTTAAAAATTATAGCATTTGAGTGAAATCTGGTTGGGTTCTTAAATCTGTTATGACATAATGTGTATTGAGTTGCACTAAGCATTCAGCATGGAGTTCAATGCGCAACTCCATTCCGTACACAAGCATAACAAAAGCTAACCAACGACCAAAGTCCAAAACCCCATTGCTTTAGAAATCTTGGGATATTGACAAAAGTGGGGAATTGGTAAAGGGCTAATTGCTAAATTCCTAATTATTGGATTGTCACGATAGGCAATTATTTTTTCAATCTGTGCATGCTAATAAAAACACAGCCCAGATCCCATTTAGCTGGCATTTGCCCCGCAGAGGAGCAATAATTTGAAACGAGTCAGGCCAGCCCAATTAACTATTTATTGGGTTAGTTAGTTGGCCCAACATACCCAGCCATTTTAACACTATAAGCTGAAATTAAGAGAAATTTTTTTGTTGACATGTTATTTAAGGAAACAGGTTAAACTTTAAAGATTAAAAATAAAATTATGAAATGAAAATATAAACATTTTAAAATATAAATTTCAAAATTATTTTATTTTTATTTAAATACTTAATAAAAAATATGGTTAAATATGTTTTTAGTCCCTCAAATTTGAGTGATGTTCAGTTTTAGTCTCCCATTTGAAAACGTATTTTTTTAGTCCCCAAATTCTAAAATGTGTCAGTTTTAATCTACAAACGTATCTTTTAGAATTATCCAAATGTATGTTTTAATCCCTTTTGGATACCAAAATTGACACATTTTAGAATTTTAGGACAAAAATGTACGTTTTCGAAACAAAGTATTAAAATCGAACATCACAAAAATTTGGGGACTAAAAATATATTTAATCCTGAAAAATATTAACTTTATTTCTTGAAGGACACAAGATAATGAATTTTTTAAAAACTAAAATTAAATATTATAAAAAAAGAAAATAAAATAGAGTAAATCCCAAGTAATAAAGAGTAAACGCGGAGATAAGGAAAAACCCTAAAAAAACACACTGCCACTGTGCCACTGCTTCTGCTTCTGCTTCTGCTTCTGCTTCTCTTCTCTTCTCCTGCGTCGATCTACGAGGGGGGCTTCCCAGCCCTCTCTCTCTCCCCCCTGCAACTAAGGTATCTTCCTTTTGAACCCCTTAATCTCCTTTTCTAGAGTTTAATTTTTTTTATATTCTTCTTCATCTTGTTGATTGATTGTTTTGTTGTTTGGGTCGCTACGGGAACAGGGTAGCCTAAAAGTTTTCAATTTCGGGGCTTTCTCTTTTTTATTTTGCTTTCCCATTCGATTTAAACGCGGAATGGGCGAAATTGGCTACTTTTTCTTACTCGGGCTTTTTCAATTTCGTAGATTCTTTTGTTAGTATCCAACTGAAGTAGTTTTCGTTTACTATGTTGAATTGAAGTGACTTACTTTGTCTGAGACATCTTTTTACCACTTACGCTGCTATATTATAGCTGGATTTTTGCTCACATCTCTTTCATATGATTGTGGCTAATTGCATATGATTTGTTTCAAGGTATCACGAAGTTGCTATGCTTTACCCTCAAATTGTTCCTGTATAGCTATTGTCTATATTTGATTGTCCTAGGTTATTCACTTTGGAATTCCATCCCCGAATTGTTTCATTGATTTTTGTAATTTTAGTAGTCTGGAATCTGGATGCGGTCCTTTTAAATTATGATTTGGGAAAAATATTTAATTACTGTGAATGTCTTACACTTTGGGGTTCTAATTTCGATGTCATATATTAATAACCTTTTCAGAATGGTAAATTGGTAATATACTTTTTTTTTAGCAAAGCAAACGTTTTGTTTAAAAGAACATGTGCTGCATTGTCGTTTCCGGTGATGCTGACCCACATAAGTTATTTGTGCTGAGATTGCTGCTATCTTCCGTCCTAATGAATTTTTTATTTGGGCTACCGGCTACCCAGGTGATCTGTCTTCACATGGAAGCATTGCATGTCTGATTCCTTTGCCCTCAAAGGAGTTCGAGTCTTCTGGTGTATGAGAATTTGGACATCTAGACAGTGCCTCGCACTGCCACATTCACTTTATCGCTATGATTTCTACTGAAACTATAGTACCAAGTAGAAAATTGAAGATCAAGTTTTCTGCCAAAAAGGTAGAAGTTGATCCTGGGGTAAAATGTGAGTTTGGACAGAAAGTGTCCCAAATTGATGAAAATGGGCAAAATGGGCACTGTAATTCAAAGGAGAAACCCTCTATGCCAGATTCCAACAAGAGGGGACCACCAGAGAGTATTGAATGCCAAAAGGCGAAAAGGCAGAAGATTGACCGGAAAGAATCTTTACAGTGTGCTACAATCCTGAAGAGTTTAATATCCCATCCATATAGCTGGGTCTTTAGCAAACCAGTGGATCCTGTAGCATTGAACATTCCAGATTACTTTACAGTCATATCTCAACCCATGGATCTAGGCACAATCAAATCCAAGCTGGAGAAAAGTATTTATTATGGCATCGAGGAATTTGCAGCTGATGTCAGATTGACCTTTTCAAATGCCATGACATATAATCCTCCTAGTAACGATGTTCATTTAATGGCGAAAGAACTCGACAAAATATTTGACAGAAAATGGAAAGACTTGGATAAAAAACGGAAGTGTGAAGATGAGCATGGGAAAAGCATGATTGGAGCAATTAAGGAAACTGTGAGAAAAAGTTGTAACGGGACACGTCCCCGCCATAAAGATACCTTGCCCAAGAAGTCACAATCTTGTGAACACAAAGGAACCCAGAAGATTAGTTCATTGTCGGCAAGAAATGCTAGTGTAAGTTTTGTTATCTGTGAGGGAGAAAAGTCTTATATTGTAATATGCAAGGATACAATATATTTACTATAATTGACTAGAATTGATGAAATAAAATCGATACTTTTGCAACTTTGCTCACCTTATTATGGTCACATGTTTTGTTTATTTTTTAAAGATGTATTATATTGGCAATGTTTTTCTCATAGGTGGAGGTTCCTAAATTGTCACAGATGCCTTGCAAATTGATTAAGAAAGACTTGCACACAGGTGAGAACTGAGAAGCATTATGATTTATGAATACAGTATGAATTTGTGGATCTGAAAAGCTAATACCTGTTAATTCTATAGGCAACAATGGTAACCATGACGGGGGACATTCTTCTGGCTCTTTAAAGGCCTGCCCTTCATTGCGTATTGTCACATGCAAGTGTAGTATTTGTGGTGACGTCACATGCAGTTGTGTAATTCCTAGCAACTCCACTCGTGCATCATCAGGTACTTAGACGATCTTCTCACTGCTCTCTTCACTGTGTCTTTGTTGCCTAATGGACTTCTATTTGTGCCTTTAGATATATCTTATGAAGGATCCGAAGGAAGGGACCTTATTGCATTTGGTGCTGATGCTTTGAGAATGGTATTAACAACATAATTATCAAATATCATTAGCAAAATTAGCTGTAGCTTTTAGAAATTTCTTTTGCATAAGAAACTTTTTGCCTAATTTCAGGATTGCCAGACTAAATGTACATCACCTTCCCAGAGGAAATCTGATCCTGATTCCGATGGTGAGAAGAATTTATGTTTTCTGATATGTTATGTTCTACCTGTTATTTATCACTGATATGTTTTAATGTTGATATTATGCAAAGGGGCCATAAGTTCTTTGGATAGCGAAACTGTCTCTTCTGGTTCTCAGCTTGCAACTCTGGCCACTGATGCGTCTTCTGGAGAAGGTCTGTTTCTCTGCCTTTGATGCTATAATTAACTGCCGTTGAATTTTTTTACTGAGTTTGTAAGACACTAATTACTATGTTTTTTATGTTTAGTATGGAGCACCGCTGTTTTTTCTGTACAGCTGTCACCTAAAAGGGCTCTGCGTGCTGCTATTCTTAAAAGCCGCTTTGCAGATACCATCTTGAAAGCTCAACAAAAGACACTTCTTGAAAATGTAAGGCTACGTGAGGGTATCTTGATTGCAGTAATTTCTCCTCTTGCCTTCGTAAAATGCAGTGTGGTTTCCTAATATTCTTTAGTTACTCTTGTTTAGGGTGATAAAGGTGATCCTTTGAAAATGCAGCTGGAAAAGGAGAGATTGGAAAGGATTCAGCGTGAAGGTGAATATAGCATCTCTTACGTACTTGGGAGAATATTTAATTTGGTAGAAATATCTGTATGCTTGTTTTGAACTTTGAATTCTCATTAGTTGCATTATTTGCGTCTGTTCTGTTTTTCCAATGTTGTCAATCTCTTGGTAGGAAGCTGCCTCATGCAATTTATTTCTGCCTGTATTGTATAAAACAAGTAGACTCTCGGAATACCTGATTAAACTGATGCTTTATATTGGGATATATTTCAAGTATTTCAACCTGTATTTTATGATTCTCCACTTGAGGACCTTCCAATATCACAACCATTGATTTTATCAATCGCAACAAGATAAAAAGTCATCCACGTTATGCTTTTTCCTAGTAGTTAGTGTAAATTACTTGTCATACTATGGTACATTCTGAAGTGGTACAGCAGCCACCGATTGCCCTTGCATTTTTAGTTGTTTGATTGTTTAAAGAGGAGCTACTTGTTGTCTTGTCTTCTTATTGTCAAGTACTTGCTAATTTGATTTTGGTGCGTACTGCAGGGACTTTTATGATTTCATTATACTTGAATTGTGATAAGAGATTATTTGACACGACTTTGCTTGCTGGGTTGATGATATTAATATGTAGAATGTAGTATTATGATATTTTACTTTATTCTTTATTCTAGTCAGGTCCCATGGAGCCCAGGCCCATGACTACATGTATATATAGTCTTCTACTCTTTTTCACAGATGCATCATTTATTTTATTTATAATATATGATTATAACCCCTGTTCATGATATGCTACATAATAGAGAGAGCTAGGATTGAAACCCAAATTAAAAATGCTGAAGCTGCTGCAAGAATGAGGGCTGAGGAAGAGTTGAGGCAACAAAGAGAAAAGGAAAGAGAAGCTGCACGAGTTGCAATTCAAAAGGTTTTTATCTGTGTGTGTGTGTATGCATATTTTAACATGAATTTTGTATCATTAACACACTGATATCTTCTTTTGTAGATGAAAAGAACTGTTGAGATAGAACATAATTTGGAGATTGTTAAAGAACTTGAAAATTTGAGCGGGTGCACGCTCTCTTATAAGGCCCTGAGTGGCGGAAGAAATGGTTGTAGAGTTGCAATGGAAACACTGGATAAACCTCAGCTTGAGAACCCATTAGAGCGGCTTGGTTTATTTATCAAGAATGAATATGCGGCAGATGAAGATGAGGAGGAGGTTATGAATGGAAGCTGGGAAGAAGGGGAAATATTTTAGTGATAGATATTGATGTGATTCTGCCAACTCTAACTGTTTATATATTTTTGACTTGTAGGGAAACAGAAAAACATTGTAAAAAATGCATATTGCTGTAGAAATAGGTGGTTTGATCATGTCTTACCTATTACCTTCCATCTTGTGTGTAGCAACGAAGTAAAATAGTATTTGTAGTACTATTAAAAAAGCAGAAGGGTTCTTTTGTTCTTTATCTAGTTTTAGGTTAAATCAATCTTTTCGATCCAACCGTAAATAGGAAAAACATGTATTAGTTAGTAGGGATGTATTTGAAATTTTTTTGAAGTTCTGGGACACCTTTTCAAAATAAATTACTGAAATTGTAGGAATTAAGAATTGATTTAATCATGGTTAGTTTAAGTTAAAAATTGTCAACAAAACTAGTTATTTTAATAATTTATCACTAACATGTGGCTACAATGGAGTAATTATTATTATTGTAATTGTAACACCGTTATTATTAGTGCAGTTTAGCCCATTGAAAACGGTAGAAGAAAAAAAAATCAAAAGAAATTTGCTCCATTAATTTCCATAATGTTCTTAAAAGGACAAAAAAAGCTGGGGGACGCTTGCTTTATATTATGCTACTAAGGGTTTGTAGGAATGAAATATAAACATGATGATGCATATTTTCCAGTCAACCATCATCTATTGTAGATTGAATCCAGAAGCAATTATTTAACATCTTTCAGTCAGAAATATTCTCCGTACACATATAAGAAAATACTATCAGAGACGAGAAATGAAAAAGGCTCAAGACAGGAAATGGCATCCACCAGGATAGAACGGTAGCGTATCCTAAACTTGCTACCAGGATAGCACGCTATACAGTTCATATGACGTATCTATTTCTAGCACCTCTGTCAAGCTTCTTAGCATCATCCTGGAGAAATAGCAACACACGAAAAGATAAAAAATACAAAAAGAATCAATTATCTCCTCATTTAAGATATAAAAAAAGTAATACAAATGCAAAGACACACACAGACTTTTACTTACATGAAATATAAAGCCAATGGAGTCATTATAATCAAGAAACTCCTTCCACTGTTTTCCAATGCTCACCTGTAACAACAAAATTTAATATAGATGTTCCTCAAGAATTTGACAGAAGCACAAGCAAAGCAGTAAGACGATGCCAGCTTGGTAAATTCAAGAGTAAATTATATAAACTGTCGCAAGATCTAGTAAAAAACAGTAAAAAGATGTAAAAAAAAAAATTTAATTCACTTTTAAATTACTCACGAACTACTAATATCAGTGATTTGCACTCATACTTCACAACAATAGTAAGTGGCCTTCACAAGAGCTATCTAGTTCCTTGATTGGTATGTCATTCACAGATAACAAAACGACCAAGGAGCATGCATCCATTCATTGGAAAACGATAATTATAGCTCAATATCAAGTTCAATACTCAACAAATTCAAATTAACCATTTAACACAAAACCTTTAGAACTTAGAAAAAGAGTGTAACCTGAGCAGCTTCATTGGAGGCGTTCTTAGTCCAAATAGAAATCTTATCCTCCTTATTTCTGACATTGACAACAGCTCCACAAATCTCTTCTCCATGATCAAATTGCTCTCCAATCATTGCCAACAACTTTAAGAAACAAGAAAAAGAATATTATTACTTTCATCAAAAAGCATCAATGCCCTCAATTTTTTATACATAAAAGATATTACAAGTATACCGTATATAACCAACTGGTATCAGATTTTCCCCTTTGAAATAACACAGTCCATTTTCCACCATTAGCGCAAATGGGGTCCTCCCATTTTGGCTCAATCTTATGCTTGAAACAATAGAGGTCTGCTTTCGAAGCCAACTTGCTCGGATGATGTATGTTATTGTAAATGCTGAATCAATCAAGAAAACAAAAACCCTAAATTGAAAGAAACGCCAAGTTTCCAAAGAACCAAGAAATGAATAAAGATTCAAATTTGATTGCAGCCCGAAAGGAAGTGAATCGAGAAATGAATAAATGAGATGAAAAAGAATGAAACTTTAATTAATTACCTCCAGAATTCCTCAACGGTGGAGAAGGTGTAGATGTCCCGAATAGAGCTTCCCCAAGTGGCTTGTTTGGCCTTGGCGGAAGGGTTGTCGAACCAAAAAGTCCAAGAATTCTCCAGTGGGTGAGGGTGGCGGACGAGGGCGGTCGGAGGCTTCGATGTGGCGGAGGAGTCGTCGTCGAGGATCTCTCCCTCTTCCACGTCGTCGTTCTCGTTGTCGTCGAGAACCCTATTAGGGTTGGTGCTGATTTGGTCGTCAGTGATGGTTGAATTGGGGGTATCTTCCACTGCCATTCTCTTTCTCTCACACTGTTCTCTGTTTCTCTTTCTCAATCTCAATGCTTCGTTTGGTGTCAGTGCGTCCCTCACCTTATATTCAGAAACAGCTACTCATGGGCTTTTAACAAGGCCCAATCCCTTGAATCCATATGCTCGATCTACCAATATAACTAGTGTAGTCAGTAGTGTACCCGTGGGATACACACGGAACTTAACAATTAAATTATATTTTCAATGTTTTTAATTTATTTTAATATAAAAATAATGTATTGATTTATATTTAAAATATAAATATTGATACTTATAGTTAAATTACTATCAAAGTACAAATTAATTACTTTAGAAACCAATACCATTACTTATTTTCTACATTTCCTTATTTATTGATTGAACAAAATTCTTTTTAAAATATTATTTTCATCTATTCTTAGTTCCAAATAAAATAATATCTCTATTGACCTCGTAAAAAATATTTTAAATTATAAATGTGAAATAGTATCTCTGCACATCTAAAGTAATAGTTTCATCTTAATGACAGGATAAAAAAAAGCATTTTTCTTGAGATTATAATTTTAAGTACATATTTATCTCCAAAAAAATTTAAGTACATATTATGAATGAGAATAGAATTGAACTAATAACTTTATTTTTTTTAGATGATAAATGAATAATGTTTATTGTTTAATATGTAGATATACATTTGAATACATTATATATATATATATATATATATATAACTATTTTTTTAAGGCTTGTTTTAAATTTTGGCTCTATATTGATGTAATATTATTTTGGTGATCAAAAAAGAAAAAGAAAAACTTCATCTACTAAAGGCATAAGCTTGTTAGGAAAACTTACACAAGCTCGAGAATGATATGAGAAGCTCTGGTTTGTGGAGTTTGAATTCTATTTTTGCTTTAGCTTGCGAGATCCAGATACTTTGAAAATGGAGAACTCTAAAAGATTTTTGTTTACCAAATGCAGCAAAATTTGGATGATGATGATATTTCAATTTGTCTACCAATTAAAAATATTAGCAATTGGCATAATTGAGACCGTGTATAGGTGACTTGGATTCTATCTATTGGTTGAGACTCACCACGATTAAATCCTTGAGGTATATATAACAGTGTAAAAGGGAAAAAAGAATTTTCTTTCTAACACCATGCAAGTACCGTATGCAATGGCATGGGAGGATACTTTCGCTTTGTAGCCTTTAACATTTTAACATTTAATGGCATGTGAATTTATGAAATAAAGCCTATAGCTTAATGTTTAACCTTTTTTGACAAGTCTTAACGTTTAACCTGAACAGTGTTCCATATTTTCTTTTGACAGCTTCAGTCATTCAATAGTTATATGATGAACTTTTGTCAAGCACTAATGTGCATTTTTCAATCAACCACGGTGATCATAAAAATATATCAAACTACTTCACAGTTCACACCAGCAACTCATGACCAAACCCCATTTTCGTAATCAAGCAAATGATATAAATTAAGAATTTAAAAAGAAGCATGTAGCAGCTATAGAAAACAAAGAATACAAACAAAGTACACAAAAATAAGATAAAAAGGTAAAAAAAAATACGAATAAAATGTTGAAGCAAGAGCCAAAAATCACCTTGAAGAAGCAATAAGAAGAAGCTTAATCTGATTAAGAACTAAACTATCTGTCATGATAATGTTAAGAGTTCTTAGGTAATGATTAGCATGAGTTAGAAGACATATACAAATGTACATTATAAGAAAGTATGATGTTACTGTAGCAAATAGTACAAATTAATCTCCTGTAACAGTCCCATAATAGTTTCTCAAACAAATTACTGATATAAAAAATATTAGCATAAAAACACTTTTACCTGGCAATAAAGTAGATACGGCAAATACAAAGAAAACTAAAAGAACAACATATTTATAATAGGGAATTTCAACTATCGGTAGGAAATCCAAAAAAAAAGGAAAAAAGGAAAAAACTTAATCATCACCGTTTAATGCAAACTATAGACATGTGCTTCTCCATTGTTATACACAACTTGAAAAAAAAAACTTGCAACATCAGAGAAGTGACATTCTTTAGTCCTTCTAGAGTCCTTTATACAGCTTATCAATAACCATGTGCTCAAGACCCGGCATTGTCGCTGCCTTAACTGTCCATTGCTCCAATTCTTTCAACAGAATAAGCCTTGAAGTGACAGTGTTAGTGAATGAAGGTTGGGTAATCCTTGTACAACAGCAAAAATGAAATTCACCATTCTTCCTGATAATTCATTTATCCCCAGTTGCCTGAGATTGTTCATTTTGGCTAAACCACCAGAACATATCAGTCACACAATGGCCATCTATTATAAAGGACTCGGATTTACTTCAGAACATATGTAAGCACGAGTGAGCAAGTGAAGTTGACTGTGTTTGACCTGACTTATTTTGTCTGTATTATCTGCATATATTGACTCTGAAACAACTCATTCCTACAACTTAGTGCAGGATTAAAACTCTCAGAATAAGAATTTTGATGTCCATTATAACCTTGTATTATTGGTGCAGGATAGATAACAATAAAATTGAATTTACATCAGGTCAGTAATATGGGACATGCAAATTATAAAAAATAATAATCAATGTGACAGTGTAGGTAAGTCAATGCAGCTTATTAAATATCTTTTATATTTAATAATGTGATCAATTACGGTAGAATGCTCACCGAAACCACAAAAACAGACCGGCAGGAGTAAGTTACATCAATATAATACATATATTTAAGTTTCCTAAGGACATAGGAGAACGTTGAAACAGATAGGACATGTTATAGAACAATCAATAGAAGATGTTAAAAGATAATATAATCCCAAATTACATAATCATTGAAGTCCACTTTCATGGGAAAAATACGCTTGTGACAAAATTAAATTTTTTTATTCATTGAGTCCACTGTTCACATTTACCAACATAGGGCGAATATAGAACTGGTGTACGATAAAATGGATTCATAAAAACACCAAACAACATGGCTGACCTAAGGAAGAAAATACTAACTTGCTAGCAGATTTGGCAGCTCCATCTCCACCATGGTCATCACAAATACCAAAAAGTCCAAATTGCGAGAATAGTCATAGAGGTTAGATCCCTCTCGAAGGTGTTAAATAAAACAATAGAAGAGACCTTCGTTGAAGGAATGCTATGGATAAATTCAGAACCTGATCCAGCCCGGTAGAGGCCACGATAATAGCAAACATCTTCCATGGGAAGCTTTTTTCCTCCTCGACGCATAGCCACGGGATCTGATGCCATACAAACTCCAAAGGGAATGTGATGCTGATTTTGTGAAGTAATATAAACCCAACATATAAAGGAATATCTTACAAAAGTAGCAAACACCAAAATTTATAATAGCATAGAAAAATAAATGGCAGCAACATAATCACTCCAAGTATCACCATGTGAACGTAAATAGTATAATTCAAAACAGACTAAAACTAAAACAACTTGGAACAATTAAAATGTACTTACAATAGAGGCTTTGGAAAATCATACAGAGAACAACTTTTTATTCTCTGTGACACAAATAATCACATTTACCCTTAATTAGTTAATACACATTATTTCCTATCATGGATGAGGTAGGATATTGAAAGAATAAATACTACGTTTTGGATTTAATCTAGCTAAAATCAATCGTAGGATATGAAACTTCTATTCAACCTATATCAACGGAAATTGACGGATTCTGTTTTATATCGATAAAATCGTCCTCCTATATCTGCAAGCATGAAACAGGACATGAATTGGCATCCAGATAAATTTCTAAACAGAATATTGCAACATGAATATTAGTGGATTCAAAGGAGAGCCGAAAACTCGGTAATAATAAATAACCAACTAAAACTTATTCAATATGTTAAACCCACAGACAATCTCTTCACGGCTAATATCATGCACTGAGATAAGCACAAAGCGATGAAGTCATGCTCTCGTATTCATGGACATTTTAAAAAAATAAACATGAGTTCTAGATTCAAAAGGTAGCACCTATTGTACATATAACTATTTAATGCTCATTCAATCTTTTAGGACAAGTTATTAAACTTAAAAACTCAGATATATAACACATCAAATAATGTAAATGTAAATGTTATATAAAATATAAAAAATTAGTACCATGTCTTTGGTAATTGTTTTGACAAATGTACCCTCCTATCTGTTTGAGCCTTGGCACCGCCACAACGAAGCATAAAAAACAGAGCACAAAAGAAAAAGTCTAGCACACAAAAAGTAACACGAAGAGAGGTCTTCCAGAGAAAATTCTTTTCTTGGAAACACTACGGGTCTACCGAAGGAAAGCTGCAACTGTGAAGAGCCTAGCTAGGGAGGCGAAAAAAACAGAGAGATGAGAAAAATGCAAGTAAATTGTTTTTAAAGAAAGAAAAAGAAAGAAAAAAAGAAGAAAATGTGTAGCACAAACCTAATGGTGAGAGATATTTAGCTACTCAATTGATGAGCTAAGAATTTCCAAGATCAAGCTTAGCGGAGCTATGAAAAGGAATGAAAAATAAACAACTAACAATATAACTATTTCATTAAAAAACTAATGAAGTAAAAAAAATGCTTACATCAGAATGTAATATATAAACAATTATAGAAATAAAAGACCAGATTTTAATCCAATAAATCAATTACTTGGCTTCAAAACAGAGTGGAGGATGGGTAGTGCACTTCATTGTCATAAAATATCTAGATCTGGGTAACTTAAATCGGCAAGTATTAAAACATATAACAAACAATCAAAAGGATACAGTTGCTCACCTCACTGAGATAACAAAAATATATATAAACACATAGATTTTGTTGCTCACCACACAAACTTAGTCATATATGTTACTTTGTATATATGCATACACATGCTATAAAGTGTTGTCTATTTTTTATTTGCAAATATAAGAACTATGATGCTTGAAACGTACAAAATTTTATATAGACAAAACATTTATGCATTTGAATTGCTCAATACATACCTACACCCAATTGAAATTTGGGTCTGTTGGTTGAGATCATTATCGACAAACTAGCTGCCTTCACAAGGACCATCACCAATACTCACTTGTTTAGGGACATTAATAGGATTAAAGGATAGGAAAACACCTAGAAAGACAAGAGACATAATCAATGTGGACAATACAAAATCAAAGTGACACAAACACATAAAATTAAGGAAATCTTACAGGAAAAAAATAATGGCTTGGGTGGGGGGAATATCAAGCTTTGTCTTGGGTAGAATGAAAGAAGTCGACCTAGCCATCCCATTGGACAAGAGCCTGCAATTGGATCGAGAGAATTTCATACACAGGTAATGTAAAAAGTATTGTAAATATTGCAATTGGAAAGATAGGTATGGGATTTGAGAGACATTAATCATATGAAAACCTTCCCAAATTGAGATCTTTTATCAATGGACAAAAATCAAAGAGGGACGTGATCATAAAAAATGGATACATGAGCAATTGGTAACCGAATAGAAATTGAAGAGGGACAATCAACAGGGTTCTTACACCTCACATGGATCTTAAGCAGTATTAATAGATTTATAAAACCTGCCAGAGACATGAAAATATATCTCAATAAGCAAACCAGTAGAAAATTGAAAAGAGTAGCAATCCTAAGCCAATTCATTCACACAACACATATGCTGGCAGAAATCACAAACAATCCTTCCATGTCCATTTTCGATTCAGGAGGGTTTGGTGAGAACCTATTTAATTGCAGCAAGGTTGGACCGTCACCACCGACAACAGCTGGTCCCCTCAACCTCTGCCACAAAATCGACCCAGACGCAGTATGTCGCCACCCACCCTTGCAGGGCATCTCTGCAGCAACAAATAGCAAAAAAAAAAAAAAAACCACAGCCTCACACGGGTATATATCTTGCCGCCAATAATGGATGGAGGTGGTAGCGATGGCAAAGAGGCCGGCAAATTGGCGGCGGCTGATAGTGAGACAGAAGGAGCATCGGGTGGCATTGCCAAAGGAGTAACCGGTGGGATGAGGAAGGGGTGGCCGGAGGTGGTGTTGAAAGAGTAGAGGGTGGTGGTGCGGAGGGCGGTAAACATTAATGGAGGAATCCGAATAAGAAAAGTAAGAGAGGGGGAAAAATTAATGATTGGGAGAACAGTAGCGTGAAACACAAATGGCTGGAGATAGGTCACCTTCGCAACAGCTTTATGTCCCTTTTTTTTTTACAAACACGGCACCTCTGTAGCAATAGAAATAGCAATAAATAAAAAAATTTAAAAAGAAAGTGTCAAAGAAAGTCACCGGAAAAAAAAGGCAAAAAAACCAAAACATGACAAGTGTCTGTTAGTGTTGTGCTACAATAACAAAGACTCTTCAATATTTAAAGTGTATATTGATCTACATTTCTTATTATTATTTCATATGGTTCTTGTAGTTATTATACGATGATTTATTTATTTTTTCATTTATTTTATAATAAGGGCATCTCCGGTGATAAGACTAATATATTTTGAGAGGTAGAGAGTAGAACTCATGACAACACATATTTAAGGAATTCAATTATCTACCAATTTTGCTTGGTCTTGTTGGGTTTAGATCAGGGCGGATCTTCTTGATGACTGGCTCTCCCCATTTTTTTTCTGTATTGATATATATATATATATATATATATATATATATATATACCTATTTTAGCATAAATGTTTTATTATATATATATACTTCTTGCAATATGTATCACACAGACTAGCGTAGCGCAGCTGTAAAGCTATTCTTTCCGACTCTCAGGTTCAGGGATCAAATCCTTTGCACGTGTTTTTACCATTTTATTACACAAAGGTAATAGCAAAATTGCTGAGGCGAGACTCGATCATGACACATAGGCGCATACTAATGAATTTACCACCGCAACCGAAAATAGATTATGATATGTATATATATATATATTTCTTAGATATTTGGCTTCATCAAAAGATCCGTTCAAGCTCCACCACTGGTTTAGATGACGATGTTAATAATAATCTGATTTTTTTTTTCAAAGGATTTAAATTATAGAGTTTAATTTCAATTTAACGTGAAGTATAATTTTTTGCATATTATTATTTAATATTGTATGACACGGGCCCGTTATTCAATATACATCATTGAAATGTCAAACTAATTGAATAATGCAACAACACATCAGTGAAAGTAACTATGGCAAATATTTTTTCATCAATAGTGCATTAAAATTTAGTTCTAAATTTTACAATTTTCTAATTGCAAGATAGGGGAACAATTATGTCCCGAATGAACAGATCCGATTTCGTCCCGTAGCTTTATCAATGTTGTCTATGGAAATGTCTTCTAAAGAATGCCATCAATCTCAGGTGGAAGCTACAATTCCGTTTTCTAAAATTTCTATTTTCACGAAATGGACTTTTTTTTTATTTTAATCATAGATTTGGTTGGAATTCATCCTTACCTTTAGATAAAAGACAGTTTTAAAGTAGAGATATTCTCACACTTTTTTTTATATAGTTACCAATAATTTGATACGGTAAAATGGGCCGGTCCAACCGGGCTAGCTCGAATAAGCCCTATAAATTATAGAGTTTGGGTAGTTAAATTTGAGCTCATTTTAATTCCGGATCTTTTTGCCTCGACCCTATGAAGCCCGAACCCGCGTCGGGCTAGCCCCACCGTGCTTGGGTAGCCCCGGTTAGTTTTATATATTTGAATTTTATTCATTTTTATTTAACTAAAAACATAAAATTAAAAAAAAATATAACCACATCTATTTTTTATTCTAAATTATGATAATGAAGATGATGATAATGAGCGGCATGCCATCAATTTTGAAGATATAAAGCTTTCTCTGTGAGGCTTAAATGCCAATATTGATGCTAAAGCATAGGATTTTAAATATATCACTGATATTGTTGGACTTTCATTGTGACTTGTGAAGTTTGTTTTTGTTAGACACTTAAACTTTTTCATTGTTGTGTAAAAAAAAAAAGACTTTTTCATTGTTGGATATTTTCATTGTTTCAATTGTTGAACTTTCTCATTTTTTTGATGATCTAAAATGTTCATTGTTGGACATTTTCATTGTTCTAATTGTTGGACTTTGGCTGAATTAATATTTTTTTGGAAGAATAGTTAGCATGTCTGAAGTTACAATGATTTAAGTGCTAATATCAATATACATAACATAGTTGGAGAATGTAGTGATAACATTTTTTTAAAAAAACACCATAGCATATGTGTAATTAGTATATTTGTTTAAGACACTTATAAGCATTTATTTTATAAAAAAATAATAGCCGGGATTCGTTTGGGAAAAAACTCAATAAAACTGGAAATGACTAAAAAAAACAAATAAAAAATATCGGGTTGGGCCGAAAAAGCCCGAAACCAGCACAAGGCTGGACTTGGGCACCTATTTTGTAGCCCATATTGATTTTGGACCTTTTTGACCCGACCATATAAAACCTGAACCCGCATCGGGCTAGCCCATAGTGGGCCAGGTAACCCGTTTTGCCATTACTTACTATTTTCTATTATTTACTTATTCTTGTTTGCTTTTGATCATACTTTTCAAAGTTTTAATATTGTCACATGGTTTTTGGAGTTGAAAGAAAAACTTTCATGTGTGTTGCTACAGGAAGATAGTTATTGGAAGCAAAGAGCAAAAAAAATTTGGCTCATGGATCGGATGCAAACACAAAATTTTTTCATGCTATAGCGCTAGTGCCCGGAGGGGGGAGAATAAAATGGAAATGCTTAAATCTGATGATAGTGGCTGAGTGGAAGATCAACAGGGTTTGTGCAATCTTGCTTTTGATTATTTTTCCAATATTTATAAGTCCAGGCAAGGTGATTTTAATTCAGTTATTTCTTGCACTAATCAATGTATTACTGAAGATGATAATGTTGCTCTAACCGCTCCGTTTTCTGAAGATGAGTTTCATAGAGCTGTTTTTGACATGCACCCTAACAAATCTCCTGATCCAGGTGGTCTTAATCCTGGTTTTTTAAAGCGCTTTTGGCCTGTTATTGGTAGAGAGGTCTATCAAGCTTCTTGCTCTTGGCTTGATTTGGGGCGTCTTCCTTTATCCCTCAATGACACTAATATTGTCTTGGATCCTAAAGGTGACAATAAGGTGTTTATCAACCGATTCAATCCAATGTCAACCGCACTAACCGAATCAAAAAACCGACAATCGAAATAACCGAAAAAATTTAAAATCGAAAAAACAAAATTTTTCATTAGATTGGATCAGATTTCGGATCTATATGTAAAACCAATACAATCCAAACCGAACCAAAATTATTTAGTTCAATTAAAATAATTTGATCTTTATATTATAAAAGTAATTAGTTAGTCTTTATATTTTTTTATAAGTTATCAACTAGTCCATATGTTACATGAGTTCAATTGGTATGTAAGTGTATTGTTAGTGTAAAAAAATTTGCACTGTTAACCAATTATAAATCATGTTATGAGTGATTTTAATATATTTAGGAAGAGAGTCAGACATTTATAATGATTTACAATTTATGATTAGTTGATAGTGTAAAATATCTTTAAACACGAGAGTTCATATCAATTAAATTCATGTATATCCCGTTAAAAAACTTATTATAAATTGTCATTGTAATATTTTAAAAAAAATTGCTACTTAAAATTAATTTTTATTCTAAATAAGTAATAAATGCATATGACTTTTTAAATAGTCAATCAAATCCAAATCGAACCAAAATATTGGATTTTCTTTGATGTAATATAACTATGTAAATATGTATCGATAAAAACTGAATTACCCTATCTAATCCAAACCTTATTTGATTGGATTGGATCGGATTTTTTTAAGAAAGCAAACCGATCCAATCCAACCTACACATTGTTTTATCATTGGATCGGATGACTTTTTGACTCAAAACCAATCCAATCCGCGAACATACCTAGGCGACAACATTGTGACTATGAGGGATCTTCGCCCTATATCGTTATGTAACGTGCTTTATGAGATTGTTTCTAAAGTTCTAACAAACATGTTGAAGCCTATTATTGGCAAGTGTATTTCCGAGGAGCAGGCGGCTTTTGTTCCAGAGCGCTCTATAGTTGATAATGCCTACACTGCTTTTGAAATCATGCACTTCTTGAAATGTAATGCTTGGGCGAAAATGGTCATGTAGTTCTCAAGCTTGACATTTCCAATCTAATAGTGTGATTTTAATTATGCTGAACCGATTAAAATTTAATTAAATTATATTTTAATTTGAGAGTTAGAAAGTGTTTTTGATTAAAATAAAATCATATTCATAGTCTACTTTATGGTAGAGGGTTACGATAAAATTTTTGGTTGAAAATTCAGACAAAAGTCGGTCTGCGTTTTCACTGTCGGTACAAGTTTGATGTGCAGAAAACCTAATTTTGACCCGTGAACGAGACGGTTAGTGTTTTTAATATGTTTCCTTCAACTTGGTTATTTTGAAAATTTTCGTTCAAAAATAGAATATAATATTTTATTCTAAGTAAAACGCTCGGAAGAATTATGATCGGAAAATACAACCGGTGCGAAATGAAGCAGATTAGGGAGCACAAAAGAAGTGAGGTGACTTGTTGGGACTTGATGGAAATGGGTTATGACACATTCCAAAAGTGTGATCATCACACTTTTCAAATTATAACATATTATATTCTAAAAATATATTTTTCTCTCTCTTCTCAAACCAAACAAGGCACAAGGTCAAAACTTGCCCTCCAAGCTCATTCCTCTCTCCTCAATTTCGTGCCACTCTCTCCCTTGTCTATATATACACATCTCATTTTCACTTCATCATCTTCCTTCTTCAAACTCCATTAAACCTTCATCTTCTTCCTTTATTCTAAAAGTTCAAGCTCTTAAAGCTTTAGTTTTTATTCATCTTTTCTACTTAAGTTCTTCATTAAAGTTCTTCCTTATACTAAGGGTAATGCTCTCATATGAATCCTTTTTCAAGTTTCATCTTTTATTTCTTAGTTTACTTTATGTGTTCTTTATATGCTTTAAACTTCTAAAATCTCTCTAAAATGGTAGAAAACTCCTTTTGAGTTGAAACCACTTTCTATAGTCATGTATTAATTTATATTTTCACATACTAAGAGGTTACGACAAACAAAAATCTCTACCTATCTCTTCCAATGAAGGTTGAATGCTTGCATTTGTGACCTGGGAAGTTTTTGTTTCAACTTTTGGAATATGATCATGTGTTTGAGTTTCTAACTATCCATTGATCTTAAATCTCTAAATCTTGGAAGTTTTGATAGTTTGTTCCTATGATGGCTGAAAATATGAATAAGTAAGCCTAGGATACTATGTTTCAACTTTCCAAGTATGATCATGGATTTAGAACTCTTAATACCTTGTGATTCTAAATCTAAGAGTTATTGTTAAACAAAGAATATTTTCCTCATCATCCTATGATGGCCGAAACTTAGTGTTTAGGTTCTAGGATGTTTGAGTTTTTATTTTTCCAAAATGATCATGGACTTAAGCTCCATAAGATATTTGGATGCTAAGTCTAAGATATTGGAAAGTTTAAGGATTTCTAACTTGTCTATTCTATGTTATTAAAGCTAGGATGTATTACTTTCATTTTTCCAAAATGATCATGGACTTGAGCTCCATAAGATATTTGGATGCTAAGTATAAGAGATTGGAATGTTTAAGTTTCTATTGTTTTCCAAAATGATCATGGACTTGAGCTCCATAATATATTTGGATGCTAAGTCTAAGAGATTGGAAATTTTAAGGATTTCTAACTTGTTTATTCTATGTTATTAAAGCTAGGATGTATTACTTTCATTTTTCAAAGATGATCATGGACTTGAGCTCCATAAGATATTTGGATGCTAAGTCTAAGAGATTGGAATGTTTAAGTTTCCATTGTTTTCCAAAATGATCATGGACATGAGCTCCATAAGATATTTGGATGCTAAGTCTAAGAGATTGGAAAGTTTAAAGATTTCTAACCTATAAATCCTATGAAGGCCTAACCTAGAAGGTTATGGACCTAGGATACTTTGTTCTTATTTTTCCAAAATGATCATGGTTTTGTGCTCCTTAATACATATGGATGCTAAACCTAAGAGATTGGAAAGTTTAGTGAATGCTAGCCTATTTTACTAGCCTTGGCCGAATACCCTATGTTTATAACTTAGTGGGATTTTAATTCAACTTTGTTAAGTGATCATTGTTTATGAAATCCTAACACTTAAGAATCATAAATCCATGAGTTGTATAATTTTCAGGAATCTCTAACCCTAAGAACTAGTCTTGGCCGAACCTATACCTTGTGGTTTAGTGTTCTTGTTTGATTTTACCTTGTGATTTTGTGTTCATAACCTTAGACTTCCATCGCAGAGGAAACGAGGATGTTCGTGGTATACCTCTTCGAGCATCTAATCTCCTTACCTTCACAGAAGGTGGAGTTAGTACTTTGTGGTGTGACAACGAGGAGCTTCGGTCGAGTTCGAGAGTCCGGTGATAACCCAGGTGTGGGAAAGAACCAACCTATCGTCGGAATGGATAAGTAGTAAATTATATAATAATTGTGTAGGACGACCTAAACCCTATTAGTAGTCGAGTAATCGACAAGACCAAAATCACATTGGAAACCTCTTTATGATAAACCAATGACGATTCGGGGATTGTAGGTTTATCGATATTAGGTTGATTTTAGATTGTTGATGGTTGATTTGATTTTATTACCTTTATTGAATTGATTTTGTGTTATATTGGTGATACGGGAATATTTGGATTGATATTGTGTTATGCATGATCTGCCTGGTTTGTATTATTATGCTTAGTGGTTTTTAAGCAAAGATATATATGTTGTCTAAGAGATGATTGTTTTGGGTGTGAGGATAATGATGATTTAGAAGTGCCTAACCTAGATGATGTATGTTAAAGAGGTGTTATGTCATAGAATATGTGTCAAGTTCTAATGGAAGGTTAAGGCACTAGGATGTTGCTAAAACGGGTTGGTGAGATTCAAGTATAGGTGTTGTTATCCACAACCGTGTATTGGTAATATAATACACAAGGACAAAAGTGTATTGGTAATATAATACACAAGGATAAAAGTGTATTGGTAGTATAATACACAAAGACGAAAGTGTATTGGTAATGTAATACACAAGGACATCTGTGTATTGGTAATATAATACACCGTGTATTCGTAATATAATACACATAAAACCATTTCTGTGTATTGGTAATATAATACACCGTGTATTGGTAATATAATACACGTAAAACACTTCTGCATATTGGTAATATAATACACGTGTATTGGTAATATAATACACGTAAAATCAAGAGTTCTCGCGAGACCACTTCCACCTTAGGAAATAGGTGTGCAACTATGGTGTCTTTGAGTAGCATGAGATTGGGGGTAGAGGATGATATATTAACTTGAGGGTGATCTGTTAGTTATGTGCGTTGTTTGTTTGTGACAATTACTGTATGATTTACTATGACTCTTTTCCGCTTTATGATGATAGAATTGTTTCTTATCCCCCGTGTTTTTGTATTCTTGTGGGTCACTTTACTTACATTAGAAGACCCGATGGAGGATTATGTTGCTGAGGAGTTGGGGGGAGCTCTGTATGGAACGGAGGTTGCAGAGGAGTTGGATGGAACTCTTTACGAACCAGACGCTGGAGGTTGAGCTGTGATCCATGGCTAGTAGAGTATAGATAGTATGGCCAGTGTGTCTAAGAAGGATTATTTTTATATGTTTCCGCTAAGTATGACTTTTATTTTAAGTTTATGCATGAGAGGATCCTACTCGAGAGGATTCCCTTAACAGTATTTTGGTAATGTAATAAATAAACAGGTGTGTATTTATATATTACAACCTAGGTGTGTTTAATTTGTAGAAGTTATATGATTGTTTAAATAAAGTTTTAATTTTAACGTACTTTTCACGCTAAGCACGCGATTAAGGAATTAATTAATAAGGTTTTAAGCTAATAAAACACCGGGGCACAACGGGGTGTCTCATCCAAGGCGTTTGACAGTGTGCAGTGAGATTATTTGATGGCAGTCCTCTTGAAGCTTGGTTCTGATGAGAAGTGGGTTTCCTGGATTATGATGTGTGTAACTTCAGTTGAGTATCATGTTCTGGTTAATCATGATAGAGTGGGTCCCATTATTCCATCTAGAGGCTTAGACCAGGGAGATCACTACAAAAAAAAGGTTATTTAGCGACCGAAAATAGTGACCGAATTTGTTGGTTGCTGTTTGTGATCGAAATGGCGACCGATTGTAGGATCTAAATCAAACACTGATTAGAGTTGATACGGCGACCGAAATAGTGACCGAAATAAAGCGTAGTAGAGTTATCGATCTCTATTTCTGTCGCAAAATAAAGAAATGTAAAAGTAAAAAATTTATGACTTTTTAGCGATCGAAATGGCGACCGAGTTAAATGCAACGGTTAAATTTTATCTATCTTTGCGACCGATATTAAATCGGTCGCTAAATTTATGAATTCAAATTTCAAATTAACCTATTTAGCGACCGATTTAGCGACTGAATAATTCGGTTGCTAAAAATAAAATCCCTAAATCGCGATTTCCTTCCTCTCTTCCCCCATTTCTCTCTTTTCTTCTCTTCTCTCTCACACGCAGGCGGCACAGCAGCTCCTCTCCGGTCACCACCTCCTCCAGTTCCTCTCTGGCCACCTCCTCCACACAGTAAGCATACGTCTCTCTCCCCCTCTCCTTCTCTCCTTCTCTCCTTATCTCTCTCACTCGCGTCTCTCTCTCTCCCTCTCCTTCTCTCCTTCTCTCTCTCACTCGCGTCTCTCTCCCTCCGTCTCTCTCTCTCTTTGCAGGTTTTGCGCGGTTTGCAGGCTCTGTTTGCAGGTTTTGCGAGGCTGAGAGAGCACACTCTTGGGCCGCCGCACCGCCATCTCTGCAACTGTGAAGGTAGGTTATTCAAGTGCCTCCCTTTCTTCTTTCAATCCAAGATCGTGATTGCACTCATCATTCATTAGGTGGAGTAGCAAGTTGTATTTTGTTTAATCTTCATGTTATTATATTATTTGATTGGTTGAACCTTTGATCTATGTGATGTTGCCTGTTGATGATTGAAGCTGTTAAGCATTGAAAATTAGATTTTCTGTTCTGTTACTTTCTAAACTGTTTGGTATTGATCAAATGGGTAAAGTTTCTGGGGATTATTGTCTTGTTTAAACAGTATGATAGGTGTTGAGGGTAATGATAGCAGGGTGTTTGATGAAAAGCCTGAATTACCATGATTTGTAAAGTATATATTTTTGCTATGTGGTGCAGGTGCTGATTGGTTTTTAATTGTACTTTAAAATTGCTTGCTTTATGACTACTTGAGTTCTGGTATTTTAGTGTTTATAGGATCATTATACTTCTGCCACCTTTTCGCATATATACAATTCGTTCTAATCTGGTTTTGTTTCTACTTTTTAAATCCCTCTTTTGTTGTAGCTAAAGGTAAATAATATTTTTGTGATGTTAAAAATGAAAATAACTTAACTGAATGATCATTGTTTTAATTTGATTGACCTTTTATGATACTTATGCTATGGTTATTGCCTGAGAGGATTTTTGATTTCGCAAGTCATCTTGGTGAACATGCTACACTGGTTTTTCTCATGTGCATTGCTCCATTTTACCACTTTTCTTTTTATTACTTCTTTTATTTTACCTCTCTGTTTAGGGTTCTTGCACTATCAGTTCCCCACACTCTCTTCCCTTCCATTCACGCCACCTGCACACAGCACACTTTGGGCACACTTATATAAGTTGTTGAAGTACATAACATACCTTTTTTTTTATTGCTTTGCCACTAAAACAATGCCCGGCTTAAACAAGCTATGGTACTGACATGTAATGAAAATGTTTTGTTTATACTTTCATGAGTGGCAAGTGTGCAAGTAGGTTAATGATTTCCAAGTTTATACTTTTATCACAAGAGCCTTTGTTGGTGTTATTATTTTTTCTTACAGTTTTCTTTGTCTATTGACAACCGCTCTAGTCGACACCCATTTTCACTATTTGCTTAGAGTTGAGGTAGGTCAAATACTCTATCTTTTTCTTTGTTGCTAGTGGTTCTTGAAGACTTTGAATTGATTTGTTGATTGTTAGTGAAGAGCTGAGCTCAATAGGATTCTGGTTGTGTGCTGGTAGATTAGAAATGATGCATGTGGTTGCAATTGAATATGTTGTTTGTTAGTGGAGAGCTGAGCTCAATAGGATGCTGGTTGTGTGCTGGTAGATTAAAATTGATGCATGTGGTTGTAAACTTTATATGTTGTTTGTTAGTGGAGGGCAGAGCTCAATAGGATGGATGTGTCAATTCTATGCCTTGATTGCCATTTTTATGTCCTTATTAACGTTTTTGTCGCTAAAATTTTGCTTTGTATATAGAGTTAAATTTGTATCTTCTGTTATGGTTAATGAGTTAGAATAGCCTTAGTGGAGAGCAGAGCTCAATAGGATGTGATTCTATCAGGAAGGCGGTATGCTTGTTGTGTGTTGCTAATTTATAAGTTATGCATGTGTTTGACAATTATGTGTTACTTGTTAGTGGAGAGCGGAGCTCAATATGATGTTTGCTACTATATTTTATCTAAGGTGGTATTGAAATATGCTTCAATATATATTTGTTGAAGTATGCTGCAATCCTTATAAGTCAATGGTTTTATTTTCTACTAGAGCTAATTATTAAGTTATGAAAGTCTTAGTTTCCTATTTGAGATTCAATATTAACGAGCATGCATACCTTCTCAGGGCACGCGTGCTCATTGTATTGAATCTTGAATTGTCCAAGTGGGACAGTTTGGGAAAAAACCTTTTTCACACTCGTACAATAGTCATTTCAATGTTCAAATGCCTTATATACTCGTTGAAATCTCGGTCTAATGCATTTCCTTTTGTTCTCCTGGTGCATACTTGATCGCGTTGATTCTCACCGTGCTCGAGTCGTGTACTTGGAGACCAATGGGAAATGCTGCCAAAATTTTGTCAAGTATAAGGTATTTGAATATGGGAATAACTATTATTAGCCGAGTGTGGTAAAGGTTTCTTCTTGAATGGGATAGGTTCATACCTTGTCATAAGAACGAGATTGATGGAGTTATTGGAATGCACCGTAATATATAAGTGTTATTGTAGGATTGGTCAGGCTATTTAATTGCCAGCAATGGATATTCCGGAGAGTCGGAAATGGATGTATCGTAGGTTGGATCGGAATAAACGTCTTAGGGAAGAGTATAGAGTTGGAGTGGGTGAGTTTATAGAGTTTGTTGTTAGCCAGGAGAGATTTAAACGGCTGGACAGTGATCATTTGAGGTGTCCTTGCAAAAGATGCAAGTGTCAATCTTTCAAAAGCGTGGATGGAATTGTAGCCGATCTTTATGAGAAGGGATTCATGCCTGATTACTATTGGTGGAGTAACCATGGTGAGACGTTGCCTGATTACTATTGGTGGAGTAACCATGGTGAGACGTTGCCTGATTTAAACCCGATTGTGTTTGAAGGTTCGTACTATGGAAGTGGTGACTGGAGGGAAGAATTGGATCCATACGAGCAGATGATAATGGATCATGCTGGATCATCGGTTGGTGTTGTACTAGAAGAAGATGGGGGATAAGATGGTGGAATGGGTTCCCAATACATAGAGGAGAATCCGAATCCCGAAGCTCAAAGATTCTATGATATCGTGAGTGCTGCACGATCTCCATTGTGGGAAGGATGTCGTGAGTACACGGAGTTGTCGATGTGCATGGAATGGTTGAGTATCAAATCTGATTACAATATGCAAGAAGGCTGTTTTAATCGCCTCACCAGGTCAGTGTCCAAGGAGTTGCCACAAGACAATCGGATGCCTACTAGTTTTTATCATGCTAAGAAGTCTGTAGAGAATTTGGGTCTGGGGTGTTTGAAAATTGATTGTTGCCCGAATGGATGTATGTTGTACTATAAGGATGATTCAGCGGAAAGCATAACATGTTGTCGATTTTGTGGTGCGGATCGGTATAAGACAACCACTAGGATGGCATTGAGAAGAAGAGGTCTCTAAAAAAGATGTGGTACTTTCCGCTCGTGCCAAAACTTACAAGATTGTACTCTTCGATGGCCACTGCAGCTCACATGAGGTGGCATAGTGAGCATGAGAGGGAGCAAGATGTCTTGTGTCATCCATCTGATGGAGAAGCTTGGAAGCATTTTGATAGGGTTCATATGGCATTTTCGCAGGACCCTCGGAATGTCTGATTGGGGCTATCTACTGATGGATTTAATCCTTTTGGGCAGTCTGGAAAAGCATACTCTTGTTGACTGGTTATCCTGACTCCATACAATCTTCCCCCGGGGATGTGCATGAAGCGGGAGTTTATGTTCCTAACAGTCATAATTCCGGGTCCGTCTAATCCAAAAGGTAAGATTGATGTGTACTTGCAGCCGCTGGTAGATGAGTTGATGATGCTGTGGAATGATGGTGTGTTGACATATGACGTATCTTTGAGGCAGAATTTCATCATGAAAGCAGCTTTGATGTGGACGATCAATGACTTTCCCGCCTATGGGATGATGTCGGGTTGGATGACCGCGGGGAAGCTTGGATGCCCAATATGTATGGAGCGATCGAAGGCATTCATGCTTAAAAACAGTCGAAAGATCTCATATTTTGATTGTCATCGTCAATTCCTTCCAGAAGATCATCCTTATAGGAGGAACAAGAATGCATTCAAGAAGCATTGTGCGGAGACAACACCGCCTCCACCACGTTTGACTGGTCCTAATGTATGGCGCAGAGTAAAGTACTTACCGCTCGTCCATGAATCCCAAGGAGAACATATTCCTGATTATGGCGTTAACCATAATTGGACAAAACAGAGTATATTTTATAGGTTGCCGTATTGGAGGACGCAGGTACTCCGTCACAACATTGATGTCATGTATACTGAGAGGAATGTGTTTTTGAATGTGTTTGACACTGTGATGGACATCAAGGGGAGGACAAAGGATACAAATAAATCCCGATTGGATCTGGCTGAAATTTGTAATCGGAAGGAGCTTGAGTTGCAGGACGGTGGTCGTGGCAGACTTATCAAACCGAAGGCAAGTTATACACTAAGAAAAACACAGAAAGTGGTCGTCTGTAAGTGGGTTAAAGAACTAAAGTTACCAGATGGGTATGCTTCCAATCTGGGTAGATGTGTTGACATTAAGGAAGCAAAGTTACATGGAATGAAGAGTCATGATTGCCACGTGTTCATGCAACGGTTGCTTCTAATTGCGTTTGACGCATTACCGAAGCAAATTTGGAACCCACTTGTTGAGCTTAGCCATTTTTTCAAGGATCTTACATCGACAACACTAAATGTGAATCAATTAAAGGATATGGAAGTCAAGATACCCGTTTTGTTATGTAAGCTGGAGTGAATCTTCCCGCCGAGTTTCTTTGATTCCATGGAACACCTGCCAGTTCATCTACCTTACGAAGCAAGAGTTGGTGGCCCAGTCCAATACTGCTGGATGTATCCATTTGAGAGGTAAACAACATCAACTATTTTACTTAATACATATGAAATTCACGAACACGAAATCGTAGTTTAGGTTTCCCTAAAACCAGCAATTATTTGTATGTATCCCTCTTTAATAAGTTCCTGCACTCCCTTAAACACGAAGTTAAGAACAAGGCACGAGTGGAGGGTTCCATTTGTGAAGCATACTTAGTAGAGGAGACTTCCACTTTTGCATCTTATTACTATCCGGACGAAGTTAACACGGGAAGGACAATGATGCCTAGAAACGTTGATTCGGGCGAAGGAAGTTCAACTAGTCCTCCTATATCAATATTCAACTATCCGGGCAGATTTAGTGGCAAATCAAAAGGATATTTCTTGGAGCAGTATGACATTAATGCTGCTCATCTGTATATCCTTCAAACTTGTGAAGAGGTGGCCCCATATTTAGAGTAAGTTTCTATAATGTCTTTTATAAGTTCAATTGACATTTATGATTATTAATCGTCCTGCTGTTGATCTCCCATATGTAGGATGTACGACAATTTTCTAAGGGATCTCCAACCTGACATTTCAAACGATCAGGTTGATCGAGAAATTACTTCTCACTTTGCTACGTGGTTCAGTAAATATGTAGGTTAAGCATCTTCATTTGTTGTAATACATTTTATCTCCTTAAATATATAGTATGTATAAGAATAATATAATATTTGATTTTTTAGGTACTAGATCCAGAAAATAATGTTCAAAATCCATTGTTGACAAATTTGGCATGGGGGCCTAACAGATGGGTTACATCATGGAATACTTACATTGTAAATGGATATAAATTAAACACCAAAACATGGAACGAAGGAATGCAGTCGTGTAACTATGGTGTTTGTGTGCAAGCCACTGATGGCAATTCAGAGGATGATTTCTATGGGGTTCTAACAGACATCCTTGAACTCGATTATATCGGTTTCCCCGTGATGAAGTTAGTTATCTTCAAGTGTGATTGGTTTGATCCTACTCTTGACGTAGGGACAAAAATCGATAAAAAATATGGTATCGTTCAAGTTAGGCTGTCTCGAAAGTATAATAAGGTGTACGACCCATTCATTTTTTCACAACAGGCAGATCAGGTTTATTACTCGCCATATCCCGAAGGACATCAAGACTGGTTGGGTGTTATTAAGATAAAGTCTCGCAGTATAATTACTGATAATGTAATCAACCAGCCTGAAAAAGATGCTCCGTACCAAGATGATGAGTTTTCAAGACCGCACGTACCGTTGCAAATTACGCCGGACATTATTGTTAATTCTCTGGCGGACATTTCCGGAAATGGGGAAGAAGTTGAAAGAGAGTTAATGGATCAATCCGAGTTGGACGCATCTAGCGAATGCACATTCCGATCAAGTGAGACTGATGAGAGTGGGGGTGAATTTAGTGACGGAGATTCTACTTAGGTAATTTATTTATGTCATAATTCATTGTGTAAATGTCATTCTACTTAGGTAATTTATTTTTGTATTATTTACACTGTTGTGTAATCATCTTTTCATTGTTTACACAGATGGCAGATTCCTCTAGAGTTAGGGGTCGTCGTGGAGGTGGTGGCAAAGGTCGTGCTGCGAGAGTCCCTTCGCCGACCGACCCACAGCCTTCAGATCGAGACCACCCTACCAGCACCTCTGTGGACGGGACACCTCAGGGTGATGGAGTTGCACCCCCTACCCAGCCTCATGTGGTCGGGACACAGGCTGCACCCTCATCATCCACACCTATGACAGGACCATCATCATCATCGGGATAGGAGAGTCGTAGTCCATCCGACAGGAGGATTCTTCTTATCCCTATGGGGGATAACGAGTAAGCTAATTTAATTTTTTAATATATATAAAGTATCGTTAATTTCTATTTACTTTTTTTTATTATTTATTTATAACATTTATTAATGCTCTAATTTTGCTGCAGTTTTCTGCCCGCGAAGGGCCTTTCTGATTCGATATCGAAGATCCTGTGACGCAAGTTTGATGGTCCATGGCCTACATGGAAGGTCATCCCAGGGGGCCATAGGGATCAGTTGTTTCAAGAGTTTAAGGTAACAATTTATTAAGTTATTTAAATTAAATTTACATTATATATATATATACACACACGAATTTCCTAACAACTGTAAGTTGCAGAAAGAGTATAGGTGGGACGTAGCTTTAGAGGGTCTCGTCAGGGACATATTTGAGCATAAAGGCTCACTGGTCATGAATAATCTGACGAACAAGCTGAGGAAGGGTAAGAATAAGGGGAAGTGGGTGGATCCTGAGATCAGGAGGCAGCTGGACCAGTACTGGGCTACTGAGAAGTTCCAGGAGATTCAGGTCACAGCTCGACGTAATCGAGCTTCAGATGGTGGCGCATGTACTTGGACCGGCAAGTCTAAATCAGTCGCCGCCCACTACGACGAGCTGGTAATACATTAAACTTTTGACTTATTATACTATTTAATTAGTTCTCATTTTTAATTATTCTTATGAATTTAAGATTATATTTTTTTGTGCAGAAAGCACAGAAACAAATGAGCCCCCACTGCTATGGAGTTGGTGGAGAGGACGAAGAAGTTGAAGTCGGGGACATGGGTCAACGACAAGGCCCGTAACTATGCTGTAAGCAAAAACACAATTTAGTGTTTACTTGTAATTTATTATTAATAATTTGTTAATATTGATTATAATTTTAATTAAATCTCTTCAACTATACTTTGTAGGTGGGCTTCAACGAGAAGAAGGAAGATGCCAAATCATGTGCCTCACAGTCACAAGATGAGGCCTTGACTGGTGATGGGCCCAGCTCTCCTATCTCCGTCGACGATAATGCCATTTATTTGGAGGTCGTCGGGGGTAGGAACAAGAAGGGGCACGTGTATGGCCTCGGACACCTGGGAGGCGAGTTTATCGCTTCATCATCCGGCACGCCTGCTCCTTCCTACGCTGATGCCGTCCCTCAGGAGCAGTTCAACCAAATGCAGGACACCATCACGCAGCTGAACGCGGAGCTTCGGGAGAAGAGCGAGAGAGAGCAGCAGATGGCGAACCAGATTGCACAGTTGACTCAGGCACACCAAGAATGATGCGACGCGAGCATCGAGCGGGGCGGACATCATGCGGCTGGTGTTGGAGCAGATGAGGATCCAGACTCCAGTTGCTTAGGGTGATGCTCTGACGGCTGTGCCGCCTACTGCCGCTCCTCCTCCAGTTTTACCGCCAGCTACTGATGCTGCTACTGCAGAGGACGATCAGATAGCAGACGTCGGTGTTACGGACACTGAGGATGATTGGATTCCTCCACCTCCCCCTCATCATGACTGATTTTTCCCCCCATATTTTTTACTTTAAACGATTCTTGTACGACGCTTTGGATTATTATTTTTTATATATATTCATTATTTCTTATGATTGTATATTTCATTAGTAATTTGGTGTGTTTTATTAGTATTTTTGCTAAACTTTAAAGAAAAAGAGAAAAAGAGAAAAAATTTATTATTTTAAAAATTAAATTTAAAATAATAATAATAAAAACCAGTTTAGCGACCGAATTAGAAACCAATAATTTGGTCGCAAAACTTTAGTTAACATTAATAGATTATGGTCTAGCGACCGAAAATCCGTCGCTAACATAGGTTAACAGTAACCAACAATGACGACCGAACTAGCAACCGACTATCGGTCGCTAAAAATGGCTACCCAAACAATGCGACCAACCGTGTAGCGACCGTTTTTTATTATTTAGCTACCGAATTTACGGTCGCCATTTAGCGACCGAATTATTATTTCGGTCTCTAAAAGCTTAACGACCAGGTTATCAGTCACCACCATTAATTGATTGCTAATTCGGTCGCTAAATTAAATAGCGACCGAATTAGAAAGTTTAGCGACCGAATATGACGGTCGCTAAACAGTTGTTTTTTTTGTAGTGGATCCTCTCTCTTCTTATCTCTATATTTTATGCGCTGAAGGCTTATCGACTTTGATAAAGAAAAATGAGACTATGGGAAGATTTCATGGTGTTTGTATTTGTAGAGAGGCTCCTTCAATTAGTCACCTTCTCTTTGCGGATGATAGCCTTATTTTTTGCAAAGCCAATATTCAAGAAGTGGAGTCCCTTAAAGGTATTCTCTCTAATTATGAAATTACCTCAGGCCAAGCTATTAACTTCTCAAAGTCGGCTATTTTCTTTGGTAAGAATTTAGAGCATTCTTTTTGTGATTCTATTGCTAATTCTTCGTCAGTTTATGCTACTATTGGTAATATGAAATACTTGGGATTGCCTTCTCTTGTTGGTAGAAATAAAAAATCTATTTTTGGTTTTTTAAAAGATCAAATTTGGAGAAAATGTCAATCTTGGAGTGCCAAATTCTTGTCAATAGCCGGAAAAGAAATTCTTATAAAATTAGTTCCTCAATTCATTCCTCCATATTGTATGAGTGCTTTTTTATTGCCTACATCTCTTGGTGAAGAAATAGAGAGAATGCTTAACTCTTTCTATTGGGGTTCAAAGAAAAATGGGAGTAGAGGCATAAATTGGCTTAGATGGAGCAAGCTAACAAAAAGGAATAACCAAGATGGTCTCAATTTTCGGAACCTTGAAGCTTTTAACCTTGCAACGATTGGTAAACAAGGATGGAAACTCCTAAATGATCCTAGCTCCCTACTTGCACGTGTTCTCAAAGCTAGATATTACCCTTGTAAGGGTTTCTTGGATGCTGGCCTTGGTCACAACCCAAGCTTTATTTGGAGGAGTATATGGAGTTCTCAATCTTTGATCAAGCTTGGTTATCACTGTGTTATTGGTGGTGGTCATTTTATTAATGTTTGGAAGGACGCCTGGTTGCATGCTGTAATACCTGATAATTTTGATAATTTAATTATGAGATTTAAATAAAGTTATGTCAAGTAAATTTAAATTATATTCTTGTATAAAGGTTACATGATAATTTTTTGTTTGTTTAAAAAAAACGTTATAATCAAAATAAAATCTTAGATTTTCTTTAGAGTTTTAAATAAATAAATAAATAAATAATTAGGGGTTAAAAATGATAGTGCATATCTGTCATACCTGCATGTTTATTTTAATTTATTTTATGATCATCGGTGATTAATTTATTATACTAAGAGGCCAATTAAGTAGTGCATAATTTGGCATACCCTTATAAAGTAGATTAAAATTAACTAGTAAGCTAATGTTAATTTTTGCGCCTTACCCATATTGCCTTTTAAGTGAGCCCATAATGCCTGGTGTTTGGTATCAGAGATATTTTTTTATTCCTAGTAATGTGGCTTAAGAATAAAGTTTTCCTACGTTTGGTATAAGAGAAAAATTGTATGCCCAGGCATAAAAGATGTCTGAGAATAAAGTATATGAAGAGAGTGGGAAAAAAATTTTCCGAAGGGGATGTGAAACTTTTGAGAAGTTAAATTACTCTATTACCCAGATTTATTTCTTTATAATAAATCTCTCTGTATTCTCCTCTCTACCTCTGCACATTCAACTTACGTTCTCTTGCTCTGGCTATGAGTCTCCCCATCTTCTCCCTTGTAAGAAAACTTTCTATCTTGATTCTTCTTCACCATGTTATTAATTTTGCTCTTTCTCTTTGCATGTCACTGATTCTGTTGTTACTAGCTTTACTGATTTTTCTCTTTTAGTTTTTGATTCTTCTTCCTGATCTTTCTCTTTATAAATTGCACTTTTTTCCCATTAAATTTGTGAACAAAATCCCTACAATTATGTTTTGCATTGATTTCACATGAACCAAATTTCCCTTTAAATGCATGAATCAAATCCCCTACATTTTGGTATGTGGTTTGGGTTTACTGTACAATGGTCTTTTAAATAAGGATTTCATGTTTCTTCTATTTTTGGGCGATATGGTTTTTCTACAACAAGGTTTTTTGGTGATTTCACAATACGCATGTCAACTTCCTAGCTTCCTCAACATTCTACATGAAGTTTTGTCTTGTTAAACTTGTTAATTTTGATAGTAACACGATGCTTTGGAGGTTCTGTTTTCCTCTGATTTTTTGTTGTTTTTATTGTGGTACAGTTTTGTCTTTTCATCTCAGCTTCAATTTCTTGCTGTAATGAAGTAAAGACTCGATGGTTGTTTTGGTGGGACATGAATGTTTGTCATTATGCTTGCTGGAGTAAAGAGGGAATTGGGAATAAGCGCATGCAAAAATGAATTGGAAGATTTATTTTATCAGGGTAATTTTGGAAAAGTGAATTATATTTCTGAGAATATTTTAAATGAACCAAACATAGATAAGGAATGTAATATATTATTCCAGAGAAACTGCACATGTTTTATTAATATTCCTTAGGAATGTCATTTATGAGAATATCATTCCCAAAAATATAGTTTACCTGACAATAAAACATTCCATGTATCAAACACCACCTCGGGGTTTTAAGTTTAAAACGAGGAACCCTTTCTCCTTGCATTTGTCACATTTTCTCTAAATCCTAGAGGGAGGGAAGTTGAGCTTAGGAGAGGAGACAAAAGTAGGAACATTTCATGGTGATTCTTCTTCTTTTCTTCATTTTCGTTCTTCTTGGAAGCTCAATCTACAATCTATTTTTTTTATTTATTCTTCATAGCATTACTAAATTGTTAGAAGAGTGACTTGACGCTAACATTGGAAATTTTTTGGGTTTGAAAATAAATTGGAAATGCAGCTGGCCCTGTTACGTATTTTCCCCTGTTTTCTGGTGTATGCTATTGCTCTTGCAATATTCAGTTGATTGGAAAATTTTGCTTCTTGTTAGCATGTTTTCATTTATGATATTTTTTTGGCTGGGGCTGTGACACCCTAAACTCGGGTCATCACATGGTTACCCGTTTGCAGAAATAAAACTTAATTTGCTGGTTACTTTCGGAAAATAATATTTTCTCAACGTTCATATTTTCAAAATATGGTGATAAAAATTTTTCTTTTAACTTCACAACTATATAAGTCTTACAACTATACTGCCTCGTATATTTTCATACCTAAATCAACATCAGTTTTATCTTCAAAACATAATAGAACCTAAGCTGGTCGTAACTAACAGACACTACCGCCAACTGGAGCAGCACAGCAAGCTTCCAACTAGACAGCCCTCTTCTTCGTGTAGGGATCATACCCCTTTTACGTCTCTGAGATGTGTTGTAAGGGTGAGACACCGATATACGGATTTATCACCATAACTAAATGCGCAACACAAAAGAAGGCACATACACATATACATAAACGTCTCAATTATAGCATACCGTTTATCAGTGGGTTTCACACCGCAAACATCAACATTGGAAAACTATGCATGAATACAGGCCCACAGCCAGAATACAGGCCCACAGCCAGAATTATGCATGAATACAGGCCCACAGCCAGAACACAGGCACGCATCCAGAACTATGCATGAATACAGGCCCACAGCCAGAACACAGGCACGTCTGCCAATGCATACAAAACACTTTTGTTTCATTCTTTTCTTTGTGTTGAATCTTTCTTTGTCGAAGCTCAAAATGGCTTACAACCCACATAGTTTTAAAACACCCTTAAAACTTTTATTACAACACAGGACCTCACAGTCCGAGTGCTCAATCACAACACCTCTCGACCGATGCACCAGTTAGAGGTTCGTGGTACTAGAAAACATCTTCAATGTTCCAACACAGTATACCTCATGTATACAATATAGGCCCTCAAAGTCCAAATGACTGAGTCCATCACAACACAGAACATTAGTACCCCGACGTCTCGGTTACTAAGTCCAACTGTATCTTCAAAACTTCTTTTCTAATGGTAGAAATTCATTATAAAATCCTTAATTGACAAAACTTAGTTTTTCACAAACCAATGAGTCACTTGAGATTTAATTTCCTCAAAATAGGCAAAATAGGCACTGCCGTTTCGAAAATACTTACCGTCTACACTTTTCCAAACTTGCCGTCAAATATTATTTTAAGACTTTTAAACCAAAAACTTAATTCTTTCCACTTGATTACTTTTCTAAAATCATGATTAACTTATTTTCACCAATTACTTTTATAAAAGAATATTTTGTAATATTCCGGGTTTCTTATGTAAAATTTAGCAGTGCTAAAATATTTTCACGGTTTTACACTCGTTGTGACTCATAATTCCCTTTTCCAGAAATAAATTATTAGAATAATAATATTTTCCAAAACTCCTTATTTTCCTCAAAATAAAATTCCTTTAATATTATATATCAATATTTTGCCGTTAAAACATTGAATATAATTTGCGTAGCTTCTTAAAGCTTTTATCCGATTAACTTTGATTGAGCACTGACCACTGTCAGGCTTCTCACACATCAACCAACAGTTATATCACAGATATTTCCCAGGCAGATCATGCATCATAGCAGTATAATAAACAATTGCAAATAATTAAATAAATTAAACACAACTCCACACCAATACACCGATAAACCACACCACATATAAATCATATAAACCACACCACGTAAACAACCAAACCATTAATCACAACCATATATAAATCATATAAACCACACCACAAATAGTTATAGAGAAAACTCCCTCAGGTAAGCTCCCCTTACCTGTTGAAGACTCGAACTAAGGGTTTCAAATAATCTCTCAATTTGATCCGGTTTCCTCCGTCGGCTTTAGGTCAAACCAACCCGATCGATTCCTTCATAACGAATTGCAACCAAAATAAATCAAAATCAAATAACAACACTCTTAAATCAATAGGGGTAGGGTTCGGCTTCACCCAATTTTCTAGGTTAGGAAACTTAAAATTTGATTAACTTAGGGATTAATGATCCATAAGTTACTTAAGCATGATTAATCACTTTAACCATGATTATGAACTAAGAATCATGAACTAAACCCATCTAGTTCCAAGAACTAGGGTTTCGGCCAAGGTCTGAGTTTGGAGTTAGAAATCTCTAAAATTTCTAAACTCTTGGATTTAATCAACATACAAAACCTAGAGTTAGATTCAAGTGTTACAAACAACTTTTGAATCATAAAACCAACAAGTGCTCATACCTAGGGTTTCGGTTTTGATGAGATCAAATAGGCTTAAGTTTGATTTTTGATCTTCTACATACTTGAATACAAGAATTATCAAGATATAATCATGAATCAAGACATGAAATTGAAACAAAACCTAAGAACACAAGTTTGACCTAGGTTCGGCCCAGTCCAGATTTTAGGGAAAGAAATTTCTCATGATCTTGTGCTTATAGATGATGAAAATAGAGATGATTATAAGATCATAGCAATTGGTTTCATGTCAAAAGGATTTTTCTAGAATTAGTTATGAATTTTTGAATCTAGCTTCAAGAACTTTAAACAAATGAAGAACATGTTGATCAAAGGCATAAACTCAAGAATCTTATGAAGAGAAAAACTTAGAATAGAAAGATTAAGAGAGAATACCTCTTGATGATCAAATAAAATGATGATTTGGATGATGTTCTTCAAGGTTTTCTTATGGTGTTCTTAAGAAACTTAAGGAAGAAGATGAACATAGTTAGGGTTTTAGAACAGTTTCAGTATTTTGGGTAGATATCTCAACATACTTATCCGTTTTGGATGATCTTTATGTCGTTGTAAATAAGAGAGAAAGATGAACAACTTTCATGTTGAAAGTTTTTCGAGATTCAAAATAGAAACTGGTCAGAATTGCCAATCAAAATCTGGCAAATTATGAGCTCCAAAGAACATGAAAATGGAAAAATGCCTTAAGGAAGAAGACAACTTATTTAAATGAATCAAAAACCCAAACTTAATGAAGAAGGCATTGGAGCCGTGAGGATGGGGCAAGGTTTGGTCAATTTGTCCAATGGCATTTGGTAGAAATTGTCATATAAAGACAAGGGCATTTTGGTCATTTCATAGGAAAATTTAATGTTGCCATAAATGTGCCATTATGGCCATTTATGATAGGATAAACTCGTCATAAATGCTCGTCAAGTCAGTCAATCCAATGTCTCTGCTACGTTGCCGACTTCCCGATTCATCTGACTCAAGCTCTGCCTAGAGACATCTCGACGTATAGGCCCGCAACAAATGTAATCTTTTAATTTTTTTACCAAAATTTTCAAAACTTCCAGTAACGTAGTAAATATGATAAAAACATTTTTCATCTCGTTCACGACTCAAAATTAGGTCTCCTGAGCAGTAAACTTTTACTGTCAGTGAAAACACAGAAAATGGTAGACCGGCTTCCGTCTGAATTTTCAACCAAAAACTTCCCTGTAACCTTATGAAAATAAGTATAACAAGGAAATGACCTTGGTTTATCCAAAATCATTTTCTAAGTCTCGGATAAAAATATATATATTTATATATTTATTACCGATATTACGAAGCAGCGAAAATCGGGATGTTACATGGGCGGTGCTAACTGAATGTTACATTAACTTTGCCATTGACGTGTCTGTGAGGAAAGCTATATTGCATGTTGGCTTTGGAATTGTGTGTGACATTGTATCTTTGTTGCTAGGCTATTTCAATTGCACATTGACAGTGTACAAATATATATATATATATATATATATATATATATATATATATATAGTAGTACTGTTAGTAACTATAAAATGGAAATGAACGTGATTATAGCATAATAATAATAATATATATCTATATACTTTTAGGAATTATCAAATGAAAACCAAAACTTGAGTAGTTTGTGCTTACACGTGGAACCAGATAGAGATTTTATCTTTTAGTATAATAAGTTTGTTCACTTAATTACATACATTTTTTTGTTTTTGTTTTTGATAAACACTTAATTACATACATGTGTACTACATAAGTTTAATAGAATGCTTTTAAATGTGATGATGATTGATTTGTGTGTTTGAAAATTATGAAATGAGTACTTGGTGGAATGGATTGTCAAAGAATGATTATGAATTTTTGGGTAGGCAAATCGGAGAGCGGGAGGCTTCGGTATATAAATATCTCCGTCGGGGATCAGGTGACCTCGTTAGATATCCTGGGCGTTGAGGAGGGATGTTGATGTTGGCCGGAGGGTGCGGTATCTCCGGGGTACGAAATTAAAACCGTCGTGGTGGGGGACCTTGAGTTAACAACCCCAAGTAGACCCAAAGATTCGATGTTTATGATATGTTACGTATCCCCTTATGAGCGAGACATGAGTTTTGAGAGAATGAAAGATGACAAGTCATTCCACAAGTACTCTCTTGAGGAACCATGCAATATTTTGTTAGTTCATGAGATCAATTCTATATGTAAAGCAGTATTTGGTGTTGGCTGAATGTGTGACCTTATTTTTACTGGACTTTGTGTGATTGCATGTGTTTGGGGAAACTCCCTCACTAAATCTGTGGACTCACCCCACGTTTAACATTTTAGATGCAGGTATCTGCGAAGTCATCGAAAGCCTTGGATGCCATGTGAATTTAATCGGTCGATACCTATAGTTTATGTGTATCTATTTTTTTAACATGACTTTGTATTTGTGTTGTTGAGTTACTTTGATATATTATATTCTTTATGTTGTATTTAATGAACATAATCGTTTTCTTTGGGTGAAACGAATTTTTGTATGCTTGTGAGGCTGCGAAAGGGAAAGAAAGTTTTTCCTTTTCTGTCAGTGATGCCTGAAAAGTAATTTTAGGCTCTCCACTTCTATGCCCCAACACTTGTCAGCGCTTACCGTCCATGATTTAGTGTCTGTTTGGTTAGGATTATTCCTAACGCAAACGGCACTTTTTTTTCCGTTTGGGGTTCATGCATTTGTTTACGAAATTTCGTTGGAAATAATTGATTCCTGGTGGGTCAAAACTGAGTTTTGTGGAAGCAAAAATTTCTAGTTTTTCCGTTGAAAATAATTGATTTTAGATGTAGGCTCCACAAAATTCTACATATTTACACTTTAAAAGTGATTTTACTTTGTCATCCAAACAAAATCAATTCTTCTAAACCCACTTTTAAAATATTACCAAACACAATCAATTTTTTTAACCTTGATTTTTTCAAAATCAATTCTTCCAAAATCAATTCTATCAAAATCTAAAACAAACCGACCCTTAATAATGCATGATGGGGTTGCTTCACTTTCTTGGAATAAAAATTTGATTGATGCTATTTTGAATGAAGCAGATGCTTTAGCCATATACAGTACGCCTCTCTTCTTGCGTAATGGGGTTGATAGGTATGTTTGGCATTTTTCTCATGATGGTTGCTACACGGTAAAAACAACATATAAATTATCCATGGAAGCTGCTCAATCTCCTTCACAGGTCCATTATAACTATAACTGGAATATTATTTGGAAACTTGAGGAGTCCCTCCCAGGGTTAGAACCTTTGCTTGGAGAGCAGCCAATGACTGTTTACCATGTAAAACTAATTTGTCTGGCCGTGGTGTACCTTGCGATATTTCTTGTCCAGTTTGCGAGCTACAGATAAAAACCTCCTACCACTTGTTTTTTATGTGCGCCCATGCTGTTCAAGTTTGGAGGAATGCATCTCTTTGGCAGCTTCTGGAAAGTCATTTCCCCTTGCATAAAAGTTTTGTCTCTATGCTCTTTGGAGTCTGTGATGTGCTCAAAGGTGAAAGGCTAGACCAGTTTTTTATGTTATTGTGGAGTATTTGTAAGTGTAGAAATGAAAAGGTTTGGGATGGAAAGACTCCTCATGTGGATCGAACCATCACTCAGGCCTTGGGCACCAGAACCGAATGGCTTTGTATGCAAAAACACAGCACATTTGGCCTCTAAATCTCATAACTCTCCTGCGCATGATCATGTATGGAAAAAACCTCCTATTGGTGTTTATAAATGTAATGTGGACTGCGCATTTTTTAATAACAACAACATTGCAAGGTATGTCATTTGCTTCAGGGACTCAAATGGATCTTTTATTCTTGTGTATCTGTCTGTTGTAGAAGGGGAAGCACTTGGCATTTTAGAAGCATTGCAGCTAGCAAGTTCTTTGGGTTTCAACAAAGTTATTTTCTAATCTAATTGCAAGCTTGCTGTTGATGCTTTGTCCAGCAGAAATTCTACTGAGTTGGGCTCTATCCTTGAGCGTTGTGATGCTATCCTCTCTTCTCACTTAAGAGTAAAATCTAGTATTTATTAAGAGACAAGTCAATAAAGTTGTGCTCATAATGTTGAGGTTCCTGTATTTCTTAAACATTTGATTCTGGATGAAATGAAATAAGCTTCTTTTGCTTCAAAAAAAAAAAGGTTGGCCTACCAGTCACCATCCAACAATATTCATACTAGAGTAAAATGCAACGTCATCAAGGATTTGCCACAATACAAAGCAGTAGTTTGCCAGAAAAGGTAAAATAAATAAATTATCAGTAAAACAACCATTGCATGTAATTATTGTATCAAAAATTTCAACATAAGTTATTAGTGCTCATTAAGCAACCACACCACTTAGACTCCAGGAAATGGATACTGTGTAGTGAGAGCTTCAACTTTCCTACGCAACTCTGAAACCTTATCTCCTAGAGGAAATTCAGGAGATGTTACAAACTTCATAAAATCTTGGAGCTTTGTTCCTGAGGTCAAACTTTTGGCTTCAAGACTTATCTGCACACCCTCATGAATGAAGTCTGCAATTAATGCAAATTCTTTCTCACCAAGTCCTCTTGTTGTCATTGCAGGTGAACCGATGCGAATGCCTCCTGGAACTAGGGCGCTCTTATCGCCTTGTGTAATTAGCACATGTCAGTAAATAATGAATTATAAACATCACAAATAATAAGAAAAAATGGAAAACTAAATGATACACAACAAGCAGTAAGAGTCTCACCAGGCACTGAATTCTTGTTGAGGGTTATGGAAGCCATGTCAAGGATTTTCTCCACCCGAGCACCATCAATACCCTAAAAGATGTGATGCCGATGCATACGAAATTTAGCCAGAGGACCAAGGTGCACTCTTCATATCATATGCTCATGACGAAAATACATCAATATGCAAAATCATGTCTTTGCATGTTACAAAGTATGTCAGAAATTTACATTGCACTGCAACTTAATGAGAAAATTTGGCACTCCTACATTACTTTTATTGGGGGATGGAAGAAGAGACAACTAAGCACTTCATTCTGAAACACACACAAGAAAAAGGAAGAGAGAGAAGCTTACAGATGGCCTCAGATCGACAAGAACCAGGTGATTATCACTACCACCCGAAACCAGTTTATACCCGTGCTCGATTAACCGGCTAGCAAGAGCTCTACAATTGGAGACCACCTGCAGGATGGTGATTGTATAAGTTCGTTGTAGGAAAGTCCTTATGCCCGACTTTAACCAATGATGAAAGGAACATACCTGGTTTTGGTAAATTTTAAATTCTGGAGATTGTGCATGCTTCAAGCAAACTGCTAATCCTCCAATTGTATGGTTATGAGGACCACCCTGGATAATTCCAAACTATCAAAATCACAAACTAGGAAGATAAAGAAGATAAAAGCATGTAACTCCATAGGTGCATAGGATGAGATCCTCGGATCTTCTCAATCAGAAGAGCTAAAAGAGAACTAATTAGAGGCATTTCTAATTTACCTGCAGACCAGGAAAAACAGCATTGTTAATGGCAGACTCCAGATCAACTCCATGCACGGAATCTTTCTTGAAGAATATCATACCACCTCTAGGACCTCTCAAAGACTGGAGAAAATATCTAATGGATTAAGTCACTGGTGTTTTAAGTATGACAAAGATATATATATGCTTCACAGTTAGTGGCCGAAATTGTTAAAATTTTGGAGAGGTAAATGATCAGAGTTTACGTTTATGTAGTAGGTAAATAGTAATATGTTATAAATGATATAGTAAAAGAAAATTATATTAACAATACATTGAAATTAAACTACCATTAAAAATAAATAAGAAACTAGCCAACATTGATTAACACCCTAAGATTTAGGAGTTAGGACTTTATACTCAGTCATAAACTTTGTATCATTAGTTCATATAAAATTCTTATAATTAAAGAGAGAACAAACGAAACATCATGTATAGGTTAATTGCAGGTTCGAAGTACATTTCCTAATCATTTAGGACACAAACTAAAACTTCGGTGGCATATGACATACTTAATTTCAAACATGAAGCAATAGTTAACACAACAAAGCACAACATAAAATCTCAAGGCAAACCTTGTGAGTCGTGGTCGTCACAATATCACAAAACTCAAAGGGATTATTGAGCACAGATGCAGCAACAAGCCCACTTATGTGAGCCATATCCATCATAAGAAAAGCACCCACTTCATCTGCAATCTTCGCATGCATATAATATGTAATAATTAGCCTTTTTATCAAGAAAAATAATCACATAATATGAAGAGATATGTGAAGAGATATTAGATCATGAGCAAGATATAATTCAAGAAAATGCGTGAGTACAGAACA
Organism: Sophora flavescens; assembly: GCA_030762895.1. Classification (NCBI taxonomy): domain Eukaryota; kingdom Viridiplantae; phylum Streptophyta; class Magnoliopsida; order Fabales; family Fabaceae; genus Sophora; species Sophora flavescens. The sequence goes on from CM061062.1 coordinate 98,966,113, forward strand.
TACCTTTCTCATGCGAGGATAGTCAAAGTCTCGAGGATAAGCACTAGCACCAGTAATAATGAGTTTTGGTCGGAAGAGATTAGCAGTTTTCTCCAGCATATCATAATCAATAAGACCTATTGTGATTCCAAAGTACCTTAAAAGATTAAGTTGTCCCACAATTAATGAATACATCTGCAACAAATTAGAAGAAAAACAAACAAACCTGTTGATTCATCAAGTCGATAAGGCATAGATTCGAAATAAATTGATGTGCCTGATACACGTCTTTTAGGTGTCATGAATCCATGAGACAAATGTCCCCCATGAGGCAAGTCCAAACCCTGGTAACTTACCAAAATACATTAGGACAATCACAAGATAGACTGTCATTTTGGAATAGCTAAAATCAAGTGAATGGAAAATAGTTTACCATTATTCGATCATGTGGTTTAAGAATTGCAGTGTACACAGCAAAATTAGCAGGGGATCCAGATAATGGTTGAACATTTACACCCCAATTCTTTCCATCTACATGAAATGCAGCCAGTGCCCTTTCTTGACACAAGGTTTCAAGCTCATCAATGTACTCGTTGCCACCATAATACCTTATATGAATAATAATAAAAAAAATACAATGAAAATCCAGTCAATGAAATTACAAAACCGGAAAAGGAAGGACACATTTAATAAAATTCTCATTTATTAAGAAAAGGAAGAAGTAAAGGAAGAATTTACCTTTTACCAGGTAGTCCTTCTGAGTATTTGTTTGTGAGGCATGAACCAACTGCTTCCATCACTGCTCTAGATGTAAAATTCTCAGAAGCAATGAGCTCAAGACTTTTAAACTGTCGGTCCTTTTCCTTGTCGATAATTGCATGAACCTCAGGATCAGCTTCACTCAGCCCATAGTCCAGGAAGCTGCTCCCATCACCTGATATTAGCATGTATTCCATGGACAAAAAAGATCATCCTTAAGGCATAAATTTCAATATTAGTGTATTGATATAATGATATCAAAATATTGAACTGAATGAAGATATTGAACACCAACCCAGAGAAAAGAGTGCATAAACAATATTCTAAATCAGCTTCATTATAATAAAAGAGATTTACTCGAGCATACGTTAAATATCCTAGGTTGTTGATGTTGTTATACTTATATTACTTGATGTTAACACCACAAGGGACATCACTTTTAAAACACGATGCCACAAAACAAAATATCTACAATGAATATAGAAGAAAAAATAAAGAATTTAGAAGATCAAATACTAAAAAATAAAGAAAAAGAGAATCTATCCAGTCCACATGATTGCATGTTGCAGTTAAGCAACTGCAGTTGTAATCCATTGGTTGATAGTTGATACAAAACAAAACAGAGAACCTAAATCCAAACTAGGAAGCTTCACACTTGTTCTATTATACAATTATCTTAGATATTTTAATGGTCTCTAGCACCCTCAATAATTCAAAAAAGAAAAACTCAGTCATTCACACACAACAGTTTTACACACAGATGGTAAACTATGGTTACCTCCAATTTCTGGCACAGCAACAGACAAAGATGACGGCCTCCCACTGACTAAACTTCCTACAACATGAGATGCTTTGCATGGTTTCACGTTATAGAACTTGACTTGAGGTATAAATCCATTACTGCCACACCCTTCTGCAGGGAAATTCAGCCCCTTGGTCCAACAAGGTTGTTGCAAAGAACCCATCATTGCTACTCCAGTACACCCTTGCATCCTTGTCTTATGAAATTGAGTCAGAATTATGCCCCTCCCTACATGGTTCATAATTCGTTGTACAATAATTAAGATGACAGAATATTACATAGCATGCTACAGAAGTTACTATAAAAAGAAAAGAGATAACACATCAAAATATAGATACAGTTTGTTTATCGCAAGTGGAAAGTAGTTTTGAACAAACAAATGTACTACTCTCAGTACTTCTACTACTCTTAGTTAACGTTTAAGGATAAACGACTTTTAAATTGTGCAGGGAGTAAATTTCTCCTAGCATAACAAAATTTTATTATTAATGAACAAAAAGTGCAGGCAGCGAGAAATGCCGCCTCTCTTAATGTCACATTTACAATTTTACATCTGATAGTGTTGTCTTTGTAACAATTATCCCACTACTTCAAACTCTAAAGGACTGCTCCTCCATACTAAATGATAGCATGCAAGTCATAGGCCCATGGAACAAACCTGAAAACAATATGCTGCAATACTGCTCAAACTGATATAAATTTCCCACACAACTATGAATTAATACTTTGCGTCTGATTGAAAAATCACAGACTATGAAATTTAGTTCTCCAGGAAACATTACTATGAGAACAAGCATTTTTGAATACCAATCTGACACTTGTGAAGTTCAGTTTCTAAAGCCAGCACCTAGAGGAAAAAAATACTTGACAAATTCCTGGTTTCTACCTCCTAAGCAGTTCCTAGCTTCTTATTCTCACAAGAATCATCAACGATTTTTATCTGCCTTCTATTCTCAAGGGAACCCCTCAGCAAAAAAAAACGGCAAAACAGTTCAATTTCAACAACAGAAAAACTATGAAGCCCGGATACGGCTAGGATACGTTAACAAAAAATTATATATATATATAATATTTGTAAAAAAAAGACATTAAACATTCCTCGTTAATATATAACTATGATCACAATTTACAAAAAAACATACTTGTGATCATAACAAAAAAAAAGTTTCCTTCACAAATAGTGCAATAGGTGGAATAAAAAAATCTTAACAGGGAGCTACTAACCAACAGACCAAGGACAATCAATAACAGACCAATATAGGTGGAATAAAATCTTAGCAGGAACAAACAGGGAGCTAATAACAGAGCTACTAACCTGTATCAGAAGAGGGCAAACCCCAATAGAGACAACCAGGACAAAGAGAAAAGGGACCACCGGACTTGAACCAGAGCCGCCGGAGATGGTGGCAGCGCTCGACAGAAGCAGAAAAAGGACGGCGTCGGACGAGACGAACCAGGGACCACGAAGCAGAACACGGACGGCGTCGGACGAGCAGAACCAGGGACGACCGGAACCGTCGGTGATGGCGGACGGCCTGACGGCGTCGAGCAGAACCAAGGAAGAAAGGAAGGGCTTGGCGGTGGAAGAGAGAAGAAGTACGTGTTTTGAGAGTTAAGGAAAAAAAGGGTTTTGAAATGCAAGGTCAAAGTCAATTTTTTTTTAATATTATTTAAAAAAACTGTTTTAAAATGTATACTCGACTTAAAATGGGCTAGCTGTAGTCTTGTTAGAGTCGTATCCAGTCGTATCCAAAATTAAAAAAATAAAAAAGATACGTGGAGCATGATGTCCGATACGTATCGGATACTTAAATTTTTCCATTTTTTCATATCAGAAAAACCAGCAATCCCCAGCTTCAACAAAGTTGTGGTTTTGAAAGCATTAACATCGTGAAATTCAATCTTTAGATAGACTTCGAACAACAATCATCCGTACACGCTATACGTCATCACATGCTAATGGGAAAAACAACTATACCTAAAAATCATATAACCACCAAGGAATACAGAGCATAAAAGTAAAGTAAAGATGGGATTTTTCTAATATTCCATGAACACTACTAACAATATAAATTCTTTATAAAAAAATCCCAAATATGTGATAACAGTTAGGTGGATTGAGCTCACCTGACACTAAATAGAAGGCAACAACGCAGAGAGAAAGAGACAGTGAGCAGAGATAGAAGGGAGAGCGCAGAGAGAGAGAAAGGCGCGGCAACAGTCAAAGAAGCCCGTCTTCTGTGGTGCGATGAGTCTAACATGGCATGGCATAATAAATAATAGGGTTTTTGTTTATGGTCTGCAATTTTGTACATGTTAAAAAAATCAAAAGTATCAACTATTTATTGAAAAATTAAGTATTTCAGTTTTAGTATAAAATAAACAAGTTCTTATATGAACTTATTCTTTTAAAATCCTTAACATGTACAAAATTACACATGTTAGAAAACCCTAAATAATAAATAATAAGAAGAATATTTTTGTACACAAAACGAGTACATCATATAGTATTCATTTTGTTTTTTTTATATTTTTGATAAACGTGTATATAAAGAAGATAAAAAATAACTGAGAGATAAAAATAAATATATATGATATCCAAAATTTGATTTTTAAATATCATGACTCAAATAATAATATAAAGATAACAATATTTGGAAAATCATATTTATTATTCAACTTAACCTAAGCCAACCAATGCAAGTTTAAATGCAACCAATGCAAGTGTTAAATTAAATAATAATTTATCCTTTTCCAATATCATGACTGAAATATTCCTACTTAGTCTTTTAAAAAAAATTTATATCATGTCTATCCCATGAAGTGAATTTATTGTTACGATTTATTGTTAGGGTTCACAATTAGTTAAGCTGACTTGAGTTATTCAAAACTTCGTAATCTTGTTGGTTAAGTCATCTCCACTCCCATTGTCAATGGACAATGTTGGCTCATTTGATAGTCATGATAGGATAGGGATATATAGAATAAAAGAGCATGATAGGAGTATGATATGATATGAGTGGGATAGATTGTTATCTTATCCGACATTTGATGTCAATCAGATAACCAACCGGATAATATTATGTTGTCTAATCTCGTATTCAAGAAAAAATGGATAATGATAAGATATGATATAAATTATATTCAAATGACAAAATTACCATATATCAAAGTCACATATATTTTTTCAGAATTAACTTTTAATTATCACTAATGGCAGAGTGAGTTGTACGTGGGCAATAAAGCCAAAAAAAAAATGAAACTTTTCATGATATAACCCACAAATTCGCTTTGATTTTGCATGGAAAATATGGCAGCCATGCCACCACCCCGTCGGAGCTCCACCGCTACAATTGCACCACCGCCTCGTCCGAGCTCCGCTGTTATAGTCGCACCGCCACCTCGTTAGAGCTACAACGCTATGACATCTTACAAAGTAGAACTTAAAGGGTTATGGTTAGGGTGTAAGGGCTGAGTTAGATGTGAAACGAATTTTTTATCATACCCCCCCCCACAACCCACCCACCCACCCACCAACCAACCAACCATATGATATAAATTATATTCAAATGACAAAATTACCATATATCAAAGGTTACATATATTTTTTCAGAATTAACTTGTAATTACCACTAATGCCAGAGTGAGTTGTACGTGGGCAGTAAAGCCAAAAAAGATGAAGCTTTTCATGATATAACTCATAAATTCGCTTTGATTTTGCATGGAAAATGTGGCAGCCGTGCCACCACCCCACCCTCCATCGCTACAATTGCACCAACGCCTCGTCGAAGCTCCGCTATAGTCGCATCGCTACCTCGTTGGAGCTACAACGCTTTTGCCATCTTACAAAGTAGAACTTAAAGTGTTATGGTCAGGGTGTAAGGGTTGAGTTAGATGTGAAACGAAATTTCTATCATATCCTGCTTGTATTTTGTTAATTAGTGTTAATGTTAGTATTTTATTAGTGGAAGAGATTTAAACCCTCAATCTCTTTATCATTCCACTTTTTAACTCATCCACCCCAAGTCCTCAACCACCAAATCAACCTTATAACCTCTTGGCACATATGTTATGGTAACCAAAAAAAACTTGAACTCAACTAAACTCAGCTTAGCTTTTGTTTGTCCTTTTTGTTGTAATAATAATAGAAAATTGGGCCACTACTATCATAGTGATCTTTTACTACTTCAGCTTAGAAGGTCCAACCAAAAAATTTGAGCTACGGGACTTAATTGTCATATTGAATTTCTTTATTTGCCCAATATACGACTATTAACAATCTGACCATCTTTCCAAAAAAAAAAAAAAAAACTGACCACCTCAAGGTCTCTGTTCTTCTGCACAAAGTTAGAGCTAGCGTGATGCATGGTTTTATTTTACCTCTACTGTTCTTGAGGAGAAATTCTTGTGAAGAGTATGCCTATACATGTTATATCAATTAAGTCAATTACAATTCATACATTAAAACTTCATTATTAATAATTAACTAAAAAATTTAAAGATAAATATATAAAAAATCAATTAAAAATACATGTAATATGAGTCGTAGACTTGTTTGATTATATAAGTTCAAATGGCAAAAAAGGATGTAATCAAAATAATAACTAAAGCATGACATAAGAGATTTCATATAATTTTTTATTTATCACATTTTGTTGCACAGAATTAGTGTAATTTATATCAATTTTAATATTTTATCACTCGTTCACCTTTAACGTGTCTAACTCCGCAACTGAGCAAAAGGGCACGGATATTTTCCGTTCCAAGCTTTTCTTTTTTAGCCAACCAAGGGAGAGAAAGTTAGATTTCATCTATGGATGTTCGCGGATTGGATTGGATCGATTTTGAACTAAAAAGTCATCTGATCCAATGACTTTTACAATGTACGGTTTGGATTGGATCGGTTTACTTCTATAAAAAAATCCGATCCAGTCATATGTGGTTTGGATTGGATAATTCGGTTTTTGTCATATTTTATTTTTTATGTCAAGTGTCATTTTTGCTTATTTAATAGTGGATAAAAGATAATCTTCATTTAAGTGAACTAATTTAAGGTGTGTTTGGATGGGGTATTTGTAGAGGGTGAAGTATTTTAAGAGGGTAATTAAAATACTTCACTCTAAAATATTTTGTTTGGATATTACATATGAAGGATTTTAGAAATCAATGGATTTTTGGGGTATTTTGATTAAGGTAAATTTGAGGAATTTGAAATACCTCCTAAATAAGTAGTATTTTGAAATTCCCTCTCTTTACTCATATGCCAACTACCACCGTCGACGACATCCCCCGGAAACCCGGTGGGGGGCGCCGGCCCCGGGTCCCCGAACACCCGATGCTGGGGCCCGACTCCCAGACAGTTAAAATCCCAATTTTTTAAATGAATATTAAAAAAAATGTAATTGAAGGTAATTGAAATGATTTGTCCAAACAAAAAATTTAAAATACAAGGTATTTGAATTACCATATCCAAACAAATTATTTTCAAAAAGAAAGTAATTCAATTGAAGTAATTGAATTGCCTTGTATTTCAAATTCCTTGGAATTTTGAAATACCCCATCCAAACACATACTTAAGGTGTTTAATACTTATTTTAACATCTCTTTATATTAGAACGGTAGATCCTTTATGAAAGACATAAACTATTTGTTCCTTATTAATCATTATTTGATTTGATGACGATGGAAAAAAAAATCTAGAGAATTCTTGGCAAAATTTAAATTTGGGAGTTTGAGAAAAAATAACTATTGATATTTTTTAACACGTTCTTTTATATTAAATGTTCTTTTATGGTAATTCTCTATGTCTACTCTCACTTATCCTATTTTTTTCTGAATCGGCTACAAATAAATTATAGCTAATTATTTTTCAAATTTACTTAGTTGATTTCCTATTTTTTGTATTTACTCAATTAAGTATATATATGTTATGCATCAGAACTTTTTGCAAAATATAACTTCAAGACATTAATGTTCCAAATAGTCTCATATATGTCATTCCAATAAAAGTATTAAAGAGAACGAGGGACCTAAAAGTATGAAAAAAATGCTCAAGCATAAGTAATACTATAATTTAAAAAATATTACTATTTGTATATAACAAATCGGTTTGGATTGGATTTCACCAGAGGATCCAAAATCCGATCCAATCCAATGAAAAACGTGGCTTTTTCGGTTTTCGATTTTTCGATTAGATTTTTGTGATTTAAATCGGTTGATGAACACATCTAATTTCATCCTCTCAAAAGATTCTATCCTTTTTTTTTGTCGTAAGTCAATATATCGCATAGTTCTTCTTTCATTTAAACCGGTTAGCATCGTATAACTTTCATAAGCTAGAACCGAATTAGATTCTCCACTTTAAGAAGAGTCGTTGCATCTCAACCATTGACAATCTGCATCAATTACATAACAATGAAAATTGCTGACCCTTTTTGATTGCCTTTTGCCAAACGGACATATTCTTCCATGGCAAAGAGGAACAACTGATAAGTTCAATAAGATACCTAATATGTGTTTGGATAAGCGTTTGACAAACGTGATTTTGGATATAATTGATTTTACATAATTGATTTTGGATAAAGTGAGTTGAAAGTGAAGTGATTTATGTTTGACTACTTTATGACAAAAGTGGTTTTTGTATAGAAATATTGTTCGGATAGTTTTGATTAAAATTGCTTTTACATGTATAATTACTAAAATGAGTTTGAGTATTCATATATGTATACTTTTTTGTTAGATTTTTTTCATGTTAACTTTTCAATAAGAGGTAAAATTATATATTAATTAACATTTTTTGTTTTACTGCTTTATGTACTGTTACGGGATGTGTCAACTACACCATCTTTTTTTTTACTAGCTGTGACACTATTAACATAAAAAAGCCCATGTGAAAAAAAAGGGTAAAGAAGCCCAATCCTTTAAAGCCCAATCCCTCATTTTCCCTAACCTAGAAACAAAGAAGCCGCTCTGCAACACCAAGCATTTGGGATTCAAAAACATGGTACAAGAATGGAAGGTGGAAACATAGTAACTATTTGAAGGAACATACTCCGCAATTGCAAATAAAAAGGGATGCTAGTAGCAGTAGGTGATAAGAGTTATTGAGAACCAAGGTTAACGAAGGAATAAAATAAAGTATGCCTACCGCATCCCAAGAATCGATTTGCCATGGAAAGTGAAAGTGTGTGTTTGGTTCCAAGTTTGAAACATCCAGAATTGATTCTGCTATCTGTCAAACGTGATTTTAGAGAAAATGAGATGTTTGGTTACCGTAGATAAAATTGATTTTGCTTCCATAAGCGATTCTGACTAGAAGCTAAAAAAAATAGCTTTTGAGTTGAATTGAAAAATTTATATAAGTTTAAAGTTTTATATCAAACTTGCTTTCAAAGTTAAAACATCCTAACATAAATCACTTCACTTCAAACTCAATTCTATCAAAATCAATTACATTCAAAATCACTTTTATCAAACACGCATCCAAACACACACGAAGCTCCAATTTCAAGCTTCATGTAGAATCCATTTTGGGCATTAGAATCGATTTACCTTCCTGAAACCCAAACAACATAAAAACACGTTTGACCACACCTAACGTGCGTTGAGGGAGTTTAGATGCTGTTCCAAACACATGCTTAGATTGTCATAACACATTGATATCCATGATCCAGATCAACAAGTTTGTTGCCACAGAATTCATATGCAATTTACAGATCCAGGACCTGAATTATTTCATTACACGAGATTGTAATTATCCAACTGTGCTCAGTCCTATAAGGAGGGAGGAAACACGGGGAATGGGGTTGGGTTGTGATGGCTATCCTGTAAGAAATTAACACCATTAAAGGTATTTCATTCAACATGTGAAAGGCCTCCACCACTTTCAGCATGTGTCCTACAAAATAATTAGCATTAAGAATCAGAAAAGACGAACAACTAAAACAAAGCGAAGCTCATGAAACGCACGCTTCTAAGCATCACAATGTGCAAAAACATGCAATCTTATGGAGACCTATAAAAAAAAAAAACCAAGGAAAATGAAAGAAATGTCTGAGTCTTCCGAGGACGCACATGCCCGAGGCAACTATCCTTTATATGGACATAAAGGATCGTGTAAGCAACATGAGCAATGATGAGCACCATATATGGCCATGAAATGCATTTAAATGAATGACAAAGATGACCGCCTTGAATTGGTGCCTCTCTAAACTGACATAGTGAACCGTGAACCATCTTTTATATGCTCTAGCAATTCGATTCTTTCAGAGGTTTAAAACCAACTAAGATCAATGAGCCCGCAGAAGACAATATCAAGAGGACAATGATTTGCCAATAGGACAAGGTCTTATTCTTATATGTTGCAACTTGCAATCAAGAAAAGAGTGGGATAAAAAATGCCTAAGGTGGAGAACTCAACATCGTTTTACTGTCCCCACCCTTTTTCCCTGAGATGCTAGCCTCCTTGATCCAGACAATCTAGAAGAGTATGTCTTGGAAATAAATAAAAAAGAAAATGATAATAAAATAATGTCGAGTTCAATACTTACTTGTGGTCAGAAGGATTTGGCATAAGCTCATATACAATAGTGGCAACAACATCCCTTTTTAACTATACAATAAACAAGAAAGTTAGTAGCCTGGCTAGACTATAAACAGTCAGTAACTATGGATTTAACAGTTAAAAGTACCTGAGTAGCTTCGCCTTTAAAGCCAATATAGTGTATTTTAGTAGTGTCGCCTCCAAAATTCTCAGGAAAGTGCAACGTAATATTTGCCACACTTTGAAATTTAGAATATCTAATCCAAAGGATCAATAAATTAATATACCATGATGGCAGAGACACAAGATAACTCAAATGACACAAAGCACCAGTGTGAACATACACATCAATACCAGTATACCACATACCAATTGCATTGCATACATGTATTATTGCATTGAACAAAATATTTTCTTGCATAAGTGCTTGTAACAAGGCCAATGTGATGAAATGACTGAAATGAGAAGTAGATAATAATTACCTAGTCTGGTATTCCAATACTCCTTGCATATTCTCAACCAAATCCCATTCCTTTAAGAAACAAAAAAGTACTTTGCATGTAAGTTGAGGTGTTGGGTTTGTCAATTAATTCCTCTAATTCTTAAAAGAAAATATAGTACTATACCTGAATGGCTTGCATGCTTTGTGCATCTGAAAAGTCAATGCCATCTCGATTGATGAACCTAAACCAAATCGAAGTGTTTAGCTTTTTGTGTAAGAGAACATTTGCAATAAAAAACAAAATATTGTATTTAATTCTTCAATTAAGTCATGCTAATATAAATATTATTTTTCAAAGTCCAAAATATTACATGGAGGTGGTATTGAGACTATTGACTATAAAAAGGATACCAGGAAAATTGATGATATATGCCATGTTAGCCCAAACACTAGACTGCATTTCCTTAATGCGAAAGTGAGTAATAGGAAAGAGGTCAATAAACATCTATCATTAGTTTCATCTTTCATCCTTTCATCCAGTGACTAAACCCCAGCCCCAGTAAATTTATAAAAGAATAATAAAAAAAATTAAGTGGCTAATTCTTAATTGTAAAAAATTGCACAAAATGTTTATGTTGGTACAAGCATTCACTAAGATATTTCTATTAATCCAATTGAGAACAGAAGCAACTTGATCATACAATAAGCAACAGAGGATGGGGAAAAAGCATGACAGAGAATATGGCAATCTGAAATAAGTCTGTGCCACATGAATAATCCAAATATTTCACAGGCAGGACTTGAGGAATGAAAAATGTATCACAATTGGGGGTCAGTCAAGGATGATATAAGTCATAAATGAAATAGTCCAAAAAGTACAATGGTAAATCAACAATATCCATTCAAAACTCAATTGTTGACAAAGCTAAAATTCTCGGGAATTAGTGCCAGAAGTCACTTGTAAAAGAAAGTCAATCAAATATAATAAAGCTGTTTCAAAACCATAACAACTTACGCTCTCATTTTGGAAGGACTTGTACCATCAGCTCCACCAACTATGGATATGCTCTTAATCTTGACATCTGAAGTAAATCTATCTCACAGAAACATAAGAAGTTCTGTAAGAACAGAAGTTACAGGAACCAATGCTCACAATAGAAAATGGATAATGTTACAGTTAAGTTTTTGTGATATTAACATATTGAATGAGATTGATAGAAAAATTATAGAGTTAAGGACTATAGTGAATGGCAAATGATCTCTGGTTCATGGTTTTTTAAAAGAAACATGAAGAAAAACAGCATAAAAAAGAAGCATGGAGAAAAATAGCATAAAAACAGGGTGTACTGTACTGCTGTTACTAAGAAAATATATGCATTTTCATCTTATTCTTTGCTTTCTAACCTCAGAAGCATATGTAACTGGATTCATATTATGTAGTTTTGTTCAATGTAAAGAAAACTATAGCTAATTCGCAATAAAGGGCTGGTGTAAATCAATATTCCAACTGACAATTTTTACTCGAAACAACGATCTATTTTATAAGCGTTGCCTTGATATGTGCTAAATAAATCAATACCTTAGAGGCTTGGGTAGGATACAGGCAACGAACTGTCGCAGATGACAATTAATTTACACACATTAAAGACACACTCACTCTTACGCTTCATGCATCTGGAGTAAGCAGCTATACTATACACACATTTTGAAAGCGGATGATTTCATTATACAACAAGGATTTCTTTAATCCAGCTAATTTTTAGAATAACAGATGCAATACTTTATAAATGGTTCTATAAATTGATGATAAATAATCTAATAAATGGCAACTAGCAGGGTGAATCTTTGAACTCGAATCTTCAACATTTAGTAGACAATAGTACCAAAAAAACATGCAGATTGTAAATTGATGAGATGTTATTATAAAAGAGTAGAAAAGGGTTGAGAGACAGGAAGTTACGGAATGAAAAGAAGTAATTCAGGATCACCCTCATTGCTTTCCAAGTGATCCTGTTAAACCAAGCAAAGAGGATATATTATTATATTATTAAGAATTGATAGATATGTAGGAAATATTGAAAAAGGAATGGTGAAAGTGGAAATGGAGTGACCCCAGAAGAATTGAGACGATCTTCCCAAGCTTTGAAGACTGATTTAACACTCCCTGGACTTGCCTCATTCAAAGCAGATACCTGCAATCACAATTATTATTATTCTAATTAGAAAATCAATTATTAGAAGAATAATAGAAAATGAAAGAATTGTACCCTGGAGAGATCGATGTGCTTGTAGAGAGACCAATCAGAGGAACAATCGTGCTCCTCGCAACTGTGGTCGTGCAAGCATGCCATCTTCGATTGATTCTTTTCTCTTCGATTTCGGTTACCCTCACTCTCACTCAACCAGACTCTATGTGCTTTCTCTCTTCTCCCTCATGTACCAACGATATTCATAAGGAACTGCTACCTAGTACCTACACTGCAAGTATTTACCATTCATCCCATACTTTTGATTTTAATTTTAATATTTGAAAGGTTAAAATAATATTTTGATTCCTATATATGACATGAATTGTCGATTTGATTCCTATACATAAAAAATTATTAAAATGGTCCTATACATACACAAAGTCTTCATTTGGTCCCTATACGTTATCCGTTTAGTCCCTATACTAGCAAAAAATTATCAAATCAGTCCCTAAAATTTTATACGGCAGGGACCAAATGGAGACTTTTTGTGCGTATAGGGACCATTTTAATGATTTTTTTTATATAGAGAGACCAAATCGAGAATTCGTGTCACGTATAGGGACCAAAATATTACTTTAACCTATTTGAAATGACAATCATAACCCTTCTTCTTTCCTTGTGTCATTTTCTTTTTTCATTTTACGCGCCTTCCGATATTTAAATGTTGGATTCAAAAACTATGTTTCCGCCATTTAACCGTCGGGAAATTTTTAAAATTTGAAAAAATGTGTTTCCGACAATTAGTTGCTGGAAGAAAAAAACTATACATCCATCAACTGGATGTTGGTACATATTTTTTCAGGAATTTTTTACCTATCAGCAATTAATTGCAGGAAGACTTTATTATGTTGTCCAGCAACTAGTTGTCTGAAGAATAAAAAACTTGAAAACCGCAATCCCATAAATAGTTGTTAGAGGCTACTTGTTTGTTCATCAGGTATCTAATTGTCGGAGGCATGGTTTTTTTTTTCTTCCGACAATTGAAATACATTTTTTCAAATTTTAAGAATTTCTCAACAATTAAATGTCGAAGACATAGCTTTTGAATCCAGCAATTAAATGCCGGAAGACACGGAAAAAACGAAAAAAAAAAACAAGTAACACAGAAAGAAGAAAATAAGAAGAAAGAAGAAAGAAGAAGAGAAGCGGCGGGGTCATGCACAATGAAAGAATAAAATAAGGGGCGGAGAGAGAAGAGGTGGAGGGAGATGAGAGAGAAGTACGGGTGAGTGGTGATTTTTATCAAGTAATTAGAGTAAATAAGTTTATTAAGGATAATTTAATAATAAAAAAAATATTTTAGAAGATTCATGAGGATTCCATGTGTAGGGATGTAGGTAGCAGCCCCTGTGCATAATTTCATTACGGGCCAGTTGGGGTGGATTGCAAATTTGAATAGCGGATCCGGACCGACTATGCCTAAAATCTAAAAACGGATCAAGGCAATGTTCCTTCGATTTCGAGTCAGAACTTGGCCCGTTCAGCACACATATCCACCAGGGCCCGATTCTACTTAGGTGAATTTCTTATAAAATTATTGGTTACAATATATACACATATAATTTCACATTGTTTTAAATTTTTTCATTTACGTAATATATATTTCTAAAATATATGAAAATAAGAACCATTTCATTATATTTTTATTGATGCTTAAATTTTTTAAAATTTAAGATAAATGATCTAGATGATAAATCATTATAATTTAACTGTTGATTGATAAAAAATAGTAAGCAGTGTAAGAATGTTAAGTTTTATGCACGTGTAAGTTCATTTTTTGGGGCATATTTAGTGAGAGAAATGTATATTTTAAGAAGGCGAGGAAGAGCAAATATGCCTACATAACCATAAGTAAATAGTCAAGATTAAAAAACCAGTTAATAATCGCATTACCACTTTTTTTTTTACTTAAAAAGATATTGATTCATTCAAATTGATAAAATACATCGAAACAACACAAATTCAACATCGCTAAAAACCGAAAATGATGAATCTGCGAACAAACTCACAGCACCCCGGTTAATAGCATAACACGACAAAATGCCTACAAATGTGACAAAATCAAAGTGACCGGAATACTCATGCCTCCTGATCTGTAACGTTGACGCTCAAGTCTTGATGGAATATGTAATGGATCGAAGCTGATCTGTCAATCTGAACCAAACGACCACCGCAACAAGACGAGAAACCAAACAACGCCGCAACAAGACGACAAACAAAACACCACCGCACGTAGACGACGAAAACATGGAAAAATACGAAAGAAAAACAAGATCTATGTGGAACAACCACTTATTTAGATAAAAGGAGATAAAAAACGATTTAGATGGGTGATTCCAGGTCAAAAGATGACCCAAAACCACCCCTTTCCGGTGGATGAGGAAGAAGGAAAAGAGAAGTAGAGAGAAGGTTGAGAGAGAGAGACGGCTCTAGGTTTTTAATCACATTACCACTTAAAAAAGACATATATGTTTATTTTCTAATCTTAGTCATTCAAAGGTCATCTAAAATCAATATCCGCTCCAAGTGTTTCCTCCTCTCCTAATATGATGCATACACATACTCTCTTCGTCCGAATGTACAATAAAGCATAGAGTGTCGTATATGTACAACACTAATATATTGACTCGTATCATGCACGAGATATGTATTGACTTATGAATATTTCTATACAATAATTTTTCTAGAAAAATTTGTTTAGAAAATTTAGACCAACAATTAGTGGAGGATCCATAATTTTTTTAGTGGAAGCAAGAAAATAATCTATAAATATTTATACAAAAGGATAATATTACAAGTTTTTAAAAAGTAAATAATTTCATGACAAAAAACCCAAAATACTAAGTTTTTACAAATTATAATTGTCCTCTACGCACTTTAATATTTTAAAAATGTTCCATGATTTTTTTCATTTTAAATACTATTAAAAATATCTCTCAGTGTGTGTAACCAAATGTTAATAGAAGAATTTCAAATTCTTGACAGAAATAATTCCGACAGGATGACAGAAGAATTGAAGGAAGAATTGTCAGATAACCACCATAAAGGAGAGTTGAATTCAACAGAATTGACAGTTTGGAAAATTGACAACAGTTGGTATGTCAGACAGACAAGGACGTTAAGAAAGCAAAATGAGGGACACGTTCGTCAAGAGTAAAATTTCTAACGGATATATTTAGCTGACTGACGGAGGAATCGAAGTAATGACATAAAAGGGTAAATTGACAACCCAGCTTTTGACAAAGTAATGAAAAGAATTGTCAAACGTACAAAAGTGCGGAAATTGCTAAGTCTTCAAGGTTGACAAAGCATCAGCAAGATAAGCCGTCAAACAACCAAACCATGGACAACAAGCAAGTTGGCACAAAGCGGTTCAAAGAAATGAGCAGTTAGAGAAGTTTGCTTGTCAAATAGTTTGAATTTGAACATAGCAAAACTGCCATACAGGTGGCAATCTTAAAGATAGGAAGTTATCTCTAGGTAATTATTTTATTTGCTTATAAATACTGGTAATCACGATGTAATAAAGGAGGTTACTTGATACAATATCCTACATATCTCGATCACACAGCAGATTGATGGATTTTACTCAAGTATTTCCTCCATCCTTTTCATTTTCAATTCAATTTAACATTATTTATCCAGTACTTTATTCGCTCTTTAATACTATTTTTTAAGTTTCTTTATATGTCTTTGTTTACTTTCAGTATTCCTTTCATGCTCTTTACTTTTAGTTTTCATTTCATACTATTTATTTGAGTTCTATTATTTTATTGCATTCAGTAATCATTTAATCACGCTTTTACAAATTGCCCTTTTAAATTATTGTTATTTCCATCTTTAGATTATTCCCTTTTCAAAAAGTCACGCAGTTAGAAAGTATCTTTCGTTTGAGAAATTAACTTTTCTTTTCAAAATTAGAAATGTACTTTCAAAATATAAAACAGTTACACTCTTATTGTAATACCAGGTCTTTGCCAGAATTTACTAGATTTGGCTAATTTGTCAAATTCATACTTGGCAGACACATATATACACATCCTGACGAGATTACCGCATAACTCGTTCGCCCCACACTCGTCTGATCTTAAATTATTTGTAACAAAGGGATTTTGGACATCAACCAAAAACCAGCGTTAACAAATTGGCACGCCCAGTGGGATGAGTTTAGAGTAACTCGTACAGTGTCACGACTTTGACATACAAATTTATTTGTATGCGTTTACATAGTGGAAAGGTGGTTCAAACATCATCTATTTCCCAAAACTCTGTGAATATGAGTAGTGCAAGTGATGCAGGCGTAGTGAGCACTAACGTCGCTGTGTCAACAGTGGATGCTACTGCACCAGTTGACAATATTCCTGCAACCGGGGCTAATGCTACTAATGTAGAGATAAATGGCACTAACGATGTAGGTGCAAGAAGAGGCGTTTGCTACGCCCAAGTTGTCAATAGATTTGATGAAGTTGGCCAATGAACACTCCCGTCACCAACTTCACCGGTCTTACAACAAATAAATCCACCAACCACTGGATTGTCTCCACGAAGTGTTGTGAATTCAAACCCAAGAGGGACTACACAGCCTCTTTCACAACCTTTGTATGGGATGCCTTATGGGTCAACAACCGTCAATCCAAATACCCCATTTGCATATATACCATATCCAAATGGAATGACGATGGCTGCCCATACATCTGGACAGGCAGGGCCATCGAGTGGGGGGCAAATTCCCAGTCATGTGAATGGGATAACAGGGTCAATGATAATAACCCATTCTCAACAAGAGCAACCGTTAGAAAGGCCACATATATCCCCATTGAGGCAACTCCCACAAAGTATTGTTGGTTTGTCAGAGGCTACATTAGCCAATGTCCGACAACAGATTGATTCTAGTAACCATGACATGGTGAATACATTTACTCAACAAATGAGTACAGTGATTACGCCATTAATGGAAAGCACGACCAATGCATGTTTGGCGTTGACAAATGAGATACGTAGGTTAAATAGAGTCTTGGGTGTTGTAACCCCAGGTGATAACCAAAATACTAATAGAAATCTCAATGCAAATGTCAACAGGAATAATCAACCACAGGTTGAACAACCACAAGTTATACAGCTTGACGGATTTGAACAAGATGACGAGCGGCAACAGCCCCATCGTCGGATTCCTTTGAGACGTGGAAATGTACATATTCTACGACCAGAGGAAGACGAAGATTTGGTTATAAACCAGGGTGCTTTTTAAGCATTTCGTCAAAACGTTCTAAATCAAAACGTCAATCAAGTTGTTGATCAAGCATTAAATAGGTTTGGCTTTAACATAGGTTATGCCAATCAACCATTTTTTGCATCGGCATTTCCTGATTGGGTCCAACAAGCAGAAATGCCTCGACGATATAAAATACCCAAGTTGTCAAAATTCTCAGGAGAAAGTGGAGAATCAACAGTCGAGCACATTGCCCGGTATACCATCAAGTTAGGAGACTTGGATTTAGAAGAGGGATTAAAAATGAAGTTCTTCCCTAGTTCGTTAACCAAGAATGATTTTTCTTGGTTTTCAACCCTGAGGCCTAATTCTATCCACTCCTGGAATCAATTAGAAAGAAGTTTTCATGACCAATTCTTCAGGGGTGACTTGAAAATAGGGCTGACAGATTTATTTGGAATTAAAAGAATGAATAGCGAATCTGTTGACGACTACCTAGCTCGATTCTGTCAAATGAGGAGTCAGTGCTTCCAGTTCACCCCTATCCCAGAGGCAGTAATAGTAAAAATTGCTGCCGGAGGTCTAGATTATCATATTAGAAAGAAATTGGTCAACCAACATCTGATAAATCTTGCCCAGTTAGGGGATAAGGTTCGTCAAATTGAACAATTGAAAGCTGAAAATGTTTTCAAGCAAAAGAGATTCATTAAGAGAGAGAGGATTAACTTTGTCGGATGCAATGAATCCGACGAAGAGAGTAATGATTCTGAAGAGTATGAGGTAGATTATGTCGAACTAAAAAATGGTCCACCTTATATATGCCAAGCTTTGAAGCCTGCGAGGGCCAAAGAAAGAATCCCTTTCATTAATAAGAAAGTGTATACATTTGATGTGACCAAGGCCGATCAAATATTTGACATATTACTTAAAGATAAGCAATTAAAATTGTCAGATGATCATAGGCTTTTTAAAGCCCATGAAATTAAAGATCGGAAATACTGTAAGTATCATAATACTTTTGGTCATGTGACAAGCGATTGTATGCATTTCAGGTATATCATTCAAAAAGGTTTGACGGACGGAAGATTGAAGTTTTCAGACAAGAAACCAGAAATGAAGATTGACACAGAACCCTTTGGTCCTGAAACTAACAAGGCAGACTGCCAAGTCCCTATGGGAGTAGGCATGGTCAACATCACGGCCGGACAGAATATCCAGATGGATTTGTCAGATCCATTCGATATTTATCCGAAGCCAGGAGAACCACTTGTCGACTACATGGCACGCAAGAAATATGAGGGCATAATTAAAGTTTGCCCAAGATGTGAAGCGTTTTATGATGAAGTAGCTGCCAAGAAAGCCAGGGGGCAAAAACCACCATCGTATCATCCACGAGGCAGGACTGAGCCTCGTGATGGTGGTAACCAAGGCAGGTTTTCACACTCAAATAGCCATGCTGGGTCCAACAGTATACATAGAAGTGTTGTATCTGTTGTTAACAGGCAGGCAAATAGCCGTCAACAACACGTGTACCAGGCAAGACCCGGACAGCACCATACTGGAGGTTGGCTTAAAGATCCAATCAGAGAATCAGTAGTAGGTAACTCTGTCAGTGGCATATTTAATCCTGTCAAGACAAGGACACCCCCATCCAACGTAATGGTGGATCAATGGGTGAGGAATTTGGTCATGGCACAGTATCCAGAATTGCAAAAGCAGACATGGACTAGGAAAAACAAGTTCAGTGATCGTGGCCCACCCTTTTGGAATGAAAATTACCGAAGGGGCCAATTGGCTCAAAATGCTCAAATGGCAGGGCCTGGTCTATCAGGACCCTCGAATCAATTGGCTATCTCAAAGAGCCAAAAGAGGAGGCTGCAGAGGCTCCGACAGGCTCAGAAAAAGAAGCTTGCCAGGCAAGGAGGTGTCATCATAAAAGAGATGCCTTCCCGTGATACTGGTTGTTTGGTTGCTATAGCTGACAACAAAGTTGACAAGAGAGGAGATACCAAGATGAAAAGCGTAATAGTGAACCACCCCATGGAAGCTGATGTGAAGAGACCCAGTAATCAAACCAGGCAAAATAAACCTGCATCCCAGGTTTTCATAGAAAGGAAGAAGGTTTCAGGCCAGGCATCCTCACCAGTAAAGCCCACTGGCAAATGGCCTGTCAGGCTGACAGA
The DNA here is from genome assembly GCA_030762895.1 of Sophora flavescens. Lineage (NCBI taxonomy): Eukaryota > Viridiplantae > Streptophyta > Magnoliopsida > Fabales > Fabaceae > Sophora > Sophora flavescens. Next base: position 98,986,278 of record CM061062.1, read on the forward strand.
AATGGAGAAGGTTGCAGGACTCGAAAAAAAGGTTGAGGCCAGAATAGAGAAACAACAGCTAACAACGTTCAAGCCTGAATGCAATTTAACCAAAGAGGAATTGTCATTCGATGCTGTCATTGAAGCACTGAATGATCCGAATGATGATATGAACATCAGCGGAGCCATGGACACAGACGGCCAGAAAGAAGATTGGGCCGACATCATAGAAGCATTGGACAACTGTGGATCAGGGATAGCCCGACCTCTGTCAGATAGGTCAGGGTCAGATGACGAGAGTGATTTAAAAATAAATCACGGCAGAACGACCGGAGGTGCATTCTTGGATGAGGATCCAGACGATGAAGTGATACTAGAGCCTGGGATGAGAATGAAGATAGGATTGATTTCATTCATTCCTAGAGAATATGAGGGATATCTTGAGATTAATGTCTCGACTACGAGGATGATGTCGTCGATGTCACAGGAGACCCAGGCGATTCTTGGATGTGTGTTCGAGAGAATTTAGTTACCGTATTCGACAACGTAGCTCGATTGGAGAAACCCACCGACGAGCGAGAAAAACCATTTAAGGCCTTTACATGTGAAGGCCATAATAGACGGAAGACCTACCAACAGGGTCTTAATTGACGGAGGAGCTGCTGTAAACCTAATGCCAATAGCGATGTTCAAAAAATTAGGGAAGGATCAGTCAGATCTAATTCCGACAGATATGGTTGTCACTGACTTCAGTGGCAAAACTTCTCCGTCAGATGGCGTCACTTTATTGAACATACAAGTTGGCACTGTTGAAAGGATGACACTGTTCGTAATAATTCCAGCCAAGTCAAGCTACAACATTTTGCTTGGCGGGGATTGGATTCACGCTGTAGGAGCAGTTCCGTCAACAGTGCATCAAAAGGTGATTTCATGGAATGAACAAGATCAAGTAGAGATTATGGAGGCAGATGACAGTGCTTGCTATGCTCAGCAATCACATGTTGACTTCCGGGTGTATTCTCCAAATGTCAGGCCTATAACTGCCAATGAAGGGGTCATTGACAAGGACATATTGGAAGCAAGCCTTCTTAGCCAATTTGGAGTTAAGATAAAGGTAGAGGCCGATAAGACTCGGCCAGAATCCGACAATGAGCCTTGAAACCCACTTGAGAAGATTGTCGGCCTATCTGGCCGGCAGAGAAGTACACACTCTAGAGAGTGTGTTGATGGATTGTATAATTGATGACGGCCCTTTGGGTTTTGAAAAAGGAGCCGAAGCCAAGCAAAACGTGGAAGTAGAGGATCCTCTAGAAGAGATAAATTTGGGTACGGAAGAAAAGAAAAGGCCCATTTTTGTCAGTGCTTTTCTGCCAGAGGATTATAAACAAGAACTTGTCGGATTAATAGCAGAGTACAAAGATTGCTTTGCATGGGACTACGATGAAATGCCTGGTTTAAGCAGAGGTCTTGTCGAACACCGGCTGCCACTTAGGGAGGATTGCACGCCTGTTAAGCAAGCAAGTAGAAGGTTTGCTCCAGAGGTGGTACACAAAATCAAAGAGGAAGTACAAAGACTGCTTAAAGCAAAATTCATTCGGACAACCAGGTATGTCGATTGGCTTTCTAATGTAGTCCCTGTCATGAAAAAGAATGGCAAAATGAGGGTATGCATAGACTTCAAAAATTTAAACATGGCTACCCCCAAAGATGAATATCCGATGCCTATAGCCGACATGCTTGTCGACTCAGCATCAGGAAATGAAATTTTAAGTTGTATGGATGGCCATGCAGGGTATAATCAAATCTTTATAGCCGAAGAAGATGTGTCAAAGACTGCCTTCAAATGTCCAGGAGCAATTGGGACGTATGAATGGATTGTCATGTCTTTCGGTTTAAAGAATGCAGGGCCACCTATCAACGAGCAATGAATACAATTTTCCATGAAGTTATTGGAAAATTTGTAGAAGTATATATTGATGATGTGGTCGTTAAATCTAAAACCAAAGATGACCACTTGGAGCATCTGAAGCAAGGATTTGAGAGAATGAGAAAACACAACCTCAAAATGAACCCAGAGAAGTGTAGCTTCGGAGTGTCGGCTGCCAAATTTCTAGGATTCTTGGTCCACAAAAAAGGAATTGAGGTAGACAAGAATAAAGCCAAAGCAGTCATGGAAGCCTCGACACCGACAAATAAGAAGGAACTACAGTCCTTTTTGGGGAAGGTTAATTTTCTAAGAAGATTCATATCGAATCTGTCAGGAAGGACAAGAGTATTTGCACCACTGGTCAAGTTGAAATCAGAACAAAGTTTCATATGGGAGCCTTGTCACCAAGAGGATTTTGGCCAGATCAAGCAATATCTAGTCAATCCACCGGTCATGATGCCAGCAGTGCCTCGTCGACCGTTGAAGTTGTACATATCAGCATCTGAGGACACTATAGGGTGTTTATTAGCCCAGGATGATGATGACAATGTTGAAAGGGTTGTGTATTATCTAAGTAGAGTCCAAAATGATGCTGAAAGAAGATATAGTGCAATAGAAAAGTTATGTCTAGCATTATATTTTTCTTGTATGAAACTTAAATATTATATGATGCCATGTCATGTATTAGTTATTTCCAAAACTGATGTGATAAAGTATATGTTGTCAAAACCAGTCCTTAATGGACGTATTGGTAAATGGACCATTACTTTATCAGAGTATTCTTTACAATATGTGCCAGCTAAAGTCACAAAGGACAAAGAATGACGTGGCTGATTTTTTGGTAGAACATCCAGGACTGGATGTGCCGGAAATAAATGTTGTCAATTTACAACCCTGGAAACTCTATTTTGACGGATCAAGGCATCAAGGAGGTAGTGGAGTAGGAGTTTTAATCGTGACTCCACAAGGAACTCCTACTAAGTTCATGTTTGAACTTAAGTATCCATGTTCCAACAATGAAGCTGAATACGAAGCTTTGATTGTCGGATTGGAAATTTTGACAGAAATAAAAGCACGAAATGTGCATATTTTTGGGGATTCTCAATTAGTCATCAAACAACTTACTCAATAATACAAGTGTGTCAGCTTCAATTTGACAAAGTATTGTATCATAGCTAGTAAGTTGATGAAAAAATTCGATGACGTAATTATTGAATATATTCCCAGAAATTTAAATCAAGAGGCTAATGAGTTGGCTCAGATAGCCTCGGGATATAAAATATCTCAAACGACTTTGTCAACACTAATGGAAATCAGAGAATTGTTGTATCCATTAGAAGAAAGAGATATTTTGGTTAATGATGTAATTCTACCTAATGACTGGAGGTTGCCAATAATCGAATATTTGGAAAATCCAGGTCAGAATGTAGATAGAAAAATAAAGTATAAAGCATTGAATTACACAATGCAAGGAGGACTGTTATACAGAAGATATGTTGACGGGACTCTACACAAGTGCCTGAGTGAGCAAGATGCTTATTTGGCTATCAGAAGTCCATAAGGGCATATGTGGAGCCCATCAGGCAGGTGATAAAATGAAATGGGTTCTAAGACGAAGTTTGTATTATTGGCCAACTATGGTTAAAGATTGTATTTTATTTGCCAAGTCTTGTGAACAATGTCAGAAACATGGCCATATACAAAATGTACCGGCTGGCGAGTTACATTCTATTGTCAAGCCTTGGCCATTTAGAGGATGGGCTCTAGATTTAATTGGCCAGATACATCCCTCCTCGTCAAAAGGGCATCAATTCATTTTAGTTGGAGTTGACTATTTTACCAAATGGGTAGAGGCAATTTGACTCAAAGCAGTCACCCAACAAGACGTAATTGATTTCATTGAAAATCACATCATTTGTCGGTTTGGCATACCCCAGACTCTGACAACAGATCAAGGGTCAGTATTTGTCGGCAAGAAAGTATTGGAATATGCTAGTTCTAGGCATATAAAAATGCTCACATCTACACCATATTATGCACAAGCAAATGGCCAAGTTAAGGCCATAAATAAGATCATTATTAATCTTATTAAAAAGCACGTGGGCCGACAACCTAAGAGTTGGCATAATACCCTTGATCAAATACTATGGGCATATAGAAATTCACCCAGACAGTCGACAGGAACCTCACCATATCGGCTAACTTATGGGCACGATCCTGTACTACCTGTTGAAATCAATCTCCAATCCACTCGCATTCAAAGGCAAAATGACTTGCCTACTGACCAATATTGGAATGAAATGCTAGACGAGTTGGATGAGTTAAGTGATGAAAGTTTGATTGCATTAGAAAATTTGATTCGGCAAAAAGAAAGAATTGCAAAATTTTATGATAGTCGAGTTAAGTTCAAAGCATTTAAGGTTGGCGATTTAGTGTGGAAAGTCATATTGCCCATGGATAAAAGTTGTCGAGAATATGGAAAATGGTCACCTAAATGGGAAGGACCATTTAGAATTGATAAAGTATTTTCTGGAAATGCCTATGCACTTGTCAATGTTAATACTGGCTTGATAATCAAGTCAATTAATGGCAAGTATTTGAAAGAATATAAACCGACAATGTTGGAAGTAAGAATTGACAACAAGTGAAGAAAATAAAAATATTCACTAAGTTGGCAATACAATGAAATATTGTCATATGCTAGTAGAAATCAAGTTGTCGATTAAAGTTAATCTAATCCTAGAGTACAAGGCAGTGCGTCAGCAACATTTTATTTTCCTTCAGCAATGCAAAGGTATAACTCAATTTGTTGAGGCTTCATTCCCCATTTGATGAGGTTTCAATTGCCTTATCTGTCAAGGATGCATCAAGAAGGGGATGAGCACGAGCATATCTCACCATCATTTCACCTAGAAGGTTGTTGTTGCTATGGTGTAGTAAAGATGACACCAAAGAAAAACCACTACCTTTCAGGATGAAGATGATGGAACTAGAGCGAGATGCACTTGTTCTCAGACGAGATCGCCTTTTCCCTGGATGTGCGGTAAGGTCAGCTCAACGAGCGTTACATTGGTTGCTGACCTTCACTGCATATTTTACATTGGTTGTTGACCTTCACTAAGGATATGACCATTAAGACAAAAACCTTGGTTTGAAAGATGATAAAGTCAGATTCCCATGGGGGAAGAAAGAAGAATAGGTGGAAGCCTTTTGTAGGGGAAAGCAAATAATGAGAAAATACAAACTATGAAATCATGCATTTGTCGATCTCAATATTTAGAGCAGGTTTGGAAAGACATTTATTGTGGTTTGGTTTACCGAAGTCTCGAAATTTATCATGATATTTATGGTGATTTGATAAAGCATGAGTTACGAAGTTGGTTGGAAACATGCAGTCAAATCAAATAATAAATAAACGTGTAAGAAAAGAAATATTTATTATTAATCAATGACTGTAAAAAATGACCAGGTTAAAGGTTGACAAAGACAAGAGTTACAACTGTCAGTTTTGGCCTAAACAGAATATAATTGATCCCATGCAAGGGAAATGTTAGTTTTGTCAGCAGTAGCAGCTTCATATTCAGGCTGCAACGCACGAAGTTTGCTGACTACACTTTTAGCTTTCTGGCCAAGTCGGATAGATTCATCGTCAATAGCTTTGACTTTGTCCTTGCTCTTTTCTAGCGCCTTGTCAAACTTGGAACATTTTTGATCCGTCAATTCAACCTCTGCCAACAGCTTCTTCCGATACTCCAGTAAGCTCTCTTTAGTGTGAGTCCCGATGGAGATAAGATCAAGTTCCTTTTGTTTAGAGGATTCGAGATCTTGAAATCGAACTAAGAGATCATCCTTAGTTTTTTCTTCCTCTTTGTAAGAAGGAATGACAGAAGTCATCCTTTCTAACTTACTGGAGAGCCGTTCCCAAAATGTCTGAATAAAGATAAAAAGCGTACGGCTCGATAGGGGAAGATTGGAATGAAGAGGAGTGATCTCCTTGATAAGTCGAGACAGTTCGTTTTGAATCCTGACATTAGATAGAAGTGCATCAAAAGGATTGACAAGAAGAGCTTGGAGATCATGCATGAGGTTGATGACTCGAGAATCACTGGAGTCATGTTGAGTCGATGAAGAGGTGGTAGAGAGGGATGACTCTTTCCGGCTTACTTCTGACAGCATATTAATCCACGTTTTGAAGTGCAGGGCCGGTTTGGGGTCAGGAGACTTCATAATAGGAGGTCTGATAGCAGGTGGAGAAGGAATGACAGGAGTTGTTTCAGCCAGTAGGGCCTCCATGTCAATATCTTCATCCGGAATTTCAATCATGACAAAGTTCCCTCCTTTGGTTTATCAGTTATTGGAATTGGAGTGATTGAAGTCGGATGATGAGGGCTGGGAGGCATTTCCAGATGGGATTCGAGAACCTGAAGATCACCTGTCAAACTCCTAGTATCGACAAGAATACCTCCTAGATTTCTGTCAGCACACAACTCCAAGTCAGATTGATTTACTGGCTCGACAGTTTTGAGAATCTCCTGAATGGTCATTGAATCATCAAACCGAGGAGATTTTTCCTTACATGAAAGATAGATAAGAAGATATATACATGTATATAAAAGAAAATGACAAGGTCAGTGGAAATACCATATTATAATCTGAAGACATCATGTCAACATCAACACTCGCCTTTTCCGTGACCAGAATGGTCTCACTGATTTTGTCTTTCTGGCAAATAAAAAAGAAAAGGCATGTGAACAAAAGAATGTAACTTGATAGGTCAACTTGAGACTGTTACCTTGGATTGGTGTGAGAGGGAAGTATTGGAGGAGCTGACCATGATATCTTGAGCCTTGGTCCCAACAGAAGTTTTGGTGGCATCAGATTCTGTCGAAATTGAAAGACTCTTAGATTTTGATTTTTTGAAGGAACGGTCAGAAGGAACCATTTTCTTTTCTTTTCTTTTCTTGGATCCTTTTGTCACAGAGGCTGTGACTGGCCGTGAGCTTTTCTTGACAGTTTTTGCCGCCACATGGATCACATTTTCGTCCTCGTCATCATCCTCAGATGCTTTTTCTGACAGTACATCAGATGTGGATTTTCCAGTGAGAGACTTGTCAAGAGGAATAGCTGTCAATAACAACATCAATAAGTTGAATGTCAGCTAAAAAAGGCGAAAGAATAAAAGTTACTTGATAAGTGAATACCTGAATTACAAGTTAGAATTCGCGAATGGAATCCAAAGTCGTCATTAGATTGGAGAAACCGACGAGCGAAGGTAACTGGATTTGGTTTTTCAAAAGGGTCAACATAAGCACTCACGCTGTCCAAAAAGAAAAAGTTACCTCCTTTCGATGGCTTTCCTGGGTGTGAATCAACTAAACCAAAAGGGGCACAAGGAATAGGCACTGGCTTAGGAAAAGGGGCCTTCAAACTGTCAAAGTATTCCCTGGTCATATTGGGAATACTCCTATACATGGCAAGCCTTTCAGATTCCTTATTATCATGCTTCCTTTTGGCTTCAGCTAAAACACTATTAACATGACGAACCATATCAAATGGTCTCAAGGGATTCCACTTGATTTTATAAAATTTTTCAAAGGCTTGAATTTCTTTCTGAAGTTCACCTCGAGTTTTGGTTGTCGGATCCTGTTCCTGCATGGGAGAATCATCATTATTACCCACGGTGTCTTCAATACAGCTCAAGAAGGTCTTTAAACTCAGATGGCGGTTGGAGTAATACTCATCCCACCAGTCAAGGAAGCTTTGAGTAACTCCGTGGAAGACAGAATGAAACAGGTTGTAAGAAAGTCCCACGAACTTTGTCCTCATCACTGATGGCGACAATGTGCTCATATGTTGGAGCTTTGGCACCAATAAAATTCTCGTTAGGATCTGAAGAATAAGGAGCAGGAATGGCTTGACAGAAACCGAGCTGACAGGCAATGGTATTGGGCAAATGGAGGTAGACCCTATGAGTTTTGAAGCTAGGACCATCAACAAAGAGAACTTTATGGCAAAGAAATTTGGTCCAAATAGATTTATTGGATTTAGAAATGGTGGTACTTAGTTTCGTAAACCACTCTGGACCGTACTTCTGGTAAATAAAAGGAGAGAAGTTAATCTTTGAAGAGGTAGATGAAAGAGAATGAAAGATTTTGAAGTAGAATTTGAAGTTTGCAGTTTCAACTCTTGACAAAGACTAGCAGACACATAACAGAGATAAGAGCCATAAGTGTCAATTGACAAATCTGCAGGAGCTTTGTATGAAAATTGTCGCTCCAGGACAGCGTTTAACCACAGCTGGAGAAGCCAAAGAGGCCCTCCTATATTGGTTTTCTTTTGTTTAGACCTGACAATATCAACTAGCATACTCATACTGTCATAAAGATTAGCTAGGACACATTGTCCCAATGCTATTCTTTTACCAGTTGACAAAAGATTGGCTAGAGGAACATATGAAGCAATCAAAGAAGCTGATTTGCTACAAAAGACATAAGCACATAGCCAAAGAAACAAAAAGGCTACGTGCTCAGTATCCGTCACAGGATCATGAGCTCCTCCTCTAAAATCTGCTATGTACTTAGAGAAAGAGCACTTTGGCACATAGACATCAATTTGATTTTCTATTTCTACATCAGAATGCATGGTGGGGCCATCTGGACGAAGGCCTGTAATAGCCGACATGTCAAATAAAGTCGGACCCATCATCCCATAAGGAAAGTGAAAATTATTTATTGTTCCGTTCCAAAAAAAGACAGATGCTCCTATTAAAGAAAAGTCTACTAGCTTAACGTGACGAGAAAGTTGAATGAACTCAAAGATTCCAGCTTCCTCCCACACATTGCGTTTTTCAGCCTGAACTCGGTCAAGCCAACTAATGTAAGCATTGAACCGAGTGGCAGGGGGCATTATGAAAATCCTATTGCTCTTTTTAAAGATATGGATAGGGATAGGAGTGAAAGAAGATAAAATAGCTTCATTTGAATTAGCAGAAGGAAAGGAACCGCGTAAACCCTCAGAAATTTCATTTTTGGCTACGAAAGGACCCAAGAATGCAGCAGGAGGACTTAAAGCAAATGGAAGAATCGGGAATATGGTAAATTACCTTGGATTCTTGCCATAACTCAGATTCCTCCAAAAGTGGGTCTTGAACCACTGCCCTAGGAGGAACGATTGTAGCGTGAGGTACTGAAGTTGGCATTCTGGAAAATGTTGCCATAGAGCTTGAATGAAGTGAGGAAGAAGAAAGGATTTTTTCCTTAAGAAAGGGTTTTCGTGAGGGAAGAAGAAAAGATTCGTTTTCTCTAAAAAGGTTTTCGCAAGGGAAGAAGGAAAGATAAAGAGAAGAAAGTCAGTACTGATGTGATTGCAATTTAAAGAAGAATGAAAGCCTTTGGTTCGAATTCAGAAACTGCGGACGTCATGATTATCCCTAATTAAGTAGGGATTAAATTAAAGCAAGGTTTAGTTAATGGATAAGAACCCAGAATTAAGATAATTTGTTAGCAATTTAAAATTCAAATTTTGATATTCTTTCGGGCAAAGCCGTCGAGAAGCAATATTTGGGGGGCATCTGTTAATAGAAGAATTTCAAATTCTTGACAGAAATAATTCCGACAGGATGACGATGAAGAATTGAAGGAAGAATTGTCGATAACCACCATAAAGGAGAGTTGAATTCAAAGCAGAATTGTGATTTGAAAAATTGACAACAGTTGGTATGTTAGACGACAATGACGCGTTAAGAAAGCAAAATGAGGGACACGTTCGTCAAGAGTAAAATTTCCGACGGATATATTTAGTCGATCGACGGAGAAATCAAGTAATGATGAGAAAAGGGTAAATTGACAACCCAGCTTTTGACAAAGTAATGAAAAGAATTGTCAAACGTACAAAAGTGCGGAAATGGCTAAGTCTTCAAGGTTGACAAAGCATCAGCAAGATAAGCCGTCAAACAACCAAACCGTGGACAACAAGCAAGTTGGCACAAAGCGGTTCAAAGAAATGAGCAGTTAGAGAAGTTTGCTTGTCAAATAGTTTGAATTTGAACATAGCAAAACTGCCTTACAGGTGACAATCTTAAAGATAGGAAGTTATCTCTAGGTAGTTATTTTATTTGCTTATAAATACTGGTAATCACGATGTAATAAAGGAGGTTACTTGATACAATATCCTACATATCTCGATCACATAGCAGATTGATGGATTTTACTCAAGTATTTCCTCCATCCTTTTCATTTTCAATTCAATTCAGCATTATTTATCCAGTACTTTATTCGCTCTTTAATACTGATTTTTTAAGTTTCTTTATATGTCTTTCTTTACTTTCAGTATTCCTTTCATGCTCTTTACTTTTAGTTTTCATTTCGTACTATTTATTTGAGTTCTGTTATTTTATTGCATTCAGTAATCATTTAATCACGCTTTTACAAATTGCCCTTTTAAATTATTGTTATTTCCATCTTTAGATTATTCCCTTTTCAAAAAGTCATGCAGTTAGAAAGTATCTTTCGATTGAGAAATTAACTTTTCTTTTCAAAATTAGAAATATACTTTCAAAATATAAAACAGTTACACTCTTATTATAATACCAAGTCTTTGCCAGTATTTACTAGATTTGGCTAATTTGTCAAATTCATACTTGGCAGACACATATATACACATCCTGACGAGATTACCGCATAACTCGTTCGCCCCACACCCGTCTGATCTTAAATTATTTGTAACAAAGAGATTTTGGACATCAACCAAAAACCAGCGTTAACACCAAACAATCGTTCGATCATTCGTTTCTCATGCAACTGTGCTTTTTTTTTGTTGTTGTTGTTTGTTGACTGTGTCAAGGACCAACAAGTGTGTCTGGAAAGGCAAGGAATAATAGGTAAAGAACAAAGTGGTAAGTAGCTAACTATTATATATAAGAATTAAAATATTTGTAAATCCTCCCTAGAAAATTATCAAATTTTTTTCATTTATTTCCTGTGATTTTTTTATATTCATTTTAAGAAAAAATATTTCATGGGGCAATATCAAATTTTGTATGGGGCATAAGAAAAAATTACTAAATATGATCATATAAAAAAATTGTCCTTGTGGGGATGGTAAATCTGTGAAGGCATGGAAAGATAAATGGCTTCTGGAGGGAACGAATTTGGAGAGTATGGCTTCTAATCTCTCCAATGAAATGAAAGAGTGGAAGGTTTGCGATCTGGTGGATGAGGCAGGAAGCTGGAATTTGATTAGCGTTCAAGATGTGCTACCTGATTATGTTCTCCAAGAGCTCGTGTCTGTTCTTCCCCAAGATCCAAATGTGGGTCCGGATGTGAGGCTTTGGCCTGGAAACAAGCTTGGCGAGTTCTCTGTGGCTAGTGCTTACAAGATGCTTCAAGGATTGCAGGAAGTGCCGGGTCAAGATATCTGGAAGAAGATTTGGAAGCTCATCTGGCAGGTGTCGCATGGCCACTTGATTACAAATTTGTGCCTTCACAAATGGGGTTTGGGCCAACCTTATTGTTTTTATTGCCCATATTCGGTTGAGTCCATAACCCATGTTCTTCGTGATTGCCCATTTGCAGTTTTGGTTTGGACTTATTTGGTTAAAAGTGACCACCGCAGCAATTTCTTTTTTGGAGACTTGGAGCAATGGGTGCACTTGAATATGACTATGGATTTAGGCGCTGATCCGGATCAGAATTGGGCCTCTATTTGGGCCACAGCGTGTCACTCTTTATGGCATTGGAGAAACAGACAGGCCCATGACGGGGAGTTCGTTTTCCCCTCTCGTCCATGGGAGGTCATTTCTAGATTCATCAAGAGCTACAATCAAGCTGTTTGCCTTGATCTTCAGGTAAATGATGGGCTCTGCAAGTGTACCGGATCGAAGCAAGTAATAATTAAAATAGTAAGTATTTATCGAGTATCGAACATAAGGATTGGATGACCAATTTATCTAAATTTGAAGAAGATAACCAATTGTTGACCAAGTCAAAGAGGAGAGAGAGTTTGTGGGATAAAATCTATTATCTAAAGCAAATATCAATTATCTAAATTAAATCAAAATAAAAGATGTTATCTAACCAATTATCTAGATTATGATAGTGAGATCTAAGTTCACGAATTCACCTACCCAATCAAGCAATAGATTCGAGTGATTATCTTCTATGCCTAAGTTCAATTTCATTGTCAACCTAGGGACCCCCAATTTCACCTAAAGACACTATCAATGCTCTAAAGGACGTATCTAAACTGTAAATTAATTACCTATCAAGTCTCATAACCTACAATTATATTAGATTAAGTTCTTGTTCCCTATGGGGTTGCACCAATCTTCTACCCACTATCAATGCAATATTCAACTGGTGTTCCTAATTCAAGTCCTAAACATGAATTACCTATCAAGTTTCATCACACTTACAAGTTAACCAAGGATCCTTTTGATTAACACAAACAATTCAGAATTAGAAAACAAGAATTGAGGTTAGGAATAATAAAAACATCACATTAAACAATGCCGTCATGAGCGGCTTCATTGATCCCTCAGAAAAGAGGATTAGCTCATCATTATGTTCATAACAAAATAAATGAAAAGAGAACAGAAAATAAACCTAAAACAATAAGGGAGACGCAACTCCAAGAAAACTAGGATTAGGTCTAAAAACTGGTATAACAAAGCTGCTCCAAAACAAGCTATATATAGAGGGCTGGGTCTACACTCGCTCGTGAGGCGAACAGGGACTCGAGAGGCAAATCTTAAGTCTGGCTCCAATTCAAATTTGAGTTATGGCGAGGCGAGCCTGAATGGTCTTCAGCTTTCCTGTTTCTGGCTTGCGGGGTGAATCCTTGCTAGCGGGGCGAGCATGAAAGTCTCAATTCCTTGCGCAGCATCAGCACTGTCTCGCGGGATGAGACCTTGAAATTCTCCTTTTTGCTTGTTTTCTTCAATTTTCCAAGTTTCCTTGAGCTTCACTTTTAACCTGAAAATAAAAGTAGCATTAAATGTTTTATTTGACTCAAAACTAGCATAAAATACTAAAAACCACTTAAAAGATTCAAAATATTTCTCGAGGAAAATTAAAGCCAAATTTGGACGAAAATGATATTAAACTCGAACATTTAGCACAAAAATCATGGTCTTACTAGTTATAAAAACTAGATAAGCCAAATGCTTATCAAAATACCCCAAACTTAAACTTTGTTTGTCCCAAGCAAACTAAAACTCAAAAAGACTCAAAACTGGGTAAGATAAATGGACTCAATTATTTTCGCACAAATTTCATGCAATTTTAGCAATTCAATTTTCCAATTCAATGTTTCCCCCTATTCATCAATACAATCCCCACATTCATTTACTTTAAACAAATAAAAATTCATCATTCATGCAATCATTGATATAAGCAAAGGATCCAAGTTACACAATAAAAGGGAGATCACCAATTTCAAACAATTGCCTTCCTCACAAGGACATTTAGTAATTCACTCATTCACTCAATTTTCCTAAGATAACAACTTTCACTCAATTTCACAGTTCAAGAGTACTTTCTATGAATTTGATTTTCATCTAAACAAAGTTCCCACAAAAACATGTATGCAACATCAAAAGGTCTTTTAAAGGTTGTAATGAGGCATGACTAAAGGAATGATATAGAAATGTACTAGGCTTAGACCCCAGGAACTAAGAGAGCACGAACACTTTTACACCTTGACTTTCCACTCTTATTCCTTTTTCCATTTGTTTTTTTGCTTTGGGTGGCTACAACCTTTTCCTTTTAATAGCCTTTTTGACATTTTAATATTTTTCTTCTTTTTTTCTTTTTGCCTTTGGCTATAACCTTTATTTTTCTTTTTCTTAACCCATAACACATAATAAACCATTGTAGCCACCCCAAACTTAGTTTTCAAACAACACTTACATTGCTAAGTTTCCATGCTCTCCTAAATCCTAAGATTGGGTTAACATGGTTTTTTCGGATTTTTGACTTATAACATAAGGTCATAAAGAAACAATAGGCTTATTAGGCTCAATGTGACTAACTAGGGAATATTTATTAAGGTTGGTTCTTTTATAGGCCAAGTAGTGATTGCAAAGAAAATTGCCTAAATCATTTGATGCAAACATATAGCATGCAAACCATAAAGAGATTCAAGCAAATCCGGGAAAGTGTAACTTAAAAGTGACTCACACAATTTAAAAATAATGTTGGAGGCTCAAATTCCTCACCTGGATATTCGTAGCAAATTATTTGACCGAGATACATCCCCAATGTGTGCACCCCTTCACCCCAAACTTGTCATAAATCATGCAATCGCAATAAAATTTCTCAAGGTTTATTTTTCAATTTTTCAAATGGGGATCAATTTTCAAAACTTAGGGGGAAATAATCAAAAATCAACATTTTTCATCTAATCCATTTATGTTAAATTCAATAAAATCCTTTCAAGTTTACCAATACAAGACTCAACACACTTATGACTCGAAGCAAGTAGCAAAAAGCTAATTAAAAAGAGAAGGGTTTAGAAAAACTCATGAAGATACTTCCACCCAGATCCCATAGCCTGTAGTACAAAGGCTAAGAGTTGCTCAAAATTTAAGTCATTCCTCCTGGATCCCATGGCTTGTGGAGTGGAGATGGAAGAAGCAAGTGTGGGGAGATTTCATTGACTTCTTTAATTGCTATGATGAGCTCACTTCCTCCCGGGTCAAATGGTAACTCACCTCCTCCAAGAATGGCCTTTAAGTAAATAGATCCTCCAATTCCTTGCTCAGCATCAGCTCTGACTCGCGGGGCGAGACCTTGAAATTCTCCTTTTTGCTTGTTTTCTTCAATTTTCCAAGTTTTCTTGAGCTACACTTTTAACCTGAAAATAAAAGCAGCATTAAATGCTCTATTTGACTCAAAATTAGCATACATTACTAAAAACTACTTAAAAGACTCAAAATGTTTCTCGAGGACAATTAAAGCCAAATTTGGACGAAAACGATATTAAACTCAAACATTTAGCACACAAACCATGGCCTTACTAGTTATAAAACTAGATAAACTAGAGGCTTATCAATAAACCCCAGGAAAGCTTCCGTCATTCAGGTTAGGTGGATCGCATCTCAATCTGCAGGAGTGACTCTAAACACTGATGGAGCGACAAAGTCAGACTCTGGTGTAGCTGGTTGTGGAGGCGTCCTAAGAAGGGGAGATGGTAAGTGGATAGGTGGGTTCTCCAAAAATCTTGGGATAGCTTCTACTTATATGGAAGAATTATGGGGAGTGTTGGAAGGCCTTCAGCTAGCAAAAGCCAAGGGCTTTAATCATGTGGAGCTGCAAATGGATTCCAAGGTAATAACTGATTGCTTAAGGGGAGAAATCGAGGGAAGTTTCAGAGGATAGGGTTTGGTTAATCGAATTAGGCAGCTGCTTCAGGAAGACTGGCAGGTCCAGATCAAGCATGTTTTCAGAGCAAATAAGTGTGATGATGTGCTAGCAAATTTGGGTTGCTCTCATGATACTCAGATCCAGTTTTATGAGAATCCTTCGACTCGAAGTTTTTCAGATATATTTAGCTTATGCTTTGGGAGTTAGTACTCCCCGTACATTATCCTTGTAATTTTTCCTTGGGCTTAGACCCCTTTCTTCACCAAAAAAAAAATAATAAGATACTAATTGTTATTGAATAATATAAATAGTTGGTTAATTATATGATTAATTTTCATCATTAACGCAGATAGTTGAGTAAAAAACAAAATAAAGTGTGTTGAATATGTATTCTTTAATTGACAGATTTTTATTTTGTTCTTTAATTGTGATTCAAAAAAAAAAATTGTTCTTTAATTCTATTGGTTGCGTTAAATTCATAAGTTTTCGTCTCCTCACAAATAGCATATCTCAGATATAAATCTTATAGAATCCCAAAGACTTGATTTTCTTATTAATAATTATAAATTTATAATTTTTTTTAAAATACACTTCTCACTCTATACGAGCTAAGCATTTGAGGTAGGGGTGAGAATGAGTCAGATCGCTCGTCGGGAGATCTATAACCTAACATATTTAAGGCCTAACTCTGTCTAGCCTATTTAGTAAAAAGGTCAGGTCAAGACTTTTTAAAAAGCCTATATGCCTAAAGAGGTCAGGCATAAGGCTTTTAAAAAAAAGCTTATATGACCTATTAGGCCGGTCTATTTCACACATATACACACATAAATATATATGTCTAATATAATATATTATAATATATCATTTACAATGTTTATAATATTTGAAAGGAAAGGTCTATTGACCATGTAGTGACACTTGCCTATTTATTTTTTGAATGTTTAGTGATCTATTTATTAGTATAGGTCTTCCAACTTCTTTATCATTAGATGCCTACGAACCTATTTATAAGTGAAGACATATGACATATTTATAGGTGGATGCATATTTAAAGGTCTTGTTGATAAGTAAGCTTTTAAGTAGACTATCAGGCCAAGTCAGACTTTAAAGTAGGTCAGGCTCGGACCTTAAAAATTAGCTTTTATCAGGTTAATTGGCCAGACTCGGGCATCTAGATTGGAACGTAGACCAGGTTCAGGCTTGTCAGGACCTAATTCGATATAATCTATTCCCACCCATACTCTGAGGAATTACAATCCATGTCATTCCATTTCCACCATACATCGATTCGCACACATAGGTTTCCATACATATTGAAATGGTTCATTAAATGAACAGCTAAAAGCGAATATAAATAGAAGTTTGGCATAAAATATTAATAGTATCCTTCTAGAAGGCAAAAAAAAAAAAAAAATCTTTTTATATAAAATGTAGCATGTCACAGTTCATACTCTGCCAAAATTAGATTACATTAACACGTACCGAATCACAAGATCCTGTTTTGTGCATCTCTCATTTTTTACTAATACACCTAAGCATGAATTTATATAGACTCTTGTCATCTCGTTGTTTTATTTTCTGCTTGAAGGTGCCTCTCCTAAGGCCCCATTTGCCATGGCACAAGATGAAGAACACAAGCCCAAGGTCAATGAAAAAGTTCATTTTTTCAAGCTGTTTACTTTTGCAGACCGCCTTGACGTGACTTTGATGACCATTGGTTTCATCTGTGCTATAGCAAATGGGTTTTCGCAGCCTCTCATGACCCTCATTTTTGGGAAGCTCATCAATGCCTTTGGCACCACCGATCAGTTTCACATTGTGAAGGAAGTTTCTAAGGTATATTAAAAATCTAGTTACCCTTTTGGCATATGAAGGGTCCTTCTTCTTCTTCTTCTTATTTTTTTTTTTGTAATCTTTGGTAATGCATGTCATGCCCATTTGCTTAAAAAAACTATTCCATGAACACAACTTGTGTACAATAATTTGCAATCTAACTTATATATCTGGGATTGACACTTCAATTTTCTTTCAGGTTGTATTGTATTTTGTTTACCTGGCTGTTGGGTCTGGAATTGCATCATTTCTACGTAAGACAACACCATTTTCCCCTCCTTTTTTACTTATTTATTTGTTAGAGATAATTGCTTGCAGCTAACATTGTGATGAGAAGATATGAGGGTCATTTAATATATATGTTAAATGGTGCAGAGGTATCATGTTGGATGGTGACAGGAGAAAGACAAGCTGCACGGATCCGTAGCTTGTACTTGAAAACAATATTAAAACAAGACATTGCATTCTTTGACACTGAAACAACCACTGGAGAGGTTATTGGGAGAATGTCTGGTGACACCATTCTCATTCAAGATGCTATGGGAGAAAAGGTAATTAATTAACTCCTTTTCTTGTATAAAAAGCACCAAGTTTCATACCCTCCCAAGGATTATACTTCTAATGATCAACAACTCTTTGATTTAAACAGAACTGATCAAAAGTTTATGGCAGGTTGGGAAGTTTATACAACTTGTTTCATCCTTTTTGGGTGGCTTCGTGATTGCTTTTACAAAAGGATGGCAACTCTCTTTAGTTTTGCTTGCATGTATTCCTTGTATTGTCGTCGTTGGTGGAGTTATGTCCATGATGATGGCGAAAATGTCAAGTCTAGGGCAAACTGCTTATGCAGAAGCCGGAAATGTTGTAGAACAAACACTTGGAGCTATTAGAACAGTAAGACACATAAATCAATTATTGATGACTTTGAATGAGTTGCTATTATATGTAATCGTAGTCCTTATCTTCTTCCTGATATTTAATCAGGTTGCATCTTTTACTGGTGAGAAAAAAGCAGTAGAAAAGTATAATAACAAGCTAAGAATTGCCTATGCTACAACGGTTCAACAAGGGTTGGCCTCAGGGTTAGGAATGGGACTACTTTTGTTGATTGTTTTCAGCACCTATGCTCTTGCTATGTGGTATGGTTCCAAACTGATCGCTGATAAAGGATATGATGGTGGATCCGTCTTCAATATAATCATATCTATTAATACTGGTGGAATGTAAGTGATACATGATTTTTCATTGTTTGTGGAACTTGTTTATAGTTTATACTCATCATGCTTTGGTTGTGTATATATTATTACCCTGACTTGCAAACCTTATTAAACTGTTAAACTAGGGTGCTCGGTCAGACAACCCCATGCCTAAATGCATTTGCAGCAGGCCAAGCTGCAGCATATAAGATGTTTGAGACAATCAAACGAAAACCAAAAATTGATGCTTATGACACCAGTGGTGTTGTCTTGGAAGACATAAAGGGAGATATTGAACTGAAAGATGTTTACTTCAGATACCCTGCAAGGCCAGATGTACAGATCTTTGCTGAATTCTCATTCTATATTCCAAGTGGGACAACTGCTGCTTTAGTGGGTCAAAGTGGCAGTGGGAAGTCAACTATAATCAGTTTATTAGAAAGATTCTATGATCCTGATGCTGGAGAAGTACTTATAGATGGTGTGAATCTGAAGAATTTTCAAGTTAGATGGATAAGAGAACAAATTGGGCTTGTTGGTCAAGAGCCTGTCTTGTTTACAGCCAGTATCAAAGATAACATAGCATATGGGAAAGAAGGTGCAACTGATGAGGAGATAACAACTGCAATAACGCTTGCCAATGCCAAAAAGTTCATTGACAAGCTGCCTCAGGTACATATATAATAAATTCTTTTACTCAGGATATAAATATAAACACTCCTATTTTACAAAGGATAAACACTCCTATCTTACACACTCCTAATAATGTTTGCAGGGCCTTGACACGATGGTAGGAGGTCATGGGACTCAACTTTCTGGCGGGCAAAAGCAAAGAATCGCCATTGCAAGGGCAATTTTGAAGAACCCAAAAATCCTTCTTCTTGATGAAGCAACAAGTGCATTAGATGCTGAGTCTGAACGTATTGTTCAGGAAGCATTAGAACAAGTCATGTCAAACAGGACTACTGTAGTTGTTGCACATCGTTTGACAACTATTAGAAACGCTGACACCATAGCAGTCGTTCATCAGGGGAAAATTGTGGAAAAAGGTTATAAATACTTGAAGTTGAACCAAGTTTTTTTTTTTTGGTCAATAAATAGCTTTGATACATATATTTCATCATGTTTAGTCACTACCGCTATCTATGAAAAACAATTATTGTTTTTCATAAGAGATATTTGTTAGACATATACTTGAATCGAATATATTCACTTGGGCAATTTTCCTTTATATTCAGGAAGTCATGATGAGTTAATCAAGGATCCCGATGGTGCTTATTCTCAGCTTATTCGTCTACAAGAAGGAGCTAAGGAAACCGAAGGAAGTCAAAATTCTGAAGCTGATAAGTCAAATAAAAGTCTTAATTTAGATAATCACATGGCTAGATCTTCCACCCATAGAACATCCTTTGTGGGATCAATAAGCAGAGGTTCATCAGGTAGACAATCTCTCTCACTTAGCTTTGCTCTTCCTTATCAAATTGGCACTCTTCAATCTGGAGAAGGAGCTAAAGGGGATCTTGAAAGTAATGAACTTGATAATGACAAGAGGCAAAATGTTTCTATTAAACGTTTGGCTAAGTTGAACAAGCCTGAGGTTCCTGTCTTACTACTTGGATCCATCGCTGCAGCAGTACATGGTGTTATTCTCCCTATATTTGGCCTCTTGCTTTCATCAGCTATTAATACGTTCTATAAACCTCCAGAACAGCTTCGGAAGGAGTCTAACTTTTGGTCAGTACTATTTGTGGGTTTGGGTGTTATTACTCTGGTGGCTTTACCAGTGCAGAACTACTTATTTGGGATTGCTGGTGGAAAACTTATAGAACGAATTCGTTCCTTGACATTTCGAAAGGTTGTGCACCAAGAAATAAGTTGGTTCGATCTTCCTGCAAATTCAAGGCAAGTTACAAGATATTTACTTCTAGTAATGAAAGAGAAAGTAAAGACACATTCATTAACACATGTTAATTCCTTTTACTCATCTAATTCAAAATGAATTGCCTTGTAGTGGTGCAGTCAGTGCAAGGTTATCTACTGACGCTTCAACAGTAAGAACTCTTGTTGGTGACACATTGGCTCTCATTGTGCAAAACATATCAACAATCACAACAGGTTTAGTTATAGCATTCACAGCTAATTGGATTCTTGCTTTTGTGGTTCTGGCTGTGTCACCTTTGTTACTTGCACAAGGATACCTTCAGACCAAGTTTCTAAAAGGGTTCAGTGCAGATGCAAAGGTTAGATTAAATGCAATTTTGTTGATTTTATAAAATGGAAAGTAGTATTATTGTGGGTATAACAAGAATTCTTTGTCATCTATAGGTGATGTATGAAGAGGCAAGTCAGGTGGCAAATGATGCTGTTGGTAGCATTAGAACCATTGCATCATTTTGTGCTGAACCGAAAGTGATGGATATGTACCAGAAGAAATGTTTAGGGCCAGAAAAACAAGGTGTTCGGCTGGGGCTTGTTAGTGGTGTAGGATTAGGTGTCTCTTTTTTGGCTTTATATTGCACAAATGCTTTATGTTTCTACATAGGATCTCTGCTTGTGCAACAAGGCAAAGCAACTTTTGGAGAGGTTTTCAAGGTACTTCATTTATGGATGGTCCAACTTTATTCAATGTTTCTGTTGAACTGGTTCTTACTATAGGCTTTGTGCAGGTTTTCTTTGCTTTAACAATTACAGCAGTCGGTGTTTCCCAGTCTAGTGCCTTAGCACCAGATACAAATAAAGCCAAAGATTCTACAGCTTCAATATTTGAAATTCTTGACAGCAAACCAATCATTGACTCAAGCAGTAATGAGGGCATAACACTAGAAATTGTAAAAGGTGATATTGAACTTCAACAAGTCAACTTTAAATACCCAACAAGGCCTGATATTCAAATTTTCAAAGATCTGTGCCTAAGCATCCCAGCTGGAAAGGTAATCATTACTTCAGTATTAATTCTAATAAATAAACTTTTGGGTTGTACAAGTCAATTTCTTTAGAATATGTGAAGTAACAACATTTCTAATATATGTTTATGTAGACGGTTGCCTTGGTTGGAGAGAGTGGCAGTGGAAAATCAACAGTTATCAGCCTCTTGGAGAGATTTTATAACCCTGATTCCGGATGTGTATTAATAGATGGAGTGGACATCAAAAAGTTCAGACTAAGCTGGTTGAGGCAGCAAATGGGTTTGGTTGGTCAAGAGCCCATTCTTTTCAATGAAAGCATTCGTACGAACATAGCTTATGGCAAAGAGGGAGGTGCTACAGAAGAAGAGATAATAGCAGTAGCTCGAGCAGCCAATGCACACAACTTCATAAGTTCTCTTCCAGATGGTTATGACACCTCTGTTGGGGAACGAGGCACACAATTGTCAGGAGGGCAAAAGCAACGTATAGCCATTGCAAGAGCCATGCTGAAAGACCCTAAAATCCTTTTGCTTGATGAGGCAACTAGTGCACTTGATGCAGAGTCAGAGCGTTTAGTTCAAGAGGCTCTAGACAAAGTGAGTGAGAACAGAACTACTGTTGTGATAGCTCACCGTCTTGCAACAATTAAAGGGGCTGACATTATAGCAGTAGTGAAAAATGGGGTGATTGCTGAGAAGGGAAAACATGATGTGTTGATGAAGATTGATGGTGGTGTTTATGCTTCATTGGTTGCTCTCCATATGAGTGCATCATAAGAAGAAAAAAGGAAATCTTAATCTTGGTGCCTCCATAGGAGGAATAGGTAGCTGATGCCATTCAAGTGACATGGATAAGGTCAAATTTTGAAAGTGATTTAGCACCTTTTTGGGCTAGGCTTACTTTGCTATCATATTTATGCAAGAGATACTTCCATAAACCTAGTGTACCCATTTTTAGTGTACTAAGCTAATAGAGTATTGGACACATCATTATTAAACTAGTCAACATAACTTTGTTTAAAAAAAATAAATTAATGATGTGTCGATACTTTATTATATATATACTTCTTATTTGATTCTTCCATTGGACGCTCATGCCTCTAGCTGTAAAGACTTAAGACTATGAACATAGAATAGAAGGTAGGTTGGATCTTACTCACATGCTCATCATATAAACAACACAAGCTCACATATTACAACTTCAATAAATAATTCAATTATCCCCAAGGAGTCAAAATTGTGTCAATTTCAGACACTCTTTCTTCATCAAAAAATCTAAAAATCAATAGGATATTATTATTATTATTGATTAACCAATTCAGAAAGAACAGGTGAAGAAAAAAAAAAAAAACTAAAAATTGTGATGAAAAGATAAGAAAGAGTGAATAAAAGTGTGGAAGAAACTTATCTTGGAAGACGCGCGCCGTGGTGGAGCAGCAGCGAGGACTGGATGCTGGACGACGACAGCTTGTTGTATGCATGCAGTCTCTCTTTCCTTTTGCAGATCGAGTTTTAGAGGAGCCTTTATTCTACCACGCTTTCGTTACCTCTTTGTATTTTTTTGTTTTCCCCACATTTCGCTCTTTCATTTTTTCGTTATTTATTTATTTATTTATGGGAAAGGAGTGTATAGAATTAAGAAGGATCGGAGGAGAGCGCTCCTCTTCTTTGAATGAGTCATTTTGAAGGGAGGATTTTCCAGACAGTGAAATACGGTTTCCCTCCCTCTTTTAGGGGGTTGTGGTCCCCCTCTATGAAGTGAACATGGTTAAAGACTTCAGCCCATAATTCCTCTCCAAAGACAGAAGCCCACTTCCAGTGAACCATTCCTATATCATTCGTAGATAAATTCCAATCTAGCCACGCATATTGACCACTGCTGAAGAACCTGCTCCAGTGATCATCCTTTATTATTCTCTTCCAGAAGCTCTGAACCCCTTCACAGTCTCTGAGCATTTGCATCGATGTTTCAGGGTGAGAGTTGCATCTAGGACAAAGGTTGTCCTCAGTCATATTCCTTCTTTTCCATTCATCATTAGTGAGGAGCTTCCCATGGGCAATTTTCCAAATAGTAGCTCTAACCCTTGCCTGCCCCTTCCATTTCCAAACCTTTTGAAATATAGGGTTAGGAACAAGGGAAGAATGATCTGCATGGAGGGAGTAAGCTGATTTTAGAGTGAATTGGCCATCCGAAGCAGCATTCCAAGAAGGGAAATCAGTAGGTCCAGGAATCGGAGGGGGTATTGATGGCTACATCCTGCCATGAGTTTACAATTGATCTCCAAGTGTTAGAGGCATTAGGCTTGTTTGTGACAGTAGGCATTCCATTCGGGCCGCATTTATATTTAATCTTCGTTATCTGAACCCAAAGCCTCTCGGGATTGTTGATTAATTGCCATGCTAGTATTGACATATAGGCCTTGTTTAGGATTTTTAGATTCCTAAAGCCAAGACCCCATTGGTCCTTTGGTTGGCAGATTTTCTCCCAGGATATTAGATGGCATCTTCTTCTTGAATCACTGCTACCCCAAACAAATTTCCTGCATATAGATTCAGCTTCTTCGCATATAGCTAAAGGTAAGGTTGCAGTTTGCATCAAATAACTAGGAATAGAAGATAGACAAGACTGAGCTAAAGTAATTCTACCAGCTAGTGAAAGGTTATTTGCTTTCCAATTAGATAGTTTCTTTCTCATTTTATCTAACACAACACAAAGGATACTGAGTCTCTTGAAATCTTTTGGTGCAGCAAAGGGGCGCCAAGGTTGTCTGTTTTTTAAAAATTCAGCTCTTGACTCAGCTGATTTGCAACATCAGGATTGATGTTTTTTGAGAAAAAAACTTTTGATTTCTGTATACTTACTTTTTGGCCAGAGCATAGACAGAAATCCTGTAGAACCTGTTTTATAACTTGGACTTGATCCATGTTAGCTTCTGCAAAAAACACTAGGTCATCCACAAAGCAAATATGAGATGACATAGGACCATAACCACCTCTGCCAAAGACTAAAGGTTTCCAAGAACCTGAGTTCACCAAATCCTGGATTCTATGTCCTAATCTCTCCAACGCTAGCACAAATAGGTAAGGAGAGATTGGGTCACCTTGTCTCAGGCCTCTAGAGGCATTAAAGGAATCAGTTTTACTACCATTCCAGTTTATACTTAAACTTGAAGAGGAAATGCAGTGATAAATCAGATTAATAATAGGTAGAGGAATGTTGAGCAAATCTAGGGATTCCAAAATAAAGCTCATTCTAACCTATCATAAGCTTTCTCTAGGTCAAGTTTGATTATCATATAACCTTTGTTACCTTTCAAGTGATTTAGGGAGTGAATAGCCTCCTGCATCACTAAAATGTTGTCAATAGCAGATCTTCCAGCTATGAAACTACTTTGGTTAGGGGAAACAACATAGGGAAGAAAGCATTTTAATCTTTGGACAATAACTTTAGAGATAATCTTGTAACTAACATTACATAAAGCTATGGGTCTTAAGTGAGTCACCTTTGAAGGATCATCACATTTAGGAATTAAGGAGATAAGAGTTTGGTTCAAATCCTTAATGAGACTAGGGTTAGCAAAGCAGTTAACTACTAACTTGTAAATAGAATTACCAATGTGATTCCAATGTTTTTTGAAGAAGATAGGATGGTATCCATCTGGGCCAGGGGATTTGTAGCTTCCCATGCTGAATAAGGCCTTTTTTACTTCATCCTTAGTAACAGCCTTCTCAATAAAGGCTTTGTCCTCCTCTTTGATGGGTGGGAAGGAGGTTATGTTACTGCAATTCACCTCATCCTGAGGATTAGATGTATACAGGTCTGAGAAAAACTGAATAACATGGTTTTGCAGAGCTGAGTCATCATAGATCCACTGATCATCCCTATCCAGAAGAGCCATTATACGATTTTTCCTTCTTCTAGTGATAGTGGACTGATGGAAGAATCTGGTATTTGAGTCACCTAAAGTCACCCATTTGCTTTTAGCTTGTTGAAACCAGTAGCATTCTTCATGAGAGAGGATCATATTATATTCTTTCCACAGTTCTGATTTCAGAGAGCTAAGTCTTTCATTCGCCCCATTCAGCAACACATTGTTTATTTACTCAATCCTTTTCAGAATTCTGTGTTTTCTCCTGAAGATATTTCCAAAAACTTCTTTATTCCAGGATTTGAGATTAGTTGTAAGCCTGTTTAGGTTTTCATTCCAAGAGTTTGAATTGCACCATGAAAACTTGACTTGATTCTCAAAATCTGAATGATCCATCCAAGCTCCCAGAAACTTAAAATAGTTTCTCCATGTCCTGGTTGAACCATTATCAATCTTGAACAGAAGTCCACTATGATCAAATGACTCCAAAGGAGCATGAGTCACTGAGCTATTAGGAAATTTAGATTGCCAAGCAGAGTTGCATAAAACTCTGTCTAATCTTTGCTTTAGGTTACTCCTAGACCAAGTGAAAGGTGACCCTGAGAAGCCCATGTCAATGAGTCCACAGTCTTCAATGCAATCAGCAAAATCCAGGCACAGTCTAAAATTCTCATCTGCACCTCCTACTCTTTCTCTTGAAGAAGTGACAGAGTTAAAGTCTCCTGCTAGACACCCTGGACCCGGGTGGGAAGCATTAAACTCTCTAAGTTCATTCCATACTTCTTGGCGATTACCCACATTTGGGCTAGCTTAAATGACAGAATAGTACCAAGAATCAGGGGAATTTGGGTTGAAGTTGAGGTGAATGCAATATCTTGAGAAGGAAATTAAAATAGCAGGGAGGAAATTGGACTTCCACGGGCACCAGATGCCACCCGAGAACCCATTTGCATCCATCCTAGCACCTTCTACAAGCCCAATTTTCTGAATCACTCTGTCAGCAGTACCTCCACTTATCCTAGGCTCCAAAATAGTAACAAAGTCTAAATTGTGCCTATTAGGCTTTTTGAACAAACTGGGTTCGTTTTAGAAACTATTTATCAGTTTAAGATTATTCTGAAACTATTTATTAATGAGGGGTCCTTTTGGACATGTGACATATTTTATTTTTTTTCATTCTCGACGGGCGTCGTCACCGATCATCACCCTTCCAAGTCAAAGGGGCGATGACTCATTAAAAAAAAGAAAAAAAGAAAGATAATTGATATCAATAATAAGAGGTATAAAATAATAATAATAACAATAATAATTTACACCAATAAACATCAGTAAAATTTTTTTTTACCTTGTAATAGCATTAATGTCATCGTTACTCCCTATACTTATAGTATAATTTTTTTAGCGATGTTCCTTAAAAATTGTTGGTAGCTTTCTATTAATTCTTACAATGTAATATTTTTTACTACTGTAATAATTGATGAATATTTATTGGTGTAATTTGTTATTGTTGTTATTTTTTTATGACTCTTGTGATATTATTTGCTACTTGTTATTATGGGATTGTTTTTATTGCCTCTTGTTGTTTTAAATGGCTTTTTGACCAAAATGGGTTTTGTAACATCCTAAAAATTCAAATATAATTATTTTAATAAAAAATGGTAGTATAAGAGTTTATTATAATTGTTTTCTTTATAATAAAAATCCAAAGGGGTTCCACAATAATGTAAAATTGATTTTAAAAAAAATAAAAATAAAAATAAGGATAAGAACCTACCCTGGACTAAATTATTGTGGCAATAATGATAGGAAACATAAGCATATCAAGGCCCATGTTGTGTTACTCATTATAAATAGATAGTTTGAGTGTTTTAAACCCAATTTCGCATAATATGACTAGATACCTAACTTCAGATGGATATTTCGTAATCAAAGAGAACTTGTTTGAATTCGAGATCTGCATAAGAAATATAGCCCTGTCTCTTAGCTTTCCATAGACATCAAATTCGTCCAAATTGGATTCTTGTAACTCAAGTTATGACCAAATTCGTACACACTATTCATGTTCCAGTGCCAAAACCGTTTTTTTAAATTCTATCCACGTTTTGACTATCTAAACGTCGGTTTCAGATTTTGTGGTCTTCATAACAGTTGTAGACAATACTTTTATCTTTCCAACGATATAAAATTTATAATTTTTGAATGTCTATAACTCAAGATATGTGCGAAATACAGCACCATATGCGAGTAGTAAGCGGGCTTAGCGCGTTTTTACACGTTTTGGGCTATTGGGGGCTCTATAAATAGAATCTTAACACTCTTAGGGTGCGTTTTTGAATCCTAATTACACCTAGAAACTCAAAAACGGCTAAGAAGAGAAGAAATTCAAGGATTAAGAAGAGATAGTTGTGGAAGAGGGAGTCTAGGAAGAGGAAGATGATGATAACTCTTGGCAAACGTTAGGATTCGCATTAGGAAACTCTTAGAGCTATTTGGAGGTCTTCAAGAGGTGAGTAACAATACTTTTCATGAACCCTTTCCATGGGATATATGATTGCTTTTGTTGATAAGGGATTACCATGTGGTTTTGGGAGTCTTTAATTGACTTGATGCATATCGTTAGTAACATAAATTCTAAAATTGGGGTTTTGTTTAATAGGGGAATTAATTGATTAATTGATGTTGTAACGTGCTTATTCATGTATGATATGTTGTGATATTCATGATTGTTTGTTATTGGTGGAAGTTTATATGTTTAAAATTGAGGGAAATAGTTTGTTACATGCATGATACATGACATATTTGAGTTATAATATGTTGTATGATGTTTGCCGCAATACCACCTATGATAGGGGTATCTAAAAGTAATACCACCGTAATGGGGTATCGAAAGTAACATCCCCATATAATTGGGATGTCGAAAAAGAGCAATATCGCGTAGAAAGGGGTATCGAAAGTAACACCGCCACACGTTGGGGTGTCGAAAAGGGAGAAATACCGTCATGTGCACATGGGAGGTATCGAAATGGAAATGCCCCCGACATGAGGGTGACATCGAAACACTCCTCATGAGTAGGGGTGGGCAATGGGACGCCATTGTCGTGTGATGTGTGAATTTATGACATGCCGGCAAGAGACCAATTTAATTAGGGGGCTTTCGGGCCATTTGGATTAAAACATAATTTATTTGGTATGTGGAATGTGATGCGTTGAGATAAGTTGTTGTTACGTTATATGTTATTGAGTTGATGAGATTATTGTTGTTATTAAAAGTGTTTTCTTTTATATATATATTTTTGGAAAATTAGCGGGTGCCATGGACAGTTTTTTCGGTTACCGCACCGGCTGAGAACAATACTATTTTCGAAAATATTTTATAAAACTGTGTTGTTGATCATTGGGATTTTATATCTCATTATAAGTGTTGTTTTTAGAGTTCGAGGACATCGCTGTTGAGGACCCAGAGATCCGAGGAGTCATTTTTGTCATCACCTAGTTGGTCAGTAATGTAGTATGGTTGATGGTGCTGACGACGTTCTTTGGTTTACGTATTATTTTTCTCGGATTGTAATTAGACGCCCGGTTTTGAGGCTTTTGGTTTTTATTTATTATTCGAACGTATGGATTTATATTTATATTCATTACATGGATACTTTATTACTATATTATTTAATATGATGTATTTTCAGACTTTAAATATTTTTTTTAATTTTTCTTTATGAGATATATGTTTTAATTAAATGTTTTAAAGGATCTTTCTCGAAATTAATTTGGGTTACTAATGTAACGAAGGGCGTTACAGGTTTCTTTTAGAAACTATTTATCAGTAGCAAGTAGCAAATAACAATGACAAGTAGCAAATAATATCAAAAGAGGCATAAAAAAATAATAGCAATAACAATTTATACCAATGAATATTAATCAATTATTATAGTAGTAAAAAAAAATTACCTTGTAAGACTTAAAAGAAAGTTACCTGCAATTTAGAAGGAACACTGCTACAAAAAAAATTATACTATAAGTATAGGGAGTAACGATGACATTAATGCTAAAGTATCTATTTAAAACAACAAGAGGCAATAAAAAAATCTCCTAATAACAAGTAGCAAATAATATCACAAGAGTCATAAAAAAAATAATAGCAATAACAATTTACACAAATAAATATTCATCAATTATTACAGTAGCAAAAAAAATTTACCTTGTAAGAATTAAAAGAAAGTTACTTGTAATTCATAAGGAACACCGCTACAAAAAAAATTTATGCTATAAGTATAGGGAGTAACGATAACATTAATGCTAAAGTATCTATTTAAAACAACAAGATGTAATAAAAAAAATCCCCTAATAACAAGTAGCAAATAATATCACAAGAGTCATAAAAAAATAATAGCAATAACAATTTACACCAATAAATATTCATCAATTATTACAGTAGTAAAAAATAAATTTACCTTATAAGAATTAAAAAAAAGTTACCAACAATTTTAAAGGAACACTGCTAAAAAAAATTATACTAAAGTATAGGGAGTAACGATGACATTAATGCTATTACAAGGTAATTTTTTTTTTACTAGTGTAATAATTGATGAATATTTATTGGTGTAAATTATTATTGTTATTATTTTTTTATACCTCTTATTATTGCTATCAATTATCTTTCTTTTTTTTAATACTGGTAGGCGTCAGTCTGATTGGCACCTTTGAAAGCGTCAGTCTGACTGACACCTTTGACTTGGAAGGCGACAGTCTGACTGGCGCCAGACTGACGCCAGTCAGAGTGAAAAAAAATAAAATATACCACGTATCCAAAAGGACCCCCATTGGTAAATAGTTTCAGAACAATCTTAAACTAATAAATAGTTTCTAAAACGAACACAGTTTGATAAAAAGCCTGGATATTAACTTCCAAACAAACACACATTTAAAATCAAGGGTCTTGTTACAAAAAGAGCAATGTTTTATTAGAATTTTGTTTACATAATGTTTTATTAGAAAATATAAACAATGTATTTATTGATACACCAACTCTCATTTTCCCATAAAATTTTACCATTTTTATTTTTTAACTGATTATCATTTCCTAAAAATCAACTGTATGATACCAAAACTTTTCAGGTACAAGTGCCAGATAAAACATGTTATGATGCCTTTGTTTGTTCGAGCCACTAGTTGCCCCCTTTTCTGCTTGCTACTGACAATCGATGTTGAGTCATCTCGAAGTTGTTTCACCACAACTATCAAGGTGACCAGCAATGCCAGTCTAGTTGCCCCATTTTGAAACCTGCAAAAATAACGTATTCATACCCATTATGATAAAGAATTAATTTTTTGTTTGACAATATTTTAGGTTAAATAAATATATATATATATATTTTTATATGATGATGACATTGTTTTGTGAAAAAATTGTTTTGGCATATTATATGTACATGCATTATTAAATTTATAATTAAAATCCACCACTCTCTATATTACTTCATTTTAAAATTTTATAGTTATTTGTTGAATTTAATATATTAAAAGTATCTCCTGTATGTATTCAAAGTATTATAATATGTATAGATTTTAGTGAATGAATAGTGTAAATTTAATACATACTCTTCATTTAATAAATTTCAATTTTCTCTCTCAATTAAAGTTATTATTAACACCAACGAAGGTTGGTCCAGTTGATAAGGATTAAGCTCATATCTCATAAGGATGTGAGTTCGAATCCCACTGTTAATGTGAGGACCTCGATGGTGGGTAATTTATGAGCACAACTGTAAGTACTCTTTGAGTTGTGATGCCTACCCTGACGTATGAGCCCTCAGGACCCAACTCACCTAAAATTTGGTGGAACAAAAGTTATCATTAGCTACTTTTTCTTGTATCTTGCTAACGGATGCTTTGAAGATATGATTAAGGATTTGATGGAAATTTTTTTTTGGAAAATTGTTAGGCACACAAGGTGGGATCTCCCCTCTCAACCAGGTTGTGAATGTAATGTTAACACTTATATATATATATATATATATATATATATATATATATATAAATTAGAATTCTTATTTATTATTATTAAATTTTATTTATTACAATAAATCATAAAATATTAATCGTTATTAATATAATTACATAATTAATATTAGTCATTTATCATACTCACATCCAATAGGTCTAATCGTTTCTCACAGCCGATGTTTCAAGCCCAGAGCGACGCCCATTCTCCACGCCACGCTCCACGCACCTGTTTCACGTTGTTATTCCACGCAACCACGATCGACCACTCTTTTTTCTCGTTTGAGTCGAAATGTGGAGGCAAACACGGTGGAAGAGAGTGGGAGTATGGCGGCGACGACGGATCAATATATGATTTGTTCAATTCTAGCAATGGAGACTTAATGATCACTTAATAAACCTGGAGGGAAACTTATAAGGAAACCTAATATAGATGTGTATAAGAGACAAATTCATATTATAACAATGGCGTCTGAGAGTGAGAGTACCAATGGCGAGAGACCCCTCCTTCCTCGAAGGAGGAAGATCTAGTGGCACGTAGTACTAAAAAAGTTAAAACGAGAGAGGAGGAGGAAGCCCCAATGGATATTATGTCCATAGTTGCTGAAACCCCTATGACCCAAGGGTGGGACACGGTTATGGATACTGAGCAGGAGGGTGATGGAAAAGGGCTGGAGAATAAGCAGTCATATAAAGACATGCTCTTAAACATGAATATTGTAGAGGAGGAAGAGGTGATTCTAGAAACCATCCAAGAGATGGCAGGAATGGAATGGAGCAAAGAGAACAAAGAAACCCAGTTTAAGGAAGCTGAAATGCCTTTTGATCCTTGCCCTAAAATTAATATATCTCTGGAAGAAGCTGAGGAGTGGTGTCGGCCATGGAAGCAGGCACTTATTGTCAGATTGATGGGGAAGAGGATGACTCTAAGAATGTTACAGAACTACCTAGAGAAAAAATGGAGCAAGAAAGGCCCTATCAAAGTCATATTAGTGAGGAGTACTTTCTGGTGCATTTTAACCAGGAAGGAGTATAAGTTCGCCCTGTTTAAAGGTCTGTGGATGATTGTTAGTGAAAAAATTTCAAACTCTTAACAAGAATAATTCCGACGGGCTGACGGAGGAGGAATTGAAGTAAAGAAAGTTATGTTCTAAATATTGAAAATACTTAACTGATAAGAAAGTGTACATGTTGACGAAAAAATAGATTGACAAGTAGCTTTTTTGACGAAAGTCATAGGAGGATTGCCAAAGATATGGAAAAGAAAAAATGAGTAAGTCTCAAAATCGACAATATAGCCAAGATAAGTTGTCAAGCAGTTAATCCCGTCAAAGACAAGCCAGTTGACATGGAGCAGTTCAAGACATTGAGCAGTTATTGGAATTGTATTGACAAGCAGTTTAAATGTAAAGCCTAAGAGAACTACCAAGGACATGTGGCAGTCATTTAGATAGGAAGTTACTACTAGGTAGTTATTTTATTTGCCTATAAATACTAGTTATTACAATGTAATAAAGCAGGTTACTTGATACACATCCTACACATCTCGATCACACAGCAGATTTACGGATTACATTCAAGTATTCCCTCCATCCTTCTTATTGCAATACTATGGCAAAATTCGATGCCATTTTCATTTCTTCTGTTCAATTTCTTCATTTATTCTTACTCATTTCTAGCATTTCTCTTATATTCTTCTGTTAAATTCATTTAATTCTTGAGAGTTGTATCATTTAGATTTTACCCTACTTAACTTTTTTTTTTTAAACTTATATTTCTTCTTTTATTATAAACTTAGTTCAATTAGGAAGTTTTTTTCTACATATAAAACTACTTCCTCCTTTTAAATTTCAAAATTCCCCTTTTCAAATATAAACAATTTCGTTGTCAAGTTTCGTTATTGACAATAATCGGTACATTGTTTTCCTAAACTTATACACTTGTCATAGCATCAAGTCTTTGCCCCTATATTATTAGATTTGACTAACTTGTCAAATTCATACTTGGCAGACAATATATACACACATTCTGACGAGATTACCACATAACTCGTAGGTCCCACACTCGTCTGATCTATAGTTATTTGTCACGAAGGAGTTTTTGGATACCAACCAAAAACCAACGTTAACAAATTGGCACGCCCGGTGGGACGAGTTTAGAGTAACTCGTACAGTGTCATGAATTTGACATACAAATTTATTTGTATGCGTCTACGAAGTGGAAAGGTGGTTCAAACATCATCTATTTCCCAAAACTCTGAATATGAGTAGTGCAAGTGATGCAGGTGTAGTAGGCACTAACGTCGCTGTGTCAACGGTGGATGCGATTACACCAGTTGACAATATTCCCACAACCAGGGCTAACGCTACTAATGCAGGGAATAATAGCAATAATAGTTTAGGTGCGAGAAGAGGCATTTCTTATGCTCAAGTTGTCAATGGATTTGATGAAGTTGGCCAAGGAACACTCCCTTCACCAACTTCCTAGGTTTTACAACAAATAAATCCACCAACTACCGGATTGTCTCCACTGAGCGTTGTGAATTCAAACCCAAGAGGGACTACGCAACCTCTATCACAACCTTTGTATGGGATGCCTTATGGTTCGACTGCTGTCAATCCAAATACCCCATTTGCATACATACCATATCCAAATGGAATGACGATGGCCGCCCATGCATCTGGACAGGCAGGACCATCGACTGGGGGGCAAATTCCCAGTCATGCGAATGGGATAACAGGGTCAATGGTAGTAACCCATTCTCGACAAGAGCAACCAGTAGTAAGGCCATATATATCCCCACTAAGACAACCCCTGCAAAATATTGTTGGTTTGTCAGAGGCTACACTAGCCAATGTTCGACAACAAATTGACTATAGTAACCATGACATGGTGAATACATTTACTCAATAAATGAGTACAATGATTATGCCATTAATGGAAATACGAATAATGCATGCTTGACATTGGCAAATGAGATACATAGGTTAAATAGAGCCTTGGGCGTTGTAACCCCAGATGATAACCAAAATACCAATAGAAATCTCAATAGAAATGTCAATAGGAATAATCAACCACAGGGTGAACAACCACAAGTTATACAACTTGACGGATCTGAACAAGATGACGAACGGCCACAGCCCCATCGTCGGATTCCTTTGAGATGTGGAAATGTACATATTCTACAACCAGAGGAAGACGAAGATTTTGTCATAAACCAGGGTGTTGTTGGTGTGTTTCGTCAAAACGTTCTAAATCAAAACGTCAATCAAGTCATCGAGCGAGCATTGAATAGGTTTGGTTTTAACATAGGTTATGCTAATCAACCATTTTTTGCGTCGGCATTTCCTGATTGGGTCCAGCAGGTAGAAATGCCTCGAGGATAAAAAATACCCAAGTTGTCAAAATTCTCAGGAGAAAGTGGAGAATCGACAGTCGAGCACATTGCCCGATATACAATCGAGTTGGGAGATTTGGCTTTAGAGGAGGGATTAAAGATGAAGTTCTTTCCAAGTTCATTGACTAAGAATGCTTTTTCTTGGTTTTCAACTCTAAGGCCTAATTCCATACATTCTTGGAATCAATTAGAGAGGAGTTTTCATGATCAATTCTTTAGGGGTGACCTAAAGATAGGATTGACAGACTTATTTGGCATTAAGAGGATGAATAACGAGTCTGTCGATGACTACCTTGCCCGATTCCGTCAAATGAGGAGTCGTTGCTTCACCCATATCCCTGAGGCAGAAATAGTGAATATTGCTGCTGGGGGTCTAGATTATCATATTAGGAAGAAGTTGGTCAACCAACATCTAATTGATCTTGCCCAGTTAGGAGATAAAGTCCGACAAATTGAACAATTGAAAGCCGAAAAGGTTTTCAAGAAGAAGAAATTCCTCAAAAGAGAAAAGATTAACTTTGTCGGATGTAGTGAATCCGACGAGGAGGGCAACGATTCAGAGGAATATGAGGTAGATTACGTTGAATTAAAAAATGGTCCACCTGATATATGCCAAGCTTTGAAGCCTGCGAGGGCCAAAGAAAGGATTCCTTTCATCAATAATAAAGTGTATACATTTGATGTGACCAAGGCCGATTTAATATTTGACATATTACTCAAAGATAAGCAGTTAAAATTGTCAGATGATCATAGGCTTTTGAAAGCCCATGAGATTAAGGATCGGAAGTACTGTAAGTATCATAACACTTTTGGTCATGTAACTAATGATTGTATGCATTTCAGGGACATTATTCAGAAAGGTTTGGCAGAAGGAAGACTAAAATTTTCAGACAAGAAACCAGACATGAAGGTTGATACAGAACCGTTTGGTCCTGAAGTTAACAAGACAGACCGCCGAGTCCCTATGGGAATAGGCATGGTCAATATAAAAGTTGGGCAAAATATCCAGATGGATCTGTCTGATTCATTTGATATTTATCCAAAGCCGAGAGAACCTCTCGTCGATTTCATGACACGCAAGAAATCTGGTGGCATACTTAAAGTTTACCCAAGATGCGAAACATTTTATGATGAAGTGGCTGCCGAGAAGACCACGGTGCAGAAAACGCCATCTTATCGCCCACAAGACAGAACTGAGTCCCACAATGGTAGTAGCCAAGGCAAATTTTCACACTCGAGCAGCCATGCTGGGTCTAACAGTGTACATAGAAGTGCTGCATTTGTTGTTAACAGGCAGGCAAATAGCCGTCAACAAAACATGCATCAGACAAGACCTAGACAACTCCACATCGGAGGTTGGCTTAAAGAGCCAATCAGAGGATCAGTGGGAAACAACAGCTTTGTCGGTGGTAGATTCAATTCCGTCAAGACTAGAAAACCCCCGTCCAATGTAATGGTGGATCAATGGGTAAAGAATTCTGCCACGGCTCGTTATCCAGAGTTACGAAAGCAGAAATGGGTCAAAAAACAAGTTCAATGACCACAATCCACCCTTTGGAATGAGGATTACAGAAAGGGCCAACTAGACCAGAATGCTCAGATGACAGGACCTGGCTTGTTAGGACCATCAACTCAGCCGGCCATCTCTAAGAGCCAAAAAAGGAGGTTGCAAAGGCTCCGACAGGCTCAAAAGAAGAAGCTTGTCAGGCTAGGAGGTGTCACCATAAAAGAGATGCCTTCGCAGAATACTGGTTGTTTGGTTGCAATGGCTGACAACATAGCTGACAAGAGTGATGTCAAAATGAAGAGCATGATAGAGGCTCACCCAATGGAGATTGACATGAGGGTTCCTGTTACTCAAAACATGCCAAAGAAGCCTATGTCGCAGGTTTGTGTAGCAAAGAAAAAGGACTTAGAAATGTCGTCACCACCAACCAAATCCACAGGCAAATGGCCAGTTGGATTGGCAGACATGGAAAAGGTAGCAGGGCTTGAGAAGAAGTTCGAGGCGAGGATGCAAGATCGTCAGGTGGCAACATTCAAACCTGAATGTGATTTGACCAAAGAGGAATTGTCTTTTGATGTTGTTATTGAGGCATTAAACCATCCAAATGATGATATTAACATCAGCAGAGGCATGGACATGGAAGGCCAAAATGAAGATCTAACTGACATCATCAAGGCACTAGATAACTGTGGTGCAGGGGTAGCCAGGCCTTTGTCAGAAAGGTCAGGATCAGACGATGACGATGATTTGAGAAGAAATCATGGAAGAACTGTAGGAGGTGCATTCTTAGATGAGGATCCAGAGAATGAAATCATCTTGGAACCAGGCATGAGAATGAATATAGGATTAGTTTCCGTCATCCCAGCGGAATATGAAGGATATCTTGAAGTGGATGTTTCCGACGATGAGGATATGGTCGACAATGATAGAAATCCAGATGATTTTTGGATGTATGTCCAAGAGAATTTGGTCACCGTGTTCGACAATGTAGCCCAGTTAGAAAAGCCCATTGATGAACAAAGAAATCATTTAAGGCCATTGCATGTAAATTATATAATTGATGGGAGACCCACTAATAGAGTTCTGATTGACGGAGGAGATGCTGTCAATTTAATGCCTAGGGCAATGTTTAAGAAGCTAGGAAAAGATCAGTCGGACTTAATTCCGACAGACATGGTCGTCACTGATTTCAGTGGCAAAACGTCTCCATCAGATGGTGTCGTACTTCTCAATATCCAGGTTGGCACCGTCGAGAGAATGACATTGTTCGTGATAATTCCATCCAAATCAAGCTACAACTTATTACTTGGCAGGGATTGGATTCATGCTGTGGGAGCAATTCCTTCGACAGTGCACCAGAAAACAATCTTGTGGAATGAGCAAGATCAAGTGGAGATCGTAGAAGCAGACGATAGCACGTGTTACGCCCAGCAGTCACATGTGGATTTCAAAGTATATTCACCAAATGTTAGACCCGTGACTGCCAACGAAGGGGTCATTGATAAAGATGCGTTAGAAGCAAGCCTTCTCAGTCAATTTGGTGTAAAGATAAAGGAAGAGGCCGACAAGTCTCGGCCCAGTTCCGACAATGAGCCTTGAATCACAACTGAGAAGATTGTCGGCCTACATGGCCGATAGAGAAGTACACACTTCAGAGGGTGTGTTGGCATATTGTATCATTGACGACGGCCCTTTGGGTTTTGAGAAAGGAGCCGAAGTTAAGCAAAACGTTGAAGTAGAATATCCCCTGGAAGAAATAAATTTAGGGACGGAAGAAAAGAAAAGGCCCATTTTTATCAGTGCTTTTCTGCCAGAGGATTACAAACAAAAACTTGTCAGATTAATTACGGAGTATAAAGATTGCTTTACATGCGAATACGATGAAATGCCTGGTTTAAGCAGAGATCTTGTTGAACACCGGCTGCCACTTAGGGAAGATTACAAGCCTGTCAAACAGGCAAGTAGAAGGTTTACTCCAGAGGTACTGCATAAAATCAAAGAGGAAGTGCAAAGACTCCTTAAAGCAAAGTTCATTCGAACAACCAGGTATGTCGATTGGCTTTCTAATGTAGTTCCTGTCATTAAAAAGAATGGTAAAAATGAGGGTATGCATAGACTTTAGGAATTTAAATATGGCTACCCCCAAAGATGAGTATCCGATGCCAATAGCCGACATGCTTGTCGACTCAGCATCAGGAAATGAAATTTTGAGTTGTATGGATGGTCATGCAGGTTATAATCAAATTTTTATAGCCGAATAAGATGTGTCAAAGACTGGCTTCAAGTGTCCAGGAGCAATTTGGACATGTGAATGGGTTGTCATGCCTTTCGGTTTAAAGAATGCAGGAGCCACCTACCAACGAGCAATGAACACGATTTTCCATGATGTGATTGGAAAGTTCATAGAAGTATATATTGATGACGTGGTTGTCAAATCCAAAACCAAAGATGACCACTTGGAGCACCTGAAGCAAGGGTTTTAAAGGATGAGAAGACACAACCTCAAAATGAACCCAGAGAAGTGTAGCTTCGGAGTGTCAACTGCCAAATTTTTAGGCTTCCTAGTTCACAAAAAAGGAATTGAGGTGGACAAAAATAAATCCAAAGCGGTTATGGAAGCCTCAGCACCGACAGATAAAAAGGAACTACAATCCTTCCTAGGAAAGGTTAACTTTCTAAGAAGGTTTATATCAAATCTGTCAGGAAGAACAATAGTATAGTTGAAAGCAGATTAAAGCTTCATATGGGAGCCTTGTCACCAAGAGGCTTTTGACCAGATCAAGCAATACCTAGTCAATCCACCGGTTATGATGCCAGCAGTGCCTCGTCGACCGTTGAAGTTGTACATATCAACATCTGAAGACACTATTGGATGTCTATTGGCCCAGGATGATGATGATAATGCTGAAAGGGCCGTATATTATCTAAGCAGAGTCCTCAATGATGCTGAAAGAAGATATAGTGCAATAGAGAAGTTATGTCTAGCATTGTATTTTTCTTGTACAAAACTTAAATATTATATGATGCCATGTAATGTATTCGTTATTTCCAAAACTGATGTTATAAAGTATATGTTGTCAAACCAGTCCTTAATGGACGTATCGGTAAATGGACCATTGCTTTGTTAGAATATTCTTTACAATACGTACCATCTAAAGCTGTCAAAGGAGGGGCAGTAGCTGGCTTCTGGGTAGACCATCTAGGATTGGACGTGCCAGAAATAAATGTTGTCAGTTTACAACCCTGGAAACTTATATTTTGACGGATCAAGGCATCAAGGAGGTAGTGGAGTAGGAATCTTAATCGTGACTCCACAAGGAACTCCTACTAAGTTCATGTTTGAACTTAAGTATCCATGTTCCAACAATGAAGTTGAATATGAAGCTTTGATTGTCGGATTAGAGATACTAATAGAAATAAAAGCACGAAATGTGCATATCTTTGGGGATTCTCAATTGGTTATCAAACAACTTACTCAAGAATATAAGCGTGTCAACTACAATTTGACAAAATATTGTATCGTAGCTAGTCAGTTAATGAAGAAATTCAATGACGTAATTGTCAAGTATATTCCCAGAAATTTAAATCAAGAGGCTAATGAGTTGGCTCAAATAGCCTCAGGTTACAAGATATCTCAAAAGACTTTATCGAGACTAATGGAAATCAGAGAATTATTATATCCATTAGAAGAAAGAGATATTTTTGTTAATAATGTAATTCTTCCTAATGACTGGAGGTTGCCAATAATTGAATATTTGGAAAATTCAAGTCAGAAGGTAGATAGCAAAATGAAATATAAGGCATTGAATTACACAATGCAAGGAGGACTGTTATATAGAAGGTATGTTGACGGGACTCTACACAAGTGCCTGAGTGAGCAAGATGCTTATTTGGCTCTATCAGAAGTCCATGAGGGCATATGTGGAGCCCATCAGGCAGAAGACAAAATGAAATGGGTTTTTTGATGAAGTTTGTATTATTGGCCAACTATGATTAAAGATTGCATTTTGTTTGTCAAGTCTTGTGAACAATGTCCGAAACATGGCCATATACAAAACGTGCCGGCCAGCGAATTGCATTCTATTGTCAAGCCTTGGCCATTCAGAGGGTGGGCTTTGGATTTGTTTGGTCAGATACATCCTACTTCATCGAAAGGACATCAATTCATTCTAATTGGAGTGGATTATTTTACCAAATGGGTGGAGGCAGTTTGCCTTAAAGCGGTTACCCAGCAAGACGTAATTGATTTTATTG
Source organism: Sophora flavescens (assembly GCA_030762895.1). NCBI lineage: Eukaryota > Viridiplantae > Streptophyta > Magnoliopsida > Fabales > Fabaceae > Sophora > Sophora flavescens. The sequence continues at coordinate 99,026,506 of CM061062.1, forward strand.
AAAATCATATAGTTTGTCGATTTGACATACCCCAAACGTTGACAACATATCAAGGGTCAATATTCGTCGGCAAGAAAGTTGTGGAATACACTGGTTCTAGGCATATAAAAATGCTCACGTCTACACCATACTATGCGCAAGCTAATGGCCAAGTTGAGGCCATAAATAAGATCATTATTAGTCTTATAAAAATACATGTGGGTCGACAACCTAAGAATTGGTATAATACTCTTGATCAAATACTGTGGGCATATAGAAATTCACCCGGCAAAGGCGGCAGAACTTCACCATATCGGTTAACTTATGGACACGATCCTGTGTTGCCTATCGAAATCAATCTTCAGTGTACTCGCATTCAAAGGCAAAATGACTTGCCTACTAGCCAATACTGGAATGCGATGCTAGACAAATTCGATGAGTTAAGTGATGAAAGATTGATTGCATTAGAAAATTTGATTCGGCAAAAGGAAAGAATTGCAAAGTTCTATGATAGTCGAGTTAAGTTCAAATCATTTAAGGTAGATGATCTGGTGTGGAAAGTCATATTGCCCATGGATAAAAGATGTCGAGAATATGGCAAATGGTCACCTAAATGGGAAGGACCATTTAGAGTTGATAAAGCATTTTTTGGGAATGCTTATGCACTTGTCCATGTTGATACTGGCTCGAAAATTAAGTCAATTAATGACAAGTATTTGAAGGAATATAAACCGACAATGTTAGAAGTAAAAAATTGACAACGAAATGAAAAGAAAGGAGAATATTCACTACAAAGGAATACAATGAGATATTGTCAAAAGCACAGATTATCAGTCTAAGCCATATAGAGAGTGGAAATATGACAATATGTTATCAGAATACAAATTGTCAATTGAGGTTAATCTTATCCTAAAGTCTAAGACTATGCTAAGTTCGACAGCATTTTATCTTCCTCCCTTCGGCAATGCAGCAATATAACCTAATTTGTCGAGGCTTCATTGTGACACCCTTCTACCCCGCATGATAAAGGCCATAAAATCCAAAAGTCAATTAAACAGACATGCATAACCTGAATAAGAATTCAGTGAGTTGTCCATGGGTAGAAAAGTCCCACATGAACCAAGTTTCAAAATCGCGGAAATAAATAAGTTAAGGCAAATAAACATAATAAAACCCAACCCCGATGTCACATACAGAGCTGGTATAATCCTTCCGTATAACGGAAATACATCTAAACCAAAAGAATTAAAACATAAAAGCAGGCCCTAACTATGAGTGGCGGCTCCTCAGAGTCACTCCTCTCCGGGCTGCCCGTCATCCTCTGCAAATGCCGTTCAGGCCAAACACAAGCAACAAACGAAGGGGAGTAAGTTCATGTATACATAATCAGCATAGAGGTAGGAAGTAAAGTAAATCATGCAAGCATGGCATCAACATAGGCATATAGTTTTTAGCATGTATCAACGTACATCAACAACAACATCATCGAATATGCTATGCAATGCAAGGCACCAACTACCCTGCTACTCCAACTATGCATGTGGATCCAGCTAACTCAAGATGAACGACTTCGGAGTTACATATCCGTATTGGCCAATAAACACCAACACCAGCAGTCCACCTAACCTCGGGTAGACCCTATGGATAGCCAACGCACCAAACCATGGATGCCTCATCACGGGGGGCCACGGTTACCAAACCTTGGGTAACCTACCGTGGATGGCCGGATCGCCTTACTCTCGGACGATCTCCCCTATGTCGAACATCTCCCAACAACATCTTCAATGAAATGCATGTCAAACAGCAATCAACGACAAACACCACCACCTCCGCTTGCACCAACAAGTACTCGAGACTTAACAATAACGTTGCTTGGGCCAATAAGCACCCAAGACTTAACCATCAACAGTCATAACAACAACAACGTTATCCAACACATTATTGTGTCAACATATTCATATTAACAACAACAGCAACAGCAACAACATAATCACAAACCAAACATTATGAACATAAACATGAATAATCAAATATCCAACAACGACCACTAACATGTTATAATCAACAATCACAGCCTCATACGTATTAAAATCATTTAGTAACACATAAATACGGGGTTATGGGGACCCATTTTACTTTACTCTAACTCCAAGCCTATGTAAACACTACCCTTCTCCCTATACCTGGATTGAAGTTCACGTTTAAGAAGAAATAATATCCACTAGGGTCCCTGAGCTTTAAGATTCACCTACGAAACACATTGTGAAAGGCACATTGTAAAGAACTTAAAATCGGCAGCAATTACCACAAAATCCGCCACTGTGTTTGCCTTATATCTCACAAACCAGACATTATTTTACCAATTTGAACGTTAAGAATAAATATATACCTTTAATTTATCTTGTGCAAAAGTTTCAGCTAGATCCAACGGTTACTGAGCACAGGATGATCCTCTCAAGTTGACTGGCCTGGAGCTACCCGAGTTGAACTCAAATCAAACTTATAAGATGAATAACTCTCACTATATGGATTAAACAGAAATTCCCACCGTTGGATATGAATTAATATAAGCCTAGGAACTCTATATGAATTTGGAACAAGATCCAACGGTATATGTAGAAGTAGTGAAGGATTTACCGGAACTATTCCATCGGGTTTCAAGTTTTCAGCAATGGTTGTTTTGGTCTATAGGTTACGCTTTCTTCTCTCCTTTTTAAGCATAAATAACCATCCTTTATATAGGCTTAGAAACTCTATAAATCTGCCCAAAATTCGTGCTCCTTGGTGGCCTAATTAATATTCCGTGGTTGGTGAATGTTCTTGCTTTTGTCTCCCACTAAACCTTGATTATTGGTTTTTCTTTCATGATGGGCTCCAGTAATCCATAAATCACTCCATGTTTTGCTCCACTATGAGTTGTTTTGAGGTGTTATCTGATTGTGGTATGGTTGGTGGGGTTGGTGAGTCAAAAAGAATGAAACAAAAAGCATTGCACTAATTATCCCACCTAATCTTGCACTAATTATGCCATATGATTCCTTCACTTTTCACCTAACCCATAAATGATATTTCTGACCAATATTTCGAAATCAATTCAATCCTAACAGATATATCTTCAAATAAGCTTTCCAAGTAGTGCTCATATACTTAATTTGGGTTTGAAATGGGTGAGATAGGCCCAAATTAGTGGAGGTAAATCCAAAATCCGCACAAGCTGGCCTGCTCCACAATTGATTATTTTTGACAACCTAAACTTCCGAATTTGATTTATATCTCTCAATTAAAGTTGTAGAAAATTTTCTTATCTTTCCAATGCCACAAAGATCACCTATATCGGACATCTAGAACTCAATATATGACCAAAACGGTGAAACGTGTTACTAGGACTCTAAAAGGTTTTAGTCTTTCTAAGGCTAAACTTTCCAAAAATGAACTTAGATGCCAAGTACAATCTAAAACCCATATTCAAACATATATGTCATATATATATAAATATATTAAGATTATTTATGAAAGAAAATGGGGTGTTACAATTCCACCTCCCTTAAAAAAAATTTCGTCCTCGAAATTTCTACTAACCTGAACTGAACAGATGCGGGTATGCTTCCTTCATCTTGCTTTCCAATTCCCAGGTAGCATTTTCCTCAGCCGCCCCGCCCCAAACCATCTTGACCAAAGGGATCTCCTTTCCCCTAAGCTACTTCACCCTCCTATCTTCGATCCGAATAGGTAACACCTCGAACGTCAGGTTCTCCTTTAATTGTATTGTATCGGGAACTATCACGTGACTAGGGTCATGGATATACTTTTGGAGTTGGTAAATATGAAAGACATTATGAAGGTTGGATAAAAACGGGGGTAAGGATATCTGGTAGGCGACTTCGCCGACTCTTTTTAGAATTTGATAAGGACCGATGATTCTGGGAGTAAGTTTCCTCGCCTTCATCACTCTACCAACCCCAGTTGTCGGGGTAACTCTCAAGAACACATGGTCACCTTCCTGGAATTCAAGTGCCTTCCTCCTCTTGTCATGGTAGCTCTTTTGCCTACTTTGTGCCACTCTCATCCTTTCCTGGATCATCCTTACTTTCTCAGTTGTTTCTTGCACTATTTCTGGTCCTAATACCAAACTATCACCAGGTTCACTCCAACACAAAGGTGTCCTACATCTCCTTCCATACAGAGCCTCATAAGGGGCCATGCCAATGCTGGAATGGAAACTATTATTGTAGGAAAACTCTATCAGGGGCAAAAACTTGTCCCAACTACCTGGCTGTTCAAGCACACATGCTCTCAACAAGTCCTCTAAGGACTGGATGGTCCTCTCAGACTGCCCATCGGTCTGAGGGTGATAAGCTGAGATAAGCCTAAGCTTCGTATCTAAAGCATTCTGGAAGCTCTCCCAAAACTTCGAGGTAAACCTCGGGTCTCTATCGGACACTATGCTGGAGGGTACATCATGAAGCCTAACTATCTCTTTGATGTACAACTTGGCTAGTTTTTCTAAAGGATACTCCATGTTCATCGGGATGAAATATGCAGATTTCGTCAGTCTATCTACCACAACCCAAATCGCCTCAAAACCTGCTGGAGTCCTAGGGAGTCCAGACACAAAATCTATGGAGATGTTGTCCCATTTCCAAATTGGGATGCTTAAGGGTTGCAACATACCTGATGGCTTCTGATGCTCTATCTTAGCCTTCTGACAGACTAGACATGCATAAACGAATTCGGACACATCCATTTTCATCCTAGGCTACCAAAACATCTTCTTAAGGTCTTGATACATCTTGGTGGCACCTGGGTGCACACTCATTCCGTTCCTATGCCCTTCTTCTAAGATCATCCTTCTGAGCCCGAAAACATCTGGTATGCACACTCTATCCTCAAACCTCAAGATATCATCCGCTTCAACTCTAAAGCTACTAGTTCTACCCTGTGCGAGCGATTCTCGCTGGTCGAGGAGAAATTGGTCTAACTTCTGGCCCTCTCTAATTTGATCCATCAAATTGTTATTAATCCTTAAGGTTCCAAGCCTAATGCTCTTAGGGGTAAACTTACAACCTAGGTTAAGGTCTCTAAACTCCTCAATTAGGTCCATCTCCCTAACCATCAAGGCGGAGATATGCAGGGTCTTTCTACTTAAGGCATCGGCCACCACATTGGCCTTACCCGGGTGATAGATCAATTCGAAGTCATAATCCTTTAGGAACTCCATCCATCTACGCTGTCTCATATTCAACTCTTTTTGATCAAAGAGATACCTCAGGCTCTTATGATCACTAAACACTTCGAACCTCGAGCCGTACAGGTAATGCCTCCAAATCTTTAAGGCGAATACCACAACTCCTAGCTCTAGATCATGGGTAGGGTAGTTCTTCTCGTGGGTCTTTAGCTGCCTAGAAGCATAAGCTACTACCTTACCATTCTGCATCAGCACACCGCCTAAACCTTGCTTTGAAGCATCACAGTACACTACAAAAGGCTCATTAGGGTCTGGCAAAACTAGCACCGGTGCTGACGTCAACCTATTCTTAAGGATCCGGAAACTTTCCTCACATCTGGAGTCCCAGATGAATAACTGCCATTTTCTGGTGAGACGGGTTAAGGGTAAAGCTATCTTGGAAAAAACCTCTATGAACTGCCTATAATACCCAACTAACCCCAAGAAACTTCTAATTTCGGTCACAGATCTCGGTGCTTCCCACTGGAGCACTATTTCCACCTTGGCTGGGTCCACCGCAATGCCACCCTTAGAGATGACATGTCCTAAGAAACTTACCTCTTCCAACCAGAACTCACACTTAGACAACTTAGCGTACAACTTCTTGTCTTTAAGAGTTTTCAATACAACCCTCAGGTGTTCTTCATGCTCCTCTATTCCCTTGGAGTACACTAAGATGTCATCTATGAAAACCACCACAAACTTGTCCAAGTAAGGGTGAAAGGTCTTATTCATATAATCCATGAACACAGCAGGAGCATTGGTCACACCAAAAGGCATAACCAGGTACTCGTAGTGGCCATAGCGCGTTCTAAATGCAGTCTTCGGGACGTCCTCATACTTTACACGAATCTGATGGTACCCTGATCTCAAATCTATCTTCGAGAAGACGCAAGCGCCTCTCAACTGATCCATAAGGTCATCAATCCTAGGAAGGGGATACCGGTTCTTTATCGTCACCTTGTTGAGCTGTCGATAGTCGACGCACAACCTCATACTACCATCCTTCTTCTTTACCAACAACACAGGTGCTCCCCACAGGGACACACTCGGCCTAATGAACTGCTTCTGCATCAGGTCTTCTAACTGCTCTTTCAACTCAGCTAACTCTAGAGGGGACATCCTATATGGTGCTATGGAGATCGGCCCAGTGCCAGGCACTAAGTCTATGGCAAACTCTACATCTCGTTCTGGGGGTAGTTCGTAAACATCTCCCGGAAACACTTCAGGAAACTCTCGCACTATCGACAAGCTGGAGACATTAGAAGGTTGGCTCTCTACTTCCAGAGAAGCTAACATCATGTATAAATGGGCTTCATCACGAATCGAAGCTTGAACTTGGTTGGCAGATAGAAGGTTCGGATTCTTAGACTCCGTCGAGGTAGCGAAAATCAAAGTTTTGTCAAAACAGTTCAACAGGACATGGTTGGAAGATAACCAGTCCATGCCAAGGATCACATCAAGGTCTTTGAGGGGAAGGCATACAAGATCAACAATGAAAGTTCTATTATCAATGGTGATACGACAGTTCTTGCATGCATGAGAATTAAGGACAGGCTTATTCGTAGGAGTAGACACTAATAAGTCAAAGTCCAACAAAACAACAGGTAAACCAAGGTTCTTGACCCTTATATCCGCCGGAAAGTACTTCTCCAAGAACCTCCGCCGGAACACCACCCAAGTAACCGCTGTGTGTTCAGCCTCCAACCTGTGGCGACAATTATCCCACCAATGTTCTGCCTCCTCTATCATCATGAAGGTAACGAATATCAGCTTTTGTCGATCGTTGCAGTCCATCGCTCGGAAGATCTTCTCAGTCTCCTGCAACCACAACATGGCTCCTTCTGGATCATACGCCCCCTTGAAGGAAGGCGGGTTGTTCTTCTGGAACTTATCAAGTCCCTGGAACTCGGCCGGTCCACTGTTGTGGTTCTGATTATTCTATCCGATAGCACGGGCAACTAGTGCCAATGCATCAGCGATAGCTTGATCGTTTCGTCCGCGTCCAGCCATCAGTTCCTGCACGAGATCAAGACAGTCCCTTAGGCACATAAACTCGCACACCAGCTTCTACTTGAGCATCATTGTCTATACAAGTATAGACATTTCAAACAGAGTACACATCAGACTCATAACAGACTTATACCACGGCCTGATAGGACAGACCTGCTCTGATACCACTAAATGTGACACCCTTCTACCCCGCATGATAAAGGACATAAAATCCAAAAGTCAATTAAACAAACATGCATAACCTGAATAAGAATTCAGTGAGTTGTCCATGGGTAGAAAAGTCCCACATGAACCAAGTTTCAAAATCGCGGAAATAAATAAGTTAAGGCAAATAAACATAATAAAACCCAACCCCGATGTCACATACAGAGCTGGTATAATCCTTCCTTATAACGGAAATACATCTAAACCAAAAGAATTAAAACATAAAAGCAGGCCCTAACTATGAGTGGCGGCTCCTCAGAGTCACTCCTCTCCGGGCTGCCCGTCATCCTCTGCAAATGCCGTTCAGGCCAAACACAAGCAACAAACGAAGGGGAGTAAGTTCATGTATACATAATCAGCATAGAGGTAAGAAGTAAAGTAAATCATGCAAGCATGGCATCAACATAGGCATATAGTTTTTAGCATGTATCAACGTACATCAACAACAACATCATCGAATATGCTATGCAATGCAAGGCACCAACTACCCCACTACTCCAACTATGCATGTGGATCCAGCTAACTCAAGATGAACGACTTCGGAGTTACATATCTGTATTGGCCAATAAACACCAACACCAGCAGTCCACCTAACCTCGGGTAGACCCTATGGATAGCCAACGCACCAAACCACGGATGTCTCATCACGGGGGGCCGCGGTTACCAAACCTTGGGTAACCTACCGTGGATGACCGGATCGCCTTACTCTCGGACGATCTCCCCTATGTCGAACATCTCCCAACAACATCTCCAATGAAATGCATGTCAAACAGCAATCAACGGCAAACACCACCACCTCCGCTTGCACCAACAAGTACTCGAGACTTAACAATAACGTTTCTTGGGCCAATAAGCACCCAAGACTTTACCATCAACAGTCATAACAACAACATCGTTATCCAACACATTATTGTGTCAACATATTCATATTAACAACAACAGCAACAACATAATCACAAACCAAACATTATGAACATAAGCATGAATAATCAAATATCCAACAACGACCACTAACATGTTATAATCAACAATCACAACCTCATACGTATTAAAATCATTTAGTAACACATAAATACGGGGTTATGGGGACCCCTTTTACTTTACTATAACTCCAAGCCTATGTAAACACTACCCTTCTCCCCATACCATGATTGAAGTTCATGTTTAAGAAGAAATAAGATCCACTAGGGTCCCTGAGCTTCAAGATTCACCTACGAAACACATTGTGAAAGGCACATTGTAATGAACTTAAAATCGACAGCAATTACCACAAAATCCGCCACTGTGTTTGCCTTATATCTCACAAACCAGACATTATTTTACCAATTTGAACGGTAAGAATAAAGACATACCTTTAATTTATCTTATGCAAAAGTTTCAGCTAGATCCAACGGTTACTGAGCACAGGATGATCCTCTCAAGTTGACTGGTCTGGAGCTACCCGAGTTGAACTCAAATCAAACTTATAAGATGAATAACTCTCACTATATGGATTAAACATAAATTTCCACCGTTGGATATGAAGTAATATAAGCCTAGGAACTCTATATGAATTTGGAACAAGATCCAATGGTATATGTAGAAGTAGTGAAGGATTTACCGGAACTGTTCCACCGGGTTTCAAGTTTTCAGCAATGGTTGTTTTGGTCTATAGGTTACACTTTCTTCTCTCCTCTTTAAGCATCAATAACCATCCTTTATGTAGGCTTAGAAACTCTATAAATCTGCCCAAAATTCGTGCTCCTTGGTGGCCTAATTAATATTCCGTGGTTGGTGAATGTTCTTGCTTTTGTCTCCCACTAAACCTTGATTATTGGTTTTTCTTTCATGATGGGCTCCACTAATCCATAAATCACTCCATGTTTTGCTCCACTATGAGTTTTTTTGAGGTGTTATCTTATTGTGGGATGGTTGGTGGGGTTGGTGAGTCAAAAAGAATGAAACAAAAAGCATTGCACTAATTATCCCACCTAGTCTTGCACTAATTATGGCATATGATTCCTTCACTTTTCACCTAACCCATAAATGATATTTCTGACCAATATTTCGAAATCAATTCAATCCTAACAGATATATCTTCAAATAAGCTTTCCATATAGTTCTCATATACTTAATTTGGGTTTGAAATGGGTGAGATAGACCCAAATTAGTGGAGGTATATCCAAAATCCGCACAAGCTGGCCTGCTCCACAATTGATTATTTTTGACAATCTAAACTTCAGAATTTGATTTATATCTCTTCATTAAAGTTGTAGAAAATTCTCTTATCTTTCCAATGCCACAAAGATCACCTATATCGAACATCTAGAACTCAATATATGACCAAAACGGTGAAACGTGTTACTAGGACTCTAAAAGGTTTTAGTCTTTCTAAGGCTAAACTTTCCAAAAATGAACTTAGATGCCAAGAACAATCTAAAAACCATATTCAAACATATATGTCATATATATATAAATATATTAAGATTATTTATGAAATAAAATGGGGTGTTACATTCATTCCCCATTTGATGAGGTTTCAGCTGCTCCATATGTCGAGGATGCGCAGAAACACGGAGAAGGAGACGATTGAAGCAGATCTCACCATCATTTAACCCAGAAGGTTGTAGTTGCTATGGTGCAATAAAGATAACACCAATAGAGAACCATTACCTTCCAGGATGAAGATGATGGAACTAGAGCAAGATGCACTCGTTCCGTAATGAGATCGGCTTCTCACCAGATGTGCAGCGAGGTCAGCTCTAGATGTTACGTGGGTTGCTGACCTCCACTGCGTTTTTTACGTTGGTTATTGACCTTCACTAAGAATATGACCACCAAAATAGAAACTTTGGTATAAGATCTTAAGGTAGTAAGGTCAGACTCCCATGGGGGAAGAAAGAGGAATGAATGAGAGCCTTTTTTAGATGGAAGCATATTATGTGAAATACTCAACTCTGAAATCGTTTGTTTTGCAAACCTCATTATTTATAGTTGGTCCAGAGAGACAACGAATTTAATGCGAGTTGGTTTACCAAAGTTTCGAAACTTATTATGGCATTTATAACGATTTGATAAGCATGAGTTACGAAGTTGATTGGAAACATGCAGTCAAATCAAACAGTAGATAAACGTGCAGATAAGAAAAGACATTTTTTATTAATCAACGATTGTCGGAAGTCACAAGATTAGAGCTTGACAAAGAAAAGAATTACAACTGTCAATTTTGGCCTAAGTTGAAATCAAAGGATAACTGATCCCATGCAAAGGAAAGGTCAATCTTGTCAGCAGTAGCAGCTTCATATTCAGGCTGTAATACGCGGAGTTTGCCAACTACACTTTCAGTTTTCCGGCCAAGTTGGATAGATTCGTCGTCAATAGCTTTGACTTTGTCTCTACTCTTTTCTAGAGATTTGTCAAACTTGGCACATTTTAGATCTGTCAATTCAATCTCTGCCAACAGTTTCTTCCGATACTCCAGGAGACTCTCTTTGGTATGAGTTCCGGTGGAAATGAGGTCAAGTTCCTTTTGTTTAGAAGTTTCCAGATCTCGGAACCGAGCTAAGAGATCATCTTTAATCTTTTCTTTCTCCTCATAAGAAGGAATGACGGAAGTCATCCTTTCTAACTTCCCAGAGAGCCACTCCCAGAATTTATAGATGGAGAGAAAGTGTGTACGGCTCGACATGGGGAGATTGGAATGGAGAGGAGTGATATCTTTAATGAGTCGTGACAACTCTTGTTGAATGCTAGCATCGGATAAAAGTGCATTAAAAGAATTTTCAAGAAGAGCCTGGAGATCATGCATAAGGTTGGCGACTCGAGAATCACTGGAGTCATGTTGAGTTGATGAAGAGTTGTCAGAAAGTGTTGATTCTTTTCGGCTTACTTTCGACAGCATATTAATCCAAGTGTTGAAGTGAAGAGCCGGTTTAGGGTCAGGAGACTTCATGATTGGGGGTCTGATTGCAGGTGGAGAAGGAACGATAGGAATTGTTTCAGCCAGCAGGGCTTCTATGTCAATATCCTTATCTGGAATTTCAATCATGATGGCAGTCTCAACTGGTGTGTCGGCTATGGAAGTTGGAGTGATTGAAATGTGATGATGAGGGCTGGGGGGCATTTCTAGATTAGATGCAAGATGTTGAGGATCATCCGTCAGACCTCTAGGAGGATTAGCAAAGATATGGAAAAAAATGACTATGTCTCAAAATCGACAATCTAGCCAAGATAACTTGTCAAGCAGTTAATCCCGTCAAAGACAAGCCAGTTGACACGGAGCAGTTCAAGACATTGAGTAGTTATTGGAATTGTATTGACAAGCAGTTTAAATGTAAAGCCTAAGAGAACTGCCAAGGACATGTGGCAGTCATTTAGATAGGAAGTTACTACTAGGTAGTTATTTTATTTTCACTATAAATACTAGTTATTGCAATGTAATAAAGGAGGTTACTTGATACACATCCTACACATCTCGATCACACAGCAGATTGACGGATTACATTTAAGTATTCCCTCCATCCTTCTTATTGCAATACTATGGCAAAATTCGATGCCATTTTCATTTATTCTATTCAATTTCTTCATTTATTCTTACTCATTTCTAGCATTTCTCTTATGTTCTTCTGTTAACTTCATTTACTTCTTGAAAGTTGTATCATTTAGATTCTACTCTACTTAACTTTTTTTTTAAACTTATGTTTCTTCTTTTATTATAAACTTAGTTTAATCAGGAAGTTATTTTCTACATATAAAACTACTTCCTCCTTTTAAATTTCAAAATTCCCCTTTTCAAATATAAACAATTCCATTGTTAAGTTTCGTTATTGACAATAATCGGTACATCTTTTTTTTCCTAAACTTATACACTTGTCATAGCATCAAGTCTTTGCTAGTATATTACTAGATTTAACTAACTTGTCAAATTCATACTTGGCAGACAATATATACACACATTCTGACGAGATTACCGCATAACTCGTAGGTCTCACACTCGTCTGATCTATAATTATTTGTCACGAAGGAGTTTTTGGACACCAACCAAAAACCAACATTAACAAATTGGCACGCCAAGTGGGACGAGTTTAGAGTAACTCGTACAGTGTCACGAATTTGACATACAAATTTATTTGTATGCGTCTACGAAGTGGAAAGATGGTTCAAACATCATCTATTTCCCAAAACTCTGTGAATATGAGTAGTGCAAGTGATGCAGGCGTAGTAGGCACTAACGCCGCTGTGTCAACGGTGGATGCAATTGCACCAGTTGACAATATTCCTACAAACAGGGCTAACACTACTAATGCAGGGAATAATAACATTAATAGTTTAGGTGCGAGAAGAGGCGTTTCTTACGCTCAAGTTGTCAATAGATTTGATGAAGTTGGCCAAGGAACACTCCTGTCCCCAACTTCCTCGGTTTTACAACAAATAAATCCACCAACTACCGGATTGTCTCCACGGAGCGTTGTGAATTCAAGCCCAAGAGCGACTACGCAACCTCTGTCACAACCTTTGTATGGGATGCCTTATGGTTCGACTGCTGTCAATCCAGATACCCCATTTGCATACATACCATATCCAAATGGAATGACGATGGCCGCCCATGCATCTGGACAGGCAGGACCATCGATTGGGGAGCAAATTCCCAGTCATACGAATGGGATAACAAGGTCAATGGTAGTAACCCATTCTCGATAAGAGCAACCAATAGTAAGGCATATATATCCCACTAAGACAACCCCCGCAAAATATTGTTGGTCTGTCAGAGGCTACACTAGCCAATGTTCGACAACAAATTGACTCTAGTAACCATGACATGATGAATACATTTACTCAACAAATGAGTACAGTGATTACGCCATTAATGGAAAATACGAATAATGCATGGTTGACATTGGCAAATGAGATACGTAGGTTAAATAGAGTCTTGGGCATTGTAACCCCAGATGATAACCAAAATACCAATAGAAATCTCAATTGAAATGACAGTAGGAATAATCAACCACAGGGTGAACAACCACAAGTTATACAACTTGACGGATCTGAACAAGATGATGAACAGCCCTTGCCCCATCGTCGGATTCCTTTGAGACGTGGAAATGTACATATTCTACAACCAGAGGAAGACGAAGATTTTGTCATAAACCAGGGTGCTGTTGGAGCGTTTTGTCAAAACGTTCTAAATCAAAACATCAATCAAGTCGTCGAGCGAGCATTGAATAGGTTTGGTTTTAACATAGGTTATGCCCATCAACCATTTTTTGCATCGACATTTCTTGATTGGGTCCAGCAGGCAGAAATGCCTCGAGGATACAAAATACCCAAGTTGTCAAAATTCTCAGGAGAAAGTGGAGAATCGACAGTCGAGCACATTGCCCGATCTACAATCGAGTTGGGAGATTTGGCTTTAGAGGAGGGATAAAAGATGAAGTTCTTTGAGTTTATTGACTAAGAATGCTTTTTCTTGGTTTTCAACTCTAAGGCCTAATTCCATACATTCCTGGAATCAATTAGAGAGGAGTTTTCATGATCAATTCTTTAGGGGTGACCTAAAGATAGGATTGACAGATTTATTTGGATTTAAGAGGATGAAAAATGAGTCTGTCGATGACTACCTTGTTCAATTTCGTCAAATGAGGAGTCATTGCTTCACCCCTATCCCTGAGGCAGAAATAGTGAAGATTGCTGCTGGGGGTCTAGATTATCATATTAGGAAGAAGTTGGTCAACCAACATCTAATTGATCTTGCCCAGTTAGGAGATAAAGTCCGACAAATTGAACAATTGAAAGCCGAAAAGGTTTTCAAGCAGAAGAAATTCCTCAAAAGAGAAAAGATTAACTTTGTCGGATGTAGTGAATCCGACGAGGAGGGCAACGATTCTGAGGAATATGAGGTAGATTACGTTGAATTAAAAAATGGTCCACCTTATATAGGCCAAGCTTTGAAGCCTGCGAGGGCCAAAGAAAGGATTCCTTTCATCAATAAGAAAGTGTATACATTTGATGTGACCAAGGCCGATTTAATATTTGATATTTATCCAAAGCCGGGAGAACCTCTTGTCGATTTCATGACACGCAAGAAATCTGGTGGCATACTTAAAGTTTGCCCAAGATGCGAAACATTTTATCATGAAGTGGCTGCCGAGAAGTCCAGGGGGTAGAAAATGCCATCTTATCGCCCACAAGATAGAACTGAGTCCTGCAATGGTAGTGGCCAAGGCAGATTTTCACACTCGAGCAGCCATGCTGGGTCTAACAGTGTACATAGAAGTGCTGCATCTGTTGTTAACAGGCAGGCAAATAGCCGTCAATAAAACATGCATCATACAAGACCTAGACAACACCACATCGGAGGTTGGCTTAAAGAGGCAATCAGAGGATCAGTGGGAAACAACAGCTTTGTCGGTGGTAGATTCAATTCCGTCAACACTAGAAAACCCCCATCGGCTTCTCCCCAGATGTGCAGCGAGGTCACCTCTAGATGTTACGTTGGTTGCCGACCTCCACTGTGTTTTTTACGTTGGTTATTGACCTTCACTAAGAATATGACCACCAAAACATAAACTTTGGTATGAGATCTTAAGGTAGTAAGGTCAGACTCCCAAGGGGGAAGAAAGAGGAATGAATGAGAGCCTTTTTTAGACGGAAGCATATTATGTGAAATACTCAACTCTGAAACCGCTTGTTTTACAAACCTCATTATTTATAGTTGGTCCAGAAAGACAACGAATTTAATGCGAGTTGGTTTACCAAAGTTTCTAAGCTTATTATGGCATTTATTACTATTTGACAAGCATGAGTTACGAAGTTGATTGGAAACATGCAGTCAAATCAAACAGTAGATAAACGTGCAGATAAGAAAAGAGACATTTTTTTATTTAATCAACGATTGTCGTAAGTCATAAGATTAGAGCTTGACAAAGAAAAGAATTACAACTGTCAATTTTGGCCTAAGTTGAAATCAAAGGATAACTGATCCCATGCAAAGGAAAGGTCAGTCTTGTCAGCAGCAGCAGCTTCATATTTAGGCTGTAATGCGCGGAGTTTGCCAACTACACTTTCAGCTTTCCGGCCAAGTTAGATAGATTCGTCGTCAATAGCTTTGACTTTGTCTCTACTCTTTTCTAGAGCTTTGTCAAACTTAGCACATTTCAGATCTGTCAATTCAATCTCTGCCAACAATTTCTTCCGATACTCCTAGAGACTCTCTTTGGTATGAGTTCCGGTGGAAATGAGGTCAAGTTCCTTTTGTTTAGAAGTTTCCAGATCTCGGAACCGAGCTAAGAGACCATCTTTAATCTTCTTCCTCCTCATAAGAAGGAATGATGGAAGTCATCCTTTCTAACTTCCCAGAGAGCCGCTCCCAGAATTTATAGATGGAGAGAAAGTGTGTACGGCTCGACATGGGGATATTAGAATGGAGAGGAGTGATCTCTTTGATGAGTCGTGACAACGCTTGTTGAATGCTAGCATCAGATAAAAGTGCATTAAAATAATTGTCAAGAAGAGCTTGGAGATCATGCATAAGGTTGACTACTCGAGAATCACTGGAGTCATGTTGAGTTGATGAAGAGTTGGCAGAAAGTGTTGATTCTTTTCGGCTTACTTCCGACAACAGTTACTGGGATAATCTCGACGACTTTCCCTTTCTGTCAAAATAAGAATGAGAGACTGTGAACAAAGGGTATACTTTGATAGACCAATTTAAATTTTTTTATCTTGGATTGGTTGGAGGGAGAAGTGTTGGAGGAACTAACAACGATGTCTTGGACCTTAGATGCAGTAGAGGCTTTGGTGGCATCAGAGTCTGCCGAGATTGAAACACTTTTGGTAGACTTTGATTTTTTGGAAGGGTGGTCAGAAGCAGCAACTTTCTATTTTCTTTTCTTAGACCTTTTAATTGTCTGAGGATTAGAAACGAAAGCTTTGGTCGGCCGTGAGCTTTTCTTGACAGTTTTGGCCGCCACAGGAATTATGTCTTCATCTTCATCATCATATTCGAGTGCTTTTTCAGTCAGTACATCAGATTTGGACTTACCAAGAAGAGGTTTGTCAAGAGGAATAACTATCAATAACAACATAAATAAGTTGATTGTCAGCAAAAGTGAAAGAATAAAAATTTATTTGACGAGTAAATACCTGAATTACAAGTTAGAATTTGCGAATGGAATCTAAAGTCGTCACCAGGTTGGAGAAACCGACGAGCGAAGGTAACTGGATTTGGTTTTTCAAAAGGATCGACGTAAGCACTCACGCTTTCTAAAAAGAAAAAGTTACCTCCTTTCGTCGGCTTTCCTGGGTGTGAGTCAGCTAAACCAAAAGGGGCATAAGGAATAGGCACAGGTTTAGGAAAATGAGCCTTTAAACTGTCAAAATATTCACTGGTCATATTTGGAATTCCCCAATACTTGGCAAGCCTTTCAGATTCCTTATTATCATGCTTCCTTTTGACTTCAGCTAAAACGCTATTAACATGACGAACCATATCAAATGATCTTAAGGGATTCCACTTGATTTTATAAAATTTTTCAAAGGCTTGAATTTCTTTATGAAGTTCACCTCGTGTTTTGGATGCTGGATCCTGTTCCTGCATAGAAGAATCATCACCGTTATCCACAATGTCTTCAATACAACTCAAGCAGGTCTTTAGACTTAGGTGGTGGTTGGAATAGTACTCATCCCACCAGTCAAGAAAGCTTTGAGTTACTCCATGGAAGATAGAGAATGAAACAGGCTGTAAAAAAGCCCTACGAGCTTTATCCTCGTCACTGATGGCAACAATATTTTCATATATTGGAGCTTTGGCATCAATGAAGTTCTCATCAGGGTTTGACGAGTAAGGAGCATGAATAGATTGGCAGAAACCGAGCTAACAAGCAGTGGTATTGGACAAGTGAAGATAGATTCTATGGGTTTTGAAACTAGGACCATCAACAAAAATGACTTTTTTGGCAAAGAAATTTGGTCCAAATTGACTTGTTGGATTTAGATATAGTGGTACTTAGTTTAGTAAACCACGCCGGACCGTACTTCCGGTCAATAAAAGGAGTGAAATTGATCTTTGAATAGGTGAACGAAAGGGAGTGAAAGATTTTAAAGTAGAACTTGAAGTTGGCAGTTGCAACATCCTAAAAATTCAAATATAATTATTTTAATAAAAAAAAAGGGGTAGTATAAGAGTTTATTATAATTGTTTTCTTTATAATAAAAATCCAGTGGGTTCCATAATAATGTAAAATTGATTTAAAAAAATAAAATAAAAATAGGGATAAGAAACTACCCTGGACTAAATTATTGCGGCAATAATGATTCGAAACATAGGCATAAATCAAGGCCCATGCTGTGTTACCCATTCTAAATAGATAGTTTGAGTGTTTGAAGCTCAATTTCGCATAATATGACTAGATACCTAACTTCAGATGGATATTTCATAACCAAAGAGAACTTGTTTGAATTCAAGATCTGCATAAGAAATATAGCCCTGTCTCTTAGCTTTCCATAGACACCAAATTAGTCCAAATTGGATTCTTGTAGATCAAGTTATGACCAAATTCATACACACTATTCATGTTCCAGCACGAGAACCGTTTTTTTAAATTCTATCCACGTTTTGACTATCTAAACGTCGGTTTCAGATTTTGTGGTCTTCATAACAGTTGTAGACAATTCTTTTATATTTCCAACGATATAAAATTTATAATTTTTGAATGTCTATAACTCAAGATATGTGCGAAATACAACACCATATGCAGAGTAAGCAGGCTTAGCGTATTTTTACACGTTTTGGGCTATTGGGGGCTCTATAAATAGAACCTTAACACTCTTAGGGTGCGTTTTTGAACCCTAATTACACCTAGAAACTCAAACAGCTAAGAAGAGAAGAAATTCAAGGATTAAGAAGAGATAGTTGTGGAAGAGGGAGTCTAGGAAGAGGGAGATGATGATAACTCTTGGCAAACGTTATGATTCGCAGTAGGAAACGCTTAGAGCTATTTGGAGGTCTTCAAGAGGTGAGTAACAATACTTTTTATGAACCCTTTCCATGGTATATATGATTGTTTTTGTTGATAAGGGATTACCATGTGGTTTTGGGAGTGTTTAATTGACTTGATGCATATTGTTACTAACCTAAATTCTAAAATTGGGGTTTTGTTTAAAAGGGGAATTAATTGATTAATTGATGTTGTGACGTGCTTATTCATGTATGATATGTTGTGATATTCATGATTGTTTGTTATTGGTGGAAGTTTATATGTTTAAAATTGAGGGAAATAGTTTGTTACATGCATGAGACATGACATATTTGAGTTATAACATGTTGTATGATGTTTGCCGCAATACCACCTATGATAGGGGTATCGAAAAGTAATATCACCGTAATGGGGTATCGAAAGTAGCATCCCCATATAATTGGGATGTTGAAAAAGAGCAATACCGCCTAAAAAGGGTATCGAAAGTAACACCGTCACACGTTGGGATGTCGAAAAGGGAGAAATACCGCCATGTGCACATGTGAGGTATCGAAATAGAAATGTCCTCGCCAGGAGGGTGACATCGAAACATTCCTCATGGGTAGGGGTGGACAATGGGACGCCATTGTCATGTGATGTGTGAGATTTATGGCATGCCGGTAAGATACCAGTTTAGTTATAAGGCCTTCGAGCCACTTGGATTAATTTAGAATTTACTTGGTATGTGGAATGTGATGCCTTGAGACGAGTTGATCTTATGCTATATGCATATGAGTTGATGAAATTTTTGTTGTTATTAAAAGTATTTTTTTATTATATTATTTTGGGAATTTAGCGGATACCATGGACAGTTTTTCCGATTACCGCACCGGCTGAGAACAACACTATTTTTCAAAACATTTTATAAATGTATTGTTGTGGACTGGGATTTTATATCTCATTATAAGTGTTGTTTTCAGAGCCCGGGGACATCGCTGTTGAGGATCCAGAGAGCTGAAGAGTTATTTTTGATTAGCTAGTTGGTTAGTAATGTGGTATGGTTTGGAGTATTATGCGAACAACGTTCTTTGGTTTACATACTATTTTTCTCAGATTGTAAATAGACGCCCGGTTTTGAGGCTTTTAGTTTTTATTCAAATGATTGGATTTAATAATAATTTTCAATACTTTGTAAATACTATTATTTTATTTAATACTAGGTATTTTCATACTTAGTTATTTGAGAAAGTTTTATGACTTGTGTTTTTTAATTAAATGTTTTGAAGGATTTTTATTGAAATTAATTTGGGTTACTAATGTAACGAAGGGCGTTACATTTTTGGTATCAGAGCAGTTCGATTCTAAATCGGACTGTGATAGTGAGGCTTTTTCTAAAACAAAACTTGGGTGCATAGGATGCTTGTAAGAGTTATAAATACTGCATGTTATTCTTTGGGATATTGGACATGATCAACCCAATATTTCATAGGTAGTGAGCAGATTTATAGGACTAATAGGCGAGGGACGAACATTTCACTTGCAGCAGCTTTGGTTTGTATGATCAGAGCTACGCAAGGGCAGACAGAGACTCTCCGTCAACTGTAGGGGAATGGAGGCCAATCACTGATGGAGTGGTGGCTACCTAGGACCCTTAGCACGTGGAACTTTTTGAATTCAAGAAGAATGATCTGCTATTATTCCGAGGCAGCTTAGAATCCGAAGGGGATTTGATTTCTTTAACTCATATAGGGGAAGAAGTTACTATATTGTTTGATTCAGGAGCAACACTTTCTTTGATATATCCTTCAAGTGTGAAATTTGAGTTGCCTATCTTTCGTTTGTCCTTTGAGTCATGTGTTTCTAAAAAAAAAAGTTGTAATTTATGGTACTTGATTCTTTATATGAGATTTTTGAATGTTGATGATGAATTGATTTTAATAAATTTATTTTCCTTGAATCTATAAGGAATTATTACTAATGGTAGTTTTGTATGTGCGTTCATGCTGGTCTTTTCTTGTTTACACTATTCTCATCATTTATACTTCTGCCAACACTGTCAAAACCCATTCCTATATCTAATTGAAATGTCCTATTAATTTTTTTTTAATTCCTTCTGTGCGTGAAGTTCACCTCCATCGCATCGAGGCCAATTTATTGAATTGTAATTATATTTCTAACTTCCTCTGACTCATGGATTTAATTGTGGCATGAATTCTATTTTTTGTTAGTTTGAATCAAATTATATATTTAATATTTAAATTAAATTATGGTTCACTTTATAAATTTTAAAAATATGTTTGATTTTGTATTAAGTATTGAGTGCTTTTAGTGTGAAAAGATGATGGAAGTATGAGGTTATATGTGGGCAATATGCAATTGAACAAAGTAACTATTATGGATATGTATCTTTTACCTAGGATAGATGAGCTTAGATCAATGGAGTAGAGCAGTGGTTGATTCTAGTAAAGTAGATGCAGGGATAGGGTGAGAGAAGCCTAAGACAATGACAAGTGTGAGAAGTTTCCTAGAATTGGAGAAGTATTATACGAAGTTATAAACGAGTTCTCTAGACTAGCCTTACCTCTCACCAAGCTGATTAGGAAAGGAAAATCTCTTGTATAGGATACAACTTGAAGTTTTTAATGATCAGTAGAGCCTTAAACAGTTGTTAAGAGATAGAGACAGAGACATAGACGAAGAGTTAAATATAAGGCAAAGAAAGTGGATGAATTTTCTTAGGAACTATAATTTTGAGTTGAAGTATAGTCCGGGAAAGGCTAATGCAGTGGTCGATACTCGGAGTATGAAATTTTCGCACAAGTCTAACTTGAAGTTGCAAGAGATGAACCTAATAGAAGAGTCTAGAGACATGAATTTGGATATCTTTTTAAGGCTTAAAACTTGGAATTGAATAGGTTGAAAATTTGTAGTGACCTTATAAAATAGGTTAAGCGAGTGTAGTTTTTAAACTAGGATTTGAAATCTCTTTTGGATCAAGAGAATTATGTGTTATATAATAATGGTGTAGTGTTGTTTAAGAATAGGATCATTGTCCCTAAGGAGGGGAGCCTTAGAGAAAAAAATGTTAGAAGAGACACATAAAAGAACGTTAACCATGTGTCTAGGAATAACTAAGAAGCATCAAGATTTAAAGAAGTATTAGTGGACGGGAATAAAAATGGAAATGAGATTAAAGAATTTTATATATATGTTCAAATTTTGTTATAATGTTGTAATTTTGTTTTATAATTTTTAGAGGATCACTTTCCTTGAAATTTCAAATTGCTTCTCAAGTGACAAAGTATTAATCGCGATTGATATTCCCCTATGATTTGTTTTCCATATAGATTAATGGCATGTCTAATCCTAACAAACTTATATTTCTTAACAAAAATTGAAAAAAATGTTATTTCTTATTTGTATGTGCCTACTCAAAGATCGAGATTGAATTGGGTTCTTATACTATTGTGGTGTTAATTTTTACAGTTGTTTTTGCATAATGTCTGCACAGTTTAATTGTAATTTTGTTAAACATTATTCTCCATTTTGTTATCACACACACACACACACACACACACACACACACACACACACACACACACACACACACACACATATATATATATATATATATATATATTTTTAGTAAGATCTTCTTATCAACATAAAGTGAAACTATTTCTTCCTCTTTTGAAATTATCATTTTGGGATAGCTAAAAATTAGTATGTGAACGTGCTACTGCTTCACATTTCTCTATTTATAAAATTTATAAAATTCCTCAGCTCTGTGTAGAATATAAGAAATTTGGTATAGAGTTCGTAAGAGATATTATATCTACGTGTGGATGATATAAAATATTACATCAATTTCTTTTATGGATTGTTTGTTAAATTTAATTTGTGAGAATGCTTATAAAGATGAAATGCAAGTGAAGGTGTTCTAATTATAGGCGGATGGATTGAAAACAAATGCTTAAGTGCATGATTTTATTATATAAATGTTATTATTGACTTCATTTTAAAATTATTTGTTTTTAAGTTAAGGGGCCATGAATTGTACATTTATTATCTGGTGGAATATTTAATGACTATACATATATATATATATATATATATATATATATATATATATTAATGATGTGATTAGGAATGTAGATCCTCTTTTATGATAGTACTAAGTAGGTGAGAAGATATTGTTAAGATCAGATTTAATCAACGAGATCGCAATTATGATTAATAATTGAGGGAAAGATGCGCATTGCGCAGAATAGATAAAAAATGTTATGTCCACAAGAAAAGAAAGCATTTAGAATTTTAGGAAGAGGAACATGTAATCTTGAGAGGCACTAGTCTTAAGTTTGGGATGGGGAGGTCAATGTCATTCAGAAAACTGACTCTTTGTTTCATGGGATCTTTCCTAATTCTCAAAAGAGTCGTGCCCGTTGCTTACCAATTGGCTCTTCTGCCACAATTGGAAAATCTTCATGATGTTTTCCATGTGTCGCAACTTAGAAAATATGTACCTGATGAGTCTCATGTGATAGCTCCCGAGTCTTTACAATTGAAGGATAATTTGATCTATAAGCCTAGGCCTAGTCAAATCTTGGACAAGGGCACAAAGACTCTAAGGAACAAGACAATTCCATTGGTGAAAGTGTTATGGGAAAGGATTAACTCCGAAGGAAACTACTTGAAAGATGGAAGAGGACATCGTATGTCAATACCCAGATCTTGTTGTTTAAGGTAAGGTAACATTTATGTTTGGTTTTCAGCATATGTTACAATATGCGTGTGAGTATGTGAAGAATTTCGGGGATGAAATTCTCTAAGGAGGGGAGAAATGTAACATCCTAAAAATTCAAATATAATTATTTTAATAAAAATAGGGGTAGTATAAGAGTTTATTATAATTGTTTTCTTTATAATAAAAATCCAGTGGGTTCCACAATAATGTAAAATTGATTTAAAAAATAAAATAAAAATAGGGATAAGAACCTACCCTGGACTAAATTATTGCGGCAATAATGATAGGAAACATAGGCATATCAAGGCCCATGCTGTGTTACCCATTCTAAATAGATAGTTTGAGTGTTTTAAGCTCAATTTCGCATAATATGATTAGATACCTAACTTCAGATAGATATTTTGTAACCAAAGAGAACTTGTTTGAATTCGAGATATGCATAAGAAATATAGCCCTGTCTCTTAGCTTTCCATAGACACCAAATTAGTCCAAATTGGATTCTTGTAGCTCAAGTTATGACCAAATTCGTACACACTATTCATGTTCCAGCGCCATAACCGTTTTTTTAAAATTCTATCCACGTTTTGACTATCTAAACGTCGGTGTCAGATTTTTTGGTCTTCATAACAATTGTAGACAATTCTATTATCTTTCCAACGATATAAAATTTATAATTTTTGAATGTCCATAACTCAAGATATGTGCGAAATACAGCACCATATGCAGAGTAAGCGGGCTTAGCGCGTTTTTACACGTTTTGGGCTATCGGGGGCTCTATAAATAGAATCTTAACACTCTTATGGTGCGTTTTTGAACCCTAATTACACCTAGAAACTCAGAAACGACTAAGAAGAGAAGAAATTCAAGGATTAAGAAGAGATAGTTGTGGAAGAGGGAGTCTAGGAAGAGGAAGATGATGATAACTCTTGGCAAACGTTAGGATTCGCAGTAGGAAATGCTTAGAGATATTTGGAGGTCTTCAAGAGGTGAGTAACAATACTTTTTATGAACCCTTTCCATGGTATATATGATTGTTTTTGTTGATAAGGGATTACCATGTGGTTTTGGGAGTGTTTAATTGACTTGATGCATATTGTTACTAACCTAAATTCTAAAATTGGGGTTTTTTTTTAAAAAGGGGAATTAATTGATTAATTGATGTTGTGACGTGCTTATTCATGTATGATATGTTGTGATATTCATGAATGTTTGTTATTGGTGGAAGTTTATATGTTTAAAATTGAGGGAAATAGTTTGTTACATGCATGAGACATGACATATTTGAGTTATAACATGATGTATGATGTTTGCCGCAATACCACCTTTGATAAGGGTATCGAAAAGTAATACCACCGTAATGGGGTATCGAAAGTAACATCCCCATATAATTGGGATGTCGAAAAAGAGCAATACCGCCTAAAAAGGGGTATCGAAAGTAACACCGCCATACGTTGGGGTGTCGAAAAGGGAGAAATACCGCCATGTGCACATGGGAGGTATCGAAATAGAAATGTCCCTGCCAGGAGGGTGACATCAAAACATTCCTCATGAGTAGGGGTGGGCAATGGGACGCCATTGTCATGTGATGTGTGAGATTTATGGCATGTCGGCAAGAGACCAGTTTAGTTATGAGGCCTTCGAGCTACTTGGATTAATTTAGAATTTACTTGGTATGTGGAATGTGATGCCTTGAGACGAGTTGATCTTATGATATATGTATATGAGTTGATGAATTTTTTGTTGTTATTAAAATTATTTTTTTATTATATTATTTTGGGAAATTAGCGGATACCATGGACTGTTTTTCCGGTTACCGCACCGGCTGAGAACAACACTATTTTTCGAAACATTTTATAAATGTATTGTTGTGCACTGGGATTTTATATCTCATTATAAGTGTTGTTTTCAGAGCTCGAGGACATCGCTGTTGAGGATCCAAAGAGCTGAAGAGTTATCTTTGATTAGCTAGTTGGTTTGTAATGTGGTATGGTTTGGAGTATTATGCGGACGACGTTCTTTGGTTTACATACTACTTTTCTCAGATTGTAAATAGACGCCCGGTTTTGAGGCTTTTTGTTTCTATTCAAATGATTGGATTTAATAATATTTTTCAATACTTTGTAAATACTATTATTTTATTTAATACGAGGTATTTTCATACTTAGTTATTTGAGAAAAATTTTATGACTTGTGTTTTTAATTAAATGTTTTGAAGGACTTTTATTGAAATTAATTTGGGTTACTAATGTAACAAAGGGCGTTACAGTAGTTTTATCTCTTGACAAAGATTTAGCAGACATATAATAGAGATAAGAGCCATAAGTATCGATTGACAAATCCGAGGGAGCTTTGTATGAAAATTGACGCTCTAAGTCAGCATTCAACCACAACTGGAGAAGCCAAAGAGACTCTCCTATGTTGGTTTTCTTTTTTCTGGATCTGACAGTATCAACTAACATACTCATACTGTCATAAAGATTGGCCAAAACGCATTGGCCCAGTGCTAATCTCTTGCTAGTTGACAAAAGATTTTCAAGAGGAACATATGAAGCAATCAAAGTAGCAGACTTGCTACAGAAGACATAAGCACATAGCCAAAGAAACAGAAAGGCTACGTGTTCAGTATCCGTCTCGGGTTCTTGGTCTCCACCTCTAAAATCTGTTATATATTTAGAGAAAGTGTTTTGGAACATAGACATCATCAATTTGATTCTCAACTTCGACATTGTAATGCATGGTAGGGCCATCTGGACGAAGGCCCGTGATAGCTGACATGGCGAGAAAGCTGAATAAATTCAAAAATTCCAGCTTCTTCCCACACGTTGTGTTTTTCAGCCTGAACTCGGTCAAGCCAATTAATGTACGCAACAAACCGAGTGGCAGGAGGCATTCTAAAAATTCTATTACTCTTTTTAAAGACATGAATGGGGATTGGAGTTAATGAAGATAAGATAACCTCATTTGAGTTTGCAGAAGGAAAAGAACCACGTAAATCCTCATAAATTAACCACGTAAATCCTCATAAATTTCATTTGGGGTACAAGAGGACCCAAGAATGCAGCAGGCCGACTCAAAGCAACGGAAGAATCATGAACAGGGTAAATTACCTTAGATTCCTGCCATAATTTTGATTCTTCCCAAATTGGGTCTTGAACCACTACCCTAAGAGGAGCAACCGTGGCTCGAGGTGCTAAGGTTGACATCTTTGAAGGTGCTACCATGGAGATTAAGCAAAGTAAGGAAGAGGAAATGTTTTTTTTCCTTTAAAGAAGAAGAGTTTTTTGCGAGGGAAAAAGAAAGGTAAGAAGGAGAAAGTCACAACAGTGACGTGGCTGCTATTTAAAGAAGAGTGGAGGTCTCTGGTTCGAATTCCGAGACACCTGCAACGTTATGATTATCCCTATTAAGTAGGGATGAAATTAAAATGAGATTTAGTTAAATGAATGAAAGCCCGGAATTGAAAGAATTCGTTGGCAATTTAAAATTCAAATTTTGATATTCTTTCGGGCAAAGCCGTCGAAAAGCAAAACTTGGGGGGCATCTGTTAGTTTAAGAATTTCAAACTCTTGACAAGAATAATTCCTATAGGCTGACGGAGGAATTGAAGTAAAGAAAGTGATGTTCTAAATATTGAAAATACTTAGCTGATAAGAAAGTGTACATGTCGACGAAAAGATAGATTGACAAGCAGCCTTTTTGATGAAAGTCATAGGAGGATTGCCAAAGATATGGAAAATAAAAAATGACTAAGTCTCAAAATCGACAATATAGCCAAGATAAGTTGTCAAGCAGTTAATCCCGTCAAAGACAAGCCAGTTGACACGGAGCAATTCAAGACATTGAGCAGTTATTGGCTCATCTAGTTTTATGACTAGTATGACCTGGATTTTGTGCTAATTATATATCATTTTCGCCCAAATTAGACTTGATTGTCTTTAAGAAGCATTTTGAGTCGTTTAAGTATTTTTAGGTTAATTTAGTTGATTTAGAGTCAAATAAAGCACTTATGCTATTTCATTGTTTCCAGGTAATAAAAAGAAATAATTCTGGAGTTCATCGCCCCGCGAGAAGTCTTTCGCCTCGCGAACCTGAAGCGTGACTGTGCCAGAAATTGCAAACCTTTCTGTGTCGCCCCGCGAACAACATCTCGCCTCGCGAGACTGAAGACCAGAAGCCATGACTCTTCCATTCCTCGCCACGCGAGCCGTACTTCGCCTCGCGAGAAGACCAAACGTTGCAGACTGTTCATAATATTCGCCTCGCGAGACAGTGTTCGCCTCGCGAGCTCGCGCAGAACTCACAGATATAAATTGCTGTTCTATGACAGATTGAAGGAGTTTTAGTTTTAGTCAGTAGTAGTTTATCTTCTTTTCTTTTAGAATAGGACTGCTACGAATTTAGGTTTACAGCTTTGTTTTTCTTTTGTAATGGAGAGCTAGTCTCCTTAGATTAATCTACTGTGATTGGGTTCCATCCACACTTGAGGTTCTGTAATTCCTGTTTTGTTTGTTTTTCTCTTTTCAATACTATGCTATATGTTTCTGTTTGCTTAATTCAGGAGTGTATAGTGTTGTGTTGATTTATTTCGGTGATGTTATGTTCCTATATTTAATCGCGTTTGCTTAATTCACGTGTGTTCAATTCGTGTTCGCTTAGTTCACGAAGGGCTTAACCCCGTTTGCTTAATTCGGGAATAGGAACATATATCTGTAGTAGTGATTTCGCTTGTTAATTGTTGCTACAACCGAAAGGGGACTAGAATCTGCTTAGGGCTTGGAAGTTACATGAACCAATGATAGTGGGAAACCGAGAACAGTAGGTTAATCGTCTTTAGCTTATTTGTCATTTTAACTGCTTTGTTTTTATTGTTCTGTTTTTGCTTTGTTTTCTTTATTTGCATTTCAATCCAAACCCCCCAAAAATTGATTTTTGTGTTAATAACAACAACCTAAGAGTCCTTGTGAGACGATATCCGAGTTGTCGCTCCCTAAACTACATTTTTACAAACCGCTCGCTTTTTGGCGCGTGCGCGATAGCGCGACCAAAAGCCTAAGAGAACTGCCAAGGACATGTGACAGTCATTTAGATAGGAAGTTACTACTAGGAAGTTATTTTATTTGCCTATAAATACTAGTTATTACAATGTAATAAAGGAGGTTACTTGATACACATTCTACACATCTCGATCACACAGCAGATTGACGGATTACATTCAAGTATTCCCTCCATCCTTCTTATTGCAATACTATGGTAAAATTCGATGCCATTTTCATTTCTTCTGTTCAATTTCTTTATTTATTCTTACTCATTTCTAGCATTTCTCTTATGTTCTTCTGTTAAATTCATTTACTTCTTGAAAGTTGTATCATTTAGATTCTACTCTACTTAACTTTTTTTTTTTAAACTTATGTTTCTTCTTTTATTATAAACTTAGTTTAATCATGAAGTTATTTTCTACATATAAAACTACTTCCTCCTTTTAAATTTCAAAATTCCCCTTTTCAAATATAAACAATTTCGTTGTCAAGTTTTGTTATTGACGATAATCGGTACATCTTTTTTTCATAAACTTATACACTTGTCATAGCATCAAGTCTTTGTCAGTATATTACTAGATTTGACTAACTTGTCAAATTCATACTTGGCAGACAATATATACACACATTCTGATGAGATTACCGCATAACTCGTAGGTCCCACACTAGTCTGATCTATAATTATTTGTCACGAAGGAGTTTTTGGACACCAACCAAAAACCAACGTTAACAAATTGGCACGCCCGGTGGGACGAGTTTAGAGTAACTCATACAGTGTCATGAATTTGACATACAAATTTATTTGTATGTGTCTACGAAGTGGAAAGGTGGTTCAAACATCATCTATTTCCCAAAACTCTGTGAATATGAGTAGTGTAAGTGATGCAGGCGTAGTAGGCACTAACGCCGCTGTGTCAACGGTGGATGTGATTGCACCAGTTGACAATATTCCTACAACTAGGGCTAACGCTACTAATGCAATGAATAATAGCACTAATAGTTTAGGTACGAGAAGAGGCGTTTCTTACGCTCAAGTTGTCAATAGATTTGATGAAGTTGCCCAAGCACTCCCGTCACCAACTTCCCCGGTTTTACAACAAATAAATCCACCAACTACTGGATTGTCTCCACGGAGCGTTGTGAATTCAAACCCAAGAGGGACTACGCAACCTCTGTCACAACCTTTGTATGGGATGCCTTATGGTTCGACTGTTGTCAATCCAAATACTCCATTTGCATACATACCATATCCAAATGGAATGACGATGGCTGCCCATGCATCCGGACTGGCAGGACCATCGACTGGGGGGCAAATTCCCAGTCATGCGAATGGGATAACAGGGTCAATGGTAGTAACTCTCGACAAGAGCAACCAGTAGTAAGGCCATATATATCCCCACTAAGACAACCCCCGCAAAATATTGTTGGTCTGTCAGAGGCTACACTAGCTAATGTTCGACAACAAATTGACTCTAGTAACCATGACATGGTGAATACATTTACTCAACAAATGAGTACAGTGATTACGCCATTAATGGAAAATACTAATAATGCATGCTTGACATTGGCAAATGAGATACGTAGGTTAAATAGAGCCTTGGGCGTTGTAACCCTAGATGATAACCAAAATACCAATAGAAATCTCAATAGAAATGTCAATATGAATAATCAACCACAGGGTGAACAACCACAAGTTATACAACTTGACAGATCTGAACAAGATGACGAACGGCCACAGCCCCATCGCCGGATTCCTTTGAGATGTGGAAATGTACATATTCTACAACCAGAGGAAGACGAAGATTTTGTCATAAACCAGGGTGCTGAGCGTTTCGTCAAAACGTTCTAAATCAAAACTTCAATCAAGTCATCGAGCGAGCATTGAATAGGTTTGGTTTTAACATAGGTTATGCCAATCAACCATTTTTTGCGTCGGCATTTCCTGATTGGGTCCAACAGGCAGAAATGCCTCGAGGATACAAAATACCCAAGTTGTCAAAATTCTCAGGAGAAAGTGGAGAATCGATATTCGAGCACATTGCTCAATATACAATCGAGTTGGGAGATTTGGCTTTAGAGTAGGGATTAAAGATGAAGTTCTTTCCGAGTTTATTGACTAAGAATACTTTTTCTTGGTTTTCAACTCTAAGGCCTAATTCCATACATTCCTGGAATCAATTAGAGAGGAGTTTTCACGATCAATTCTTTAGGGCTGACCTAAATATAGGATTGACAGACTTATTTGGCATTAAGAGGATGAACGAGTCTGTCGATGACTACCTTGCCCGATTCTGTCAAATGAGGAGTCGTTGCTTCACCCCTATCCCTGAGGCAGAAATAGTGAAGATTGCTGCTGGGGGTCTAGATTATCATATTAGGAAGAAGTTGGTCAACCAAAATCTAACTGATCTTGCCCAGTTAGGAGATAAAGTCCGACAAATTGAACAATTGAAAGCCGAAAAGGTTTTGAAGCAGAAGAAATTCCTCAAAAGAGAAAAGATTAACTTTGTCGGATGTAGTGAATCCGACGAGGAGGGCAACGATTCTGAGGAATATGAGGTAGATTACGTTGAATTAAAAAATGATCCACCTTATATATGCCAAGCTTTGAAGCCTGCTAGGGACAAAGAAAGGACTCCTTTCATCAATAAGAAAGTGTATTGGCCGCGCTGTCGCCACGCGCCAAAAAGAACGAGCGTTTACAAAATAATGCAGATAGGGAAGCGACAACTCGGATGTCGTCTCTCAAGGACTCTTAGGCGTTGTTATTATTAACAGAAAATTAGTTCTGGGGGTTTTGGAGTGAATGCTAATAAAATAAATAAAACAAAACAATAAAAAAATAGAGCAGTTAAAAGATTAACAAATATGCTAAAGAACGATTAACCTACTATTCTCGGTTTCCCACTATCATCGGTTCATGCAATTCCAAGCCCTAAGAAGATTCTAATCCCCTCTCGGTTGTAGCAACAATTTACAAGCGAAACCACTACTACAGATATATGTTCCTATTCCCGAATTAAGCAAACGGGGTTAAGCCCTCATGAACTAAGCGAACATGAATGAACACACGCGAATTAAGCAAACGCGATTATATATAGGAACATAACATCACCGAAACAAAACAACACAACACTATACATTCCTAAATTAAGCAAACAGAAACATATAGCATCGTATTGAAAAGAGAAAAGTAAGTGAAAACAGGAATTACGGAACCTCAAATGTAAATGGAAACTAATCATAGTAGATTAACCAAGGAGACTAGTTCTCCATTACAGACTTAAAAGAAAATAAAATAAACTATGAAACTACTGACTAAAAACTAGCTAGCCACTGGCCAAAAACTAGCCAACAGCCCCACCCCCTAGCCAACCATTCAGTTCTGTCTAAAACTGACTTATATACACTTCTGGACTACGCAGACTCGCGAGGCGAGAACACATTCGCGAGGCGAATCTTGCAGCGTTTGGTATTCTCGCGAGGCGAAGCACGGCTCACGCGGCGAGGAATGGAAAGGTCATGACTTCTGGGCTTCACTCTCGTGGGGCGAGTATTGTATTCGCGAGGCGAACTCTTCAAATTCCAAACTGTAACGCCCGTGACCTTTCACACGGGTAAACCGTGATGCTTTTTGACTTCCAGGTCTGGATTACTCGCGAGGCGAGTCAAGTGTTCACGGGGCGAGACAGAATGGTTGCAATTTCTCTGGCACAGTCACCTTCTGGCTCGCGGGGCGAATGCCTTTCTCGCGGGGCGAAAGCTCCAGATTTATTCCTTTTTATTACCTGAAAACAAGAAATCACAGTAAGTACTTTATTCGACTCTAAATTAGCTAAATTAACCTAAAAATACTTTATAGACTCAAAATACTGCTTAAGGACAATCAAGTCTAATTTGGGTGAAAATGATATAAAATTTGCACAAAGCCATGGTCTTTACTAGTTATAAAACCAGTCAACCAGAGGCTCATCAAAATACCCCAAACTTATCATTTTGCTTGTCCCCAAGCAAACTAAAACTTAAAAACTTAAAAAGACTCAAGACCTGGTAAGCTCAAAAGATTCAATCAACTTTCGCACAAATTTCAAGCAATTTATCAAAATATTTTTCAATGTTCCCCCCTTTCAAACAAAGTAATCCCCACAATCATTTATTCTTAAACAATTGAGAATTTCATCATTCAAACAATCATCAATCTAAGCAGGGGATCCAAGTTACACACAAAAGAGAGATCACCAAATTCAAACAACTGCCTTCCTCACAAGGGAAATTTGTGTTCACTCATCGCTCAGTTTGTGTCAGGCTAGCAACATTGCACTCAATTTCATTTTTAAGAACACTTTCCATAAATTTGATTTTCATCTCAAAATGGTTCTCATAGAAAACATGCATGCAACATCAAAAGGTCTTTTATGGGTTGTAATGGGGCCTGGCTAAGGGTAGGATATACAAAGGTACTAGGCTGAAGACCCTAGGAACTAAGAGAGCATGAACATTTTTACACTTTGAAATTAAACTCAAGTTCCTTCTTCATCATTTTTTTTCTTTATTTATGCTTCTGGGTGACTACAGCCTTTTATTCTTATACTTTTTTTTTTAAAACAATTTTACACTTTTTTTTTTCAATCCCAAATAACACATTGCACCTTGTAGCCACCCCAAACTTAGTTTCTTGCAACCATTCTCTTATCAAGATTCCATGCTCTCCTAATCCTAAGATCGGGTTAACATGGGTTTTTCCAGATTTTAGCTTATAACATAAGGTTAACAATAATTAACAGGTTAATAGGCTCAATGAGGCTAACTAGGGAACATGCATTAAGGGTGGTTATTTTTAGGCTAAGTAGCTATTTACAAAGAAAATGCCTAAATCATTTGAAGCAAACACATAATCATGCAAACCAAAAAGAGATTCAAGCAAATTCAGGAAAGTGCAATCAAAAGTGATTCTCACAATTTAAAACATGTTGGAGGCTCAAAACCTCACCTGGACATTTTTGCAAATTGTTTGACATAGATTCTATCCCTAGTGTGTGCTCCCCTATCACCCCAAACTTATCATAAATCATGCCATCATAACAAAATCTCAAAGTTCAGTTTTCAATCATATGGGGATCATTTTTTCAAAAAATTTTCAAGTCCTAGGGGAAAACAGTCAACACATATCATGCAATCAATCTATGCAAAATTGATCAAATCCAATAAACTTGCCAACACTAGAATTAACACAACTCCTGAGCTTCTCAAATTATTCAGGAGCTTTATTGAAAACAAAGCAGAAATAAAGCAAGCAAAGAAAATTAAAAGAGCAAGGTTAAGAAAAATTCATTGAAGGACGGTTCCCCCGGGATCCCATTGCTTGTAACATAAGGCCCACATGGTAGCCAAAGGGTGGAATCTTGTTCCATGCTTCCCTAACTCGCAGCCTTGATATGGGGGTGAGCACTTGACAATTATGATGACTCCTTCCAGTGCGGCGGACTTCTCACTCGCTTTTGGGTCAAAGATGACCGCTTTCTCAACTTTGTCCATAAAGTCCTCCCAATAGAAGTGGGGTTCAACCTCTTGAAATGGCCACAGTGACAAATACAAAGGCTGGAACTCCATCACCGGTTGTTCCTCAGTGGGAGGTGGCAAACAGTTAGCTGGGGTTACTGGTGCTGCTTCAACTCCTGCAAGGTCTTCATTCACTGCACTAACAAAGTTATCACCTGCTATACATGCAGAAATTTCAGCACACACCACACAAAGGTTAGTGTTAGTAGAGTCAATACATATATCACAATAAAATGAATCAGTAAAATTCTGAATGTCTGGAAATTCAGCAATTAATTCATCCACCCCATTACTCTCAACACATGCATTTGATTTACTTGAATCATCTACTTCCAAAGATTCTTCATTATCCTCAAGCACGGGAAAACAGATGTCCTCCTGATCCTCCCGATCCTCCCGATCCTCCTTTTCTATGTTTCCTGAACAGAATAAAGCTGCATAACAGTCTATACACAAAGCAGTGCCATCATAATAACAATCAGCACAGGCATTAGAATCAGGGGATTCAACACACAGTTCATCAATAGAAACATTATCACAATCATCCTCAGATGGAGCATTGTCAAGAACAACTGTTGGTGACTCTATATGTTCTTCAAGGGAATGTGGAGTTTGCAGTTTAGCCGAGTTGGCGACTATTTGATTAATGAGAATGGACAACTTCTGAGATTCAGCTTGGCTCCTCTGGTATTCAGCCTCCATCCTCTGTTGGAATTCAAGATTTTGTTGTGCCAACCGTTGGTTGCTCTCTTCCATTTGTTGTATCATCTCTGCCAGACTGAGTTGGGCTAGTGTAGGATCAAGCTGATATTGCTGGCTTATTGCCATCCGTTGATTGTTCTCGGCCATTTGTTGTATCATAGAAGCAATCTCATCCAAGGTGCTCTGCCCTACACTTTGTTGGCTAAAATGATTATTCACTCCAAACCTGCCACAATCACTATTAGACTCATAACTTCCAGTAAAATTAGGATAATATGTGCACGGTGGTGACTCACTAAAATCAAGATAATACATGCATGGTTGCTCATAATAAACATTAGGCACATAATTTCGCATATAATTATTCATGAGGCAAAATTCACAACCAGACAAGCAGACAAAACTAATTCAGCAAAGTTTTTTTTTAATTATTTATTTTTTGCTAATAACAACAAACAAGAGTCCCCGGTAACGGCGCCAATTTTTGGCCGCGCTGTCGCCACACGTCAAAAAGAACGAGCGTTTACAAAATAATGCAGATAGGGAAGCGACAACTCGGATGTCGTCTCTCAAGGACTCTTAGGCGTTGTTATTATTAACAGAAAATTAGTTCTGGGGGTTTTGGAGTGAATGCTAATAAAATAAATAAAACAAAACAATAAAAAAACAGAGCAGTTAAAAGATTAACAAATATGCTAAAGAACGATTAACCTACTGTTCTCGGTTTCCCACTATCATCGGTTCATGCAATTCCAAGCCCTAAGCAGATTCTAATCCCCTCCCGGTTGTAGCAACAATTTACAAGCGAAACCACTACTACATATATATGTTCCTATTCCCGAATTAAGCAAACGGGGTTAAGCCCTCATGAACTAAGCGAACATGAATGAACACACGCGAATTAAGCAAACGCGATTATATATAGGAACATAACATCACCGAAACAAAACAACACAACACTATACATTCCTAAATTAAGCAAACAGAAACATATAGCATCGTATTGAAAAGAGAAAAGTAAGTGAAAACAGGAATTACGGAACCTCAAATGTAAATGGAAACTAATCACAGTAGATTAACCAAGGAGACTAGTTCTCCATTACAGACTTAAAAGAAAATAAAATAAACTATGAAACTACTGACTAAAAACTAGCTAGCCACTGGCCAAAAACTAGCCAACAGCCCCACCCCCTAGCCAACCATTCAGTTCTGTCTAAAACTGACTTATATACACTTCTGGACTACGTAGACTCGCGAGGCGAGAACACATTCGCGAGGCGAATCTTGCAGCGTTTGGTATTCTCGCGAGGCGAAGCACGGCTCGCGCGGCGAGGAATGGAAAGGTCATGACTTCCGGGCTTCACTCTCGCGGGGCGAGTATTGTATTCGCGAGGCGAACTCTTCAAATTCTAAACTGTAACGCCCGTGACCTTTCACACGGGTAAACCGTGATGCTTTCTGAATTCCAGGTCTGGATTACTCGCGAGGCGAGTCAAGTGTTCGCGGGGCGAGACAGAATGGTTGCAATTTCTCTGGCACAGTCACCTTCTGGATCGCGGGGCGAATGCCTTTCTCGCGGGGCGAAAGCTCCAGATTTATTCCTTTTTATTACCTGAAAACAAGAAATCACAGTAAGTACTTTATTCGACTCTAAATTAGATAAATTAACCTAAAAATACTTTATCGACTCAAAATACTGCTTAAGGACAATCAAGTCTAATTTGGGTGAAAATGATATAAAATTAGCACAAAGCCATGGTCTTTACTAGTTATAAAACCAGTCAACCAGAGGCTCATCATGTATACATTTGATGTGACCAAGACCGATTTAATATTTGACATATTACTCAAAGATAAGCAGTTAAAATTGTCAGATGATCATAGGATTTTGAAAGCCCATGAGATTAAGGATCAGAAGTACTGTAAGTATCATAACACTTTTGGTCATGTAACTAATGATTGTATGCATTTCAGGGACATTATTCAGAAAGGTTTGGCAGAAGGAAGACTAAAATTTTCAGGCAAGAAACCAGACATGAAGGTTGATACAGAACCGTTTGGTCCTGAAGTTAACAAGACAGACCGTCGAGTCCCTATGGGAATAGGCATGGTCAATATCAAAGCTGGGCAAAATATGCAGATGGATCTGTCGGCTTCATTTGATATTTATCCAAAGCCGGGAGAACCTCTTGTCGATTTCATGACA
Source organism: Sophora flavescens (assembly GCA_030762895.1). NCBI lineage: Eukaryota > Viridiplantae > Streptophyta > Magnoliopsida > Fabales > Fabaceae > Sophora > Sophora flavescens. The sequence goes on from CM061062.1 coordinate 99,063,104, forward strand.
CACAAGAAATTTGGTGGCATACTTAAAGTTTGCCCAAGATGCGAAACATTTTATGATGAAGTGGCTGCCGAGAAGGCCAGGGGGCAGAAACGCCATCTTATCGCCCACAAGACAGAACTGAGTCCCGCAATGGTAGTAGCCAAGGCAGATTTTCACACTCGAGCAGCCATGCTGGGTCTAACAGTGTACATAGAAGTGCTGCATCTGTTGTTAACAGGCAGGCAAATAGCCGTCAATAAAACATGCATCAGACAAGACCTAGACAACACCACATCGGAGGTTGGCTTAAAGAGCCAATCAGAGGATCAGTGGGAAACAACAGCTTTGTCGGCGGTAGATTAAATTCCGTCAAGACTAGAAAACCCCCATCGGCTTCTCCCCAGATGTGCAGCAAGGTCAGCTCTAGATGTTACGTTGGTTGCCGACCTCCACTGCGTTTTTTACGTTGGTTATTGACCTTCACTAAGAATATGACCACCAAAACAGAAACTTTGGTATGGGATCTTAAGGTAGTAAGGTCAGACTCCCATGGGGGAAGAAAGAGGAATGAATGAGAGCCTTTTTTAGATGGAAGCATATTATGTGAAATACTCAACTCTGAAATCGTTTGATTTGCAAACCTCATTATTTATAGTTGGTCCAGAGAGACAACGAATTTAATGCGAGTTGGTTTACCAAAGTTTCGAAACTTATTATGGCATTTATGACGATTTGATAAGCATGAGTTACGAAGTTGATTGGAAACATGCAGTCAAATCAAATAGTAGATAAACGTGCAGATAAGAAAAGAGACATTTTTTTATTAATCATCGGTTGTCGGAAGTCACAAGATTAGAGGTTGACAAAGAAAAGAATTACAACTGTCAAGTTTGGCCTAAGTTAAAATCAAAGGATAACTGATCCCATGCAAAGCAAAGGTCAGTATTGTCAGTAGCAGCAGCTTCATATTCAGGCTGTAATGCACGGAGTTTGCCAACTACACTTTCATCTTTCCGGCCAAGTTGGATAGATTCGTCGTCAATAGCTTTGACTTTGTCTCTACTCTTTTCTAGAGCTTTGTCAAACTTGGCACATTTCAGATCTGTCAATTCAATCTCTGCCAACAGTTTCTTCCGATACTCCAGGAGACTCTCTTTGGTATGAGTTCCGGTGGAAATGTGGCCAAGTTCCTTTTGTTCAGAAGTTTCCAGAACTCGGAACCGAGCTAAGAGATCATCTTTAATCTTTTCTTCCTCCTCATAAGAAGGAATGACAGAAGTCATCCTTTCTAACTTCCCAGAGAGCCGCTCCTAGAATTTATAGATGGAGAGAAAGTGTGTACGGCTCGACATGGGGAGATTGGAATGGAGAGGAGTGATCTCTTTGATGAGTTGTGACAACCCTTGTTGAATGCTAGCATAAGATAAAAGTGCATTAAAAGAATTGTCAAGAAGAGCCTGGAGATCATGCATAAGGTTGACGACTCGAGAATCACTGGAGTCATGTTGAGTTGATGAAGAGTTGGCAGAAAGTGTTGATTCTTTTCGGCTTACTTCCGACAGCATATTAATCCAAGTGTTGAAGTGAAGAGTCGGTTTAGGGTCAGAAGACTTCATGATTGGGGTCTGATTGCGGGTGGAGAAGGAACGATAGGAATTGATTCAGCCAGCAGGGCTTCTATGTCAATATCCTCATCCGGAATTTCAATCATGACGGCAGTCTCAACTGGTGTGTCGGCTATGGAAGTTGGAGTGATTGAAATGTGATGATGAGGGCTGGGGGGCATTTCTGGATTAGATTCGAGATGTTGAGGATCATCCGTCAGACCTCTAGTGTCGATGAGCGCTTCCTAAATTTCTCACAACCTTTGTACCTCTAAATCGATCGATTCACCTGGTTCGACAAATCTTGTTGACAATTTCTTGAATAGTCATTGAATCTTCAATCAAGAGATTTTTCCCGACATGAAGGAAAATGGGATAATATATATATATATATATATATATATATATATATATATATTATATATATATATATATATATATATATATATAAGGGAAGATGACAAGATCAGTGGAAATACCAGGTTAGAATCTGAAGACATCAAGTCAATATCAGCACTTGCCTTGTCAGTTACCGGGATAGTCTCGACGACTTTCCCTTTCTGTCAAAATAAGAATGAGAGGCTGTGAACAAAGGGTATAATTTGATAGACCAATTTAATTTTTTTTACCTTGGATTGGTTGGAGGGAGAAGTGTTGGAGGAACTAACAACGATGTCTTGGACCTTAGATGCAGTAGAGGCTTTGGTGGCATCAGAGTCTGCCGAGATTGAAACACTTTTGGTAGACTTTGATTTTTTGGAAGGGAGGTCAGAAGCAGCAGCTTTCTCTTTTCTTTTCTTAGACCTTTTAATTGTCTGAGGATTAGAAACGAAAGCTTTGGTCGGCCGTGAGCTTTTCTTGACAGTTTTGGCCGCCACAGGAATTATGTCTTCATCATCATCTTCAAGTGCTTTTTCAGTCAGTACATCAGATTTGGACTTACTAGGAAGAGTTTTGTCAAGAGGAAGAGTTTTGTCAAGAGAAATAGCTGTCAATAACAACATAAATAAGTTGATTGTCAGCAAAAGTGAAAGAATAAATAATTATTTGACGAGTAAATACCTGAGTTACAAGTTAGAATTTGCGAATGGAATCCAAGGTCGTCACTAGGTTGGAGAAACCGACGAGCGAAGGTAACTGGATTTGGTTTTTCAAAAGGATCGACATAAGCACTCACGCTTTCTAAAAAGAAAAAGTTACCACCTTTCGTCGGCTTTCCTGGGTGTGAGTCAGCTAAACCAAAAGGGGCACAAGGAATAGCCACAGGTTTAGGAAAAGGAGCCTTTAAACTATCAAAATATTCCCTGGTCATATTTGGAATGCCCCAATACTTGGAAATCCTTTTAGATTCCTTATTGTCATGCTTCCTTTTGGCTTCAGCTAAAACGCTATTAACATGACGAACCATATCAAATGGTCTTAAGGGATTCCACTTGATTTTGTAAAAATTTTCAAAGGCTTGAATTTCTTTCTGAAGTTCACCTCGAGTTTTGGATACTGGATCCTGTTCATGCATAGAAGAATCATCACCGTTACCCATAGTGTCTTCAATACAACTCAGCAGGTCTTTAGACTTAGGTGGTGGTTGGAATAGTACTCATCCCACCAGCCAAGAAAGATTTGAGTTACTCCATGGAAGACAGCATGAAACAGGTTGTAAAAAGGCCCTACGAGCTTTATCCTCGTCATTGATGGCAACAATATTTTCATATGTTGGAGCTTTGGCATCAATGAAGTTCTCATCAGGGTTTGACGAGTAAGGAGCAGGAATAGATTGGCAGAAACCGAGCTGACAAGCAGTGGTATTGGGCAAGTGAAGATAGATTCTATGGGTTTTGAAATCAGGACCATCAACAAAAATGACTTTTTTGTCAAAGAAATTTGGTCCAAATTGACTTGTTGGATTTAGATATAGTGGTACTTAGTTTAGTAAACCACTCCGGACCGTACTTCCGGTCAATAAAAGGAGTGAAATTGATCTTTGAAGAGGTGAACGAAAGGGAGTGAAAGATTTTAAAGTAGAACTTGAAGTTGGCAATTTCATCTCTTGACAAAGATTCAGCAGACACATAACAGAGATAAGAGCCATAAGTATCGATTGACAAATCCGAGGGTGCTTTGTATGAAAATTGACGCTCTAAGACAGCATTCAACCACAACTGGAGAAGCCAAAGTGGCCCTCCTATGTTGGTTTTCTTTTTTCTGGATCTGACAGTATCAACTAACATACTCATACTGTCATAAAGATTAGCCAAAACGCATTGGCCCAATGCTAATCTCTTGCCAATTGACAAAAGATTAGCAAGAGGAACATATGAAGCAATCAAAGTAGCAGACTTGCTACAGAAAGGCTACGTGTTCAGTATCCGTCTCGGGTTCTTGGTCTCCACCTCTAAAATCTGTTATATATTTAGAGAAAGTGTGTTTTGGAACATAGACATCATCAATTTGATTCTCAACTTCGACATCGGAATGCATGGTAGGGCCATCTGGATGAAGGCCCGTGATAGCTAACATGTCGTATAAAGTCGGACCCATCATTCCATAAGGGAAGTGGAAATTATTTGTGGTTCTGTTCCAGAAGAAAACTGACGCCCCTATTAAAGAAAAATCTACTAATTTAACATGGCGAGAAAGCTGAATAAATTCAAAAATTCCAGCTTCTTCCCACACGTTGCGTTTTTCAGCCTGAACTCGATCAAGCCAACTAATGTAAGCATCAAACCGAGTGGCAGGAGGCATTCTAAAAATTCTATTACTCTTTTTGAAGACATGAATGAGGATTGGAGTTAATGAAGATAAGATAACCTCATTTGAGTTAGCAGAAGGAAAAGAACCACGTAAATCCTCAGAAATTTCATTTGGGCTACAAGAGGACCCAAGAATGCAGCATGCGGACTCAAAGCAACGGAAGAATCATGAACATGGTAAATTACCTTAGATTCCTGCCATAATTCTGATTCTTCCAAAATTGGGTCTTGAATTACTGCCCTAAGAGGAGCAACCGTGGCTCGAGGTGCTAAGGTTGACATCTTTGAAGGTGTTGCCATGGAGATTAAGTAAAGTAAGGAAGAGGAAAGGTTTTTTTTTTCTTTTAAAGAAGAAGAGTTTTTTACGAGGGAAGAAGAAAGGTAAGAAGGAGTGAAGGTCTCTGGTTCGAATTCCGAGACACCTGCAACGTTATGATTATCCCTATTAAGTAGGGATGAAATTAAAATGAGATTTAGTTAAACGGATGAAAATCCGGAATTGAAAGAATTCGTTGGCAATTTAAAATTCAATATTTGCTATTCTTTCGGGCAAAGCCGTCGAAAAGCAAAACTTGGGGGGCATCTGTTAGTGGAAGAATTTCAAACTCTTGGCAAGAATAATTCCAACAGGTTGACGGAGAAATTGAAGTAAAGAAAGTTATGTTCTAAATATTGAAAATACTTAGCTGATAAGAAAGTGTACATATCGACGAAAAGATAGATTGACAAGCAGCCTTTTTGACGAAAGTCATAGGAGGATTGCCAAAGATATGGAAAAGAAAAAATGACTAAGTCTCAAAATCGACAATATAACTAAGATAAGTTGTCAAGCAGTTAATCCCGTCAAAGACAAGCCAGTTGACACGGAGCAGTTCAAGACATTGAGCAGTTATTGGAATTGTATTGACAAACAGTTTAAATGTAAAGCCTAAGAGAACTGCCAAGGACATGTGGCAGTCATTTAGATTGGAAATTACTACTAGGTAGTTATTTTATTTGCCTATAAATACTAGTTATTACAATGTAATAAAGGAGGTTACTTGATACACATCCTACACATCTCGATCACACAGCAGATTGACGAATTACATTCAAGTATTCCCTCCATCCTTCTTATTACAATACTATGGCAAAGTTCGATGCCATTTTCATTTCTTCTGTTCAATTTCTTCATTTATTCGTACTCATTTCTAGCATTTCTCTTATGTTCTTCTGTTAAATTCATTTACTTCTTGAAAGTTGTATCATTTAGATTCTACTCTACTTAACTTTTTTTTTAAACTTATGTTTCTTCTTTTATTATGAACTTAGTTCAATCAGGAAGTTATTTTCTATATATAAAACTACTTCCTCTTTTTAAATTTCAAAATTCCCCTTTTCAAATATAAACAATTTCGTTGTCAAGTTTCGTTATTGACAATAATCGATACATTTTTTTTCCCCTAAACTTATACACTTGTCATAACATTAAGTCTTTGTCAGTATATTACTAGATATGACTAACTTGTCAAATTCATACTTGACAGACAATATATATACACATTCTGATTAGATTACCACATAACAACATAACGTGTAGATCCCACACTCATCTGATCTATAATTATTTATCACGAAGGAGTTTTTGGACACCAACCAAAAACCAACCTTATCAATGATCCAGGATCATTATCTGGTGGTGCAAAGATGGCGCCCGTTCTTTAAGGGTGGTAGTGATGAGATTAGACGATTGGCTGTCTGGGTTCGGATACCAGATCTTCCTATGGAACTGTGCAACACGTCCCCTATCGATATCTAGGTGTTTTTCCACACCATTTCTTTCCAACTGTCTCTGTGAATATTATCTCTTGGAATTGTAGAGGTGGTTTGGTGAGAGACTTGAAGCAGAAGTATAATTCTCAGTTTGTTATTCTCTTGGAAACACACTCAAGTGAGACCAAAAGTAAACAAACGATAAAGAGGATGGGGTTTGATGGCAATTTCGTTATTGTTGCCCAGGGACACTCTGGTGGAATCTGGTGTTTATGGGACAAAAGCACTTGGACAGTTTCTGTAAAGCACTCTGGTAGACAGTTTGTTCACTTATCGGTTAGTTGGCAGAATCAGGAACCTTGGGACTTAACGGGAGTTTATGGTAGCCCTCAGCGATCCTTGAGGCATGTGTTATGGGATGGTTTGAGGGATATCTGCAGTGGAGACTTCAACGCCCCTGGTGTGTCATTGGAGACTTCAACGCCCTCCTTAGCTGTTCAGATAAAGAAGGAGGGAGTTCAGTTAATAATAGCAGTGTGTGTAAGGATTTCCAATGCTGTTTGCCTGATTGTGGTCTAGAAGATATGGGTTTCAAAGGTATTCCTTTCACTTGGCATAGGCGCGGATTAAAAGAAAGACTGGATAGAGCTGTTATCAATCATAGTTGGCGTATTAGATTTGAAGAAGCTTCTATATATCACTTACCAAATTTTAAATCAGACCATGTTCCCTTATGGCTTTGTTTCAAGCAGAATTCTGGAAATAATAAAGGGCAACGTCCCTTTAGGTTTTTGGCTTCGTGGTTTACTCATGAAGGATTTTCAGAAGTTGTAAAGAATAACTGGAATGTAGTCAATGACTGGAATTCTAACATCAATTCTTTAACTACTGCTGTGAAGCACTGGAATAGAGAAATTTTTGGGAATATTACCTTGAGGAAGAACCAGTTGTTGAATAGATTACATGGGATTGCTAGGAACCTCTCGTATATGGTTATAATTCGTACCTTCAAAGACTCCAAAAGAAGCTCTGGGTTGAATACGAGCAAGTTCTCTATCAAGAAGAGGTGATGTGGCTTCAAAAATCGCGTTGTAAATGGCTGCAGTTTGGTGATAGAAATACAAGGTATACTTTCATGGAACTACTATCTTTAGAAGGAAAAAGCAAAGAACAAAAAGTCTGCAAGATTCCAATGGTGACTGGATAACAGATAACAGCAGATTCATTATTTATCATTTTCTCTCCATCCAAAACCACCCTTTAATTTTTTTTTGACTGCTCCATAGGTTGGATCAGGACACTCTGAAGTGTATGACGCAGGAGTTTTATAAGTCTCTATATACTGATGTGCCATATATTGAGTTTGGGGTTACAGGTTGCTTTCCAATTATGAATGAGGAGGAGTTGGATACATTAAAAGGTCCAGTTAGTCATGAAAAGTCTTATGTGTAAATGGGTTGCTCCGATGCAATCCTCTTTTGTGCGTGGAAGACATAGTTAAGATAATATTATTAGGGTTGGGCTAAGCTTCACCACTCATATTTTACATCACTCATTACACCGTCAATATGTATCAAATTTTGGACCAATCAAACTGCCACAAAAGTTTGGTCAAAATTTCAAACTTTTTTAGTTGTATTTCTACTGTAGTCAAATATATGACTACAATATATTGTAGTATAGTATATGTACTCTTTGTATTCGTAAATTTAATCCATATTAAAATAATGTTTTTTTATTAAAAAACTGATTATATTGCAAAATAATATTTTAATATAAATTAAAATAATGTTCGTTGTCAATAATATTTTGTAATATAATCAGTTTTTTAATCAAAAAATATTATTTTAATATGAGTTAAATTTACAAATACAAAAAACACATATATTATACTACAATATACTATATTCATATAGTTTGACTAGAAAAAGCACATATAATATAACTAGAAAGCTTGAAATTTTGACCAACCTATGTGATAATTTGATTGGCCTAAAAATTGTCATGATGTAAAATGTGAGTGGTGCAGAATAGACCAAACCCATATTATTATTATTGTGCAAGAGGTTATTCATAGCATGCGAAGGAAGACCGGCAATAAATGTTGGATGGCTATTAAAATTGATTTGGAAAACGCATATGATCATTTGAAATGGGATTTTGTGAGAGACACTCTTCTTGATATTGGTATTCCCCATAATATAATCAGTGTGATTTGGCATTGTATAAATTCTCCGTCTATGAGAATTTTGTGGAATGGGGAGTCGACTGATACTTTTTTCCCTTCCAGAGGGATTAGATAAGGAAACTCTCTTTCCCCCTATATATTTGTGCTCTGCATTGAGCGTCTGTCGCAGCTTATCTCTTTAGCAGTGGAAATTAAGGCCTGGCACCCTATTCGTTTGAGTAGGAATGGTCCCCCTCTTTCCCATCTTTGTTTTGCGGATGATCTCATTCTTTTTGGGGAAGCTTCGTTAGATCAAGCTCAGGTTATTTCTGCTTGTTTGGATCTTTTTTGTTGCTAGCTCAGGTCAAATAGTTAATAAGGAGAAAACCAGAGTCTTCTTTTCTAAAAATGTTCATAACAACCGCCGAGAAGAAATTAGTCAAGTCACGGGTTTCTCTCGTACAGCTGATCTTGGGAAATATTTGGGTGTTCCGCTTCATCATAAAAGAGTTACTAGACAAACTTATCAATTCCTCTTGAAAAAGGCTAACCAAAGATTGAGTGGTTGGAAAGTTAACTCTCTTTCCCTTGCAGGGAGGATTACTCTGGCTAGTTCAGTTCTGGCAGCTCTCCCAAATTATGTCATGCAGACAACGAAAGTCCCTTCTCAAATTTGTCTTGAGCTCGATAAGAAGTGTAGAAACTCTGTCTGGGGTGCTTCCTCTAGTGCTAGAAAGGTTCATTTAATTAAGTGGGACCAAGTGTGCTCTACCAAGGAGAGGGGTGGTGTTGGTTTGCGCCAGGCCTCTTTGGTTAACTCGGCTTGTATGATGAAAGTGGGATGGAATCTCATTAGCGAAAGAGACGATCTTTGGGTGCAAGTCCTAAGATCCAAGTATGGGTGTGGCAGTGATTTAATCTCTTGTACCTCTCTCCAGATGCCCGAATCGGAGCTTAATAATTATGTTCAACACTTCTTTCGTCCCTCTGGAGGGTGGGATATTAACAAGCTCCAATCCATCCTCCCAGCCGCGGTTTGTGACAAGATCTTAGCCCTGCATATCCCCTCAGATAACTCGTTTAATGATGTTGTTGTGTGGAACCCTTCTGAGGATGGAGACTTTTCCTTGAAATCTGCCTATAAAGCCATTTCTGGTAATTTAGTTGGTTGCCCTAACCCTATGTTTAAACTCATTTGGAAGTGGAAGGGGCCCCAACGTGTTCGTTCCTTGCTTTGACTGGTCGCTCATAAAGCTCTTCTTACTAACCAGGAAAGGTAGCGTCGTCACTTGGCTCAGTGCAATCTTTGTCCCATCTGCAGCTCTAGGCCGGAAAATATTCTTCATGATCTTAGTGATTGTAAGGGAGTTAATGATGTCTGGCGTAGGTTGGTGGACCCGAGAAGATCGGTGGAATTCAGCACGTGGGATCATGAAGATTGGATAGTAAACAATATGACTCAGGACCTTGGTAGAGTTGAGAATAGAACTTTTGCTATTGCCCTAGATGCGTTCTGGTTTGATAGAAATCAAAGAGTTTTAGATGATGTTCATAATGGGCATTTGGACCTGTTCATGAATATCCATGATAGGGTTAAGCAATGCAAGTCAGTTTTTGGGCTTGAGACTGCTGACAGAGCTCGGCAGGGTAGTTTGACAGTTGCCCAGGTGGGTTGGAGTCCTCCCCCTTTGGACTGGATTAAAATCAATACTGATGGGTCAGTGATATCCAAGAGACTCACCATGCAGCCTGTGGAGGTTTACTGAGAGATTCTACTGGGGACTTTCATGTTGGCTTTGCTTGCAAGCTCGGAAACTGCACCATCATGCAAGCCGAGCTCTATGGGATTTGGTACAGTTTGAATATAGCCAAGTGCAGAGGTTATGTGAAGGTTCATGTTGAATCAGATTCAAGGAGTGCACTGATTTTATTGGAAAAAGGCTGCTCCCCTAATCATCCTTGTGCTCCCCTAATATTCGACTTTTGGTGCAGTTTTTTGATAGTATCGTCTGGAAGCATACTTTCCGAGAGGCTAATGCTTGTGCGGATCTCCTTGCCTGTAGAGGGCATTCGTTAGAGTGGGGACTTCACACCTTTAACCAGGTGCCCCCGTTTTTATTTCGGATGTTTCTAGGACTCTTTTTGATAGGGTCATTTAGTTTGTAGTTTATGTTTTTGGGTCTTTGACCCCGTTTATTCAAAAAAAGAAAAGAAAAGATCTGTATAAGAGACTTATCATGAAATTTTATAATATTCAATTGCAGACTTTTAAAAAAAAAACTACATTGATAATTGATTGATTTTTGTGTCTTACTGTTCTAATGGCTGCCACTGTTTGTTCAACAATATTCCCTACTTTTGCATAAGCGATTTGCCCGCGACTTGACATTTTAGACATCATGGTGGACACAACTCCTCCAGCAACGATGACACAAGGTATACATGCAAGCAAAACTAGAGAGAGTCGCCACCCTTTTAAAAAGGCAATCGCAACGCCACCAACAAAAGTTGAAGCTAGTTGCATAAACTTCCCAACCTATCAAAAATTAGTTCTTGTCATTCGATTTATGTTCAAATCATAGAGCTAATGATATATACAGCAAGAGAGGGAGCATTAGTATAATAATACATGCATGATCATGATTCATGACACTTAACAACAATGAAGGTATGCTGTGGTGCTTTTTTATAGAAGAAAGGAGTTAATTAATTACCTTTTCTCCCATAGCATCTTGAATGAGAATGGTGTCACCAGACATTCTCCCAATAACCTCTCCAGTGGTTGTTTCAGTGTCAAAGAATGCAATGTCTTGTTTTAATATTGTTTTCAAGTACAAGCTACGGATCCGTGCAGCTTGTCTTTCTCCTGTCACCATCCAACATGATACCTCTGCACCATTTAAACTAAGGTGGCAAATGGATATATCGGATAAGTTTTTATTCGGATCTTAATGGATGGATTAAAAACAATCCATTTATCCATTATAATCCATTAAAAATTCATTAAAAAAATCCAATCCATCCACGATCTATTAAATAAAATCCATCCGATCCATCCATTAACAACTTTTCATGGAAGAATATCCAATCCATTCACTAAAATTTATTTTAAAACATTAAATAATTTTATATATATCTTTTATCCATTCATAAAATATTTTTAAAAATAAAATAATTTGTAAAAAAAATTTAAAATATTATCTCTATCTCTCCCTCTCTCTCCTCTTACTTCCTCTCTCTACCCTTTCTTTCTCTCCCTTTTTTTCCTACTCTCTCCACTCTATCTCACAACCATTTGGTATAACGGCCATTTTTCTATCATTATATGGGAGTTATTGATTATGTGCATCTACAGAGGTTGTTTTGCCACAACGCTCAATGACATTGTTTTACGAAACTTGTTACGACTCTGTGCTTTCAATTAGTTAATACTTTTTTTTTAAGTTTCTCAGCAAAAAAAAGACAACAAAAAAAGAAAACGTACGTGATAACGTGGACTACTATTGGTGCTTGAGAACAATTAATTAGTTAATACTTAATATAACAAAAAAAATAAAAAATAAAATAAAAAATAGTGAAGAAAAAATAATAGGGAATGAAAGAGAAAATCAGATGGAGTTTTTTTTTTGGTTACAAATGGAGGTTTTTTTTATTTGGTGAAAAATAATATGAAAAAAATAAATTTGTCTTGGAATGGATAAAAGTTGATCCATTATATTTTTTATTGTTGGTCCATTGGATTTTAAAAAATATTGGATGGATCATAAACCATCCACTAAAAAAATAATCCAATCCATCCAATCCATTTATATTATTTTTTTATAAATGGATGGATTAGATGAATTTTTTTATGGATGAACTGGATGGATGGTGGACAAATGAATCATTTTACCACCCAATTTAAACACATATTAGATGATGCTCATATCTCATCAGAATGTTGCAATTATCTTTAACAAATAAATAAATAAATAAATAAATAGAAAATGAGAAAAAAATGTGCCATCTCACGTAGAAATGACGCAATTCCAGACACAATAACCAGGTAAACAAATATCAATGCAACCTGAAAGAAATTTGAAGTGTCAGTCCCAGACACATATAAGCTTTTGCCTGTTTGTATAGCGCGTTCCAAAGCTATTGAAACTTGGATTGAGCATCCAAACCCCAATTGTTACGGTTAATATGGAGTTTGGATGTAAAATTCAGTTGGAAATAATTGATTTATGGTGGATAAAATTGAGGTTTGCGGAAACAAATTTTTTTAGTTTTTTCATTGAAAATAATTGATTCTAGATGTAGGATCCAAAAAATTCTACATATTTACACATAAAAAGTGACTTTACTTTATCATCAAAACAAAATCAATTCTTCTAAACCTACTTTTAAAATATTGTTACCAAACACAAATCAATTTTTTTAACCTTAATTTTTTCAAAATCAATTCTTCTAAAATCAATTCTACCAAAATCAATTCTATCAAAATCTAAAACAAACGGACCCGTACATATTTACATATCAAAAATGATTTTACTTTATCATCCAAACAAAATCAATTCTTCTAAACCTACTTTTAAAATATTGTTACCAAACACGAATCAATTTTTTTAACCTTGATTTTTTGAAAATCAATTCTATCAAAATCTAAAACAAACCGACCCTATATATTTACACATCAAAAGTGATTTTACTTTATCATCCAAACAAAATCAATTTTTCTAAACCTACTTTTAAAATATTGTTACCAAACACAAATCAATATTTTTAACCTTGATTTTTTCAAAATCAATTCGTCCAAAATCAATTATACCAAAATCTATTCTATCAAAATCTAAAACAAACGGACCCTTAGTTTGCAAACACAGTTTGTGTTAATAATGGAATAATTATCATGTGGACAAGACATGCATGAAGAAACAGTAAAAACTGATTGAAATAAGGTGTCTTCTATGGTGGAATTTGAGTTCAAGTATCCAATCATAAACCATGAAATTGACCCTCTATTGTAAGTTTAAGCGCTAATAGCCGATTCCCTATTTGCAAATAACCCCTTTTTTTAACTTCTCATATTTGCATTGAAGTCCTCTCCCCCATCCCCTCACTTTCAAATTCAAACCTTCGACTACCGTTGTCACCATCACTCACACCTGCTACGACCACCACTACTGCCAGAGTGCGAGGAAGAACACAAGCACAAATCCGGCGGGCGTTCTAGCACCATAAACCGCGATTCCGACGAGCTCCAGGTAAATCCTATGCAACCCATGATTGCTTCCTCTGATTTTTTATTTCGGTTTAGGGATTTGGGTATGAGCATTTAGGGTTCCTTCAACAGTATTCAAAATCCGAGATTTAGAGTTCTACATCCCCCTCATTGTTTTGATTTATCACCTCTATTTAGATTTGCCACTTTGATTTTTCTTTGACACTCAAATTTAAATATTGTTCTTGGGTTCTTGATAATAGCAAGAAAATTTAGGAGATGCTTGGTGTTATATATTGGGAATATTATTTGCTCTGTTTATTTTCTTTGCTCTGGGACATTTGAGTAACTTTCATCATTGGTATTTCTAAAAATTGGTTTGCTCTTGTTTGGTTTTGGTGAAAATGGGTATTAGGATATTAGATCAGACTATGTTATGTTTTCTCTCCAATATTTTTGGGTAGATGTTAGATCAGATCGAACCAATAGGGACATACTTGAGAGGGTGAATTACAGAAGTGTATACTGCAGCTCATAGTGTATGTTAGAGTCTTTAGATGAACTTTGTGGTCTCAATTATAGAAAATAATGTAACATAAGAAATGGATAATACATTTTAGGTTGTGTTATTAGATTGGTTTCCATTGACTTGAATTAAATTTTTGTAACTACTTAGATTAGCTAACTCACCAGCTTGCTAAAATTCCTCCATTTTGTCCCAAGATATAGAAAAAAGTTGTCATGATATATTATTGTGATTCTGAAGGTAAACTGAAGTTTCACTGTTGATTAACTTCATCACATGATATTGCATATGAGTCTTTCTTATGGCTGCTTTGCACTTGATACTTGAGAGAGTGAGGATAAAACCTTTGGTCCGAAATGCAGGTTTTAAATGCCATGCAGTTTGTTGGCATTCGTTTCCTAGTAGCTGCTTCTGTTTAGTTTGAACTTTCTGTGGTGGTAGAGATTCTATTCTATCTTGCTATAGTCCTTTGTTTCCATGCTATTGCAATGTTTGTGGTGGCTTTGTATTTGTATAAGTTTGCTAGAGCAGATTGTATGTCTTGGCTATGAATTGGGTGGAGCATTTAGAGATCATATTCTCATTGCTGCAACAAAGAATTAGTTGTTGTTTGGCGTGCATTTTGTTTTCTAGTTGTTTGTGTACCATTTCAATGATAATTTTTCTTATAAAAATCATTCTTATGCAGGAAAATAAGTAAGAAGACTTTAATGGATGGGGATAGTTGTAGCGAGGGATCAAGCTGGATGGAAGAAGAAAATCCTGAGGCTGAGGTAGGAAGAATAGTGTAAACTACATTGTTTGTAAGTAACAATCGTGTGGTTATGAGTCTTAAGATTATTAATTTGATAATAAATTTTGATAGGGGCTGGAGGACATATATTTTGAGACTGAAGATGAGGATGAATGCAACGATGAATGCGATAGAGAGGAATGTGAAGTTGATGACATGCATGGTGGTGATGATACTGATTTTGAGGATTTTGTGTATGGACATGTTAGCCAATATAGTAGTAATCAATTATTGCGGATTCTATAAATGCACTTTTAAGGAATTGATTAATTCTGCTACATTATAATCGATTCTTTAAATGTAATTTTAATGAATAGATTAGTTCTACTACATTATAATCGAATCATCCATTGTTTATGAACTTCTCATATGTGTCTTGTTGTAACGCTCTCTTTCTAATATTGTCACGCGCGCATGACATCCCCATCTCAATTGATTCATTCGAGTAAAGCATTAGAAATAAATAGATTATTTAAATCCATCGCGTGAATCAATTATTTTCCTACCACATTATCAAGTCTTGCACCTAATCAATCCATTATACAGGATAATAATCGATTTTTTCTGTTACAATATAATCAATTCAACCATTGTTCACTACCAAAATCGAATATCTGCTTTGTTGTAACGTTCCCCCGCTAATGTTCCCACGCGCGCATTGTATCTCCATCTCAATTGATTCGAACCGAGTAAATCATTAGTAATGAAGCGACTCTTCAAATCTACTTTAGGGAATTAATTGATTTTCTACCATATAATCGATTCGTGGATTAGTAATGACGTTTCCAGCTATTGGCATCACATGCATGTCATGTTCCCTAACCCTGACCCTAACCCAAACCCAAGTGTAAAAATTTTACTCACTTATCCTAATATGTCATAGCTGGCCCAAGATGACTAAACTCGCTAGACAATGTGACTTTGTTAGCCCAACATTACTAAAATTGTTACTATAGACAATTGCCACCTAACTCGGGCCAATATGACCTAGCTATTGTAACGCCCTTCGTTACATTAGTGATTCAATAAAAAAAATGTAATAAAATCCTTTAAAACATTTAATAAGGCATAAAAACTCCAATAAAGTTTTCACGAATTATATATGTCTGAAAAGAAAATACCTCAATAATTTAATAATAAACATTGCTAAGATAATCCTTACATAAATAATTTGATTTGTCTCAAAACACGGGCGTCTACTAATAATAACCAAACCATAAAATAAAATAATATAGTTTCAGCCACAAACGACTCCTTATTGAACATAATACTAACCAAATATAATAAATAGCTAAACTCAAGTACTAAGTCTTCAAGTCTCCTCAATCTCACTGACGACGTCCTCATGCTTTGAAAACAATACTTTTAATGAGATTTATAATCCCAGTGAATAAAAACAATTTAATAAAAAGGTTCACAAAATAGTGTTGTTCTCAGTGGATGCGGTAATCGGAAAATCAACCATGGTACCCGCAAAAATTATATACATAATAATCCCTTTAAAATAAGTAAAAATTGTTCCAAATCACATATAATTAAAAGGACAACTTAGCAGTCAAAACATTCACATCTCAAGATTTTAATCAAGTCAATCATGCATACTATATGCAATACAACTCCATGAACACGACTCGGTGATTCCAAGAATCACTTGACTTGACTCTTTGATTCCCAGAACCGGTGTGAATCCCAGATCCACTAAGGTCTATGAGCTCATATCCATGCAATGGCATCCCACTGCCTTCCCCATCCCAGATGGAGGTATCTCATATATCCCATCCCAGATATGGATATTTTCAATAATTTGATATCACATCCCAGATGGTGATATATCTCATCCTATTCCCGGAATAGAATGTATACCGTCATCCCTTCCCGAAAGGTGACGACCAACTCATGCATAATGTAATGTGTCATCCCAGATGACCACTAAATGTGAGAATGTAAAGTTACCTTTGTTTGTTTGAAAGGGTCAATACTACAAAGCTTTTACTAAATAAAAAGGTGGTGAAATAGTTACCGTAGGAAGTCTATGAAAGAGAATACGTTTATCTTAAACCAACAAATAGAATAGTAACAAGACATGTATAAATAGAGGTAAGTTCTTTGTATTATTAATCCCATCTTGAGAGAGAGAAATCCACAGAGAGAAAACATTGTTTCTCCTGTAAGGATATGTATTCTCCTATATTACAAGAATGAGTGTTATGTTCTCTTCTTGTATTTAGAGAGAGGTTATAACAATATTCCATTTAGTGAAAGTTTCTCATCTTTATTTTAGTTGTGTAATATTATTACGTTACTCTAGTATCTAACAATGGTATTAGAGCCATTGGTTCGTCACTACTCCACTGCAGTTATTATTCATGGTTACTATTCACACGTGTGGTTGTATACTTTTATAGTGATTGTTAACGTATACTGGATTTGTTCTAGTGTGCTATAATACATACAATACGTATACGGTACTATTCACGGTGAAATTGTGTAAGCCGGTTCATTTGAAAAAAAAAAATTGGTGTAAAACTGTGGCAGCAAAATTTGAGATTGAGAAATTCAATGGGAGTAAATTCTCCCTATGGAAATTGAAGATAAGGGCGGTTCTGAGGAAGGATAATTGCCTAGACGCAATTGACAACAGACCCTCAGATATCACCGATAAAAAATGGAAAGAGATGGATGATAATGCTATTGCCAATTTGCACCTTGCAATGGTAGACTCGGTATTGTCAAGTATTGCAGAAAAGAAGACTGCAAAGGAGATATGGGATACTCTTATTAAACTGTACGAGGTCAAGTCTCTTCACACCAGAATATTCTTAAAGAGGAAGCTTTACACTCTTCGAATGAGTGAATCCACGTTGGTGACAAATCATATCAACACTCTAAATATGTTATTTCCTCAGCTCACAGCACAAAATTTCATAATAGTAGAAAATGAACGTGCAGAACTTCTACTTCAGAGTTTACCAGATTCGTATGATCAACTCATCATCAACATCACAAATAACAATGTTGTTGACTCTGTTCACTTTGATGATGTTGCTAGTGCTATTCTTGAAGAAGAATCAAGGCGCATGAATAAGGAAGAAAGATCAGAAAGTTTGAAGCAAGTAATGGCATTAACGATGACGAGAGGCAGATCAACAGAACGTGGCTCCAGTGGGAGTCAAAATCATGGTAGATCAAAATTTTGAAGAAGGAAGAATCTCAAATGTTAAAATTGTGGCATGAGAGGGCACTTGAAGAAGGAGTGTTGGCATAATAAGAAGAGTGGAGAAAAGAATTACGAAGCAACAACCTCTCAAGGATGTGTTGCAAATACCTCAGATGAAGGAGAAATATTATATAGCGAAGCAGCAACCAATTCTAAAGGCGGAAAACAACTCAATGATGTATGGATAATGGATTCAGGAGCGACATGGAACATGACTCCACATCGCGATTGGTTTTGCACTTATGAGCCTATCTCGGAAGGATCTCTGTTCATGGGAAATGATCATGCCTTAGAAATTGTTGGAGTCGGTACTATCAGATTAAAGATCCATGATGGTACTGTTCGTAAAATACAAGGGGTACGACATGTAAAGGGATTGAAGAATAACTTATTGTCCACTGGGAAATTGGATGACCTCGGGTGTAAGGTCCATATTGAAGGTGGGATCTTAAAAGTAGTAAAAGGAAATCTTGTAGTAATAGAAGCAGAGAAGATCACAAGCAATCTATACATGCTTTTGGGAGATACGTTACAAGTAGTAGATGCATCAGCTGCAACAGCGAGCCAAGAAGAAACAGCAATGATGTGGCATCGCAAACTAGGCCATATGTCAGAACGTGGCTTTAAAGTTCTTGCGGAACGAAATCTCCTGCCTGGACTCAAGACGGTAAATTTACCCTTCTGTGAGCATTGTGTGATAAGTAAGCAACATAGATTGAAGTTTGCTAGAGTAACTACTAAAAGCAAACACATATTGGACTTGATCCATTCTGATGTGTGGGAATCACCGAAAATATCTATGGGAGGAGCAAAATATTTTGTGTCATTCATTGGTGATTATTTCGGAAGATTATGGGTGTACCCAATCAAGAAGAATTTGGATATGTTTCCAGTGTTCAAGGAATTCAAGGCACAAGTGGAGCTGGAAATTGGTAAAAGGATAAAATGCTTGAGGACAGACAATGGAGGAGAATATGTAGATGTCAACTTTCTAGCATTTTGCAAACAAGAAGGTGTTGTAAGACAATTCACAGTTGCACATGCACCTCAGTAGAATGGTGTAGCAGAGCGGATAAATAGAACTCTCCTAGAGAGAACAAGAGCCATGTTAAGAACAGCAGGAGTGTCCAAATCTTTCTGGGCAGAAGCAGTCAAAACCATTTGTTATGTGATAAATCGATCGCCATCAACGGCCATTGGTTTGAAGACGCCAATGGAGATGTGGAAAGGAAAACCAGCTGATTATTCTTCTCTGCATGTGTTTGGATGTCCTGTGTACGTGTTGTACAACTCCCAATAAAGAACAAATCTGGATCCAAAATCCAGGAAATGTATATTTTTGGGGTATACTGACAATGTTAAGGGGTATCGCCTGTGGGATCCCACTGCCCGCAAGGTTGTTGTTAGCAGGGATGTAGTCTTTGCAGAAAATGAACTGTAAAGTGAGCAGAAAAATGACAGCACTACCAAAGAAACTCTGCAATTGAAATAGAAATAAAATCTAAAGAAGAGGATTCTTCTAAAGCAGAAACAGTGCACGAGGAACGAGTACCAGATGAGGTCGACAATATAGAAGTTTGACGATCATCACGTCAGATTAGAAGACCATCATGGCACTCAGACTATGTAATGACAAGCCATGATGCATATTGTCTTCTAACAGCAGAAGGGGAGCCATAAACCTTTCAGGAGGCTGTAAGCAGCTCAAATGCTTCTCTGTGGATGGCAGCAATGCATGAAGAAATAGAAGGGTCAGAAAGCCATCGGGAACAAATGGGTATACAAGATCAAACGAGATGGTAATGATCAAGTAGAACGGTATCGTGCAAGACTGGTGGTCAAAGGATATACTCGGAAAGAAGGTATTGATTTCAATGAGATATTCTCTCCAGTTGTTAGACTCACTACTATCAGAGCAGTTCTGGCTATGTGTGCTGCATTTGATTTACATCTTTAACAGTTAGATGTAAAAACTGATTTTCTTCATGGAGAGCTTGAAGAAGAAATATATATGTGTTGTT
Organism: Sophora flavescens; assembly: GCA_030762895.1. NCBI lineage: Eukaryota > Viridiplantae > Streptophyta > Magnoliopsida > Fabales > Fabaceae > Sophora > Sophora flavescens. Next base: position 99,083,116 of record CM061062.1, read on the forward strand.
TTGGCTTCAATGACTCAAGAGAGGGGGGGGGGGGGGGGGGGGTGAATTGAGTTTTCAATAAAATATTTCCCTCTTAAAAACTTTTCACAAAACTTTACTTTTCATAGTTGCGGATCTGTGACCTCAGGATCTTTTAAAAGATCAATGAAGTGTTTATATAAAATCTTGAATAGAAGGTGATGAGGATAAGAAGGATTTATTCAGAATTAATTCAGAATAGATTCAGGTTCAATAACTCAGTAATAACAAAATACGGTTTATACATATCAAGAACATAAATTATATTGAACTTTAAACATCAAAATCGCAGGTTCTTGATCATAAACAGAAAGTAAAGAGTTTGAGTTTAGGGATACCACACAACCAGATTTATTCGGGTTCAATCACCTCCACCGTGTCCTACATCCAGTCCCCACTCCACCTGTGGGATTTCACACACTAACACACAAGCTTTGCCAGGTAGCTTGAAAAACCTTTACACCACAGAGCACTCCTTCACCTCGAGATACCACACTCTTATGAAGAGCCTCAATGTTCAACCTTAGGGATACCTCACCCTAATCACTCAGAGAGACTCCCTCTCTCTTTACAATCGAAAAGTAAAAGAAAAGTTGATTCCTAACTCTCAATAGTCAGATAAACAAATTGAAGCACTTATGAGTATTGAAACACTCTTTTCACAGTAAGCTCAAGAAATATGATGAATGATATGTGTATCGTATTTTTTTTATGTTATTTGTTGTGTAATTCCCTAAAAGTATTCCTTCGATTCCTCTTTATATAGAAAACAAGTTATAGTCGTTGGGATCTATCAAAACAGATTTGGATCTGATTAACAGAATCTGTTTTCTTGATTCTCGTTCTTGAAATAAGATTCTGATAGTTCTTATAGAATTCGCGTCCAGCTTGAAAATAACCGCGTCCATCTAGCCATTAAGATTTTACATTCAGACGGGCTAGTAGACGAGCTCCATATGGTAGACGAGCTCCATATGGTAGACGAGCTTCATATGCCATTTTATTAGACTGAGCTTCTTATTAAGGACTTAGTAAGTCCAAAGAGCGTAACCTTAGTAGACGAGCTCCATATGCCACTTTAGTGGACGAGCGCTTCTGTCACTTTAGTTGGACGAGCGCTTGTTTCACTTTATTGGACGTCAGTTTTTATCACTTTATTGGACGCCGGTTTTTATCACTTTATTGGACGCCAACTTTTATCACTTTATTGGACGAGCGCTTCAGTGTTGGACGAGTGCTTCTATTATTCCAGTGCTGGACGAGCGCTTATATTATTCCAGTGTTGGACGAGCGCTTCTGAAATCTTATTTCCAAAAATCATTTTCATTAGCAAAAACTTATTCCTTTTAATGTAGGTTATGAAAAAATGATTCTCTTCATGCATCTTTTCAAATGAGCTTTTTGTGAATAAGAGATTTCATCTCTTACAAATCATCTAAGACTTAAATCTAATTTCTCCTTTAAGTTTTTGTCTTGATGATCCTTTGATCTGTCTTTGCTCTTTGATTCCTCTAAGTTCTTCCTTGAATATTCTCCTTTGATTGCTCATTGAACTTGTTGATTACTGCTTGATACCTGTCTTTGCTAATTTGACACTAAAACTCTTGCATACACATTAAGTTGTATTTTTCATATATCAAAATCTCAGTCATTTAATCTAACAATATGCTCCAACCAGAAGGCTTTGAAGAACAAGGAAAAGAAAACTTGGTTTGTAGGTTGACCAAATCTCTATACAGTTTAAAGCAGGCGCCGAGATATTGGTACAAGAGATTTGATTCCTTCATTATTAGCCTTGGATACAATAGGTTGAGTGCAGACCATTGTACGTACTACAAGAGGTTTGGTAATAATGACTTTATCATTTTGCTGTTGTATGTGGATGACATGTTGGTGGTAGGCCCCGACAAACATCTAGTCGAAGAATTGAAGGCACAATTTGCTAGGGAGTTCGATATGAAGGACTTGGGACCAGCAAACAAGATTTTAGGGATGCAAATTCACCGAGAAAAAAAAGATAAGAAGATTTGGCTTTCTCAAAAGAATTATCTAAGGAAGGTCTTGCGGCGCTTCAACATGCAAGACTGTAAGCCAATATCTACCCCACTTCCTGTCAATTATAAATTATCCTCAGGTACGAGTCCTAGCAGTGAAGCAGAGAGGATGAAAATGTATCGAGTACCGTATGCATTAGTGGTGGGAAGCCTTATGTATGCCATGATATGTACAAGACCAGACATTGCGCAAGCAGTGGGAGCAGTTAGTTGATTTATGGTAGATCCTGGTAAAAAGCATTGGGATGCTGTTAAGAGGATCCAGAGATATATTAAAGGAACCTCGGGTGTCGCATTATGTTTTGGAGGATCAGAATTCATTGTCAGGGGTTATGTTGATTCACACTTGCAGGAGGAGCAGTAAGCTGGTTATCCAAATTACAGACTGTCGTAGCTCTAACCACTACAGAAGCTGAATATATGGCAGCTACGCAAGCTTGCAATGAAGCTATTTGGATACAAAGGTTAATGGAAGAACTCGGGTCCATGCAATCTCACTGACGACGTCCTCATGCTATAGTTAAACTCAAGTACTAAGTCTTCAAGTCTCCTCAATCTCACTGACGACATCCTCATGCTCTGAAAATAACACTTTTAACAAGATTTATAATCCCAGTGAATAAAAACAATTTTATAAAAAGGTTCACAAAATAGTGTTGTTCTCAGCCGGTGCGGTAACCGGAAAATCAACCATGGTACCCGTAAAAATTATATACATAATAATCCCTTTAAAATAAGCAAAAATTGTTCCAAATCACATATAATTAAAAGGATAACTCAGAAGTCAAAACATTCACATCTCAAACTTTTAATCATGTTAATCATGCATACTATATGCAATACAACTCCATGAACACGACTCGGTGATTCCCAGAATCACTTGACTTGATTCTTTGGTTCCAAGAACCGGTGTGAATCCCAGATCTACTAAGGTCTATGAGCTCATATCCATGCAATGGCATCCCACTGCCTTCCCCATCCCAGATGGAGGTATCTCATATATCCCATCCCAGATGGTGATATCTCTCATCCTATTCCCGGAATAGAATGTATACCGTCATCCCTTCCCAAAAGGTGATCACCAACTCATGCATAATGTAATATGTCATCCTAGATGACCACTAAATGGGTTCTCAGACTCCATGTATCACAAACTATGATATAATGTCATGCCGATGCAACACTGTAACTTCATATAACATAATAGAGCATGTCACAACAACACTATAACATCATATAATGTAAAAGAGCATGTCACGACAATACTATAACATCATATAACACAACAGAGCATGTCACAACATCACAATAACATCATATAACAAAATAGAGCATGTCATGGCAACACTATCACATCATATAACATAACAAAGCATGTCACGACAACACTATACCATCATATAACATATAAAGACATATCAATCAACCATAAACTCGTACCAATTTCATATATAATCACATAATTCATAGTAATAATCACTTAATTTAATATTAATTTCGTTTTTATACAAAACCCCCAATTTAGAATATAAGATTTGATCAACTATTGGTTCTTGCATTCAAAACTCTCCAAAAATCATATTTTAAATTAAAACCCAGTTTGCGCAAATAGTTTGCACCATGGAAGGTTGAGAAAAGGTTGTTTTTACTCACTTTTTGAAGACCTCCAAATAGCTCTAAGTGTTTCCTATAGTGAATCCTAACGTTTTCCAAGAGTTATCATCATCTTCCTCTTCCTAGACCCCCTCTTCCACCACTCCCTCTTCTTAATCCTTGAATTTCTTCTCTTCTTAGCCGTTTATGAGTTTCTAGGTGTAATTATGGTTCAAAAATGCACCCTAAGAGTGTTAAGATTCTATTTATAGAGTCCCCAATAGCCCAAAACATGTAAAAACGTGCTAAGCCCGCTTACTCTGCATATGGTGCTGTATTTCGCACATATATTGAGTTATAGACATCCAAAAATTATAAATTTTATATCTTTGGGAAGATAAAATAATTTTATACAACTTTTATGAAGACCACAAAATCTGAAACTGACATTTAGATGGTCAAAACGGAGATAAAATTTAAAAAAAAAACGGTTCTGGTGTTGGAACATGAATAGCGTGTACGAATTTGGTCATAACTTGAGGTACAAGAATCCAATTTGGACGAATTTGGTGTCTATGGAAAGATAAGAGACAAATCTACATTTCTTATGAAGATCTCGAATTCAAACAAGTTCTCTTTGGTTACGAAATATCGATCTAAAGTTCAGTATCTAGTCATAGGAAGTCTATTATACGAAATTGGGCCTAAAACACTCAAACTATCTATTTAACCTTTTTTGAGCCACTTACAAGAATTTAAGAACTTCAAAATTGAAATATAATAATTCTAATAATTTAATTCTTATCAAATTAACTAGTAGTCAATTTTTGTGATGTTACATTTCTCCCACACTACAAGAAAACACAGAATTACAGACGGAAGTTTTCCGATGGCTATGGTTCCGACGGACTTACCGATGGATTTGACCGTCGGTAAGTGTGAATATGAAAAGTTTATGAATTTTCAGATGGAATGCCCGTGTGAAACGTTATCGATGACTTATATGTCGGTATTTCTATTAGAATAGTGCGCGCGAATGGCAAAAATTAGGTGCAATAGCTTACCGACGGGCTAATCCTTCGGTAACTACGAAAACCTACCGACAAAACTTCTGCCCAAATCTCATTATCAATACCGACGACCATTTTCATCGGTAAATGTATTCTTGAATTACCAACAGAAAAAGTCGTCGATAATTTAAAATTGGCCGTCGGAAGTTTTGACCTGAAATCCTCAGAAAACCCTCTTCTCCCTCACTTTTCTCTTTTCTCTCTTCTCTCTTCTCTCCTTTCTCTTTGCTTCTCCTCCGAACCAGTACTGTCTCCACCAGGCTCTCCACCACCGCTTTCTGTCACCACTGCGCCTCCCTCTCCCTTACGCCGCCACCACCGTGCCCACCTCGCTTTCCACGATGCCACCACCACTGCGCCTGTCACCACCGTGCCACTATCACCGCGCTGTCTTCTCCTTCCCTCTCTGCCACCGCGCCACCACCACCACCACCGCCACTACCTCTTTGTGGTATGGATTCCCTTTTAATTTTCATTTTTTAATTTTAATTTTATCAGCACCACCTTTAACTATCGCTGTGCACCACCACCATCTCTTTTTTATTTTCATTTTCATTTTTTTTATTTTTATTAGATTTTTTCGTTTTTCTAATTATTGGTTTGGATTCTAAAAGGATATTTTTTTGCATTGTTTCAGAGTCACCAGCTTCCTCCGACAGCAACTCCCAGCATCCATTGTGGTACATTGAATTTTTTTATGCCTGTTGATGGTATTATATTTTTTTTTGAACAACATGCGCTGTTTGTGTCTTTGTTGGTATATTTTATTTCAGTGAATGATACTGCTTTAATTAATTAGTTGTATTATGGGCATGTATTTAATTTATTTATTATAAAAATATTTGTCTAGTGTGTGTAAAGTTATTAATTTGTGTGGGTTTTTTTGTCAATTAATTAGTTGTATTACGTGCATGTAAAGTTACTAAATCTGGTATGTTTGTTTCTGCCAAATGCGTAATAAAGTTAATGTATTTCCTTAATATAATAAAATCGTAAGGACAAAATTTAGTGTTGATAAGATTTAGTGTAGATAACATTAGAGAATTGGTAAAATCGTTTTCCTCCACACCTGCAGCTGTGATGGAGCATATATGGCAATAACTCATGTTCATTGATTAATGAAGCGCGATTTGGAATAATGAATTAAGTATTTAACGGATAACAAAATATATTAATTATTTAAATAATTAAAAAATAATGTGTAATTAATTAAGAAGTTAATTAAATCATTCATCTCACAAATAAGTTAATAGTTGCACATGCCGCATCCAGAATATCTGTTAATTGCGCATCGGGGATATCTGCTCATGGCTCATCGGGAAGCGTGGACGACGAAATCTTTTAAAATATTTGCATAACAATAAAATTAGATTGATTAAATAATTAAAAATATTAACGATTAAATAAGTAAAAAAATAGAATATGAAAATAGTTAAATATATAAGTATAATTATTATTTTTTCAACAACAATAAACTTAAATATGTAATAACTTAATAATTACATAACACCAAAATTAAATTAAATAATCAAATACAAATGATTGAATAAATTAAAATAGTATAAAAAATAAAGATTTAATCAAAAGAGTGGCGAACAATTTAATAAATTTTGATTAGAGTAAGTGAATTTTTTTTTGCTAATGCTTTGTTTATGATGGTTGCTTAAATATTGGTTTGATTGATTGTTAATAATGTCAAACTTTATGCAAATTATTTCTGTTACTTGAAGTTTTATTTTATCTTAGAGTATATATAAATATATATATATATATATATAGTTAATACGTAATTGAGAAAAACCGTAGTTTCCCGTTCAAGGTTCTATATTATTGAGCATGTGTACTCGTGGTCATGGTATCGCTCATTTTATTGAATCTTGAATTGTCCAATTGGGACAGTTTGGGAAGAAACTTTTGCTCCATTGATATACTAGTTACTCGATGATTGTCATTTGTGAAATAGTTGATTAAATTTCGGGTCGAAGCATTTCCTTTTGTTCTCCGGGTCCATACTTGATTGTGGTATTTCACCGCGGTCAAGTCGTGTACTTGGAGACCGATGGGAGATGCTGCCGAAATTTCGTCAGCTATAAGACATGAGAAGTGATGAGTAACTAGTATAATACAGTAATGAAAAAGTTTTTCCTCGAATGGGATAGGGCCACACCTTTTAAGGAAAGGGAGCGATTCGGGGTCATAGTATCATGTTTAAAAATACTTCAATTTATCTGAAAATGCAGAATGATGGAATATTATCCCTCGAACCGTAGTTGGTTGTATGATAGGAACGAGTATGGGAGATGACTTATGAAACAATCATTTGTTGCTGGAGTTGAGGAGTTTATATCCAAAGCAAAACAACATTGTGATTATACAGAAGATGGGGGGATTAGATGTCCGTGCACAAAGTGCAATTGTATGGCGGTTTTGAGTGATGATGACATGAAGTTACACCTATGCCGACATGGGTTCAAGCCTAATTATTGGATATGGACTGATCATGGTGAGGAGTTTCCGGATATTGATTTGAATGAAGTCAGTGGTGACGATCTTGAAATGGGTGCATCAGGCAGTGGCTACACAATGAATATGTCGAACAACTCCAGTCAATGCATATGATGGTCGATGATTGTCTTGGGAAACATGGGAATTTTGAGGTGGATGAGTCTGATGACATGGAAGAGCCTCCTAATGAATCAGCACAGAGATTCTACAATCTATTGTTAGAGACAAATAAGCCATTGTTTGAAGGGGTGTCAGATACAAAATTATCAATTTGTGTTAGGTTTCTAGATTGCAAGTCCAATTGGAATGTCCCAGAGCAGTGTTTGGAGTTCTTTTGTAAAATGCTTCAAGATGTGACACCCTTCAAAGAGTTGTTGCCAAAAAGTTATTATGACGCAAAGCGATTGGTGTCGAAACTAGGCTTGGGGGCTAAGAGGATTGATTGTTGTCCAAATGGGTGCATGCTATATTATGGTAGTCAGTCTGGCACAAATGACAGTTCGTTGGAAGAATGTAAATTTTGTCAGACACCCAGGTACCGCGTTCAAAGTAGTGACCATAGTAAGAGGAAACCAGTTCCTGCGAAGGCAATGTTCTATCTGCCAATAATTCCAAGGTTGCAGAGACTATTTGCATCAACACAAACTGCGGGACAAATGAGGTGGCATAATGAAGATAGAAGAATTCCGGGCGTCATACGCCACCCTTCTGATGGTGAAGCTTGGAAGCACTTTGATCGGGTTCATCCTGATTTTGCAGCAGATACTCGCAATGTGAGACTTGGGCCGTGTTCAGATGGTTTTACCTCGTACATTCAGGCGTCAGCCTCGCCATATTCATGTTGGCCAGTGATTGTTACACCGTACAATCTTCCTCCCGAGATATGCATGTCAAAACCATATATGTTTATGACTTGTCTCATACCGGGACCATCTAATCCGAAGGTTGGGATAGATGTATATTTGCAGCCTCTGATCAATGATCTGAAGAAGTTGTGGGATGGTGTGTTGACTTATGACGTTTCAAAGAACTGAAACTTTATGATGAGGGGATCACTGATGTGGACTATCAATGATTTTCCTGCATATGGCATGCTCTCTGGTTGGGGACCCACGATAAATTGGCGTGCCTGTATTGCATGGAACATGGAAAGGCTTTTACCCTTAGATATGGTGGCAAACGTTCCTGGTTTGATTCTCATCATCGGTTCTTAGATCCCGACCATCCCTTCCGAAGAAACTTCCGAGCATTAAAAAAGAATCAGACAGAAGAGGAAGGTCCACCGCCTTTGTTGACTCCTGAACAAATATGGGGTCGGGTTAGAGATCTTCCTAAAGTCACTGAAGCAGGTGTGTCAAAATTACCTGGGTATGGAGAATGGCATAACTGGATAAAACAAAGTATTTTTTGGGAACTACCGTATTGGAAGGATAATCTGTTAAGACATAGCCTTGATGTGATGCATATTGAGAAGAATTTCTTTGACAACATTTTTAACACGGTTATGAATGTGTTTGGCAAGACGAAGGACAATGAGAAGGCAAGGATGGACATAGCTATGTACTGTAGACGAAAGGACTTGGAGCTGAAGTCGCAGCCTAATGGAAAAATGGTCAAACCAAAAGTTTCTTACGCTCTAACTGCCGATGAAGCGAAGTCAATTTGTCGGTGGTTAAAAGACCTTAGGACCCCTGATGGTTATTCCTCTAATTTGGTACGATATGTTGATGTAAGAACAGGGAGGCTTCATGGGATGAAAATTCATGATTGTCATGTATTCATGGAGTGTCTGCTTCCTATTGCTTTTGGCTCGCTGCCCCAGCATGTTTCGAACCCGCTTACAGAAATCAGTCATTTCTTTAAAGATATATGCTTTGAAACTTTAGGAGCGGATGGTCTGTCGAAGATGGAAGAAAACATTCCAATAATTCTATGCAAGATGGAGAGGGTTTTTCCCCCAGAATTTTTTGACTCAATGGAACATCTCCCTGTCCATCTTGCATATGAAGCAAGGCTTGGTGGGCCAGTACAATATAGGTGGATGTATCCGTTTGAAAGGTAATTTTATTATATTTTGACATTTAAATAATTAGAGACCATTGAATAATGCCTTGTCAACGATGTTTTTTATTACTTAGATTCATGGGTGACTCTAAACGATCAGTTAAAAACAAGGCTAGGGTGGAAGGATCAATCCGTGCGTCTTACTTACATCGTGAGACAACGTATTTCTGTTCCCACTATTTCAACAACTTTATGTTGTCACCAAGACATGTTAGGAACGAGGTAGATGCTGATAATGCAGGGTATCCTTATATGCTATCCGTATTTAACCTTCCTGGCCGTCATGCTGGCAAAGAGCTTACTTACTGGTTAACTGATAAGGAGTATGCATCGGCCCATGTACATGTCTTGATAAATTGCACAAAGGTGAAACCATACCATGAGTAAGTCTTAACATCCTATTTTTGAAATAATGTATCACATGTTATTATAATTTCTCCTTTAACACATAGTACACATTTTATTTGTCAGTGTGTTCCTTCAAATTAATCAATTAAGTGAACAAGATGGTTCTGCTCGTACACATGCAGATTTTCCTGAATGGTTCAAGCAACAAGTAAGTGTAATATGACGATGCAAACACTATATCAAGCTTAATTTTGCCTATTGAAAAAAGTAATCATTTAATATGACTTACCTATTCATAGGTGTATCAACAACCATTAAGTGTGACTAATCAACACTTGAGAGATTTAGCGTATGAGCCTTATAGCTGTGTTACATCATGGCATACATACTTTGTTAATGGGTACAAATTCCACACGGATGAATGGAACGTGGGTAAAAATACAATTAATAGCGGGGTTGTCGTACAGGTTGAAGGTACCGGTGATTTTTATGGGTCATAAAACACATATACGAGTTACAATACAATACTACTACTTATCCTAAAAAGTAGTCTTATTTTATTGTAACTGGTTTGATCCATCGAGGACAGGCACAAAAGTAGATCCCAAGTATAGAACTGTGGACATTCGCATGGATAGAAGATATCAATAGTTTGATCCGTTTATAATTGCTCAGAATGCAAAACAAGTTTATTATGTCCCTTATCCAACAATGAGAACAGACAAACGAGGTTGGTGTGTTGCAGTCACTACCAAGCCTAGGGGTCATGTAGAAATCAACGATGCAGAGGATGAGACGCCATTCCAGGTGGATGAATTGTCACATGTCAATGAACTAATTGAGGTCGAGCGTATTACTGGCATGTTGAGATCTGCAAATGAAGGGGAAGAAGTGTCATTGGTAATCAGGCATCCATGCATGCATCATCAGAGGAAGAAATCCAAAGTGATAACTCAATGCAAGAAGAAGAAGAGTCGAACTTACAATCAGATGACTATATTGAGTCTGAATAGGAAGTTTACTATTATGTTATTTTTATTGTATTTTAAATATTTGCTTATGAAATATAATGTAAGACTTGACAACTATTGTTCTATAAAAATAGTTGCTTAGATTAGACTGTTAAATGTCGATTACTTATTGTTTTTACAGTGATTTGTAATTGTGCTATAAAAATAGATATGTCGGCATCAAGAGGACAGCCACCCCGCCCCCCACCGCCTAGCAGTGATAAGGGGGGAAGGGGAAGGCTAAACGGGGACGATACACCGTGAAGTCCCAGGTGCTTGCTCGCATTCCTGGAGGTCCCTCCGCACCCACCCCCATCCCTACCGCACCTACCCTATCGCCACCTACAGGAGCCTCCCCCACCCATTCTATACCATCCCCCACCCATTCTATACCCTCACCGATCCATACTACATCATCCCCTACCCATACTACACTATCCCCGACCCACACTACCCCACCCTCCACCCATGTCCAGACCTGCACTCGCTTTGCACCACGACACACACTAGCTGGCCATTCGCCCCCCTACTGGACCCACACCACACCCACACCCAGCACCACCACCATCATCGACTGCGCCGGTCACACACCTAGCAGGATTATCATTTATGCCGACTCCTGGGATGATGCCACAGTCGGACACGACCATTCCATCCTTATCATCCAGGGCAGCATACGGTCACGACATGGTCATACCATCATCATCGTCTGTGCAGCAGTCGGTCACGGCTGAGGACTTGCCTGAGTGGGCCAAGTTCCCTCACCTGAGGATCGACCATGGATTCGTCCCGTTTCTGGATCGTAAGTTTAGTTTAGTTTAATGTTGTTTAAAAATAGTTATTATTTAATAAGCATATATTTGTTGGTTGTCAAATTGTTGATTTAATAACATTATGAATTTTTCAGCTTCATCCCATCGAAAGTGGGATAGATGCACGTTACCTTCGCCATCAAGGCGCAATATCGTCGATTCTGGCCATCATGGGGGTGATCCCTGAGGAGAATCGGGATCGTATCTTCAGACGATTTGGGGTAAGTTCTTGTTTATTAGTTCGTGTAATTTCCCATTTATTTTATATATTGTTTTATATAATGTTATTATTATTTTTTTCTTTGTTAACAGGAGCTTGTGCCCTGGTTAACGGAGCATACCTCAGAGATACATGCTATCTTTGACGACCGAGCAGCTGCTCGACTGAGGGACATGCTCCGGGAGCGTAGGGAGAGTAGGATACGTCCGGATTACATCGGGCCCAACATCTGGGCCCAACTATGTGCATACTGGGACACTCCAACTTACAAGCTGAAGTGTGAACAGGTGAAGAGAAATCGGGCTTTCGAGAAGGGTGGGAGCATGCACACTGGTGGTTCTATTAGCCACATGCAGCATGCCATTTACATGGTATGCATATATAAATAACATTATTTATAAACTGTATATTATTATTAAAAATTTGTTTTATAACTAATTGATTTTATTGGTGTGTCGGTTACAGGCAGGAAAGCTAGCTCGGTCCGTTGATGTCCTTACGGTCTTTGAGCAGACACATATTCGCTCGGACACCGGCGAGTTTTTGATGAGAGGTTGGGGCAGATTGTGGTGAGCTAAAATGTTTTTTATATTTAAACTATTGGTAATTATTGTTATATATATATATATATATATATATATATATATATATATATATATATATAGTTTAATACATACTGATTGTAATGTATTGGTTGCAGGCCGAGTACAACGCCAGGTTTAGTCAGGTAGCATCTGAGACTACCTCCTGCTCTGGTTCCTCAGATCCTTCTCAGCTGGACCTCGCCGAGGTTGAGCGACTACAGACCTAGGCCTGGATGGATGTGGCGGGCGGGAAGAACAAGGGATGGATTTACAGTACTGCGACCCTAGCCAGGTCGATTCGTCGGGGGTCGACGCCGAGCATGACCATTCGGGAGCCTACATCCTCCGGTTCACAGGATACGGAGGAGGTGCATCGACTGAGGCATGAGGTGCAGCAGCAAAGGGAGACGAACGAGTGCTTCATGCAGCAGATGGAGACATTCTCTACGATCATGACCGCTGTGCTCGATTTCCTCCCACCAGATAGGCGCAACGCTCTGCAGGGTGTCCTCCATGCCACCCGGCCCCAGCTCTAGCCATCCATTACTACTACTGATCCACCACCGCAGTTGCATGATGACGGTCTGTCTACTGAGCCGCAGCTTGATGGTCATGTGACGCCGGCAGACTCCCCCCGACAGGACGACGATGACAGATATTATGGTGATGGGTATTAGAATAGTTATATGTGTAGTAGAGATTTGTAGATAGACGGATATTTTATTTATGGATTATATGTTGAGTTTGTTTTTATTTCAAATTAATTTTAATTTAATTGCTTTTTAAATTTTATTTTTAATTTCAATTTCAATTTTGTTTTGTAATTGATAATATAATAATATTTAATTAAAATAAAAAAATAATTAATTAAAATAAAATATAATAATAATTAATAAATAAAATATAATATTTAATATTGAATATATAAATTTTAATAAATTAATTAATAACTAATTATTAATATAAAACAAAATAAATAAAAAATAAATAAACCTTGTTTCCGACAGATATTCCGTCGGTAATTAGGGGTTCTGTGTGGCAAGTTTTCCCACGGTTAAGGCCGTCGAAAATTTCCGATGGAATAACTAGATCCGTCGGAAAGGCTTTCCTACGCGCCTATTTCCGACGGAACCGTGTCCGTCGGAAAGTCCGTCGGTAATGTAGTTTTCCGACGGAATTTCTTCATTTCAGACGGGTTTTTTTGGTCAGTAAGTCGTGTTTTTTTTTGTAGTGCCATCCTTCAAGAAATTTCGTCCTCGAAATTTGCTTACACATATTCTTGTTAAAAAAAAAGGTAGACCTGACTGATACCCAAACCACACTGGAAATTTTCTAGTGCAACATCTAAGATAACGTATAAATAATGATGATGGATTTAAACAGGCATGCACAAGTCTAGATCCAAAAATACGATAGCAGATAAAATTCAAATAAGTAAAATTTGACGTGCAAATAATTCAATTACAGCACCAAATACAAGATTTTGGGCAACATTTAAAATCTGAACAACCAAAATAAAAGAGAGAAATTTTACATATTTACTAACGGTGAACACAAAATAGCAAACATATTCCTTTGATTTAACTTTAATATCATTTCCTAATATATTTTGTACATATTCTTGCCAACTAAAGATGTTCAATCTCTAAGAAAATAATATTTTTATACACGATCAGAATCATATCATTCATCTAAAAAAAATTTATCGTTCATTCTTGAGGATTATTGCAAAACACATTTTGGTAACAATATTTTTTCCTCGAAATCAAACCCAATGAATCACATCAAATGGTGCCAGAATGAGTAAGTTGTAACATTGGAAGGATTACAATTATGATTTAGTTCTCATAAATTGAATCACAACTATTTATTCACATAATGTAACTAGCAAAATGTAACTCTTATAATTTCTTTAGACGCGTCAATAATCAAGTCATCATGGCATGTAAATACCAAAACAATCATTCAAAAGAAAAATGACTACATAAATCATTTAAAATTTCAAAATCAGAAAGCAAACTAATTGTCAACATCATTTAAGTGAAATTTTCTCACATAAAGGATGAACGATCATTTTTTAACAATTATTTTTTAAAAAAGAAAAATATTAACAACATGAATAAAGCTTAAACAATGTGAACTTCTCTCATTTTTTTTATACTTTTATTTTTTAGAAAAACCTCGAAAACATTTTAGAGTACCAATCTACATATCAATACATAAGTTTTTTTTTTCAAATTCAAAAACACTGTTTTCCATATATAATCAAAATTGAAGAAGTTATAAAAAGTTTACAAATTGTCTTTTTTTTTTTGCTTTGTAAAGTCTTGATTTTTCTAACAATGCAAATAAATTCAGATTACTACAAAATTAAATGGGCATAACACTTACACATATAAGTGTATTGCCATATTTTATTTTAATTAAAAAAATCATTGTCAATTAGTATAGAAAATTCATGTAAGTTTTGAACTCAGCTCATAAAATTTCAGCATGCAATACTTATTGTAATTAGTGACTTATAAAACTAAAAACTCATTAGAATATGTTGATATTTGTTATTTAAGATCCTAACACATATATGAACAATTCCAAAGGGGCGTCATGTTAAAATATCATGTTGGTATTTAAAAAAAAAATCAAGTAGATTCGATTTTAGCACAACCACAAAAAACATGATATTGTTATCAAGCTTCTTCTTAAAGTTACTAGAAATCTAGAATCACACATCAAGCTCAAGAGGTTCATACTTTGCATACATACATAAACACTAATAATTGATTATAAACACTTAACAATGATTATTGGACGAAACATAAGGCACAACAAGTCAAGTTACTCATCTAGAAGTCAATTAGTCATGAATAACATGTAACACACATCACAACATCATGTTACCACCACCAAAAAGTCAAAGAAGCGCAAGAAGACATGTACAAGTACGAACACATAAGTAACTAGTCACTGGGTCTAATACCAAAAGCATAAAGGTTAATTGTGAACCTGATACAGTTACCCCTAGTTATCTGACAATCCTGTCATTATGTGCTCTCTTAAAGTCTTTTCTCTAAGACTCCCTCCTTAGGAACAATGGTCATATTCTTAACAACACTAGACTGCCAGCAGATAGTGTATAATTCCCTTATCACAAAGATTGAAACTCTTGATCTAAATTTACCCTCTCTTAAAGAGTCTTTAAAAGAATTTATCACCAATTTTTAACTCGTCCAATTCAAAACCTAAAGCAACAAGAAACACATGTTGTTCATATTCCCATGCTCATCTAATTGTCCCTTAAGTTCACTTAGCTCTCGAGGCACTACTGTCAAAATATCATTCGCCTCTATCTTAACCAACAATAAGATCAAATATCCTCGTGCCCCTCAACCAAACACTTAAGACAAAGTGTAGTAACTACGTTACAATCAAGCACAGAAGAATTTATTAAGCATTTATTAATAAAACAAATGTACACAATATCTCACATACATATGCAGTTAACTTGTTTGCTAAATAGAAAATTATGCTAATCCCCATTTTGATTTACATGTATTATAAAGACATGGATAATATGGACAACAAATAAATTTTCAGAACAACAAACAATTAAGTTTTCAATCACAATCAATAATTAATCAAAATCAACAACATATGACAAGTCTTATACAGTAGAGAACAATTTAAATAGAAAGTGGAGGCAACATGGTTATCCTTTGCAAGAATAATACAAAAAAAAAAAAACATTCAAGCACCAGTCAACTCCAAAGTTTCTTACACAAACCAAATTTAAAAATCTTTTTGTCTCTAATAAAACCCATACCCTTTCCTGTTAGTCGCCACAAATATGTACGCCACCAATTAAACATTGGGTTGGCCAGGCCCAACATACAAAAGAATAGCATGCAGTTTTTATAACTCTAACAGCAATCCTATGCACCCATGTTTTGATTTTATAAAAAACCCAATACCACAGTCCAATTAAGGATTGAACTGCTCTGATACCATAAATGTAGCCCACTTCGTTACATTAGTGACTCAACAAACAAATGTAATAAAATCCTTTAAAATATTTAATAAGGCATAAAAACTCCAATAAAATTTTCACGAATTATATATTTATGAAAATACCTCAATAATTTAATAATAAACATTGGTAAGATAATCCTTACATAAATAATTTGATTTGTCTCAAAACCCAGGTGTTTACTAATAATAACCAAACCATAAAATAAAATAATATAGTTTCAGTCACAAACGACTCCTTATTGAACATAATACTAACCAAATATAATAAATAGCTAAGCTCGAGTACTAAGTCTTCAAGTCTCCTCAATCTCACAGACGATGTCCTCATGCTCTGAAAACAACACTTTTAATGAGATTTATAATCCCAGTGAATAAAAACAATTTAATAAAAACCTTCGCAAAATAGTGTTGTTCTCAGCCGGTGCGGTAACGAGAAAATCAACCATGGTACCCGCAAAAATTAAATACATAATAATCCCTTTAAAACAAACAAAAATTGTTCCAAATCACATATAATTAAAAGGATAACTCAGCAATCAAAACATTCACATATTAAGCTTTTAATCATGTCAATCATGCATACTATATGCAATACAACTCTATGAACGTGACTCGGTGATTCCCAGAATCACTTGACTTGACTCTTTGGTTCCCAGAACCAGTATGAATCCCAGATCCACTAAGGTCTACGAGCTCATATCCATGCAATGGCGTCTCACTGCCTTCCCCATCCGAGATGGAGGTATCTCATATATCCCATCCCAGATGTGGATATTTTCTATAATTTGATATCCCATCCTAGTCTCCCAAATGGTAATATCTCTCTTCCTATTCCCGGAATAGAATGTATACCGTCATCCCTTCCCGGAAGGTGATGACCAACTCATGCATAATGTAATATGTCATCCCAGATGACCAATAAATGGGTTCTCAGACTCCATGTATCACTAAAAATGATATAATGTCACACCGATGCAACACTGTAACTTCATATAACATAATAGAGCATGTCACAACAACACAATAACATCATATAATGTAAAAGAGCATGTCACGGCAACACTATAACATCATATAACTCAATAGAGCATGTCACAATAGCACGATAACATCATATAACAAAATAGAGCATGTCACGACGACACTATCACATCATTTAACATAACAAAGCATGTCACAACAACACTATAACATCATATAACATATAAAGACATATCAATCAACCATAAACTCGTACCAATTTCATATATAATCACATAATTCATAGTAATAATCGCTTAATTTAATATTAATTTCATTTTTATACAAAACCCCCAATTTAGAAAATAAGATTTGATCAACTATTGGTTCTTGCATTCAAAACTCTCCAAAAATCATATTTTAAATTAAAAACTCAGTTTCCCCAAATAGTTTGCAC
Organism: Sophora flavescens; assembly: GCA_030762895.1. Taxonomy (NCBI): domain Eukaryota; kingdom Viridiplantae; phylum Streptophyta; class Magnoliopsida; order Fabales; family Fabaceae; genus Sophora; species Sophora flavescens. The sequence continues at coordinate 99,100,837 of CM061062.1, forward strand.
CATGGAAGGTTGAGAAAAGGTTGTTCTTACTCACCTTTTGAAGACCTCCAAATAGCTCTAAGCATTTCCTACGGCGAATCCTAATGTTTACCAAGAGTTATCATCATCTTCCTCTTCCTATACTCCCTCTTCCACAACCCTCTCTTCTTAATCCTTGAATTTCTTCTCTTCTTAGCCGTTTGAGTTTCTAGGTGTAATTAAGGTTCAAAAACGCACCCTAAGAGTGTTAAGATTCTATTTATAGAGCCCCCAATAGCCCAAAATGTGTAAAAACGCGCTAAGCCCGCTTATTCTGCATATGGTGCTGTATTTCGCACATATCTTGAGTTATAGACATCCAAAAATTATAAATTTTATATCGTTGGGAAGATAAAATAATTGTATACAACTTTTATGAAGACCACAAAATCTGAAACAAACGTTTAGATGGTCAAAACGGGGATAAAATTTAAAAAAAATGGTTCTGGCGCTGGAACATGAATAATGTGTACGAATTTGGTCATAACTTGAGCTACAAGAATCCAATTTGAACGAATTTGGTGTCTATGGAAAGCTAAGAGACAAAGCTACATTTCTTATGAAGATCTCTAATTCAAATAAGTTCTCTTTGGCTACAAAATATCCATATGAATTTAGGTATCTAGTCATAGGAAGTCTATTTTGCAAAATTGGGCCTAAAATACTCAAACTATTTATTTAACCTTTTTTGAGCCACTTACGAGATTTTAAGCACTTCAAAATTGAAATATAATAATTCTAATAATTTAATTCCTATCAAATTAACTAGTAGTCAATTTTTGGGATGTTACAACTATGCCCTTACATGCCTAAGTTGCCCTGATTTGACTCAATTGGTTCAATATGACTATATATTTAAAAATGATTCGGTTTGATTTTGTGACCGAACCAAACCAAATCGATCTCGAATCAAACCAACTTATTTGGTTCAGATTTGTTGCCAATTGGTTCCAACCCAACCAAACCTAACAAAACTCGATTGTGATTGGTTTGGTTCTAGGGTTTAAGGATAATCAAACCGAACATAACATTATATCTTAATATTTAAAATTATTTGTAATACTTACTACTTATTTTTTTAATACATAATATTGATTATATTTTAGTATCTATTATAATTTTAGCTTGTATAAATTTAAAATTTATTTATTTTGATATTTAAAGTTGGGTTTTGTTGGAAAATTGCTTAAAACTTAAATAAAATATTTTTATTGGTTCTCATATTTCGCCACAACCAAGATGATATGTGAGTCGACTTAACCGTATATTTTACATATTTAATATAAAGTTTTATATTTACTATTTATTATATTTTTTTATGGTCAGGGAATAGCACTAACCTCAGTGAGGATTTATCATGGAATTTACATATTGCCTACCAACAGGGGAGATCTAGAAATCGAACCCAAGTCACAGCTAGTACGAGCGGAAGGCTTGACCGGATGTGTCAACCCCTATTGGCCTATTTATTATATTTTAAATATCTAATAAATTTTACCATGAAATGAATCTATAAAATTTTAAGCTATACGGTAACCGTTTCACTAAGGTAACTGGTTCACATTGTAACCGATTCACGCTTTAAGTACCCTCCCCAACTTTCCATGTCACAACGCTCTACTTACCCGGTAACACACGCAAAAGGACCAGATAACAAATATGAAGAAGTTTAGTATGACCGGCCAACCAATTTTATCTCAACCGTCTAATATTAAATATATGTATCCAACGATGCAAATATGTGGTTCTGTCGTGAACCACCTATCTACTCATCCACCCTAGATGTCACCTTGAAATAAACAAGGACCCTTCATTGCACCAAGACCAAATCTTGAAGTGCAATAAATGAAAGAAGAAAACCAAAAAAAGATAAGGAATTATCTAAGTTGCACCAATGAAAAAGTGGTGCAACCATGCACCGGCTTTGACAATCTATCTCGATCATCCACGTGTCATGTAGTGGTTGACCCGATTTATTTGTCAAATGTACTATCTTTTATAGTAGTTTCACTTTTGATCCTTTTAGTTGTGATATTTGTATGTATATTTTTTTTGTCATCTATATTTGCCTTGGAATGTGGAATGCCAACAGCACCATCGACACCACCACCAGGTCCGTCGCCAGCGATGTCACCCCTGCGACTTGAATATCTCCACCAGCACCGACCCTTCACCACAATGTTTTAAAAACCGAACCGGACTGACCAGTTCAACCAGGAACCGGCTGTGTCCACGGTTCGGTTCGGCCATAGGAACCGATGGTCTTGAAAAACTGGGGAAAAACCGGATAACCCGCTTGAACCGGAGTAGAACCGGAAGAACCAGTGAACCGGATCCGGTTACAGAAAACCGACCGGTTATTGTGCAGCTCCTTGCAGCTAGGTGAACCACCACGTCAGAATCTTAAAGCCATTCGAACCACCAACTCATCACTTTGTCCGGCGAGCCGCCGCCGCCACCCCAATCCGTCGCTGCGTCACGCGCGCCGTGGCCATGGTTTCGCACTGGCCCATCGAGCTTCTTCCAGGTGAGTTGTTTGGTCTGCCATCGAGCACACCAAGTGCTGCTGTTGGGTTTCATTATGCGGCGCATATTGAGGAAGAAAAAGTGGTTTAGACACTTGTATTCTGCCATTAGATATTATTAGGGTTTCTAGTACTACTTTCTAGTATATGCTAATATAAGAATTGGATTTGGGCTCAAGACTTTCGGCCCAATAATAAGTTATTGAAGAAAATCTCAACCCAATAATTAATAACAATTGATTTGGGCTCAATCATGTAATTTTTATTAATAAAATTAAGTTATAAGATTTTTTTATATCGTAAATATCTATACATATATATTTTATATATACATATATATTTATTTAATAATTTAATTATTTGTTTATTAGTCCTCCGGTTCAACCGTTGGGTTGAACCGGTTGAACCAATTGAACTATGACCCGGAGGTGTTGCCGGTTCGATTTTCGGTCTGGTTTTTAAAACATTGCTTTACCCTTGATCTAGCCCTGTCACGTCCGTCGTGTCGGCGTTGTTCCCTCGTGGCCACAACCCTTGACAACCACTCCACGTTGCTTCCCATTCCGTCGACCAGACACTGTGAACCCTGTACCATCGTGAGTCGCGCCCCTACACGTACCAGACGATGTCATCATTGTTGCAGTAGCTCCTCCACAACGCGCTACCACCTCTATCCAGATCTACCGCGTGACCATTGTTCCCTCCCTCCTAGTCGTCTTCCAACCTTCGTCGTACCCTCCGGTCATTCTGTCACTACTGTACCTCGTGTTCATTACCTTCGTCTCCGATCTGCTCCTTTGGTTGAGTATTCGACCTCCTGGTCTTTTAAAATAAAGCACATTTTTTTTTGACACCATGAGAGTACTGATGCATCATCCCAGCAATAGATTTGCCAAAAAATTAACAATAGGAAGAGAAAGGTGATGAAGATAAAGGGGAGGTCATGGATTGGGAGAGGAGACGGGGAAAAGAGGGAGGTTAGGGATTTTGGGTAAACATATATTTCTTTTAAAAAAATTATATGTAAATACTACAAATATCAAAGCTTTTTTTTTGTTGGTACACACAAATATTCAAGCGTTGGTTGGGCCAAATGGGCAAATACGACAAATATTCAAGCTGCTATGACTGTCTTTGACTGGTTCAAATGTTCAACATAAAAATGTGACGCCATGTGACACTTTGGTGGGTCCAACATAGTTCACTTCAAGATATTATATCGGTGGCAGGGGCGGATCCATATACATTCCTGGGTATGCAGGTGCAATATCCACTAGATTTTATAAAATTATCATTAATTAATATGTTAAGTTAGAAATATTTTGTCCTCCTAATTTTATATATTTGCATCGACTGTATTATTGAATTTACATCTTTGAAAGGAATTTCTGCTATAAAGAACCAAAGCGAAAATGCTTCTCATATATAGGGATCGGAAAATAAAAAAATAAAAAAATGAATTCTGTTCATACATGTGATAATTATTTTGAATGTGGTTCCTATACTTTTTTACTTTAACCAACAACATTATAATACAAATAAACGTCGATGACCAAATTAAAAATAAGTATACATATAAGAACCCATTTCAAAGATTTTCATGTATAGGAACTAAATTCAAAATTAATATCACATATAGGGACCAAATGATTAGTTTAACCTAAAAATTATTATTAATTTTTTAAATAGATTATCCCACTGACTCGAGGCCTTGGATCCGCCACTGATCGGTATAATCCATCAAAATGGGACATGTGATCTGTATGCATATTATATATGATATACCTTAGAAACTTGCTTCACAATATGGGATGGATCGGTGTAGCCAAAGGTATTCATGAGCTTCCCAAAAAATACAGTCTGAAGAGGCTGCAACAACCCCATTAGATAGTGGAAGATAGTGATTACGATGATATATACAGATATTCCGTTGCGAGGATAGATAGTACTAATTAATCGTCATGGTAAATATATATAACTTTTTTTTTGACATGGTAAATATATATTGCTAGTAGCCTAGTACAAAAGGGAGGAATGCATGGCATAGATACATATTTTCTTGTCTTAAAATATTCAATGTTTCACTTTAAATAGAAAGCATAGAAACGTAAATATGGAAAGGAAGCGAGAGAAATCTTAAGACGAGAAAATCTTTAATATTAATATTAAAATTAACCTTATAGAAAAGATATTTACAAGTACAGATGATTTATCCACAGTTTGTGACACCAATTTATATTTGGTTTCTTCTATGTTGTACCACCACTTTTGCAGGTGCAACCTTACTCCTTGTTGACCAACCAATGAGATGATTTCACTTGACACCTTGTAACACCCCGATTTTCGCTGCTTCGTAATATCGGTAATAAATATATAAATATATATTTTTATCCGAGACATAGAAAATGTTTTTGGATAAACCAATGTCATTTTCTTGTTATACTTATTTTCATAAGGTTACGGGGAAGTTTTTGGTTGAAAATTCAGACGGAAGCCGGTCTGCCGTTTTCTGGATTTTCACTGACAGTAAAAGTTTACTGCTCAGAAGACCTAATTTTAAGTCGTAAACGAGATGAAAAATGTTTTTATCGTATTTACTACGATACTGGAAGTTTTGAAAATTTTGGTAAAAAAAAAAATTTAAAATATTATATTTGTTGCGGGCGTATAAGTCGAGATGTCTCAAGGAAAAGCTTGCGCCAGATGAATCGAGGAGTCGGCAACGTAACAGAGATGATGGATTTGACCGATTTGCCGAGTATTTATGACGAGCTTATCCGAGTCATAATGGCCATAATGACACATTTATGACAAAGTGAAATTTTACTATGAAATGACCATTTTGCCCTTGTCTTTATATGACAATTGCAAGCAAATGCCATTGGAAAAGTTGACTAAAGCTTACCCAAAACCCACGGCTCCAAGCCTTCTTCATTAAGTTTGGTTCCTTCTTCATTAAGTTGTTGCCTTCTTCATTAACCATTTTCTTCCATTTCCATGTTCTTTTCTTCAAAGTATTCATAATTCGTCCAATTTTTCCTAGCAATTCTGACCAGTTTCTATTTTGAATCTCGGAAAACTTTCAACATGAAAGTTGTTCATCTTTCTCTCTTCTTTCCAACGACATAAATATCATACAAAACGGACAAGTATGTTGAGAGATATACTCAAAATACTAAAACTGTTCTAAACCCTAACTATGTTCATCTTCTCCCTTAAGTTTCTTAAGAACACCATAAGAAAACCTTGAAGAACATCATCCAAACTTTGTTTTCTTGGATCATCAAGAGGTAATAACTTATTCTCTTGTCATTTAAATCATTTCTCTTCATCACTTTTGGTAGATTCATGACTTAGATCAACATGTTCTTCATTTGTTCAAAGTTCATGGAACTAGATTCAAAAATTCATAACTAATTCTAGAAAAATCCTTTTTACATGAAACCAATTGATATGATCTTATAATCATCTCTATTTTCATCATCTAGAAGCACAAGATCATGATAAATTTCTTTCCCTAAAATCTGGACTGGGCCGAACCTAGGTTAAAATTGTGTTCTTAGGTTTTGTTTCAATTTCATGTCTTGATTCATGATTTTATCTTGATAGTTCTTGTATTCAAGTATATAGAAGATCAAAAATCAAACTTGAGCCTATTTGTTTCTTCAAAAACCGAAACCCTAGGTATGATCACTTAATGATTTTGTGATTCAAAAGTTGTTGTAATCTTTGAATCCAACTCTAAGCTTTGTATGTTGATTAAATCCAAGAGTTGATGAAATTTTAAAACTTCTAGCCTATTGATCTTGAGAAAACCGAACCCTAGTTCTTATAACTAGATGAGTTTAGTTCATGATTCTTAGTTCATAATCATGGTTAAAGTGATTAATCATGCTTAAGTAACTTATGGATCATTAATCCCTAAGTTAATCAAATTTTAAGTTTCCTAACCTAGAAAATTGGGTGAAGCCGAACCCTACCCCCATTGATTTAAGTGTGTTGTTGTTTGATTTTGATTTATTTTGGTTGCAATTCGTTATGAAGGAATCGATCGTGTTGGTTTGACCTAAAGCCGACGGAGGAAACCGGATCAAATCGGGAGATTATTTGAAACCCTTAGTTCGAGTCTTCAACAGGTAAGGGGAGCTTACCTGAGGGATTTTTCTCTATAACTATTTGTGTGTAGTGTGATTTATATGAATTATATGTGGTTGTGGTTATTTGTTTATGTGGCTTACGTTGTGTTGTTTATCTGTGTATCGGTGATTTATCTGCTTTTAATTTATTTAATTATCTGCAGTAGTATATTATGTTGCTATGATGCATGATCTGCTTGGTGATATAATTATGATGATGTTGTTGAATGATGAATGTTGAATGTTGTTTGAGAGGCCTGACAGTGGTCAGTGCACAACCGATTAATCAGATAAAAGATTTAATAAGTTGTGAAAATTATATTCAACGTTTTATGGGAAATGTTGGAATATAATAATGGCGGAAAATATTATTTTGGAAAAATAATGAGTTTTTGAGAACTATTATTATTTTAATAATTTATCAGTGTAAAAGAAATTTGTGAGTCACGATGAGAGCGTAACCGTGAAATTTTTTTAGTACTGCTAATTTTTACGCAAGAAATTCCGAAATATTATAAAAAGTTATTTTGTGAAATTAATATTCAAAAATACTTTATAAAAATAAAAATAAAAATAATAAAATAGTAATATAAAATAAAAAGTCAAAGTTTGACTTTAAAAATATTTTCTTGGAAAATTATAAACGATGGCAAGTTCTGAAATTATTTATGGTGAAAGTTTAAAAATAGCAGTACTTGTTTTGAGAAGAGGTTTAATCAGAATTGATTTAAATTTTAAAGCTGAAGTTTCAGTAAAAGAGTTTTCAAGTAGAAATGATTTTCTGTAAATGAGTTTTACTTAGCGACGATATAGAACTTAGTAACCGAGATGTCAGGGTGCTAGTGTTCTTATGACGTTGTCTTATTTTGGATTTGTTTTTCACAGACAAAAACGATGTAAAACGATGTTATGGAACTTAATAACCGAGACGTCGGGGTATTAAGGTTCGTTGTGTTGTAGAATGGGTATCTACGTAAATAAGTTAAAACGTTTTGAGATGTTTTCTATTACCACGAACCTAAGACTGATTGCAACGGTCTAAGGGCTTCGTGATTGAGCACTCGGACTTTGAGGTCCTGTGTTGTTAATAAAAGTTGTAAAGATGTTGAAAACGATGATGCTTTTGAGAGCATTCGATGTTGAAAACGATGATGCTTTTGAGAGCATTCGATGTTGAAAACGATGATAAGTTGAAAGCTTTTGAGAGCTTTGATGTTTAAAAATGATGATAAGTTGAAAGCTTTTGAGAGCTTTGATGTTTAAAAACGATGATGGGTCGAAAGCTTTTGAGAGCTTTGACAAATGAAGATATAACACAAAGAAAAATGTTGAGAATAAAATGTTTTCTTGCATGCATTTGGCAGACGTGCCATGATCAAACGAGTGATTATCTTGCGGCGTCATGGTAGATCATAAAGATGTTCTTATTGTGCCTGGTGGACAATGAGGCCCCATCTACGTTGTGACACCTGTGCCACGATGTTGGACAGTGTGTGATGGGTTTTGGCTGTGTGCCTCGTGGATCGCGTGTCTCGTGGATCGCGTGTCTCGTGGCTCAGCGCCTGTAACTATCGAGTCTGATCAACTCACCACGAGGTTGGAGATATCTCATGAGATTAGGTATGAATGTTAGATGATGTTTTGAAGTGTTCATGCATAGTTTTTCAACGTTGATGTTTGGGGTGTGAAACCCATTGATAAACGATGTGATATAATATGAATGAGTATGTTGTTATAAATATGTATATGTGTATGTGCCTTCTTTTGTGTTGCGCATTTAGTTATGGTAATAAATCCGTATATTGGTGTCTCACCCTTACAACACATCTCAGAGACGTACAAGGGGTATGATCCCTACACGAAGAAGAAGGCTGTCTAGTTGGAAGCGTGCTGCGCTGCTCCAGTTGGCGGTAGTGTCTGTTAGTTACGACCAGCTTAGGTCCTATTATGTTTTGAAGATAAAATTGATGTTGATTTAGGTATGAAAATATATGAGGCAGTATAGTTGTAAGATTTATATACATTGTGTTGTTAAGTGTGATTTGATTAAGTTGTTATTGTTATGAGGTTAAAAAAGAGAAAAAAAAATTTATCACCATATTTTGAAAAGATGAACGTTGAGAAAACATTATTTTCCGAAAGTAACCAGCAAATTAAGTTTTATTTCCGCAAACGGGTAACCATGTGATGACCGAGTTTAGGGTGTCACACACCTCAACAATAATAGTCAATTGAATAGAATACATGTATTTTATTGTATTTGAAGTATTGTTTTTCGTATTCTGGGTGAATTATATTCGTATTTTGTATATTGTCCCGTAAAGTAACCTCCCCCATCCCACAGCTGTGGGTGCTATATACTTTCAGGAAATTAATTTTGATGATGAACAACAAAAGCAAAGCAATTGATTGAGAAATGAAAAGTGCAAGATCAAAGAAAGATCATCCAAGACCAAGAGAAGAACTTCAAGGGTATATAGCTTAAGTTTGGTCTTAGGATTATTTGTAAGACTCAAATGTATGATTGGTTATTAAAATTGAATTAACTAAAAATTGTTTTTAAAATTGAAAATGGACTTACGATTTTTCAAAGAATTGGAAAAATGTTTTTCATAAGTTTTAGAATATTCCTTGGTTTGAAAAATATCATTTTTCTGATAAAAGAACAACTCATAATTGAATTACCAAAACTCCTGTAATCTATTACCACTTTCTGGAAAAATAAATATTTAAAAGTATCAATGGTAATCGATTACCAGACTCCTGTAATCGATTACCAGCTTTCTGGAAAGATTAGTATTTCAAATTGACAGCTCGTAATCGATTACCAGTCGCGAAAAAGTGATTTCTCGTGCAGGAAATACGTGACAGTTGTGCAAAATGGCTATATTTTGAAACCCCCACTATAAATACTCTGTAGTAGCCCGAAAAACTCTAGGTTTTCACTCTTAGAACACTAGAACATCATCTCTAACCTCAAGATTCCATCTTTCACTCTTGAAATCAAGATTTGAGCTAATCCTACACAAGAGTCATAGTGCGTCAACTTGTATTGATTCAACCTTTTGAGGTATTCTTTTTTGTAATCATTTATTGCTTGATTTGTGTTGGTTAAAGAGAGTGAGGAATCTCTCTAGTTTGATTTGTAACAAGGGTGAGGTATCCCTTGAGTAGATTTGGAGACTCTAGCACAAGGGTGAGGTATCCCAAGTGAAGAGGGCTCTTTGTAAAAGGGTGGGGAATCCCTTTAGAAGAAGAAGGTGAGGTATCCTTCTTGTATTGAGGCTCTTGCACGAGGTGGGGTATCCAAGTGGAGAGTGCTCTACGTGTTGTAAAGTTTGAATTGATTATTAGTGGAAAATACTCACAAATGTATTGTCGGGACTAGATGTAGGTCACTCAAGGGAGTGATTGAACCAATATAAATTGATTGTGTGATTTCCTCTTCCTTTATCTTTTTACAATTTCTCAAAAATTAGTATAGGTCACAAAAAGGGGACGAAAATTTTATAAACCCAATTCACCCCCCCTCCCCCTCTTGGGTTATGGTTGCCACAACCAAAAAGTGGTATCAGAGCTTCGGCTCTGGTCAGAAGCTTAATAGCTTAGAGTAAAAGATCCTTTTTCCCGGCAACCTTTTATTTATTTTTAAAAAAAATGAGTTTTTGTGATTTCTATAAACCACCATATTTTGATGGTGTGGATTTTGTTTATTGGAGAGCTAGAATAGAAATTTTGATGAGCTCTCAGGTAAGCTGCAGTGAGTATAGCATCCCCCCAAAGCTGTTGAGTCCCATTAGCAATCTAGCCTTGGATTCATTCTATACTACAATTTTTCTCAAACAATTTTGTGTCATACAGGACCTACGACCGGGGAAGATGATTGGGACGGGGATTGAGCAGGGGGCTTTACTATCTCAACTAAGCAGAGAAAGGATCCTGTAATTCAGTTCAAACCATAGCTCCTGGACTTTGGCATCAACGGCTTGGACATCCTTCCCACAAAATATTCATGTTATTTCCTTTTTCCAATAACAAGTTTTGTGAACAAGACAAATGTCTAATTTTCCCATTGGCCAAACAAACTCGATTACCATTTTCAAGAGTTCTATTACTAGTCAATTGCTTTGATTTAATACATGCTGATATTTGGGGTGGCTATCAGGTTCCTTCACTTTCAGGAGCAAAATATTTTCTCACTATTGTTGATGATCACACAAGAAGCACATGGGTTTATTTGATGAAACAAAAATCAGACACAAGGAACATCCTGGTCAAGTTTGTTAACATGGTTGAAAAACAATTCAATGCCAATGTCAAAATTGTTCATAGTGGCAACGGTCCAGAATTTAAAATTGAAAATTTTTATGCCATGAAAGGGATCGTTCATCAAACTAGTTGTGTCAACACACCCCAACAAAATGGTGTCGTTGAACGCAAACATAGACATTTACTCAATGTTGCCCGTGCTTTGCTTTTTCAAAGTGGTCTTCCAAAATAGTTTTGGGGGGATGCTATACTCACTGCAGCTTACCTCATCAACCGCACACCCACACCACTCCTTCAAGGTCAAACACCATATGAAAAATTACTCAACAAACCACCCAATTATTCTCACCTAAGAGTCTTTGGTTGTTTGTATTTCGTATCTACACACCCTACCAAGCCCACCAAATTCGACGCTCGTGCCACTCGTTGCATGTCTCTTGGATACCCTCATGGCCAAAAAGGATATCGTGTGTTTGATATTCATCTTCGAAAGGTCTTTGTCTCACGCGATGTTCTTTTCTACGAGGATCTATTTCCTTTTATACCACCAAATAACTCCGCTGCCACACCATCACCATACCATTCCACCTTAACCTATCCTTTTCTTCACCCGGACACCACCAACATTGTCCCACCTTCACCAACTACTACAGTGAACAACCCTCAAACCCCACAGTCTTCCACCTTACCACTCTCTTTTGACCCGGACCCTTCATCACCTCCCACGATTGAGCCATCCCTTGACACGATATCTCACCCTTATCCCTCTAAAATTATGGAAAACCAGAACAGCCCCTCCAATCCCACAATGGTTGTCAACACCACACCTCCACCCCCACCACCTAGACACTCCATTAGACCTACCAAAATACCAACTTTTTTTTATAGGATTTTCATGTTGAGGCAGCCCTCCCATCCAGGACCGTTCCTTCATCTTCAACGAATGTGGTCACAACCAAAGGTACTTCCTATCCTCTTTCCAATTTTTTATCATATGATCGTCTTTCCCAAAGTCACAAACCTTTCACTACTCACCTTACTCTTCACAAAGAACCTAAGAATTTCCAACAGGCTATTCGAGATCCAAGATGGCGTGACGCCATGGTTCATGAAATCCAAGCCCTCCAAGCCAACAATACATGGAGTATTGTCCCTCCACCAGCTCAGAAGAAGCCTATCGGATGCATATGGGTTTACAAAATCAAGCTCAATCCCGACGGCATTGTTGAGCGTTACAAAGCTCGCTTGGTTGCAAAAGGCTGTAGTCAAATTGAAGGTGTTGAATACCAAGAGACTTTTGCTCCCGTTGCTAAACTCACAACGGTCTGAGTTCTCCTTAGTGTTGCAGCCATACATGGATGGCACTTGCACCAACTTGATGTTAATAACGCCTTTTTACATGGAGACCTCTATGAAGATGTCTACATGTCCATCCCTCCCAGTTTCGAATGAAAGGGGGAGAATCGTGTTTGCAATCTACATAAGTCGATTTATGGATTAAAACATGCATCACGACAATGGTTCTTAAAATTGTCTACTGTCCTCAAAGTGTCTGGATTTCAGTGGTCATGGTCAGATTAATCATTGTTCGTTCGAAATCGTGCAGGTAGCTTTATCGCACTATTAGTTTATGTTGATGATGTGATACTTGCTGGGAATGATTTGCAGGATATTGCAAACACCAAACAATTCCTTTCAAATCATTTCAAATCGAAGGACATGGGGCCACTTAAATATTTCTTGGGGATAGAGGTTGCACGTTCAAAACAAGGAATCACATTGTGTCAAAGAAAATATGTCTTGGAAATCCTAGAAGATGCAGGACTTCTAGGTGCCAAGCCATCACGGTTTCCTGTTGAGCATAATATTTCACTCACACAAACCAGTGGAGAGTTTCTAACTGATCCAACTCCATATAGGCACCTTGTGAGTCGACTAATTTATCTCACCATCACAAGGCCAGATCTTGTTTATGCTGTCCATATACTGAGTCAATTCATGGATAAGCCTAGACAACCTCATCTTGAAGCTGCACACAGAGTTCTCATATATATCAAGCAAGCACTTGGTCAAGGAATTTTGTTACCATCTACAGGTTCACTTGAACTACGTGCATTTTGTGATGCAGATTGGGCTCGGTGCAAGGTTACAAGAAGGTCAGTAACAGGTTATTGAATTTTGCTTGGTCAAGCACCAATCTCTTGGAAAACTAAGAAGCAACGTACTGTGTCACGTTCAAGCGTAGAGGCAGAATATCGTACCATGGCCACTACTTGTTGTGAGATTACTTGGTTGAAAAATATATTGAAAGACTTTAAAGTGACTCACACACAACCCGTTACACTGTTTTGCGACAACCAGGCTGCCACACATATATTGCTTAAAATCCGGTATTTCATGAACGGACGAAGCACATAGAGATTGATTGTCATTTGGTACGTGAGAAGATTCAAAGAGGATTAGTGAGGACGACTGATATTCGGACTACGAACCAACCAGCTGATTTATTCACCAAACCGTTGAGTTCGACACAGTTTGAGATGCTACTCAACAAGTTGGGTGTCATTAACATACACTCCAACTTGAGGGGGAGTGTTAAAGGAAAGGATCATGACAAATAAATAGTTGATTATTGTAATTGATAGAGGATTATTAGAGAATTATTTGTTTCCTATTTTGTACATGTCTGTACTCAATCCTAGGGATTTTGATAGGATTTCTTCTCTGTAACACTTGTATAAATAGGTGTTTTGTGATTATGATAATAATATATAGAATAATTCCATAATACATGGTTTCTTGAAACCGTGCGATGTACGGAAGAATTATGTGTAAGAAAAATATTTCAGATTATTCTGAAAGAATATTGATACTTAAATATAAAAAATAATAAATTAAAATTGCAACAAATAAGTATTGGTGTAGTAGATGGAGAACAAATAAATAGATGAAAAACTGAATAAAATTACTATTATTTCATTATAAGGAAGTATTTTTAATAATATATTGGGGTGCTGCAGATGATTGGTAGTGGATTTGGTGCCAACCTAGTTGGGATGATTTCCACTACAGTGATGCTTTTGCAAGCCTTTTTGTTTAAAAAAAAATTATAAGGAAGTATTTTATAAAATTTGACTTTTTTTACTAATAGACAAAAATGATGTGTAAGGGCTAATATTTCATAATATTTTGGAATAATATCCATACTTAAATATAGAAAAAAATAGATTATAAAAATAATAATAATCACAAATGTTTGTATTAACTGTAGCACTAACATTAGATAAAAAAAAGTAATTTTAAGGTCGTGATAACACCTATATGTATTTTTAAGAGCGTGTGCGCGCGCGTGCACACATACACATACATTTTCTCGTAGTTGTTATTTTACTAAATTGCTCACAGTTTTGAGGGAAATAAGACAATAATTTCCTTCTACTTTTGTATATAAAGATAATTTGTGCTGCAAAAAAAGATTATAAGTAATTACTATTTAATGATATTAAATATTTTCTCATGGTTGTTATTTTACTAAATTGCCCACAGTTTTGAGGGAAATAAGACAACAGTTTCAATTCTACTTTTATATATAAAGATTTCTCGTAGTTGTTATTTTACTAAATTGCCCACAATTTTGGGGGGAAAATAAGACAACAATTTCACTTCTACTTTTATATATAAAGATATAAAGATTCTTGTAGTTGTTATTTTACTAAATTGCCACAGTTTTGAGAGGAAAATAAGACAACAGTTTCACTTCTACTTTTAGATATAAAGATATATAAATATTTTTTGTTCTGTAAAAAAGGTTCTATGTAATTACTATTTAATGACATTAAAAATTTTCTCGTAGCTGTTATTTTACTAAATTGATCACAGTTTTGAGGGTAAAATAAGACAGTTTCATTTCTACTTTTATATATAAAGATTTTTTGTGCTGCAAAAAAGGTTATATGTAATTACTATTTAATGATATTAAGCATTTTCTCGTAGTTGTTATTTTACTAAATTGGCCACAGTTTTGGGAAAAATAAGACAACATTTTCACTTATACTTTTGTATATAAAGATCATGTGTGCTGCAAAAAAAAAAGGTTATAAGTAATTACTATTTAATGATATTAAACATTTTCTCGTGGTTGTTATTTTACTAAATTACCCACATTTTTGGAGGGAAATAAGATAGCAGTTTCACTTCTACTTTTATATATAAAGATCTATATAGATCTTACTTTTTTTTAAAAACTCGATATAGATTTTAATTATTTAGTAAACAAATCAGACTTACGGGTGTATCAGATTAAGATTTTGAAAGATTTTAAAAAACTATTTCATCATAAAAAAGTCTTGAGGTATTCGATTAAGATTTTTAAGTAGTCTAAAAAAGTCTTGTGGTATTCAATCAAGACTATTTGGATTTTTAGAGAGAGAATCCAAATCCGGTGATATTCAATCAAGACTTTTTATAAGTAATAAAAAGTCTCGTGTTATTAAAAAATTATGATTTCGATGGATTAATTTTTAGGGTGGATTTTGTGAGGCTTTTTAGAGAAAAATATAAGTAGCAAACCCATCTCAAAATTCCACCCAAAACCCTTATGGTGTGTTTGGATGAGAAAATTTAAGAGGGTAATGTATTTTTATAGGGTAATTAGAATTCATCAATGTAAAAATATCGTAAGACTTTTCTACCTTTGTTTTTCTTTCTTTGTTGGGCGGCATTAAATCCTAAACCCTAACTATTAAGTAGGTCCCTGAACTATTTGGAAATTTTCAAATAGGTCCCTATACTAAAAAAATTTGTAACTGGGTCCCCGAACTTTTATAAATTTTTTAATTGGGTTCCTGAACTAAAAAAATTTATAATTGGCTCCCTGAACTTATATAAAATTTTCAATTGAGTCCCTAGGATATGGTTTCCTGAAGAGGTCATTAAGTTTGTTAACGTGTAACGTGACCTGGAATTCCCTCCAAATTTGTATTTAGGGTTGGAATAGACCAAAATATTGAAAGAGAAAACCAAAACGTGACCTGCGATTGCTTCTCCTCCATCTGAATAAATAGTTCATTTCTTCCTCGATTTATGTTTTACGATTACATATCCTTCCCTCGTTCATCCAAAATAGTTACCCCACTTGCAGCTTACTACATCTCGTTTCATCTTGTTACATCTTGCTGCATTTTATTGTGACAATGTCTCAAGGTTTATCTTCACTAGTGGAAATAATGTAATATATGGGAACGTTTTCGTCAGTTGAGCATATGTTTGACGTTAAAAATGAAGCGGTGGCAGTTTTGTGAATATTAAATCACTATTTACGTCAGTTGTTTAATGAAGTGACGTTAAAAGTGATTTGCAAGAATTATTAACACTTTTAACGTCAGTTGTTTATACGACTGACGTTAAAAGTGTGGTTTGTACTTCAGTTAAATAAATAACTGACGTATATAATCCTATATCCCTATCTGAAACTCATTCGTATCTTTCTTTTGTTGTCATCTCCCTGTTGTCACTCTTAATGCAGATCACTCCATATAGTGCAATTTATTTCCAAACTTTTTTTTAAACAAGTTTATTTTTAATCTTTAATTAGCTTGAATTAGTAAACAAATTCTTGTGAAAATTAAAATAAATAAACACTTAACATCAAACAAGTTATATGTATAATCAAATCGTATCTCATTGAAGCGATTCATAAGTTATAATTACATGATTAAAAGATAAAAAATTTCTGCAACATAGCCCTAAAATATAAAAAAGTTTCTCCTTCAACGTCATTTTCTTCTCAGTCCTATGTCCTCAGAAACTCAAATGGATGCATCTCCTCCCTCACTTGAATTCCTTGATGTTCCATCTGAATCCACAGTCACTTGCTGCCAAAGCAGAGTGAAGGGGATGAAGGGGGTGAAATAAAGTGAGGGAATCACATTACGTGATTCACCCAACCTTACCATACATGTTACGTGATTTACTCAACCTCAGAAGTTTTTTGACCATTAAGACAGAGACCTTTAAGTCTAGGTATAGGAAGAAGTAACAAAAGTCTCAAATATGATAGAGCCATAGTGTGAAGAATAGAAAACGCATGAAATATAGAGGAAAAGAAGAGGTCAGACATGTACATCGATATCGAAAGAATGGTACTTTATATAGAGAAGAGAGACTACCTGATTTTCTTGAAAACTGATCTATAAACTTAATGCTCATTAAGAGGATTAAGTTACAAGGTGCATGGGTAAGTAGCACAGTAGTCATAGGAATGAATGTTTTTGCAAAAACTTATACACTTTTAGCGTCAATTGTATTCAACAACTAACGTTAAAAGTGTTATTTATTTTTAACGTCAGTTGTTACAAACAACTGACGTAAAATGTTTTTTTAAAGATGGTTTTTGATTATAACGTTTACACCAGCTCGCCTTCTTCACTTCGCTCTGTACGTCTCTGTTCTTCTCTTTTCATCACGCTCACTCTCACTCTCACTCTACCCTAATCGCGAGCTCCTGTCCACCGCAACCACCGTGAGGGCTTCTTCGCCACCACCGTGAGGTACACTCTTAACCCTAACTCCGTCTTTCCCGCTCATTCTTTGCAATAACTTGACATCTCTCTTTCCCTTTCCCACGCACTAACTCTCCTTGTCCCTCTGCTCTCATTAAAACCACATCTAACGTTGGCCACCACTCGAGCTCCCCTCCCCACCACCACGCGAGCACCTATTTCTGGTGAGTCTTTAGGTCACATTTTTTTATTTTTGGTTTTGGGTGTATGTTGAAACTGTAGTCTCTGTAGTTGAAACTTGAAACTGTGAGTTTGAGTTGTTTGGAATGTCTCTATTTCTGGTTGTGGGTTTTGTGTTTTCTCTTGTTTTTCTTCTGCTATCATGACCTATTTCAAAATGGGAAGAAATTTAGAGTTGCTTGTAGCATGTGACATCAACAATATATTGCTCATTGCTCAACCTGAAAATTGTGTAAATTTGAAATAATTTTTAAACGCCTTGCTTGTATATATCATGCTCTCTTGATCGATTCATATGGCTGAGTGGTTATAGTACTAGATATAGCAACAGTCCTAATATGTGTTGTTGCCTGCTTGATGAGAAGAATGATGTGAGATTACCGTGGAAATTTTGTTTTAGGCAGTTAGTCAAATAAGATATACATGGTTGATGGGATTTCAAAAACTAGTTTTCAGTTAGGATTTCAAAAAATAGTTTTCAATCTCCCGTATTGTCCTTATATTGGATATATGTTTTGTATATCTACAGAACCTATCTAGTTATGGATCGTAGTTGGATGGTTTGTAAGCGCACTAGTGCTGAGTATTTGAAGGGGGTGGGAGAATTTATAGAATTTGCTCAAAGGAATGTTCCTAATAGTAATGGAATGTTTTGTTGTCCTTGTGTCAAGTGTTTGAATACAAGGAAATGTACGGTGAAGGATATACGTACTCATTTGATTTGTGAAGGGATTTGCTTGAGTTATACAAGATGGATATGGCATGGTGATGTGCTGTTGAGTAGTACGGCAAGTGTCTCCCAAAGTGAGGACGTTGACGTAGATATGGAGGATGATCGAGTAGAGGACATGATCCGTGATATTGGACAAGAATCTTTTCATCGAGCTCATGTGTATGATAGGTTGTACGGTGATGCGGATAAGCCTTTATATCCAGGGTGTACTACTCATACACGGTTGTCGGTGGTGCTAAAATTGGTTTGTGTGAAGGCGAGAAATGGTTGGACCGATAAAAGCTTCACGGAATTGCTTGAAGTGTTGAAAGACTTGCTTTTGAAGAACAACACATTGCCTGACCGTAACTATGAGGCCAAGAAGGTATTGTGTCCGATGGGAAAGCTTGAGTTGGACTTCAAACGATGTGAGCTCGAAATGTTAACAAAGGTATGTATTCATTATTAATGTCCAAATTAGTCAAATAATTACTTGTGTTTTTTTAATTATCAACAACTTATCTATTTTATTTTTCCTAAATTGAAGGCCAAGTCGACGTCGGTGTCGGTGTCGCTGTCACCTGTCACTCGTTTGTTCTCACTTGGTGAGGATTATGAGTTTGAGATTTTTGAATGTCCATTGGAGCACGATGAATGGGTGGCACGCCCAAATCAACAGAGGATATTTTCCTTCTGTGGTGAAGATCTCGGGCACGCCTGCAGAGATAACGTGTGGATGGTCAGCACGATTTTGAGTCTCTGGTACACGTAAGTTAATTTTAATTTTATAACTTATTTATTTTTGGTATTTTTCCATTTAATAATTTATTTTAATTTAAATATATATAATATGTAATTAACATCCACACCTTTTCATATCTTAGGTATCTCCATCGTCTTCAGTTTGATAAGGGCGTTGCATCAGTTTACGGCTTCTTAGATCTGTCAATCCTTATGCCCCAATTCTTTGCTGGCGATGCATTTAGTAAATACATAGGGAACTTGATGAGAGACAATCGGAAAGAATTATATCTGGCTCCCTACTGTATGAATAACCATTGACAGTTGTTCGTACTTCATCCGTCTAGGCATACTGTCATATTCTTATGCTCTCTCCACCAAAACCCGCCACAGGAGGTGGTGGAAGCTGTAAATACGTAAGTAACTAATCTTAAATTTAATTTAAGTTTTAATATCAGTTGTTTTTAGTTTATTACACACGTGATATATGAATTTGTTAATTGACATGATTATTTGTTTATGATAGCGCACTGAAGACGAGTAGCATAAGTTGTGCCAACGGGAGAAGTAGGACTTCTAAGGCTAAAGGAAATCCTGAATGGATCATCCTCAAGGTTTGGTAGTTTATTTATCAAATAATTAATATTATAATTACTAATTTATATGTATATTTAACTGACATTGAAATTAATTTTGTTTGTAGTCTCGATTTCAACCTGACGGGTGGTCGTGCGGCTATTATGTGATACTTCATATGCTGAACATAGTCGCCGCATCTATTACGCATCTACTACAAATTATTGTTATTATTTGAACGTGTGTAGGCATTTAACGACCAATCGCCTCTTCAAAAAGATGAGTTTAGAGACTTGAGGATACGCTTAGCAGAATTCTTCTTCAAGTATGCGGCTGAAAAAGGATTTGATAAGATACCTCCGCAATACTTCGATGAATAGTT
Organism: Sophora flavescens; assembly: GCA_030762895.1. NCBI lineage: Eukaryota > Viridiplantae > Streptophyta > Magnoliopsida > Fabales > Fabaceae > Sophora > Sophora flavescens. Next base: position 99,120,936 of record CM061062.1, read on the forward strand.
TTTTTGTTAGACTTTAGAAACTAATTAATAACATGTATATATATATATATATATATATGCTTAGATTGGTAATTTTGTTTTTAGACATTAGAGACTAAAATTTATATATATATACTTGTAGATTGTTATGTTTTTCCTATACATGGGTTTTGGTTTTAAGTCCCCCCATTGTTCCTTTGTATATTTCTTTTCTTTTTGTTAATATTGAAATTTAAGGGTAGTGTTTGCAATTCTGAAATGTGTGTGATATTCCCTGTTACTGGGATATTTACTGAATGCATGGATAGCTGAGGGGAGTGATATTTTAAAACTAAATTTTAAAAAAAATCTATTAGCGTCGGTTGTATCAAACAACAGACGTTAATAGTATTTTATAAAATATACAGTACACTATTAATGTCAGTTGTATTAGGAAACTGACGTTCAAAGTAAAACCTTTAACGTCAGTTCTTTAACACAACTGACGTTAGTTTGAACAACATTAACGTCGGTTGTGTTAAAGAACTGACGTTAATAGTTTTATTTTTAACGTCGGTTGTTTAAACAACGGACGTTAAAATATTAACTATTAACGTCAGCTGTATTTACGTCAGACAATATTCTGACGTATAAAATCAATTTTAACTAACGTAAAAAGCACTTATTGTACTAGTGCTTCCACCCAAATCACTCATAAATGGCTGATATGGTGATCCAGTTTGGATGAAATCAATAATATTCCGTCAAATTCAACATATCACTAACGAATTTTATACTTTATGGACCCCATCGAAATTTTTATATAAGTCTTGGGACCCAATTAAAAACTTTTTTATTTCAGGAATCCAATTAAAAACTTTATAAAAGTTTGGGGACCCAATTACAATTTAGGGACCTACTCAACAGTGAAACCTTTCTTCTTTCTCCTCGCTGCTGCGGAACAAATATTTTGCTGAAAAGCTTCTCTTTGATTGTTACGTGTTATGCTTTTAATGATAGTCCTTTATGTGTTGTACAGCTTGTTTGAAATTTCTGCTTCTATTTGGTACTTCTATCCACCATTTTTATTTGATAACCAATAAGACTCGTGATTTTATTTCATCCATTAAACTGAAGGCTGGAATTATAGGAAGTGAACTGTAATATGAATAAACCATGAGATGGAGATAATCGAATTCGTTAGATAGGGAAGCCAGCAAGCTATATAGAGATCATTGCTAAATATTTTTTTGGTAGACATTTCTATCCACCATCTCTGTTCAAAATAAATGATGGCTAGTTCAAAATATGCGAAGCTATTTCACACCTCTGGTCATTGGCACTAATGGTTTCTCACATTGTTTTATGTGGCTTAGATTAGAAGCTTTGGTGTGGGGTTCTGTAGTGTTTTGGTTTTGTATATTGATTAGAATACATATATTTTACTGTATTTGAAGTATTGTTTTTCGTATTCCGGGTGAATTATATTCATATTTTGTATATTGTCCCGTAAAGTAACCTCCCCCATCCCACAGCTGTGGGTGCTATATACTTTCAGGAAATTAATTTTGATGATGAACAACAAAAGCAAAGCAATTGATTGAGAAATGAAAAGTGCAAGATCAAAGAAAGATCATCCAAGACCAAGAGAAGAACTTCAAGGGTATATAGCTTAAGTTTGGTCTTATTATTTGTAAGACTCAAATGTATCATTGGCTATTAAAATTGAATTAACTAAAAATTGTTTTTAAAATTGAAAATGGACTTAAGGTTTTTCAAAGAATTGGAAAAATGTTTTTCATAAGTTTTAGAATATTCCTTGGATTGAAAACTATCATTTTTCTGATAAAAGAACAGCTCGTAATTGAATTACCATAACTCCTGTGATCTATTACCACTTTCTGGAAAAAATAAATATTTAAAAATATCAGTGGTAATCGATTACCAAACTCCCGTAATCGATTACCAGCTTTCTGGAAAGCTCAGTATTTCAAACTGATAGCTCGTAATCGATTACCAGTCGCGAAAAAGTGATTTCTCGTGCAGGAAATACGTGACAGTTGTGCAAAATGGCTATATTTTGAAACCCCACTATAAATACTTTGTAGTAGCCCGAAAAACTCTAGGTTTTCACTCTTAGAACACTTGAACATCATCTTTAACCTCAAGATTCAATCTTTCACTCTTGAAATCAAGATTTGAGCTAATCCTACACAAGAGTCATAGTGCTTCAACTTGTATTGATTCAACCTTTTGAGGTATTCTTCTTTGTAATCATTTATTGCTTGATTTGTGTTGGTTAAAGAGAGTGAGGAATCTCTCTAGTTTGATTTGTAACAAGGGTGAGGTATCATTTGAGTAGATTTGGAGACTCTAGCACAAGGGTGAGGTATCCCAAGTGAAGAGGGCTCTTTGTAAAAGGGTGGGGAATCCCTTTAGAAGAAGAATGTGAGGTATCCTTCTTGTATTGAGGCTCTTGCACGAGGTGGGGTATCCGAGTGCAGAGTGCTCTACGTGTTGTAAAGTTTGAATTGATTATTAGTGGAAAATACTCACAAATGTATTGTGGGGACTAGATGTAGGTCACTCAAGGGAGTGATTGAACGAATATAAATTGATTGTGTGATTTCCTCTTTATCTTTTTACAATTTCTCAAAAATTAGTCTAGGTCACAAAAAGGGGACGAAAATTTTATAAACCCAATTCAACCCCCCCCCCCCCCCCCTCTCGGGTTATGGTTGCCACGACCAAAAAGTTGTATCAGAGCTTCGGCTCTGGTCAGAAGCTTAATAGCTTAGAGTAAAAGATCCTTTTTCCCGGCAACCTTTTATTTATTTTTAAAAAAAATGAGTTTTTGTGATTTCTATAAACCACCATATTTTGATGGTGTGGATTTTGTTTATTGGAGAGCTAGAATAGAAATTTTCATGGAAGCAATAGATTTTGATTTGTGGGATATTGTGCTAAATGGTTTTATTTCCAAAGCCAAATCACAATGGAATGAATTTGATAAAAATTGTTTTTCCTTAAATATTAAAGTGATGCAAATTTTGAGAAATAGTTTGAATGATGATGCATATGCTAGAATTAAGGATTGCTCTTGTGCGAAGGATATAATGAATATACTTGATGCTACTTATCTTGCTAACAATGATTTTGTGGATGAAAGTATAAATAAAAAGCAAGAAGAGAAAAAGTCATTGAGGGAAACATGTCTTGAAAATTTCCCTCAAGTAGATGCCCAATGTGATGGAAGAAGCACAACTCTTCTGGACAATGATAATGTTCGAGTTGAAGAAGAAAAGGAACAACCTCTTGAAGCATTGATGAACAAAAATGAGGAGAAATATCAATCCTATGTACAGTCAACAAGCCACATGATTCAAAATGACTTTGAGGTAAATAATGCTAATGTTGATAGTCCTTTGTATGATCGATTACAAAATACATATGATGATGTGTTTGATGGCTTGATTCATTTAGAAAAGAAAAACTTGAATTCCTTGGAAAAGATATCATCCATTGAAATTGGAATTGAGAACTTGAAAGATGATCATACTTTTCTTTATGAGGAAAATTCTTTAAATTGTGAAACCTCAACTACTTGTGAAAATTGTATTTTTAAAAATCAAGTTGATGACTTTTCTTCTAGATATAACAAAGTTGACAAATTTACATGTTCTAATTCCTTGAATGCTAGTAACAAGGGAAGTAACACTATTTTGCATGGAAATTCGAACAACGTTTTTGATAAAAATAGTTTGAAATGTCAATAAATCTAAAAAGTTAAATTTTTTCTATGATGATCTCAAAAAGACCAAGCCTTCATCTATAATTTGCAATTATTGTAATCGTAAAGGTCATATTTCTCATATGTGCCATTATAGGAAAAATTATTATGTGAGAAATAAATGGGTATGGGTTCCTAAGAAATGCTCATTCACTAACCCCCAAGGACCCAAGTTGAAATGGGTACCAAAAAGTCCCTCTACCATCTCTAATATGCAGGAAAGATTGCAAAAGGATGGACGATTTGGTCAAAGAGAAGAGACTTCATCAAGGAAAGCGCTTCCCAAAATCGAGATTGCAATTATTGACAAAATAAACAAAAGTCCCTTGATGAAAGATTTTCATAAGAACAATATGAAATTTGCAAAGGTCAATTTTCACAAGAAAAGACAATGGGTAAGAAAGGACAATATTGTGAGTTCAAGAATCAAGGTAACAAAATCCTTACCTTTTATAAATAAGAAAATAAAATGTACATGTGTTTATTGTACAAACTTAAATTTGAATGTTGCAAACATGATTAGACCATCTCTAGTTAAATCACACTGCTTAGAAATATCTCGCTAGCAATTGTCCATGTGTCTATGTTATGCAAAGCATGATTGTTAGTTGTGCATATGTCCAAAGAAAAATCATATAAAATCATCTTTGTGATTGAGGATTGATTTGCTTGTCATGATGAATATTTCACATGGTTCAAATTTGAGCTTAACTATCATTGAATCTTAAGTGTTAGACTAGATAGAAAGGACTAGTAGCACTTAAAGTTGTTAAAAATCTATGTCTTGTGAAATCCACAGTAGATAATCATAAATCAAAATATTAAGACCATGAACAAATCATTCTACAAAAAGGGGAAATTTAAATGATTACCATAGGAATATGACATGGCTCAAACTAACTTGGAGACAAATAGTGCTAAACTCAATTATTTGAAAATCGAACTGTCAAATGCATACATAGTATGATGAGATAGTGGGTTTAGAGAATGATAAATTCAAACTACTTGCAAAATGTTTCATCCACTTAATTTTAAGAAGTTAAAGGATGATTATGCCACTTTAAATGGTGAAAAGCATATGTTTTGAAAATTCAATATGTTGTAAGGTTGCATCAACCTTGAATATCAAGTTGAGAAATCATATCATACTCATGGTGAAATTGATTCCATACTTTAAATAAAGTGAATGAGAATGATAGTGGTCATGAGAATATGAGTGTAATTTTTAGCAAATATAATTTTCATGACAAGCCAAAGAATATTGATGTCAATTTTCAGAGAATACAATTATTATGGAAACTGTGGTCACATATCTCTTTTGTATCTCTAGAGAAAAGATCATGCTATGAAAAATGAACTTGATTGGGTGTCTAAAGGGACTAAATGTTTATCCACTAATTACTAAGGACCCAAATTGATGTGGGTACCAAGGAGTCTCTACCACTTATGATATGCAGGGAATATTGTAAAACAATGATCAAAGTGGTCTAGGAAAAGAGAAGGAGCCAAGAAAGAAGCCTCTCATTCTCAACAAAGTAACTATCAATAAAGCAAAAGTTTGAACAACTATGTCAAACTAGAATGAGGCAATCAAGGAAACCATGACCAAGGAGCGAGAATGAAAATATGGTCAAAGAAAGGAAGTCTCATTAACAAAAGCTCCTCACATGGAAAATGTGCAAATCAATCATCAAAAGAAGAAGCAATGAGTAAGGAAAATTTACATCCTAATCTTCAAGACCTAGGTAACAAAAACCTCCAACTTTCCTACATGTACTTATGTGTGGAAATAACTTGTTGAAGATATGCATATGTAATGCATTCTGAAATGTCCAGAACACAACAACAGATTAGACTTTTAATAACTCACCTTTTATAGCATTTCCGTGCGGAAATGCTATTAAAAGTGATGGGGGGAATTTTAATAGCGGTTCCTTAAAGAAACGCTATCTTAGGTATCACCTAAGATAGCTGATCAGCCTCTGGTTCATCTAGTTTTATGACTAGTATGACCGTGGTTTTGTATTAATTATATCTCGTTTTCGCCCAAATTAGACTTGATTGTCCTCAAGCAAGGTTTTGAGTCCCTTAAGTAGTTTTAAGATAATTTAGTCAGTTTTGAGTCAAATAAAGCACTTATTTCTATATCATGTTTCAGGTTGATAAAGAGAAGCAATTCTGGAATTACTCGCCCCGCGAGACTGAAGACCAGCCTGTGCCAGAAATGTCATCTTCTCTGCCTCGCCTGGCGAACCATGTCTCGCCTCGCGAGCCTGGAAGTCATAAAGAATCACGGTCAGCCCGTGACCCCCATCACGGGCGTGAAGAGAAGACCCTGGAGGACAGAGACCATCACGGCCTAGCCGTGATGAAGGTCACGGCCATGACAGATAAGCACCCAAAGTCAGAAGTAATCACGGCCTGGCCGTGATAGGCATCATGGCTGTGACAAACTAGAATTTGAAGTCTCGCCTCGCGAGGAATCATCTCGCCTTACGAGAGCCCAATTTGAACTGGCGCCATTTTAATATTCGTGTCGCGAGGGACTACTGGCCTCGCGAGCGTGCGCAGATTTTGAAGCTATAATTGCTGTTTAGGGCAGATTAGTGGATCATCTTTTGCTAATCCTTGTTTACGAATTTCTCTGATTGTATTGCGTCTTTGATGGAGAACTAATCTCCCTAGATTAATCTGCTGTAATCGGCTCCGCCGACACTTGAGGTTTTGTAATTCCCGATTGAAATTCCTTCTCTCCTTCAATATTATTCTATATTCTCTGTTTGCTTAATTCAGTTTGTATCGAATTAATGTTAATTAATTTTCGATGATTTTATGTTCCTAAACTTAATCGCGTTTGCTTAATTCGCGTGCGTTCAATCGTGTTTGCTTAATTCACGAGAGCTTCATCTGTTTGCTTAATTCGGAATTAGGAACATATGTCCCATAGCGTCGATTTCGCTTGTTAATCGATGCTACAATCGAAAAGGGATTAGAATCCGCTTAGGGCATGGAATTACATGAACCGATGATAGTGGGAAACCGAACAACAGATTGATCGTCTTCACCTTATTTGATAATCGTTTTTATTCCTCTGTTTCTGTTCTGTTTTTCTCAATTGATTTTCAAACCAAATCCCCCCAAAAAACTGATTTTCTGTGATAATAACATTACGAGAGTCCTTGTGATACGATACCCGAGTTGTCGCATCTTGACTACACTTTTTACAAACCACTCGCTTTTTGACGCGTGCGCGACAGAGAGTCAAATTGGCGCCGTTGCCGGGGACTCTTGTTTGTTATTTTCGCATTTTTCGTTTTTGTTTTTTTTTCTTTTCTCTGAATTAGTATGGCTACTAGGTCTACTTGTTCTGACTTGTGTGATTTTGATCCTGAAATTGAAAGAACACTGCACACACGCCGTAGGGCGATTCGGGCTAGCACTAGTAGTAATTCTAATTCTACACCTGTTTCTGATAAAATGGCTGATCATAGGACATTAAGACAGCTTGCTGCCCCTGATGTTAATTATAATGGCTTGTGTATTGAATATGCTGATGTTATTGCTCCCTTTGAATTAAAATCTGGTTTAATACACTTGTTGCCAAGGTTTAGTGGTCTTGCAGGTGAAGATCCACATAAACATCTGAAGGAATTCCAGGTTGTCTGTTCTACACCTCTGAGACCCGAAGGAATAACTGAAGATCATATCAAGCTGAGAGCCTTCCTGTTCTTACTACAGGGCGTTGCAAAGGATTGGCTATACTACCTTGAGCCAAACTCTGTTACAACCTGGAACGATTTGAAGAGGGTCTTCCTAGAGAGATACTTTCCTGCCTCCAGAGCTGTATCAATCAGGAAGGAAATATGTGGCATTAGACAAGGCAATGAATCACTGGCCGAGTATTGGGAGAGATTCAAGCAGTTGGTATCCAGTTGCCCTCAGCACCAGATTTCCGAGCAGCTGCTCATTCAGTATTTTTATGAGGGGTTGCTTCCAATGGACAGAAACATTTTGGATGCTGCCAGTGGGGGAGCACTTTTTGATAAGACCCCAGCCGCTGCCAAGCAATTTATTGAAAATATGTCACTAAACTCCCAGTAGTTCACAATCAGAAGCAACTCTGTCGAGACAAGGGGTGTGAATGAGATCCAAGGTTCTTCTTCCAACAAGGCCCTTGAAACCAGAATTGATGAGCTCATTTCTTTGGTGAAGCAGTTGGCAATGGATAAGGTTCAACCAGCAAGGTTGTGTGGCATTTGTACTTCTCCTGAGCACCTGTCCGATGCATGTCCTATTCTGAAGGATGAGTCAGTCACTGATTTGCCTCAAGCTTATGCAGCCAATCTTTACAATCAAGGCAACAATCAGAACCGGTACAGCATCCCTGACCTTTCCACAAATAAGTACCATCCCAACTGGAGGAATCATCCGAACCTTCGGTATGGGAACTCATCCACACAACAGCAGCTGATAGCACCACCACAAAACTCTCCCCAAGTGACCACCTCTGCACCTTCTGGACCTTCACTAGAGGACCTGTTCAAGCAAATGACTGCACAAATGACTGCACAAATGGCTGCACAAAATCTACAGTTACAGCAGCAAGTTGGGCAGTTTCAAGCCTCGCAGGCACAGTTACAGCAGCGAACGGATGCTAGCATTCATAATTTGCAGACATAGATTGGACAACTCTCCATTTCGATGAATGCCATGCAGCAAGATCAGGGATCGAACCAACTACCTGCACAGACAGTGGTGAATCCTAATGTTCCAAATCCTAATGTGAGTGCCATCTCTTTGAGATCCGGGAAAGTTGTAGAGGCAACCCCTGAAAAAGATGAAGAAACTATTGAGGTAACTCCTGAGCCTTCTGTTGTTGTTGAAGCTGAGAAAGTGTATGTGCCACCAATCCCCTTCCCGCAAAGAGTGCAGAAAAATAAGAAGATTGATGGGGAAGACAAGGAGAGGGAAATTCTAGATGTGTTCAGAAAGGTGGCGGTGAACATTCCGCTTCTGGATGTGATTAAGTAGGTTCCAAAATATGCAAAGTTTCTGAAGGATTTGTGCACACACAAGAGGAGGTTGAAGGGTAATGAGAGAGTCAACTTGGGGCGAAATGTTTCGGCCCTCATTCAACCTAAACTTGCTCTTGAGAAGGTTACAGTTTCAGCCCTCACTCAGACACTGCCACAGAAGTGCAAGGATCCGGGAACTTTTGCTATTCCATGCACCATTGGGGACAGAAAATTCGACAATTGCATGTTGGATTTGGGGGCCTCCATCAATGTCATGCCCACTTCTGTCTTCAACAATCTTGATCTTGGTCCCTTGCAACATAGGGGTCTCACTATCCAGATGGCCAACAGGACCAATGCTCACCCCGTTGGAGTGGTAGAAGATGTGCTGGTCCAAGTTGATGATTTGATTTTCCCTGCTGATTTTTACATCCTGGACATGGCAGGGGAGACAAATTCAAGCAGATCACCAATCATCCTGGGCAGACCGTTCATGAAGACGACGAAGACAAAGATTGATGTTGATGATGGAACAATGTCCATGGAGTTTGGTGACATTATTGCAAAATTCAACATTTTCGATGCTATGAAGCATCCATTGGAAGAGCACTCTGTTTTCCAAATAGAGTTGCTCTCTGAAATTGTTGATGACACCTATGATGACCTGGTTGCTGATTTTCCATCTATTTCTGGTTTTAATGATGTTTATTCATGTACTGACTGTACTAACACTAACCCTTGTGCTGTTTGTGCTGAGATTGATTCTACTTTGCAGGGTGATAGTGTAAGTGAAGCTGTCCGTTCAACTGAAATTCTTGACAGCCCGGCTGCCCCAAACATACCATCTGCTGAGCAGCCACCCTCCCTAGAGACTAAGCCACTTCCTGGGAATCCGAAGTATGCTTATTTGGTGAGGAATGAAAAACTTCCAGTTATTATTTCCTCCAACCTTGACTCTGACCAGGAAGCTAAGCTTTTGGAGGTTTTGAAGAAGCACAAGAAGGCAATTGGGTGGACCTTGGCTGACATACCAGGAATTAGCCCCTCCAGGTGTATGCATAGGATTTTGTTGGAGGATGGGGCTAAACCAGTTAGGCAGCCCCAAAGGCGGCTCAATCCATTGATTCTGGATGTTGTAAAGAAGGAGGTGACAAAATTCCTGCATGCGGGTATCATATACCCCATCTCTGATAGTAGTTGGGTGAGTCCAGTGCAAGTTGTACCTAAGAAATATGGACTCACAGTGGTAAAAATGAAAATGATGAACTTGTCCCCACTAGAGTCCAGAATAGCTGGAGAGTTTGCATCGATTACAGGAGATTGAACTAGGCCACTCGAAAGGATCACTTTCCTTTGCCGTTCATCGATCAGATGCTCGAACGGTTGGCTGGTAAATCCCACTACTGTTTTCTTGATGGCTTTTCCGGTTACTTCCAGATCCACATTGCACCAGAGGATCAGGAAAAGACCACTTTCACGTGCCCTTCCCGGACGCGTTTGCCTCTGAGGAGGATGCAATTTGGCCTTTGCAATGCTCCTGGCACTTTCCATAGATGCATGATTAGCATTTTTACTGAATTTATTGAAAATTGCATGGAAGTGTTCATGGATGATTTCACTGTATATGGTTCCTCATTTGATGCATGCTTGCATAGTCTGAATTTGGTTTTAGAGAGATGCATTGAAACTGACCTTGTTTTGAACTATGAAAAATGCCATTTTATGGTTGAACAGGGGATTGTTTTGGGGCATATTATTTCCAAAGAGGGTATTTCAGTAGATCCTGCTAAAATTGATGTGATTTCTACACTGCCTTACCCATCTTGCGTTCGCGAGATTCGTTTTTTCTTGGTCATGCAGGTTTCTACAGGCGCTTCATAAAGGACTTCAGCAAGATAGCTCTTCCTCTGTCAAACTTGCTGAAGAATGATGCCATATTCAGCTTTGATGATAACTGCAAGAAGGCGTTCGACTTCTTGAAAAAGGCATTGACCTCTAACCCCATCATCCATCCCCCTGACTGGACCCTCCCTTTTGAGCTCATGTGTGATGCTTCTAACTATGCTGTGGGGGCGGTCCTGGCATAAACGGTGGGCAAGGCTGCACATGTCATTTATTATGCTTCTAGGACTCTAGATGCTGCACAGTCTAATTACACCACCACTGAAAAGGAACTTCTCGCTGTTGTTTTTGCTCTTGATAAATTTAGATCATATTTGCTAGGTTCCAAGGTTATTGTTTTCACTGACCATGCAGCTCTGAAGTACTTGTTGAAAAAACCAGAAGCAAAGTCGAGATTGATTCGGTGGATGTTGTTGCTCCAAGAGTTTAATGTGGAGATAAAAGACAAGAGTGGAGCTGAAAATTTAGTGGCTGATCACTTGAGTAGGATAGAGAGGGATGGGGATCCTTCCCCCATTCAGGATGACTTTCCTGATGAGCAGCTTTTACAGTTACATGGCGTGACTCCTTGGTTTGCTGATATTGTTAATTACCTAGTCGCTGGTGTCTTTCCGACAGGAGCAACTGGGTCACAAATCTACAAACTCAAGAGTGACGCCAAGTACTATGTTTGGGATGATCCATTTCTTTGGAAATTTTGCAGTGATCAGGTGATTAGGAGATGTGTCCCTGACTATGAGATTGAGTCTATTTTGCACTTTTCTCATGCTTCTCAAGTAGGGGGACACTTTGGGCCACAGAGGACTGCAGGAAAAGTCCTAGATTCTGGTTTTTACTGGCCCACCATTTTTAGAGATGCTTATGAGGTTTATCGCACTTGTAAGGAGTGTCAAACAGCAGGTACAGCCATCACTCGCAAGAGTGAAATGCCTCAGCAACCTATGCTTTTCTGTGAGGTGTTTGATGTGTGGGGAATCGACTTTATGGGTTCTTTCCCTGCATCTTTTGGCTTTCTTTACATTCTTTTGGCTGTTGACTATGTTTCAAAGTGGTTGGAAGCCATCCCCACTAGGACTAATGATTCTAAAGTTGTTGCAAATTTTGTTAGGTCCAATATTTTTTGCAGGTTCGAAATACCTCGGCTATCATAAGTGACCAGGGCACTCATTTCTGCAACCGCACCATGGAAGCTTTACTCCGGAAGTATGGAGTTGTGCACAGGGTCTCCACTGCTTATCATCCCCAGACCAATGGCCAGGCTGAGATCTCCAGCAGAGAGATCGAACAGATCCTAGAGAAAGTGGTGCAGCCGAATAGGAAGGACTGGAGCCGCCTTCTAGAAGACGCACTTTGGGCTCAGAGGACCGCTTTCAAGACACCAATAGGGATGTCCCCCTTTAGGCTTGTGTTCGGTAAGGCATGTCATCTCCCTGTGGAAGTTGAGCACCGTGCTTATTGGGCGGTCAAGTGCTGTAATTTGGAAATGCAAAAAGCTGGCATTGAAAGGAAACTCCAATTACAGCAGCTTAAAGAGCTTAGGCTAGAAGCCTATGAAAGCTCTCGGATTTATAAGGAGAAAACAAAGCACTTCCATGATAGAATGATTGCTAGGAAGGAATTCTCTGTGGGCCAACGGGTCTTACTGTTTAACTCCCGCCTGAAAGTGGTGGCTGGGAAACTTCGATCCAAGTGGATTGGCCCATTTGTTGTTACTAATGTTTTTCCTCATGGTGCAGTAGAAATTAAAAGTGCAGGTAGCAACAAGGCCTTCAAGGTTAACGGGCAGCGCTTGAAACTATTCCATGGAAGCTCGGTGCCCAAAGATGCTACTGTTGAGGAGCTCTCCTTGGGAGAGCCCACCTACACTGCAACTTGATCAGGGAGCACCCTTTCCCTTCCCTCACTCTGATTTGATATTTATGTTCTTTCATTGAGGACAATGTATGTTTTAAGTGTGGGGGAGGGAACCATTTGTTGTGTTTTGTTTTGTGTTTTTGTTTTTGTTATGTTTTCTTTTAGCTCTTGAATAATTTGAGAAGCTCAAGAGCATGTGTGTGAGTCTTGTGTCGGCAAGCTTGGTGGGTTTTGTTGATTTAGCATAGATTGATTGCATGATATATGTTGATGATTCCCCCTAGGTTTTAAAAATTGGAAAGTAACCCCCCCATGTGAAAAATTGAAAACTGAATTTTGAGATATTTCATTGTAATTGCATGATTTATGATAAGTTTGGGGTGAAGGGATGCACACACTAGGGATAGAATCTCGGTCAAACAATTTTCAAAATTGTCCGGGTGAGGATTTGAGCCTCCAACATGTTTTTAACTGTGTGAATCACTTTTGAGCCGCACTTTCCCGAATTTGCTTGAGTCTCCTCTTGGTTTTCATGTTTATGTGATTGTATCAGATGATTTAGGCAGATTTTCTTTGAAATAGCTACTTGGCCTAAATTGAACCATCCCTAATGCAAGTTCCCTAGTTAGCCCCATTGAGCCTAATTAGCCTATTGTTTCGTGATGACCCTACATTATAAACCAAAAAAAAATCTGGAAAAACCATGTTAACCTGATCTTAGGGTTAGGAGAGCGTGGAAGCTCAACAAGAGAAGGGTTGCAAGAAACTAAGTTTGGGGTGGCTACAAGGTGTGATATGTCATTCTAGGTTGAGAAAAAGAAAAAAATATAAAGGTTGAAGCCAAAGGCAAAAAAAAAAAAAAAGAATTGCAAAAGAAAAAGATTTTACCAAAATAAAGGGGCAAAACAAAAATGGTATCAAGGGAAAAAGGTTGTAGTCACCCAAGGTAAAAAGAAAAATGGAAAGGGAACTTGAGTGGAAATTTAATGTATCAAAATGCTCATGCTCTCTTAGTTCCTAGGGACTTAAGCCTAGTACCTTCGAATATCCTACCTTTAGCCAGGCCCCATTACAACCTCCAAAAGACCTTTTGATGTTGCATGCATGTTTTCGTGGGAACCTTGTTTGAGATGAAAATCAAATTCATGGGAAGTGCTCTTGAAATGTGAATTGAGTGAAAAGTTGATAGCCTAGACATTGAGCGAATGAGTGAATCACTAAATGCCCTTGTGAGGAAGGCAATTGTTTGAATTTGGTGATCTCCCTTTTGTGTGTAACTTAGATCCCTTGCTTAGATTAATGATTGTTTGCATGATGAAATTCTCAGATGTTTAAAGTAAATGATTGTGGGGGTTGCATTGTTAAATATGGGGGGAACATTGCAGGAAAATTGTTTTGTTTGCTTGAAATTTGTGCAAGAGTTGATTGAATCCCTAGAGCTTGCCAAGTCTTGAGTCGTTTTGAGTTTTAGTTTGCTTGGGGACAAGCAAAGTTCAAGTTTGGGGTATTTTGATCAGCCTCTGACTCATCTAGTTTTATGACTAGTATGACCGTGGTTTTGTGTTAATTATATCTCGTTTTCGCCCAAATTAGACTTGATTGTCCTCAAGCAAGGTTTTGAGTCCCTTAAGTAGTTTTAGGATAATTTAGCCAGTTTTGAGTCAAATAAAGCACTTATTGCTATTTCATGTTTCAGGTTGATAAAGAGAAGCAATTCTGGAATTACTCGCCCCGCGAGACTGAAGACCAGCCTGTGCCAGAAATGCCATCTTCTATGCCTCGCCTCCCGAACCATGTCTCGCCTCGCGAGCCTGGAAGTCATAAAGAATCACGGTCAGCCCGTGACCCCCATCACGGGTGTGAAGAGAAGACCCTGGAGGACAGAGACCATCACGGCCTAGCCGTGATGAAGGTAACGACCATGACAGATAAGCACCCAAAGTCAGAAGTAATCACGGCCTAGCCGTGATAGGCATCATAGCTGTGACAAACTAGAATTTGAAGTCTCGCCTCACGAGGAATCATCTCGCCTCGCGCGAGCCCAATTTGAACTGGCGCCATTTTAATATTCGCGTCGCGAGGGACTACTGGCCTCGCGAGCGTGCGCAGATTCTGAAGTTATAATTGTTGTTTAGGGCAGATTAGTGGATCATCTTTTGCTAATCCTTGTTTACGAATTTCTCCGATTGTATTGCGTCTTTGATGGAGAACTAATCTCCCCAGATTAATCTGTTGTAATCGGCTCCGCCGACACTTGAGGTTTTGTAATTCCCGATTGAATTTCCTTCTCTCCTTCAATACTATTCTATATTCTCTGTTTGCTTAATTCAGTTTGTATTGAATTAGTGTTGATTACTTTTTGATGATTTTATGTTCCTAAACTTAATCGCGTTTGCTTAATTCGCGTGCGTTCAATCGTGTTTGCTTAATTCACGAGAGCTTCATCCGTTTGCTTAATTCGGAATTAGGAACATATGTCCCGTAGCGTCGATTTCGCTTGTTAATCGATGCTACAATCGAAAAGGGATTAGAATCCGCTTAGGACATGGAATTACATGAACCGATGATAGTTGGAAATCGAACAGCAGAATGATCGTCTTCGCCTTATTTGATAATCATTTTTATTCCTCTGTTTCTGTTCTGTTTTTCTCAATTGATTTTCAAATCAAATCCCCCCAAAAAACTGATTTTCTGTGATAATAACATTACGAGAGTCCTTGTGATACGATACCCGAGTTGTCGTATCTTGACTACACTTTTTACAAACCACTCGCTTTTTGACGCGTGCGCGATAGCGCGTCAATAGTGTTTCCTTAAGGAACCGCTATTAAAAGTCAACCTGCAGGAAAAGATAGCGCTTCCATCAGGAAGCGCTATCTTAACTAACAACCTAAGATAGCGGTTCCACAAGGAAACGCTATCTTTTCTAATTTGAAATAAATAAATAAAATAAAATCAACTTTTAATAGCATTTGTAAAATGAAATGCTATTAAAAGGTAACCTTTAGATAGCGTTTAAAGTTAGAAACGCTATCTTAGGTGATTACCTTTGCTGATTTTAGAACTACCCGCGCGCGCGTATGCTTTGATCCTTCGATTCTCAGTTTCTATGTACCCTAACATCCTCAGTTCATCACTGACCTCAGTTCAAGTCTAGGGTTGGGCATTGCAGATTCATCCTCTCATTGCATCCAGAGAGCTCGTCCCCTCTCATTGCATCCTCTCATTTCTTTCTATAAACTATTTCTCACTCTGTTTTCTCTATCCTTCATGACCCTCTCACGCCTTCTCCCTCTCACTCTTGCTCAACCTTCAGACTCTCTCTCTATGTCTCAGCTTCAAATGCTCCCTCCCTCCCTTCTTATGTTTTTGACTTTGTAAAATTGGTAGCTAACCTTCCATGCCATACGCACAAGTCATTTGCTCGCTGTCTCCACCATTCGTGCGTTGTCTTCACCATTCTTTGAGTCGTCCGTGTGCTTCTTTCTCGAATTTCCTTTCTTAAGAGAGTGGGTTTTCACTTTTCAGTTTCAAGTTTCTAAAATCTCGCAAGTTGCTTCTTTCGGTTTGATTTCCCTTTTACAGGTAACAACTCTTCTCGTTTATGTTTTGGGTTATCAGTCTGTTCAGATTTTCATTGGATTAAATTGTTGGAGGAAGTTGATGAAAACTAAACCTTTCTATGTTGGCTTCTGATGTTCTGTCTCAATGACCATAGCAAGTTGCAACTAATTTTTTGCGGTGACTTTAGCTTTGTGGATGATATAAAATTCATTTACTGATATTGGGACATACTATTGTTTTGAGATGGTAGTTTTGTTAAATTTACAATTTTATATGGATTTGCACATGCATGAAAGTTTTGGTCTTTCTATTTGTAGTTTTCTGAGTGAATAACCTCGGAGTGTAATTCACTTCCAAAATACCTTGTTCTATTGGAAGTGAAATTTGTTGTATGCATCAGTGACGAAAGATCAATTAATTTAATTATCATACTTGCACTTTGATTGCGAGTGAAGAAAGTTAGGGAGAGTGATTCGGTTTAGATGATCATTCCTTAATCTTTTACATGGTATATTCTTAAAATTGAAGCCTTGTAATTCATAACACATTCACACTAAGAATGGATTTTTTATTCTTACATGGTTAGATTTGAGGATCAATGATGTTACTGAGAAATTGTGTTATCTATCTGCAACTTCCCTGCAGGAATTGAAGATAACCAGAACTTACTAATATCCCTTTGTCATCTTTCATTTTTATCTTGCTATATATAATCAGCGACTTTGTGCAGCTTTATACAGTGATTTTATCTTATACTACCACAACTAAGAATCATGTGCTTTTTATTTTTGTTACTAGGATCTGTCCCCCCCCCCCCCCCCCCCTCTTTGTGTTACCATCTCAAGGTGTGAATTGTTTCTAAAAAATGTTATTTTTTGTCATTTCTGTATATGAAATTTGGTTGTTATATTGTTCATCTTACGTAATGATTTGTGAGTGCAATTTCCCCCCCTCTTTTTCCCATCTCAAGGTGTGATTTATTTCCAAAAATGGTTTTTTATTAAAATTTTTGTCTTTTTAAAGCGTGACCTGAACCTGCCGAATATTATACTGTCACTGACGAAGAAGCATTGGAAGGTAGGACTACCTTGAGTTTGTTGCTTTATCCAACACATGATTACACATTCATGTGTAGTACAAAGTGAAAATTGCTTGGTTCTTGGATTTTAGTTGTCATGATTTGTTTTTCCCTCCCCTTTCCTTTGGTATACACTATGACTCTGCAATTGTGTTTTACAATTGTTAGCTGAGATTCTATTATATGAAAACAATAACTCTCATCTCAGTCACATGTTCAAAACTTATTTTTTGTTATATCATTCCAATAACCTTGGTATGGTTTTCCCTTTATTTGCATCCCTTGCAGCTTATTCAGCATAAGTTCTCCATCGACTGATGTGGACTAAGTAGATGATATCCATCTACTCAGTTAAATAGCATATACTATTGCCATTTCTATGTATATTTACTTTATACTCCACTACCGTGTGACAGATATTTGCCTACACTAAGTAACTTAGCAAACCTTACTTTTTTTTACATAATATTCCCATTCTAAGCAAGTTTTCAAATGTGAAGGAAGATAGATAAATACACCATCTTCAGTATGAATCTATTTTCTTTTATTATGATAAGGCGGCACAAGAGTCTCATTCACACATAAACTCACCTCAAGGACTATTTAGTTTTGACATATGCTTTTTAACATTGAGTTTGAGATTAAGCATGGAATTGGTAATTCATCAAACTTGTGTGCAGTACTACTTATATTATTCTGGTTCTGAATTGTTGGCATATCATTCAAGTTAGTGTTTGGGTGTTTTAATTCACATCTAATTGGTGAATTAACCATCCTCTCTTTGCTGCCACAGTGAGTAAAACATATTATTAAGTGAATAAGTATAGGTTAATCAATCAGGAACCAATCTTCCTAGTTTCCTAGTTTTCTAATAATATCGCATTTCCTAACTAAAACTTGCAAAATGAATCTGAACCTTTCTTGAGATATTATATGTATATGATTATATATATGAACAATTTCTTTTTGGGCATGATAAAACGAATCCTCAATCTTTTAAATTTCATGATTGATCTTAATATTATTGGATTGAGGAACAGGTCATAAGTGCTCTGCACAGTTGTAGTTAACATCGACTTTCTTTGTATTTTGTAAATTTTCAGGAATGATATACTGGGTTTTGTTTTCATTGTACACCTTGTTGAGATTCTAAAGTCCTCTTCCCCCAGTGTACAAGAAAAAGCTGCATCTGTGCTCGAGTTTGTGGCACTGACGGACCCAACTATGGCCCCTATTATATCTGTGGAAATTGAATCTGTTCTCGATTCTATTTTTCAGCAAAAATTTTTGAAAATTTCAGGTAAGAGATTTCTGCTCTATAATCCATGATTTGTTATAAGAACATATTCTTTTTTATCTGTTTGCCATGTTTTGATTTTCTCTTTTGGATGTGTACTAAGTAGATAAAAATGATCTAACCTCATAGTAGTGTTTGTTTAAATATGTATATGTATGCGGTTTTTAAGAGAGACGTGAAGTTGATAAGAACTGGTTATTCAAGCAGAAGAATCAATCGATCTTGATTCACTGCTACTCTGAATTCCTCTAACAGAATAGAATTACAGATGGACCTACATTCACACACTCATGGTTATTCGAGAGACCGACAGTCTCCTCTTGGGTATTTGGAAGACCCAAACTCTCCTAACTCTTTCTCCTTCTCAATTCCTAAATGATTCCTTCTCTTCTACCTACTGATATGTACCCTTTACAATTGTCCTAAATGCCTACAACTGTTCTAACTGTTATTAACAGATTTGGGCCCCACTATTTAACCCTTTATTCCCTACAAATAATGAGTTTGAATTTCTTGAGATGAGATGAGATGAAGATGGGTTTTGAATTTCTTGAAAATAATGATTTTCAAGTAGAGCCAATCATGCTTTACACTCTTTTACAGGGAATCTGCATATCTGCCTCACAAACCAAGGAAGACCTTGAATTCTGCCATTCTAGTGTTGTTTTGCTTTAGCTTGGCATTGCTACTTTGATTTCTATCATTCCCCACCCACAAAGGATATCTTCTACTAGGTATTTGTTTTTTTTAATCCTTTAGTTGTAGCATTAGTGATGTTTATTTTAATCTGTATACATTGCATGTAGACATCAACCACTCTAAACTCAAAGTAAATATGTTTAATAAATATTTTTGTAGATCGGGAAAACATGGATCGGAAATGGATGTCTGCCAATCGTTTAATGAAGGAGTATGAGGATGGGGTGAAAGAGTTCATTAGGTTTGCAGTTCGGCATGCGGAAAACCCTAGTACAATCATATGTCCTTGTTTAGATTGTTGTTATGCAAGGCGAGTTAGTGAATCCGAGTTGGAAGAACATTTAGTGTGTAATGGAATCGATCAAAGTTATACATGTTGGACAAAACATGGTGAGACAATAGATGAGTCTAGTGAAATGAGGAATCATGTGAGATATTCATCAAACGATACCGACACAAATACTTATGAGGGCGACCGTTTTGAAGACATTGCAAATGCTGTTGAAGAGGATCTTCGGGATTGTCCTCAAATGTTTGAGAGGTTGGTAAGTGATGCAGAGCAACCATTGTATGATGGTTGTACTAAATTCACAAGATTGTCGGCAATGTTAAAGTTGTATAACTTGAAATCGGGCAACGGATGGACTGATAAGAGCTTTACGAACTTACTCACACTATTGAAAGACATGTTGCCGGAGGATAACGTGCTTCCTAGTCGGACATATGAGGCTAAACAAATGTAACAAATGTTACGCTTTATTGGCATGAGCTACGAGAGGATACATGCTTGTCCTAACAATTGCATTTTCTTTCGGAATAAATATGCATCGTTAAAGATGTGTCCTAAATGTAATGCCTCACGATATAAGAAGAAAGAATTAGATCCAGAGAAGGTTGTGTGGTATTTTCCCATAATACCCAGATTCAAAGATGGCAAGCTGCGGCACCCGGCAGATTCTCCTCAATGGAAGAAATTTGATCATGATTATCCTGATTTTGGGCAAGAATCAAGAAACCTACGACTTGTATTGGCTACTGACGGATTTAACCCGCATGGTGATCAAAGTAGCTCTTACAGTACATGGCCTGTGATTTTGGTGATTTATAACCTATCTCCATGGCTATGCATGAAGCGCAAATTTATTATGTTATCTATGTTAATTTGTGGGCCCAAACAACCAGGAAATGATATAGACGTCTATTTGACTCCTTTGATTGAAGACTTGAAACAACTGTGGGAGACAGGTGTGGAGGTGTATGATGGGTATAAGGAAGAAAGTTTCAATTTGAGAGCTATGTTGTTTGGCACAATTAATGATTTTCCAGCCTACGGTAATCTGTCAGGATATAGCATCAAGGGTCAGTGTGCATGCCCTATATGTGAAGAGGGTACAGATTGGATACGGTTAGAACATTGTAAGAAGAATGTCTTTCTTGGGCATCGTAGATTTTTGCATCCAAGTCATCATTACCGGTGGTGGAGAAAGGCGTTCAATGGGAACTCGGAAGAAGGTAGAGCTCCTTCACCGTTGACGGGTGATCAACTTTTTGAAAAGGTAAAGGATTTGAATATCCAATTTGGTAAACCTTTTGCGAGAGATATTGTCACAAGAGGGTGGAAGAAAATGTCGATTTTCTTTGAGTTGCCATATTGGAAATCATTATATGTAAGACATTTCCTCGATGTGATGCACGTTGGAAAAAATATCTGTGATAGTGTCATTGGTACGTTACTCAATGTGCCAGGGAAGACTAAAGATGGCATCAATGCAAGGTTGGACTTGGTTAGTATGGGAATAAGAAGAGAATTGGGACCGACGAAGAAGGGTAAAAGTACATATCTTCCTCCGGCTGCTCACACTCTATCTAGAAAAGAAAAAACTGTTTTTTGTAAGTTTCTTGACGGAGTTAAGGTTCCGGAAGGGTACTCTTCAAACATTAGGAACCTCGTATCGATGAAAGATCTCAAGTTAAAAGGTCTAAAGTCCCACGATTGTCATGTTCTCATGGAGCAGTTGATACCCATTGGTATACGGTCTATTTTACCTAACAAAGTGCGGGGGGCCTTAACTAAACTCTGTTTCTTCTTCAAGGCAATTTGCAGCAAAGTGATTGACCCTGGGAAGTTGCCATCATTGCAAAGAGAAATTGTTGTGACTTTATGCGAGCTTGAGATGTACTTTCCACCTTCATTCTTTAACATAATGGTTCATCTAACCATTCACCTTGTTAGAAAGACACAACTGTGTGGGCCAGCTTATATGATATGGATGTACCCGATTGAGCGTTATATGAAGATATTAAAAGGGTATGTGAAAAACCGATCATGACCAGAAGGTTGTATTGTTGAACGGCATATTGTCGAAGAAACTGTTGAATTCTGTACCGAATACCTATCCATTGTTGATTCTATAGGGCTGCCAAAGTCTCATCACACATGGAGAATGATGGGGCAAGGAATTATTGGAACTGAAATAGTGACTATATCAAGGACAGAATGGGAGCAAGCACACTTATATGTTCTGCACAATGCCGATGAGGTTGAGACATATGTTGAAAAACACAAGGACATGCTTAAGAGTTTGTATCCAAATAAGAATCAAAATTGGCTAACTAGAGAACACAATAGTTGTTTTATAACGTGGCTAAGAGATCACATTTTTACAGAGTTGACTGAAAATGCTACTTCAGTTTCAAATAGATTGAGATGGTTAGCCAAAGGTCCAAGTTTGCATGTCTTCTCTTACCACGGTTATCAAATTAACGGGTACACATTCTATACAAAAGAACAAGATGGTCGGAGTACAATGCAAAACAGTGGTGTGACTCTTGTAGCTCAGTCGATGCATATCTCAAGTGCCAAAGACAGAAACCCCATATATGCAAATATGTCATACTTCGACGTCATTGAACGCATATGGGAGTTGGATTACACAAAGTTTAAGGTTGGTGTGTTTGGTTGTAAGTGGGTTGACAATAATAACGGTGTTCAGATTGATGAGTCAGGGTTCATGCAGGTGGATCTTAACAGGGTGGGGTATAAAGATGAGCCTTTTATATTAGCATCTCAAGCTCAACAAGAGTTCTATGTCACTGATCCAGCTGATATGAAAAGGTCCATTGTTCTTTTGACTAACAAAATAATTACTAAGATTGATGATCAAGACCATGGAGATGTTGATATTGAAGATGATCCTTTCGTCGGGACATTACAATCACTTGAGATTGATCCAACTAGGGATGATGGTATGTATATGAAAGATGATCATGATGAGGGACTTTTGGTCAATCCACCATTTCGTACTAATAAAGGACAAAGAAATCTCAATCCAATGAAGAAAAGAAAAAGGTTGACTTAAACATGTATGTAGTGTTTGTGTTTAAATGAACTTTCTGATCCTTTTATATTATAATTAGCATCTTCCGGTAATGCTAGTGTTGATTTTGTTAACCAGTGATGTTTTATATTTTGCATCACTTAATATTATATTAATGTCCAATGATGTTTTACTTGTGTCTAATTTTTTTGTGGGTAAATGGCATCTTCCAGTAATGTTAGTGCTGTCAAAGTGACGCAACGTGGGCCAACTGTTATGAAGGCGGTCATCCGCGCTAGGAGTAAAGGACAAAAATTTGAGGTAATTTACTTACTAATCTAAGGATTTCATAATGTTGTTTGATATCTAGATTTAATTACTTTATTATTTTTATTAGGTTCAATGGAATTATTTGGACCAACCAATTCGTGCCAATGGAAAAATATTGAAGAGTTACATTGGGGCCATTGTTCGGCAAACGGTCCCAATTATCTGTTCTAATTGGAAGGATGAAGCTTTGGATGCTTTCAAAGAGAACATATGGGCTGATGTACAGGTAATTATTAAAATTTGTGAATTATATTGTAAACTATGTAAACATACTTACTTTGACACGTTGTTTATATTGTTTTGCAGATGTCTTTTAATGTTGATGAATCTCGAAAAAAATTTGTACTTCAGGAAGACGGTAACCTACATCGGGCATTCAGAACTAGATTGACAAAAAAATTTCTAAGAGATGCTAACGGGAGTATCATAGAGGAACCTCCATCACAATATCCACACATATCAAGGGATGAGTGGGTAGATTTTGTAGCAATACGCACAGGAGATGCACGATTCCTGGTATGTTTAATATCACGTTAGTCCTTATAATTATATATATACATATGACATTAACCATGTATTAATATTAATTATATGTGTCTGAATAGAAATTAAGCAATGAAAATCGCAACAGAGTGTTAGATCCTGCATGCCCTTACAAAGCATCACGTAAGGGGTATGATGACATTGAGGATGAATTGGTATGTATATATATAATTAACTGCATGTGTGGTAAATTTGACTTTTAAAATGTTTGGTTAATATATATTATCTCAATATACAGATACAGGAGGCAGGGCCAGAAGTTAAAAAAATTAAACGCCATATTGTGTGGAGGAAAGCCCGCGAGAACAAGGTGGGTGTAATTGACAACAAAAATACGCAGAACGTGTGGAATAAATGTGTAAGTAGACTAACATTTACATTTTCATTTGTTATTTTCTTATGACAATATATAATAATGTTAACATTTGCATTTCACCAATAACTATGTGTCAGGAGGAACTGTCACAGTCTGCAATAGAGGGAGAGATACAAGATTTTGGTCGCCAGGATATTCTTGCTAAAGCCCTAGGTGTGCCAGAGAACCCTGGTCGTGTTAGGCGTGTGGGTTTTGGCGTCTCTCAAAAAGACTACTTCCCACCTGAAGGTCGTGCAAAACATAACTGTGAAACGAAAAGGTGGGAGACATTGATGGCTCAACTCTCAGAAAGATTGAACAATTTGGAAGATAAGCTGAAAAAAAAGGAGGATGAGGAGAGGCAGGCTAATTTCACAGCCTCAGCAAGCATCAAATATAGTTGCACTCTAGCATCTACCATCAAGCTTCCAGAGATAATGCATGTTTTTTTTTTACTAGTATTGCATTCGCAGTTAAATACATTCAATTGGATGCCTTAATTCACAGCTTATTCATCTATCATTGGATTAGGGCGTCAACTCATGTCATCTATATTTATCAACCCCAAACCATCGTATGGTTGGTATGGGTAAAGTATATAATGAGCCGGGTGTTACACTGCACACCGGACCACTACCCCTTAACCATGTGAAAGTTGGAGTTGATGTTGCAACTGAGGGGGATGCGCCATTGCCGGTACCTATCGATGATGTAGATGTAATGACAATAAGAGATGCAATAGGTACTTATGTGGCATGGCCAATTGATCTCGTGGTTGTAATTAATATGGTATGTAATTGCATTTTTCCACCTTTTCATATACAACGTATATTTATTACATTAGTCGATCACTAACTGGCATATTGAAATGCAAAATTTCCAGGCACCTGCAAAATCTAAAGGCAAGGATAGAGTGTCTGAACATACAAAGGAGTCAATTACAACCCCGAAAAATAAAGGAGGCAACTCTGAGGCCAACCCTCCTACAGCTGGTTCAACTAACATTTCTCTGGAATATTTCAATTTTCTTAAAATACATGAACGAAAGAATATGAAAAATTATGACCCATTGGACATAGAGATAGAACAAAATATTTTTGGTGATCATATCATTGATAGAATTAATGCTAAAAATATCAGAGAAATTGTAAATCATGAATGGGTAACTGCCTCCGTTATTTCCGTATATATTAGGTACTAAATCAGGCTTAAAGTGTACAATATTTTTTTAGTCTTTCCATTTAAATATTGATGTCATTGGTGTAATCCATTTTTATATTTTAATTGAAGGTATTTGTATGAAGAATTTTTGCTTCCAAAGGAAAGAAGGAGGAGGTTTCTGTTCTTGTCCCCACACCAAACAGATACATACGGCTTCTTCGGGAGGGATTCACAGACAACGTATATAGCTGACCGCTTTGCAACTACAGAAAGAGAATATCAGCCCTTGTTTCTAGCGTCGTGCAATGTTGGGTGAGTCACTTATCCTATAGGACTTAATTCACAATAATGAATTATATAAAAGTTGAGGTGCTTAGGATTTGTTATCTCAACATTTTTGTAGGAATCATTGGGTGTTGTGCGCGATAAATACTATTGAAGAGATTATTTACTATCTGGATTCCTTGCATGTTGATCCTAGGAATCGCCCAGAATTAAAGAATCTGTTCAATAAGTAAGCATGCTTTTATATTTCTGATTTTCTATGATTCTGTCGAATGGCTTCCATGGTAGATACATGTTGCAAGATGTCATGGTCCTAATGTGCTTTTGATTTTTGACATTGGAATAACTGTGTTGAATTGGCATATACTTGGTTGTGGCTGTTGTGGTTCAAAATAAAAAAGCAACCGGAACCTTCATTTTCTATTTAGATGTTACCATTGAGAATTTTTGTTGGAAAATCCATGCGTGTGTTTGTGATGATTGAAAATATGTTTCTTAATGAAGTCTGTTTGATTTTGTGATTAGTGCTTTGCAAGTTTATCGCGCACGTAGCGGAGCTAAGGTGCCTCGTTTAAAGGCAACCAACATTAAATGGATTCGGATAGAGGTATATTTGCAAAAACTTAATGCGCAATTAGTTAAAAAAAAACTATATTGATTTACTATTTTATTTTTTATAGTGCCCAAGACAACCCAACGATACAGATTGTGGGTGCTATGTCATGCGTTTCATGAAGGAAATTATCTTACAGAACCAAGTTAAAATACCAATGGCGGTATGTTGTTTACTTAGCTTTTAACTGTGACTGTTCAAATGTTTTAGCAATTGTAACTTAATTTATTTAATTTTTATGTCGTAGTACTTCCCTGACTTCAAATGCTCCACATACTCCACTGCTCAACTATCTGAAGTCAAGGAAGATTGGTGTCGCTATATTGTTGAAAAGTTTATTTGATTACGCTTGTTATATATGGTCTAAACTTTGTATTGTACTGTATATGGATGAAACAATTCTTGATTCAAGATGGTTTAAATGGTACTCTCTACTTTTGCTGAGGACTTGGGTGTTACCTAGTTGTTTTTTGCCATATGTGTTGTCAAAAATTCTTGAAGTATTTTATGATTGAGAAGCTTCTTGGCTTGGTTAAATTATATTAACTAATATGTATGCAATTGGGTCAGACTTAGTAGCTGAAGCGTATGCAATTGGGTCACTTTCATCTATATTGAGTTTAGCATTTGATGATTTGAAGATTTGCTATATGCCTTTATTATTATGGGTTCAATATATTGATGGTGCTACACAATTTTTTGGTGGAATACTTTCTATCAAAGTAGCTTGTTATATGCATATGGTTTGGTACAAGTAACTTAGGTGTCGGGGTTTTATTTGCTACCCATAATTTGTATTGTGCTTCATTTCTTTATACACCTTCTGTTTTTTATAAACATGCAGGATGGAGGTAAAGTTAAGAAATAGGTAAACAAAAAAAAAAGGATTAGATAGCGTTTGCTGAGAAAACGCTATCTAAAGTCTGCCTTTAGATAGTGTTTACTACCGGAAACGCTATCGAATGTCATCTTTTAATAGCACTTCTTAAATGCTATCTTTGCTAACTACTTTTAATAGCGGTGGCATAGATAGCGCTTAAAAACGCTATTAAAAGGCATCCGGAAACGCTATCTAAAGTCATTTCTGTTGTAGTGGAAGAAACAATGTTTTCATGTAAAAACTTGAACTTAAGATTGCTAGAAAGAAACCATGCCTTTAACATGATTATAGATAATACTAGCTTGCTACATTTTATGTTTGGTAGAAAAATGTTTATGTTTGATGAAATATGAATCATATAATGAATGCATGCATATATTCAAGTGAGATAATGCTTGATTAAAATAATGAAAAGCATAATCTTCTTTCAAAAGTACAAACATAATAACATGTTTGATGTCCCTTAGTACCATGTGGCATGTGTCAAAATCAAAACATGAAAATATTGGTGCATAAAAGTCTGAAAAGTCATTATTGCACTTGCACACTTGGACTTGATGTTAAACTTATGATTGACTTACCTTTAGCACTTGAATTTAAGAATCTCATGAAAACTTGAGCACATTGGTTGTTTTGACTTGAATTGTTGTATATTAAATATCTGACCACTCGCATTTGAAAATGGTATCACGAATTCACGATACTTTAACTAGTCTATACTTTGACTCTACACCTTGCCTCGATGTGCTCACATACCATTTTGGCACTCAATGAAAGATTATATCAAATGGATTGTTACACTTTTCACTTTGACTTAGTTTAACATGCATATTCAATATGTTTGCACAATAAATGAATCTGAGATTCATATTTGAATTTCCACTTTAACTGCATATTGGTACCAAATGTGAATGGAAATTGAGTCAACTTGCATACTTGGATTGATATTGTGAATGAAATGTCTAGTGGCTACTATATCTTGGAGTTGATGTTGCTTGACTATGCATATTGGATGTTAAAATGTGATCTACATTAGGTATAATATTGCCATACCATTTTCGTGATGTTTGGATTATGCCTAAATGTGGTAGTTTAAAATGAATATGTTGGTATTGTGACTCAATGAATGTATGAACCATAGGATAGGGTTCCCTGAAAAGGTCATTAAGTTTGCTAACGTGAAACGTGACCTGGAATTCCCTCCAAATTTGTATTTAGGGTTGGAATAGACCAAAATATTGAAAGAGAAAACCAAAACGTGACCTGCGATTTCTTCTCCTTCATCTGAATAAATAGTTCATTTCTTCCTCGATTTATGTTTCACGATTGCATATCCCTCCCTCATTCATCCAAAATAGTTATCCCACTTGCAGCTTACTACATCTCGTTTCATCTTGTTACATCTTGCTGCATTTTATTGTGACAATGTCTCAAGGTTCATCTTCCACCTAAATCACTCATAAATGGCTGATATGGTTATCCAGTTTGGATGAAATCAATAATATTCTATCAAATTCAACATATCACTAACGAATTTTATACTTTAGGGACCCCATCGAAAATTTTATATAAGTTCAGGGACCCAATTAAAAACTTTTTTATTTTAGGGATCCAATTGAAAACTTTATAAAAGTTTGGGGACCCAATTACAATTTTTTTTAGTATAGGAACCTATTTGAAAATTCTCAAATAGTTTAACGACCTACTCAACAGTGAAACCTTTCTTCTTTCTCCTCGCTGCAGCGTAACAAATATTTTGCTGAAAAGCTTCTCTTTGATTGTTACGTGTTATGCTTTTAATGATAGTCCATTATGTGTTGTACAGCTTGTTTGAAATTTCTGCTTCTATTTGGTACTTCTATCCACCATTTTTATTTGATAACCAATAAGACTCGTGATTTTATTTCATCCGTTAAACTGAAGGATGGAATTATAGGTAGTGAACTGTATGATATGAATAAACCATGAGATGGAAATAATTGTTAAGAGTATAAATAAATTTGTTAGAGTTTGTTACAAGTTGTTAATAGTTTGTTAGGGGGTTAATTGTGTTAGTTAGCTAGCTCTATAAATAGAGCCACATGTATCTCATTTCATATCTTTTTCAATCAATCAATATGTTACCACATGAGTATACATATGCTCTCGATCTCTCCTATGAGTATGATCTCTATCCCTCACATCCATGGACTCTTCACATGGTATCAGAGCGATACCCTGAGGAGGCTTCCAGTGATGATTCGGATAGTGAGGAAGAGGAGGCTTTAGATTCTGTTGAAGGTTGTGCTTCAAACTGTGATGAAGAATTCATCAGCAACACAGACGAGGAGGCCATAGCAGTTCCATCACTGCAACAACCATCAACTGAATCTGCAGTAATGGAGGCCAGCCACTGCAATCTCAATTTCGGCAGTTTCGGAGACTTGGATCTTGATGCAATGTCTGTGACTCCGATGACTTCGATCAAGCTGATCAAGCCAACAATTGATGGATCCACCATCAAAATTGGGGAAATCACCTGCGTCCTCGTCAATTCACGTTCTAGCACCTTCAAACAGAAGGCTAATGGAGACTCATCTCAGTTAGATGCTGCGCAACTGTTCTTGGATCCAGAAGTGATTGTTGAAGAAAAAGCAACCAAATCGCAGGGAAGCAGTTTCTCTGATCTTGCATCTGGGTTTGCCATCTCTGAAGCATCCAAGAAACCCAAGGGGCTCGTCGTGGATCTGGTTTCGGAGCGTCATCACCCTGATTTCCGCATCACTATCACAAATCGGATCATCACCTCCTTCCTCGATCTCTTCTGCAACTTTGGATCTGACATTCTTGAGTCCAACCTGAACCTGGTTACGATTTGTTTTGCTACGGTAAATCAAGTTTCTGAAAACACCGCCCCTGCCTTCAATCGCCATCGCGTCGATCTCGGCATCGCCTTCACAAACCGCATCATCTCCTCTTTGTCCTTCTGCAATCCAGACTACGGTCTTGCCTGCACCGCCATTGCAGTCGAGCCCTTCGTTCACTGGTTCTCCACCAGCGAGTCGAGAAAAGACATCGACGTTCTGGAGGAGCGACAAAGCACGACCATCGTGTTCGCTGTCGAAAGCTGCATCGCTGTCTTTGATCCCGGTGGAACCCTCACAGCCGTCTACGACTTCACCGTGAGCCGCCTAGGGAATTCTCGTTCTCCTTGGTTCGAGCTCGGGAAGCTTCTATCTGGAATCGTTGTGCCGTCGCCGGAGAAGACTGTTGGGTGGACCGCCTCTTCAACCTTCGTCTTCGATCCCGGCGGAGATGTCGTCGCCGTCCACAACACCCCGTCATGCGCCGCCTCGGAAATTCTTGCTTTCGTTCCAGAAGTCTCTTGCGTTCCCTTTGCCTTTGGTTTTCCTAACGTCAGGGTTTGGCTGTTTGGATCTCACGGTTCCGCATCAATGGTGTTCGTGGGCTTGGGCCTAGTCCATCAGTAGCTTTCTTATCAGTTCCATTATGAGTTTCATACTTTAGTCTGCTATTTTTTATTTTTTATTTTTGTTTTCTATAATTCAAGCTTGATTGTGGTGATACCACTTATCAGCTTGAGGGGGGCTGTTAAGAGTATAAATAAATTTGTTAGAGTTTGTTACAAGTTGTTAATAGTTTGTTAGGGGGTTAATTGTGTTAATTAGCTAGCTCTATAAATAGTGCCTCATGTATCTCATTTCTTAATCTTTTATCAATCAATCAATATGTTACCACATGAGTATACATATGCTCTCTATCGCTCCTATGAATATGATCTCTATCCCTCACATCCATGGATTCTTCACAATAATCGAATTCGTTAGATAGGGAAGCCAGCAAGCTATGTAGAGATCATTGCTAAATATTTTTTTGGTAGACATTTCTATCCACCATCTCTGTTCAAAATAGATGATGGCTAGTTCAAAATATGCGAAGCTATTTCACACCTCTGGTCATTGGCACTAATGGTTTCTCACATTGTTTTATGTGGCTTAGATTAGAAGCTTTGGTGTGGGGTTGTGTAGTGTTTTGGTTTTGTGTTGGGCTTATTTGTTGGCACATTTTTCATTCTATATGAATTAAGGTATCCATTGTATTGTTTTACTAATATCTTTTTGCTTATAAAAAAAAAAAAAGATGAGGATATAGATGACAATAATCTACATGATCAAGAAATAGATGAAGAATTTCATGAAACTATGTACACATCTTTGATGGCAATTTATGCATTAATGCATGTGCTAAACCAATTGGTGATTATGATGCTCGGTGAATATATTGAACGTCAATGACGAACTAGTAGCATTGGATATGACTATATATGTAGCAATGGATAATGATATGGTAGTCCTTTCAAATCTCATAAATCCATGAAATCTTTTCTTTTTAAATCTTATAAATTCCTATGATATAAATCTTTTAAAATCCAATTTACAAAATCTTGATCATATATTTGATCAAAAAAAAAAAAACTTGATCATATATAAAAGTCTTTAAAAAAACTTATAAAATCATTAAATTCATGATAATCTTTTAAAGTCCACCACACTTTTTCCTTTTAAAATAATCTTTTAAAATCTCAATCGAATAAGTTTTTTTACATGTCTATGGACTAAACTTGAACTTATTAAAAAGGTCTATCTAACTTATCAAGTTAGCCTATTTATTTATTTAAATAAGCATGTATAATATTTACATAATTTATTAATCAAATATTAGTATAATATATTTTATTTTCAAAAAATTAGAATAATATATTTATTTTATATAAAATCTAATAATTTTATTAAAGGCTATATCTATATAGAAATTAAAATATTTAAGTTTTTTGTTTTATCTGAAAGCCTTCGTATAATTTAAGAGTTTAATTTCTATGTACTGTCAGTGTAAATGATTTTTACATTGACATCCAATAACATATCTTAACAAATCAGCATTATTATTATTTTTATGTCTCTTAATTATTAAAATTAAAAAACACACATATCAAGATGTTAGCAGATATCGGTATAAAACTTTTTACACTAACAATATATACTACTTTAATTCATAATTTATACATTTGTAATTTTTTGTCTATAATAAAACTACTTTGAAGTGGGCTCACAAGATCTTACTTGCAAAAACAATCTGTAACCCGAACCCTTTACCTTTGTAATAATTTAATACACCATATTACATAGACTAATTGGTGGGAAGTATTTGATTGTCTTGGGATAATCAACTTTTGGAATTAAGATTACTTAGGCTATCTTTGTGGGTTTTTTTGTTTTATTAGGAAAAGGGAAGGAAATGAGAGGTTAATTTTCTCCCATCTTATTTGTGAGTTCTATTAATTAGAGGGAAATATTTTAGGGTATTTTAATTAATCCATCATTCTCATCCTCAACCCATTTTTTTTTTTTTCATTTCAATCCCAACAATGAGTGAGGTATACTCTCCTTCTCCTCCACTCCGAACTCACAAATAGGGGATAAGGATATGTTTGGACTTGGATATTGGTGGAAGGGGATAAAACATAGAAGGGAATGACATAATGTTCCATCATTTAAAGTATATAAAAGAGAATGGAAGGGGACAGAATCAATGGAACGCATTCCACCCAATTCCGTCACTTACCCTTATTTCTGACTCCCAATTCGGGAGGAATGGGATGGAACAAAAGATCACACCTTCATAAAATTATCAAATTATCATTATATCCTGCACAATCATCACATTCTGATCTGTTACTCACAGCTACTCACTCAGTGCTAAGCAATTCCTAAACCCATCTTCCTCAACAAGCTCTGTTCACGCTACTCACAATAAGTAGCAGAAATTGTTGGAGGAGGACACATACAATCGTGGTTTTTCTGCCGCAATTGCATTAATTTCCATATGACGAGATTCCTTTGCTTCTTCATTTCTTTGCAGTTATGAAACAACAGCAAGGTAAATCCTTTTACTTTCCAAAATACCATTATTTCAAAACAACTCAGTGGTGTTTTTTTTTTTTCTTGTAAAAGAAAAAATCAGTGGGTGAAGAAGCTAATTATTTTGATCTATATTGACAGAGCATAAAATAATTTTTCAAAATCTAATGAAGGAAATGACAAGGCTGTGGTGAGGCAAGAGGTGGTTACGGTGTTGATGACATGTGGGGGTTAGTATTTTTAGAAAAGGGCAATATAATAATAAAAAATATATAACCCTTTCTATTTCATTCACTTTTTAAATAATGATTCCAAACAATTAAATGAAATTTTCATTCTATTCTCGTTCGTTCTGTTCTGTTTTATTATGTTTCATTAAGGTTTCAGAAATTTTGGGATCAAAGTGATCATGTGGCTTCCTTAAACCAATCATTCCCATCAACATCCCATGAGGTCCCCAAAAACTGGGTTGAAACTAACGATGAGAACAGATTAGGTTGAGCTAGGTCGTGATAGGCCTGAGCCTAACCTATGTTCTCAAAGCTTGAGCCTGACCTATTAGCTTGATATAGACCAATTTTTAAGGCCTGAACCGATTTACTTCAAAAGCTGGCCTGACCTGAAAGCTTATTTAAAAGCCTACATATCAACATGACCTTTAAATATTCTCCACCTATAAATAGGTCGTAAGCCTTCACTTGTAAATAGGCTCATAGATCTCTAATGATAAAAAATCCGTAAATAGACAAGTAGGTCCCTACGTTCAAATTGATCAATAGACCTTTAATTTTAAATATTATAAATAATACATTATAGTATTATAATATGTTATATTACACACATACTCACACATAGTTATTATGGTCAATTCAACTGATTATTAACTTTTTTCGTCTAATTCATTTCCTATTGAAGACAAAGGTTCCTAAATAAAAAATAATCACACACAAATATATATATATATATATATATATATATATATATATATATATATATTAATTAGAATATGTTCTGTTAAGAATGCTTAAAACTTTTAATTAAGCTACTCTAAGTTATTCTTAATTTATCTTTTTTAAAATTTAAATTATTTAAAATTTAATTTTAGAACTAATTAATCATATTTTGTTCGATTTAATATTTTCTCTTTTAAGTTATATTTTAATTAATTATGTATCTATCATTATTTAAAAATAATCCGGTCAGAATATAAGTTTTTATTTTTGGTTGATGAATTTGTATTAATAATCATAAAAATTGATTTGGTATTTTTATTTAATTTGTGAATCTCGATTTTAAAAGTAATGAAGAAAAATTCAAATATTAGATGAAATTGCATATTGGATACGTCAATTTTTATAAAAAATATATTTTTTGGTTTATTTTGTATTTAAACAAATTGGGATTGTTTTTAGATAAAAGTTAATTAAGGCGGTGTATTGGATTGAGATTTTAAAGGATTTTAATTGATTTTTTTATGACAAAAAAGTCTTATGATATTCCATCAAGACTTTTATGTATTATAAATAAGTCTTGTGATATTCCTTTTTTTCCCTCTGGACTGTATTGAAGGGTTGACCTCTCCCAATCAGGTTTTCTCCATACGCAAGAGCTTGTGATCGAACCCATGATCACTTGCTTAAGGGGTCCAAACCAGTTACCACTCAGACCAACCACATGTTGGTCTAAGTCTTGTAATATTCTATCAGGTTATTAGGATTTTTTTTTTTAAAAGATTCCAAATCCAGTAATATTCGATCAAGACTTTTTATAAGTTACTAAAAGTTTCGTGATATTGAAAAGTTTACTAATCTTTTAAGATTTTTTAGTGAACATATATAAATATCAAAGCCATCCCAAAATTTCACCCTAACCTATCAGACTTTTTTATTCCGTAATTCGTTCTCCCCCGACTTTTCTTTATCGTTGTGGTCTCTTGCTCTTAAACAAGTCCAACACGGTACTGGGACGGTGTTTTTTTCTCTTCTTGCTAAAAGGCGGTACAATTGATATATCATATAGGTATAGTGTACTATATACGTTGAAGGTATTGTAAGAATTAATGTCTCATGTGTGACAAATATTAATGGTGGCTTAATATTTGAATGAAAGGACATATTATTTGACATTTTAATGAACGATTATTATTTTTGGAAATGAGTCTTATGAATGAAATGATGTATTGCTTGATGAAAGCAATTATAAAAGGAAGGAAATGAAACATTTCCCTATCTCTGCCTAGAAAGAAAGTCTCCTAATTTCCATCAAAGTTAGAGGCATAAAGAGGAAGGAAAGGGATAAAAGAGTTTCCATTGTTGATTGAAGTTCAAGCAAAGAAGTATCAACATTGAAGCATGGAGAAAAGTTAGTGTTTCTATTCATCCTATTAGTGAAGACTATGAATTCTAAAGATCCTTATTAATGGCTCATGTATGATAGAGTCCACATGTGGTATCAGAGCATGTGCTAGGGAATTTATAGTTTTCCGCGATTAAGTTTAGGAACATAAAATCATCGAAACAAATAAATACCTATTATACACAACTTGAATTAAGCAAACAAGGCATATAGCATAAGTATTGAAAGAGAATAGCAATAAGAATGAGAATTACATAACCTCAAGTGTCAATGGAACCCGATTACAGTAGATCAATCCAAGGAGACTAGTTCTCCATTACAAAGGAAAAACAAAGCACTAAACCTAATTCGCAGCCGTCAACCAAAAAGCAGAAGAAAAAGAAGATAAGATCTCAGTTCTGCCCTAAAACAGACTATAAATACAGATTATGCGTTGCGGTCGCTCGCGAGGCTAAACACGTTTCGCGAGGCGAATCTTATGAACAGTCCTTCAATGTTTGGATTTCTAGCGAGGCGAAACATGATTCGCGAGGCGAGCCAGAGAGGGTGACTGTTGCTGCTCGTGCTGGTCTTCAGGCTCGCGAGGCGAGTAGCTTCTCGCGAGGCGAAAAATCCCAGAATTGCTTCTCTTTATTAACCTGAAAACAAGAAATAGCAGTAAGTGCTTTGTTTGACTCTAAATCAACTAAATTAACCTAAAATTACTTTAGAGACTCAAAATGTTGCTTGAGGACAAATACATCCAAATTTAGGCAAAAACGAGATTAAACTCGAATAAAACCATGGTCTTTACTAGTCAGAAACTAGTCGAGCCAGAGGCTGATCAAAATACCCCAAACTTAAACTTTGATTGTCCCCAAGCAAACTAAAACTCAAAAAGGACTCAAACTTGGCAGACTAATAGGTTCAATCAAATTTGCACAAATTTCATGCAATTCTAACAAAACAATTTTAATGTTTCCCCCCTTTTCAACAATACAATCCCCACATTCATCTACTTTAAACATTGAGAATTCTACCATTCATGCAATCAGTAATCTAAGCAAGGGATCTAAGTTACACACAAAAGGGAGATCACCAAATTCAAACAATCGCCTTCCTCACAAGAGGGTTTAGTGCTTCACTCAATCGCTCAATTTGTCTAGGCTAACAACATTTCACTCAATTTCACTTTTAAGAGCACTTCCCATGAATTTGATTTTCATCTCAAAATGGTTCCCACGGAAAACATGCATGCAACATCAAAAGGTCTTTTAAGGTTGTAATGGGACCTGGCTAAGGATATGATATTCAAAGGAACTAGGCTTAAGTCCCTAGGAACTAAGAGAGCATGAACATTTGATACTTTGAATTTCCTCTCAAATTCTTTTTTCCATTTTTCTTTATGCTTTTGGGTGACTACAACATTTTCCTTCTAATACCCTTTTTTGACATTTTTGTTATTTTTTTTTTCTTTTTTTCTTTTTTTTTTCTTTTCTTTCTCTTTTTTTTTTCTTGCCCTTTGGCTCCAACCTTTATATTTTTCTTTTTCTCAATCCCAAACAACACATCATTTTCTTGCAGCCACCCCAAACTTAGTTTCTTGCAAACCTTCCATGCTCTCCTAATCCTAAGATCGGGTTAACATGGTTTTTCAGATTTTTGGCTTGTAACATAAGGTCATCAAGAATTAACAGGATAATTAGGCTCAATGGGGCTAACTAGGGAACATGCAGCAGGGATGGTTCAATTTAGGCCAAGTGGCTATTTCAAAGAAAATCTGCCTAAATCATCTGATGCAATCACATAAGCATGCAAACCAAGAAGAAATTCAAGCAAATTCGGGAAAGTGCAACTCAAAAGTGATTCACATAGTTAAAAACATGCTGGAGGCTCAAATCTTCACCCGGACATTTTTGCAAATTGTTTGATCGAGATTCTATCCCTAGTGTGTGCTTCCCATCACCCCAAACTTATCATAAATCATGCAATCATAACAAAATATCTCAAAGTTCAATTTTCAATTTTTCATGTGGGGATCAATTTTCAATTTCAAAACCTAGGGGGAAATCATCAACAGTCAACAATATCATGCAATCATCTATGCAAATTCAACAAAACCCAATCAAGCTTGCCGACACAAGACTCAACACACAAACTCTTGATCTTCTCAAATTATTCAAGAGCTAAAAGAAAACAAAACAAAAACAAAGCAACGATAATCAAAAAGAAAAAGGTTTAGAGAAAACTCATGGAGGTGGTTTCATCGGAATCCCACTGTCTGTGATACAGCGGCCACGGAATGCCCAAATTGCAGTATGATCCTCCCGGATCCCATGGCATGAAGCATAAGTATGGGAGTGGGTACTTGATAATTATGGTGACTCCGCCAAGTGCGGCGGACTTCTCACTCCCTCTTGGGTCAAAGTTGACCTCCTGGTCAACCTTGTCAATAAAGTCCTCCCAATAAAAGTGGGGTTCAACCTCTTGGACTGGCCATAGTGTCTTCATATCCAAGGGTGTAAAATCCAGAGGCTTGAACTCCATTGCTGGTGGTTCCACAGTGGGAGGTGATGAACAAGTGGGGAGGGTTACTGGTGCTGCTTCAACTTCTGCACGATCTTCATTCACTGCACTAACAAATCCATCACCTGCTATACATGCAGAAATCTCAGCACACACCACACAAAGGTTAGTGTTAGTACAATCAGTACATATGATACAATAAACAGAATCAGAAAAGGCTTGAATGTCTAGAAATTCAACACACAGTTCATCAGTAATAGTGTTCTTGACATCATTATCAAAATCATGTTCAAAAGAAGTATTGTCAAGAACAACTATCCGTGAATCTGTATGTTCCTCAAGGAGACGTTGAGTTTGCAGTGCAGCCGAGGTGGAGACAATGTGATCAATTTGAATGGCCAACTTCTGAAAACCAGCTTCTATCCTCTGTTGGCTTTGATCCATTTGAGCGGCCAAATTTTGAAAACCAGCTTCTATCGTCCGTTGATTGTTCTCTGCCATTCGTTGATTGTTATCTGCCATCCGTTGCACCAAAGAGGCAATCTCATCCAAGCTGCCTTGTCCTCCACCATGTTGGCCAGAGTAACCACTCACTCCAAACATGCCAAAACCACTGCTAAACTCATAACTTCCAGCAAAGTTAGGATAATATATGCATGGCTCATAATCAACATTAGGCATAAAATCTTGCATATAATTATCTATGGCAGTACTAAGATTCATAACCAGACAAAGCAGCCATAACTAATTCAGCAATGCAATTTTTATTTATTTATTTATTTATTTATTTATTTATTTATTTATTATTATTATTATTATTATTATTATTATTATTATTATTATTATTTTCTGTTAATAACAACAAGAGTCCCCGGCAACGGCGCCAATTTTTTGACACGCTGTCACGCACGTGTCAAAAAGCGAGCGGTTTGTAAAAATATGTAGTTAGGGAGCGACAACTCGAGTATCGTCTCACAAGGACTCTTGGGTTGTTGTTAACAGAAAAGTCAGTTTTGGGGGGTTTGGATATGGAATTAAATTAAGAAAACAAAGCAGAAAACAATGCAAACTAATAATTATCAAATAGCCTAAACGATCAACCTACTGCTTTCGGTTTCCCACTATCATTGGTTCATATAAATCCAAGCCCTAAGCGGATTCTAAACCTTTTTCGATTGTAACATCAATTAACAAGCGAAATTGACGCTACGAGACATATGTTCCTAATTCCGAATTAAGCAAACGGATTAAGCCCTTCGTGAATTAAGCAAACACGAATTGAACACACGCGAATTAAGTAAACGCGATTAAGTTTAGGAACATAAAATCATCGAAACAAATCAATACCTATTCTACACAACTTGAATTAAGAAAACAAGGCATATAGCATAAGTATTGAAAGAGAATAGCAATAAGAATGGGAATTACATAACCTCAAGTGTCAATGGAACCCGATTACAGTAGATCAATCCAAGGAGACTAGTTCTCCATTACAAAGGAAAAACAAAGCACTAAACCTAATTCGCAGACGTCAACCAAAAAGCAGAAGAAAAAGAAGATAAGATCTCAGTTCTGCCCTAAAATAGACTATAAATACAGATTCTGGGTTGCGGTCGCTCGCGAGGCGAAACACGTTTCGTGAGGCGAATCTTATGAACAGTCCTTCAGTGTTTGGATTTCTCGCGAGGCGAAACATGATTCGCGAGACGAGCCAGAGAGGGTGACTGTTGCTGCTCGTGCTGGTCTTCAGGCTTGCGAGGCGAGTAGCTTCTCGCGAGGCGAAAACTCCCAGAATTGCTTCTCTTTATTAACCTGAAAACAAGAAATAGCAGTAAGTGCTTTATTTGACTCTAAATCAACTAAATTAACCTAAAACTACTTTAGAGACTCAAAATGTTGCTTGAGGACAAATACATCCAAATTTGGGCGAAAACGAGATTAAACTCGAATAAAACCATGGTCTTTACTAGTCAGAAACTAGTCGAGCCAGAGGCTGATCAACCAGCAACAAGATAGTTAATAATATCAGCAAACCAAGGAGTCACCCCATGCAACTGTAAAAGCTGCTCATCAGGAAAGTCATCCTGAATGGGGGAAGGATCCTCATCCCTCTCTATTCTGCTCAAGTGATCAACTACCAAATTCTCGGCTCCACTTTTGTCTTTAATTTCCACATTAAACTCTTGGAGCAACAACATCCACCGAATCAATCTCGGCTTTGCTTCTGGTTTCTTCAGCAGGTACTTCAAAGCTGCATGGTCAGTAAAAACAACAACCTTGGAACCTAGCAAATATGATCTAAATTTATCTAGAGCAAAAACAATGGCTAGGAGTTCATTTTCAGTGGTGGTGTAATTAGCCTGTGCAGCGTCTAAAGTCCTAGAAGCATAGTAAATCACATGGGCAACCTTGCCCACCCTTTGTGCAAGGACCGCCCCCACAGCAGAGTTAGAAGCATACACATAAGCTCAAAAGGGAGGGTCCAATCAAGAGGCTGGATGATGGGAGTGGAGGTCAATGCCTTCTTCAAGAAATCAAATGCCTTCTTGCAGTTGTCATCAAAGGTGAAAGTGGCATCATTCTTCAGCGGGTTGGACAGAGGAAGGGCTATCTTGCTGAAATCCTTTATGAAGCGCCTGTAGAAACCTGCATGACCAAGAAAAGAACGAATCTCGCGAACGCAATATGGGTAAGGCAAAGTGGAAATCACATCAATCTTAGCAGGATCTACTGAAATACCCTTTTCAGAAATAATATGCCCCAAAACAATCCCCTGTTCAACCATAAAATGGCATTTTTCATAGTTTAAAACAAGGTCAGTTTCGATGCATCTTTCTAAAACCAAGTTTAGACGATGCAAGCATGCATCAAATGAGGAACCATAAACAGTAAAATCATCCATGAACACTTCCATGCAATTCTCAATATACTCAGTGAAAATGCTAATCATGCATCTCTGGAATGTGCCAGGAGCATTGCAAAGACCAAATGGCATCCTCCTGCAAGCAAACGTGCCAAAAGGGCACGTAAAGGTTGTTTTCTCTTGATCCTCTGGTGCAATGTGGATCTGAAAGTATCCTGAAAAACCATCAAGAAAACAATAATGTGATTTACCAGCTAGCCGTTCAAGCATCTGATCGATGAACGGCAAGGGAAAGTGGTCCTTTCTAGTTGCCTGGTTCAACCTCCTGTAGTCAATACAGACTCTCCAGCTATTCTGGACTCTAGTGGGGACAAGTTCATTGTTCTCATTTTTCACCACTGTGAGTCCAGACTTCTTGGGCACAACTTGCACTGGGCTCACCCAATTACTATCAGAGATAGGGTATATGATGCCCGCATGCAAGAGTTTCGTTACCTCCTTCTTCACAACATCTAGGATCAAGGGATTGAGCTGCCTTTGGGGTTGCCTAACTGTTTTAGCCCCATCCTCCAACAAAATCCTATGCATACACCTGGAGGGGCTAATACCTGGTATGTCGGCCAAGGTCCACCCAATCGCCTTCTTATGCTTCCTCAGAACCTCCAAGAGCTTAGCTTCCTGATCAGAATCCAGGTTAGAGGAGATGATAACTGGAAGGTAGCATCAATCTCAGCACAAACAGCACAAGGGTTAGTGTTAGTACAGTCAGCACATGAATAAATATCATCAAAACCAGAAATAGATGGAAAATCAGAAACCAAGTCATCATAAGTGTCATCAACAATTTCGGAGAGCAACTCTATTTGAAAGACAAAGTGCTCTTCCAAGGGATGCTTCATAGCATCGAAAATGTTGAATTTTGCAACAATGTCACCAAACTCCATGGACATGGTTCCATCATCAACATCAATCTTTGTCTTGGCCGTCTTCATGAACAGTCTGCCCAGAATGATCGGTGATCTGCTTGAACTTGTTTCCCCTGCCATGTCCAGGATGTAAAAATCAGCAGGGAAAATCAAGTCATTAACTTGCACCAGCACATCTTCTACCACTCCAATGGGGCGAGCATTGGTCCTGTTTGCCAACTGGATAGTGAGACCTGTATGTTGCAAAGGACCAAGGTCAAGATTGCTGAAGACAGAAGTGGGCATGACATTGATAGAAGCTCCTAAATCCAACATGCAATTTGTCGAATTTACTGTCCCCAATGGTGCATGGGATAGCAAAGGTTCCTGGATCCTTGCATTTCTGTGGCATTGCCTGACTGAGGGCTGAAATCAGAACCTTCTCAGGCGCAAGTTTAGGTTGAATGAGGGCTGAAACGTTTCGCCCCAAATTCACTCTCTCATTACCCTTCAACCTTCTCTTGTGGGTGCACAAGTCCTTCAGAAACTTGGCGTACTTTGGAACCTGCTTGATCACATCAAGGAGCGGAATGTTTACCGCCACTTTTCTGAACACATCTAGAATCTCCCTCTCCTTGTCTTCCCCAACAACATTTATATTCTTCAGCACTCTTTGCGGGAAGGGGATCGGTGGCACATACTTTTTTTCAACCTCAACAACAGTAGAAGGCTCAGGTGTTACCTCAACAGTTTCCTTATCTTTTTCAGGGGTTGCCTCTACAACCTTCCCGGACCTCAAAGAAATTGCACTCACGTTAGGATTTGGAACATTACGATTCACAACTGTTTGTGCAGGTAGTTGGTTCGATCCTTGGGCTTGCTGCATGGCATTCATGGAGGTGGCAAGCTGTCCAATCTGTGTCTACAAAGCATGAATACTAGAGTCCGTTCGCTGTTGAAACTGGAGATTTTGTGCAGCCATTTACTTGACCAAGTCCTCTAGTGAAGGTCCAGAAGGTGCAGAGGTGGTCACTTGGGGAGAACTCTGTGGTGGTGCCAACGGTAACATTGGTTGTTGCTGTTGTGCAGATGAGTTCACATACCGAAGGTTCGGATGGTTCCTTCAGTTGGGGTGGTACCTATTTGGAGAGAGGTCAGGAATGTTGTTGTACCTGTTCTGATTGTTGCCTTGATTGTAGAGATTAGCTGCATAAGCTTGAGGCAAATCAGTGACTGACTCATCTTTTAGAATAGGGCATGCATCAGAGAGGTGCTCAGGAGAAGTACAGATGCCACATACCCTTGCTGGTCTAACCTTATCCATTGCCAACTGCTTCACCAAGGAGGTGAGCTCATCGATTCTGGTTTCAAGGGCCTTGTTGGAAGAAGAAACATGGACCTCATTCACTCCCCTTGCTTCGACAGAATTACTTCTAGTTGTGAACTGTTGGGAGTTGAGTGACATGTTCTCAATCAACTACTTGGCAGCGGCTGGGGTCTTATCAACAAGTGCTCCCCCACTAGCAGCATCCAAAATGTTTCTATTCATCGGTGACAACCCCTCATAAAAGTACAGAATGAGGAGCTGCTCGGAAAT
Source organism: Sophora flavescens (assembly GCA_030762895.1). Taxonomy (NCBI): domain Eukaryota; kingdom Viridiplantae; phylum Streptophyta; class Magnoliopsida; order Fabales; family Fabaceae; genus Sophora; species Sophora flavescens. The sequence continues at coordinate 99,163,720 of CM061062.1, forward strand.
CTGGTGTTGAGGGCAACTGGATACCAATTTCTTGAATCTCTCCCAATATTCAGCCAATGACTCATTGCCCTGTCTAATACCACATATCTCCTTCCTGATTGATGCAGCTCTGGAGGCAGGAAAGTACCTCTCCAAGAAGACCTTCTTCAAATCGTTCCAGGTTGAAACAGAATTTGGCTCAAGGTAGTATAACCAATCCTTCGCAAGACCCTTGAAGTGAGAACGGGAAGGCTCTCAGCTTGATATGGTCTTCAGTTATCCCTTCCGGTCTCAAGGGTGTAGAGCAAACAACCTGGAATTCCTTAAGATGCTTATGCGGATCTTCACCTGCAAGACCACTAAACCTTGGCAACAAGTGTATTAAACCAGATTTTAGTTCAAAAGGAGCAACCACATCAGCATACTCAATACACAAACCATTATAATTAACATCAGGGGCAGCAAGCTGTCTTAATGTTCTTTGGTTAGTCATGTTATTAGAAACAGGTGCAGAATTAGAATTACTACTAGTGCTAGCCCGAATTGCTCTACGGCGTGTGTGCAAAGTTCTTTCAATTTCAGGATCAAAATCACACAAGTCAGAGCAAGTAGACCTAGTAGCCAGACTAATTCAGCAGAAAAACAGAAAAACGAAAAATGCGAAAATAACAAACAAGAGTCTCCGGCAACGGCGCCAATTTTGACACGCTGTCGCGCGCGGGTCAAAAAGCGAGTGGTTTGTAAAAACTGTAGTGGGGGTGCGACAACTCGGGTATCGTCTCACGCGGACTCTTGTAGTGTTATTTGCAGAAAAATCAAATTTTTTTTTTTGGGGGGGGGGGGGTTGATTTGAGAGTCGATTGAAAAACAGAGAAGAAAAGCAGAGCAATTTAAGTGATTATCAAATAAGCTAAAGACGATTAATCTGTTGTTCGGTCTAACACTATCATTGGTTCATGTAATTCCAAGCCCTAAGCAGATTCTAATCCCTTTTCAATTGTAGCATCAATTAACAAGCGAAATTGACGCTACGAGACATACGTTCCTAATTCCGAATTAAGCAAAGGATGAAGCTCTCGTGAATTAAGTAAACACGATTGAACGCACGCGAATTAAGCAAACGCGATTGAGTATAGAAACATACAATCATCGAAACAAATCAATACTCACTCGATACAAACTGAATTAAGCAAACAGAGAATATAGAATAGTATTGAAAGAGAATAGCAAATCAATCCGGGAATTACAAAACCTCAAGTGTCGGCGGAAGCCGATCACAGCAGATTAATCCAAGGAGATTAGTTCTCCATTACAAATGTGACAAAAACCTAAGAGTATAATGTAAACAATGAAAATCTCGATCCTTTTTCTGTCTGCTGCTCTTCTGTTTTATAGAGTGGCCGCGCGTCACGGCCGTGATGGCCATCACGGCCAGGCCGTGACCGCTTCTGTCAAGGGCGCACATTCAAATTCTGGTCCGTCACGGCCGTGATGCATTCTGACTTTGGGTGCTGATTTGTCACGGCCGTGAACTTCATCACGGATGGGCCATGATCAATTCTGTCTTTCAGGTTCTCCTCATCACGCCCGTGATGGGTATTACGGGCGGGCCGTGATGCTCTCTGACTTTCATGATCTTCTCATCACGCCCGTGATGTGTATCACGTCTGGGCCTTGATCCTTTCTGTCTTCCATGAGTAGCTCATCACGGTCGTGACCAGTGTCACTACTGGGCCGTGATGGCTTCGCTTCGAGGCCCTTTCCCTTCTTGCTCTCCTTATTAACCTCGAAACATGAAATAGCAATAAGTGCTTTATTTGACTCAAAACTAACTAAAATATCCTAAAACTACTTAAGAGGCTCAAAACCTTGCTTGAGGACAATCGAGTCTAATTTGGGCGAAAACGAGATATAATTGGCACGAAACCACTGGTCATACTAGTCATAAAACTAGATAAGCCAGGAGGCCGATCACTAATTGGCTCGGAACTTCATTTCGAGGACTTGGAATAGTCGACAAGTATTGTCGGGCCGCTGAAAATTTATTGTGATAATTCTGCACTGTCTTCTTTTCAAAAAACGATAAGTACTCTAAGGGTGCTAAGCATATGGAAATAAAGTACTTTGCCGTTAAAGAAGAAGTTCAGAAACAAAGAGTGTCAATTGATCATATTAGCACTGAACTTATGATTGTCGACCCTTTAACAAAATGGTTACCGCCCAAAGTATTTACTGGTCATGTTGAAAGAATGGGTATTATGTCTGCTAGCGAATGTTAAATTATGTTTTTAATTCATTAATGATGTATGTATGACACTCTAAGCTTATTAATGTATAAGTTTCCGAATACTTTGTTTTCAAACTTCTGTGTGCACAATTATGAATGATGATGTTGAAAAACATGAATGGTCTTTAAAATGACATTATTGTTAGACATATTATGTATTTCCCATGAAAGTGTCATATTAGGAAGAAGACTAATATAGTAGTGCATGGAAGGAACTATGTCAAAATAGGGATATATGACCGTCATGACTTTTATTATTTCTTATTCTAAAATATGACTTATGATGTAACAAATGTATGAAACATTTGTCCTTATTTATACGCATTATGATTGATTCTTATTAAACCATGAAGTTATATTTTGTCACATGAGTCAAGTGGGAGAATGTAAGAATTAATGTCTCGTGTGTGACAAATATTAGTGGTGGTTTAATATTTGAATGAAAGGACATATTGTTTGACATTTGAATGAATGGTTATGACTCTTGGGAAGGAGTCTTATAAATGAAATGATGTATTGCTTGATGGAAGCAATTATAAAAAGAAGGAAATGAAACATTTCCCTATCTCTGCCTAGAAAGAAAGTCTCCTAATTTCCATCAAAGTTAAAGGCATAAAGAAGAAGGAAAGGAATAGAAGAGTTTCCATTGTTGATTGAAGTTCAAGCAAAGAAGTATTAACATTGAAGCATGGAGAAATATTAGTGTTTCTATTCGTCCTATTAGTGAAGACTATGAATTCTTAAGATCCTTATTAATGGCTCATGTATGATAGAGTCCACATATATCTACTACAGTGGTTATCACGATGATGGAGGCTCTTTGTTTTTTGCTACCAATGATCTGCTCTTGTAACTAGTGTTCTTCATACTTTGGTTTTCGATAATTCTTTTTTTCTGAAGCAATCAGTTTCATGTGTATTTTCTCTATATGGCAATTAGTATATGTCCCGTTTGACTACTGGGACTTTTTTTTTTGGGTTTAGGGTAGAACTAAGTTATTATTCAACTGACATGCTTTCAATGTGCGGTTGGTTGAAATCATATCTCTTGTTCTTCCTTTTTTATTTTTCTATGTTTTCTCTATTGTTATTGTGTATGGGTTAGAATATCTTTTATATTCTCTTATATACTTTCTTTGCTTATTATATATATATATATAAAGCTTTTTTTAAAATAAAAAATAGCAACAATTGATTCCATGCTTCCTTTTCGGGTATATTTTGTTGATCGGTATGATAAGTATTCTTATAAAATAACTACTAAGTTTCTTATATATGTTGTAGTATTAATTCAAACGAGGGATCCATGACAAGCAAATAATAAAGAAAATGATAAAGAAAACTATGAAGTATGAATCCTAGACCCTAGAGGATAGCAATGAGTTGCTTCAACTCGTCGTGGATGCTATAAATAGTGGATTACGTGATGCTAATGGGTGACTTGGTAAGCAAAATGTAGAATGAGTGATACTTCCTCGTCACAATGGGAAAACTATGTTCCACAAAACTTTGAATGTTTGCTAAAAATCCGTGTTCCTTTTAACAACCTTTCAAATCTTATAAATCCATATAATCCATTCAAATCTTATAAAGTCTTATGATATAAATCCTTTAAAATCCACGCATGAGAGTCTTGATAATAATAATCTTTAAAAAAAAAGTATTTTAAAATCTTATAAGTCATTAGATTCCTACATAATCTTTTAAAATCCACGAGACTTTTTCAAACCAAAACAATCTTTTAAAATCACAATCCAATAACCCCCTAAATTATAATTCATTTGTATATAATATATAGTTGTAAATCAAAACATCCACTTAGAGCTTAATTAATTAGAACCTGACATTGTGAATTTGTGATTATTTTATTGGCTCGCATATATCCTGTGTCTAATGATACAAACACTCCATGCTTCTATCAATGCGAATTCTCAAATCATATAACAGCATACATGAAATCTCAGCTCATGATGCACTTGAATGTAGAGCTACCATGGAAGCATAAACTCCACCAGTAATCTTAATCAACACATCATGCCTTCCCTTTTCAGCAACCACCCCATTTTTCAACACTGCTATAATATCAGCCCCTCTGATTGTTGTAAGACGATGAGCTACCACAACAGTAGTTCTGTTCACACTAACTCTATCCAGAGCATCTTGAACTATATGTTGTGACTCTTCATCCAATGCACTAGTTGCCTCATCAAGCAAAAGGATTCTAGGGTCTTTCAGCATGGCTCTTGCAATGGCTATACGCTGCTTTTGTCCTCCTGACAATTGTGTACCTCTCTCCCCAACACAGGTGTCATAACCATCTGGAAGAGAGCTTATGAAGTTGTGTGCATTGGCTGCTCGAGCTGCTGCTATTATCTCTTCTTCTGTAGCAGTAGCACCTCCCTCTTTGCCATAAGCTATGTTGGCACGAATGCTTTCATTGAAAAGAATGGGCTCTTGACCAACCAAACCTATTTGCTGCCTCAACCAACTTAGTCTGAACTCTTTGATATCCACTTCATCTATTAATACACGTCCGAAATCAGGGTTATAAAATCTCTCTATCAGGCTGATAACTGTTGATTTTCCACACCCACTTTCACCAACCAAGGCAACAGTCTACATAATATTTATGTATATATCATCAAATGTTATTACTTAACATATTCTCAAGAGATTAATTGACTTGTTATTATAATGATTGATTACCTTTCCAGCCGGGATGCTTAGACACAAATCTTTGAAAATTTGAATATCAGGCCTTGTTGGGTAACTAAAGCTGACATGTTGAAGTTTAATATCACCAACAATGGTTTCTAGTGTTATGCCCTCAATGTTGCTGGAGTCAATCATTGGTTTGCTGTCAAGAATTTCAAATATTGAAGCTGCAGAATCTTTGGCCTTGTTAGTGTCTGGTGCCAAGGTACTAGACTGGGAAACACTGATTGCTGTAACTGTTAAAGAAAGGAAAACCTGCACAAAATATCTGTGGTAAGAACCTGACCAAAAGAAACATAAAATAAGGTGATTGACTGGTTTGTACCTTGAAAACCTCTGTAAAATTTGTTTTCCCTTGTTGCACAAGAAGAGATCCTATGTAGAAACAGAAAGCATTTGTGCAGTAGAGAACCAAAAAAGATAAACCAAATCCTACACCACTAATAAGCCCCAACCGAACACCTTGTTTTTCTGGCCCTACACATTTCTTACTGTACATATCCATTACTTTTGGTTCAGCACAAAATGCTGCAACGGTTCTGATGCTACTAACAGCATCATTTGCCACCTGACTTGCCTCTTCATACATCGCCTATATATAGAAGACAAAATATTCTCATACATATATAATTCCATTGATATATAGAATTGACAAAAATGATCAGAGTCATGCTAACCTTGGCATCTGCACTGAATCCTTGTAGAAACTTCATCTGAAAGAGTCCTTGAATGACTATCAAGGGTGACACGGCTAATATTATAAACGCGAGAATCCAATTAGCTGTGAATGCTATAACTAGGCCTGCTATGATTGTTGATGTGTTTTGCACAATGAGGGCCAAGGTGTTCCCAACAAGACTTTTCATTGTTGAAGCATCAGTGGATAACCTTGCACCAACTGCACCACTGCATGGTGGTGAAATTAAGAATGATAACTACTGTATGTCTAGCATTTTTTGATAATTAATGTTTCTTTGTTCTGTAAGTAAGTAAAATATGTTATGTTGTAAAAATACCTTGAATTAGCAGGATCATCAAACCAACTGATTTCTTGGTGCACAACCTTTTCAAAGGTCAAGGAACGAACTCTTTTTATAAGTTTTCCACCAGCAATCCCAAAGAAGTAGTACTGCAGTGGTAAGGTAACCAAAGAAACTAAACCCAAACCCACATATAAAAGTGACCAAAATGTAGAATCTTTTCGCAGCTGTTCTGGAGGTTTATAGAACATATTGATGGCTGATGAAAGCAAGAGGCCAAATGCAGGGAAGACCAGACCTTGCACTGCTGCAACAAGGGATCCAAGCAGTAAGACAGGAACCTCGGGCTTGTTCAAGTAGGCCAAACGTTTTATAGAAACCTTTTTGCCCCTCTCATTATCAACTTTACTTTTTTCAATATCCACATCTGCTCTTTCTCCATAATGATGTACCCCACTTTGATGAGGAAGAACATAGCTAAATGACTGAGAGTGTCTACTCCCCGATGAACCTCGACTTATTGATCTCGCCATGTAACTATCTAAATTAAAACTATTATGTGTTTCAGAATTCCGGATCCTTTCTCCTTCTTGTAGACGAATAAGCTGAGAATAAGCACCCTCGGGATCCTTGGTTAACTCGTCATGAGTTCCTGCATTTAAAGAAAAAATGTCAGTTTGAATTAAATTGTTGGTTTAAGTATATATGTATAACTATAACCTTTTTCCACAATTTTCCCCTTATGAACCACTGCTATGGTGTCAGCATTTCTAATAGTTGTCAAACGATGTGCAACAACTACAGTAGTCCTGTTTGACATCACTTTTTCTAATGCTTCTTGAACAATACGTTCAGACTCAGCATCCAATGCACTTGTTGCTTCATCAAGAAGAATAATTTTTGGGTTTTTCAAAATTGCCCTCGCAATAGCAATTCTTTGCTTTTGCCCACCGGAAAGTTGAGTCCCATGCTCGCCTGCCATCGTGTCAAGGCCCTGAAACAGAAATAACATACTTTTAACTTCAATCAAATTACCTAATATTTATATAAGGCAAGCAGAGTTTTGATTTTGAATATTTATTTATTATACCTGAGGCAGCTTGTCAATGAACTTTTTGGCATTGGCAAGCGTTATGGCTGTTGTTATCTCCTCATCAGTTGCACCCTCTTTCCCATATGCAATGTTGTCTTTGATGCTGGCTGTAAATAAGACAGGTTCTTGACCAACAAGCCCAATTTGTTCTCTTATCCATCTAACTTGAAAATTCTTCAGATTCACACCGTCTATAAGTACTTCTCCAGCATCAGGATCATAGAATCTTTCTAATAAACTTATTACAGTTGACTTCCCACTTCCACTTTGACCCACTAAAGCAGCAGTTGTGCCACTTGGAACATATAATGAGAATCCAGCAAAGATCTGCACTTCTGGCCTTGCAGGATATCTGAAGTGAACATCTTTCAGTTCAATATCTCCCTTTATGTCCTCCAAGACAACACCATTGGTGTCATAAGCATCAATTTTGGGCTTTCTTTTAATTGTCTCAAACATTTTATATGCTGCTGCTTGGCCTGCAGCAAATGCATTTAGGCTTGGGGATGTTTGACCGAGTGACCTGAGACAGACAATGTAAGAAAAAGTTAGCTATAATCATGTAATGTGAAACTCATCATCAAAGTAGAAAATAAAAAATAAAAAATATTACGCCTAAACTATATATCATATATATGATGCCGATGCCAATTATTCAATCAAGTGTCATGCATGTTTCACTTACATTCCACTGGCCATTAGAGATGTGATGATATAGAAGACGGTTCCACCATTGTATCCTTTTTCAATGATTAGTTTTGAACCATACCACATGGCGAGTCCGTAGGTGCTGTAGATAATCAACATAAGTACTCCCATTCCTAACCCCGAGGCCAACTCTTGTTGAACCATTGTATTGTAGGCAACATTTAACTTGCTGTTGTACATTTCTATTGCTTTTTTCTCGCCAGTAAAGGAAGCAACCTAATTAAAATTTAGAAATAAGTCAAACACTATGGTTGTTAGGTATAAAAACAAAGGTTTAATTATTTGGATTTATTGGTATCACTTTCATTTTAAAAGTTTATTTTACACTTGTCATTCAATTATAAATTATCAAATCATTAAAAATATATTAATCTTATTCTTACTACCTTAAAAGCTTAAAAGCCACTCGTTAGTATCATAATTTGTTATCAGTTAACAATGTAAAAAACTTTACAATTATAGTACATACCAATTAAACTCTAATTATTTAATTGCTCCCTTAAGTAATAAAAAAAATTTATTTGAGTCTCTCATATTATATACAAGTGTTACACAATGGTCGATTTTTTATTATTTTAAATAAATATAAGGACCTAGTTAAATTTTCTTACAAAATTTCAGAAACCCATATATATAAGGGTAAATGATCACTTAATGAACCTTAAGGGAAACTTATAAGGAAACCTAATATAGATGTGTGTAAGAGACTTATCATGAAATTTTATAATATTCAATTGCAGACTTTAAAAAAAAAAAACTACATTGATGATTGATTGATTTTTGTGTCTTACTGTTCTAATGGCTGCCACTGTTTGTTCAACAATATTCCCTGCTTTTGCATAAGCGATTTGCCCGCGACTTGACATTTTAGACCTCATGGTGGACATAACTCCTCCAACAATGATGACACAAGGTATGCATGCAAGCAAAACTATAGACAGTAGCCATCCTTTTATAAAGGCAATGACAAAGCCACCAACAAAAGTTGAAGCAAGCTGTATAAACTTCCCAACCTATCAACAATTAGTTCTTGTCAGTTCTATTTATGTTCAAATCATAGAGCTAATGATATATACGGCAAGAAAGGGAGCATTGGTATAATAATACAAGCAAGATCATGAGACTTAACAACAATGAAGGTATGCTGTGGTGCTTTTTTTTATAGAAGAAAGGAGTTAATTAATTACCTTTTCTCCCATAGCATCTTGAATGAGAATGGTGTCACCAGACATTCTCCCAATAACCTCTCCTGTGGTTGTTTCAGTGTCAAAGAATGCAATGTCTTGTTTTAATATAGTTTTCAAGTACAAGCTACGGATCCGTGCAGCTTGTCTTTCTCCTGTCACCATCCAACATGATACCTCTGCACCATTTAACATATATAATAAATGACCCTCATATCTTCTCATCACAATGCTAGCTGCAAGCAATTATCTCTAACAAATAAATAAATAATTAATTAAAATGAGAAGAAAAAAAATGTGCCATCTCACGTAGAAATGACGCAATTCCAGACACAATAGCCAGGTAAACAAATATCAATGCAACCTGAAAGAAATTTGATCAAGTGTCAGTCCCAGACACATATAAGTTAGTTTGCAAACACAGTTTGTGTTAATAATGGAATAGTTATCATGTGGACAAGGGATGCATGAAGAAACAGTAAAAACTAATTGAAATAAACAAGAAGGACCCTTCATTGCACCAACACCAAATCTTAAAGTGCAATAAATGAAAGAAGAAAACCGAAAACTCTCTAAGTTGCACCACTGAAAAAGTAGTGCAACCATGTACCGACTTTGACAACCAATCTTAGTCATCTATGTGTCATGTAGTAGTTGACCTGGTCAAAGTACATTTTATTGGTCGAATGTACTCCTTTTTATGGTAGTTTCACTTTTGATCTTTTAATTGTTGTATTTGTATTATATTTTTCTATCGTGTCTATATTTGCTTTCGAATGTGGAATGTCAGCAGCACCATCGGCACCACCACCACGATCTGCTCCTTTGGTGGAGTATTCGGCCACCTCGTCTTTTTATGACACCGTGAGAGTACTGGGTCAAAATTTCAACATAAAAATGTGATGTCACGTGACACTTTGGTTGGTCCAACATAAACTTTATGTGTTAAGATATTATCGATGGAACAGTGTATCATATACCAAAATAAGATAGGTGATGTGTATGAATATTATATATGATATACCTTAGAAACTTGCTTCACAATATGGGATGGATCGGTGGAGCCAAAGGTATTGATGAGCTTCCCAAAAAATGCAGTCACGAGAGGCTGCAACAACCCATTAGCCACAGCAAAGATAGTGCCAACGATCATCAGCATCACGTCAAGGCGATCAGCAAAAATGAAGAGCATGTAGAAGGGAACTTTCTGGTTGGCTTTCTTCCCCATGGCTGCCTCAAGAGAGTGGAAGATAGTGATTAGGATGATATATACAGATATTCCGTTGCGAGGATAGATATATAGTACTAATTAATCGTCATAGTAAATATATATAACTTTTTTTTGACATGGTAAATATATATTGCTAGTAGCCTAGTACAAAAGGGAGGAATGCATGGCATAGATACATATTTTCTTGTCTTATAATATTCAATGTTTCACTTTAAATAGAAAGCATAGAAACGTAAATATGGAAAGGAAGCGAGAGAAATCTTTAAGACGAGAAAATCTTTAATATTAATATTAAAATTAACCTTATAGAAAAGATATTTACAAGTACAGATGATTTATCCGCGGTTTGTGACACCAATTTATATTTGGTTTCCTCTATGTTGTACCAGCACTTTTGAAGGTGTAACTTTACTCCTTGTTGACCAATCAATGAGATGATTTCACTTGACAGCTCAACAATAATAGTCAATTGATTAGAATACATGTATTTTACTGTATTTAAAGTATTGTTTTTCGTATTCCGGGTGAATTATATTCGTATTTTGTATATTGTCCCGTAAAGTAACCTCCCCCATCCCACAACTGTGGATGCTATGTACTTTCAAGAAATTAATTTTGATGATGAACAATAAAAGCAAATCAATTGATTGAGAAATGAAAAGTGCAAGATCAAAGAAAGATCATCCAAGACCAAGAGAAGAACTTCAAGGGTATATAGCTTAAGTTTGGTCTTAGGATTATTTATAAGACTCAAATGTAAGATTGGCTATTAAAATTGAATTAACTAAAAATTGTTTTTAAAATTGAAAATGGACTTAAGGTTTTTCAAAGAATTGGAAAAATGTTTTTCATAAGTTTTAGAATATTCCTTGGTTTGAAAAATATCATTTTTCTGATAAAAGAACAGCTCGTAATTGAATTACCAGAACTCCTGTAATCTATTACCACTTTCTGGAAAAATCAATATTTAATAGTATCAGTGGTAATCGATTAACAGACTCCCGTAATCGATTACCAGCTTTCTGGAAAGCTCAGTATTTCAAACTGACAGCTCGTAATCGATTACCAGTCACGAAAAAGTGATTTCTCGTGCAGGATTTTGAAACCCCGCTATAAATAGTAGCCCGAAAAACTCTAGGTTTTCACTCTTAGAACACTTGAACATCATCTCTAACCTCAAGATTCAATCTTTCACTCTTGAAATCAAGATTTGAGCTAACCCTACACAATAGTCATAGTGCTTCAACTTGTATTGATTCAACCTTTTGAGGTATTCTTCTTAGTAATCATTTATTGCTTGATTTGTGTTGGTTAAAGAGAGTGAGGAATCTCTCTAGTTTGATTTGTAACAAGTGTGAGGTATCCCTTGAGTAGATTTGGAGACTCTAGCACGAGGGTGAGGTATCCCAAGTGAAGAGGGCTCTTTGTAAAAAGGCGGGGAATCCCTTTAGAAGAAGAAGGTGGGGTATCCAAGTGGAGAGTGCTCTACATGTTGTAAAGTTTGAATTGATTATTAGTGGAAAATACTCACAAATGTATTGTGGGAACTAGATGTACGTCACTCAAGGGAGTGATTGAACCAGTATAAATTGCTTGTGTGATTTCCTCTTCCTTTATCTTTTTACAATTTCTCAAAAATTGGTCTAGGTCACAAAAAGGGGACGAAAATCTTATAAACCCAATTCACCCCCCTCTTGGGTTATGGTTGCCACGACCAACAAGTGGTATCAGAGCTTCGGCTCTGGTTAGAAGCTTAATAGCTTAGAGTAAAAGATCCTTTTTCCCGGCAACCTTAAAAGCCTCCTTTTATTTATTTATTTTTTTAAAAAAAATGAGTTTTTGTGATTTCTATAAACCACCATATTTTGATGGTGTGGATTTTGTTCATTGGAGAGCTAGAATAGAAATTTTCATGGAAGCAATAGATTTTAATTTGTGGGATATTATGCTAAATGGTTTTATTTCCAAACCCAAATCACAATGGAACGAATTTGATAAAAACTGTTTTTCCTTAAATATTAAAGCGGTGCAAATTTTGAGAAATAGTTTGAATGATGATGCATATGCTAGAATTAAGGATTGCTCTTGTGCGAAGGATATAATGAATATACTTGATGCTACTTATCTTGCTAACAATGATTTTGTGGATGAAAGTATAAATAAAAAGCAAGAAGAGCAAAAGTCATTGAGGGAAACATGTCTTGAAAATTAACCTCAAGTAGATGCCCAATGTGATGGAAGAAGCACAACTCTTCTTGACAATGATAATGTTCGAGTTGAAGAAGAAAAGGAACAACCTCTTGAAGCATTGATGAACAAAAAATGAGGAGAAATATCATTCCTATGTACAGTCAACAACCCACATGGTTCAAAATGACTTTGAGGTAAATAATGCTAATGTTGATAGTCCTTTGTATGATAGATTACAAAATACATATGATGATGTGTTTGATGGCTTGATTCATTTAGAAAATAAAAACTTGAATTCCTTGGAAAAGATATCATCCATTGAAATTGGAATTGAGAACTTGAAAGATGATCCTACTTTTCTTTATGAGGAAAATTCTTTAAATTGTGAAACCTCAACTACTTGTGAAAATTGTATTTTTAAAAATAAAGTTGAGGACATTTCTTCTAGATATAACAAAGTTGACAAATTTACATGTTCTAATTCCGTGAATGCTAGTAACAAGGGAAGTAACACTATTTTGCATGGAAATTCGAACAAACGTTTTTGATAAAAATATTTTGAAATGTCAACAAATCTAAAAAGTTAAATTTTTTCTATGATGATCTCAAAAAGACCAAGCCTTCATCTATAATTTATAATTATTGTAATCGTAAAGGTCATATTTCTCATATGTGCCATTATAGGAAAAATTATTATGTGAGAAATAAATGGGTATGGGTTCTTAAGAAATACTCATTCACTAACCCGCAAGGACCCAAGTTGAAATGGGTACCAAAAAGTCCCTCTACCATCTCTGATATGCAGGAAAGATTGCAAAAGGATGGACGATTTGGTCAAAGAGAAGAGACTTCATCAAGGAAAGCGCTTCCCAAAATCGAGATTGCAATTATTGACAAAAGAAACATGTAACGCCCTTCGTTACATTAGTAACCCAAATTAATTTCAAAAAAATCCTTCAAAACATTTAATTAAAAAAAACACAAGTCATAAAGTTTTTCTCAAATAACTAAGTATGAAAATACATCGTATTAATTAAAATAATAGTATTTACAAGGTATTGAAAAATATCATTAAATCCAATCATTTGAATAAAAACTAAAAGCCTCAAAACTGGGCGTCTAATTACAATCTGAGAAAAATAGTATGTAAACCAAAGAACGTCGTCCACATAATACTCTAAACCATACTACATTACTAACCAACTAGCTAATCAAAGATAACTCTTCAGATCTCTGGATCCTCAACATCGATGTCCTCGGGCTCTGAAAACAACACTTATAATGAGATATAAAATCCCAGTGCACAACAATACATTTATAAAATGTTTTCGAAAATAGTGTTGTTCTCAGTCGGTGCGGTAACCGGAAAAACTGTCCATGGTATCCGCTAATTTCCCAAAATAATATAAAAAAATACTTTTAATAACAACAAAAATTTCATCAAGTCAAATGCATATAGCACAAGATCAACTCGTCTCAGTGCATCACATTCCACATACCAAGTAAATTCTAAATTAATCCAAGTGGCTCAAAGGCCTCATAACTAAACTGGTCTCTTGCTAGCATGCCATAAATCTCACACATCACATGACAATGGCGTCCTATTGCCCACCCCTACTCACGAGGGATGTTTCGATGTCACCCTCCTGTCGGGAACATTTCTATTTCGATACCTCCCATGTGCACATGGCGGTATTTCTCCTTTTTCGACACCCCAACGTGTGGCGGGGTTACTTTCGATACCCCTTTTAGGCAGTATTGCTCTTTTTCGAGATCCCAATTATATGGGGATGTTACTTTCGATACTCCATTACGGTGGTATTACTTTTCGATACCCCTATCATAGGTGGTATTGCGGCAAACATCATACAACATATTATAACTCAAATATGTCATGTCTCATGCATGTAACAAACTATTTCCCTCAATTTTAAACATATAAACTTCCACCAATAACAAACAATCATGAATATCACAACACAATATCATACATGAATAAGCACGTTACAACATGAATTAATCAATTAATTCCCCTTTTAAACAAAACTCCAATTTAGAATTTTAGGTTACTAACAATATGCATCAAGTCAATTAAAGACTCCCAAACCACATGGTAATCCCTTATCAACAAAAACAATCATATATACCATGAAAAGGGTTCATAAAATGTATTGTTACTCACCTCTCGAAGACTCCAAGATACCCTAAAAATTATTAATGATAAAAGGTAGTTCTTCTCTAAAAATTCTTCTTCCATTCACTGGTGTTTATGGATCCATGTGTTGCTATAGTTGCACTGCCAAAGAAAAGAAACACGTCTCAGGAACCTTTCCTCCCTAACCTCACTGTGCGGCTTCTCTAAGTGCGGTGCTTTAATCCAACTCTCATTCTAACTTGTATAGTGACTATGTACACTGCACACGTACACTTTAACACTTTACCTAAGATAGCACTTTCTCAAGTAAACGCTATCTATTCCTTACCCTAAAATAAAATTGTTCCCTCCCACACAAGTGTTTGTGTGTTGCCTTGCCTTCCCTGCCCTGCGATAGAAGTAGAACCTTACTCTCCCTTTTCCAGATTCAACCACCACACTCACAAACCCTAAAATTCGATGCTTTCTTAATTGATTTCTCTTCTCTCGCTCAAGCCTCAACTAGGAATCAGGTGATTGATTATCTTTCTACTAGGATTAGCTTCTCATTCTGTATTTATTATCTTACTGCATGCCTCAAATGTGAACACAACCTAACCTCTAACTATGTATGTATCTATTGCTATTGCAGATATTGGAGTTCAACATAGAACTGCTTCTGATGGATTTTGATGAATATGAGTATTTAGAGAAAACAGTTGAAAATCCTGAACCTACGAAGGAGAAGGAACCTTCAGATGCCAATGGCGGCAACGACACTGTGAAATCTGAAGACAGAGGCAATAGTCGGAGTTCCAAGCATTCGAAATATGGAGATGCTTCTCGTGATCATGACAGGCTGAAACAAAGAGGCTCGTCTCGTCATCGTTCGCGGTCCAGAGACGGTGGAGACAAGGAGAAGGAGCGGCACAGAAGAGATAGAGATTGAAAGAGAGACAACGAGGACAGACATGGAAGGGAAAAGGGGAGAGACAAAAGAGAACGTGGAAGTGAGAGTGAAAGGGAAAGGGAAAGGGAAAGGGAGAAAGAGCGGTCGCGACGAAGTGGAAGCAAATCTGAAAGGCATCCAAGTGATGTGGATGGCAGAGACAGAGATGAGTCGTGACAGGGACTATATAGATAGAGAAAGGGTGAGGGATAAGGATTACAGAGACAAGGAAAGGGTGAGGGAATCAAGGGAACGGGATAGAGAAACCAACAGGTATTCATTTCTCATGTAGTCTTTATAAGTTTCATCATGTTTAGATTGTTGCATTACATTATACCCTAGATTTTTGTTTGTTCTTCACTTACTGCATCCATTGTGATTTCTGAATGGAAAGAACACCATTTGTTCAACGACTGAAATTCCTTTGGTAGCATAAGCTCCTTTATTTTAGGCAGCTTTGTTATCATGAAACTCCTTTTGGATTGTTGACCTTTGTCGTATTTGTTGTCAAAATGTGACTCCTGAATTTCTAGTCTGTGTACTTGTGAGTTGAAAATGAAGTCTTAGCCAAAATGCAGCCTAATGGAATCCAAGGACTTGTATGTGTTAGGATTTTATTTAATGGATTTCGAGAGCAGTTGCGAATTTGTTGTGGGGACATGGACAGTGCATTGACGGGGAGACTGTCTGATAATATAAGTCTGGTAATTGAAGTTATTCCATTATTCTATGCTTTTAAATATCTTCCAAACATGTTTATTTCAAAACAGATACATGATACTAATTCTTTTCATTGATACAATCGTTTAGTTTTTCCACATTCTCTGTTTGCAATCTATCAAATTTCCAAATGCATTTGTGATATAACACGATCAAGTTCACCCATGAAGTACTGTTGTCTAGGACACATGACACAAGCCCTTCTTTAATAGCTTAAGCTTTTAGGTAGAGTGGTAATTCATCATAGGATTGGAACCTAGTTGACCAGGTTATCTGGAATTTGATCCATGTGGTCATAGTCTTATAATTGACATTTTGACACACAGTTGTGTGCATTTTCAATTCAAGGTAATTGTGATTTTCTGGTCCTTGAAGCTCCTTGACCCTAATGTTGAAGTTGTGATTTTCTGCTTTGCACTTGTGAGTTATTTCTTTGGTGAATTTCCCCTCTCCAATGCAGTTTTCCCCAATCAATTTGATACCCATTCAGTTTTTTTTTTGAGTTACTTCTTGATGGCAGATGTTGTGGCCCAAGGCGCTGACTGTATCCTCCCAATTGGAGGCATTCAGAGCAACCATTTGAACTCATACTCAACTGATTTCCTTTCAATGTGAGTCTTGGAATCAAGTTACATGCCATACGGTAAAACCAGTCTGATACAAATATAACCATTTGTTTCATCATCATAATTATTACTATAATTATAACCATTACATTTGTTTTTTGATGTGTTTATTGTTGTTAATTTGTTTATTGCCAGAGACCTGTGAAGAGAAACAACCAGCTGAGGGCTTCGTCAACCAAGGTATGTCAGTTGTGATTATGACATTTGATTTCCCTTTATGCACCCTTCATATCTTGATATTACAGATTATGGGACCTCATTTGTCTTCAGAAGTTGTACTTGAAAGAGTTGCAACTGAAAAGAGGATGTCACTAATCAAAGCATGGGAAGAAAGTGAGAAGTCAAAAGCAGAAAACATGTAAGAGCCCTTCACCACTTCAAATGTTATGTGGATTTACTATTGTCAAATAATTGTTAGTCTTTCATTCACTCACCTTAATTGTACTGATTAATCAAAATAACATCAAATTGATAGCATGAAGTTGCAAATCTACCTTTTATTGATTTTTTTTATACCGTAAAACTGCTTCAAATGGTATGATCTCTGATTTTCTTTTAATAAAGAGATCCTAATTGGTTTTAGTATAGATTAAGATGTAGCAGCAAATTTATAATCGCAATTGAATGGTGTGAATTATGTGGTCCCTGCACATGACAATGCCTTTCATGCGTGCATATATGATATAATATATAATCATATGTGACACAAGCTGACAAGTATTCATCATCGCTTTCCTTGTTCATACAGGGGTTGCAACACCTAGTAATTGCCATCGAAAACAATTCTTTGCCATGGAAAAATAGACACTTACAATTTTGAGGTTATACTGGTTACATTTCAGATATTTACTCTCAGTTCCAAGGTTTTTTTGTTTTTTAACTGCAACAGATTATTCTCTTTCAACAGATTATGCCAGCAGTTAAATGCCTATTCTCATTCTCACTGCTTAAGTAGCTTCATTTGGTACATAACACATAAAAAAGAGGAATCATATCAGTTGAATATGATGTTCACTTGTTCTAGTTCCTTGAATGAATAATTTATGGTTCTAAAGATGCTTCATGGATAATTCCTCAAATCAGCTTAGGCTAGAAACAAAAACATCCAGCTTCTGTTGCATGTGATTAAATTAATCAGATTAAGACCTATTTCTTTCCTTGTCATTCATTTGATTCTTTCAGGTTCAGTAGTGTTTCCTTTCATGGTTGGAAATCCATTCTTTTAATTTAGTATTGCAAAAAATGTAATTTTTCAGACCTCTCACATTTTGAGTACTGTGTTGCCAAATCAGGTAATGATGCAAATTACAGTGATACTTCTAATTTGTGAGGATATTATCAATTTTTAATTGACTTGTTTGTGCAGGAGGGTATTTGAAGTTTGCTGATGGATTGGTAAAAATTCACCACCATATAAATTTAAGTAAAACTATACATACAAACTAATGAAACTTAGAGTTTGTTTTAATTTGGTTATTCATGAATATAGGAACAGAAGACTTGGTGTATAGCAAGGTTTTCAGCAAATGATTATGAACTAATGTCTAACATTGATTTTGCTTACAATCACGTGAATTGCACTATGATCCAACAAGGTGGTCCCTGCTTCAACCCTGACAATCTCTTAGGCCATGCCTCTACTGCCATGAATGAGTACTATGCAGAGAATGGAAGAAACAATTGGAACTTCTATTTTGCTGGCACTGGCCTCATTGTTGTCACTGACCCAAGTAAGCCATTTATTATGCTCTATAAATAAGGCCTCGTTCAATTTTGATGTAAATTTTTACATGGAACTTAAGTTGATTTTTGATACTATCTATCTGGCAATATGGTTGGAGCCATATTTTACACAACTTAGATCTTAGTAATAATCTAATGTGAGGGTGATAAGGTAATCGGTTTGTTATAGTGGCTTACTGCCAATTTAAGTTTTTGTTATGTACATTTTTTGTATGATCAATTGAATGTCTAGAAGTGTGACACAAGTTTGTATAAGGTTTCATGTCCACTCACCCATCTTTTAAAATATGATGCTGTACTTTCATGCATAATGTCTCCAGTAATGTTATTTTGCCTTAAATTCTGTCTTTGTCTGCATCCCCTGAATGTTGGGGTTGGGGTAATACGCACATATTTACTTATAAACAATATGGGGAAGAGAAGGAAATGTGAAAGTTGACTATTTATTTTTGGCTTATTTGTAGGTTTACAGAGATTCAAAATAAACCCAAATGGTTTTCTGTGATATTTGCTAGAGCTGGGTGCATTGCTGTGGTATTTATGAAAATTCTTATGCAATTCTTAATAAGGATTTCGTGCGATCAAGCAGAAGATGGAAGCCACATGCACAAATTGTTTAGAATTACTAATGTGTTGATTAGCTTGTATACATTGTTAGTAGTGCATGGTTATTGTCTAGTATAGGTTAGCGACATTTTGGTTTAGGGACTTAAATATTAGAATTGATTATGTGTAGCCTTACTGTGAATTCTGTTAAAGTATATTAGTTAATTGGTTATATGCATTATTTTGATATTTGGTTTGGTTTATATATACTTACCAATATTGTATGTAAGCTTTGTACATTATATATGTGTGACTGCTTTTGAGTGCTTCTAGTACTCTTTCAATACAAATTTGATTTATCAACAACTAAAAAAAAAAAGTGAATTGCTAAGTGCATGTGGGAAATGTAGGAAAACAAAGTGAATAATAATTAAAAAAATGGGGAATAGGTAGCGCTTCCTTGAAAAAGCGTTATCTATTGCATACTTTAGACAGCGCTTTCTCAAGGAAACGCTGTCTAAAGTATATGCAATAGATAACGCTTTCTTAAGGAAGCAATGTCTATTTATAACTTTAGACAGCGTTTTCTCAAGGAAGCGCTACCTATTCCCACTTTCAATAGCGCTTTTTTAAGCGTTGACTATTGTTTTCACCTTCAGTAGCGGGTTAATAGATAGCGCTTGTAAGCGCTACTAAAGGCAAAAAAAAAACGCTATTAAAGCCCTTTTCTGTAGTAGTGAGATGATACTAGCTTGCTACATTTTATGTTTGGTAGAAAAATGTTTATGTTTGATGAAATATGAATCATATAATGAATGCCTGCATATATTCAAGTGAGATAATGCTTGATTAAAATAATGAAAAGCATAATCTTCTTTCAAAAGTACAAACATAATATGTTTGATGTCCCTTAGTACCATGTGTCAAAATCAAAACATGAAAATATTGATGCATAAAAGTCTGAAAAGTCATTATTGCACTTGCACACTTGGACTTGATGTTAAACTTACACTAGTGCAATAAGTGCTTTTTACATCAGTTAAAATTGATTTTATACGTCAGAATATTGTCTGACATAAATACAGCTGACGTTAATAGTTAATATTTTAATGTCAGTTGTGGTAAAGAACTGACGTTAAATAAAAAACTATTAACGTCAGTTCTTTAACACAATTGACGTTAATTTTGTTAAAATTAACGTCAGTTGTTTAAACAACTGACGTTAAACATAAAACTTTTAACGTCAGTTCTTTAACACAACGGACGTTAATTTTGCTAAAACTAACGTCAGTTGTGGTAAAGAACTGACGTTAAAAGTTTTAATTTTAACGTCAGTTTTTTATTGCAACTGACGTTAATAGTGTACTGTATATTTTATAAAATACTATTAACGTCAGTTGTTTAATACAACTGACGTTAATAGATTTTTTTTTAAATTCGCTTTTAAAATATCACCCCCTCACTATATCCCCGCATTCAAGAAATATCCCAAAGAACACAATATCACACACAAGATGCAATTGCAAACACTACCCTTAAATTTCAATATTAAAAAAAAGAAAAGAAATATACAGATGAACAATGGGGGGACTTAAAACCAAAACCCATGTATAGGAAAAACATAACTATCTACAAGTATATATATAAATTTTAGTCTCTAATGTCTAAAAACAAAACTACCAATCTAAGGATATATATATATATATACATGTTATTAATTAGTTTCTAAAGTCTAACAAAAAAACTATTATCTAAGTATTGCGGAGGTATCTTGTCGATTCCTTTTTCAGCCGCATACTTGAAGAAGAATTCAGCTAAGCGCATCCTCATGTCTCTCAAGTCATCTTCTTGAAGAGGCGACTGGTCGTTAAATGCCTACACACGTTCAAATAATAACAATAACATTAACGCAAGTCATCTTCAAAACTATAATATATAATTTAACAAGTTGTTTAAATATTACCTTATTCCATCCACCCGTAATAGATGCAGAGACTATGTTCAACATCTGAAGCATCACATAATAGCCGCACGACCACCCGTCAGGTTGAAATCGAGACTACAAACAAAATTAATTTCAATGTCAGTTGAATATACATATCAATTAGTAATTATAATATTAATTATTTGATAAATAAACTACCAAACCTTGAGGATGGTCCATTCAGGATTTGCTTTAGCCTTAGAAGTCCTACTTCTCCCATTGGCGCAACTTATGCTACTCGCCTTCAGCGTGCTATCATAAACAAATAATCATGTCAATTAACAAATTCATATATCATGTGTGTAATAAACTAAAAACAACTGATATTAAAACTTAAATTAAATTTAAGATTAATTACTTACCTATTTACAGCTTGCACCACCTCCAGTGGCGGCTTTTGGTGGAGAGAGCATAAAAATATGACAGTATGCCTAGACGGGTGAAGTACGAACAACTGCCAATGGTTTTTCATACAGTAGGGAGCCAGATATAATTCTTTCTGATTGGCTCCCAACAAGTTCCCTATGTATTTACTAAATGCATCGCTGACAAAGAAGAATTCGGGCACAAGGATTGACGGATCTAAGAAGCCGTAAACTGATGCAACGCCCTTATCAAGCTGAAGACGATGGAGATACCTAAGATATGAAAAGGTGTGGATGTTAATTACATAATATATTTATTGAAATTAAAATAAATTATTAAATGGAAAAATACCAAAAATAAATAAGTTATAAAATTAAAATTAACTTACGTGCACCAGAGACACAAAACCGTGTTGGCCATCCAGACGTTATTTCTGCAGGCGTGCCCGAGATCTTCACCACAGAAGGAAAATATCCTTCGTTGATTTGGGCGTGCCACCCATCCATCGTGCTCCAATGGGCATTCAAAAATCTCAAACGCATAATCCTCACCAAGTGAGAACAAACGAGTGACAGGTGACAGCGACACCGACGTCGACTTGGCCTTCAATTTAGGAAAAATAAAATAGATAAGTTGTTGATAATTAAAAAAAAACACAAGTAATTATTTGACTGATTTGGACATTAATAATGAATACATACTTTTGTTAACATTTCGAGCTCACGTCGTTTGAAGTCCAGCTCAAGCTCACACCTTTTCATTTCCAACTCAAGCTTATGGCGTTGGACTTCCAACTCCCGCTCCCTAGCTGCCAACTCATCGTCCTCCACATTTGCCCTACTATAACTCTCTTTTGTGCTCACATGTGAAGGGTTGGCATGCCCTGCGGTGTCCTGGGATGAACCGACGGAGGAAAGCTCTCTGCAAGCGCCTGCTTGAATTCTGGGTTGGATATTAAGCTTTGCATCAGATGTGTTGTAATAGCAGGGTTGGAGATGAGGTGCTGAGTAATGTCATCCAAAATTGATGCTTCCTCGACCACCCGGTTTCGTGAAGCAGACTTGCCATAATATTCTTTGATGGTCACATTCCTAGGAACACCGATAACCCGACCAGGATGGTCTTTCTTGCCTAGAGCAGTCATCAAGATGCCTCGCCGTCCAGAAGGGACGAATGAGCCCTGGGAGGATTGTGCTTTAAGATCCACCTACAATGAAAAAAATGAAAAAATGTGAAAGTGAAAAGTGTTAAAAATATCTATACAAATATCAATTGAAATCAAGTTAATTATTTACTTACAATCTTATTTGCCACTTCGCGAGTGGCATCAACTTTAAAAGATCCCGTCTTTGTCATGCGGCCGGCTAACCAGACATCCTCGCGGTAGATGTCCGGCGGAGGACTTAATGGTGTGCCCTCAGGCACCTCTCCTCTTTCAATCCTAGCAGAGTGCTCTTCCTGCTTCACCCTCAGCCTATCCGCCATCATCTCCTCGATCCGAGTCTGGTACCCACCCTGAGACATGGTGTGGCGGTGGACGTTCTTCGCCTGATTCTGCCGACCCTTATCTGCCTTAGCCTATTCAAACAAAAACACATAATTAAATACAGTTAAATGATCTATAAGAAGCATACAAAATTAACTAAATCAACCAACCTGAAATTCTCCATCCTGTCGACTCCTAGCAAACATATCCCAAGTATCCTGATCAATCCAGGGATAATCCGAGAACATTTTATCAAGCCGCTTCTTCCCAGATACATAGTACCTGGTAAGATCATGCTTGAACCCATTCCAACGCTTTGATGCCATTTTCATACATTTATGACGATGATCCTCGTCATTTGGCACAGTCCAAGCTACCTACACATTAAATACATAACAACTGGATGGATTATAAGTTGGATAATTATCTAATAATGTAAATCAAACGAATGTAAAGGTAAAATATCGTGATAGCCTCCCAAATCTGATCCTTAACGTTCTGTGGAACGTCATTCCAGTGGTTGTAGTTGATGCTTACGTGCTGCTTCGCTTGTAGAAACACCCACTTATTAAATTCTTTAGCACGGGGTCCCTGGGCATTTAGATTAGCATCGAAGGACACCTCAAGCTTTTGTCCGCTTTGCCTATCCTTCTCTAGTTTCTTCAACGTTGTGGCTCCTCTACCCCGTTTCCTATAAGTCTGTGATGTCTATATGGAAAAAAATGATAAAATAGAGGGTTGTAACATTATAAACTTACATTAAAAAGAAGGACTAAAGATAGTATATAACATGTAAACTTACACTAGAATCAGGCGTAGGCGCGATCGGGTCCTGCGTAGGCCCCAGAGTGTCCTCCCGTGCATGTGGGCTATCCGACTGATCCATATGTATGCATGTTCAGAAACAATATATATTTATTAACATAGGTTATAACTCAAAATAAATACAGAAGTATAAATAAAAATAAATGTATACTAAGTTTAAACTACCTATATCAATATCCCTTCGTGATGATCATCACGAGTGGCATGTACATCGTCCACCTGTGTCTCCTCGATTATAGTAGGCATGTTTGTTGAAAAAAAAGGAGTCTCAGGAATATCAAGATTTGAATCTTGATTTTCATCACTACCATTATACATGATTTTTCCTTGGAGAACCACGGACAACCTTTTGTTAGAAGGATCAGTGATGTAGAACACTTGTTTTGCTTGGGAAGCCATTATGAAAGGCTCATTTATATGACCTAACTTGTTGAGGTATACCAATGTGAACCCCAATTCGTCGGTTTGTACACCGCTGTTACTATCAACCCACTTACATTTAAAAACCGGCACCGTAAGCTTAGTGTAATCGAGCATCCAAATATCTTCAATATATCCAAAGTAAGGTCTCGGTGCTTTAACGGGTTTTGTGTCCTTTGCACTAGAGAAGTTCATTGCTTCGGCCACGATCATAACCCCACTATTTTGCACGGTACTCTTGTTATCTTGTTCCTTTGTATAAAAGGAAAAGTTATTTGTGTCGTATCCGCTCCAACATATGACGTTGAAGCTAGGCCCACGTGCTAGCCATCTTACGTTAGCAGAAGCAGTACTACCATCCTTAAGCATTTCTTCCTTGAACCATGGTAAGAAATTCTTGTTATGCTTGTTAAACAACCACCTTTCGCTCATTCGAGGGTTTTCTTGATTGACTTTTCTTTTATGTTCAAATAAGAAAGGCTGAACACAATCGATGTTGTTCAATACATACAAATGTGCTTGAAGAACTTCCTCCCGACCCTTGCTATTAATTCTTAAGCCATGTGTACCCTTACCTTGACATCTGATCTCATCATGCTGAGGCTTAGGAACCCCTATAGGATCCGTGTTATGAAGGTAGTCCGAACAAAACTCAATAGCTTCTTCTGCAACATACCTTTGAACAATAGATGCTTCCGGACGATGAGGATTCTTCACGTACCCATTCAAGATCTTCATGTAGCGCTCAACTAGGTACATCCATCTCAGAAAAACCGGCCCACATAATCTAATCTCCCTTACCAAATGAACAATTAAGTGAACCATTATGTCGAAAAAGGAAGGAGGAAAATACATCTCCAATTGGCACAAGATTATAGCAGCCTCAACTTCCAAGTCATCCAACATACGGGAGTCAACGACTTTGCTACATATAGAATTGAAGAATGAGCACAACCGAGTAATGGCATGTCTCACATTTTTTGGAGCAATAGCAACGAGCAGAAGTTGTTGCATCAAGATGTGACAATCATGAGACTTTAAGCCAACCAATTTAAGATCACTAGAGACAAGCATATTCATATTTGAAGAGTAACCATGTGGAACTTTGATGCCCTGAAGACACCCGCAGAAACTGTCTCTCTTTTTTTGACAAAGTATGACATGCTGGCGGCAAATAAGTCCACTTACCATCCTCAACAACTGGAGCTAACTGCTCTCGTATACCCATAACAACGAGGTCGAGACGAGCATTGACACCATCCTTTGTCTTGCCCTGAATGTTGAGAAGCAAGTCCAAGCCTTAGGTTTCTTGGCTCATCGACGAAATCCGGAAACATAGTATCAATATTCTTCCATTGCATAGAATCAGCAGGATGACGAACCTTTCCATCATGTTTCCTCTCATCATTATGCCATCTAAGATTCTTCGCATCTTTCGCATTGGCAAACAATCGCTTGAACCTTGGAATTATTGGAAGATACCACAACACCTTCGCAGGAGGACCCTTTTTTCTCACATCATCAAGATCATCATCATCATAACCACCCTTCACTTTGTATCGTGATAACCCACATTTGGGGCAATCGTGATTGTCTTCATGAACACCGGTGTACAATATGCAATCATTGGGGCATACGTGTATCTTCTTATACTCCATACCCATCGGACACAATACCTTCTTGGCCTCATAGTTACGGTCAGGCAATGTATTGTCCTCCGGAAGCAAGTCTTTCAACACTTCAAGCAATTCCGTGAAGCTTTTATCGGTCCAACCATTTCTCGCCTTCACACAAACCAATTTTAGCACCGCCGACAACCGTGTATGAGTAGTACACCCTGGATATAAAGGCTTATCCGCATCACCGCACAACCTATCATACACATGAGCTCGATGAAAAGATTCTTGTCCAATATCACGGATCATGTCCTCTACTCGATCATCCTCCATATCTACGTCAACGTCCTCACTTTGGGAGACACTTGCCGTACTACTCAACAACACATCACCATGCCATATCCATCTTGTATTACTCAAGCAAATCCCTTCACAAATCAAATGAGTACGTATATCCTTCACCGTACATTTCCTCGTATTCAAACACTTGACATAAGGGCAACAGAACATTCCATTACGATTAGGAACATTCCTTTGAGCAAATTCTATAAATTCTCCCACCCCCTTCAAATACTCAGCACTAGTGCGCTTACAAACCATCCAACTACGATCCATAACTAGATAGGTTTTGTAGATATACAAAACATATATCCAAGTCGTTTAAAAATTATTTCAAATTTACACCATTTTCAGGTTTCTTAAGACAGAAAAGAAATAAGCAGATGAAGATAAATTAACAAAACATAATTCCAATGAGCAATATATTGTTGATGTCACATGCTACAAGGAACTCTAAATTTCTTCCCATTTTGAAATAGGTCATGATAGCAGAAGAAAAACAAGAGAAAACACAAAACCCACTACCAGAAATAGAGACATTCCAAACAACTCAAACTCACAGTTTCAAGTTTCAACTACAGAGACTACAGTTTCAACATACACTCAAAACCAAAAATAAAAAAATGTACCCTAAAGACTCACCAGAAATAGGTGCTCGCGTGGTGGCCAACATTCGATGTGGTTACTGAGAGAAGAGGGACAAGGAGGGTTAGTGTGCGGGAAGGGGAAAGAGAGATGTCAAGTTATTGCAGAGAATGAGCGGGAAAGACAGAGTTAGGGTTAAGAGTGTACCTCACGATGGTGGCGAAGAAGCCCTCGCGGTGGTTGCGGTGGAGATGAGCTCGTGATTAGGGCAGAGTGAGAGTGAGAGTTGAGAGTGAGAGTGAGTGTGAAAGAGAAGAACAGTGACGTACAAAGCGAAGTGCAGATGGCGCGCGGGTGTAAACGTTATAATCAAAAACAAAAAATAAAACAACATTTTACGTCAGTTGTTTGTAACAACTGACGTTAAAGGTCATTTATTTAACGTCAGTTGTCTTAAGAAACTGACGTTAAAGTCATTGTTTAACGTCAGTTGTATTGAACAACTGACGTTAAAAATAAATATTTTTTATTTAAAAACACTTTTAACGTCAGTTGTTGAAGACAACTGACGTTAAAAGTGTATAAGTTTCTGCAAAAACATTAATTCCTTTGACTACTGTGCTACTTACCCATGAGCATTAAGTTTATAGATCAGTTTTCAAGAAAATCAGCTAGTCTCTCTTCTCTATATAAAGTACCATTCTTCTCAGATCGATCTGTAATGACCTCTTCTTTTCCTCTATATTTCGTGCGTTTTCTATTCCTTCACAAAATGGCTCTGAGACTTTTGTTATTTCTTCCTATACCTAGACTTAAAGGTCTCTGTCTTAATGGTCAAAAAACTTGAGGTTGAGTAAATCACGTAACATGGATGGTAAGGTTGTGTAAATCACGTAATGTTATTCCCTCACTTTATATCATCCCATTCATCCCTTTCACTCTGCTTTGGCCGCAAGTGACTGTGGATTCAAGACGACGCATCAAGGAATTCCAGTGAAGGAGGTGATGCAAAGATCCCTTTCACTTTGCTTTCGCTGCTAGTGACTATGGATTCACGCGCGATGCATCATGGAATTCAAGTGAGGGAGGAGATGCACCCATTAATTGGAGTTTCTGAGGACAGGACTGAGAAGAATAAATGATGTTGAAGCAGAAACTTTTTTATATTTTAGGGCTATGTTGCAGAAATTTTTTATCTTTTAATCATGTAATTGTAACTTATGAATCGCTTCAATGAGATACGATTTGATTATACATATATAACTTGTTTTATGTTAAGTGTTTATTTATTTTAATTTGTACAAGAATTTGTTTACTAATTCAAGCTAATTAATTAAGATTAAAAATAAACTTGTTTAAAAAAAATTTTTAGAAATAAACTGCACTATATGGAGTGACCTGCGTTAAGGGTGACAACATGGCATTTCAGATAGGGATATAGGATTATTTACGTCAGCTATTTATTTAACTGAAGTAAAAAATCATACTTTTAACGTTAGTTGTATAAACAACTGACGTTAAAAATAAATATTTTTTATTTTAAAAACAATTTTAACGTCAGTTGTTGAAGACAACTGACGTTAAAAGTGTATAAGTTTCTGCAAAATCATTCATTCCTTTGACTATTGTGCTACTTACCCATGCACCTTGTAACTTAATCCTCTTAATGAGCATTAAATTTATAGATCAGTTTTCAAGAAAATCAGAGAGTCTCTATTCTTTATATAAAGTGTCATTCTTCTGTATCAGTCTGTAATACACCCTCTTCTTTTCCTCTATATTTCGGGCGTTTTCTATTCCTTCATAATATGCCTCTATCATATTTGAGGTGTTGTTATTTCTTCCTATACCTAGACTTAAAGGTCTCTGTCTTAATGGTCAACAAACTTCTGAGGTTGAGTAAATCACGTAACATGGATGGTAAGGTTAGGTGAATCACGTAATGTGATTCCCTCACTTTATTTCATCCCCTGGCCTCATCCCTTTCACTCCGCTTTCGCAGCAAGTGACTGTGGATAAAACAGATGGAGCATCAAGGAATTCAAGTGAGGGAGGAGATGCATCCATTAATTGGAGTTTCTGAGGACAGGACTGAGAAGAAAATGATGTTGAAGCAGAAACTTTGCATCTATTGGAGTTTCGAGACAGGACTCGAGAAGAAAAAATGATGTTGAAGCAGAAACTTTTTTATATTTTAGGGCTATGTTGCAGAAATTTTTTATCTTTTAATCATGTAATTGTAACTTATGAATCGCTTCAATGAGATACGATTTGATTATACATATAACTTGTTTTATGTTAAGTGTTTATTTATTTTAATTTGCACAAGAATTTGTTTACTAATTCAAGCTAATTAATTAAAATTAAAAATAAACTTGTTTAAAAAAAAGTTTAGAAATAAACTGCACTATATGGAGTGATCTGCGTTAAGAGTGACAACAGGGAGATGTGATGAGTGTGATTTCACCTCATATTTCCATAACATTTTCCATGCATTTTCATATAGATTAGGCTTATTTTGTTTGATTATTAGTTAATTTTGCCTTGGAACGAGTAAGGTGGTTTTGTGTGCTTGTGTGCAGGAAAAGTAGATTAAAATGCTCAGGATCAGTCGCATTGGAGCTGGCACGAAGATGGGAGCTTGGAAGGCAAGAAAAGGGGCAAACAGAGCTGATCACGGCTAGGCCGTGATTCCCATCACGGCAGTGATCAAATGAAGCTGAAAAAGGATGGAAAAAGTCAGAAGCTGTCACGGTCAGGCCGTGATGCCCATCACGGCCAGGCCGTGATGCCCATCACGGTCGTGACATGCATATTGAGCCAGACACCCTCAGGCAGAATCTGTCACGGCCAGGTCGTGATGGCCATCACGTCCGGGACATACCATTTATTGAAGCAGAGCACAAGGCAGAAGCCATCACGACCAGGCCGTGATGGCCATCACGATCGTGATGCGTGTTACTTGGAGCAGAAACAACTGATTTGGATCTAATTTGAGTTAGATTGGGATTCAAACTTCCCAAATATATAAATAGGGGATCAAGTCAGAGGCTTAGCGACACTCTTGGCTACTACCACTTAGGCTATAATTTAGGATCTCTCTTCTCCTTCCTCTTCTTCTCTGATTTTCTGCTTTCATGTTATTTGTAATCAAGCTTGTCGTCACCATGACAAGGCTTGAGTAGTAGTTTAGTTTCTAGGGATTGGGGCTATGCCCAAGATCTGATTATGTTGTTGAATTGATGTTATATCTCTGTTAATTGCGATTTCGCTTTAGATCTGATTTCTAGTGTTTTAATTACTTGTAAATCTGGTGCACGCTTATTTACATGTCGTAGACATTCTAAGGAGGAACCTAGCGGTGAACTTAGGTGTCAGATCTATAGAATCAGACTTAGGACTGAAATCACGAGAGTTATAAGCCGTCCTTCGAGGATTAACGAATTGTCACAAAACATAAAGGGTCCAATCTGAATTCGACTACCACGAGAGTAGGGGCTGGTTCAATTGGGCGCGGTTTTTGTAACTCGAGAGGGAGCTTAAACTATTTGAGGATAAATTCGCCTTCAAGGCAATTTTCGATAATTAACAAGGATTAGTCAATTTAGTAACATAAACGATCTTGTTGGTAACCCAAATCCCTAGGAATCCTTTTAGATCTGAAAACCCATAAACTGTTTACTTTCTGTTTATTTGATTCTGATTTTAGGTTATCTCTTATTCAAATTCAAAACCTTTTCAAAATTCAAAAATCTTTTTATATAGTTCAGTTTTATCACTTAACAATTAGTTGTGATTTGAGATCACGGTCTCTGTGGGATCGATATCTTTTATTACTTGGCGACAATTCGGTACACTTGCCGGAATCGCACGTACGCTCGCACGACATCAAGTTTTTGGCGCCGTTGCCGGGGACTGTTCCTTCTCGAATCTCAATTTAATTTTTAAATTGAATTTTCTGGACTTTCTGTTTTTTTTTAAAATTTTATCTGAAAAACCAAAAAAAAGAAAAAAATTTAGTATCTATCTCTCTGTGTTTTTCTGTTTTATGCAAAGATCCCTAAGTCTTGGAAACATATTTGAAGTTGACCCCGAAATCGAAAGGACCTTCCATAGACGTAGGAGACTACAAAGGGAAAGAGAGAGGTTGATTCCCATTCCACTCATGGTGAATCTACCGGATACAAAACCGCTGAAGGACTACGCAACCCCAAATGCGAGGGGTTTGCGTACTGGGATTGCTAGGCCAGAGATTGAGGCGGAGAACTACACTATACCACCTATGCTAATCAACATGATTAGGCAACATCAATTCAGAGGATTGCCCTCGGAGGACCCGACTGATCACGTAGAGACATTCTTGGAGTTCACCGATGCAATTAGGATTCATGGAGCCTCGGTCGATGCTGTACGCTTGAGATTGTTCCCCTCATCTCTGACTGGAAAAGCAAAAACTTGGCTGAAGCAATTGCCCGCCAATGCCTTGTCGACTTGGGACCAACTGGAGCAAGCGTTCTTGGAGAAATTCTTCCCTCCATCCTAGACGGCTTACATACGAACCCAGATCACCGAGTTCTTCCAAAAGGACGGAGAATCCTTATCAGAAGCTTGGGATCGCTACAAGGGATTGCTGGAGTCATGCCCACATCATGGACTCGAGAGGTGGTTGATAGTGCACACCTTCTACAATGGATTGGATTACTCTTCAAAGGTGTCACTTGACTCCACGGCTGGTGAAGCCTTTATGAATAGGCCTCTGACCGAGGCATTCAACATCATTGAAAACGTGGCCACCAACTACCACCAATGGGGTTCAGATAGAGGTAATAACCCGAAAAAGATTTCGGGGGGTAAGTTTGAAATAAATAGCACTGATCTTATAATGTCTAAAATAGACTCGCTGAATAAACGTTTTGATCAGCTTGAAAGGGCTAACATGAGTTCAATAGGTGCTACTAACATTGTTTGTGAGATTTGTGGGATGCAGGGACATGACATAATGGAGTGCCCACGTGGTATTGCTCATGGATCCGGCGCTTCGGGGGAACAAGTGAACTCTTGTCACAACTTCTACGACACAAACCCGAAGTTGCCCAATTATGCTCCCCCAAATCCCTACAACCAAAGGAAGAACATCCCTTACCTCTCCTACGGCAACTACAGCAACACGCTAAACCACGAGTTCTAAGAGGGCCAAGGTAATAGGAAACCCGCACCGGGGTATCCTCAGGTACAGAAGTCTAAACTCGAGTCTTTATTGGAAAGTTTTGTTGAAACTCAAACAAAACAAAATGAAGAGTTTAGACAACAAGGTAGGGCAGTGAACGAGGCAATAAAAGAGCTAGCATCTAAGGTAGATAACTTAGCCATCCATAACAAGATACTAAAAACTCAGATTGCCCAACAAGACAGCACATACTCGAGACCTAAGGGTACATTCCCAAGGCAACCCGAAGCAAATCCCATTGAACATTGTAATGCCATACACTTGAGGGATGATAAGCTTGGGGTGGTTGAAAAAGATGTGGAACCAGAGGAGGACATGAGCGAAAAGGAAAACACGGAGCCAAAATACGTCCCTCCACCACCGTACCAACCCCCAATACCTTTCCCACAAAGGTTGGTCAAGAGAAAGCAAGTAGAAGTAGAAACTAAAAGCTTAATTGAGGAGCACAATGTCAAGATAAAAACTAAAATGCCTCCTAAGCTGAAAGACCCAGGTAGTTTCTCTATCGCTTGCTCGATTGAAAAAGTGCAAATAGACCAAGTCTTATGTGACTTAGGGGCTAGTGCGAGCTTGATGCCGCTCACTATCTTGGAAAGGTTGGGAACCAAAGAGTTGAGTCCATTCAAATTCTCCTTACAATTTGAGGATGGCTCAACTAGGACTCCTCTGGGCATACTAGAGAATGTTCCTGTAAAGGTAGGGAAATTTTTCATCCCTACCGATTTCCTGGTATTGGATATGAAAGGGAATTCTGAATTCTCCATCATTTTAGGAAGGCCATTCTTGGCCACCGCTGGAGCAGTAATAGACGTAAGGAATGGCAAACTCTCTCTAAATGTAGAGGATGGTAGGGTAGATTTTCATTTGACTAACTCCTATAACCACCCTCCTTTTGAGAGCCATGTGTGCAGGATCGATATAACGTCTCCAGTGGTAAAGGAAGAGATCAACATGGAGGCAACTCCGAAGATCTGTATGGCTAATGATGCACCGAGTGGTGATGAAGTTGGAGTTGCTCAGCATGTGGATACAGAACTTCCGCCGGGAGGGAGTAAGGCCATGAAGCTTAGAGTGAAAAGAGAAAAACGGAAGCGCAATTGGCCTTATGAGCAGAATCAGCTCTTTGAAGGACTCCCATGGAAGAGAAGTGTTCTTGCACTTCTAGGCCCAGTCGACCCCGATTGATTGAAGGAAGTATGGTCAAGCTTAAGACCATAAATAAGCGCGTCTTGGGAGGAAACCCAACTTTCCTTTTTCTTTCCCTTTTCCTTTTGTTTTTGAATTTAGCTCTTGAATAATTTGAGAAGATCAATAGAAGAAAAAAATCATAAATTAATAGATTCGCCAAGTGTTTTCAGGATAAGAGGGAAGGAAGAGCAAGAAGGGCTGGGACAAATAGAGTCAGAAGACATTACACCCAGGCCGTGACAGTGGTCACGACTGTGATGAGCTATCCAAGAGCACCAGAAGGGATCACGGCCCAGCTGTGATATCCATCACGGGCATGATGAGAAGGACCCTAAGATCAAAGAGCATCACGGCCTAGCCGTGATGCAGGTCACGGCCGTGACAGGCCAGCTCCTGAAGACCATAATTGATCACGGCCTGCCCGTGATGAGCCTCACGGCCGTGATACAGTTTCCAACAAGTTTTGACTGGAATGTGAGCCAACACCCGCTACCACCTCGATGAGTTATTCCATTTTTCTCCTCTCTCCAACTTGATTATTTACATTAGGGACAATGTAAGTTTTAAGCTTGGGGTAGGGGTATCAATTTTGCACTCTTGCATGTTGCATTCATTTAGGATTAGTTTGCATAAATCACATGATTAAACTGTCCCCTGCTTAGGATCTGTCTCCAATAGTGAAAACTTTGTGCCAATTAGGACAGACGATTGAAATATGACAGTGGATTTTTGAACCCGGTTTTTGATTTCTTGTGATAGGCTAAAAATGAAAAATGCTTGAGACAAACTTTTGAAAGTTAATAATTAGCAAATGGCTCCCTAGATTTAGGTTTCTCATCGATTCTAGACCACTAAAGGTGAGATTTTGAGCCGAAAGGGGTACTCACTAAATCTACCCCATTCCTTGTCATTGAGTGATTTATTTCCTCTTGGATTGTGCCCTTTAGAACTTGACTTGAAACCGTTTCGAAACTTAAAAAATTTTGAAAACACATTTGAAAATGATTGAGGCACTAGGTATTTTTCAGGCCTCCTGAACTTTGACTGATAAATTGCCCCTTAGTTGCCCAATTTTGAGCCTAAAAGAATAAATACTTTTCTTGGTACCATTGATCTATTTTAATGAACAATGCTTAGTATGGCACCTCTTAAAGTGTTGCAAAGGGCAAGAAGGGTAGTTTAAAGGATAAAGTTGGGATAAAAAGTTAGAAAAATTTCTCGAAAAATTGAAAATCTCCCCTTCTCCAAATAAAAAAAATGGAGAAGGGGATGAGAAAAATAAAGCGATAAATATAAATTTAAAAAAAGAAGAAGAGAAGATAAGAAAAAGAAGGTGGAAAACTGAAACCCGAAAAAAGGAATTTTAGGAGGTGTCATGCTTCGCACTGGTCGATTTTGTTTAGCCTCTAGAATTTCCCTTTTTTTTATTTCCCCACCTAACAATAAATCCCAAGGCCCCGTTACAACCGAAATAAAAGACCTCTTGATTCTTGTGTGCTTTCATTAATAAAGTAGAGATTTGGTTAATAGTCAAGCTTATGGTAGGGCAACTTACTTGAGGAAACTGAGCGAATTGTCACATACCCTCTAACACATGAGTAAGGTGAGAAGAGTACCCGAATTGGTGAGAGATGTGAGTCTGGGAACCTAAGCTCCTAATTGAACTTAAAATCGATTGTCTCTTGGTTTCTTATGAAATATGCCTGATTGCTTGAATTCATGACTCAGGTTCTAGATTCACTGTCCATACTTCGATTGGTTAACTTTTATGGCCTTAGTTATTGCTTGAGGACAAGCAAAATCTTAAGCTTGGGGTAGTTTGATGAGTGTTATTTCACCTCATATTTCCATAACATTTTGCATGCATTTTCATATAGATTAGGCTTATTTTGTTTGATTATTAGTTAATTTTGCCTTGGAACGAGTAAGGTGGTTTTGTGTGCTTGTGTGCAGGAAAAGTAGATTAAAATGCTCAGGATCAGTCGCATTGGAGCTGGCACGAAGATGGGAGCTTGGAAGGCAAGAAAAGGGGCAAACAAAGCTGATCACGGCCAGGCCGTGATGCCCATCACGGCCAGGCCGTGATGCCCATCACGGCCGTGATCAAATGAAGCTGAAAAAGGATGAAAAAGTCAGAAGCTGTCACGGCCAGGCCGTGATGCCCATCACGGCCATGACATGCATATTGAGCCAGACACCCTCAAGCAGAATCTGTCACGGCCAGGCCGTGATGGCCATCACGGCCGTGACAGACCATTTATTGAAGCAGAGCACAAGGAAGAAGCCATCACGGCCAGGCCGTGATGGCCATCACGGTCGTGATGCGTGTTACTTGGAGCAGAAGTAACTGATTTGGATCTAATTTGAGTTAGATTGGGATTCAAACTTCCCAAATCTATAAATAGGGGATCAAGTCAGAGTCTTAGCGACACTCTTGGCTGCTACCACTTAGGCTATATTTAGGATCTCTCTTCTCCTTCCTCTTCTTCTCTGATTTTCTGCTTTCATGTTATTTGTAATCAAGCTTGTCGTCACCATGACAAGGCTTGAGTAGTAGTTTAGTTTCTAGGGATTGGGGCTATGCCCAAGATCTGATTATGTTGTTGAATTGATGTTATATCTCTATTAATTGCGATTTCGCTTTAGATCTGATTTCTAGTGTTTTAATTACTTGTAAATCTGGTGCGCGCTTATTTACATGTCGTAGACATTCTAAGGAGGACCTAGCGGTGAACTTAGGTGTCAGATCTATAGAATCAGACATAGGACTGAAATCACGAGAGTTAGAAGCCGTCCTTCGAGGATTAATGAATTGTCACAAAACGTAAAGGGTCCAATCTGAATTCGACTACCACGAGAGTAGGGGTTGGTTCAATTGGGCACGGTTTTTGTAACCCGAGAGGGAGCTTAAACTATTTGAGGATAAATTCGCCTTCAAGGCAATTTTCGATAATTAACAAGGATTAGTCAATTTAGTAACATAAACGATCTTGTTGGTAAACCAAATCCCTATGAATCCTTTTAGATCTGAAAACCCATAAACTGTTTACTTTCTGTTTATTTGATTCTGATTTTAGGTTATCTCTTAATTCAAATTCAAAACCTTTTCAAAATTCAAAAATCTTTTTATACAGTTCAGTTTTATCACTTAACAATTAGTTGTGATTTAAGATCACAGTCTCTGTGGGATCGATATCTTTTATTACTTGGCGACAATCCGGTACACTTGCCAGAATCGCACGTGTCCTCGCAC
Organism: Sophora flavescens; assembly: GCA_030762895.1. Lineage (NCBI taxonomy): Eukaryota > Viridiplantae > Streptophyta > Magnoliopsida > Fabales > Fabaceae > Sophora > Sophora flavescens. The sequence goes on from CM061062.1 coordinate 99,200,093, forward strand.
GACATCAAGATGACAACGAAAGAAAGATAGGAATGAGTTTCAGATAGGGATATAGGATTATTTACGTCAGTTATTTATTTAATTGAAGTAAAAATCACATTTTTAACGTCAGTTGTATAAACAACTGACGTTAGAAGTGTTAATAATTCTTGCAAATCACTTTTAACGTCAGTTCATTACACAACTGACGCAAATAGTGATTTTATATTTATAAAACTGCCACCGCCTCATTTTTAACGTCAAACATATGGTCAACTGACGTAAAACGTTCCCGTATATTACATTATTTCCAATAGTGTTATGATTGACTTACCTTTAGCACTTGTATTTAAGAATCTCATGAAAACTTGAGCACATTGGTTGTTTTGACTTGAATTGTTGTATATTAAATATTTGACCACTCGCATTTGAAAATTGTATCACGAATTCACGATACTTTAACTAGTCTATACTTTGACTCTACACCTTGCCTCGATGTGCTCACATACCATTTTGGCACTCAATGAAAGATTATATCAAATGGATTGTTACACTTTTCACTTTGACTTAGTTTAACATGCATATTCAATATGTTTGCACAATGAATGAATCTGAGATGCACATTTGAATTTCCACTTTAAATGCATATTGGTACCAAATGTGAATGGAAATTGAGTCAACTTGCATACTTGGATTGATATTGTGAATGAAATGTCTAGTGGCTACTATATCTTGGAGTTGATGTTGCTTGACTATGCATATTGGATGTTAAAATGTGAACTACATTAGGTATAATATTGTCATACCATTTTCGTGATGTTTGGATTATGCCTAAATGTGGTAGTTTAAAATGAATGTGTTGGTATTGTGACTCAATGAATGTATGAACCATAGCATAACTATACAATTTGATGAATTGACAAATGTAAATGCGAGATAAATGTTATGGCTTTGCCACTATGTGCATGTTCTATGGTTCATCATCACTCGATTGCACATATTGGATGTTGGACCACATTTTATTGCAATGCCTATCTTTTGATATCTTATAATTGTGCTATTTTAGTGTTGCTCTTGAAATGCACTTATAATGCTTGCATCTTTGATGATTGATCACTAAATGTGGATGCTATAGCCTTACTAGATTTATTGGATTCTCTTTGCCCTATTACACTTTTTTTTTATTATGACAAAAAGGGGAGAGAAAAGTAGGATCATTGGCATAAATTGACAAATCTTATCACACATTGATTCTTGGTGATTTAAGTTTACTTGGGTGCTATGTGTTATTATTAAAACATGTGATGCTAATGGTGTGGATGACTGTGGTTGTTGCTAAATATTGAAAACCATTTTTTTGATAATGACAAAAAAGGGAGAAATATGCATTGGATTGTTGTTATATACATTGAATTATTTTTATATGAAATAGATACATTTGGATGAATATCCATATGCTTGGAAAATTGATTTGATTGAATGGAAATAGATTTGAATCACAATTGGAAAGATTATTTGCTTGAAATAGGCAAAAATATATTTGAATAAATTTGGATGAATATATGGATTGAATGGATATATTTGCATGTTTTGAAAAACATAGTTATGCCATTTTCTCAATGCACTTGAACTTGAAAATTCTTTGAAAGAAAAGTCACTTAAATGGCATTTCTTGTGTCATTGAAATTAATTTTCATATCCTTATTATATGGCACTAAGTAAGGGGGAGCTATAAATGTTAAATTTATTTTCTAAACCCCATTGATATATGCACTTAGTAAGGGGGAGTTTTTACGCTTCATGCCTCTTATATGTGCTTACAACTCTGATTATATTTTATATGGTGTTTGTGACTAATCTACCACCTAAGTTTTTCAAAAATCTCAATATTGTTTTGTCATCATCAAAAAGGGGGAGAATGTGGGTGCTATGTACTTTCAAGAAATTAATTTTGATGATGAGCAACAAAAGTGGTGGTGACTCCGGCAAGTGTACCGGCTTCGTCGTCAAGTAGTAAAAAGAGATCGAACCACAGAGACCGTGATCTTAAATAACAATTAGTTGTTATATTGATTTCACTGAACTAGAATAGGATTTGGTTTTTGAAATCGAAATCAAGTAATAATCAAATTTAAAATTGCAATTAAACAAAATCGGAAAGCAATTCAAATGGGGATTTTTCAAATTCAAAAGGGATTCCCAGGAATTGGGACACCACAAAACTACCTATGTTACTAAATTGACTACTTCCTTGTTAATTACCAAAATTTGCTTTGAAGACGAATTTATCCTAAATTAGTTAATGCTCCCTCTCGGGTTATAAAAATCGTGCCCAATTAAATCAATCCCTACTCTCGTGGTAATTGAATTTAAATCGAACCCTTTAAGTTTCGTGACAATTCGTGAACCCTCGAAGGACCGCTTTTAACTCTCGTGATTTAAGTCCTAAGTTTGATTCCTATAGATCCGATACCTAAGTTCACCGCTAAGTTCGTCCTTAGTGTATCTACGACACGCAAATAAGTGGCCACCGAATTTACGAGTAATTAAAACAATAAGGATCAAATCGAAGCAAAAATTGAAATTAACAAGAAATCAAAAATCAATTCATCACCATAAAAAAGTCTTGGGCATAGCCCCAATTCCTAGAAACAAGACTACTACTCAAGCATTGCCATGATTGTAGCAAGCTTGACTAAAAATAACATGAAGAGAAAATCCTAAGAGAAGAAGAAGAAGAAGAGAAATCCTGATTTTTTCTAAGGTAGCAGCCCCCAAAATGTACCCAGATTCGAGCCCTAGAGGGCTATTTATAATCTGGGGTAACTTGAATCCCAAGCCAACACAAAAACCAGATCAAATCAGTTTCTAATGATCCATATATTGCGCGTCATGGCTATGATGGCCATCACGGCCTGGCCGTGACGGATTCTGCCTTGAAGGTTGCCTCACTGATTGGTCTATCACGACCGTGACCACCATCACGGCCTGGCCTTGATCAATTCTGCCTGTGAGGGTCTGGCTCAGTTGACATGTCATGACCGTGATGGGCATCACGGCCTGGCCGTGACAGATTCTGACTTTTACATTCTTTCTTTTTAGCTCCACTTGATCATGGTCGTGATGGCCATCACGGCTAGGCCATGATCAGCTTTGTTTGCCTCACTTTCTTGTCTTCCAAGCTCCCATCTTCATGCCAGCTTCAACACAACTGATCCTGAGCAATTTAATCTTCGATTCCTGCACCCAAGCACCACAAAACCACCTTACTCGTTCTAAGGTAAAAACTAACAAATAATCAAATAAAATAAGCCTAAACTATATGGAAATGCATGCAAAATGTCATGAAAATATGAGGTGAAACCACACTCATCAAACTACCCCAAGCTTAAGATTTTGCTTGTCCTCAAGCAATAACTAAGGCCGGAAAGGATAATCAATCGAAGCATGGACAGTGAATCTAGAACCCGAGTAATGAATTCAAGTAACAGGCATATTCAATAAGAAACCAAGAGACAATCGATTTTAAGTCCAATTAGAAGCTTAGGTTCCCCAGACTCACATCTCTCACCAATTCGGGCACTCTTCTCACCTCACTCATATGTTTGAGGGTATGTGACAATTTGCTCAATTTCCTCAAGGAAGGTACCCTACCATAAGCTTGACTATCAACCAAATCTCTACTTTATTAATGAAAACACATAAGAATCAAGAGGTCTTTTATTTTGGTTGTAATGGGGCCATGAGATTAATTGTTAGGTAGGGATATCAAGAAAAGGAAAATTCTAGAAGGCTAAACAAAATCAAACAGTGCAAAGCATGACACCCTCTAAAATTCCTTTTTTGGGGGAGGGCTTTAGTTCAGTTTTCCACCTTTCTTTCTTTCTTCCGTTTTATTTTTTATTTCTCACTTTCTTTTTTTCATCCCCTTCTCCATTTTATTTATTTATTTGGAGAAGGGGAGATTTTCAACTTAGGAGAAATATTTTTCTAACTTTTTATCCCACAATTTATTCTTCAAACTACCTTTTTGCCCTTTTGCAATACTTTAGGAGGTGCCATACCAAGCATCGTTCATTAAAATAGATCAAGGTACCAAGAAAAGTATTTTATTCTTTTAGGCTCAAAATTGGGCAACTAAGGGGTAGCAATTAATCAGTCAAAGTTCAGAAGGCCAGAAAAAATACCTAGTGCCTCAATCATTTTCAAATATGTTTTCAAAAATTTTTAAGTTTCAAAATGGTTTCAAGTCAAGTTCTGGATGACACAATCCAAGAGGAATAAAACACTCGATCACAAGGAATGGGGTAGATTTAGTGAGTACCCCTTTTAGGCTCAAAATCTCACATTTAGTAGTTTAAAATCAATGAGAAACCTAAATCTGAGGAACCACATGCTAATTATTAACTATCAAAAGATTATCTAATGCATTTTTCATTTTTAGCCTATTACAAGAATACAAAAATTTGGTTCAAGGATCCACTGTCTTAATTCAATTAGCACAAAGTTTTTCACTATTGGAGGCATACCATAAGCCAGGGGCAATCTAATCATGTGATATATGCAAAACTAACCCTAAATGAATGCAACATGCAAGATTGCAAAAATGATACCCCTACCCCAAGCTTAAAAACTTACATTGTCCCCAATGTAAATAATTAAGTCGTAGGGAGGATAAAATAAAATAAAAAAAAGGAACAAAAATAACCCAATGAGGTGGTGGGTACTGGCTCAGATGCCAGTCATAGAGCTGCTGGATCATGACTCTCCGCTCTCGCTGCTCCTCCATGATGCGCTCCTGGTTCGCTAAGATAGTGTCGAATGTGGATACGAACCGTGCATAGGGATCATCGGAAGACGTACCTGCAGAGGAAGAAGATGGGTGCCCAGACGGCCTAGCCTGCGGTGGCGGGCGTAACGTCCTTTGTATCCTAATAGGTTGAGGCTCCTCTCCCACCGGCACTTTCCAATTTGCCGGATTTGTTACATCCAAAAGTGCGGGGTTAGGGAGAGGAATCGGGTGCCTACGCCTTGGGTGTTTCAGGCAGTACATATCATCCTCCTGGATGATCATCCCCATGGCCTCACAAGCCTGCAAGGAGATACGTGTCCGTCCTGGGGCTGCCTCAAAACCATCTAGATCAAAGTTGAAGTGATGGCATATTGTGGTGATCAAGCCACCAATGACAATAGTGCCACTCGAACTCTTGGTGACCTTTAAGAGGTGCCTAGCCAAAAATGACCCTGTGTTCACGTTGCTCTCAGGGTGGAGCATGGCCCATAGTATAAAGACCTCGTCCTGGCGGACGGATCCGTCACTCTCTCCACGGCCAAACAGGGTATTGGCTATGACCCTATGCATCTATTTGATACTTGGGTTAGCAAAGGCTGTGGACTTGGATGTCCGAGGGTCAAAACTCCTGCCTTCATAGTCAATTATGGACCAGAAACTATGTGCACTAAACCCTACGGGGTATCTTCTGTCACCCCCTACTGGTAAACCAAAAATCTCATTAAATTCAGCTAGGGTTAGTACGAAGTCCTTGTTGAAGAGACAGAATGTGATCCGTCCCTCTTGGCAATGCGACCCTTGGAGAATTTCTACATTCAGAGAGCTTAGGAACTCCAGAATAGGGCTAGCAAATGCAGGGTATCAAGTGCGAGCAAACTCGCTCCACCCTATGTTTTCTAACCTCCAAATGATGTCAACAGTCAGGCCTAGGGTGTCTATACATGCATCATCAAGATATTTCGTTTGGACTATCTTCCTATTATTCAAAGCATTCAATCTATCTTGTTGAGCATTATCCTTAAAAACAAACCCATACCCATGTTCATCAGTCTCAGAGTTAGAGGAGTCAGAGTCAGAGTAGTTACCTGGGTTCCTACTTCCTCTGGTGCGAGGGCGTGAGGCTTCGGTTGCCCTTTGACGTTTGCTTGCCATGATCCCAGAGCTCCAAAATCCATAATCCCCTTCACTATTTCTGAAATTCGGTTTGGTTAGGGTTTCAAAATTGGGACTTTTTTATTTTGCCCAAAATTGAAGGTTTTGACTAGTGGGTTTTGTTGGGTTAGGTCTAGGGAGCAAGGGAGTAGGGTTGGTTGGGTGTGGGTGTAATGGGGAGGTGATTTTTTGAGCTTCTTGGGTGAATAGTTATGGTGGAGGGTGTGAGAGGAAGAAGAAGAAGAAGAAGAGTGGGGGAAGAGGAGGATGGTGGGTTTGGGTTAAGGGGGAAGGTGCGTTGATGAATGTGATATGAGGGAAATGAGGAGTTGGGAGGAAGGGGAGAGGGTTTGGTGACTATGGAGGTGGAGAGAAAATGGAGAAGATGAAGAGAGTTGGGGGTGTGTTTGAGAAGAGGGGAGGACGCGTCTTAAAAAAACCTGAGTTAACAACGCGTCACGACCGTGATGGCCATCACGGCTAGGCCGTGACACGTTCTGTGTCATACACTTCAGTCTTTCACGAGTGTGATGCGTATCACAGCTGGCCCGTGATGGAATCTGTCCTGCTTCAGCTACCTATCACGGCCGTGACCATTATCACGGCCTGGCCATGATCCTTTCTGACCCTTCTTGGTCTTCACATCACGGCCGTGTTGGATATCACGGCCTGGCCGTGATGGACTCCGCTCTTCTGGGGCCTACTTGTCATGCCCGTGATGGAAATCACGGCTAGGCCGTGATGGGTTCTGACTTTTAGCTGTTGGTTCATCACGGCCTGGGCGTGATGTTTCTGACTTTCTTTTCCATTCCCTTTTCACTCTTCATGACTTCCTGACCTGAAAACACTTGACAAATCCATTAATTGATGATCTTTCTTCTCTAATTCTTCTCAATTATTAAAAAAAAAAACTTCAAAAACAAACTAATAAGGGAAATAAAACTTGGGTTGCCTCCCAAGAAGCGCTTATTTACGGTCCTAAGCTTGACCTTAGTCCTTTCAATCCTTCGATGTTGGATCGAGGAGGGAAATCGCAACCTCGTGCTCTAATGGATGTTCTCCAAGGTAGTGTTTCAGTCTCTATCCATTGACCTTGAATGCCCCACGTTCCTGGTTCCAAACCTCGACGGCATCATACGGGAACACTTTCATTACTTTAAATGGTCCGGACCATCTAGACTTGAGCTTTCCTGGGAATAACCGCAACCTCGAGTTGTAGAGTAGTACTAGTTCTCCTTCATGGAATTCTTTACGAAGGATATGCTTATCATGCCACTTCTTTGTTCTCTCCTTGTAAGATCGTGCGGACTCATAAGCATCCAGTCTTAGCTCATCAAGTTCCTGTAGTTGAAGGATTCTCTTTTCCCCAGCGGCTTTTATATCAAAGTTTAGCATCTTAATAGCCCACAAAGCCTTATGCTCAAGCTCGACTGGTAAGTGACATGGCTTACCATAAATAAGTCTAAAGGGGATCATCCCGATAGGAGTCTTGTAAGTCGTACGATAAGCCCAAAGAGCGTCATCAAGCTTTAAGGACCAATCCTTTTTTGAACCTGAAACAGTCTTTTCCAGAATGCTCTTTATCTCTCGATTGGAAACCTCGACTTGCCCACTTGTTTGAGGGTGGTAAGGTGTAGCAACCCTATGAGTGACTCCATATTTGAGTAGGAGTTTCTCAAAAAAATTTTCAATGAAGTACGATCCTCCATCACTAATGACTGCCCTTCGAATTCCAAACCTTGGAAAAATCACCTTCTTGAATAGTTTGATTACGGTTTTTGCATCACTTGTTGGGGAACGAATGGCTTCCACTCATTTAGAGACGTAGTCAACGGGTACAATAATGAACTTATTATTGCAAGAGGAAGGAAAGGGTCCCATGTAGTCAACTCCCCACACATCAAATATATCCACTTCTAGCATAGTGTTGAGTGGCATTCCATGCTTCTTAAAGATGGTCCCCGTTCTTTGACATGGATCACAAGCAAGCACGAACATTCGGGCATCTCTGAAAATATGAGGCCAATAGAAACCAGCTTGAAGCACCTTTGCTATTGTCTTCGAGGCACTAGTGTGTCCCCCGTAAGATGAGGAATGACAACAACTCAAGATACTTGGAACCTCGGCATCCGAAATACACCTTCTGTAAATGCTATCCGCACACTTACGGAAAATGTAAGGCTCATCCCACACGTAGTTCTTGAGATCGGAAAAGAACTTCTTCTTTTGTTGATAATTAAACTCCGGTGGTAGAATCCCACATACAAAATAATTCACGAAGTCCACATACCATGGAGCATTCTCTCCCAAGATGGCGAACAGTTGCTCATCAGGGAAAGAATCATCTATCGGCAAGTTGTCCTTCTCATGTTCCAATGGTTCAAGTCTGGATAAGTGGTCCGCAACCAAGTTCTCTGTCCCTTTCCGGTCCCGAATCTCCAAGTCAAATTCTTGTAGAAGGAGAATCCATCGGACGAGTCTTGGCTTTGCTTCGTTCTTAGTCATGAGGTGCTTTAGTGCGGAGTGGTCTGTGTACACTATGACTTTAGACCCCACAAGGTATGATCTGAATTTCTCGAATGCAAAGACAACCACAAGCAACTATTTCTCAGTTGTGTCATAATTCGCTTGAGCTCCATCTAGAGTTTTGCTTGCATAGTATATTGCATGGACCTTCTTGTCTACCCTCTATCCCAACACTGTTCCACGGCATAGTCACTAGCATCACACATTACTTCAAATGGCTCATTCCAATCCGGTGTTTGCAAAATGGGAGCGGTAGTCAAAGCTTCCTTCAACCTGTAAAATGCACTCAGACATTCCTCATTAAAATCAAATGGAACATCTTTCATTAAAAGGTTAGATAAGGGTTTAGAATTTTTTGAAAAATCTTTGATGAAACGCCGGTAAAACCCGGTGTGTCCCAAGAAACTTCTAACTCCTTTCACATTTATCGGCGGGGCAAATTTTCAGTAACATCTATTTTGGCCCTATCCACCTCAATACCTCTACCAGAAATCAAGTGCCCAAGCACTATACCTTCTTTTACCATAAAATGGCATTTCTCCCAATTCAATACCAAATTGGTTTCGTCACATCGCTACAAAATCTTAGACAAATTTGTTAAACAATCATCAAAGGTAGTTCCATAAACAGAAAAATCATCCATAAAAACCTCCACGATGTTTTCAATAAATTCAGAAAAAATTGCAGTCAGACATCTTTGAAAAGTAGCCAGTGCATTACATAGACCAAAAGGCATTCTTCTATATGCAAAAGTGCCATAGGGACAAGTAAACGTGGTCTTTTCTTGATCACTAGGATGTATAGGAATTTGATGAAAACCGGAATATCCATCCAAGTAACAAAAGTATGAATGCCTAGCCAACCTTTCAAGCATTTGATCGATAAATGGGAGAGGGAAATGATCTTTCCTTGTTGCCTTATTTAGCTTCCTATAATCGATGCACATTCTCCAACCGGTTACTGTCCTAGTAGGGATTAGTTCATTATTTTCATTTTGAATAACAGTCATCCCCCCTTTCTTAGGAACCACATGCACCGGACTAACCCATTCACTATCGGAGATTGGATAAATAACCCCTGCATCTAACAGCTTAAGCACTTCTTTCTTAACCACCTCTTTCATATTAGGGTTCAACCTGCATTGATGCTCAATGGATGGTTTATGCTCATCTTCCATTAAAATGTGATGCATGCAAAAAGAAGGATTTATGCCTTTAATATCATCAATTGTATATCCTATTACTTTTCTATGCATTCTAAGCTCCCTAAGCAATTTCTCAGTTTCCAACTCATTCAAGCTAGCGTTCACAATTACCGGATATGAAGAGTTAGGACCGAGAAATTCATACCTCAATGTGGAGGAAAGAGGTTTTAGTTCTACCTTAGGGGCTTCTTCATCTTTCGAATCCTTACTCTTTGGTGTCAACTCAAGTTTCTCTTTCTTTGTTTTGTTAGGAGGAATTTCTGGGCTAGCCTCCAGAAAGCGAGCATAATTCCTTACTTCTCCTCCACGAGCGTTTAAGTCTCCACCAATCAAACACATTTCTAATGGGTCATCAACACAAGCTTGTGTGGATTCTTCTTTCACCACTTGGTGCATTAAGTCAACCCTGCAACAAGAATCTTCAAAAGAATGGTGTTTAATACATTTAGCTAAATCAAATTCAACTTTATCATCACCCACAGTTAAAATCAATTTTCCATTTTTAACATCAATAATTGCTCCTGCGGTAGCCAAGAAAGGCCTACCAAGAATAATAGGGATTTGGTAATCCTCTTCCATTTCAAGTACCATAAAATCCGCAGGAATGAAAAATTTACCCACTCTGATATGAACATCCTCCAAGATGCCTAGAGGGAATTTGACGGACCGATCTGCCTATTGAAGGGAGATTGTTGTGGGTTTTAGTTCACCCATCTCCAACTTCTTGCAAACAGAGAGGGGCATAAGACTAACACTAGCCCCCAAATCACAAAGAGCTATATCAAAACTAGTGTTACCAATTAAGCAAGGAATAGAGAAACTACCTGGATCTTTCAATTTAGGAGGTAATTTATTTTGAATTAAAGCATTGCACTCCTCAGTTAAAGCCACTGTTTCATAGTCCTCTTGATTTCTCTTATTTGACAAGATATCCTTAAGAAATTTAGCATATGTCGGCATTTGTTGTAATGCCTCAGTGAAGGGTACATTAATGTACAATTTCTTAAGGGCCTCTAGAAATTTTCCAAATTGCTTATCTAACTTGGCCTTTGCCAACCTTTGAGGGAAAAGTATCGGAGGTTGGTAAGGTGGTGGAGGGACATACTTAGACACTTTTTCACTAGGCTCTTCCTCTCTTGAGGGTTGTGTCTTAGTAGGTTCCTCCTCCTCAACTACACTCTTGTTATCATCCTCTCCTGAGGGTTGTGGCTTAGTAGGTTCCTCCTACTCCTCAGCCTCGGGATTCTCAAGTTTCTTACCACTCCTTAGACTCACAACTTTACACTGTTCATTGTTTGGGTTCACCTCAGGTTGTCCAGGAAACTTGCCCGGTTGCCTCATCGAATTTCCCGCTTGTTGGGCAATTTGAGTCTCTAACATCTTGTTATGGATGGCTAAGTTATCTACCTTAGATGTTAGTTCTTTTATTGCCTCATTAACTGCCCTACCTTGTTGCCTAAATTCTTCATTCTGCTTAGTTTGAGTAGCAACAAAGTTTTCCATAAGAGACTCGAGTTTAGATTTTTGTACCTGAGGATACCCCGATGCGGGTTTCCTATTACCTTGCCCTTCTTGGAATTCGTGGTTCAACGTGTTGTTGTAGTTCCCGTAGGAAAGATAAGGATTATTCTTCCTCTGGTTGTAGGGATTTGGGGGAGCATAATTTGGTAGCTTCGGGTTCGTGTCATAGAAATTGCGACAAGAGTTCACCTGTTCCCCCGAAGCACCGGACTCAGGAGCGATACCATGTGGGTACTCCATTATGTCATGTCCCTGCATTCCACAAATCTCACAAACAACATTAGTAGCACCAATTGAACTCACATGAGCCTTTTCAAGCTTATCAAAGCATTTATTTAGTGAGTCGAATTTAGACATAATCAGATCGGTACTATTCATTTCGAACTTACCCCCCGAAAGTTTTTTTTGGGTTATTACCTCTTTCTGAACCCCATTGGTGATAGTTGGTGACCACGTTTTCAATGATGTTGAATGCTTCAGTCAGAGGTCTGTTCATAATGGCTCCACCAGCTGCGGAGTCAAGTGACACCTTTGATGAGTAATCCAGTCCGTTGTAGAAGGTATGCACTAACAACCACCTCTCGAGTCCATGATGTGGGCAAGACTCCAGCAATCCCTTGTAACGATCCCAAGCTTCGGATAAGCATTCTCCGTCCTTTTGGAAGAAGCCGGTGATCTGAGTCCGTAGGTAAGCAGTCTTGGATGGAGGGAAGAATTTCTCCAAGAATGCTTGCTCTAGTTAGTTCCAAGTTGACAATGTGATAGCAGGCACTTGTTTCAACCAAGCTTTCGCCTTTCCAGTCAGAGAGGAGGGGAATAACCTCAAGCGTATAGCATCGATCGGGGCACCTTGAATCCTGATTTCATCGGTGAATTCCAAGAATGTCTCCACATGATCAGTCGGGTCCTCCGAGGGTAATCCTCCAAACTGATGTTTCCTAATCATGCTAATTAACTGAGGCGGTATAGTGTAGTTCTCTACCTCAATCTCTGGCCTAGCAATCCCAGTTCCCAGACCCCTAGCATTTGGGGCTGCGTAGTCCTTCAGTGGTTTGGTATCCGGTAGATTCGTCATGAGTGGAATGAGAATCAACCTCTCTCTCTCCCTTTGTCTTTGTAGTCTCCTACGTCTATGAAAGGTCCTTTCGATCTCGGGGTCAACTTCAATAAGGTTTCCAAGACTTAGGGATCTTTGCATAAAAGAGAAAAATACCTATGGCAGAGAGATAGATACTCTATAAAAAAGAAAAAGAAATAAATAATAAAATAAAAATAAAAATAAAAAAAATGTCCAGAAAAATCAATTTAAAAATTAAATTGAGATTCAAGAAAACACAGTCCCCGACAACGGTGCCAAAAACTTGATGGTGACTCCGGCAAGTGTACCGGCTTCGTCGTCAAGTAGTAAAAAGAGATCGAACCACAGAGACCGTGATCTTAAATAACAATTAGTTGTTATATTGATTTCACTGAACTAGAATAGGATTTGGTTTTTGAAATCGAAATCAAGTAATAATCAAATTTAAAATTGCAATTAAACAAAATCGGAAAGCAATTCAAATAGGGATTTTTCAAATTCAAAAGGGATTCCCAGGAATTGGGATACCACAAAACTGCCTATGTTTCTAAATTGACTACTTCTTTGTTAATTACCAAAATTTGCTTTGAAGGCGAATTTATCCTAAATTAGTTAATGCTCCCTCTCGGGTTACAAAAACCATGCCCAATTAAATCAATCCCTACTCTCGTGGTAATTGAATTTAAATCGAACCCTTTAAGTTTCGTGACAATTCGTGAACCCTCGAAGGACCGCTTCTAACTCTCGTGATTTAAGTCCTAAGTTTGATTCCTATAGATCCGATACCTAAGTTCACTGCTAAGTTCGTCCTTAGTGTATCTACGACACACAAATAAGTAGCCACCGAATTTACGAGTAATTAAAACAATAGGGATTGAATCGAAGCAAAAATTGAAATTAACAAGAAATCAAAAATCAATTCATCACCATAAACAAGTCTTGGGCATAGCCCCAATTCCTAGAAACAAGACTACTACTCAAGCATTGCCATGATTGTAGCAAGCTTGACTAAAAATAACATGAAGAGAAAATCCTAAGAGAAGAGAAGAAGAAGAAGAGAAATCCTGATTTTTTTCTAAGGTAGCAGCCCCCAAAAAGTACTCAGATTCGAGCCCTATAGGGCTATTTATAATCTGGGGTAACTTGAATCCCAAGCCAACACAAAAACCATATCAAATCAGTTTCTAATGATCCATAGATTGCTCGTCACGGTCGTGACGGATTCTGCCTTGAAGGTTGCCTCACTGATTGGTCTGTCACGGCCGTGACCACCATCACGGCCTGGCCGTGATCAATTCTTCCTGTGAGGGTCTGGCTCTGTTGACATGGCACGACCGTGATGGGCATCACGGCCTGGCCGTGACAGATTCTGACTTTTCCATTCTTTCTTTTTAGCTCCACTTGATCATGGTCGTGATGGCCATCATGGCTAGGCCGTGATCAGCTTTGTTTGCCTCACTTTCTTGTCTTCCAAGCTCCCATCTTCATGCCAGCTTCAACACAACTGATCCTGAGCAATTTAATCTTCGATTCCTGCACACAAGCACCACAAAACCACCTTACTCGTTCCAAGGTAAAAACTAACAAATAATCAAATAAAATAAGCCTAAACTATATGGAAATGCATGCAAAATGTCATGGAAATATGAGGTGAAATCACACTCATCAAAAAGCAAAGCAATTGATTGAGAAATTAAAAGTGCAAGATCAAAGAAAGATCATCCAAGACCAAGAGAAGAACTTCAAGGGTATATAGCTTAAGTTTGGTCTTAGGATTATTTGTAAGACTCAAATGTAGGGTTGGCTATTAAAATTGAATTAACTAAAAATTGTTTTTAGAATTGAAAATGGACTTAAGGTTTTTCAAATAATTGGAAAAATGTTTTTCATAAGTGTTAGAATATTCCTTGGTTTGAAAAATATCATTTTTTTTATAAAAGAACAGCTCGTAATTGAATTACCAGAACTCCTATAATCTATTACCACTTTCTGGAAAAATCAATATTTAAAAGTATCAGTGGTAATCGATTACCAGACTCCCGTAATCGATTACCAGCTTTCTAGAAAGCTCAGTATTTCAAACTGACAGCTCGTAATCGATTACCTGTCGCGAAAAAGTGATTTCTCGTGTAGAAAATGCGTGACAGCTGTGCAAAATGGCTATATTTTGAAACCCCACTATAAATACTCTGTAGTAGCCCGAAAAACTCTAGGTTTTCACTCTTATAACACTTGAACATCATCTCTAACCTCAAGATTCAATCTTTCACTCTTGAAATCAAGATTTGAGCTAATCCTACACCAGAGTCATAGTGCTTCAACTTGTATTGATTCAACCTTTTAAGGTATTCTTCTTTGTAATCATTTATTGCTTGATTTGTGTTGGTTAAAGAGAGTGAGGAATCTCTCTAGTTTGATTTGTAACAAGGGTGAGGTATCCCTTGAGTAGATTTGGAGAATCTAGCCCAAAGGTGAGGTATCCCAAGTGAAGATGGCTCTTTGTAAAAGGGTGGGGAATCCCTTTAGAAGTAGAAGGTGAGGTATCTTTCTTGTATTGAGGCTCTTGCACGAGGTGGGGTGTCCGAGTGGAGAGTGCTCTACGTGTTGTAAAATTTGAATTGATTATTAGTGGAAAATACTCACAAATGTATTGTGGGGACTAGATGTAGGTCACTCAAGGGAGTGATTGAACCAGTATAAATTGATTGTGTGATTTCCTCTTCCTTTATCTTTTTACAATTTCTCAAAAATTAGTCTAGGTCACAAAAAGGGGACGAAAATTTTATAAACCCAATTCACCCCCCCCCCCCCCCCCCCTTTCTTGGGTTATGGTTGCCACGACCAACAACAGACCCATCTTTGGTGACCATCACCCTCACCATCTCCGACGACCGTCACCCCCACCATCTCCGGCGACCTTCCACCATCAACACCACTTTCATAACCACCCTCGCAACCATCACAACCTCAGATCCAAAATCAAAGCAAAGAAACTCATGAAATTAAAAATCAAAACACCCACAGATGCAGAAGAATCTCGACAGATCTGTCGTCCCTAGCTAACCAGAACCACCGCTGTCCTGGGTGGGGTGGGTGCGAACTTGAGAACCAGTTTTTTCGCTGTTGCCGCCGTTGTCCGGGGTTCGAACCTGAAAGCCCAGTGCTCTGTCGAGCTTGTTAAGGAGGATGGAAATAGGTCTGAGAAAGAAGACAACTAGCTTTTGGTGTTCCTTCACACCTGCACAACATCGGAACAGAGGTGAAGATGGCGGAGCTAGGGTGTTGACGATGGTGAAGATGGAGGAGCTGGAGTGTTGTTGAAATGCTGTTAAGGATTGGTTTGGGGATGAGGGATGAGGGTTAATTTAGTAAATGTATTTTTAAATTTTTGTATAATTAGCCCATATACAATAGTAGAGGAAAATAAATACCTGTATACCTTTGACCACTTAAAGACAAATTGTAAAAGTAGGTTACACATTGGCATAACTATTGGTCTACAGTTGTTGGTCAACAAGGAGTAAGCTTGCTCCAACTTATGTGATGGAGCAAGGTAGAAGGCACCTTTATATTTAACTAGATTTTTTAACCGTGTTAAAGGATAGGATCATGACAAATAAATAGTTGATTGTTGTAATTGATAGAGGATTATTAGAGAATTATTTGTTTCCTATTTTGTACATGTCTGTACTACAAAAAAAACCTATTTAGTGACCGAAGATTTCGATCACTAAACATGATAATTCGGTTGCTATATTATGTAGCGACCGAATTAGCAACCGAATTAAGGGGTAGTAGAAACCCTGGTGGCTAAATGTTGAGCGACCGAATTTGTATTTCAGTCGCAAATTTGCGACCGATATTTCGGTCACAAAATTATATATTTCGGTCGCCGTATAGTTGGTCGCATGCTCACATAACCGAATTTGGTGACTGATATTCGGTCGCTATTTTGGTCGCAAATTTTGAATTTTTTTTTATAAAATTTTCCTGTAACTTAATCATACCGACCAAATTTTGTTTTTCAACTATTACCCCATTGATTTTTAATTTCTGATATAAACAAAATACACCAATATTTTTTTTTGAATAAATAGAAAACGTAAATATGATGTACTAACGATCCAAAACACCACAGCCAATATGATCAAGAAAACACATACATTAATTAACGCAAGTTTAATAATTGTTTATAAAAAAAAAGGTTTAATAATGTACTAATTATCGATCAAAACATACAAACACACCACAGTCAATAAATACTAATCAAAATATCAAAACTCATCAATCTTCCAAAGGGATGAACATGTAGAAGCGAGAACCCCCAAGGTACTTAAACTTTGCCAATACACCAGTGGACAACAAATACAGCTCCCTGATACCATTTGTGTCTGTTGCAAAATATGGGCGATCCTCATGGATTACTATATTCCCATTGAACAGATTTCCGTATTTGTCTTCAATAGTCACAACACGCGGTATTTCTTTTCCCCAACGACGGTAGAATGATCGTGGGATTGAAATCAAATCTTGCAAATACACAAGAACAATTTAGTATTGATTAGTTTATGCCTTAACCATCATTACGTGAATCCGATCGTTATTCTTAAGTTGATAAGATACTGTACCTGATATAAATGGATGACTGTCTCAAAACATTTAGTCGGATCCATTTTCTGATAAAACGATAAGGAAAACAAGTCATATGTCTAAACTTCACCAAGTGATAATAAGAAAAGATGGAAAGATCCATGTAGCATACTAGCATGTTAAAATAGAACAAAGAAATGCACCTTCACATGCAACTTTACAGATTAGCAAACATAGTAGTTTTCAGGAAAGCAGATGCTTTTACGTCGTTTTGAAGGATGGTCATAGGGAGGACTTTTCCTACTGGAAATGCCTAGATAACCTAGTAAGGATGGTCATCAACAACTATTTCTAGAAAGCTCCATTGCCTAGTGAAACAAATGAGTAGAAAACCAGAGTTGCTTTCATAATATTGTGTACAGAGCTGCTTTCTAATGTGAATAATGTTTGAATGATGACGGCACGTCATGTGCCTGGCAAATTGTGCCCCACCCTTCATTTTATCTAACCCTATACTTAATCCTTCATTATCTAAGACCTTGGCCTTAAGGCAGAATTAAATAAAAACCTCATACTTCAAGAATCCTCAAGCACATCCAAAATATTGAATGAGCATGCTTGCCCTAACAAGTAACACATAATTGTCAAACACATGCATAACTTCTAAATTAGCAACACACAACAAGCATCCCGCCTTTTTGACAGGATCACATCCTATTGAGCTCTGCTCTCCACTAATGGCAATCAAGGCATAGAATTGACACATCCATCCTATTGAGCTCCGCTCTCCACTAACAAACAACATATAAAGTTTACAACCACATGCATCAATTTTAATCTACCAGCACACAACCAGTATCCTATTGAGCTCAGCTCTCCACTAACAAACAACATATTCAATTGCAACCACATGCATCATTTCTAATCTACCAGCACACAACCAGAATCCTATTGAGCTCAGCTCTTCACTAACAATCAACAAATCAATTCAAAGTCTTCAAGCACCACTAGCAACAAAGAAAAAGATAGAGTATTTGACCTACCTCAACTCCAAGCAAATAGTGAAAACAGGTGACGACTAGTGCGGTTGTCAATCGACAAAGAAAACTGTACGAAAAAATAATAACATCATCAAAGGCTCTTGTGATAAAAGTATAAACTTGGAAATCATTAACCTACTTGCACACTTGCCATTCATGAAAGTATAAACAAAACATTCTCATTACATATCAGATATCTACTCGTGGCTGTACATGCTAATGTAATGGGAAGTAATATCTACTAGCTAAGCTTAGGAAAATGTAAGAGCTAAACTATTATTGAAAAATACTAATTTCATTCATCATCTTTCTTCTCTATTATTCATTTATCAGATATCTACATATATATAGCACCACAGGCATAACGAAAAAACAAGCCTAATCAAGAAGTTCATATATGCAACTGAATCTAATAACAAATGCAAAATAGAATTGGTGACTAGTGTAGTGACTCATCATAACAGAAAACCTGCAAAACCTGCAAACAGAGCCTGCAAACCGAATCAAACCTACAAAGAGAGAGAGACAGAGGGGGAGAGAGACGTGAGTGAGAGAGAGAAGGAGAGAAGGAGAGGGAGAGAGAGACGCGAGTGAGAGAGAGAAGGAGAGGGAGAGAGAGACGTATGCTTATCGTGTGGAGGAGGTAGTGGCCGGAGATGAGCTGGAGGAGGTGGTGACCGGAGCTCCCGAGTGAGGAAGAAGGAGAGAAACGGTGAGAGAGAAGGAGAGATTCGGGCGAGTGAGGAAGAAAGGGGGCTGCACTGGTTTTAGGGATTTCATTTTTAGCGACCGAATTATTCGGTCACTAAATCGGTCTCTAAATGGGTTAATTTGAAATTTGAATTCATAAATTTAGCGACCGATTTAAAATCTGGTCGCTAACACGCTCTATTTTAATTTTTTTGCGCGCCGTTTAGCGACCGATTTAATATCGGTCGCAAAGATAGATAAAATTTAACCGTTGCATTTAACTCGGTCGCCATTTCGGTCGCTAAAAAGTCAGCAATTTTTGGCTTTTACTTTACTTTATTTTGCGACCGAAATAGAGACCGATAACTCTGCTACGCTCTATTTCGGTCGCTATTTCGATCGCAGTATCAACTCTAATTAGTGTTTGATTCAGATCCTACAATCGGTCGCCATTTCGGTCGCAAACAGCAACCAACAAATTCGGTCACTATTTTCGATCGCTAAATGACCTTTTTTTGTAGTCGTATCCTAGGGATTTTGATAGGATTCCTTCTCTGTAACACTTGTATAAAGAGGTGTTTTGTGATTATGATAATAATATATAGATTAATTCCATAATACATGGTTTCTTGATGGTACCAAAGAGTTGATCTGGGAAAATCAATGATACACAAACCCTAGCCTAGGTAGTCATGGATGGTGATAAAGAAACAACCAAACCAGGTGACGCTTAAGCAACAAAATCAGGCATGACTACCATTCCTAAATGGGAACAACCCAATCATCCCCTTTATCTCCACCATTCAGACCAACCAGGCACAATTCTTGTGCCACAGCCTCTGGTGGAAGACAACTACAATACATGGGTTCAATCCATGGGCAGGATCTTGACGGTCAAAAACAAAATCGGTCTCGTTGATGGATTGATCTCGAAGCCGGAGGAGGACAATCCCGATGAACTTTTGCAATGGACCCGCTGTCTAATTTGGTCAAGACATGGCTATTGGGATCTATGTCAAAAGAAATTGCTGGAAGCGTTATCAGCTGCGAAGATGCACGTAGCATGTGGCTTGAGTTGCAGGAGTGTTTTTCTCATGTGAGCATTGTTCAAATCTTTCATGTGGAAAATGAGATTCACAACTGTGTATAAGATAGCATGACTGTGAGTTCATACTTCACAAAATCGAAAGGACTTTGGGATGTACAAGACAAACTTTGTTCAATCCCTGCCTGCAATTGTGGAGCAACAAAGGGACTCAACTCATACCTGGATACCAAGAAAACCATGAAGTTTCTCATGGGATTGAATGATTCTTTCGCTACAGTTCGCAGCAACACCTTGCTATTAGACCCGCTGCCAACGGTAAACAAAGCCTATGCACTGGTCTTGCACCATGAAAAACAGATGGAGGTCTCAAATGGTAAGGTCACAGCACCAACCGAGGCTGGTGTTTTTGCAGTGAAGAAACAGACCGTGAATCAGATTCATAAAAGGGTGGTCTCAAATTCAAGAAGTGCAACAAAACTAACCACAACACTGAAAATTGTAGAGCCCATCAGAAATGCACTTACTGTGGTTGGAAAGGACATTTGTACGAATTCTACCGCAAAAGAAAAACTACTGAGGGAGAATCTAGCCGATCCAAAGGCAATCAAGTCACAACTTTCATACAAGACAAAAAAGGACATGGCATCAAATTTCCCTTTCTCTCAAGAAGAATGCAGACAGATCCTGAACATGTTGAACAAAAATAAGGACAAGATCTTTGTAGCCAATCAAGTTGGTAACAATTCAAATTTTGATGAGCTCTCAGGTAAAGCTTTTTCATTTAGTCAAAATGGAAGGAAAAATATTTGGATCTTGGATAGTGGTGCTACTAACCACATTGTTTGTAGTCCCAACCTCCTCACTTATTCAAAACCTGTTAAGAATCATACTGTTGAGTTACCAAATGGTTCATCAGCACAGGTCACACATGTTGGCAATATTGTTTTCTCTCCCAATTTTATCCTTGATAACATCTTGTGTGTACCATCTTTTCACTTAAATTTAATTTCCATTAGCAATCTAGCCTTGGATTCATTCTATACTACAGTTTTTCTCAAACAATTTTGTGTCATACAGGACCTACGACCGGGGAAGATGATTAGGACGGGGATTGAGCAGGGGGGCTTTACTATCTCAACCAAGCAGAGAAAGGATCCTGTAATTCAGTTCAAACCATAGCTCCTGGACTTTGGCATCAACGGTATGACATCCTTCCCACAAAATATTCATGTTATTTCCTTTTTCCAATAACAAGTTTTGTGAACAAGACAAATGTCTAATTTGCCCATTGGCCAAACAAACTTGATTACCATTTTCAAGAGTTCTATTACTAGTCAATTGCTTTGATTTAATACATGTTGATATTTGGGGTGGCTATCACGTTCCTTCACTTTCAAGAGCAAAATATTTCCTGACTATTGTTGATGATCACACAAGAAGCACATGGCCATGGTTTATTTGATGAAACAAAAATCAGACACAAGGAACATCCTGGTCAAGTTTGTTAACATGGTTGAAAAACAATTCAATGCCAATGTCAAAATTGTTCGTAGTGGCAATGGTCCAGAATTTAAAATTGAAAATTTTTATGCCATGAAAGGGATCGTTCATCAAACTAGTTGTGTCAACATACCCCAACAAAATGGTGTCGTTGAACGCAAACATAGACATTTACTCAATGTTGACCGTGCTTTGCTTTTCCAAAGTGGTCTTCCAAAACAGTTTTGGGGGGATGCTATACTCATTGCAGCTTACCTCATCGCACACCCACACCACTCCTTCAAGGTCAAACACCATATGAAAAATTACTCAACAAACCACCCAATTATTCTCACCTAAGAGTCTTTGGTTGTTTGTATTTCGTATCTACACACCCTACCAAGCCCACCAAATTTGACGCTCGTGCCACTTGTTGCATGTCTCTTGGATACCCTCATGGCCAAAAAGGAAATCATGTGTTTGATATTCGTCTTCGAAAGGTCTTTGTCTCACGCGATGTTCTTTTCTACGAGGATCTATTTCCTTTTAAACCACCAAATAACTCCGCTGCCACACCATCACCATACCATTCCACCTTAACCTATCCTTTTCTTCACCCGGACACCACCAACATTGTCCCACCTTCACCAACTACTACTATGAACAACCCTCAAACCCCACAATCTTCCACCTTACCACTCTCTTTAGACCCGGACCCTTCATCACCTCCCATGATTGAGCCATCCCTTGACACGATATCTCACCCTTATCCCTCTAAAATTCTGGAAAACCAGAACAGCCCCTCCAATCCCACAATGGTTGTCAAAACCACACCTCCACCACCACCACCTAAACACTCCACTAGACCTACCAAAATACCAACTTTTTTACAGGATTTTCATGTTGAGGCAGCCCTCCCATCCAGGACCGTTCCTTCATCTTCAACGAACGTGGTGACAACCTAAGGTACTTCCTATCCTCTTTCCAATTTTTTATCGTATGATCATCTTTCCCAAAGTCACAAAGCTTTCACTACTCACCTTACTCTTCACAAAGAACCTAAGAAGGCGTGACGCCATGGTTCATGAAATCCAAGCCCTCCAAGCCAACAATACATGGAGTCTTGTCCCTCCACCAGCTCACAAGAAGCCTATCGGATGCATATGGGTTTACAAAATCAAGCTCAATCCCGACGGCACTGTTGAGCATTACAAAGCTCGCTTGGTTGCAAAAGGCTGTAGTCAAATTGAAGGTGTTGATTTCCAAGAGACTTTTGTCCCCGTTGCTAAACTCACAACAGTCCAAGTTCTCCTTAGTGTTGCAGCCATACATGGATGGCACTTGCACCAACTTGATGTTAATAACACCTTCTTACATGGAGACCTCTATGAAGATGTCTACATATCCATCCCTCCCGGTTTCGAATGAAAGGGGGAGAATCGTGGTTGCAATCTACATTAGTCAATTTATGGATTAAAACAGGCATCACGACAATGGTTCTTAAAATTGTCTACTGCCCTCAAAGTGACTGGATTTCAGTGGCCATGGTCAGATTATTCATTGTTCGTTCGAAATCGTGCTAGTAGCTTTATCGCACTATTAGTTTATTTTGATGATGTGATACTTGCAGGGAATGATTTGCAGGATATTGCAAACACCAAACGGTTCCTTTCAAATCATTTCAAATCGAAGGAAATGGGGCCACTTAAATATTTCTTGGGGATAGAGGTTGCACGATCAAAACAAGGAATCACATTGTGTCAAAGAAAATATGTCTTGGAAATCCTAGAAGATGCAGGACTTCTAGGTGCCAAGCCATCACGGTTTCCTGTTGAGCATAATCTTTCACTCACACAAACCAGTGGAGAGTTGCTAACTGATCCAACTCCATATAGGCACCTTGTGAGTCGACTAATTTATCTCACCATCACAAGGCCATATCTTGTTTATGCTATCCATATACTGAGTCAATTCATAGATAAGACTAGACAACCTCATCTTGAAGCTGCACACAAAGTTCTCATATATATCAAGCAAGCACCTGGTCAGGGAATTTTGTTACCATCTACAGGTTCACTTGAACTACGTGCATTTTGTGATGCAGATTGGGCTCGGTGCAAGGTTACAAGAAGGTCAGTAACAGGTTATTGTATTTTGCTTGGTCAAGCACCAATCTCTTGGAAAACTAAGAAGCAACATATTGTGTCACGTTCAAGCGCAGAGGCGGAATATCGTTCCATGGCCACTACTTGTTGTGAGATTACTTGGTTGAAAAATATATTGAAAGACTTGAAAGTGACTCACACACAACCCGTTACATTGTTTTGCGACAACCAGACTGCCACACATATTGCTTAAAATCCGGTATTTCATGAACGGACGAAGCACATAGAGATTGATTGTCATTTGGTACATGAGAAGATTCAAAGAGGATTAGTGAGGACGGCTTATATTCGGACTACGAACCAACCAGCTGATTTATTCACCAAACCGTTGAGTTCGACACTGTTTGAGATGTTACTCAGCAAGTTTAGTGTCATTAACATACACTCCAACTTGAGAGGGAGTGTTAAAGGAAAGGATCATGACAAATAAATAGTTGATTATTGTAATTGATAGAGGATTATTAGAGAATTATTTGTTTCCTATTTTGTACATGTTTGTACTCAATCCTAGGGATTTTGATAGGATTTCTTCTCTGTAACACTTGTATAAAGAGGTGTTTTGTGATTATTATAATAATATATATAATAATTCCATAATACATGGTTTCTTGAAACCGTGCGATGTACGGAAGAATTATGTGTAAGAAAAATATTTTAGATTATTCTGAAAGAATATTGATACTTAAATATAAAAAATAATAAATTAAAATTGCAACAAATAAGTATTGGTGTAGTAGATGGAGAACAAATAAATAGATGAAAAACTGAATAAAATTACTATTATTTCATTATAAGGAAGTATTTTATAAAATTTGGCATTTTTTACTGATAGACAAAAATGATGTGTAAGGGCTAATATTTCATAATATTTTGAAATAATATCCATACTTAAATATAGAAAAAAAATAGATTATAAAAATAATAATAATCACAAATGTTTGTATTAACTGTAGCACTAACATTAGATTAAAAAAAAGTATTTTTAAGCTCGTAATAACACCTATATGTATTTTTAAAAGCGTGCGCGTGCACACACACACATATATATATAAAGACAACAGTTTCATTTTTACTTTTATATATGAAGATAAGGAAGTATTTTATAAAATTTGGCTTTATTTACTGATAGACAAAAATGATGTGTGAGGGCTAAGATTTCATAATATTTTGAAATAATATTCATACTTAAATGTAGAAAAAAATAGATTATAAAAATAATAATAATTACAAATGTTTGTATTAACTCTAGCACTAAAATTAGATAAAAAAAAAGTATTTTTAAGCTTGTGATAACATCTATATGTATTTTTAAGAACGTGCGCGCATGCACACATAAATATATATATAAATAAAGACAGCAGTTTCACTATTACTTTTATATATAAAGATAAGAGCTGAGTTTATAAAATAAAAAAAACAGATAAGAGATGATATTTTGGCAGACTATTTATGCTGAGAAAAATGTTGTAAGTAATTACTATTTAATGATATTAAACATTTTCTCGTAGTTGTTATTTGACTAAATTGCCTACAATTTCGGAGGAAAAATAAGACAACATTTTCACTTCTACTATTATAAGATATATATAAAGATTTTTTATGTAATTACTATTTAATTATATTAAACATTTTCTCGTAGTTGTTATTTTACTAAATTCCCCACAGTTTTGAGGGAAATAAGACAACAATTTCCTTCTACTTTTGTATTTAAAGATAATTTGTGCTGCAAAAAAAGATTATAAGTAATTACTATTTAATGATATTAAAGATTTTCTCGTGGTTGTTATTTTACTAAATTGCCCACAGTTTTGAGGGAAATAAGACAGCAGTTTCAATTCTACTTTTATACATAAAGATATAAAGATTCTTGTAGTTGTTATTTTACTAAATTGCCACAATTTTGGGAGGAAAATAAGGCAACAGTTTCACTTCTACTTTTAAATATAAATATATATAAATATTTTTTGTGCTGCAAAAAAGGTTCTATGTAATTACTATTTAATGATATTAAAAAATTCCTCGTAGCTGTTATTTTACCAAATTGCTCACAGTTTTGAGGGGAAAATAAGACAAGTTTTATTTCTACTTTTATATATAAAGATTTTTTGTGCTGCAAAAAAGGTTATATGTAATTACTATTTAATGATATTAAGCATTTTCTCGTAGTTGTTATTTTACTAAATTGCCCACAGTTTTGGGGAAAATAAGACAACAGTTTCACTTATACTTTTGTATATAAAGATAATGTGTGCTGAAAAAAAAAAAGGTTATAAGTAATTACTATTTAATAATATTAAACATTTTCTCATGGTTGTTATTTTATTAAATTACCCATATTTTTGGAGGGAAATAAGATAGTAGTTTCACTTCTACTTTTATATATAAAGATCTATATAGATCTTACTTTTTTTTTAAAACTCGATATAGATTTTAATTATTTAGTAAACAAATCAGACTTACGGGTGTATCGGATTAATATTTTGAAAGATTTTAAAAGACTATTTCATCATAAAAAGGTCTTGAGGTATTCGATTAAGAATTTTAAGTAGTCTAAAAAAATCTTGTGATATTCAATCAAGACTATCAGGATTTTTTAGAGAGAGAATCCAAATCCGGTGACATTCAATCAATACTTTTTATAAGTAATAAAAAGTCTCGTGTTATTAAAAAATTATGATTTCGATGGATTAATTTTTAGGGTGGATTTTGTGAGACTTTTTAGAGAAAAATATAAGTAGCAAACTCATCTCAAAATTCCACTCAAAACCCTTATGGTGTGTTTGGATGAGAAAATTTAAGAGGGTAATGTATTTTTATAGGGTAATTAGAATTCACCAATGTAAAAAATACAGTAAAAATATCGTAAGACTTTTCTACCTTCTTTTTTCTTTTTCTTTGTTGGGCGGCATTAAATCCTAAACCCTAACTATTAAGTAGGTCTCTGAACTATTTGAGAATTTTCAAATAGGTCCCTATACTAAAAAAATTTGTAACTGGGTCCCCGAACTTTTATAAATTTTTTAATTGGGTTCCTGAACTAAAAAAATTTATAATTGGCTCCCTGAACTTATATAAAATTTTCAATTGAGTCCCTAGGATAGGGTTCCCTGAAGAGGTCATTAAGTTTACTAACGTGAAACGTGACCTGGAATTCCCTCCAAATTTGTATTTAGGGTTGGAATAGACCAAAATATTGAAAGAGAAAACCAAAACGTGACCTGCGATTGCTTCTCCTCCATCTGAATAAATAGTTCATTTCTTCCTCGATTTTTGTTTCACGATTGCATATCCCTCCCTCGTTCATCCAAAATAGTTACCACACTTGCAGCTTACTACATCTCGTTTCATCTTGTTACATCTTGCTGCATTTTATTGTGACAATGTCTCAAGGTTCATCTTCCACCCAAATCACTCATAAATGGTTGATATGATTATCCAGTTCGGATGAAATCAATAATATTCCGTCAAATTCAACATATCACTAACGAATTTTATACTTTAGGGACCCCATCGAAAATTTTATAAATCCAGGGACCCAATTAAAAACTTTTTTATTTCAGAGATCCAATTAAAAACTTTATAAAAGTTTGGAGACCCAATTACAATTTAGGGACCTACTCAATAGTGAAACCTTTCTTCTTTCTCCTCGCTGCTGCGGAACAAATATTTTGCTGAAAAGCTTCTCTTTGATTGTTACGTGTTATGCTTTTAATGACAGTCCATTATGTGCTGTACAGCTTGTTTGAAATTTCTGCTTCTATTTGGTACTTCTATCCACCATTTTTATTTGATAACCAACAAGACTCGTGATTTTATTTCATCCGTTAAACTGAAGGATGGAATTATAGGAAGTGAACTGTATGATATGAATAAACCATGAGATGGAAATGATCGAATTCGTTAAATAGGGAAGCCAGCAAGCTATGTAGAGATCATTGCTAAATATTTTTGTGGTAGACATTTCTATCCACCATCTCTGTTCAAAATAGAGGATGGCTAGTTCAAAATATGCGAAGCTATTTCACACCTCTGGTCATTGGCACTTATGGTTTCTCACATTGTTTTATGTGGCTTAGATTAGAAGCTTTGGTGTGGGGTTCTGTAGTGTTTTGGTTTTGTGTTGGGCTTATTTGTTGGCATATTTTTCATTCTATATGGATTAAGGTATCCTTATATTGTTTTAATAATATTTTTTTTGCTTATAAAAAAAATAGATGAGGATATGGATGACAATAATCTAGATGATCAAGAAATAGATGAAGAATTTCATGAAACCAAGTACACATCTCTGATGGCAATTTATGCATTAATGCATGTGCTAAACCAATTTGTGATTATGATGCTTGGTGAACATATTGAACGTCAATGACGAACAAGTAGCATTGGATATGACTATATATATATATATATATATATAGCATTGGATAATGATCTGGTAGTCGTTTCAAATCTCATAAATCCATGAAGTCTTTTCTTTTCAAATCTTATAAATTCCTATGATATAAATCCTTTAAAATCCAAATTACAAAATCTTGATCATATATAAAAGTCTTTTAAAAAAAACTTATAAAATCAATGAATTTCTAATAATCTTTTAAAATCCACAACACTTTTTTCTTTTAAAATAGTCTTTTAAAATCCTGATGGACTAAGTTTTTTAACATGTCTATTGAGTAAACTTGAACTTTTTAAAAAAGTCTATCTAACTTATCAAGTTAGCCTATTTATTTATTTAAATAAGCATGTATAATATTTACATAATTTATTAATCAAATATTAGTATAATATATTTTCTTTTCAAAAAATTAGTATAATATATTTATTTTATATAAAATCTAATAATTTTATTAAAGGTTATATCTATTTAGAAATTAAAATATTTAAGTTTTTTGTTTTATCTGAAAGCCTTCATATAATTTATGAGTTTAATTTCTATGTATCTTCAGTATAAATGATTTTTACACTGACATCCAATAACATATCTTAACAAATCAGTATTATTGTTATTTCCATGTCTCTTAATTATTAAAATTAAAAAACACACATATCAAGATGTTAGCGGATATCGGTGTAAAACTTTTTACACTAATAGTATATATTACTTTAAATCATAATTTATACATTTGTAATTTTTTGTCTATAATAAAACTGCTTTGAAGTGGGCTCACAAGATCTTACTTGCAAAAGCAATCTGTAACCGAACCCTTTACCTTAGTAATAATTTAATACACCATATTACATAGAGGGAAGTATTTGATTGTCTTGGGATAATCAACTTTTGGAATTAAGATCACTTAGTCTATGTTTGTGGGTGTTTTTAGGGAAAGAGAAGGAAATAAGAGGTTAATTTTCTCTCATCTTATTTGTGAGTTCTATTAATTGGAGGAAAATATTGTGAGGTATTTTAATTAATCCATCATTCTCCTCCTCAACCCAATTTTTTCATTTCATTCCCAACAATGCGAAGGATATACTTTCCTTATCCTCCACTCCAAACTCACAAATAGGGCATTAGGGTATGTTTGGACTTGGATTGGTGGAAGGTGATGAAACATAGAAGGGAATGACATAGTGTTCCATCGTTTAAATTACATAAAAGAGAATGGAAAGGGATGAAATCAATAGAACACATTCCACCCAATTTCATCACTTACCCTCATTTCCCCCTCCCAATTCGGGGAATGGGGTGGAACAAAAGATCACACCTTCATAAAATTATCAAATTATCATTATATCCCGCACAATCATCACATTCTGATCTGTTACTCACAGCTACTCACTCAGTGCTAAGCAATTACTAAACCCATCTTCCTCAACAAGCTCTGTTCACGCTACTCACAATAAGTAGCAGAAATTGTTGGAGGAGGACACATACAATCGTGGTTTTTCTGCCGCAATTGCATTAATTTCCATATGACGAGATTCCTTTGCTTCTTCATTTCTTTGCAGTTATGAAACAACAGCAAGGTAAATCCTTTTACTTTCCAAAATACCATTATTTCAAAACAACTCAGTAATGTTTTTTTTTTTCTTGTAAAAGAAAAAATCAGTGGGTGAATTATTTTGATATATATTGACAGAGCATAAAATAATTTTTCAAAATCTAATGGAGGAAATGATAAGGTTATGGTGAGGCAAGAGATGGTTACGGTGTTGATGACATGTTATGGTTAGTATTTTTAGAAAAGGGCAATATAATAATAAAAAATATATAACTCTTTCCATTCCATTCACTTTTCAAATAGTGATTCCAAACAATTGAATGGAATTTTTATTCTATTCTCGTTCGTTCTGTTTCATTATGTTCCATTAAGGTTTCATAAATTTTGGGATCAAAGTGATCATATGGCATCCTTAAACCAATCATTCCCAGCAACATCCCATTAGGTCCGGAAAAAATGGGTTGAAACTAACGGTGAGAATAGATTAGGTTGAGCTAGGTCCTGATATAGGCTTGAGCCTAACCTATGTTCTCAAAGTTTGAACCTGACCTGTTAGCTTGATATAGACCAATTTTTAAGGTCTGAACCGATTTACTTCAAAAGCTGGCCTAACCTGAAAGTTTATTTAAAATCCTACATATCAATATGACCGTTAAATATTCTCTACCTATAAATAGGTCGTAAGCCTTCACTTATAAATAGGCTCATAGGTCTCTAATGATAAAAAGTACATAAATAAACAAGTGGGTCCCTACGTTCAAATGGGTCAATAGACCTTTAATTTTAAATATTATAAATAATACATTATAGTATTATAATATGTTATATTACACCCACATAGTTATTATGGTCAATTCAAGATTATTAACTTATTTTCGTCTAATTCATTTCCTATTGAAGACAAAGGTTCCTAAATAAAAAATATAATCACACACAAATAAATAAATAAATAAATATATATATATATATATATATATATATATATATATATATATATATATTAATTAGAATATGTTCTGTTAAGAATGCCTAAAA
The DNA here is from genome assembly GCA_030762895.1 of Sophora flavescens. NCBI lineage: Eukaryota > Viridiplantae > Streptophyta > Magnoliopsida > Fabales > Fabaceae > Sophora > Sophora flavescens. Next base: position 99,230,334 of record CM061062.1, read on the forward strand.
CTTTTAATTAAGCTACTCTAAGTTATTCCTAATTTATCTTTTTTTTTAAATTTAAATTATTTAAAATTTAATTTTAGAACTAATTAATCATATTTTGTTCGATTTAATATTTTCTCTTTTAAGTTATATTTTAATTAATTATGTATCTATCATTATTTAAAAATAATCCGGTCAGAATATAAGTTTTTATTTTTGGTTGATGAATTTGTATTAATAATCATAAAAATTGATTTGGTATTTTTATTTAATTTGTGAATCTCGATTTTAAAAGTAATGAAGAAAAATTCAAATATTTGATGAAATTGCATATTGGATACGACAATTTTTTTAAAAATATATATTTTTGGGTTTATTTTGTATTTAAACAAATTGAGATTGTTTTTAGATAAAAGTTAATTAAGGAGGTATATTGGATTGAGATTTTAAAGGATTTTAATAGACTTTTTTATGACAAAAAAGTCTTATGGTATTCCATCAAGATTTTTATGTATTATAAATAAGTCTTGTGGTATTCTCTTTTTTTTTGGTTTCCCAGCGCGCAACTGCAGAGACTAATCCATCGAGGTACCGGACTGCATTGAAAGGTTGATCTCTCCCAACTAGGTTTTCTCCATACCCAAGAGACATGAATCGAACCCATGACCACTTGCTTAAGGGGTCCAAACCAGTTACCACTCGGATCAACCACATGTTGGTCTAAGTCTTGTGGTATTCAATCAGGTTATTAGGATTTTTTTTTTAAAGACTCCAAATCTAGTGGCATTCAATCAAGAATTTTTATAAATTACTAAAAGTCTCATGATATTCAAAAATTTGTGGATTTTATAAGATTTTTTAGTGAGATATATCAATACCAAAGCCATCCCTAAGTCCCACCCAAACTTATAAGACTCTTTTATTCCCTAACTAGAGTTCTTGCCCGTGCACTGCACGGGGATTATGCGTTTGCAAAAGTTAAAATATACGTCGAAAATTAAAATGGAGTATGAGATAAGTTTGCAAAATAAAGAAAAGTTTGCACCATGGCAATAGCATTTTATAATTGTCTTTAATTAGAAATCCCCCAGACTACATATAGCATAAATTAAGAAAATTTTGTACCATGGCAATAGCATTGTCCACAAAACTTAAAAAAACATAAAGTAAATTAAACAAACAGCAAATAACATAGGATAAACAAAAGGGAACTTGACACATCAAGTTTAAGGGGATTTCTTCAACACTTGTAGTGAATCACACAGACACAACATGTCCATACCACAGGGTATTATCTTCCGGATCCAACCCAATGAGAATAGAGCTTCCTCCCCTTAAGAAATGTTCGCTGCAAAAGCTAATCCATCCTCCAGATAAATAGGCCTCACCATTTCTCCTCCCCCACATGAGCTTGCAGTGGAATTTGCCCCCCACATCATCTTCCAAAATAATGACATCAAGTCTTCCAATATCATGCAAATGCTTTGCAAAGGCAGCAGGTAAATTCTAATTCGTACAAAAAAGAATTAATTATAAATTTAACAATAACGAAATTTATTAAAATATTTGAAACATTTAATAAATATGTTATACGGGTATCAATTATCAAACAGTATGTGGTTGCCTGTAGCCAGGTCAACCTCAGAGTAAATTTAGTCATAGACTCCCAATCTCTAGGTATTGCAGTGGCTTCCAAAAATTCCTCTGGAAGATATTCAATCTGATGGGGATATGTAACTTTCTACACTGGATAATGGATATCTTGGGTATCTACATCCTGTACACTCATGGAGAATTCATTTCCACCTGAAAATATTAACTTGAGCCAAACTCCCTGAGGCTCTCGATAATGGTTCAGAATATTTTCCAATTTATAGATAAAGTACCCACTGCTGGTGAATTTGTGTAAAATAATACCAAATTTGGTACCAACACGATCAACGAAGAAAACTCTTGAAGGCACCATAGGTTTGTATCTGTTATAAAAGTATTCTGGAACTTGAATCCATCCCTACAAAGCAGACATTTGGAATAAAAATAATATTTTAATATTTATATTATATTGTATAAAAAAATGTAACGTTAACAGTTGTAGATGGGATAAAGCGTGTCTCGGTAAAGTCCTCACGCGCATACCATTTTGTGTGCCAGATGTCTTTTTCAGAGAATTAGATATAAAAATATAAAAATAGATAATTAAGTAAAATAGAGGATGAAAATATTACATTATTAAGTGGCAAAAATGCATAAAAGGCAGTATATGTAGGACCGGTGTTGGAGGAGGAATCGCAAGACATCTACAAAAAAAATTCCGAATATGTATTCGAAAAAAGAAAACTATGGTGGATCTGCCAAAAGGGTAACAGAACGCAGAAGGTAACCAATTTGTTTTTCCTTTCGTGATGTTTAACGAAAGGTTTTGCGATCTGTTTGCAAACTTAGGAAAATTTTAGTTGCACGTTTTGCAGTTCAGAAAAAATCAACGAAGAAAGCAGATAACTGTAAAACATAGATATTTGAAGGAGCAAGGTTCTACTTACGATCAGATGGTGATGTAACTCTCAAAAGTAATTGAAGTTACAAAGGCAGAAGCAATATGTGGGATTAATTATAAAGAAAGATTGGTTATTTAAGCAGAAAGGGTTGTCCTTTGGAATTCTCAATTGTAATGAAGATTAGTTTGCAGTTATTAAGAGAATTATGTGGCAGGCGGCGTAGAAAATTGTGCAAAGCCATGGAGAATGGTGTGAGAAGACACACAATCTCGTTTATGCAAAGGTAAGTTTTGAAACTTTCTATAATAAATGTATCAACCTAGATGCAGATGATAATAATGATGTATTATCGATAATAGTCTAAAGCAATAAAAGTTTTCTAGGAACAAAATCTTGTTAGCTCAATATTCAATTATTAGTTTAGATTTTAATGCATTTGGCTATTTCTTAAAAATTTATAATATCGATGAAAATAAAAAATGGTCCAGATTATTATCAAATTATTTAAAGATATGTCATATATATCTAGTTTTTATTAACAAAAAACAAATTTCATTAAAATATATTAATATTGTGCTTGTTAATAAATTGATTAAAAATATTTATCAATTAAAAATCGATTAGCATGATTAATTGATTGGTTACCTATATTTTATATGGAACATCATATGCATGATTTTGTCTACTGTACATGTTGACGGATCATTGGATTATTTGGAAATGTATGTGTTGGATATCTCAGCTTAATTTATTTTATCTTTTTACCAAATCTATTATAAACTTGGTGTAAGTCTATATTATATACTTGGGTTAATTAGATACGTGAGTTGGCTTTGATGATAAAAAGTAATAAGCATAAAGACCATAAACAACATACACAGGAACAGTAGACATATGAACCATAAACAAAACAAAAAAATTGTTTAACATTGTTTGACTATAGATTTTCGAATACTTCTTGGTAAACCGCATTTTTTGTTACTTTTGACAATTTTTCTTCATCATCCAGAATAAGAATTTTCAATCCTTTCCTTGATCTAACACGTGACACTGCAACATATAATTGACCATGAGTAAATACGGGTCGTGGTAGGAATAATCCTACATGAGATAAAGATTGCCCTTGACTCTTGTTTATAGTCATTGCAAATGACAAAACCAGGGGAAACTGTCTTCTTTCAAACTTAAAAGGTAGACCAGAGTCAGAGGGTATTAGATTCATTCTAGCTATGTAGATTTTGTCTCCTATTTTTGGTCTTGTAACAACGGTTGCCCCAATTATATTTCTACCCAACTCATTCACAAACAGCCTTATTCCGTTGCACAAACCTCCAGATTGGTCTATGTTTCGAAGAAGCATAACCGGTACACCAATCTTTAGAGTTAGACGATGATTAGGTAGATCGGAACATTTTATATCATTTAAGAACTCTGTTGTGAACCATTCTCCTTCAACATCAGTATCTTCATCTGATTTGCAGATGTAGTCTGAACTCAAATATTCTTTAACTTCTCCTTGGATCATGTCCAACATGAAATTATTAACCTTCTCAACTGATTCTAATGTCGGTGCTAATATTTCTCTATCTTGAAAGAATTTGTAGCAAGTAATATTCTGCAAAAGATCAGGATAGGCAAAATTAACCAAATGGAGAAGAGGATTGACATGCTGGTGAATCAGCAAATCATCTGGAATTTCAATGTCCCCATAATCTGTATCTTCTGCTATGGTAGAACCATTTCCAATTTCTAAAATCCATTCTGCAAATTATGCAATCTCATTGATATTGTTGTTAGTGGAACGAGTCCTCAAACGCATATTTTCATTCAATAGCAAAATTTTTCAAAATTTTCACAAATAAGATGAGTTGACAGCAGCGAAAACGATGTCTTGTCTGGATCCTTTGTTTATAACAGGTAGGATCTGTCTAAAATCACCTCCAAGAACGACAACCTTCCCTCCAAATGGTAATTTGCCACTATTTGAATTTATTGATCTCATGATATCTCGTAGTGTTCAATCCAAACCTTCAAAACAAAATCGATTGAGCATTGGAGCCTCGTCCCATATGATTAACTTCGTTGCCTGTAGCATTTCATCTTTGGGACTGCCTTGTTTAATGTTACATGTGCTGTTTTCATTAACCAACAGCGGGATTGAAAATCTGGAATGCGCAGTCCGTCCTCCAGGCAGTAAGAGCGATGCAATTCCACTTGAAGCTACGTTGACAACTATATGTCCTTGAGATCTGAGACCAGAAGAAAGTGTGTTCCAGATAAAGGTCTTCCCGGTTCCACCATAACCATACAAAAAATAAAATCCTCCTTTTTCATCTGATACAGCTTGCATAATTTGGTCATATATATACGGACAGCTGCTGATCTGTCAGCTTGGCTAACAAAGCATGATTAGTTTGTTGTTGCTCTTCCTTGTTATAGTCAAGCACTTCTAGAATCAATCTGTTTTGGAATTGAGACTCCTGACTCGGGTTAGGATAAGGCAGATTAGGGAATTCCCTCAAAGATCTTCCATTTGATTGAAGTATTTTTTCAATCTCAAGCAGACGCAAATTCTTAATTTCAGCTTCATCAATATGCAGTTCTTAAAAGTCAAAAATAATGGATTAAGTTACAAAAAACATAATAGTGTCAAAAATGTTTTAAGAAATTTTGATAAATGATACTAACCTGGAAGATTCAAATTTCTTCGTAGATGATAGAGAATTCCATCCGACAATAACCGCCAACATTCCTTCCAAACAAATTCTGGATTGCTGATAGTATTTGTCTGCAATAAGGTTGCAAATAGTTTTCTGATTTGAAAACTTGAACCTAGTTCACTTGCTTCTATTATTGCATCAACATATTCTTTGTCATCCGCCAACAATCCCAGAGCATAGCATGCTTCTTGAAAAGTAGAGTAAGTTTCACCACCAATAGTTCGGATGCTTTCAAAACTGGTACAACCTCGTTGGCAAGTCAATAGAATTCTCATGTAATAAAGCTCTCCTGTTCCGGGAGGAACATAATGGAGCCTGCCTATTGAAGTTCCCATTTTTCTTGGTTGTCATCTTCTTGTATTTTTACTATAGACAAATCTTGTAGGGCACTCTGCGTATGTCAAATGTCTAGCTTCTGGATATTTTTGATTTGCAACCATCCAAGCTAAGAACATTGTTTCATTATCTTCATTTCTTTTCAACATATCATCTATAGTCTCATGATCTTTGAATAGAACTGTTTGTCTATTGGCAAATGGAACGTTAATCTCTGGACAGGTGGCCACCTGTGATGGATATCAAATTGAAATGTTCTCCAAATTGCTTCACATGGAGACAGATACCTGCAGTCATAATATCGCTTAATTTCATCAATTAGCATTGGACCCTGACCATAAATCTCAAGTGTAGCCCTATCAGGGCCCTTGTTGACGTACTTAAACAGATATTTGATGGCATTAGACTTATTACAGTATTCCATATTAACATGAGCTTGGTACCGAACAATCAGTTGCGGGTTGTAAGGAACGACACTGCGATTATCCATTTGAAATCCTTTTCTACTTACTGTAATTCCAGAATCCCTCCTTTTATAGGTGGGGTAACCGTGTTCATCAATTTGAGTGTAATTCTGAAAACTTTTAGGGAAAAATTTTGTACATCTACCATCCTTCATGCAAGGAGATGACCGATTGGTAACACCGCATGGTCCATGTAGCATGAATTTTGTGACAACTTGACTTAACCTGGGATAGAAAACAGGATCTGGTAACTCAACATATATGTATCTGTCAATGTCTGCAGTGGTAGTAAGTTTGTTTTCTCCATTCAACCAAAGTAGAATATGAGCATGTGGTAGTCCCCTTTTTTGAAATTCTACAGAATACATCCCTGCAATACAAAAACCATCAGTCTGTATTTAATTAAAAATTATTTAATAAGATCAGATAGGAGTAGAAGAGATTTAAGACACTTGCCTGCATCAACCTTTCCAAACATTCGTTCCTTTTTGAAATCAGCCATCATCCGGTCGATCTTCATCTTGAAAACTCTACAAACAATATCCGGTCTCTCATCTGGTCTAAGATTTCTTGAGGAAACAAAAGTCTGGACCTCCTCCCAATTGGAGTTACATGTAATTGTAATGAAAAGGTCGGGGTAACCAAACTTTTTACAAATAGCCACTGCATCTTGGCAGTTATTAAACATATACCTTGAACCATCAGTGAACGATGCAGGCAATATAATTCGCATTCCAACAGTAGCAGGCTCAGTTTTGCCTCTATTGACAGCTTCTTCTAGTCCACTCAAAACTCCATCCCGAATAACTATTTGGTTGTTCCTTATAAATGTCAGCCTTTGAGATTAAATCATTGTATAGCAATCAACAACAAATTGTTGAAACAACCTTTTTGAATTAACTATATTTCCATATTCAGTGATTCTATCTTGAAGTCTATAGGCAATGAATTCTCTCAATGTAACTCTCTGTCTTTTTCGGCCTTGATCCATTTCACATTCTCTCAGAGGAATATCTTCTTTAAAACCATCCTCTCCGTATGGGAATAACAGAGGATACTGCAGAGGAATGAAAGATGCATGAGTCTCATGGATTTTTTCTAAGTCGCCATATCTTTTTTTTACTATCATATCCCTTCCTAAATCCATATTCTCCAAATCACCTACGATTAAAGCAGCCACCTCATCAGATGTAGGAAGATTGTAAATCCTGGGATCTCGATTTCTCCCTCTAAACAAACGCAAAGAAAAATTTGCTGCTTCATTGTCCTAAATAAAATCTCTAACCCTTCTGAATGATTTTGCCAATTCATTATGTTGATCAATCATTTGTTTGAGATCCTCAACCAAAGACTCATCGAAAAAATCCCTTCTATCACTTGAACTGTAAATAATGAGAGCATGGTGAGTAAGTATACAGTAGGGAATACTGTAGACAATTAATAATATGCAAATGTACACTGGTTAAAACTTAAGAAATTACAAAATAAATAGAGACAATGGGCAGTTATAGTTTACATGAAATTATTCATTCTATTGCGGTTCTCATTGTAAGTGTCGTAGATATAAAGTTGGGTAAATTTTGGATCTCTGCCCTCATCTGGAATTAAACTTCCAATCCTATGGAAATTATGTCCACTTAAAATAAATTGGGGAGGACCACAGCCATTATTTATAGATGTTTGGACCTTTCCTCCAATGGATGTAAAGGAAAACATACTGTTGCATGCACGAGTGTTTTCCTTAAAATGTTTAGATCGGCTATCTTCATCAGACATCAGGCTACACAAAAGAAGGGGAGGTTTCTGGAGTGTTGGTAATTGGACCTTTCCCCTCAAACAGCATATGCTAAAAACAGGGTTTTTAGGTTTTTTGGATTTATCAGACCTTTCATCATACCACAAAACTGAATCACAATATTTACAAATAAAGGAAGCCTCTCCCAAATCCAAAAACCCTGTTAAAATAAGAATAAAGGTTGTTTAGTAATTACAAATACTTATAATTGCAACCTTTAGTTATTTAAGAAAGATATCTAAAGCAGCTAGACTTACCAAGTTTTTCTGCATTTGAATATAAATCTGGAATATCATGTTCAATTTTCTGTGGTGTATTTTGCTGATCAATTATTTGGATTTCATCTGTAATTGAAGTGTTAGAACTGATTAAAATTTTGACAGCATTTTACATTAACTATGAATCACATGTGCATTAATTGAAGTGTTAGAACTGATTAAAATTTTGACAGCATTTTACATTAACTATGAATCACATATGCAGTATTAATACCATTTGCAGATTCTGTGGCATTCAGTTCTGAAACCGATAATGGTGGGACATTGGAAATTGTAGCAGATGTTGCAACCTTCCTTTTCTTATGAACCTTGGGCTGGACTGTTGATCCAGAAGAACCAGAAAAGTTTGGAGCAACGTTTTGGTCTTAGAAACAGCAGAAAAAGGCATATAGTAAGTTAACGACATTAAATGCAATAATTCACAATATTTGAAAAATTTTAAAGGAAAAAGCAGAAGACAGTGAATACCATTTATTGTTGTTGGAGTACCAATTTGTTGAACATGTCTTGCAGGTATGCTTGAAATAGTTAAAGGAGACAATGGAGATAATGGGATTCTTTTAGCAGGGATGACAGCTGGTGTATTGACCATGTTGTTGGTTGAAATGTCCTTTACAAACTGACTTGGGGACGTGGATTCCCTTTGATCAAAAGTAAAGTTGGTCCTATAATTTGGAGTAGAAGTTGCAGCTGATAATGGAGATGAAGGAACCCGATTTTGATGAGCAACTTTGGAATATGTCGAACAGATGTTTAGTTGGCTTCGAATGGTTGAAGAACATCCTAAACTTTTCTTTTTCATTATTTCCTTGCCATTTTGCCTAGCCTTCATACAATCGTTTGAGTTTCTATTTGAACTGGTACTCATCTTACAATGTTTATGTTTTGTACATTCTATCATTTGTGAAAAGTTTAACTATGAAGAATAATATGATAATAGTTTAGACATGGAGTTGATTTTCAATGCAGAACTGGGGGATTATGTCAATGCATTAAATGAAGTTTTTTTTCGATTGGGATTTACAATTAAATGTAGTAGATACCGATATATCTGTGAAACATGTGGAAAAAAATTATTTCGAAGAGTCACTTTATGGTGAACATAAATAAATCAACAATATATGCACGCATCTATAATTGGCCAGGTTGGTATAAATTGACTGTCAATATTTAATAGAATTCAAGTATACATTGGGAAAATAGACTATTTAATAACCCATATTAAATGAGACCCTATATTATAATTTAAAAATCAGTTTAAGTGTAAATTCAACTAACCAGTTTATGAAAAACATTTAGTTTGGCTACTCAACAGGCAAGTTAGGAAGGTGTTTATTTGCATGAGGAGATTTCTTTGTAAATCAACCTCAGAAAACTAATAATTGGCTTTACGTTGTTTAAAATAATTTTTTAAAAACTGTGAAATATAAATGTATGCATCTCAGCATCAAAAAATTGCGTTTTTCAATGTTATAAGTAGGCGATTTATAAACGTTTCACAGATTAAGAAAACATACTGATTTTAGTGGCTATTATACATGTTTATGACCTCCGTTATTTATATTTGGTAATTTTAGAATTTATTTTTGTTCCAAAGCGAATGATCTTTTATAAACTGAAGATATATTTGACAGTTTTTTTAGATTTATACTCTTATCATATAAGTAAATTGGAATGCCTTGAATACACCCTAAAACCTTACCTATTTATATTCGGAGATAAATAAAAGGTAGCTGCAATGGTGTACAATGCAGTTCACAGATTATAAAGGAATCCAAATTCAACAATTGAGGGAATCAACTTTTTATATGGTGATCCTGCTCTTGTAAGTGAAATATATCGTTGAAGGAATATTGATTTGTTGAATAAATTAGATTGATTCTCTTTGCAGGCTAGATTGCCAATATTTAAAAGAAACATTATCAAAGAGGAAGAAGATAGTATTAAATTGGTGTGAAATAACTTTGGATAGAATAATTTGGAAACTGTAAAAATATCTGGAATGATAAACCAAAACACGATTTCATTAGCTAAATAAAGTGAGGCGTCATACATTGTAATTCCAGCAAAATACCCCTTCCAACAAATAGATTCAAAAAGAACCAGACTAATGGGAATGACATTAAAATTGTAGAAAGGAAACATAAAGGAACAAACTCCTGCAACATAACTTAAAGAAACAAACAACTAAAACAAACTAAGACTTAAACAAACTAATGCACGGGTATTCAAACTTTCTCCTTCTTGATGTTCTTTAGAATGTTGACACTGGTACTTTGTTCACCATCAGCAGCCAAAGAGACCTCATTGGGCCTTTTAACAGGAGCAAGGCGCAGCACATCATCAGACAGAGAAACATCCTTTTCGGCACTTGTTTCTGAGAAATCTGGAAAAAGGTTCTGCAAAATTTACATAGAACTGTTACAAAAAACTTTAAAATTTTATGAAATGACAATAACATTAATGGAACAGAGAATACATTGGCAGTCTTTAAAAAATGGAACATTAAGGCAGTGACTTTAAAAAAGAAGAGATAAGCCAAATTCATATAATAAATAATTAATTAAGTAATAAATAAACCACTCCAACCTTATCAAGAATGTCAAAACAGGTTTGTTTCAGGAGAGCATAACCATCTTGATCAAACAGAACAAAAGTTGCGGAATATGTGTCATCAATTACCCTTACTTTGATACAGTACCTATTTAAATATAGAAGATTCAGTGACCCTTGTGATAGATATTTATTAAAGAGTATAAATGGATGAAAATGGATACCTAGGATAGACAGTGAAGATGTGACGGTTGCATCTCTCACAGAAATACAGCTTCGAATCTGGATACACTGATTTGTTACACTTGCAGGCAGTGTACCACCATTCATCATCATCCTGAATGTGTTTGATAGTGCCCAGAACAATGCAGAAACAATCCTAACAAAATTTGTAAAGCATAAGTAAAACAATAAACAAAAAATTATAACGATAGATTATACTTAGATATTAAAAAACCAGTTGTTATCGAAAGAGTTTAGAAATAAAATCACTACCTGTTTACAGTCCTTCAGCTCTTCAATGGTTTTTTTAAGACTCAACCTCAGAAAATCCTCCTCCAAGTTATATTTAGGAGAATCACTAAGTTGGCTAAGCACCTGAGGACCTAAGTCATTGTTTCCAGGAAGGCTTATAGGAAGAAAAAAAATAACCAGTTAGATAGAAACAATAAAAAAAATCAAATATGAAATTAGAGAAGGCTTTTACGTGTTCCTAAAATCAGCAACATCCTGAACATTTAAATTAAAGAGCAACTTTGTAGCATTCATCACATTTTGCAATCCAATTTTTCCTGTTTCATATTATGATCAGTGTAATAAAAAAACACAAATACAACAGGAAATAGTAAAGAATGAATGAGGACCAATACCCTTAAATTAATGTCTTAACCTTCGCGAATTGTATAATAACCACACAGTTTTGAACATTTCCAGAAGCCAAAAATGAATTAAGGTCATCCACATAACTATCAAAAATAGCACATTCAATCTTCACCCTAACATAAACAATGCATTGAAATAATGTAAAACACAATGGAAATTATATACATGAATCCAAAATAAAATAGAAAGTTATAAAGTCTGAAATCACCCTTCATTCTCCAGTTCAATGATATTCATCTTGCACATCTTTCCATCTCTTAAGTACTCCCTCTCACTACCAACACCAGTCAATAATCCGATAACATCTATGTAAAAAAAAATCAATAACAAATAAAAAGTGAGTGGTTTTACTGGTGCATATCAAATTAAGAATCAGGAAACTTGAAAGAATACCAGGTAAATAAAAAGAGTCATAATTTGGGACCAGAATATCTGCAAAAGGGACCACGTTAAAAGGGCTGCGAGTAATTTGCATCAGAGCAAATGGTTCAACCCTAGTGTTGGCTTGAAAATTTAGCCTAAAAGCATGTATGGTAGTCCTAAAATTACCAACATTAGGTCCAACACCAAAATTACGAATGTCATAAACATTCCCTTCCCTAAGTAGATGATTAAAGTTGCACCAATGACCTCCGGACAGTAGCATGGATCCTAGAACCCTGATACAAAGATAAAGAATAAATATAGACCATTCAACTTATAAGTATAACGAAATGTGGAAAAGATGGTGGACTTTAAAGAAAATTAATAGATGAAGAAAGAACACCTGGTCGTCCATGAAAACCATCTCAATGGAGAAGGGAGCTCTTGAGTTATTGAAACCAGGAGTGACCAAAAGGCGAACGACACTGACACAGATCCTTCATGTCTCTTTCACAGCATAAATCATTGAATCGGGTTCAAAAGAGGCTTCCATGGTATACAAATTTCAACCAAAAAACTAATCAGCTCAAGATCTGATGGAATAGAATGTTACAAACAGCAAACATTGGTACTATTTATATAGCTAGGTCTTAGAAGATAGAAAGACGGATACATTAAGGAATCTCTCTTCGGAAAACGTTTAAGAGGTCCATAATTGTTTGCTAGGAAGACGATTGAGTTCAGCAAGGCATAGGGAAATAGAAGATGAATAATGAAGTAATTGATATGGTTATTAAGTAGCCATAAATTGCATGAAAAACACAGTGTACAATTAATATAGTGTTGAGGGTATTGGAAATAGATAATCTATTTAGCAACAGTATTCGATATTATTTATAAAAAAATGTAAAACCAAAAATATCATTAAAACTAATACTTAATTAGGAAAGTTTATGAGATACTTATTGAAGAATACTTCTAAGATTAAATGTGATAGCGACACCTGTCCAAACTTTCCGTATAACGGGGAAAGAATTGTATTATAATATAGATTCTTCTCCCCCGAACTTATCTTTATCGTTGTGGTCTCTTGCTCTGAAACAAGTCCAACACGGTACTGGGACGGTGTTTTTTCTCTTCTTGCTAAAAAGTTGTACAATTGATATATCATATAGGTATAGTACTATATATGTTGAAGGTATCTACTACAGTGGTTATCACGACGATGGAGGCTCGTTGTTTTTTGCTACCAATGATCTGCTCTTGTAACTAGTGTTTTTGATACTTTGGTTTTCGATAATTCTTTTTTTCTGAAGCAATCAGCTTCATGTGTATTTTCTCTATATGGCTTAGTATATGTCCCGTTTGACTACTGGGACTTTTTTTTTTTTTTTTTTGGGTTTAGGGTAGAACTAAGTTATTATTCAACTGACCTGTTTCAATGGACGATTAGTTGAAATCATGTCTCTTGTTCTTCTTTTTTTTATTTTTCTATGTTTTCTCTCTTGTTCTTGTGTAAGGGTTAGAATTGTATATGGGTTAGAATATCTATTATACTCTCTTATATACTTTCTTTCTTTGCGTATCATATATATATATATATATATATATATATATAAAAGCTTTTTTTAAAATAAAAAATAGCAATATATAATTGATTTCGTGCTTTTTTTTTTCCTGGTACACTTATTCCAATTTGTAATTTTGTTGATCGGTATGATAAGTATTTTTATAAAATAACTACTAAGTTTCTTATATATGTTGTAGTAGTAATTCAAATGAAGGCACGACAAGCAAATAATAAAGGAAATGACAAAGAAAACTATGAAGTATGAATCCTAGACCCTAGAGGATAGCAATGAGCTATTTCACCTCGTCGTGGATGCTATAAATAGTGGATCACGTGATGCTAATGGGTGACTTAGTAAGCAAAACGTAGAAAGGGTGATACTTCATCGTCTCAATGGGAAAACTATGTTCCTCAAAACTTTGAATGTTTGCTAAAAATCCATGTGTTCCTTTCAAATCTTTTTTTTTTAATTAGCAACCTTTCAAATCTTATAAATCCATATAATCCATTTAAATCTTATAAAGTCTTATGATATAAATCATTTAAAATCCACACATGAGAGTCTTGATAATAACAATCTTTAAAAAAAATCTTTTAAAATCTTATAAGTCATTACATTCCTACATAATCTTTTAAAATCCACTAGACTTTTTCAAACCAAAACAATCTTTTAAAATCACAATCCAATAACCCCCTAAATTATAATTCATTTGTATATAATATATAGTTGTAAATCAAAACATCCACTTAGAGCTTAATTAATTAGAACCTGACATTGTGAATTTGTGATTATTTTATTGGCTCGCATATATCCTGTGTCTAATGATACAAACACTCCATGCTTCTATCAATGCGAATTCTCAAATCATATAACAGCATACATGAAATCTCAGCTCATGATGCACTTGAATGTAGAGCTACCATGGAAGCATAAACTCCACCAGTAATCTTAATCAACACATCATGCCTTCCCTTTTCAGCAACCACCCCATTTTTCAACACTGCTATAATATCAGCCCCTCTGATTGTTGTAAGACGATGAGCTACCACAACAGTAGTTCTGTTCACACTAACTCTATCCAGAGCATCTTGAACTATATGTTGTGACTCTTCATCCAATGCACTAGTTGCCTCATCAAGCAAAAAGGATTCTAGGGTCTTTCAGCATGGCTCTTGCAATGGCTATACGCTGCTTTTGTCCTCCTGACAATTGTGTACCTCTCTCCCCAACACAGGTGTCATAACCATCTGGAAGAGAGCTTATGAAGTTGTGTGCATTGGCTGCTCGAGCTGCTGCTATTATCTCTTCTTCTGTAGCAGTAGCACCTCCCTCTTTGCCATAAGCTATGTTGGCACGAATGCTTTCATTGAAAAGAATGGGCTCTTGACCAACCAAACCTATTTGCTGCCTCAACCAACTTAGTCTGAACTCTTTGATATCCACTTCATCTATTAATACACGTCCGAAATCAGGGTTATAAAATCTCTCTATCAGGCTGATAACTGTTGATTTTCCACACCCACTTTCACCAACCAAGGCAACAGTCTACATAATATTTATGTATATATCATCAAATGTTATTACTTAACATATTCTCAAGAGATTAATTGACTTGTTATTATAATGATTGATTACCTTTCCAGCCGGGATGCTTAGACACAAATCTTTGAAAATTTGAATATCAGGCCTTGTTGGGTAACTAAAGCTGACATGTTGAAGTTTAATATCACCAACAATGGTTTCTAGTGTTATGCCCTCAATGTTGCTGGAGTCAATCATTGGTTTGCTGTCAAGAATTTCAAATATTGAAGCTGCAGAATCTTTGGCCTTGTTAGTGTCTGGTGCCAAGGTACTAGACTGGGAAACACTGATTGCTGTAACTGTTAAAGAAAGGAAAACCTGCACAAAATATCTGTGGTAAGAACCTGACCAAAAGAAACATAAAATAAGGTGATTGACTGGTTTGTACCTTGAAAACCTCTGTAAAATTTGTTTTCCCTTGTTGCACAAGAAGAGATCCTATGTAGAAACAGAAAGCATTTGTGCAGTAGAGAACCAAAAAAGATAAACCAAATCCTACACCACTAATAAGCCCCAACCGAACACCTTGTTTTTCTGGCCCTACACATTTCTTACTGTACATATCCATTACTTTTGGTTCAGCACAAAATGCTGCAACGGTTCTGATGCTACTAACAGCATCATTTGCCACCTGACTTGCCTCTTCATACATCGCCTATATATAGAAGACAAAATATTCTCATACATATATAATTCCATTGATATATAGAATTGACAAAAATGATCAGAGTCATGCTAACCTTGGCATCTGCACTGAATCCTTGTAGAAACTTCATCTGAAAGAGTCCTTGAATGACTATCAAGGGTGACACGGCTAATATTATAAACGCGAGAATCCAATTAGCTGTGAATGCTATAACTAGGCCTGCTATGATTGTTGATGTGTTTTGCACAATGAGGGCCAAGGTGTTCCCAACAAGACTTTTCATTGTTGAAGCATCAGTGGATAACCTTGCACCAACTGCACCACTGCATGGTGGTGAAATTAAGAATGATAACTACTGTATGTCTAGCATTTTTTGATAATTAATGTTTCTTTGTTCTGTAAGTAAGTAAAATATGTTATGTTGTAAAAATACCTTGAATTAGCAGGATCATCAAACCAACTGATTTCTTGGTGCACAACCTTTTCAAAGGTCAAGGAACGAACTCTTTTTATAAGTTTTCCACCAGCAATCCCAAAGAAGTAGTACTGCAGTGGTAAGGTAACCAAAGAAACTAAACCCAAACCCACATATAAAAGTGACCAAAATGTAGAATCTTTTCGCAGCTGTTCTGGAGGTTTATAGAACATATTGATGGCTGATGAAAGCAAGAGGCCAAATGCAGGGAAGACCAGACCTTGCACTGCTGCAACAAGGGATCCAAGCAGTAAGACAGGAACCTCGGGCTTGTTCAAGTAGGCCAAACGTTTTATAGAAACCTTTTTGCCCCTCTCATTATCAACTTTACTTTTTTCAATATCCACATCTGCTCTTTCTCCATAATGATGTACCCCACTTTGATGAGGAAGAACATAGCTAAATGACTGAGAGTGTCTACTCCCCGATGAACCTCGACTTATTGATCTCGCCATGTAACTATCTAAATTAAAACTATTATGTGTTTCAGAATTCCGGATCCTTTCTCCTTCTTGTAGACGAATAAGCTGAGAATAAGCACCCTCGGGATCCTTGGTTAACTCGTCATGAGTTCCTGCATTTAAAGAAAAAATGTCAGTTTGAATTAAATTGTTGGTTTAAGTATATATGTATAACTATAACCTTTTTCCACAATTTTCCCCTTATGAACCACTGCTATGGTGTCAGCATTTCTAATAGTTGTCAAACGATGTGCAACAACTACAGTAGTCCTGTTTGACATCACTTTTTCTAATGCTTCTTGAACAATACGTTCAGACTCAGCATCCAATGCACTTGTTGCTTCATCAAGAAGAATAATTTTTGGGTTTTTCAAAATTGCCCTCGCAATAGCAATTCTTTGCTTTTGCCCACCGGAAAGTTGAGTCCCATGCTCGCCTGCCATCGTGTCAAGGCCCTGAAACAGAAATAACATACTTTTAACTTCAATCAAATTACCTAATATTTATATAAGGCAAGCAGAGTTTTGATTTTGAATATTTATTTATTATACCTGAGGCAGCTTGTCAATGAACTTTTTGGCATTGGCAAGCGTTATGGCTGTTGTTATCTCCTCATCAGTTGCACCCTCTTTCCCATATGCAATGTTGTCTTTGATGCTGGCTGTAAATAAGACAGGTTCTTGACCAACAAGCCCAATTTGTTCTCTTATCCATCTAACTTGAAAATTCTTCAGATTCACACCGTCTATAAGTACTTCTCCAGCATCAGGATCATAGAATCTTTCTAATAAACTTATTACAGTTGACTTCCCACTTCCACTTTGACCCACTAAAGCAGCAGTTGTGCCACTTGGAACATATAATGAGAATCCAGCAAAGATCTGCACTTCTGGCCTTGCAGGATATCTGAAGTGAACATCTTTCAGTTCAATATCTCCCTTTATGTCCTCCAAGACAACACCATTGGTGTCATAAGCATCAATTTTGGGCTTTCTTTTAATTGTCTCAAACATTTTATATGCTGCTGCTTGGCCTGCAGCAAATGCATTTAGGCTTGGGGATGTTTGACCGAGTGACCTGAGACAGACAATGTAAGAAAAAGTTAGCTATAATCATGTAATGTGAAACTCATCATCAAAGTAGAAAATAAAAAATAAAAAATATTACGCCTAAACTATATATCATATATATGATGCCGATGCCAATTATTCAATCAAGTGTCATGCATGTTTCACTTACATTCCACTGGCCATTAGAGATGTGATGATATAGAAGACGGTTCCACCATTGTATCCTTTTTCAATGATTAGTTTTGAACCATACCACATGGCGAGTCCGTAGGTGCTGTAGATAATCAACATAAGTACTCCCATTCCTAACCCCGAGGCCAACTCTTGTTGAACCATTGTATTGTAGGCAACATTTAACTTGCTGTTGTACATTTCTATTGCTTTTTTCTCGCCAGTAAAGGAAGCAACCTAATTAAAATTTAGAAATAAGTCAAACACTATGGTTGTTAGGTATAAAAACAAAGGTTTAATTATTTGGATTTATTGGTATCACTTTCATTTTAAAAGTTTATTTTACACTGTCATTCAATTATAAATTATCAAATCATTAAAAATATATTAATCTTATTCTTACTACCTTAAAAGCTTAAAAGCCACTCGTTAGTATCATAATTTGTTATCAGTTAACAATGTAAAAAACTTTACAATTATAGTACATACCAATTAAACTCTAATTATTTAATTGCTCCCTTAAGTAATAAAAAAAATTTATTTGAGTCTCTCATATTATATACAAGTGTTACACAATGGTCGATTTTTTATTATTTTAAATAAATATAAGGACCTAGTTAAATTTTCTTACAAAATTTCAGAAACCCATATATATAAGGGTAAATGATCACTTAATGAACCTTAAGGGAAACTTATAAGGAAACCTAATATAGATGTGTGTAAGAGACTTATCATGAAATTTTATAATATTCAATTGCAGACTTTAAAAAAAAAAAACTACATTGATGATTGATTGATTTTTGTGTCTTACTGTTCTAATGGCTGCCACTGTTTGTTCAACAATATTCCCTGCTTTTGCATAAGCGATTTGCCCGCGACTTGACATTTTAGACCTCATGGTGGACATAACTCCTCCAACAATGATGACACAAGGTATGCATGCAAGCAAAACTATAGACAGTAGCCATCCTTTTATAAAGGCAATGACAAAGCCACCAACAAAAGTTGAAGCAAGCTGTATAAACTTCCCAACCTATCAACAATTAGTTCTTGTCAGTTCTATTTATGTTCAAATCATAGAGCTAATGATATATACGGCAAGAAAGGGAGCATTGGTATAATAATACAAGCAAGATCATGAGACTTAACAACAATGAAGGTATGCTGTGGTGCTTTTTTTATAGAAGAAAGGAGTTAATTAATTACCTTTTCTCCCATAGCATCTTGAATGAGAATGGTGTCACCAGACATTCTCCCAATAACCTCTCCTGTGGTTGTTTCAGTGTCAAAGAATGCAATGTCTTGTTTTAATATAGTTTTCAAGTACAAGCTACGGATCCGTGCAGCTTGTCTTTCTCCTGTCACCATCCAACATGATACCTCTGCACCATTTAACATATATAATAAATGACCCTCATATCTTCTCATCACAATGCTAGCTGCAAGCAATTATCTCTAACAAATAAATAAATAATTAATTAAAATGAGAAGAAAAAAAATGTGCCATCTCACGTAGAAATGACGCAATTCCAGACACAATAGCCAGGTAAACAAATATCAATGCAACCTGAAAGAAATTTGATCAAGTGTCAGTCCCAGACACATATAAGTTAGTTTGCAAACACAGTTTGTGTTAATAATGGAATAGTTATCATGTGGACAAGGGATGCATGAAGAAACAGTAAAAACTAATTGAAATAAACAAGAAGGACCCTTCATTGCACCAACACCAAATCTTAAAGTGCAATAAATGAAAGAAGAAAACCGAAAACTCTCTAAGTTGCACCACTGAAAAAGTAGTGCAACCATGTACCGACTTTGACAACCAATCTTAGTCATCTATGTGTCATGTAGTAGTTGACCTGGTCAAAGTACATTTTATTGGTCGAATGTACTCCTTTTTATGGTAGTTTCACTTTTGATCTTTTAATTGTTGTATTTGTATTATATTTTTCTATCGTGTCTATATTTGCTTTCGAATGTGGAATGTCAGCAGCACCATCGGCACCACCACCACGATCTGCTCCTTTGGTGGAGTATTCGGCCACCTCGTCTTTTTATGACACCGTGAGAGTACTGGGTCAAAATTTCAACATAAAAATGTGATGTCACGTGACACTTTGGTTGGTCCAACATAAACTTTATGTGTTAAGATATTATCGATGGAACAGTGTATCATATACCAAAATAAGATAGGTGATGTGTATGAATATTATATATGATATACCTTAGAAACTTGCTTCACAATATGGGATGGATCGGTGGAGCCAAAGGTATTGATGAGCTTCCCAAAAATGCAGTCACGAGAGGCTGCAACAACCCATTAGCCACAGCAAAGATAGTGCCAACGATCATCAGCATCACGTCAAGGCGATCAGCAAAAATGAAGAGCATGTA
Organism: Sophora flavescens; assembly: GCA_030762895.1. Lineage (NCBI taxonomy): Eukaryota > Viridiplantae > Streptophyta > Magnoliopsida > Fabales > Fabaceae > Sophora > Sophora flavescens. The sequence goes on from CM061062.1 coordinate 99,250,568, forward strand.
GAAGGGAACTTTCTGGTTGGCTTTGTCTGCTTCATCTTGTGGTGATGATGATGTAGGACCTGATGCCTCTTTGTTCTTCCCCATGGCTGCCTCTAGAGAGTGAGAGATATTGATTACGATGATATATATATAGATGTTCAGTTGCGAGGATAGAGAGTACTAAATCGTCATGGTAAATATATATAGCTAGTCCAAAAGGGAAGAATGCATGGCATAGATATATATTTTCTTGTGTTATAATATTCAATGTTTCATTGAAATAAGGTCTCCAGTCAAAAATAAAAATATATTCAATGTTTCACTTTAAATATCCAGTCAAAAAAATGTTTCTCTTAATATTAATATTAACTTTATAAAAGATACTCTATTTACAAGTACAGATGATTCATCCATGGTTTGAACACAATTTATATTTAATCTCTATGTCTTATTTAGGAAACAAATCAGGCTTAAGAGCTTTTTTACATGCCGATTGACTTAGACTCGAACTTTCTTTTTTAGTAAAAAAAAGTAAAGGCCCAAAGTGATCCCTGAGAAATTTTAGTGACCCACTTTTATTTCCTGAAAAAAATAAATTACCTATTTAGTCCATCAAATTTTCAACGCGGACACATTAGTCCTAGATTTAGTTTTGACGCTTCATTTACTAGTCTAAGTATTCTATTAACGATCTTATTTGGTCCGTTAGTGGTCCTGCGTGACCTATGACAAATTTCCATAGTGAAAAATTAATGAAAAATGGAAAAAAAGTGCATAACTTTCAGTTATTTGAATTTTAAAATTGTACACGTTTTTTACTTTTTATTCTTTTTCCACCAAGGAAATTCGTCATAAACGAAGCATGACCATTGATGGGCCAAGTATGATGGTTAATAAGACACCTAGGCAAATAAATGGACGTTGGAACAACATCTAGGGACTAATATGTCCCGCATTTAAAATTTGAGGGATTAAATAAGTAATTTATATTTTTCAATGACTAAAATGGATCCTCAAAATTTTTCAAGGATCAATTTGGGCATTCACTCTAAAAAAGAGGACTTGAACTTTTTAAAAAAAGTCTATCTAACTTATCAAGTTAGCCTATTTATTTAATATTTATTTATATAATTATGCCTTTATAATATTTACATAATTTATTAGTTAAATATTAGTATAATATATTTATTTTATATTTTTGGTAAATGGTCGAAAAGAAGAGAAACAAAGAAAAACAACAAATTACAACCTAAAAAGGCAACCCGGAAAGCATCATCTAAAAGAAGCTTCCCCATGTGAGAAAATATCAATGATCTTCAATCTATCCTCCCGATACACCCATTTTGGCCAGATAGTCAATACATTGATTTGCCTCACGAAGAGTATGTTCCATTGAAACAGTCCAATTCATGCACATGTGATACATACTGTAAGGCTCTTTAATGAGACTCAAGGACATTCAAAGAATCCATATAGCAAATGACTTTGGTAAAACTCATGTTCCAAGTGATCTTCAGTCCATGCAAGAGAGTTAGGATTTCTGGATGAAGAATATTTGAAAACACCAATATACCCAAAGAAACCAGTTATCCAAATACCATCTTGACCGCATAAACGACCTCTAAACCTAGCCTTCCCATGATTTCCTAAACAACTGCCATCAACATTCAGTGTAACAAAATCATCTGCTGGAGAATGCCAAACAACCCATATATCCACACCTGCTCTAGCTGTGTGGTTCGGGTAGCACATTTTGATGGTTTCACTAAGCCTTTGTTTGTGAGTTAGGAGAGAAAGGAAAGGGAGTAGATCAAGAGAGAAGGAAAGGGGGTGAGGGAAGGAGAAAGAGAGACTTATCTCTCTTCTTGTTTGGGAGTATGTTTTATGTGAGGGAAAGAAAATAGAGGGTTTATGACATGTTTTTACAATTTTATCCTTATTTGAAAAAAATAACATAAGTAATATTCTTTAAATAATATTTATGCAAAAAATAATAAAACAATATTTCTCCAAAAATACCCCAAATTAGTAATTTAGATTAGTTTTCCTCCAAAATAACCATAGATTAGGGAACCAAAAAAAAAAGTGGAAAGAGGAGGGGTTTGGAGGGTTTATTCAAATCTTCAAAATATTCCCCTCCAATTTTCTAAACTCAAACAATGATGACACTCCGATAAAGCTTCTATTTCCCTTCTTTTCCACACCCTAAGATTATTTGCTGATGAAGCAAAGATGTTATATAACGTTAGAGATTCCTTTCCGATCGTGACAATATTTTTGCTCGTCCAATTCCACCACAAACCAACTATGAAAAATGAACTTTGAGTGCTCAACGCCCACTCCGTAAGCCAAACCTCATGGTCCATTTGATCTATATAAAATATATTTATTTTATATAAAATATAATAATTTTATTAAAGGTTATATTTAGAAATTAAAAATTTAAGTTTCTTATATGAAAATCTCCATATACAAGAGTCGAGATTCGAACCTTAACCACTTACTTAAAATATTCAAATCCCTTACCACTTGAACCAACCACATGTTGGTTATTAAAGGCACCATATAATTTATATATTTGTAATTTTTTATCTATAATAAAACTACTTTGAAGTGGGTTCACAAGATCTTACTTGCAAAAGTAATTTGAAACCCGAACCCCAAATTCTTAGTAATAACTTAAAGGTCTTGTTAATGAGTGTCCTTAAGGTATTGGTTAAGGAATACACAAAAGAAAAATTTGTATTGAAAAATTAAGTTTAACACTTTTCGATATACTAAATACACAATTTTTCATACAAAACGTCCATTATTGATTCCTTAAATAATGCCCTAAGGACACTTATTAACATTCTCCATAATTTAATACACCATATATTAAATAAACTAACTGGTGTGAAGTATTTGATTGTCTTGGGATAATCAACTTTTGGAATTAAGATCACTTAAGGTTTCACAAATTTTGGGATTAAAGTGATCATATGGCATCCTTAAATTAAACCAATCATCCTGGGTAACATCCCATTAGGTCCGGAGAAAATTGGGTTGAAACCCATAATAGTCGAGGGACTTTGAGGTGACGTTTGGTTTATATAATGTTTTATTATCAGGTAAATTTCATTTTCTGAAATTTTATCCTCAAGAATATTTCTCTCATATTTACACATGAATATAGAGTTTTTAACTTTCATTTACTAATTTTACTCCCATAAATCTTTTATGCTTGAGATTTTTTTTTTTTCAAACTTATATCAAACATGAAAAACTTTTATTTTCGTATCCACATTCCCGAGAGTATTAAAATAAAACTGATACCAAACGCCAGGTAAAAGATTCCATAAGATAAAGACTATATTGACCCCCTTCCATTTCAACGGGGTTTGTCTAATTATGAATGTATCTCACCCACAAGTGGGATGTTCGAAAACTCCAGTTGATTATGAAGTAACATAATTGGAGTAAAACAAAAGTTAAATATATTGCGCACCGAGAGAAGGTTATTTCAAGAATGTCTAACGTTCAATAATAAATATTCTAATTTAATATATAGGTTCTTAGGGATGGCATCAACATTTTATATTAGACTTAATTGTACTTTTGGTCCCTAAGATGTTATGATTGTATAATTTTGGTCTCCCTGATTTCAATTACAACAATTGGGTCCCCAAGCATCATGATTGTACAATTTTGATCTCCCAAATATCATAATTGTACAATTTTTAACGTCAATAGCCTACGTGACACGTGAAACTGATTTGGAACCGATCTTCAAAAATGTCCTTTGTAGAAATATTGCACCCCTGTACTCACATGATGTACACATGACTATTCAATGTATGAGGTGTCAACAATGATACATAGAAATGACATGAAAGCAACCAAGTTAGTCCCACGCATGACATATATGTTACTGGTGGTAAAAATTGCACAATTGTGATATCTGAGGGACCAAAATTACACAATCGTGAGGCCTGACGGATCCAATTGGCGCAATTGGGATTTGGGGGACTAAAGTTATACCATCGTGATACCCGATGGACCCAATTGTCACAATTGAAACCAAGAGTATCAAAATTGTACATTTATGATACCTCGGGATCAAAAGTGCAATTAAACCTTTATATTATTAGTAGTGTATAAGTTAGTTTGATGGCAATAAGTGGCAAGACTTGCACCTTGGAGTGTTTTTTATTTTTTTCAATATGTATTATTGTTATAAGAGTTGTAGTGATCAAGATCATGACAAAGATGGTGAATAAACAAAGAATTCTTGAAACTACATGAAAGTTGCTATCAATTTTATTTAAATTAGAAAAAAATGAAATAGTTTTATTTTAAAAAAAAATTGGTCTTTGAAACCAATTCGAGTTCCGGAGCCAATCACGCACAAAAAATGATCGGGACTTAACTCTATAGCGCACCCCTAATACACCTGTAAAAAATGGTTATTCAAACTAATTATGCAAATAAATGATAAATTCCCAAATTTATTTTACCCTAATTAACTAAACACATCTACCTTTTTTATTCTTAAAGCAAAGTGATAAAAGAACAACTTATTGTTTTTTTTTAATTATTTATCCTTTTTTTTAAAAAGAAAAACTTACCTGCACAAGATTAGGCAACATATCATCAGCATTAGCATTCAAGTATGGCACTTACGTTTGAGCATCAAACGGAAATTAACAGCAAATTCTCTCTTTTTCTCACAAAATGAATGAAGATGCATCTAAGGCAAAGAATAAGCGACAACCCAATCAAGCCCCTTTCACGTTAATTTAACAAAATCAGAGGACATAGGACCCTTATTATCAAGGCAGTAAAATAATACCATTCAGAGGACTTTCAATAAGCATGATGAACAAATGCAAAAGATTTTGACAAACCCTAAAATTAGCAAATACACATGATTAAGAGTTAAGGGCCACTTGACAATATTATATATAAAATCCTGCATAGAATGTTGTGACTGAACAAGAATCAACAACAGTGTTAGTGCACTACCGGAACAAGCAATAAATTAAAGAGAGAATAAATTGGGATAGACCATGGGTTAAAGAACAAAAATATTGGCAACAGGAACTAAATGGAACGGTCAAAGAACATGCAAATGCTACGTGGCTAAGTACTATACAAGCTCTAAAATTCATTAATGTCTAATAGCAAATGACAATTAAGAGATTAAATGCATAAGGAATAGTTACAAATCCCAACTAAAGGATCCTGCATATTTCCACATTGAACCATCATATATTCTTGTCTCATATCATAACCAAAGATGAAGCAAAACCAGGAAAGAGGTATGTTGCAAAACTGAGATGCAGAACAGAGAACAGAGAACAGAAATGCAAAGTGCAGCAGATGTGATGCGTGCACAGCAAGAAAGAGAAAAACAAAGTATCAATGAAAGAAACAAAAACAAAACAGAAGATTATCGTGGTTCAGGGCAATTAAGGTCCCCTACATCCACACTGTAGCCAATCTTTATTCCTTCACAATGATCACTACTGCACAGCGAAAAACTGCAGCAAGACTTCTAGGGAGATTTTCACAAAACTGTCTCTCCTCACTTGCACACACACATAGTTTGATCACAAATTGAACCCTAAAGGATTCTACAAGAATTACACCAGCTGAGACTTATATACACCTATGCACACTCAACTACCTGAGTATGGTTGTGGAGATTAACAACCTCTAACTAACAATTGAAACTAACCAACTTTAGTTACAAATATAGGTATCACACAGCTATAGTTTTTACAACAGATTTCTATTACAAGGCAAGAGTCTTAACTAACTAACTATTGTTGATCCATCTTCATAACAATCTCCACCTTGGATCTTCAATGTTAGGACCAGCAAGCTCTTCTACATACAGTCTCTAATAGAGACTTCAAGTGTCACAAGTTCCAATGTTCACTAAGTTTAAACAATGAGTAAACTTTGAACATGGAACTACTTTTGTCAGCATGTCTGCAGGATTGTTTTCTCCAGCCACTTTCCTTACTTCAACTTCACCTTGTGCTATGATGTCTCGGATGTAATGCATCCTAATGTCAATATGCTTTGTCCTCTCATGAAAAACTTGGTTTTTAGAGAGACAAATTGCACTTTGACTGTCACACCATACTTCAACAGACCGCTCTTTCCTTCGAGCTCATGAGCAAGACCTTTAAGCCATATGGCTTCCTTTATAGCTTCAAAGGAGAGCTATATATTCAGCCTCGCTTGTAGATAGAGCCACAACTGGTTGCAGATTTGCCTTCCAACTTATGACACTTCCATACAAAGTGAATAGGTATCCTGTTAAGGACCTTCTTTTGTCAAGGTCACCGCATAATCAGCATCAACATAGCCTGGCCGGACCATTTGTTCTTTCTGTCTTTCTTCCATAGATCGTGCCAACAGACTTGAACCATTTAGATATCTAAAGATCCACTTTCTTGCTGTCCAAAGGTCTGTTTTCCAGGATTTGCCATGAATCTACTTACAATGCTAGCCGAGTATGCTAAGTCCGGTCTTGTATGAGACCATAGCATACATAAGAGAACCCGTAGCATTCAAGTAGGGAATTCTGCTCATATCTTTGATCTCATCTTCTGTTTTCTGTTTTTGGAGATTGAGTGATTGATGAGTTTGAAATGTCCAAAGAATAGGTGTTGATACGAGTTTTGAATCAAGCATATTGAACCTTCTTAGAAGTTTCTCGCACATAGCTTGACCGAGATAGATATAATGACCTTCACTTCTTTTTCCGATAATATCCATTCCCAGTATTCTCCTTGCAGCCCCCAAATCCTTCATTTCGAACTCAAATTGCAAAGCATTCTTCAACTCTTTGATGGCTTTCATATCTCGCACTTGCAATCAACATGTCATCTACATAGAGCAACAAGTAGATGAAACAATCAGGCTTCAACTTTCAAGTAGACACAGCTGTCATAGGAGCTTCACTGAAACCATTTGACATTACAAAAGAATCAAATCTTTTGTACCACTGTCTTGGGACTGCTTTTACCCATACAAAGATTTCTTCAGCAAACATACCATCTCCTCTTTCCCTTTTACCTCATATCCTTCAGGTTGATTCATATAGATTGTTTCTTCTAGGTTTCCATGTAAAAAGGTTGTTTTTACATCTATTTGCTCCAATTCGAGGTTGTGAACTGCAACTAGTGCCAAGATGATTCGAATGCTTGTATGCTTCACAACTGGAGAAAAAATCTCATTATAGTCTATTCCTTCTCTTTGTGTGAAACCCCTAGCCACAAGCCTTGCTTTGTACCTGTAGCTATCCATTCCTGCTTCTTCTGGTTTCTTTTTGAAAATCCATTTGCATCCTACAACTTTCTGTTTTGCTGGTTTTTCAACAAGTTTCCAAGTATCATTCTTCATTAAAGAGTCAAACTCATCTTGCATTGCTGATCTCCACTGATCACTGTCAGTTCTGGAAACTGCATCTTTGTAAGAAATTGGTTGAGCCTTGATCATCAATTTCTATACTCAAAGCATAGGCTATGAGATCAGGATAACCAAATCTTTCAGGAGCTTTAATCTGCCTCCTTTGTCTGTCTCTCACTGATTGTATGAGGTATCACAGGTTCGGAATTGAAGAAGTCATAGGTTCCTCGATGAGATGCTTCACTTCACGTCCTCTCCGCTGGACCTGCTGTTTCTGCAAGTTTCTCCACCTCCAACCTGATTCCCGATCATACTGTCTGCCTTGCGCTCGCTTTGAGCACCATTCTCAATTGAATTAGACTTGCTGATCATCTGCTATCATGTCTTCTTCTCTAAACAAGACATCCCTGCTGATAATTGATTTGTGACCTGCAGGATCTAGCAACCATACTTTATATCCCTTCCCTCCTTCTGGATAGCCTAAGAAGATTCCCTTCTTAGCTCTAGGTTCAAGTTTGCCTTGATTAGAATGAACATATGCAGTGCATCCAAAGATCCTTAAGTTCTCATAGCTTGGAGCTTTTCCTGTCCATTTTTCCTATGGTGTTTTGAACTCAATTGCACTTGAAGGGCACCTGTTTATTAGGTAGCATGCTGTATTCACAGCCTCTCCCCAAAAACCCTTTGCCAATTTTGCATTGGACAACATACATCTCACCCTCTCCAAAATGGTCCTATTCATCCTTTCAGCAAGGCCATTTTGCTGAGGGGTCAATCTAACAGTTTTGTGTCTTCTTATTCCATTGTCTTTGCAAAATTCATTGAATTCCTCACTTAAGTATTCAAGGCCATTATCAGTTCTGAGCAGCTTTACATGCCTACCAGTTTGATTCTCAACAAGCAATTTCCATTGTTTGAAACACTTGAAAGCCTGATTCTTATGTTTCAACAGATAGGTCCACACTTTCCTAGACCAATGATCAATGAAAGTTATGAAATATTTTGCTCCTCCTAATGAAGGTACCCTGGCTGGCCCCCAAACATCAGAATGTACATAATCTAGGATACCCTGAGTTGTATGAGTTGCATTATTGAAACTAACTCTCTTTTGTTTTCCATGTACACAATGTTCACAAAAGCTTAGCTTCTGATAATTCCCATTTCCAATCAATCCTTGTTTATGTAGTTCTTCTAGCCCTTTCTCACTGACATGACCTAATCTATAATGCCAAAGCTTGGTAGCATTCAGATCAGAAATAGAGACTAGGCCAGCTGAGTTCAAGATGGTATTACCTTGCAATTTGTAAAGGCCATTCTGCCTTGTACCCTTCATTACTAGTAATGAGCCTTTGAATACCTTTAAAGTTCCAGCTTCTCCTTTGAATGAGCATCCAGATTGATCTAGCATTCCCAAAGAGAGTAGGTTCCTTTTGAGCTCAGGAACATGCCTCACATCAGGGAGCAGCTGTACAAATCCATCTTGCAGCTTCAACTTAACAGTTCCAATACCAATGACATTACATGCCATATTGTTTCCCATGAGAACCTTCCCTCCATCTATTTCCTTGTAGGAGCTGAACCATTCCAGATTGGGTGTCATATGGAATGAGCAACCCGAATCTAGAATCCATTGCTCACTGTGCTTTTCAGTTGAAATGGAGAGAACTTCAGCACTTTCATATCCATCACCAAAGACCTTGCTATGTCGATTCATCATTGTATTTGCCATTGTTCTTCTTCTTCCTTTCGGGGCATTCTTTTCCTAAAATGGCCCTCTTTCTTGCAATAGTAGCGAGGCCTTCTTGTTCCTTGATTTGGACCTCCTCTTGTTCTTGCTCTTTGAATCCCTCCTTTCGGATCTTCCTCTAGCCATCAATGCCTCAGGGTCTCCACCTTCACCTTTATTCTCTGTTATCTTTTTCTTTAATTCTCGAGAATTCAAGGTAGCTTTAACCTCCTCCAAGGTGAGTGAATCTTTCCCAAACAGCATGGTATCCACCAGATTTTCAAAGGATGGTGGAAGGGAACATAGTAGCATTACTGCTTGATCCTCCTCTTCTATCCTCACATCTACACTTTTCAGATCAAGAACTGCCTTTGTGAACAAAGAAACATGTTCTTTGATAGAAGAACCTTCTTCCATCTTCAGCTGATGCAGTCTTTTCTTCAGGTACAACTTGTTGGTTAGGGATTTGGTCATATACAGGCTCTCAAGTTTCAGCCAAATCCCTGCTGCAGATTTTTCTTCAGCTACCTCTCGAAGGACCTCATCACCAAGAGAAAGAATGATTGTGCTATGAGCTTTATTGAGCAAATCTTTCTTTTCTTTGTCTGACAGTGTAGGTGGAAGCTTAGAGGCTCCTTGTAGTGCATCGTCAAGCCCTTGATGAACAAGAAGAGCTTGCATCTTGATCCTCCACAAGATGAAATCATTTTCCCCTGTGAACTTCTCCACATCAAATCTTGTTCCCATCGTAGAATCCCTCCAAGAACCTGGCTCTTGATGCCAATTGTTATAAAACTGAGATGCAGAACAGAGAACAGAGAACAGAAATGCAAAGTGCAGCAGATGTGATGCGTGCACAGCAAGAAAGAGGAAAAACAAAGTATCAATGAAAGAAACAATACAAAACAGAAGATTATCGTGGTTCAGGGCAATTAAGGTCCCCTACATCCACACTGTATCCAATCTTTATTCCTTCACAATGATCACAACTGCACAGCGAAAAACTGCAGCAAGACTTCTAGGGAGATTTTCACAAAACTGTCTATCCTCACTTGCACACACACACAAAGTTTGATCACAAATTGAACCCTAAAGGATTCTACAAGAATTACACCAGCTGAGACTTATATACACCTATGCACACTCAACTACCTGAGTATGGTTGTGGAGATTAACAACCTCTAACTAACAATTGAAACTAACCAACTTTAGTTACAAATATAGGTATCACACAGCTATAGTTTTTACAACAGATTTCTGTTACAAGGCAAGAGTCTTAACTAACTAACTATTGTTGATCCATCTTCATAACAAGGTAACATGTATACTATTCGTTTGAAAACAAACTTGGCCTTCTACCAAGTATGTGTGGCAGCAAAATTATTACCCTATTTCAATGAAGAATGTAAATTCAAGCAAAAATAGCCACCAATGCTAAGCCAATCGCCCTTACCTCATTACATGGGCAATTAAAATATCAGGCGTTTTCTCAAAATAAAATGATTAATTCTAACAAAATTTGACATCTTCATGTTACAGGGTTTCTAAAAACAACACCCAACCATGTCAATAAACCAGTGTTATGCTTAAATCGCCTTACAATATCAAAAAAGTAAAAACTACTCACCAGTTGAGAAATTGAAGCCTACAGGAAAGCAAATTTAATCATTTACGATTATATGATATGAATGCAATTTGCATTCTCAAAACAAAAGAAGATGGATTACCAACAAAGGAAAATGATAGCAGAATAAAAAATAGAACCATCCTATAACTTTGCTTAGAGTAGTAGATAACTTCAAGTTTGCATCTCATTTTGTTGAATCCCGCGCTCAACAAGTCGTAACATAAGGCTATCAGCCTCCTCCGACTTCCCTTCTAACATCAGTCTCTTGCTCACTTTCTCACACAACTTTAAATCAGGAATCAAATTACGGCTAAACATTCGGCAAGCCACTTTATATGCTGACAGAGCAATCCCTTTAGTCAGATAGCTTTCCATCAGAACATGGCATGTATTAGCATCAAGTTTTGATGCTGTTCTCAAAACCCTCCCAAGAAGTTTCTCTGCCTCCTCAAGGTTCCCAAAATCACAAAGTTTCTCAATAACCTGATTGTATACTGTTCTAAACGGTTGCCTAGCAAGCATTTTTTCCAATAATTTCAACATAACATCCACTCTACCCCATTGACAATAACGGTGGATGACTGTCCTGTATGTTACAGGAGTAGGATTCAAACCTTTGCTGAGCATCTTCATGATTAACTCAGTAGCCTCGTCCAATCTACCTTTCTTCCCCAATGCATCAAACAATGCTGTGTATGTGACTGCATCAGGGTGTTTATTGCTTAAATACATGTCATCCAGCAATGATAGAGCAGCTTCCAAGTCACCAGTCTGACAAAAACCATGAATTACAGTAGTAAAGTTTACAACATTAACGGCACAGCCCTTATTCAGACATTCTTCTAAATATTTTTTAGCTTCTACTACTCTCTGATTTTGACAGAGAGATTGTATTAGCAGGTTAATTTCAACTGGTGTTGGAAAAAAACCCTTTTCAACCATTTCCCTTGTCAAATCACAGGCCTCAGACAATTTTCCCTCCCTACGGAGCCCATGCATCACAACACTATATGTGATAGCATTAGGGGTCCACCAATGTTCCTCACTTACCTTTATCATCTCCCTTGCCTCTATTGATTTTCCACTGTGACAGAGGCCATTCAACAAAGCTGTATATGAAACAGTATTTGGCTTGCACCCATGTTTATACATCTGATGCAGCATCTTTTTTGCTTCATCTATCTTCCCCAAGCGACAAAATCCATCAATAATAGCAGTATATGTCACTACATCAGGAATACAGCCCCTTGAGTACATATCGTTCACTAAACTTCTTGCATCATCCATCCTCCCATTCTTACAGAAGGAGTGAACTATTGCACTGTACCCAACTTTATCAATGTGGAAACCCTTGTCTTCTGCATCCCTCAAGAAAGCCAGAGCATCATCTGCATACCCATGCTTTGAAAGCATGTGGATAAGTGTATTATATGTAACCTGATCTGGTATTAATTTACTATTGGAAACCATGTTCTCCATTAACTGCTTCACTCCTTCAATTTTTTTCTCCTTACAGAAGAAAACCATCACTGTATAATAGCTAACTTTATCGGGAGGGCATCCCTTAGATGGCATTTCTGCAATAAGCTTCAATGCATCTTCAATCCGATGTAAATCACAGTAACCCTTGATCAAGCAGTTATAAGTTACAATATTGGGTTTGATTCCAGTAAGCCGCATTCGTTCCAACAATCTCAGCGCCTTTTCCAATTTATTGGCCTTCACCAAAACATAGATAGCAGTGTTACATACAGATAAATTAGGTTCAACTCCAGCTTTCTGCATCAAGGTCAAAACTTGCAAGGCATTCCTCAACTTGCGTGCTCGACTATAAGATACCATTACATAGCCAAAAGCTTCTGGTGAACATTCAATTCACGGGCGGGTCATAAGCCAAGAATCCGCTTAGCACCTTGGCACAATTTAGTCTTGCTAAGGACATCTAGCAGTGTATAGTAGACAATAGTATCATGTCTGTAGCGCCACTGCCTATCAGCCCAATAGAAAAAACTCAAAGCAACCCTTTCATCAACTTGAGAGCGCAAAACAGCACAAACAAGTGGGGGCTTGAGGCTTCTTAATAAATGCCTCAATTGTCCTTCAAGTTTTGGGTTCCAAGCAGGCCTGAGAGTAATTAACCTACAAACCTCCCTTACCAAAGGGTGTCTAAATTCATTTTCATCAATTTCAATTCTTGCAATACTTTCTCTCTGTTTGTGATTTCCATTAAAGGAACTGATAAACTCAAGACTTTCATCATCACTAGATCTCTCTCCTTCACCATCTTCATCATCTTCTTCTTCTACATCATCATCATTCACACTTGCAGCAAAACATGATTCACCTGGAAACCCAGAACCCACTTTCCCAAAACCATCATTTTCATTACTGATATTCTTAATGTCAAAATTACCCTCACATTGAGCTCCAAAATTAGGGGTTGAATAAGACCCAGAAGCAAGATTTCTTCTTGAAGGCAATGATGAAGAATAAAGAGTGAGACCAAAAGGGGATAAATGGTTAGCATAGAAATGGGTCAAGAGTCTACAGGCTAAAACCGTTCCTTTTGGATTCAACCTCTGTGCCATCACATCACTCAGTGCAGGCAATGCTTTGGATTATACTGAACACAAATCTATATTGTGTTACAGCAAGAATACCCACATCTCTCACACAACAATGATAATTATGAATTTATTCAAAGTATATAGAAATAAAAAAGAATCATGATATTTATTAATTATTACCTGCAAGCATTGAGGTCAGGTGGGTTAACCTCGAGTTCCAGGCTTTCCTCTGCAACCATTCAAATTCTGGAGCTGAATGCTGACGGTGGTTGATGGTTTAACTTGGGCCGTGTTTGGTCGGTCCATCAAATTTGGGTTTCTGGGTTGGGTTCACTTTGTTTTCATTGTATTATTTCTTCAAAAAAAAATATCAAATATTTCTCTCTGTTTTCCTCGTTTAGGTATCTTCATTTTTTTGTTTTAAATTTTTTTTTGTTTTGTAAAATAAAAAAGTAGACAGTAAAAATTTATTCAATACCATACTAATAATTTTATTTTATCTTATTTTGAAAGTTCTTAAAAATACCTAAGTATTTTTTTCATCTAACAAAACTCTCCATGATCCTTAAAAAAAACAAAACTCTTCATGCCCGGGATAAGCTTGCTAGAAGGTGTGAAACATGATATTTATGTGCTCCAGAGCTGTGTTTGGCCCGGTATTAGTTTTATTTTTTTTTTAAAGTATTTGACATTTTGAAAAGTCAATACGATGTAAAATGTTGGTCTTTTCTTTTTCCTTTTTTTTTTTTTTGAATAAAAGTTTAGGTGGGTTTGGTTTTGGGTGTAACATCTCTGGCTGCTCTACGGATTGATGACTGTCCCTACAGACCAACATGGATCTTTTCAGCGTGCTTTATCATCACTTACACGCTTCCTAAAAAAACTTCCCAGAAGGTCACCCATCCAAAATTGCTTCAAGTCAAGCACGCTTAACTGTGGAGTTCTTAAGTGATGGGCTACCGAAAAGAAGATGCATCTTGTTAGCATGGGTATTATCAATCAATTAATTTAAGTCATCATCAACTGTATAGTCACATACCTACACAGACTCAGGATCCCTCTTATTTTGATGTGTAATCGGTTCACTCATGTATTCCTCCGCTCAGAAGTCTGTCAGGAGCCGCTCCTTGTTCGTGCCTTCTTGTACCGGCGACCACTCCCCGTCCTCGTCAGATAGGGGTGTTCATCAAACGATCTAAACCAATTCAAACCGCAAAAACCTAACAGAAAAACCGAACAAACCGAAAAAATCGAAAACCGAAAAAACCAGTTAACTTTCATTGGATCGGATTTTGGATCCTATAGGGAAATCTAATCCAATCCAAACCGAACCGAACTACTATATACATATACTATTATTTTCAAAATTATAATATTACTTATACTTAAGCATTGTGTTTCATACTTTTATATATGAATTACCACCTTCATTCTCTTTAATATTTTTGTCAGAATGACACGTATGAGAATATTTAGAATAAATGTTAATGTCTTGAAGTTATATTTTGCCAAAAGTTTCGATGTATATCATGTATATACTTGATTAAATAAACATGAAAAATAGGAGATCGATTAAGACAGTTAGAAAAATATTAGGTGCAATTTATTTAAAGTTAATTCAAGGATAAAACAGTATAAGTAAGAGTAGATACAGGGAATTAACATAAAAGAATATTTGACATAAAAGAACGTAATAAAAAGTATCAATAATTATTTTTCTCAAACTCCAAAAATCGGTCAAGAATTTTCCTCACTTGTCATCAAATCAAATAATGGTTATAGTTGTTGCATTTCATAAATGTTCTACTGTTCTAATATAGTTAGAGGGGTTAAAATAGGCATTAAACACTCTAAAATAGCTCCCTTAAACAAATATTATCTTTTGTTCAATATTAAATCAGTAGAAATGACACTTAACATAAGAAAAAATAAAGTATGATAAAAACCGAATTATCCAATCCAAACCGCATTTGATTGGATTGGATCGGATCGGATTTTTTGAAGGAAACAATCCAATCCAAACCGCATATTGTTTTCACTATTGGATCGAATGACTTTTTGGCCCAAAACCAATCCAATCCAATCCGCGAACACCCCTATCGTCAATATCGGGTGTCACATGCCCACCAGCTTCCGCTTGGTTCGTCCCCGAACCACATCGTACTGGGAGAGGTGCCGCTCTGATACCATTTGTAACATCCCTGGCTACTCTACGGATTGAGGACTGTCCCCACAGACCAACACGGGTCTTTTCAGTGTGTTTTGTCCTCACTCACACGCTTCCTAGGAAAACTTCCCAGGAGGTCACCCATCCCAGAATTGCTCCAAGTCAAGCACACTTATCTATTGAGTTCTTAAGTGATGGGCTACCGAAAATAAGATGCATATTGTTAGTATATGTAGTATCAATCAATTCATATAAGTCATCCTCAACTGTATAGTCCCATACCTACACAGACTCGGGATCTCTCTCATTTTTTGTGTAATCGGTTCATTCATGTATCCTTCCGCTTAGAAGTCTGCCAGGAGCCGCTCCTTGTTTGTGCCTTCTTGCACCGGCGACCACTCATCGCCCTCATCAACACCAGGTGTCACATCAGGGGCTCATCAGGGCCAGGGTAGGCCTCATGACTCAAAGAGTACTTACAGAGATACTTACAGATTACCCGCCAACGAGGTCCTCACATCGGCAGTGGGATTCGAACTCACGACATTGTGGATTATGAGCCGCATCCTTACCAACTGGACTAACCTTCATTGGCATGTAAAATCTTGGTCTAAGAAGTAAAAAAAACTTCATTTATCCATTCATCTTTTTTTATAGGCCAATATTAGTAATTTAAATGTTATGCTAATTTTCTCCTTTGTTAGGATTAGAAAATTATATATCTTACTTTTTAGCACTTTATACTCTTAGCTCAAACTAGCTGAGCCCAAAAATCCTCTCTGTTATCTATTCATCAAAACTTTGGCTTTTGAACCACTAAATCTAACAATAACACCTCGCCCCATCCTTTTTTTTAATGTTCGTAACTTCTATCACTAATTTAGTAATTATATATCCCCATTCAAAAAAAAGTATATCAAAAAATCAGTTTGATTAATATAATTCAAACACTATTTATTCTATACAAAATTAATGATAAAATATATGAATATAAATAAGGTTTAACTATTGAGTAGGTCCCTGAACTATTTGAGAATTTTCTGTAAGACTAAGCCCTCATTCATGTTTTGATGTATGACAAACAAAGTGTATTTTGCATAAGATTTTTGATTTTGACTATGTACTTATTACGTGTTAAGTTGCATGCAAGATCACTCATGAAAAAGATAAATCAAGGATTAAAGGATGGAAGACCAAGGACACAAAGCAATGGACAAGGACTAAAGCATCAAGCAATGAAGATCTTATACTTTAGATGCTATTGTAAAAATAGCACATTTGATTTCTTAGGTGAAGCACTTAAATTTAAGAAGAAACTAATTTTTACAAAGGATAATATAAGCGCCCGTCCAACACTGGGATAATATAAGCACTCGTCCAATGAAGTGATAAAAGTCGACATCCAATGAACTACTAAAAAGTCGACGTCCAATGAAGTGATAAAAAGCTGACGTCCAATGAACTACTAAAAAGCTAACGTCCAATGAACTACTAAAAAGCTGGCGTCTACTAAAGTGACATAAGCTCGCGTCTACTAAAGTGACAGAAGCTCGTGTCTACTAAAGCAACAGAAGCTCGCGTCTACTAAAGTGACAGAAGCTCACGTCCAAGAAGGTAACAGAAGCGCTCGTCTACTGAATTAACAAGAAGCGGTCGTCTAATGAAGTAACAAGAAGCGCTCGTCTACTGAAGTAACAAGAAGCGCTCGACTACTAAAGTGGCATATGGAGCTCGTCTATTAAGGTTACGCTCATTGGACTTACTAAGTCCTTAATAAGAAGCTCCGTCCACTAAAGTACTAAATGGAGCTCGTCTACTAGCCCATCCGAATGTAAAATCTTAATGGCTAGATGGAAACGGTTATTTTCAAGATGGACGCAAATTCTACAAGAACAATCAGAATCTTATTTGAAGAACGAGAATCAAGAAAACAAATTTTGTTAAATCATATCCAAATCTGTTTTAATTGATCCCAACGACTATAACTTGTTTTCTATATAAATAGGGATCAAAGGAACACTTTTCAATTACCTTACACAGTCTGAAAGTGAAAATACGAAAGATTAAAAAAGCTTCCAAAAGTGCTTCATCTTTGAGAGAAAAGTGTGATATTTCTTAAAACTTCAATTTGTATAATCATACTTTTAGAGTCTTTCTTCTACTCAATTCTTTCTGTGAGTTAGTGTGATTAAGAGGGGGTATCTCTTAGGATTGAACAAGGATAGAAGGGATCCTTGGGTATAGAAAAGCAAGTGTGCTTTTTGGTGTGTTCTTGAGCAAGGAGGTTATCCTTGTGAATGCTGTAATTGGATATTGTAATTTCTGGTTATAGTGGAGAAAACCATAGAGGTGTGGGACTGGATGTAGGCTTACCGGAGGAGGTAGCCGAAGCAGGATAAATCGGTTTGCGTGTTCTTCTCATCTCTAAACTCCATTTGCATATTATATGCACTTGTGTGTTGTGAATGAGTTTTAAGAATTCTTGTTAACTTGAATCTTTGATCTACAATCTATGTTGAACTTGTTGTTACTTCTTATAATTCTTCTTAACATCATTACTTGTTACATAACCTGATTCTTGGGAATTAAAATTGAGTGAAAACCAATTTTCTTTAAGAAAAATCTGTTTTGTTTTAAATTGTTTAAAAAGTTTTCAATATCCCAAAAGTCTAAAAGTGTGATACGAAAGATTAAAAAAGCTTTCAAAAGTGCTTCATCTTTGAGAGAAAAGTATGATATTTCTTAAAACTTCAATTTGTATAATCATACTTTTAGAGTCTTTCTTCTACTCAATTCTTTCTGTGAGTTAGTGTGATTAAGAGAGGGTATCTCTTAGGATTGAATAAGGATAGAAGGGATTCTTGGGTATAGAAAAGCAAGTGTGCTTTTTGGTGTGTTCTTGAGCAAGGAGGTTATCCTTGTGAATGCTGTAATTGGATATTGTAATTTCTGGTTATAGTGGAGAAAACCACAGAGGTGTGGGACTGGATGTAGGCTTACCGGAGGAGGTAGCTGAAGCAGGATAAATCGGTTTGCGTGTTCTTCTCATCTCTAAACTCCATTTACATATTATATGCACTTGTGTGTTGTGAATGAGTTTTAAGAATGCTTATTAACTTGAATCTTTGATCTACAATCTATGTTGAACTTGTTGTTACTTCTTATAATTCTTCTTAACATCATTACTTGTTACATAACCTGATTCTTGGGAATTAAAATTGAGTGAAAACCAATTTTCTTTAAGAAAAATCTGTTTTGTTTTAAATTGTTGAAAAAGTTTTCAATATCCCAAAAGTCTGAAAGTGTGATACGAAAGATTAAAAAAGCTTCCAAAAGTGCTTCATCTTTGAGAGAAAAGTGTGATATTTCTTAAAACTTCAATTTGTATAATCAGACTTTTAGAGTCTTTCTTCTACTCAATTCTTTCTGTGAGTTGGTGTGATTAAGAGAGGGTATCTCTTAGGATTGAATAAGGATAGAAGGGATCCTTGGGTATAGAAAAGCAAGTCTGCTTTTTGGTGTGTTCTTGAGCAAGGAGGTTATCCTTGTGAATGCTGTAATTGGATATTGTAATTTATGGTTATAGTGGAGAAAACCACAGAGGTGTGGGACTGGATGTAGGCTTACCGGAGGAGGTAGCCGAAGCAGGATAAATCGGTTTGCGTGTTCTTCTCATCTCTAAACTCCATTTACATATTATATGCACTTGTGTGTTGTGAATGAGTTTTAAGAATGCTTGTTAACTTGAATCTTTGATCTACAATCTATGTTAAACTTGTTGTTACTTCTTATAATTCTTCTTAACATCATTACTTGTTACATAACCTGATTCTTGGGAATTAAAATTGAGTGAAAACCAATTTTCTTTAAGAAAACTCTGTTTTGTTTTAAATTGTTGTAATAGTTTTCAATATCCCAAAAGTCTGAAAGTGTGATACGAAAGATTAAAAAAGCTTCCAAAAGTGCTTCATCTTTGAGAGAAAAGTGTGATATTTCTTAAAACTTCAATTTGTATAATCAGACTTTTAGAGTCTTTCTTCTACTCAATTCTTTCTGTGAGTTAGTGTGATTAAGAGAGGGTATCTCTTAGGATTGAATAAGGATAGAAGGGATCCTTGGGTATAGAAAAGCAAGTCTGCTTTTTGGTGTGTTCTTGAGCAAGGAGGTTATCCTTGTGAATGCTGTAATTGGATATTGTAATTTCTGGTTATAGTGGAGAAAACCACAGAGGTGTGGGACTGGATGTAGGCTTACCGGAGGAGGTAGCCGAAGCAGGATAAATCGGTTTGCGTGTTCTTCTCATCTCTAAACTCCATTTACATATTATATGCACTTGTGTGTTGTGAATGAGTTTTAAGAATGCTTGTTAACTTGAATCTTTGATCTACAATCTATGTTAAACTTGTTGTTACTTCTTATAATTCTTCTTCACATCATTACTTGTTACATAACCTGATTCTTGGGAATTAAAATTGAGTGAAAACCAATTTTCTTTAAGAAAACTCTGTTTTGTTTTAAAGTAATAGTTTTCAATATCCCAAAAGTCTGAAAGTGTGATACGAAAGATTAAAAAAGCTTCCAAAAGTGCTTCATCTTTGAGAGAAAAGTGTGATATTTCTTAAAACTTCAATTTATATAATCAGACTTTTAGAGTCTTTCTTCTACTCAATTCTTTCTGTGAGTTAGTGTGATTAAGAGAGGGTATCTCTTAGGATTGAATAAGGATAGAAGGGATCCTTGGGTATAGAAAAGCAAGTCTGCTTTTTGGTGTGTTCTTGAGCAAGGAGGTTATCCTTGTGAATGCTGTAATTGGTTATTGTAATTTCTGGTTATAGTGGAGAAAACCACAGGGGTGTGGGACTGGATGTAGGCTTACCGGAGGAGGTAGCCGAAGCAGGATAAATCGGTTTGCGTGTTCTTCTCATCTCTAAACTCCATTTACATATTATATGCACTTGTGTGTTGTGAATGAGTTTTAAGAATGCTTGTTAACTTGAATCTTTGATCTACAATCTATGTTAAACTTGTTGTTACTTCTTATAATTCTTCTTAACATCATTACTTGTTACATAACCTGATTCTTGGGAATTAAAATTGAGTGAAAACCAATTTTCTTTAAGAAAACTCTGTTTTGTTTTAAATTGTTGAAAAAGTTTTCAATATCCCAATTCACCCCCCTGAGATTGTAGCCATTACCAATAAGTGGCATCAGGGCTAAAACTCTTGTTACAAAGCTTAATAGCTTCAAGAGATGGCTACAAATGATATCTTGGGTGATGGGTCTTCACTCACTAGACCCTCTGCCTTTAATTGCTCCCAATACATGTATTGGAAAAAGAGAATGCTTATCTTTCTTGAGGCTGCTGGTTTAGATGTATTAGATGCTGTTGAAAATGGTCCCTATGTTCCATTTATTCTTGATGCCAAGGGAAATAAACAACTAAATCAAAAGATGATTGGAATTATGATGATAAAAGAAGAGTTGGTTATAATGCTAAGGCAAAAAATATTATAACAGCTGCTTTGAATTATGATGAGTTTTTCAGGGTCTCCAATTGCAAACGGCAAAGCAAATGTGGGATACTCTTCAACTCATTCATGAAGGAACCAAAGATGTGAAAAGAGCAAGAATGAATGCACTAGTCCATGAATATGAACTCTTTCACATGAAGAATGGTGAGGAGATAGATGAACTTCAATAGAGGTTTACACACATTGTGAACCAGCTAGAAGGACTCAAACATACAATCACAGATGAGAAAAAGATTAACAAGATAATGAGATGTTTGAGTCGTGGATGGCAGCCAAAAATTACTGCAATTGCTGAAGCAAAGGATCTAGACACCATGCAGATTGCTACTTTATTTGGCAAGTTGAAAGAACACGAATTGGAACTCAATAGATTGAAAAGTCGTGAAGATAAGGAGAAAAGGAAGAAAGGACTCTCACTCAAGGCTCATATCTCCAAAGAATCAATAGAAAGTGATGAAGATGAACACCTTGATGAAAATGAAGAATCCGAAGAGGAAGACATGGGATTGCTTGTGAGGAAATTTAGAAGATTCATCAAAAGGAATAGAAACAAGAAGCAATTCAGTTTTCCTACCAAAAGAACACTAACAAAGGTGAAAGCTCTTCCTCAACAATCAAATGCTTTGAATGTGGAAAGCTTGGACACTACAAAAATGAATGTCCAAATATACAAAAGAAAGAAAAGTATGAGAAGAATGACAACAAAGAAAAGAAAGGAAGAAAGCCTAGAAGAGCATACATAGCTTGGGAAGAAAATGATATGGATTCCACTAGTAGTGAATCTGAAAATGGAGAAGTCAACCTATGTCTCATGGCAAATCAACAAAGTGATAGTGAAACCGAGGTAAATGATTTTTCTCCTACCTATGATGAGTTACAAGATGCTTTTGATGAATTTCATGAAGAATATGTTAGAATTGATAAACAACTTATATCTTCTAGGAAGATCATCGCAAAACAATGTAGTGACTATGCATCTTTACAAATAAAGCTTTAAGAACTAGAAGCTAAAAATTCACAATTACTTGCATCTAGTTCAATTTGCACCAAATGCACTACACTAGAAAAAGAAGTTGAAAAACTGAATACAACTTTATCTAAGTTTACTTTGGGTAGAGATAACTTGAATGCCATATTAGGACAGCAAAAGGGTGTGTATGACAAAGCTAGAATTGGATATAAGCCAATGGTACATGAAAAATCTTTTAAGAAGCTTTTTGTTGCACCTATTTCCTCAACTAGTCCTTTTGTTAAATGCTATTATTGTCTAAAGAAAGGTCATACAGCTGCTACTTGTAGACTTAGAAAGAACATACATGTTGGCATTAAACAAATTTGGGTTCCAAAAGGAACTTATGTTGCTACTAACACCAAAGGACCCAACCAGATTTGGGTACCTATAGAACACACATAAATTATGTGTTGCAGATGTGTTTGAAGGCCAAGAACTCAAATTGGTATCATGATAGAGGCTTTTCCAAACACATTACGGGTAACAATAAAGAAATAACATTGATTGAATATCTTTTGCAATTATCATTATTAATCTGTGATTGTACATCCTTTTGTTCAAAGTTATTTGATTAATCATGAATCAACCATTGGAACCAAATGAATTTTTATTATGAACAAGTTTGATGAGAATGAAACCATGGAGAAAAATAAAGCTAGATAAATGGCAATGAGCATAATTGTTTGATATTTGATGTTATAGAATGCTTGATTGTTCTTAAAATGTGCTTTTAAATGATTTGAATCAATTCATAAGTGATATATATTGTTTGTTTTGAATCTTTGATTGATTTGAAATTTCTGTTAGATATTTACATAGCATTAGTACACAGATGTATTGAACCTTTTTAGTGTTGAAGTTTATGTACATAGATGGCATACATAGGTATATTTCTTGTTTTTAGAAGTTTTGTCTCTGTACACAAGCTTAGTACACAGGTGTACATAATCTATGTACAAAGGCCAGAAATGCATTTTAAAGAGAAATTTCTGTTTTTCTGGTTGTGTTTTGTTTATCTGACTATGTTTAAACCATGTTATATTTTGATGTATTGCATATGCTCTGTAATGATTTATTATCAATGAATGCAAGACTGTTTTTCAGTTTGATTTCAATATTCTCCATAGTTTCTTTTTGGTAATGACAAAGGGGGGGAAAGATGAACCATACAACCATTAATTCTGTCTTGCATTTGCTGTAAAAAAAAAATTCTGATACCTAAGTATGAACCGCATTAAAAAGACATACTTGAACTAATAATAAATGCAAGATGACTTTTTCATGATAATGATATGATAACACTTGATTTTTTTTGAAAGATATCAATGAGACAGGGGAGGATGAAAATGACTCAAGAACCATGCTTACTGAACAGCTGCACTCTGATTTTTAATAACTAAGGTTAAGGATGGTAAGGTTTGTTATAATCAAAAAGGGGGAGTTTGTAAGACTAAGCCCTCATTCATGTTTTGATGTCTGACAAACAAAGTGTATTTTGCATAAGATTTTTTATTTTGACTATGTACTTATTACGTGTTAAGTTGCATGAAAGATCACTCATGAAAAAGATAAATCAAGGATTAAATGATGGAAGACCAAGGACACAAAGCAATAGACAAGGACTAAAGCATCAAGCAATGAAGATCTTATACTTTAGATGCTATTGTCAAAATAGCACATTTGATTTCTTAGATGAAGCACTTAAATTTAAGAAGAAACTAATTTTTACAAAGGATAATATAAGCGCTCGTCCAACACTGGGATAATATAAGCGCTCATCCAATGAAGTGATAAAAAGCTGACGTCCAATGAACTACTAAAAAGCTGGCATCCACTAAAGTGACAGAAGCTCGCGTCTACTAAAGTAACAGAAGCTCGCATCTACTAAAGTGACAGAAG
Organism: Sophora flavescens; assembly: GCA_030762895.1. NCBI lineage: Eukaryota > Viridiplantae > Streptophyta > Magnoliopsida > Fabales > Fabaceae > Sophora > Sophora flavescens. The sequence goes on from CM061062.1 coordinate 99,274,481, forward strand.
CTCGCGTCTACTAAAGTAACAGAAGCTCGCGTCTACTAAAGTGACAGAAGCTCACGTCCAATAAGGTAACAGAAGCGCTCGTCTATTGAAGTAACAAGAAGCGCTTATCTACTGAAGTAACAAGAAGCGCTTGTCTACTAAAGTGGCATATGGAGCTCGTCTACTAAGGTTACGCTCTTTGGACTTACTAAGTCCTTAATGAGAAGCTTCGTCCACTAAAGTACTAAATGGAGCTCGTCTACTAGTCCATCCGAATGTAAAATCTTAATGGCTAGATGGAAACGGTTATTTTCAAGATGGACGCAAATTCTACAAGAACAATCAGAATCTTATTTTAAGAACGAGAATCAAGAAAACAGATTTTGTTAAATCAGATCCAAATATGTTTTAATTGATCACAACGACTATAACTTGTTTTCTATATAAATAGGGATCAAAGGAACACTTTTCAATTACCTTACACAGCTTGAAAGTGAAAATATGAAAGATTAAAAAAGCTTCCAAAAGTGCTTCATCTTTGAGAGAAAAGTGTGATATTTCTTGAAACTTCAATTTGTATAATCAGACTTTTAAAGTCTTTCTTCTACTCAATTCTTTCTGTGAATTAGTGTGATTAAGAGAGGGTATATCTTAGGATTGAACAAGGATAGAAGGGATCCTTGGGTATAGAAAAGCAAGTGTACTTTTTGGTGTGTTCTTGAGCAAGGAGGTTATCCTTGTGAATGCTTTAATTGGATATTGTAATTTCTGGTTATAGTGGAGAAAACCACAGAGGTGTGGGACTGGATGTAGGCTTACTAGAGGAGGTAGCCGAACCAGGATAAATCGGTTTGCGTGTTCTTCTCATCTCTAAACTCCATATACATATTATATGCACTTGTGTGTTGTGAATGAGTTTTAAGAATGCTTGTTAACTTGAATCTTTGATCTACAATATGTGTTAAACTTGTTGTTACTTCTTATAATTCTTCTTAACATCATTACTTGTTACATAACCTGATTTTTGGGAATTAAAATTGAGTGAAAACCAATTTTCTTTAAGGAAGCTCTGTTTTGTTTTAAATTGTTGAAAAAGTTTTCAATATCTCAATTCACCGCCCCCCGAGATTGTAGCCATTACCAACATTTTCAAATAGGTCCCCCCCCCCCGAGATTGTAGCCATTACCAACATTTTCAAATAGGTCCCTATACTAAAAAAATTTGTGATCGGGTCCTCGAACTTCTATATAGTTTTCAATCTGGTTACTGAACTAAAAAATTTTTTAATTGGGTCCATGAACTTATATAAAATTTTCAATGGGTTCCTAAATTATAAAATTCGTTAGTGATATGTTGGATTGGACGGAATATAACTGATTTCATCCAAGCCGCCCATTTATAAGTAGTTTGGGTTGAAGATGAACCTTGAGACATTGTCGCAACAAAATACAAGCAAGATGTAACAAGATGTAACAAGATGAAGTGAGATGTAGTAAATTGCAAGTGAGGGAACTATTTTGGACGAAATTATTTCAAGGAAGGGATATACAGACCATAAAACATAAATCGGAGAATGAGTGAACTATTTGTTCGAGATGGAGGAGAAGCTTGATTATGGTCACGTTTTGGTTTTTTGGCTTAACATTTTTGTCTTTTGCAATCCTAAATACAAATTTGGGGAATTCCAGGTCACGAGAACCCTACCTTAGGGGAATCTATTGAAAATTTTATATAAGTTTAGGGACCCAATTAGAAATTTTTAGTATATGGACCCAGTTGAAAACTTTATAAAAGTTTGATGACCCAATTACAATTTTTTTAGTATAAGGACCTATTTGAAAATTCTCAAATAGTTCGAGGGACCTACTCAATAGTTAAACCTATAAATAAATTACTACAAAGTACTAACTCAATTTTAATAAAAAAAAATTAATCTAAAACTAATTTTACAAAGTGATTTATACACACTCTAAAATGAATGACCTAACTCGTCATATCTAAATGGAGAGAAATTCTTGTGTCGACATCTTATCTAGAGTAGGCTCTCTCTCTCCCTTTGGATATTCAAGAGTTTCATATTGTTCCTTCAACTATTTCTTTGGCTCTTGCTACGAATGTTATAGTTTTGTTGCGTTTCCGACTTTCCTAGAGATATTCCTTCTTGAAAAGTGATAACAACATGTCCATTTTAACGATCTCTCCAACACACTCTTAATTATTGAGTAAATTTCATATGGGATCCACATGAAATTCATGGCCTGCAAGAGATTTATCTAATAACAAATAGTCTGTTAAAGAGAGTGTTAAAAAGAATGTGTTGGTAACATTATCGTTCCTTCTTTTGCTATTGGGCTTACTTTCGATGCCTAGTAAAAAAAATGTTATAATAACAATTAACATAGAAAAGAACATTAATATAAGGACAAGTTACATCTGTGGTAATTACCTTAGCATAATTATTTATTAGCAAAAGCCAAAAAACAAAGCGTCTTCAAAATTCAGTAGGGATGTATACAGATCGAGTTTTACTGAACTCGTTACTCGGACCAATAAAAGCGGGTGGGTTTCTGTCGGATCTGCCGGATCAATCTTCCTTAAAGAATATTTTACAAATTTTTTTAAAAATAAAGTTAATAAAAATCACAACAACTAAAACAAAAAAAAAGGTAAAATACTAGCAAAAGGAGCTCTGAGCTCGAACATGCATGGGAAGACGTAGCGGGCAGAAGCTCCAAGCTCGAACATGAAGGGGAACAGTTGAATCGTCTGACCTCAAATAGAAAAAAAGGAAAAGAAGTGAAGTTTGAGTTTTCGAAAGGAATACCAAACGAAGACGAAATTGGAGAACATCTGAAAATGTGAAGCATAATGAATCGCAAATTGATGTACCAGCAGAACCTGAAACCACAATGAAGAAGACGCGGTATGGTTGAAGGACGAAATGAATCGATGGAGTGTCGTAGTGGAGGAGAGAACACAGAGGAGCAAGAAGAGCTAATTGGGTAGATGCGTAGGTGGCGGTGGAGATGACTAAGCACAGAGAGAACGGTTGTGGAAGTGCCTTCCTTTCATAAACAATACCCTATGTTAGTAGAATTTTGTTTTCCTTAAACTAAAGGGTAAAGGATCGAGGTTGACTAAAGGCATCAAGGTAATAAGGCAACTGTTTCTTTTTAAAAAAAAAATAGAAATAATGTTTACATATCACATGATCAGACCTCGAGTTTGAAATCAATAAATCCATTATTTAAACCAAACTAGATTAGGTTAGACTCGAATAACAAAAATAAAAACTAATTGAATTTGTTTGAGTTGATTTCGGGTTTATTGGATTGAACCTGACCCATTGGCGGCCCTAAAATAAGGGCCTAAAGTTAGGGTTTTAGTGGCTTCATCGTTGGGTTAGCCAAGCTAAAATTTAGATATTATCTAAGAGTGACATCAACCATCCAAACAAAAACTAGGAACAAAAAGGAAAGTAGTGTAACAACCTGTTTTTAATTACGCTGTATTACCGGTAAAAGTATATTATATTTTTATTTGAGACCAAGAAAATAATTTTGGATAAAAAAAATCATATTCATACTCTATCTTATGATAGAGGGTTACAGTGAAATTTTGGGTTTAAAACTTAGACAGAAACCGATCTGCATTTTTACTAACAGTATAATTTTATACCGGCAGAAACCCTAATTTGACCCGAAACTGGAAAATTGTAGATTTTTCTATATGTCTGTGGGGAATTCTACTTTCCAAATTTCTGATCAAAAATAAAACATTATGTTTATTTGGATAAATTTTGGTTAAAGTTCGGACGGAAAATGATCTGCGTTTTTACTGACAGTAAGATTTTACTGATGAGAAAACATAATCTTGACTCGTGAACGAAACGGTTTATGTTTAAATCTTATTTCCAACGATTTTGGTTATTTTGAAAATTTTCGATCGGAAACGAAATATTATGTTTTTATTCGATCGTAAAACCCTATTCGGGAAACCGACAGAATCGGAAACGGAACTGCAGAGATAGAACCGGACACCGGAGGAGCTGAGTTATGGGATGACTCACCAAGCATTTATGAAGTAGTTAGTGCAAGTAATCATGTATTTTGGGTGAAATGACCAAAATGCCATTAACCTTAACCTAACCTATCCTAGTTAATTATTAACCATGGTTAAGGCAAGTCATGGACAAATTGACTTCCTCCTCCTCATGTGTGGTGTAAAACTCGGTCACACCACCCCTTCGCCCATTCACCACACAATTTTCCTATGTCATAATTACTATTAACCTTAGTTAAGAATTATATTATTTTTCTAAGCTTAACCTAACCTATGTCAAGTTAATTTCAACCATGGTTCTATTAAACAATTTCCTCTCCTCACTCACTCAACATACACGGCTCACACACCCCACTCACACGCTTAGACATTTTATTTTCTTTCCTAAGGCATTTTACTCACAAAACACTAAGAACTTCATAGTGCTCTTGCTAAGTTCATCATTGTTCTTCATCTCCTTCATCAAACTTCTTCATTCCAAGGCGATGAATCTCTTCTTCTTCATCTTAGCTTCATTAATCATCCATCAATCTTCATGTTCATCAAGTTTTTCACAAAATTCTATTCTTAGATCTAGATTTTCAAATAATTCTAGAAAATTGTAGAAAAATCATTTTAATGTGAAACAAATTTCTATGATCTATATATGACTTCTAATTTGATCATCGAAGAGCATGGAAGCAAAAGAATTTTCCTCCCTGTTGTTATACTCTTGACCGAAACTAGGTAGTTTTCGGAAAAGGAAGTTTTTGTTCAATTTTTAAAATATGACACCTGATATTAACTCTCTAATACCTCTAGTTGTTATATCTAGAAGCTTGAAATCAAAAGAAACTCCTAGCCCTATTTTCTAGACTTGGTCGAATCTAAGTTCATGTGAGTAAAATAAGTTTTCTTCGATCTTTAACTAGATCATGATTTGTATGAACTATCTAAGGTGTGTAGTGATAGTGTGATTTCACATCATATTTCATGTACATTTCTGCATGCATTTTCATTTAGTTTAGGCATATTTAAATTGATTTTTATTAGTTTTTACCTTGGAGCGGGTAAGGCGGTTTTGTGGTGTTGTTTTGCAGAAATTAAGGGGAAAATGCTCAGGATCGGCCACGATGGAACTTGGATGAAGATAGAGCTTGAAAAGTAAAGAAAATTAGCCAATCAGAGCCCATCACGGCCATGATCGAGCAAAACTGAAGAAGAAAGAAGGCAAAAGTCAGAAGCTGTCACAATCTAGCCGTGATGCCCATCACGGTCGTGACATGTTAATTGAGCCAGACCCCTTCTAGGCAGAATCTGTCACAACCAGGTCGTGATGCCCATCACGACCGTGACAAACCAATTGGTAAAGGTAGAGGCGATCACGGCCTAGCCGTGATGAGTGTCACGGCCGTGACAAACAAGTTTTTGAAAGCACGCCCAAGGCAGAACCCATCACGGCCGTGACGCGCGCCTGATTTATAAAAAGGCATCAGGGGCAGAACAAAAGGAGGACTTTTACACCAGACTTATACCCTAATTCTCTGAGCTAGAGGCTGTTGTGGCTGATGTGGAAAGCCCCCATGGAGTCCCTTCTCTCCTTCTTCTCTATTTCTCTGGTTTTGGCTTTCTTTGTAATCATGAGTAGTTAATTCCCTTTTTGTTGAGATTAGATGTAACTGAACCGAATATCATGTAATTGCTTTGATTTATCGATCTGTGTTTATGCCTTCATATTAGTGTTTAATTCATACGCTTAATGCCTTTTGTGGTTTGATCACCCATGAACTGATTTTGAGATTTGAATTGCAATGGGGACGTTCTTATCAATTCTTAATCTGGAATTAATCATCTAGTAAACCTTGCATCTAGGAATGGATTTTGGTTTATTAGTAATCGTGTAATCCTTACTCTTAATGCAAATTCACTAATTAGGCCACCTAAGGAATTGGGGTCTATTAGGGGATTCAGGCTCTTGTCATCTAAGGAATTAGGGCTTGAGTAATCTAGTGGATTGATTTTAATATTTGATGCATAAACTGGATTGGTGGTCTTGGTATTGCATGAGACTAAGGTTTAGTGAAATCTAATCCCAACATCTTTCATCTTATTTGAAAATCCATTTTTCTGCACCCCAAGTGTTTGATAAAAGTTCTCAAAGACCTTTTTCTTTTTATCTTGTTTCTTTTAACTTTTGTTAGGCTTGGTAATTAGTATAGAACTCCCTTCAATCCAAAAATTCGCTTAGATAGTAATTAATTCGGTACGTGCTAGTACTTGTCTCAGTCCTCGTGGGAACAATATTGGTCTCACCACCGTATTACTTGCACGACTAGGTATACTTGCCTAGATTTGTCTCAACAAGTTTTTGGCGCCGTTGCCGGGGACTGTGTTTCAATATTATCATACCCATTTCGGTTACTAATATAAGCACAATTTTATTTTTCTGTTTTACTGATCTGTTTTTCTTTGCTTTGTCCTTGAGTTCTAATCAGTCTTGGTCTCTAGACTTTTGTGTATGCGAGGTAATTGTCCCAGGTGACCAACTTCTCTACGATCCTGAAATAGAGAAAACAGCTAGGGAGAATCGGAAGCAAGCAAGACAGCAGAAGTTAGTAGAGCAACAAGAAAGAGAACAAGAGACTTCCACTTCTCAAGTTCATCAAGAAGAACTCAAGATGGCAGGCAATGGTGAAGGTGCTCCACGGAGGACACTTGGAGATTATGCCAATACAAATGTCAACCGCCATGTCACTAGCATCGTGAGGCCTCCGATGAATTGCAACAATTTTGAAATCAAGCCAGCTTTCTTGAATATGGTTGCACAAAATCAATTTGTCGGGTTGGAGCAAGAGGATCCTAATAATCATGTCTCCAACTTCCTGGAATTATGTGATACGATGAAAATAAATGGTGCTTCCGATGATGCACTTCGCCTAAGGTTGTTTCCTTTCTCTCTAAGAGATAGAGCCAAGTCTTGGCTCCAATCTCAACCAAGGGGGAGCATCACTACATGGGATGACTTAGAGGCAAAATTTCTTGCAAGGTTCTTTCCCTTTGAAGATTTACGCAAGACAAGGGGTGATATCATAAGCTTTGCTTAACAAGAGGGTGAAACTCTTCATGACACATGGGAAAGGTTCAAAGACTTGCTCTGAAGATGTCCAAATCATGGGTTTGATGATCTTACCCAAATGCATACATTTTGCAATGGATTGAGGCCGTCAACCAGGTATATGTTGGATGCCTCAGCTGGAGGTTCCATGAACACAAAGACACCGGAGGAAGCATTGATTTTGATAAAAGCTATGACATCTAATGACTATTTGATGCATCACGATCGAGGTACCACATCAAGAAGGGGAGTGTTGGAGTTAGACTCACAAACTGCACTTTTGGCTCAAAATAAGCTTATGACACAACAACTTGAGTCCATCACCAAGCAACTGGCTCAACTCCCACAACAACTTCAAACCATTCAAGGGACAACCATGCCACCTCAACAGGTAATGAGATGTGATTTTTGTGGAGGAGATCATGACAATGGAAATTGTGAGGCCACTCCTAGTTCCCACGAGGAAGCTAATTATATGGGAAACTATGGGCGGCAAGGTAACAATCAATATTCCAACAATTACAACCAAGGGTGGAGGAATCAAGCAAATCTTGGTTGGAAACAAGATGCTTAGGACAAGCAAGTAAGCCTCTTCCCACACAACCACCTCAAGATCTAACTTCAATCTTGGAGAACACCCTCAATCAATTCATGCAAATGTCCATGTCAAACTAGAAAAACATCGATGCTGCCATAAAGAACTTGGAGGTTCAAGTTGGACAAATTGCAAAGCACCTAGCGGAACAATCTAGCGGCAGTTTTTCAGGTAACACTCAAACAAATCCTAAAGAGCATTGTAAGGCTATTGTTTTGAGGAGTGGTAAAAGTCTTGAGCAAGAGAGCGATGAGCCTTTGTTGAAAAATCAGAGAGATGCTGAAAAAACAGAGATGAATGCTGAAAAAACTGAGTTGAATGAGGAAAAAGGCAAAGAGGTTGTAATAGAGGAAGAAGAAAAATGCAGTGAAAAAGACAAGAGAGAAAAGTTAGTGGATGAAAATTCAATCTTGAGGAAGACTAAAAGTTAGATTTTGAAAGATGGAGACAAGCCTCAAGAGATCCCTTCTTATGTAAAGTTGCCATATCCTCATTTAAGCAAGAAGAAGGAGAAGAAAGAGCAGTTTGCCAAATTTCTTGACATCTTCAAGAGGTTGCAAATCAGCATACCCTTTGCTGAAGCACTAGAGCAAATGCCCACTTATGCAAAGTTCATGAAGGAGTTGCTTACAAAGAAAAGGAGATTCAAAGAAGGTGAGACTGTTGCCTTGACGGAAGAATGTAGTGCGATACTCCAAAGGAAGCTACCTCCAAAGCTTAAAGATCCTGGTAGTTTTACAATCCCCTGCACAATTGGGAGTGTTGCTATTGGTAAGGCCTTGTGTGACTTGGGGGCGAGTATCAATTTGATGTCGCTTTCAATCTTGAACAAGCTTGGAGGTGGTGAAGTGAAACCAACAAGGATGGCATTGCAATTAGCAGACAGATCAATCAAGCATCCTTATGGTATTCTGGAAGATGTTTTGGTGAAAGTGGATAAGTTTATCTTCCCAGCGGATTTTGTGATATTAGACATGGAGGAGGATGCGGAAGTTCCACTTATATTGGGGAGACCTTTTCTAGCAACTAGTCATGCTTTGATAGATGTACAAAAGGGCCAACTCCGACTCAGAGTGCAAGATGAGGAGGTTACTTTCAATGTGTTTGAAGCTATGCATCACCCGAGTGATGAAGAGAATTGTTTCCGCATGGACATTGTGGATGTAGTGGCTAAATAAGTCTTTACACATCAACACCATTCCTCTACTCTTGAGAAGGTAATTATGAATTCCATTGAAAATCTTGATGAGGAAAAGGAGGAGGAAATAGATGAGTGTTTGTGTGATTTGGAAGCTCAACCCTATCAACTTGCTGTCAACACTAAGAAAGAAGAGCTCAAAAAGGATGAAGTCCAAGAGAAACTCGAGTTAGAGCTTAAACCTCTACCTCCCCACTTGAAATATGTGTTCCTTGGTGAGAATGATGAAAATCCTGTCATAGTGAGCAATGTATTGTCCAAGTTGGAAGAGGAGAAGCTTGTAAGGGTGCTTAGAGAGCATAAAACATCAATTGGATGGTCCATCTCAGATTTGAAAGGTATTAGTCCTGCATTTTGTATGCACAAGATAATGATGGAGGCTAAATTTAAATCGATGGTCCAACCGCAAAGGAGGCTCAATCCTACAATGAAAGAAGTGGTAAGGAAGGAGGTGCTGAAACTCCTTGAAGCTGGAATGATATAACCGATTTCCGATAGTGCTTGGGTGAGTCCGGTACAAGTGGTTCCCAAGAAAGGTGGCATGACCGTCGTGAACAACGAGAAGAATGAGTTGATCCCAACTAGAACGGTCACCGGTTGGCGAATGTGTATAGATTACCGGAAGCTAAATCAAGCTACTAGGAAAGATCACTTCCCACTTCCATTCATGGACCAAATGTTGGAGAGGTTGACCGGGCAAGCTTACTATTGTTTCTTGGATGGTTATTCGGGTTATAACCAAATTGCGGTTAACCCGAAAGACCAAGAGAAAACTGCCTTCACATGCCCTTTTGGAGTTTTTGGCTATCGGAAGATGCCTTTCGGTCTTTGTAATGCGCCTGCGACATTTCAAAGGTGCATGCTTTCAATTTTCTCTGATATGGTAGAAAAATACATTGAAGTTTTCATGGATGATTTTTCTGTTTTCGGTTCCTCTTATGATAATTGTTTGTCTAACCTTGTTGCTGTGTTAAAGAGCTGCATGGACACCAATTTAGTCTTAAATTGGGAGAAGTGTCATTTTATGGTGCAGGAAGGCATTGTGCTTGGGCACAAGATTTCAGCTAAGGGGATCGAAGTGGATAAATCCAAGATTGATGTGATTGAAAAACTACCTCCACCAGTGAATGTCAAGGGTGTGAGGAGTTTTCTTGGGCATGTGGGCTTTTACCGGCGGTTCATCAAAGACTTCTCAAAGATAGCCAAACCGTTGTGTATCCTTTTGAATAAGGACACACCATTTGTGTTTGATACTGTTTGTCTCACTTCTTTCCAGATTTTAAAAGAAAAATTGATCACTGCTCCCATTCTTGTTGCACCCAACTGGGAGTCACCATTTGAATTGATGTGTGATGCCAGTGACTACGCAGTTGGGGCAGTTTTGGGACAGCGGAGGCAAAAGTTTTTCCATGCCATTCACTATGCTAGCAAGGTTCTCAATGAGAACCAAATAAATTATGCAACAACTGAAAAAGAGTTGCTAGCCATAGTGTTTGCATTGGAAAAATTTCGTTCATACTTAATTGGGTCCCAAGTCACTGTTTTTACTGATCATGCTGCAATTAAATATTTGTTGACTAAGTTAGATTCAAAACCAAGACTCATAAGGTGGATTCTATTGTTGCAGGAATTTGACTTAGTCATTAAGGACAAAAAGGGCAGCGAAAATGTGGTGTCTGACCACTTATCTCGGTTGGTGAATGAAGAGGTTACTGCAGAAGAAAAGGACATTCGGGATGAGTTCCCGGATGAGGCCTTATTTCTGGTGCATGAAATACCATGGTTTGCCGACATGGCAAATTTCAAGGCAGCCAACATTGTTCCAGAGCACCTCACTTGGCAGCAAAAGAAAAAATTCTTCCGGGATGCCAACCATTTCATGTGGGATGATCCATTTCTGTTCAAGGTTGGACCGGATGGCTTATGGAGGAGGTGTGTTAGTCAAGAGGAAGCGAGGAGTATTTTGTGGCATTGCCATAACTCTCCATATGGTGGACATTACAATGGGGATAGGACAGCTGCAAAGGTCCTCCAATCTGGGCTCTTTTGGCCCTCAATCTTCAAGGACTCTTACAATCATGTGAAGAGTTGTGACAAGTGCCAAAGGACCGGGAACATATCTAAAAGGGATGAGATGCCACTGCAAAACATATTGGAGGTTGAAGTATTTGATAGCTGGGGCATAGATTTTATGGGTCCACTTCCACCTTCGTTTTCCAATCAATATATCTTGGTGGCGGTGGACTATGTTTCCAAATGGGTGGAGGCCATTGCAACACTGAAGAATGATGCACAAACAGTGATTAAGTTCATCAAGAAAAACATTTTTGCCCGGTTCGGTGTCCCAATGGTCCTTATAAGTGATGGGGGATCTCACTTCCGCAACTCACAACTGAAAAATGTGTTGACCAAGTATGATGTGAGGCATAAGGTGGCATCTCCATATCATCCGCAAACAAATGGTCAAGCGGAAGTCTCTAACCGGGAGATTAAGCGGATTCTGGAAAAAACTGTGGCCACTTCAAGAAAAGATTGGGCAAAGAAGCTTGACGATGCCTTGTGGGCTTACCGGACTGCATTGAAAACTTTTGTGGGGTTATCTCCATTTCAGATGGTCTATGGGAAGGCATGTCATCTACCCGTAGAGTTGGAGCATCGAGCCTTTTGGGCATTGAAGTTCTTGAATTTTGATGCCACTCTGGCGGGTGAAAAAAGAGTCAACCAGCTGCATGAATTAGAGGAGATGCGCCTTAATGCATATGAGAATGCAACTATTTACAAGCAGCGAGTCAAGACCTACCATGACAAGAAGATCGTGATGAAAACATTTCAGTCGGGACAACAAGTTTTATTATTCAATTCCCGGCTGAGATTGTTTCCGGGCAAGTTGAAGTCTAAGTGGTCGGGACCGTTCATTGTCAAAGAAGTCTCACCTCATGGAGCTATAGAAGTGGAGGATCCTACTTCAAAAAGAACCTTCAAAGTCAATGGCCAAAGGCTCAAGGCCTACTTGGGTGGTGACATCGAGAGATTGACCACAGCTTTGCACCTTCGTGATCCTTGAGATCATCTACACGTCAAGCTAGTGACGTTAAAGAAGCGCTTATTGGGAGGCAACCCAAGTTTCTTTTCCTTTTTCCTTTTTCACTTGTTTTTGAAATTTTTCTCTTGAATAATTTGAGAAGATCAAGAGGAAAAAGATCATAAACTAATAGATTTGTTAAGTGTTTTCAGGGTAAGGAGGAAGGAGAAACAAGAAGGGCAAGGACAAGCAAAGTCAGCAACCATCATGCCCAGGTCGTGACACTGGTCACGGCCGTGATGAGCCTAATGTGAAGACTAGAAAGGATCACGGCCCAGTCGTGACACTCATCACGGGCGTAATGAGAGGATCCTGAAGATCAGAGAGCATCACGGCCTAGCCGTGATGGAGGTCACGGCCTAGCCGTGATGGAGGTCACGGCCGTGACAGGCCAGCTCCTGTGGACCAGAATTGATCACGGCCTGCCCGTGATGAGGCTCGCGACCGTGATGCATTTCCCAACAAGTTTCTGACTAGAATGCGAGCCAGCACCCGCTACCGCCTCGGTAAGTCGTTCCATTTTTTCTCCTCTCTCCATCTTGATTATTTACATTGGGGACAATGTAAGTTTTTAAGCTATGGGTAGGGGTATTTTTGCATATTCTTGTATTTCTGCATTTTGCATGTTGCATTCATATAGGCATAGTTTTGCATGATCACATGATTCGATTGCCCTTTGCTTAGATTATGCATCCAATTGTGGGAACTGAGTGCCAATTAAATTGAGATAGTGAATTGTTGAACCCAATTTTTTATTCTTGTGATAAGGCTACAAATAAAAATTCTTGAGATGATCTTTGATAGTTGATAATTAGCATGTGGTTTCGTAGATTTGTGTTTCTCATTGATTTTTGAACTACTAAAATGTGAGATTTTTGAGCCAAAAAGGGGTACTCACTAAATCTACCCCATTCTTTGTGATAGAGTGTTTTATTCCTCTTGGATGGTATTCTCTAGAACTTGACTTGAAACCGTTTTGAAGCTTAAAAATTTTTTAAAACATTTTTGAAAATGATTGAGGCACTAGGTATTTTTCCGGCTTTGAGCTTTGATTGACTAAATGCTACCCCTTAGTTGCCCAATTTTGAGCTTGAAAGAATAAAATACTTTTCTTGGTACCTGGAATTACTTTGATGAATATGTTTGGTATGACACCTTTTAAAGTATTACAAAAAGGGTAGAAATGTAGTTGAAAAAGTATGGGATGAGAAAATCAGAAAATATTTCTCTTGAATTGAAAATCTCCCCCTCTCCAAATAAAAAATAAATGGAACAAAATAGTGAGAAGGGGATGACAAAAGGAAGTGAGAAATAAAATAAAAAGAAAAGAAAGAAAGGTGGAAAAGTGAATCGAAACCCAAAAAGGTATTTTAGAAGGTGTCGTGCTGTGCAATGCTTGATATTTTGTTTAGCCTTCTTGAAATTTCCTTTTATTGATTTCCCCACCTGACGATTAATCCCATGACCCCGTTACAACCAAAGTAAAGGACCTCTTGATTCTTAGGTGTTTTCATTAATAAAGTAGATATCTGGTTGATAGTCAAGCTTATGGTAGAATTCATTCCTGGAGGAAATTGAGCGAATTGTCATATATCCTTAAACACTTGAGTGAGGTGAGAAAGATTGCCTGAATCAGTGAGAATATGAGTCTAGGAAACCTAAGCTTCTAATTGGGCTTGAAATTGATTGTCTCTTGCTGAATTATTTGAAATGTCTGTTACTTGGATTATTTACTCGGGTTCTTGGTTCACTATCCATGTTCTGATTATTTATATCTTCTGGCCTTAGTGATTGCTTGAGGACAAGCAAATGAATAAGCTTGGGGTGATTTGATAGTGTGATTTCACATCATATTTCATGTACATTTCTGCATGCATTTTCATTTAGTTTAGGCATATTTAAATTGATTTTTATTAGTTTTTACCTTGGAACGGGTAATGCGGTTTTGTGGTATTGTTTTGCAGAAATTAAGGGGAAAATGCTCAGGATTAGCCATGATGGAGCTTGGATGAAGATAGAGCTTGAAAAGTGAAGAAAATGAGCCAATCAAAGCCCATCACGGCCTAGCCGTGATGACCATCACGGCCATGATCGAGCAAAACTGAAGAAGAAAGAAGGCAAAAGTTAGAAGTTGTCACGCCCGTGACATGTTAATTGAGCCAGACCCCTTCTAGGCAGAATCTGTCACGACCGTGACAGACAAATTGGTAAAGGCAGACGCGATCACGGCCTAGCCGTGATGAGTGTCACGGTCGTGACAAACAAGTTTTTGAAAGCGCGCCTGATAAGCCTCTGGCTCATCTAGTTTCCAGCTAGAAAAGGGGTAGATTTTGTGCCTAATTGGGCGAGTCAACCTCGCTAATCTCCCAAATTAGCCTTGTTTTGTTCCTAAGTTAGAATTTGAATCGTTTTATGCATTTTTAGTAGTTTTTAGTTTATTTTGAGTAGAATTACGCTTTTCGTTTTCTTTTATTATTTCAGGTTAAAAGTGAAGCTCTTAGAGTCGAGGAAAATGAAGAAAACAGTGGAAAATCAATTCTGGAAGTTTCGCCTCGCGAAACAGGATCTCGCTTCGCAAGACTGAAGACCAGCCTGAACAGCAACAGCGACCCTTTCTGTCTCGCCTCGCGAATCACTATCTTGCCTCGCGAGCCTGAAGGCCTGACCGTGCCAGAAATGTCACCCTCTCTGTCTCGTCTCGCGAATCACCATCTCGCCTCGCGAGCATTCAAATCAGGATGGTGCCAAAACTGAATTTCGCCTCACGAGAGCTTCTCGCCCCGCGAGCGGGCGCGAACCAGAACCCCTATTTATTGGCTGTTTTAGGTCAAATTGAGAACTTTTTGTCAACCACTTGTTTTTAGAGCGTTTTGGGAACGAATCCTTGTTCTCTGGAGTTGCGTCTCCTTATTTTCTTTTTCTCTTTTACAATCATGATGAACTCCGATTGTTTGTGTATTATTACAAGCATGAGGAACTAATCCCCTTGTCTAAGGGATCAATGAAACCACCCGTGGCGGTGTAGCGTTCAATGTGATGTATGTTTCCTTCCTTTACCTCAATTCTTGTTTTCCAATTCTGAATTTATTGCGTTGATCATATGCATGCATGATTGACTAGTTAACGTGATGAGGCTTGATAGGTAATTCGCGTTTAGAACTTGAATTGGGATCACTGGTTGAATATTGCACGAGAGTGAGTAGGAGATCAGTGCAACCTTATAGGGAACAAGATTTAATAGAGTTTGATGATTGGGTTATGAGACCTAATAAGTAATTAATTCAATCGTTGAATATGTCCTATTGAGCACGACAGTGTCATTAGGAGAAATTGGGGGTCCTGGTTGACATTGTAATTGAACTTAGGAAGGGAATCATCATCACTTGGGTATCATGCATGATTGGGTAGGTGGATTTGTGACCTTAGATGTTTAATTCCAGATTTTAATACTATATCTTTATTCGATTTGTCGAATTGAATTGCGATCCTATTTTCTCTATCTCTACAACCACTTGCTTTTACTTGGTCAAACGTATCGAACTCCTCGCAAATTGGTAGAATTGGTAGCCCAATCCCTGTATCCGACCTCGGTAATTACTTATCGTGTATTATTACTTACGAAGACCCGGTACACTTGCCGGTGACTCAACAAGTTTTTGGCGCCGTTGCCGGGGATTGGCACAACCAATTTTCCTAATTTTTGGGAAGTTTGATTATTTGGTTAAGCTGTTTTTATTTTTATTTTCTGTTATTTATTGACTATTATTTCTCTCTACTTCTTTGATTCCACTTGGTCTTGCCTTGTTTTTGTATGCGAGGTACCCTTTCACGAGAGGACTTGATATTTGATTCGGAGATCACCAGGACCGAGAAGCGATTAAGGAAAGAAGCCAGAGAACGAAAGAGGCTTGAAGCGATTAAATTAGAGGGCATGGCCAAAGAAAACCCTCATCCTCCTCCTCGTTACAAGCCTCTCTTCGAGTACAATCTACCCAATTTGGAGGATTGTGCTTCTTCTATTGTGAGGGGCAACCTCAATTAAGATTCCTTCAGAGTGGAAGGATGTGTCACAGTCCAGATCCGTGAGAATCAGTTTGATGGGAGTGGCAAACAAGACCCTCATAGACACATCACTCGCTTCCTTGAAGCTTGTGACATGCAGAAGACAAGAGGAGTTTCTCAAGATGAGTTTCGCTTGCGGCTGTTCCCTCTCTCTCTTAGGGATGTCGCTCGCGATTGGTTTGACAGCTTGGATCGCAACAGTATCAGAACATGAGAGCAAATGGCCCAAAAGTTCCTCACTAAATATTTTTCTCCTCAGAAAGCGGCACAAGCAAGAGTAGCCGTTACATCTTTCAGGCAGACAGAAGATAAATCCTATAATGAAGCTTGGGAGAGGTATAATGTGCTCTTGAGAAGATGTACTTCGGCCTTCTTTGACCCGGTCTCCATGGTTCAACATTTTTTTAACGGGTTAAGGGGGCGCTACCAGATGAATTGTGATGCCGCAGCGGGCGGTTCTTTTTCTTATCTATCAGCTGAGGATGGATGGGCGTTATTGGAGAAGATGTCGTACAATGATTACAACCGTGGTAGGGAAACCTCAAGTGGAATCAGTTCTGCGACAATAGAAGCCATTCTAGAGCAAAATAAACTGTTGAAGATGCAAAATGCGGCATTGTCTGGGAACAAAAAGGTTAATGTGATACACGAGGGAATGCCCCAGGGTTGTGATAATTGTAATGGAGATCATGACATTCAGAGTTGTCCGTTCAACTTCTCTCAAGAACATGTGGACTCATGCCACAATTTCTATGACAGTGTGCCCCAGAACAACTATCAGAGGAAATGCATGAATGATTACAATCGGGAATCAGAATAGGGGTTATATGAGGAGAGACCATCCGGGTTTCTCTTGGAGTAATGCTAGCGGTGGTCTAGCCGGGCAACAACAACCTCAACAGAGTCAGATGGCAAACTATGGGATCCATCAACGCAATGCTCAGTAGGCCTTTACAGGGCCTAATCAAGTGCAAACAACAGATGGTGGAAGGCAACCTTGGGAGTTGGCTATAGAAAAAACGAATGCGGCAATTGAGAAGTTGTCAATCAATACAAGCACTGCCATTGACAAGTTGGCAACTCATACATGGTCGGCAATTCAGAATCTAGAGACGCAGATAGCTCAGCTTGCAAGGCAACTAAATGAGCGTCTCCCAGGCACTTTCCCAGGTGATACCGAGAACAACCCTAAGAACCAATGCAATGCCATAGCAACTAGAAGCGGTAGGGTGTTGGGATCTAACAGGGGTGCAACTAGTTCTCAGGAAGACAAGACCCCGGAACAACCACATGTTGAGGAAGAACAACCTGAGAAAGAGGAGTTGGCAAGTGACAAGGCACCGAAGCAAGGGGAAAGGTTAAAACTTGTAGATGAAGAGTTCCGAAGAAAGAAGTGGGTTGAACCCAAAGACCTCCCGCCCTACATGAAGGTACCATATCCTGAAAGATTGAAGAAGCCTCAACAAGATAAACAGTTCAGTAAATTCCTTGATGTCTTCCGCAAACTTCAAATTAATATTCCATTTGCGGAAGCCTTGGAGCAAATGCCATCTTATACCCGGTTTATGAAGGAGCTTCTCTCCAAGAATCGGAAATTAGTGGATGATGAAACGGTTGCTTTGACTGAGGAGTGCAGTGCCATTCTTCAAAGAAAACTACCTACAAATTTGAAGGATCCCGGTTCTTTTTCTATACCATGCACCATTGGGGAGATGACTCTAGGAAAGGCGTTGTGTGATCTAGGGGCAAGCATCAACTTGATGCCCCTCTCTATGATGAAGAAGTTGGGGATCAAAGAAGTCAAAGATACACGGATGTCACTCCAACTAGCCGATTGTTCGATAAAACATCCTTATGGGGTGGTCGAAGATTTGTTAGTGAAAGTGGACAAGTTCATATTTCCGGCGGATTTTGTGGTGCTTGATATGGATGAAGACGCTGAAATCCCTCTCATATTGGGTAGGCCCTTCTTGGCCACTGGGCGTGCTTTGATAGATGTGCAACAAGGGAAACTCACCCTAAGGGTGCAAGATGAGAAGGTAGTCTTCAATGTCTTTGAAGCAATGAAGCACCCCGCTGAGAGGTCGGATGTGTATCGAGTGGATATGGTGGACTCAATTGTCAAGGCAAAGGCCACTAGAGAAGCCCATGGTTCTTCACTTGCACAAGTGTTGGTAAAATCCCATGATCATGATAGTAAGGAAGAAGACCCTTTGGGGGATGACGACTATCTTGAGTGCTTAAAAAACATGGAAGCCTTACCGAGTCTCCCAAAGGATGAATGTACAAAGGAAAAGCTCAACAACAAAGGAATGAAAGAAGCTGTGCGTAAGGAAGTGATTAAACCTTTAGATGCCGGAATCATCTATCCAATCTCGGGTAGCAATTGGGTTAGTCCAATTCATGTGGTCCCAAAGAAAGGTGGCACAACCGTGGTGGTCAATGAAAGCAATGAATTGATCCCAAAAAGGACCATCACGGGGTGGAGAGTATGTGCTGATTATAGAAGGCTTTTGGACTTAAATGAGTTGTCCAAGATCCGCATGCAAGCATATGAAAATGCAAGAATCTACAAAGAGCGGACTAAGGCATGGCATGGCAAGCACATCTTGCCTAGGAGGTTCGAGCCCGGACAAATGGTACTTCTTAATAGTTCAAGGTTGAAACTCTTTCCTGGAAAGCTAAAATCAAGGTGGTCGGGACCATTCAAGGTCCTCCAAGTTTTTTCACACGGAACAGTAGAATTAGAAGGGGCGTCTGGAAGCTTCAAGGTAAATGGGCAAGGGCTAAAGCATTACCATGGGGAATCAATCCCATATGACAAGCAAGTTCTTCTTCCGGATTAACCCTTAGGGGTGACTTGAGTCAGGCTCGGGACGTTAAACAAGCGCTACTTGGGAGGCAACCCAAGCCAGAGATCCTTTATTTTGTTTATTTTCTATCATTTTCTCTTCAAAAAAGAAAACCAGATTCGCCCCGCGAATCCACAGTGGCCTCGCGAGACAGAAGCCCTGAATCTCATAGGCTTGCTTACACTTCTGTCTCGCGTCGCGAGAGCCACTTTCGCCTCGCGAATCTGGGTATCATTAGCTGTTGGAATTACAGATTCGCCTCGCGTGCTATTACTCGCCTCACGATTCTGGAAAGTGTGGGAAACAATTTTTTCCAGATTCGCCTCGTGAGTGATGTATCGCCTCGCGAATCTGAAATTAGGGTTTTCAATTTGCAGGAGTTCTTCCAGGAGGTATCATTGGCCCAGTAGGAGGGTCGGGTGCCCGAGGGACCAGAGGATGAGGATGCAACCGTAGAAGAACTTCCTTGGAAGCGCCCACCTACACTACAACTTGATCAGGGAACACCCTTTCCTTTCCCTCACTCTTATTTTATATTTATGTTCTTTCATTGAGGACAATGTATGCTTTAAGTTTGGGGTGTTTAGGGAACCAATTGCTTTGTTTTTGTTTTCTTTCCCGTTTTCCATTTGTTTTTGAATTTCGCTCTTGAATAATTTGAGAAGATCAAGAGTATGTGTGTGAGTGTTGTGTCGGCAAGCTTGGTGGATTTTAATTAAATTTAGCATAGATTGACTGCATGAATTATGTTGACCATTGATGATTTCCCCCTAGGTTCTGAAAATCGAAAATTTGATCCCCATATGAAAAATTGAAAATTGAACTTTGAGAAATTTTATTATGATTGCTTGATTTATGACAAGTTTGGGGTGAAGGGGTGCACACACTAGGAATTGTATCTCTGTCAAACAATTTGCAAAAATGTCTCCAGGTGAGAAATTTGAGCCTCCAACATGTTTTTAATTGTGTGAATCGCTTTTAAGCTGCACCTTCTTGGATTTGCTTGAATCTGTGCATGGTTTGCATATTCATATGTTGCATCAAATGATCTAGGCAATTTTTATTTGAAATAACTACTTGGCCATAAATTGAACCAACCTTGATGAATGATCCCTAGTTAGCCAGATTGAGCCTTAAAGCCTATTGTTCTCGATGACCTTACATTACAAGCCATTAACTAAGAAAAACCATGATTTTCCCCTATCCTAGGATTTAGGAGAGCATGGAATTTTAGCTTTGTGAGTGTTGTTGTGGAACTAAGTTTGGGGTGGCTACAAGTTCATGAATCATAGTTGAGAAAAAGAAAAGCAAAATTAAAGGCCGAAGGCTTGAAAAAAAAAAGTGTATGAAAAGTATTGAATATATGCCAAAAAGGGCAAGGTGAAAAAGTATAAAAAGGAAGAGGTTTGTAGCCACCCAATGCAAGGAATAGAATAATAATGAGAGTAAACTCAATTGTTGTAATGATAGTTTCATGCTCTTATTGATCCCAGGGACTAAGCCTCTATCCTTTGAATATCTTACCTTGAGTCAGGCCTCATTACAACCCATGAAAGACCTTTTGATGATGCATACATATTTTTGTGGGAACTTTGTTGAGATGAAAATCAAATTCATGGGAAGTGTTCTTGAAATGCGAGATTGAGTGAAAAGTTGGTAGCTTAGACAAATTGAGCGAATGAGTGAAATATTAAATGCCATTGTGAGGAAGGCAATTATTTGAATTTGGTGATCTCCCTTTTGTATGCCACTTGGATCCTCAACTTAGATTACTGATTGCATGAAAGATGGAAATTCTCAATTGTTTAAAGTAAATAAATGTGGGGATTATATTCTTGCAAGGGGGGAAAACATTGAGGGAAAAAAAATTGTTGTGTTAAATTGCATAAAATCTATGCAAAAATTGATTGAATCCTTTAAGCTTGCCAAGTTTTGAGTCTTTTTTAGTTCTAGCTTGCTTGGGGACAAGCAAGGTTTAAGTTTCAGGTGTTTTGATAAGCCTCTGGCTCATCTAGTTTCCAGCTAGAAAAGGGGTAGATTTTGTGCCTAATTGGGCGAGTCAACCTCGCTAATCTCCCAAATTAGCCTTGTTTTGTTCCTAAGTTAGAATTTGATTCGTTTTATGCATTTTTAGTAGTTTTTAGTTTATTTTGAGTAGAATTACGCTTTTCGTTTTCTTTTATTGTTTCAGGTTAAAAGTGAAGCTCTTAGAGTCAAGGAAAATGAAGAAAACAGTGGAAAAACAATTCTGGAAGTTTCGCCTCGCGAAACAAGATCTCGCTTCGCAAGACTGAAGACCAGCCTGAACAGCAACAGTCACCCTTTCTGTCTCGCCTCACGAATCACTATCTCGCCTCACGAGCCTGAAGGCCTGACCGTGCCAGAAATGTCACCCTCTCTATCTCGCCTCGCGAATCACCATCTCGCCTCGCGAGCATTCAAATCAGGATGGTGCCAAAACTGAATTTCGCCTCGCGAGAGCTTACTCGCCCCGCGAGCGGGCGCGAACCAGAACCCCTATTTATTGGCTGTTTTAGGTCAAATTGAGAACTTTTTGTCAACCACTTGTTTTTAGAGCGTTTTGGGGACGAATCCTTGTTCTCTGGAGCTGCGTCTCCTTATTTTCTTTTTCTTTTTTACAATCATGATGAACTCCGATTGTTTGTGTATTGTTACAAGCATGAGGAACTAATCCCCTTGTCTAAGGGATCAATGAAACCACCCATGGCGGTGTAGCGTTCAATGTGATGTATGTTTCCTTCCTTTACCTCAATTCTTGTTTTCCAATTCTGAATTTATTGAGTTGATCATATGCATGCATGATTGACTAGTTAACGTGATGAGGCTTGATAGGCAATTCGCGTTTAGAACTTGAATTCGGATCACTGGTTGAATATTGCACGAGAGTGAGTAGGAGATCAGTGCAACCTTATAGGGAACAAGATTTAATAGAGTTTGATGATTGGGTTATGAGACCTAATAAGTAATTAATTCAATCGTTGAATATGTCCTATTGAGCACGACAGTGTCATTAGGAGAAATTGGGGGTCCTGGTTGACTTTGTAATTGAACTTAGGGAGGGAATCATCATCACTTGGGTATTATGCATGATTGGGTAGGTGGATTTGTGACCTTAGATGTTTAATTCCAGATTTTAATACTATATCTTTATTTGATTTGTCAAATTGAATTGCGATCCTATTTTCTCTCTCTCTACAACCACTTGCTTTTACTTGGTCAAACGTATCGAACTCCTCGCAAATTGGTAGAATTGGTAGCCCAATCCCTGTGTCCGACCATGGTAATTACTTACCGTGTTTTATTACTTACTACGATCCGGTACACTTGCCGGTGACTCAACAGCGCCCAAGGCAGAACCCATCATGGCCGTGATGCGCGCCTGATTTATAAAAAGGCATCAGGGGCAGAACGAAATGAGGACTTTTACACCAGACTTTTACCCTAATTCTGAGCTAGAGGCTGCTGTGGAAAGTCCCCATGGAGTCCCTTCTCTCATTCTTCTCTATTTCTCTGGTTTTCGCTTTCTCTGTAATCATGAGTAGCTAATTCCCTTTTTGTTGGGATTAGATGTAACTGAACCGAATATCATGTAATTGCTTTGATTTATCAATCTGTGTTTATGCCTTCATATTAGTGTTTAATTCATACACTTAATGCCTTTTGTGGTTTGATCACCCATGAACTGATTTTGAGATTTGTTTTGCAATGGGGACGTTCTTATCAATTCTTGATCTGGAATTAATCACCTAGTAAACCTTGCATCTAGGAATGGATTTTGGTTTATTAGTAATCGTGTAATCCCTACTCTTAATGCAAATTCACTAATTAGGCCACCTAAGGAATTAGGGTCTATTAGGGGATTTAGGCTCTTGTCATCTAAGGAATTAGGGCTTGAGTAATCTAGTGGATTGATTTTAATATTTGATGCATAAACTGGATTGGTGGTCTTGGTACTGCATGAGACTAAGGTTTAGTGAAATCTAATCCCAACATCTTTCATCTTATTTGAAAATCCATTTTTCTGCACCCCAAGTGTTTGATAAAAGTTCTCAAAGACCTTTTTCTTTTTATTTTGTTTCTTTTAACTTTTGTTAGGCTTGGTAATTAGTATAGAACTCCCTTTAATCCAAAAATTCGCTTAGATAGTAATTGATTCGGTACGTGCTAGTACTTGTCTCAGTCCTCGTGGGAACGATATCGGTCTCACCACCGTATTACTTGTACGACTAGGTATACTTGCCTAGATTCGTCTCAACATGTAGGTTCTAGATCCAAGAGCATGTGAGCAAAAAGAATATCTAGCCAATTTTACTATGTATGGCCGAAACCCTAACCCTAGAGGTTAGATGATTTTGTTTCATATTTTTAACTTATAACAATTTATCCATGCTAGTTAATACTATAGTAACTAGAACCCAAAAATATGGAGTTGAGAAAATAACCCTAGCCTATTTTTTATATCATGGCCGAACCTAGCATAAAATGGACATAAATGAGTTTTGTTTGATTAATTGTTGTTATGTTGTGTTGGTTGAAGGTTAACGGATTATCGTGGTCTAGTAACGAGGATCGGAAAGTTCGGGAAATCCGGTGATAAGTCAAGTGGGGAAAAGATTCAACCTATCGTTGTAATGGATAAGTAGTTTATAATATAATAATTGTGTAGGGCGACCTAAACCTACTAGTGGTCGAGTAATCGACAAGACCAAAATCACATTGGAATCTTTTCCGTAATACCAATGATGATTTGGGGATTGTATGTTTATCGATGTTAGGATAATTTTAGAATATTTGAGGATGTCTGACTTTAATATTATCGAATTGTTTGTGATACTCTGGTTGAGGTATTCTACTGCTTCTGACATTTTATTTTGCTGTTTGAATATTGTATGATTATTGTATTATGCATGATCAGCCTGATTTGATAATGTGTTTAGTTGGCTTTTAAGCAAAGATATATGTTGTTCTGGAGATAATCATGTGAGTGAGATAATAAATGCGATTTAGAGATGCATAGCCTAATTAAATTATCTAATGGACGAGACGTGACATAGAATGCGAGTTAAGATGGTGATGGAAGGTTGGGACACTAGGATGTAATTGATGCGAGTCGATGAGAATCATATAGAGGTATGTTGCTGATCATAACTGTGAGAGTGGAATGCATAAGGTCAGTATAGTTAGAACCAAAGTAGTTTTGGATTAAATAATCTTTATGTTTTGATGTTAACAAAAGAATTAAATTTGCTTGGTAAGTGTTAGTTGAAATCTAACATATGCTTTCACTTATGCATGAATATTTAAATATGAGTAATATAAACTTGAGATAAGTTTTCATTGGTCTCCTTGAGAAAAATATGTGTCTACCCTTGTAGACGGGTTACTCAATGTTTTGGTAAATTTATTTATTTATTTAATTAAGTAGACTAATTTCTTTAAGTAGATTAGGCACTAAATGCTTACTAGACGGGAATCAAAATAACTTCTTAGATACAACAAGTCCAAAGACTTGATAGTAAACGTGTCTAGCTTGCCATGTCAGTAGACGAAAGTAATTGGTAAAATTGAATGAACTGAAAAATAAAATAATTAGGTAGACGAGCTTTAACTGCCACCACGTCACCAAACAGAGATTATGATAACTCATTGAGGTATAGCAAGCCCAAAGACTTGACAGACGAGATGATATGCCACGTCAGCAGACGAGCAAAATAAAATAATGAACAGACTTAGTCTCGCATATAACTAAGTAGACGGAGTTTTAAGTAGACGAGCTCCATCTTTGAATGAATAAATGCAATCTGAATCTCTTGAATTTATTTCAAATGATTGATATTTATTTCAACAGAATTTTTGGTCTTCAAATTTGTTTTATCTGCCTTAATGTTTTACCTTGTTGCAAAAGAAATATAGTACCATCAAAGAAATGCAAAAAGCATAATCGTACAATGAGAAACTACAAAACGAACTGTACGATGACAACTTTATGGCTGAAAAAGTTGTATTGTACACAAAGGAGGAACAACAAGTTCTCAAGCTGCAATACTCAGAGCAGTGAGCCTCCATTTCATGCTATCTCGATAACCAAGAGTACTATTCAGCATTGCCACAATCAAGCTATCGGTCACAACGGATATCATGCATTCAATGTTATCTCTAAACGGGACTATTCAAAATAACCTTTGAAGAAATACAAGTGAAGAAGAAGGTCACTATAAATAGAAGACCTCAGATCCTAAAGAACAACTTTTGCCTGCACAAGTTTTGCTAGCTCAACTTTTGTCAATAAACAATCATTCATACTCATATTTATTTAAAAAGCAAGAGTCTGTATTCTTTAGTTTGAATATTGTGAAAATATTCATTTGATCTTAAACTTTCATATCCTCACACACAGTGAGTTAAGAAGATCATAAGTTAAATCTCTTAGTTAGTGTTAGAGCCTGAAGAGGATTGGTAAGAAAGAAATATTTGTAAGCCTGGAGAGGTGTTGAATACTTAGTAGTAATCTATTTTGGAAAATAGTGGAGAAAAACCTTCAAGTAAAAGGGACTGGATGTAGCTCTTGGTTGGAAGAGAGTGAACCATGATAAAACATCTTGTGTGATTCTTCTATCCCTAAACTCTTACTGCTTTATTTGTTTTTACTGACTGAGGGGTTTTGATATTGCTTTTGTTAAAGCTTTCTTTTTAAAAGATCTATTTCTTTGTGCTTGCTTCTGATTTAACCTTCTTGTGTGCAAAAATAGTTTTAGAGGTTGTTTTTAGAAAATTATTAACAAACACAATTCAACCCCCCTTCTTGTGTTTGCCTGTGTCAACTTCAAGCATATCCGTAGATATATCCATAGTTCTTGAAGAACGGCTCCGTGTAGCTTTGGGCTACTATGGTTTCAGACCATTGATGTGCTATTGATATTATTATTATGAGCAGCTTTGGGCTACTGTGGCTTTGGGCTACTATGGTTTCCGACCATTAGTGTATAAAGGTGTATGAAGGTGTATTGAGAGATAAATATGATAATTCGGAGTACTTGCTTGGATGAAAGATTAAGTTCCATATTAGGATAAGAATGTGTGACGTGCTCGTGATGGACTTGTTAGTGTAAAGGTTTAGATTGCATGAGTTGAGGGTAGACGATGATGACGTAAATTAAGGATGAATGTTGAATATGTGTGAATTGTGTTTGTGATTATTGTTATAATATGTGCTATGTATTCCTTTCCGCTTTTGATAATAGAAATGTTTCTTATCCCCTATATTTTTCTGTATGCTGTATTTTATTTATTATGTGATCGTACGAAAAGACCCTGTGGAGGAGCTTGAAAACGAGGAGTTGGATGAAACTCATTATGAACCAGAAGCTGGATGGCGAGCTGTGAACCCTGGTGATAGAGTTTAGGTAGTTATGACAAGTGTGTTAAGACGTTTTATATTTTTCCGCTTATAATAATTGTACAATTATATACCTGTTAGGGATCTTACTGATGGGATACCCTATACAATTATATTTTTCCGCTTATAATAATTGTACAATTATTTTTCTGCTAGATTATATACCGGAGAAATAGAAGTAACAACCCAACTTTCGACAAAGTTGGTAATAAGAATTGTCAGACGAACAAAGTATAGAAATGGCTAAGTTTCCAAGGTTGACAGCATCAGCAAGATAAGTTGTCAAATAACCAAACTGTGGACAACAAGCAAGTGGGCATAAAGCCATTCGAAGGAATGAGCAGTTAGAGAAGTTTACTTGTCAAATAGTTTGAATCTGAAACATAGCAAAACTGCCATACAGGTGTCAATTTTTAAGATAGGAAGTTTCTTTAGGCAGTTATTTTGTATGCTTATAAATACTGTTAATCCCGATGTAATGGAGGAGGTTACTTGATGCGATATCCTACATATCTCGATCACACAGCAGATTTAAGGATTATACTCAAGTACTCCCTCCATCCTTTTATTTCCAGTTCAATTTATAATACAGTACTGGTTATTTAATTTTTCTTTACACGTTCTTATTTACTTTCAGCATTACTTTCGTGTTCTTTATCCAAGTTCCTTTTATATGTTCTTCATTCCTTTCATCACTTTTACTTGTTTTCTTTTACCTTTTTTGCACTTTAAATGCTTTCTCTTACTTTTCAACCATTTCAATTCCTGAAATTTACATGCTTTTCCTTTAAATTTTTCTATTGCTTATTGTTTTCCTTTAATTTCATGTTCTTTATTTGCTTTCTTATAATTTTCCTGCAATCTGTATGTTTTCCCTCAAATCCATGAATCTTTATAAATTCGAGCAGGAGGTCGCTCTCATTTAAGAAAGCAATTTTCCCTGTTAAATCAAAACACATTTTACCAAACCTAAGTCCTCGCCAGTATTTACTAAGTTTGACTGATTTGTCGAATTTATACTTGGCAGACGATAATACACATCCTTACGAGATTACCGCATAACTCGTCCGTCCCTACACTCGTCTGATCTTGAAATTATTTGTGACAAGGATTTTGGACACCAACCAAAAACCAGCGTCAACAAATTGGCACGCCCAGTGGGACGAGTTTAGAGTAACTCGTATAGTGTCAGGAATTTGACATACAATTTTATTTGTATGCGTTTACGGAGTGGAAAGGTGGTTCAAACATCTATTTCCCAG
The DNA here is from genome assembly GCA_030762895.1 of Sophora flavescens. Lineage (NCBI taxonomy): Eukaryota > Viridiplantae > Streptophyta > Magnoliopsida > Fabales > Fabaceae > Sophora > Sophora flavescens. Next base: position 99,302,085 of record CM061062.1, read on the forward strand.
AACTCTGTAAATATGAGTAATGCAAGTGATGCAGGCGTAGTAGACACTAACGCCGCTGTGTCAACAGTGGATGCTATTGCACCGGTTGACAATATTCCTGCAAACGGAATTAATGCTACTAATGCAGAGGTAAATGGTACTAATGGTCTAGGAATAAGAAGAGGCGTTTCTTACGCCCAAGTAGTCAATAGATTTGACGAAGTTGGTCAAGGAACACTTCCGTCACCAACTTCACCTGTTTTACAACAAATAAATACATCAACTACTGGATTGTCGTCACGAAGTGTTGTGAGTTCAAATCCAAGAGAGACTACACAACCTCTCTCACAACCTTTATATGGGATGCCTTATGGGTCAACAATCGTCAACCCAAATACTCCATTTGCATACATACCATATCCAAATGGAATGACGATGGCTGCCCATACATCTGGACTGACAGGGCCATCGACTGGGGGGCAAATTCCCAGTCATGCGAATGGAATAACGGGGTCCATGATAGTTACCATTCTCGACAAGAACAACCGGTAGAAAGGCCATATATTTCCCCATTGAGACAACTCCCACAAAGCATTGTTGGTCTGTCGGAGGCTACTTTAGCCAATGTCTGACAACAGATTGATTCTAGTAACCATGACATGGTGAATACATTTACTCAACAAATGAGTACAATAATTACGCCATTGATGGAAAACACAAATAATGCATGTTTAGCATTGACAAATGAAATACGTCGGTTAAACAGAGCCTTGGGTGTTGTAACCCCAGGCGAAAACCAAAATACTGGTAGAAATCTCAATGCAAATCTCAACAGGATTAATCAACCACAGGTTGAACCACAACTTGACGGATTTGAACAAGATGATGAACGACAACAGCTTCATCGTCGGATTCCTTTGAGACGTGGAAATGTACATATTCTGCGACAAGAGGAAGATGAGGATTTGATCCTAAACCAGGGTGCTGTTGGAGCGTTCCGTCAGAATGTTTTAAATCAAAATGTCAACCAAGTTGTCGAACAAGCATTAAATAGGTTTGGTTTTAACATTGGTTATGCTAACCAACCATTTTTTGCATCAGCATTTCCTGATTGGGTCCAACAGTGAAATGCCTCGAGGATATAAAATACCCAAGTTGTCGAAATTCTCGGGAGAAAGTGGAGAGTCGACAATGGAGCATATTGCCCGATATACCATCGAGTTAGGAGACTTGGCCTTGGAGGAAGGATTAAAAATGAAGTTCTTCCCTAGCTCGTTAACTAAGAATGCTTTTTCTTGGTTTTCAACCCTAAGGCCTAATTCAATCCATTCTTGGAATCAATTGGAAAGAGGTTTCCATGACCAATTCTTTAGAGGAGACTTGAAAATAGGATTGACAGATTTGTTTGGAATTAAAAGAATGAATAACGAATCTGTTGACGACTACCTAGCTCGATTCCGTCAAATGAGGAGTCGGTGTTTCACCCCTATTCCGAGGGCGGAAATAGTGAAAATTGCTGCCGGTGGTCTGGATTACTATATCAGGAAGAAACTGGTTAACCAACATTTGATAGATCTTGCCCAGTTAGGGGACAAGGTTCGACAGATTGAACAATTAAGAACTGAAAAGATTTTTAAGCAAAAGAGATTCCTTAAGAGGGAAAGGGTTAATTTTGTCGGATGTAATGAATCCGACGAAGAGAGTAATGGTTCTGAAGAGTATGAGGTAGATTATGTCGAACTAAAAAATGGCCCACCTTATATATGTCAAGCTTTGAAGCCCGCAAGGGCCAAAGAAAGAATCCCTTTCATTAATAAGAAAGTATACACATTTGACGTGACCAAGGCCGATCAAATATTTGACATATTACTTAAAGATAAGCAATTAAAATTGTCAGATGATCATAGGCTCTTGAAAGCCCATGAAATTAAAGATCGGAAATATTGTAAATATCATAATACTTTTGGTCATGTGACAAATGACTGTATGCATTTCAGGGATATCATTCAGAAAGGTTTGACAGACGAAAGGTTGAAGTTTTCAGACAAGACACCGGAAATGAAGATTGATACAGAACCCTTCGGTCCTGAAGCTAACAAAGCAGACCACCAAGTCCATATGGGAGTAGGCATGGTCAACATCACGGCCGGACAGAATATCCAAATGGATTTGTCAGATCCATTTGATGTTTATCCGAAGCCAGGGGAGCCACTTGTTGACTATATGACACAAAAGAAAGATGAGGGCATAATTAAAGTTTGCCCAAGATGCGAAGTGTTTTACGATGAAGTAGCCGCCAAGAAAGCTAGGGGCAGAAACTACCATCGCATCATCCACAAGATAACCAGAGCAGGTTTTCACACTCAAATAGCCATGCTGGATCCAACAGTGTACAGAGGAGTGCTGCATCTGCTGTAAGTAGACAGGCAAACAGCCGTCAGCAACATATGCACCAACCAAAATTTAGACAAGACAAAGACCTAGCGGGTGGTTTGAAGAACCAATCGGAGGATCGACGTGGGTAACTCTGTCGCTGGAAGATTTAATCTGTCAAGACCAGGACACCCCCATCCAACGTAATGGTGGATAAATGGGTGAGGAATTCAGCCATGACACAAGACCTGAATTGCAAAAACAGACGTGGGGCTCGGAGAAACAAGGGCAATGAACGAGGGCCACCCTTTTGGAATGAACATTACCGAAAGGGTCAACTGGCTAAAAATGCTCAGATGGAAGGGCCTGGTCTTTCAGGACCCTCAACTCAATTGGCTATTTCCAAGAGCCAAAAGAGGAGACTACAGAGACTCCGACAAGCTCAGAAAAAGAAACTTGCCAAACAGGGAGGCGTCATTATAAAAGAGATGCCTTCCCACGATGCTGGTTGCTTGGTTGCTACAACTGACAACAAAGTTGATAAGACAGCAGATACCAAGATGAAGAGCGTAATAGTAAGTCACCCCACGGAAGCTGATGTGAAGCAAGCAAAGTAAACCTATATCCCAGGTTTTCATAGAGAAGAAGACTTCAGGACAAGCATCCTCACCAGTAAAACCCAGAGGCAAATGGCCAGTCGGGCTGACGGAAGTAAAGAGAGTTGTAGGGCTCGAAAAGAAAGTTGAGGCTAGAATAGAAGAGCAACAACTGACTACATTCAAGCTTGAATGCGATTTAACAAAAGAGGAGTTGTCATTTGATGTTGTCATTGAAGCATTGAATGATCCAAATGATGACATAAACATCAGTGGAGCCATGGACACGGACGGCCAGAATGAGGATTGGGCCGACATCATGGAAGCGTTAGACAACTGTGACGCAGGAATTGCCTGGCCTTTGTCAGATAGGTCAGGGTCAGATGACGAGAGTGACTTAAAGAGAAATCACGGCAGAACAGTCGGAGGTGCTTTCCTGGATGAGGATCCAGACAATGAAGTCATACTGGAGCCTGGAATGAAAATGAACATAGGTTTGATTTCTTTCATCCCAGCAGAATACGAGGGATATTTTGAGTTTGATCCCTCTGATGACGACAGAGATGTCGTCAACGATGCAGGAGACCCAAATGACCACTGGATGTGTGTTCAAGAGAATTTAGTAACTGTATTCGACAACGTGGCTCAGTTGGAGAAACCTACCGACGAGCAGAAAAATCATTTAAGGCCTTTACACGTGAAGGCCATAATTGATGGAAGACCCACTAATAGGGTCTTAATTGATGGAGGCGCTGCTGTAAACTTGATGCCTAGAGCGATGTTTAAGAAGTTAGGAAAGGATCGGTCGAGATCTAATCCCAATCGATATGGTTGTCACTGATTTCAGTGGCAAAACATCTCCGTCGGATGGTGTCACTTTATTAAATATACAAATTGGTACCATCGAAAGAATGACATTGTTCGTCATAATTCCAGCCAAGTCAAGCTACAACATTTTGCTTGGCAGGGATTGGATCCACACTGTAGGGGCATTTCCATCAACAGTACATCAAAAGGTGATTTTATGGAATGAACAAGATCAGGTGGAGATTGTAGAGGCAGACGATAGTGCTTGCTATGCTCAGCAATAACATATTGACTTCCGGGTGTATTCTCCAAATGTGAAGCCTATAACTCGCCATCAAGGGGTTATCAACCAGGATACGTTGGAAGCAAGTCTTCTTAGCCAGTTTGGAGTTACAATACAAGACAAGGCCGACAAGACTCGGCCAGAGGCCGACAATGAGCCTTGAGACACACTTGAGAAGATTGTCGGCCTATCTGGCCGACAGAGAAGTACACACTGTACAGAGTGTATTGACTGATTGTATAATTGACGACGGCCCTTTGGGTTTTGAAAAAGGAGCCGAAGTCAAACAAAAAGTGGAAGTAGAGGATCCTCTGGAAGAAATAAATTTGGGGACAGAAGAAAAGAAAAGGCCCATTTTCATCAAGTGCTTTTTCCGCGAGGATTACAAACGAAAACTTGTCTGATTAATAGCGAATACAAAGATTGCTTTGCATGGGACTATGACGAAATGCCTGGTTTAAGCAGAGATCTTGTTGAACATCGCCTACCACTAAGGGAGGATTGCAAGCCTGTTAAACAAGCAAGCGACGGTTTGCTCCGAAGGTGGTACATAAAATCAAAGAGGAAGTACAACGATCGCTTAAAGCCAAGTTCATACGAACAACCAGGTATGTCGAATGGCTCTCTAATGTAGTCCCGTTATTAAAAAGAATGGAAAGATGAGGGTATGCATAGATTTCAGAAATTTGAATATGGCTACCCCTAAAGATGAATATCCGATGCCTATAGCCGACATACTTGTCGACTCAAAGATCGTGAAATGAGATTTTAAGTTGTATGGATGGCCATGCAGGATATAATCAAATCTTTATAGCCGAAGAAGATGTGTCGAAGACCGCCTTCAAATGTCCAGGAGCAATTGGGACATATGAATGGGTCGTCATGCCTTTCGGTTTGAAGAATGCAGGGGCCACCTATCAACGAGCAATGAATACAATTTTCCATGATGTCATTGGAAAATTTGTAGAAGTATATATTGATGATGTGGTCGTTAAGTCCAAGACCAAAAATGACCACTTGGAGCATCTGAGGCAAGGATTCGAAAGAATGAGAAAGCATAATCTGAAAATGAACCCAGAGAAGTGTAGTTTTGGAGTGTCGGCTGCAAAATTCCTAGGATTCCTGGTCCACAAAAAAGGAATCGAGGTAGACAAGAATAAAGCTAAAGCAGTCATGGAAGCCTCAGCGCCGACAAATAAGAAAGAGCTACAATCCTTCTTATGGAAGGTTAACTTTCTCAGAAGATTCATATCGAATATGTCAGGAAGGACAAGAGTATTTACACCACTGGTCAAGTTGAAAGCAGAACAAAGCTTCATTTGGGAACCTTGTCACCAAGAGGCTTTTGACCAAATTAAGCAGTATCTAGTTAGTCCACCGGTCATGATGCCTGCAGTGCCCCGTCGACCGTTGAAGTTATACATATCAGCATCAGAGGACACTATAGGATGTTTATTGGCCCAGGATGACGATGACAGTGTTGAAAGGGCTGTATATTATCTAAGTAGAGTCCTAAACGATGCTGAGGGAAGATATAGTGCAATAGAGAAGTTGTGTCTAGCATTATATTTTTCTTGTACAAAACTCAAATACTATATGATGCCATGTCATGTATTAGTTATTTCCAAGACTGATGTAATAAAGTATATGTTATCGAAACCAATCCTCAATGGACGAATTGGCAAGTGGACCATTGTTTTATCAGAGTATTCTTTACAATACGTGCCAGCTAAAGCTGTCAAAGGACAAGCAATAGCTGACTTTCTGGTAGATCATCCAGGACTGGATGTGCCATAAATAAATGTTGTCAATCTACTACCTTGGAAACTCTATTTTGACGGATCAAGGCATCAAGGGGGTAGTGGAATAGGAATCCTAATTGTGAACCCACAAGGAATTCCTACAAAGTTCATGTTTGAACTTAAATATCCATGTTCCAACAACGAAGCTGAATATGAAGCTTTGATTGTCGGATTGGAAATATTGATAGTGTTAAAAGCACGAAATGTGCAAATTTTTGGGGATTCTCAATTAGTCATCAAACAACTCACACAAGAATACAAATGTGTTAGTTACAATTTGTCAAAATATTGTCTCGTAGCTAACAAATTGATGAAGAAATTTGATGACGTAATTGTTCAATACATTCCCAGAAATTTAAATCAAGAAGCTAATGAGCTGGCTCAGATAGCCTCAGGATATAAAATATCTCAAAAAACTCTGTCGACACTAATGGAAATCAGAGAATTGTTGTATCCATTAGAAGAAAGAGATATTTTAGTTAATGATGTAATTCTACCTAATGATTGGAGGTTGCCAATAATCGAGTACTTGGAAAATCCAAGTCAGAAAGTAGATAGAAAAACAAAGTATAAGGCATTGAATTACACGATGCAAGGAGGACTGTTATACAAAAAATCTGTTGACGGAACTCTACACAAGTGCCTGAATGAGCAAGATGCTTATTTGGCTCTATCAAAGGTCCATGAGGGTATATGTGGAGCCCATCAGGCAGGCGATAAAATGAAATGGGTCCTACGAAGAAGTTTATATTACTGGCCAACTATGGTTAAAGATTGTATTTTATTTGCCAAGTCTTGTGAACAGTGTCAGAAGCACGGCCGCATACAAAACGTACCGACTAGCGAATTACATTCTATTGTCAAGCCTTGGCCATTCAGAGGATGGGCTCTAGATTTGATTGGTCAGATACATCCTGCTTCGTCGAAAGGACATCAATTCATTTTAGTTGGAGTTGACTATTTTACCAAATGGGTAGAGGCAATATGTCTCAAAACAGTCACCCAACAAGAAGTAATTGACTTCATTGAAAACCACATTATCTGTCGGTTTGGCATACCCCAGACTCTGACAACGGATCAAGGGTCAGTGTTTGTCGGAAAGAAAGTGGTGGAATATGCCAGTTCTAGGCATATAAAAATGCTCACCTCTACACCGTATTATGCACAAGCAAATGGCCAAGTTGAGGCCATAAATAAGATCATTATTAATCTTATTAAAAAGCATGTGGGCCGACAACCTAAAAGTTGGCACAATACCCTTGATCAAGTATTATGGGCATATAGAAATTCACCCAGACATTCGACAGGAACCTCGCCGTATCGTCTAACTTATGGGCACGATCCTCAGTATTACTGTTGAAATCAATCTCCAATCCACTCGCATTCAAAGGCAAAATGACCCGCCTCTTGACCAAGATTGGGATGCAATGCTAGACGAGTTGAATGAGTTAAGTGATAACAGATTGATTGCGTTGGAGAATTTGATTCGGCAAAAAGAAAGAATTGCAAGGTTTTATGATAGTCGAGTTAAATTCAAAGCATTCAAGGTAGATGATTTAGTCTGGAAGGTCATATTGCCCATGGATAAAAGTTGTCGAGAATACGGGAAATGGTCACCTAAATGGGAAGGACCATTTAGAATTGACAGAGTATTTTCTGGAAATGCTTACGCACTTGTCGATATTAATACTGGCTTGACAATTAAGTCAATTAATGGCAAGTACTTGAAGGAATACAAACCGACGATGTTAGAAGTACAAATTGACGAATAAAGAAAATAAGTATATTCATTAAATTGACGATACAATGAAATATTGTCATTTGATGGTAGAAATCAAGTTGTCAATTAAAGCTAGTCCGATCCTAAAATACAGGGGCAGTGCGCTAGTATAATTTTTAGTTTCATGCAACAATGAGAGAGGTGCAGCTAAATTTGTTGAGGCTTCATTCCCACGAGATTTCTGGTTGCCTCATTTGTCGAGGAGGCTCCAAAAGGGGGATGAGCACGAGCAGATGTCACCATCATTTCACTCAGAAGGTTGTTGTTGCTATGGTAGATAACACCAAACCCTTCCAGATGAAGATGATGGAACTAGACGAGGTACACTCGTTCTGTATCAAGATCCGCTTCTCCTCGGATATGCAAAGGAGGCCGATTATGGATGTTACATTGGTTACTTGACCTTCACTATATGTTTTTACATTGGTTATTGACCTTCATGGAGGATATGACTATTAAGACAAACACCTTGGTTTGAAAACTTAATATAGATAAGGTCAGATTCTTGTGAAGGAAGAAAGAAGAATAGGTGGAGGCCTGTTGTAAAGGAAAGCATGGTATGTGAAAGATTCAACTACGAAATCAGAGATTTATAGACCTCGTTATTTATAGTTGAACGCAAAAGGCATTTATTACGATGTGGTTTACCAAAGTTTCGAAACTTACCATGACATTTATGATGATTTGATAAAGCATGAGTTACGAAGTTAGTTGGGAATATGCAGTCAAATCCAATAATAAATAAACGTGCAAGAAAGGAAGCGGTTATTAATTACAATTGACCGTAAAAATTGACCAGGTTAAATGGTCGACGAGAACAAGAATTACAACTGTCATTATTGGCCTAAATAGAAGATAATTGACCCCATGCAAGGGAAAGATTAGTTCTGTCAGCAGAAGCTGCTTCATAATCAGGCTGCAATGCACGGAGTTTGCTGACTACACTTTCAGCTTTTTTGCCAAGTCGGACAGATTCATCATCAATAGCTTTGACTCTGTCTTTGCTTTTTTCCAACGCTTTGTCAAACTTGGCACATTTCTGGTCCGTCAATTCAATTTCGGTCAACAGTGTCTTCCGATATTCCAGTAAGCTCTCCTTAGTTTGAGTCCCGATGGAAATAAGGTCAAGTTCCTTTTGTTTAGATGATTCAATATTTTGAAATTGAACTAAGAGATCGTCCTTAGTTTTTTCTTCCTCTTCATAAGAAGGAATGACATAAGCCATCCTTTCTAATTTACTGGAGAGCCGTTCCCAAAATGTCTGAATAGAGATAAAGAGCGAACGGCTCGACAGAGGAAGATTAGAATGAAGAGGAGTGATTTCCTTGACGAGTCGAGATAGTTCTGTTTGAATCTTGATATCGCATGTAAGTTCATCAAAAAGGATGGGCCGAAGAGCTTGGAGATCGTGCATGAGGATAGTGACTTGAGAGTCACCGGAATCATTGTGAGTCGATGAAGAAGTGGTAGAAAAGGATGACTCTTTCCGACTTACTTCGACAAAGATATTGATCCACGTGTTAAAATGTAAGGCCGGTTTGGGATCAGGGGACTTCATAGTAGGAGGTCCGATAGGAGGTGGAGAAGGAATGACAGGAGTCTGTTTCACACCAGGCCTCCATGTCAATATCTTCATCCGGGAATTTCAATCATGACAGAGTTCCTGCTGATTTATCACTGTTGGAATCAAAGTGATCAAGACAGATGATGGGGGCTCGGGGCACTTCCCGATGAGAGTCAAGAACCGAAGATTAGGTCACAAACTCCTAGTATCGACAAAAGTACTTCCTGAAGTTCTCACATATGCAGCTCTGAATTAGACACATTTGCTGGCTCAACAGTTGTGAGAATCTCCTGAATGGTCATTGAATCATCAAACTGAGGAGATTTTTCCTGACATTAAAAATCAATAAGGTATATGCATGTATGTAAAGGAAAATGACGGGATTAACGGAAGTACCAGGTTAGAATCTGAAGATATCAAGTCAACATCAGCACTCGATTTCTCGGTAACTAGGATGGTCTCAGCAGGTATGCTTGTCTGCCAAGGAAAGAAGACATATGAGCAAAAGGATATAACTTGATAAATTAGATTAGACCGTTACCTTGGATTGATTGGGGGTCGAAGTGTTGGAGGAACTAGTCGTAACCTCCTGAGTTTTAGAGCCAGTGGAGACTTTGACGGCATCAGATGCTGTCACAATTGCAAGACCTTTGACAGATTTTGATTTCTTGGAGAGGGGGCTAGAAGGAGCCATTTTCTCTTTTCTTTTTCTGGATCCTTTTGACTGAGGATCAGAAACAGAAGCTTTGGCTGACCAAGAGCTCTTCTTAACCAAGGGGATAACGGGTTCATTATCATCTTCAGAAGCTTCTCCCGACAGTACGTCGGACTTAGACTTGCCAGGGAGGGGTTTGTCAAGAGGAATAGATGTCAATAGCAATGTGAATAAGTTGACTGTCAGACAAAATGAAAAGAGAAATAAGTGATTTGATAAATGAATACCTGAGTTACAAGTTAGAATTCTCGAATGGAATTCAAAGTCGTCATCAGGTTGAAGAAACCGACGAGCAAAGGTAACTGGATTTGGTTTTTCAAAAGGGTCAATGTAAGCACTCACGCTGTCCAAAAAGAAAAAGTTACCTCCTTTCGACGGTTTTCCTGGGTGTGAATCATCTAAACCAAAAGGGGCACAAGGAATAGGCACTGGCTTAGGAAAAGGAGCTTTTAAACTGTCAAAATATTCCCTGGTCATATTGGGAATATTCCTATACATGGCAAGCCTCTCAGATTCCTTATTATTATGCTTCCTTTTGGCTTCAGCTAAAACACTATTGACATGACGAACCATATCAAATGGTAACTTGGGATTCCACTTAATTTTATAAAATTTCTCAAAGGCTTGAATTTCTTTCTGAAGTTCACCTCGAGTTTTGGTTGCTGGATCCTGTTCCTGCACGAGAGAATCATCAGTGTTACCCGCGGTGTCTTCAATACAACTCAAGCAAGTCTTTAAATTCAGACGATGGCTGGAGTAGTATTCATCCCACCAGTCGAGGAAGCTTTGAGTGACTCCGTGGAAGACCGAAAATGAAACGGGTTGTAAGAAAGTCCCACGAACTTTGTCTTCATCACTAATGGCGACAATATGCTCATACGTTGGGACTTTGATACCAATTAAATTCTCGTCGAGATCTGACGAATAAGGAGCAGGGATAGCTTGGCAGAAGCCAAGCTGACAAGCAACGGTGTTGGGCAAGTGGAGATAGGCTCTATGAGTTTTAAAGTTAGGGCCATCAACAAAAAGAATTTTCTGACAAAGAAATTTGGTCCAAATGGATTTGTTGGATTTGGAGATGGTGGTGCTCAGTTGTGTAAACCATTTTGGACCGTATTTCCGGTCGGAAAAGGGAGAAAAGTTGATCTTTGGGGATGAAGATGAAAGCGAATGAAGAATTTTTAAATAAAACTTGAAGTTCGCAGTCTCATCTCTCGTCAAAGACTCCTACAGACACATAACAGAGATAGGAGCCATACGTGTCGATTGTCAAATCTGTGGGAGCTTTATATGAAAATTGACGCTCCAAAACTGCATTTAACCATAATTGGAGAAGCCAAAGGGGCCCTCCTGTATTGGTTTTCTTTTTCGATTTGACGGTGTCAACTAGCATGCTCATGCTATCATAAAGATTGGCTAAGACACATTGTCCTAATGCTACTCTCTTACCAGATGACAAAAGATTGGCTAAAGGAACATATGAAGCTACCAAAGAAGCAGATTTACTACAAAAAACATAAGCACATAGCCAAAGAAACAAGAAGGCTACGTGCTCAGTATCCGTCACAGGATCATGAGCTTCTCCTCTAAAATCTGCTATGTATTTGGAAAAAGAACACTTCAAAGACATAAACATCAATTTGATTTTCAATTTCTACCTCAAGATGCATGGTGGGGCCATCTGGACGAAGGCCGAGTAATAGCCGACATGTCGAACAAAGTCGGACCCATCATTCCATAAGGAAAATGAAAATTATTTGTTGTTTTGTTCCAAAATAAAAACCGATGCTCCTATTAAAGAAAAGTCTACCAGTTTAACATGACGAGAAAGTTGAATGAATTCAAAGATTCCAGCTTCTTCCCATACATACACGTTTTTCAATTTGAACTCGGTCAAGCCAACTAATGTAGGCATCGAACCGAGTGGCAGGAGGCATTCTGAAAATCCTATTACTCTTCTTGAACATATGAATGGGAATAGGAGTAAAAGAAGATAAAATAGCTTTATTTACGCTAGCGGAAGGAAAGGAATTGTGTAAACCCTCAGAAATTTCGTTGTTGGCCACAAAAGGACCCAAAAATGCAGCAGGAGGATTTAAAGCAATAGAAGGATCAAGAATAGGGTAAATTACCTTGGATTCTTGCCATAACTCGGATTCCTCCAAAAGTGGGTCTTGAACCATCGCCTAGGAGGCACGATCGTAACATGAGGTACTGAAGTCGGCACCTTAGAAGATGTGGCCATGGTAAATGGAATAAAAGAATGAGAAAGGATTCCTTTTGAGAAAGGATTTTGCGAGGGAAGAAGAAAAGGTCTTTCGTTAGAAAAGGTTTACTAGTGAAGAAGGAAGGATAAGAAGAAGAAAGTCAATTCTGATGTGATTGACATTTAAAGGAGAATTAAAAACCTTCGGTTCGAGTTCCAAGAAACCTGCGCGCGTCATGATTGTCCCTATTAAGTAAGGATGAAGTAAGAAGCAAGGTTTAATTAATCGGATAAGAACCCAAGATGAAGACGATCGTTGGGGATTTGAAAAATCAAATTTTGCTATTCTTTCGGGCAAAACCGCTGAAAAGCAAAATTTGGGGGCATCTCGTTAATAGGAATTTCAAATTCTTGACTTAAATGGATCCGACAGGATGACGGAAAAAAATTGAAGAGTCGTCGATAACCACCATGAAGAGTCGAATTCAAATGAGAATTGATGATTGAAAAATTGACAGAAATTAGTATGTCGATGATGATAAAGCCGTCAAGAAAGGAAAACACATTTGTCACCAATCAAATTCCCGATTTAATATATCCAAATGATCACGGAGAAATAGAAGTAACAACCCAACTTTCGACAAAGTTGGTAACAAGAATTGTCGACGTAACAAAGTATAGAAATGACTAAGTTTCCAAGGTTGACAAAGATCGCAAGATAAGTTGTCAAATAACCAAACTGTGGACATCAAGCAAGTGGGCATAAAGTCATTCAAGGAATGAACAGTTAGAGAAGTTTACTTGTCAAATAGTTTGAATCAAAACATAGCAAAACTGCCATACAAGGGGTCAATTTTTAAGATAGGAAGTTTCTTTAGGCGAGTTATTTTGTATGCTTATAAATACCGTTAATCCCGATGTAATGGAGGAGGTTACTTGATGCGATATCCTACATATCTCGATCACACAAAGCATTTAAGGATTATACTCAAGTACTCCCTCCATCCTTTTATTTCCAGTTCAATTTATAATACAAGATCTGGTTATTTAATTTTTCTTTACACGTTCTTATTTACTTTCAAAGATTACTTTCGTGTTCTTTATCCAAGTTCCTTTTATATGTTCTTCATTCCTTTCATCACTTTTACTTGTTTTCTTTTACCTTTTTTGCACTTTAAATGCTTTCTCTTACTTTTCAACCATTTCAATTCCTGAAATTTACATGCTTTTCCTTTAAATTTTTCTATTGCTTATTGCTTTCCTTTAATTTCATGTTCTTTATTTGCTTTCTTCTAATTTTCCTGCAATCTGTATGTTTTCCCTCAAATCCATGAATCTTTATAAATTCAAGCAGGAGGTCGCTCTCATTTAAGAAAGCAATTTTCCCTGTTAAATCAAAACACATTTTACCAAACCTAAGTCCTTGCCAATATTTATTAAGTTTGACTGATTTGTCGAATTTATACTTGGCAGACGATAATACACATCCTTACGAGATTACCGCATAACTCGTCCGTCCCTACACTCGTCTAATCTTAAAATTATTTGTGACAAGGATTTTGGACACCAACCAAAAACCAGCGTCAACAACGTGCGAATTTAATAATTAATTAATAATGTTTTAATTTAACAATATAGTTGGGTATAACGGATGTCTCAAGTAGCCGTCTTTAAAATTTGTCTGTACTGGAGAAAATTAGTCATGATTTGGTACGTGATTACATTATCTTATTTTTAAAACGATTTGTAATCCAAACTTTTAGAATAAAAAATATTTTTTAAAAAAATATATATTTCCAAACAGACAATAAGCCACGCCATCATATTAGTTTAGACCGCAAACATTAATGACACACTTGTTGTCGTTCAGTTTTTTTTTTTTAAAAAAGATAATTACATTCATTTCACTTTGACTATGATGACATACAGGCATACTGCACCACCGCTGGTTGATAATTGACATCATGGTTCAAAGAAAAAACAAAGTCCGATAAAGAATTAAAGGATTTATTTATTTTATTCAAACTTATAATTTTTAAATATTAAATATATTTTTTTAAAAAATTATCTTAAATTTCTTAAGGAGTGTCCTAGAAGAATTAATTAATAAAACCCAAAATAAAATGCCTTAGTTGTTATCATTTCACTGGAGCTGTCTCTCTCTCAACCTTTCATCTACTCATTTTTTCTTTTTCCTCATCCACTGGAAGGAGGTAGTTTTGGGTCATTTTTTGGTCTGGAATCACCCCTCTACATAGTTTTTCTATCATTTTATCTAAATAAGTGGTTTTTACACATAATTTTGATTTTTCTTTCTTGTTTTTTCGTGTTTTCGTCTTCTGCGTGGCGGTGTTTTGTTCCTCGTCTTGTTGCGGCTTTGTTTGGTTTCCCGTCTTGTTACGATGTTCGTTTGGTTCAGATTGACAGATCAACTTCGATTCATTACAGATTCAATCAAAACATGGGCGTCAACGTTACAGATCCGAAGGCATGGGTATTCCGGTCACTGTGATTTTGTCATATTTGTAGGTATTTTGTCGTGTTATGCTATTAACCTGAGTACTGTGAATTTGTTCGCGTATTCCTCATTTTCGGTTTTCAGCAATGTTGAATTTGTGTTGTTTTTTATGTATTTTACCAATTCATCATTTTCGATTTTCAGTAATGTTGAATTTGTATTTTTTTTATGTATTTTATCAATTTAAATGAATGAATAATTTTTTTAATATATATATATATATATATATATATATATATATATTGTTATCATTTCCGTATTTGCTTAGACTATTAACCAAATCAAGATTACATCGCCAGGTTTTCCATCGTTACAGGTAACCCCAGTCAAGGTTGCGTTTCTAACCTTCTATAGTCATATTGCTTGCTTTTTAAGTTTGTGGGCAGCTCAAAATTAATTTTCTGTGAAGTGAAAGTGATTTTAGACATTGACTTAGGTTATTTGAACATAGGTTTTGGATATAATATCTGATATTGTATATGTTTATTTTTATTTTTTATTGTATATATTTATTTTTATCTCTCACTTATTTTTTTATCTTCTTTATGTATACATTTCTCGAAAATATACTATTTTGTATATAAAAATCATTCCTCTTAAAGATTGAGTTATGTTATTTGAAGTTCTGAACACAAATTTTGGACATCATACATGCATCATATATGTTTATCTCCATTTTAACTTACTTTTTATCTTCTTTATATACACGCTTCTTGAAAATAGACATGAAAAATCATTCTTCTCACAGATTTGAGAGTACTTGTTTAACCATGTCACCTATTATTATAATGTATATATTTATTGGTGCTTATCACGTGGGCTATTATTTAATAGGTTAAAGTAATACTTTGATCCCTATCCATGATACGAATTCTCGATTTGGTCCTCATACATAAAATATTATTAAAATGGTCTCTATACATACAAAAAGTCCCTATTTGATCACTGCCGTACAAAATTTTAGGGACTGACTTAAGAATTTTTTGCTCGTATAGGTATCAAACGGGTAATATATAGGGACCAAATAGGGACTTTTTGTACGTATATGAATCATTTTAATAATTTTTTATGTATAAGAACCAAATCGGAAATTCGTATCAGATACAAGAACCAAAGTATTATTTTAACCTATTTAATATAAGCGTCTTTTTAGCAATCGTGTTCATAGGGGAGTTAGAAGTGGATTTGAGAATGGAAATGTAAAAAAATCTTTTCATATACTCTGTAACAATCTTATTTGATTGGCTATCTTAAGGAATAGCAGTAGTAGATTTTGTAAAAAGGAAATGAAACGAAAAGGCTAAAAAGTAAAGCATAAATAACGAGTCTAAAAGTTTACATAATTTAGATTTTAGACAATTAATAATAAGTGTTCAAGGAATATTGTTTTTAATTTTATTTTTTCGTTGTGAAACTTATTTCACTAATACTTGAAGTCTTAACATCCCTTTCATAATTTTGGCTCACAGCAGGTCCTGGTTGCACTGCTTTGCCTGGTCTTGTGTTTGAAATAGGTACTGCCAACCTTGCTATTGAGATTTTCTGCTTTTAGATGCTCTCACTCACAAATAATAAAATAATAGGTGTAAAATATGTGAGGAATATTTAATATTAATAACCTTCTAAAAGGAAGTTATTACTTAATTATTGACACAACAATGACTATTAATATTTAGGGTACGTTTGATTTAAAAAAATATCAGAACAGCACAGGACAGACAGTACAGCACGGGACAAATCTTTGAGTTACAGGACAATTCTTTATCTTGTACATTGTTTGATGGATAATGGACAACACGAACAAAATAATATCAAATTTACCGGAATACCCTTTATAATATATATTATTTAATATATAAATATACAATATATAATTTTGTATAATTATGTATAGAGAGAGGAGAGAGAAAGAGATAAAGAGGAGAGGGGTAGAGAGAGCAAGGAGAGAGAGAGGAGAGAGGGGAGAGAGAGAGGGAGAGAGAGAGGAGGGAGGGAGAGAGGAGAGAGATAGAAGAGAGATGAGAGAGATGTAAGGATAATTTTGTCTTTTGTTAGCCTGTCCATGGGACAACTTTTTGTCCCATGGTTTGGTGGGGGACAAAATTTTGAGGTTTTGTCCTGTCCCTCACCCCTTTTTTGTCCTGTCCCCTAACTACTTTTCAGATTAAACAGAGAACAAAAATTTTTGTGCTGTCAAATGCCCTGAATTTTTGCAAATCAAACGCAATATTTGTTTACTCTTCACTTTTTATTGTACTCTTCACATCTACGTCAAGCTTGGTAGATCTCATCTCAATCACTTGATAAATCTCTGTTTTTTTTTTTTGTCAAGGTGAACAGTCTGTGCTCTGAGCGGCTGTCTCAGTGCTCTGAGCTGTATTTGTCTCACACCTAACCTAAGGATGTGAAAATAGCATGCAAGGGAAAAAAGGGAAATATATGTATATGTCTAATCTAAAGAGAAATTCTTTGAACAAGTTTGTGTCAACAAGAATTTTCAAATAATCAAAATTGTCACCCCATTTCTACTATTAAAAGGTTCACAAAATTCAAGTCATAAAAAACTCAGTTTCTAGAATATGCACATGCACTTGTTGTTTTCTTTCTTTATTATATTACACTAAGATGAAGCAGCTTAAATTGAAACAAAATTAAATAATCATGCTAGGATGAGCAACCCCTGAGAGAGAAGAGAGAGGCCATTAAAAATGTCAAGGTTTAGTTCAAGTTATGATAGGATCATACTTCCCCTTCTTTTACTATTACAGCTATCCTCTCAACTTGTAAATGGTGGCTCCATAGTACAGTTCCTTCCTGGGTTCAAAGGACCCCTTCCTTTTGTCCTTGAAACTGGGTCAGTTACACTTTGCACCTAGCTTATGTTTTTTAATTTTTGGGATTTAAATGACTTACTTGAATTTTGTATGCACATACAATATAATATCATATGTATTGATCAGGTATGTGGGAGTGGGTGAAGGAGAGGATGTGCAGGCCTTCTACTACTTCATTCAATCAGAGAACAATCCAAAGGAAGACCCTCTCTTACTTTGGCTCACAGGAGGTCCTGGTTGCTCAGCTTTTTCTGGCCTTGTGTTTGAAATAGGTAACACTAATTTTGCTATCCAATTTTTTTTTTTCTTCTTCTTCTTCTTCTGGATGGTGTCACTTACAAATAGGTGTTAAGTGTGAGGAATCTTAATCCTTTAAAAGAATTTAAGAGGGTTCTAGTTATTATTTAATTATTGACACAAATATGAGTGAGAAAAGAGTGATTTCAAAGTATAAGTAACAATACTCTTTCAAGTTATGATTGTAGTATTTTGCCAGTTTTGTGTTTTCCAACTTCCATTGTCATCTGTACGTTTTTTTTTACTTAATTTTTGAATTCTAACAGCAAGGATTTGTTTACACTTCAGTCAACACATTTTGTGAGAAGATTGTCCAAGAACCATGAATATGCATAACAAGTATGCATGCCATTTTTCATCAAAGCATAATACTAGAAGCCTCTTTAGTTATAGTTTTTTTTTTTTTTTTTTTCATTTTTATCATTGTTATGATTATTAGTTTTAGGGTCGGGAGAGTCAGATAATTTGTGACTTAATTTGATCTAATTCAAAGGGGAAAGGGGACTTTTTTAACCATTAATTTCAGAAGTGCAATGGTTCATGGCAGTGAAATGTTTGTGCAAAATTTGGGCATACTTTTATAAACATAAGATCACAGATAGCAAGATAGACTAGATGGCTAAATTTAGATGTTTATTGTATTTGGGCGTTGCAGGTCCACTTGCATTTAAAAATGAGGAATATAATGGGAGCCTGCCTAATTTGTACTTGAGGCCACATTCATGGACAAAGGTGGGGAATACATCTACAATTTTGTTGGTGAAATAGATATTTTGGCTTTGATTATATTTATTTGACCACATCCTTTTAGATTCTTTTTTGTTATTAATTTGTTAATTCTTTTATGGTAATTTACTGCTAAATATAATAATTTTTCTTGGCAGGCAAGTAACATTATATTTGTAGATTTGCCTGTTAATACAGGCTTCACATATGCCAGAACAGAATCTGCTGCTCAGCGAAGCGACTGGAAACTAGTTCATCAATCCCATCAATTTCTTAGGAAGGTGACCCCTGACTTTCTATTATGTTTACTTTACATTCATCCTTGTTTATAGTTTTGTTTGCAGTTATATCAATCAGTCAATTAAATTGTTATGATGATGTTTAAATCTTTGTAGTGGCTAATTGATCATCCAGAATTTCTTTCACATGAAGTTTACATTGGTGGCGATTCATATGCTGGTATTCCTGTTCCAGTAATTGTTCAAGAAATTTCACAAGGTACCAAACTCATATGTGGCTCAATATGCAAGGCAAAATTGGAACTATGAACATATGTAGAAGCTAATTCCCACTTGACTGTTTGTGACATAACTGACATCCACACTGTAGCATTCACTGTGCAGTTGTGTTACTATAGGTTGCTATGAGTATGTTGACAGTTTAAGTATTCCATCAATTCCCTTGTTTGCAGGAAACGATGAAGGGCTCCAACCATGGATAAATCTCCAGGTTCGCCCTTTAAATTGTTTCTCTTCTATGTTAGGAATATAATGTTTTAACTGGTCCAGTGTTTGCATAGGGAGTGTTGAAGGAGGAATGTTATGGTGTTGTGGGCCAGGCAATGATTGAAAACTTTTAATGTACTTGAGTTTCTTTCTTACAATTATGGCATGAAGGTTTGAACATGAAACTACCCAAATCACTCACTACTAGCTTGTCCATTCTTTGTAACTTAATATACTTGAAGAGTACTAAATATAAGTTGCTTGATTAATTTGATCAAACTGACTGTTATATATGGACAAAATAGATAATGTTAAAACATAGATTGTTTGATTTAACATGTGATTTGAACAGTTGAGCACAATACACTTGAAGTGTATAAATAGCCAAATATGGTCAATGATACATTATAAGGGGTTCTATATTGTTTCTTCTTTGGGAAACTTAGAGAAAGAGGCTTTACATGTGGATAAATGGTTGTACTTCTTGGAATGCTCTGAGATAGTACAATGGACTTTAGAAAAATGGAACTGTGCTGTAGAATTATCTGAAGGGCCAATTTTTCTAAATATTTCTTCGGTATCCAATAGTTAGAGCAGCTGCTATGGTGTTATAGAACTGCCTCTAGATTGATTATGAAATGCCCTTTTCCTCAGGGATACCTGCTGGGGAATGCTGTAACAACTCGAAGTGAAAAAAACTACGCGATCCCCTTTGCTCATGGAATGGGACTTATTTCTGATGAACTATTTAAGGTAATTTACTTATATAAGTCCTCAGTAGCTATTCTTAAAAAGTTGTATTGAAGTAACAAAAAGTGAAGTGCTAATAGATTCTGATATTTACTTAATGAACAGTCACTGCAAAGAAATTGTAAAGGAGAGTATCTTAATGTAGACACCAGAAATGTGTTCTGTTCAAGAGATATCAAGTCCTATGATGAGGTATGCATCCATTATTTCATGAATAGAGTTTTAGTCTCAACCGCACAATCACTAAGCTAAAGCATTCTTCCATTTATGCAGACTACATCAGGACTCAATTCGGCCCATATTTTGGAACCGTTATGCGAGTTCGTTTCACCTAAACCATTGGAAGTTTCTTGGAGGAGATCTCTAACAGAGAAATATCCTTGGAAGTTCTCCAATACTCATCTCACATTGCCACCCTTAAGCTGTCGGGTAATCTCCCAGAGATGTTTCCTTAATGCTTCATTTTCATATTTTGTGCAATGAGGATCTTGCTATACCATGCATTTGGTTCTTCTTATACCTTTTGTAAATTAACTATCCTGTCTTCTCTTGGAAGTATTCGAAGATGAAACCTCCAAATATTTGTGTTGACATTTATTTCCTTTCCACCATCAGAGTTATGCATACTTCCTTTGTGAATATTGGGCCAATGATGATAATGTTCGTGCTGCACTCCACATAAGAAAGGTATAGTTGATATGTTTGAAAGTGCTTTTGTCACCTGGTTAGCAATACTACTATAAGATAAAGCTTGGCTGCATAATGCTTGTGCTGCAGGGAAGTAAAGCGAAATGGAGACGCTGTACCTTCGATATACCTAACAAGCAGGATATCCCTAGCAGCTTTCAATATCATGTAAATCTTAGTAGACAAGGTTATCGTTCGCTGATATACAGGTCAATATTATCTTTCTATGCTCAAAATGTTGCACAAGATAACACATGTGAACTAGTTTGAATTGCATGCTAACAGTGGCGATCATGACATGGGGGTTCCCTTCTTGGCAACTCAAGCATGGATAAGATCCTTAAACTACTCCATTGTGGATGATTGGAGGCAATATTATACAAATGGCCGAGTTGCAGGGTATTCTCCTAACTAATATAATTACTAGTTTTGATTTCTCTGACAACCTAATTAATTAAAGTAATTGGCTTTTGTTTTTTTTCCCGTGTAGATACACAAGAACTTACTCAAATCGGATGACATTTGCAACTGTGAAGGCAAGCCTCATGTCCCCTTTACTTAATGACATTTGCACATAGATTTCACTTAATGAATGAATCTATTAAAATTTGGTGAACCTCATTAATTGGACCTTAGATTTATTTGATCCAATTATACTAAATAAATATTAACGGTTTGAGACCTTGAATACACTTATAATTTACCTAAAATTGTTCATAATTAGCAATCATTGACTGTGGTTCCTGGACCCCTAGGTTGAAAGTAGAATATTTCCTTTTAAAATTATGTGATGCATTGAATGAGATATATGATGACTATCATTACAAGTTTCTTTATGTAAATTTCTTTTTCTTGGTGGATCTGCTAACAGGGTGGAGGCCACACAGCTCCGGAGTACAAGCCTGAAGAATGCTTTGCCATGTACAGTAGGTGGATATCTAACAGGGCATTGTAGGAATTACAAAATAAGGTCACATATGCTAAGGCAGCGAGGACCAAAAACTTGGACATCCAAGTCAATGTGGCTCCATTCACTCGATAAATCTGAGTTTCTTTGTTAAAATAAAAAACTGGCCGCGGCAGTCTCAGTAATCTGAGTGCAATTGTCTCACCCCAGATACCATGCAATGGGGAAAAAATGGGAATCTATATGTCTAATATGTCATCTAACAGTGTACAACCAACATCCCAATAATCATTTCAAAGAATTAAGACATTTTTTTTTTCCATTTCAAATGCTTAAGTTGTTGGCAATGGTACAACTTTTTTTCTTTAAACGTTCTTGTTACTGCATGTAAATTACCACTCTGGTTAGCTAAGGCTATATTGTGCTAAATCATGAGAGAATCACATACCATGGGAGAAGACTCACATGTTACACTCCACCCATATCGGCCAAGCTGCTACAGAAAAGGCACATTTCAACTCAATACTCGTTAGGATTTCCCTCGATTATTAACCAAGTTCAATAACATCTAATAATTAGACAACCACATGTGAAAGAAAGAACTCCATAGATGATATAAGAAAAAAAAAATATGACAGAAAAATATACTACTTAAAAATGGTTTTCTTGCATGTGTAAAGTGAAGAAACTAATTAAATATATTTTCAAAAGAGAAGAAAAATAATAATATTATAGACGAATTTTTTTTCTGAAAATGGTTCACTTACACAAGGAAAAGAGGAGAATTAAATCAAATAGATTTTCAAGAGATAAAAAATATGATAGATAAATATATTTTTTTCTAAAAATGGTTAACTTGCATGTGACAATGAGATAAATAAATCAAAAGCATTTTCAAGAGAGAAGAAAAGGAATAATATAATATATAAATATATATATTTTCTAAAAATGGTTAACTTATATGAGAAAAGATGATAAAAAAACCAAATAGATTTCAAGAGAGAAGAAAAAATATAATATAATAGATAAATATATTTTCTAAAATGATTAACTTGCACAGGAAAAGATAAGAAATAAATCCAATAGATTTTAAAGAGAGATTGTTCATAAATCAAATAGATAAAAAAAAAACTTTTGATTAAACTTATAAGAAGATTTATTTTTGCCTCAAAAATTTAAAATTATGGTTTCCTATATTCAATACATATCACCGGCATAATTAAATCACACATCATTAAAAACGTTTGACTCTTATCATATGTACTTTAAAAGTTACACAAAATATTTGTGATTAAATTTTTTTTTTTTACACAAGAAATCTAATTCATTTCATTAATATATAAGCACAGATTGAATACATGCAGGAATATCATCAAAGACTTGAGGATTAGCTTTATATATGACCACCTTTGCCAAGCGATGGACAACCATATTAACATTCCTCCTAATAAAATCCACATTAGAGTTTTGACAAAAAGAAGAAATAAGATGCTTACAATATGGAACAATAGCACAAAACTCTGCTGAATCTGGAAGAGGGGACTTGTAAGCATCAACAATTAGCTTAGAGTCCAACTCAAAGTGTCAATTTATGATTAGTTGACAATGTAAAAAGTATTTACACTCACATTCCATGTCAATTTAGTCGATATATTAATATAATATATATTATTTTAGATTATATAATATATGTTACGTTATATCTTATAATTATATATAATAAAATAACAATATAACATAATATATATTAGATAATAATAATATAAGATAATAACATAATATATAATATAAAATACCAAAAAAATTGTTTATTGTTTATATAGAACATAACCGTGCATGGGTATAGATACTAGTACTTTGTAGTACAATTTAAAAAAGAAAACCCATGTGAGAAGTGGAGCCGGCCAGAATCGACTTCTCTTAAAGCATCTCCGGTGATATTACTCGTTTTGGGTTGATTATTTCTCATTAAGTGAGCCTTATTATATCACATCATATTTAAGTAATTCATCATATTTTTATTTCAATAATATTTATTTAAGCAGCTCTTAAGCAATCCATATTTTTTTTATTTGTATTTAATTTTGTTTTAATTTAAAATAGCAATTCATCCTTGAAATTTGAAAAAAATAATAATTTTTTAATCATAAGCAACTCATCCTTTGGATTCCTTATATAAGTAACATTGCTTTATTTTAAGCAACCCACATTATTGTATAGATCAACTCCGGAGGAAAAAATAAATATGATTTCATATTTGTCACATAAATTCAAGAGCTTCGTTAACAACCCAGTTGCTCTTGGTATTAATTAATATTAAAACAAAAAAACAAAAAATAACACAGGTTGACAATGCCGTTACGGACTTCGCCACAGCAAAAAGAAAAGGTGAGCATTCCCGAAAATAATTTCATGCCATGCTCATTCAGGAAACTTTTGTTTTTTTTCTATCATAACCATATTTCCGGTAAATAAAGTAAAGAAAAAAAATATTGGGACGCACAAATTATACAACTTATATAGATAGAGGTTATGAGTGTTTTGAAAGTAATGAAATATATATTGGTTGAGGAGTAAAATCCGGTCACCGAGCTTGGATACCCGATCCAACCAAGGCGGGAATGATAAAATATCGATATTATCTTTATTAATCCTGATGTTATCTCAAACAACATTATCCAGTTAGAAGAGATAATATCCCTTAAATTAAGGGATGAGATATTGATATTATCCTTAAATAATCATAATATTATCTCAAATAACCTTATCCGGTTAAGAGATCAATTTAAGATATTATCTTAATCAATCCTGATATTATCTCACATAACCTTATCCGGTTAAAAGAGATAATATCTCTTAAATTAAGGAAATCACATCTCAAAGAAGATTTAAGAGATAAAAGGAGATAAAACTAGATCTCTTAAAGATATGAGGATCCTATTATAAAAAGAGGAGAACCTAAGAGAGAAACTCACTTTTTCACTAATCCCGGTGACTCTCCCTTAAGCGTATTGGAGAAACTAGCTCGACCAAGAGACTATTGAAGAGTCCTTGCTCGCTGGTATTCATCAGGTATAAGATTAAGGGATTGAGATCGCCGTATGGCCAAGGGTTGAACCTAGAACTACGTTTGGCTTTGATTCCCATTGGGATACGTAGAACCGGAATACCATATTCTGTCAAGCCATAATCTAAAACAACCCCCATTGTTCACTCTTGGTTTGACGTTCTACGGCGAGATTCCTTTCAAGTCGAATCTTGGCAGGAACATTTGGCGCCCACCGTGGGACCGAGGTAAACTTTCCCCGGACGCATATTTATCGACATCTGGGAATGACTGATCAATGATCAGTACAAAAAATTTCGTGGCAACGAAGCCTCTTAAAATTCGGCATTCTCAATTTGAACAGAGGCAACTCATCTCTCATGGCCTTACGAAGTCGACCTCTAACATACTGGGCAGAAGTGAGTCCACTCAGCTCAAACCGAGTTTGGAAACTCAGTCAATATAGGTTGCACATACAATAAAAGAAAGTCTCATTCAAAAATAATGGAGACGAGGAAGGAATATATATGGCGCAGGAGGTGGTGAAAATATGGTAATGGTTTGCAAGGACACCATGGACGCCTTGATGCTCTCCACCTAGTCACAGGCTAAGAGATAAAGAACTCGGCCAACATAGCTCGGCCTCGGAGATCGACCAGTACAGCTCGGCCTCGGAGAGCTGAAGACTTAGAGAGCTCGGCCACCACAGCTCAGCCTCGGAGCTTGGCCACCACAGCTCTGCCTCGGAGAGCTGAAGACTTAGAGAGCTCGGCCACCACAGCTCGGCCTCGGAGAGCTAAAGAAGATGTCTCAGAGAGTTGAAGAATAAGTCTTAGAGAGCTCGGCCACCAGATGGCCTCGGAGAGTCAAGAAGATGGCTTAGAGAAGACTTAGAGAGCTCGGCAACCACAGCTCGGCCTCGGAGCTCGGCCACCACAGCTCGGCCTCGGAGAGCTGAAGACTTAGAGAGCTCAGCCAGCATAGCTCGGCCTCGGAGCTCGGCCAGTACAGGTCGGCCTCGGAGCTCGGCCACCACAGCTCGACCTCGGAGAGCTGAAGAAGATGTCTTAGAGAGCTCGGCCACCACAACTCGGCCTCGGAGAGCTGAAGACTTAGAGAGCTCGGCCACCACAGCTCAGCCTCGGAGCTCGGCCACCACAGCTCGGCCTCGGAGAGCTGAAGACTTAGAGAGCTCGGCCACCACAGCTCGACCTCGGAGCTCAGCCACCACAGCTCGGCCTCGGAGAGCTGAAGAAGATGTCTTAGAGAGCTCGGTCACCACAGCTCGGCCTCAGAGGGAAGAAGGTTTCTCAGAGAGCTCGGCCACCACAGCTCAGCCTCAG
Organism: Sophora flavescens; assembly: GCA_030762895.1. Taxonomy (NCBI): domain Eukaryota; kingdom Viridiplantae; phylum Streptophyta; class Magnoliopsida; order Fabales; family Fabaceae; genus Sophora; species Sophora flavescens. The sequence continues at coordinate 99,328,023 of CM061062.1, forward strand.
AGGGAAGATATCTTAGAGAGCTCGGCCAGCACAGCTCGGTCTAGGAGAGCTCGACCATATGGGCTTGAGGGAATGACTAAATCAGAGGCTGCGAAATGCTCAGGTGATATTGTTCTTTAAGTCTAGGTTAAATCTAATATGATTTGATATGTTTTGCTCCAAGCCTTTAATGTTGTGTTATGTAGCATCATATCATATTATTTACATATTTGAGCAAAGTGATGTTCGGATGATACCACTTCCAGAGTCACAAAATTTGCTACTACAAAGTGCTCGACCAAATGCCCACTGCTACCATTGGCAGAGAGTGTAGGCTACATCATTCTCCGTGTGAACCGCCCAACGCCATACTTGATGATCTACCTTCTCCAGCAAATACAATGTTGTCGACATTGAAGACACACTCTGTTGTAATGATGCCTTCCTCTGGAATTGGTTATGTGATTCGTATTTTGGGCGTCACACACCCCGAGTTTCCACAACACTGACCTCTGTCTCGTTTCTGTTTAGACGCCCTCAAACTCTGATCTAAGGTTGAGCTCCGGCTCCCTTGAAAATAACAGGTCGAAGCTCCGTGCTTCCCTTTCCACAAGGTCGAGCTTCGGCTTCCTCAAAACTCATAGGTCGAGCTTTGCTCCCTTAAAAACTCACAGTTCAGCTCCGGCTCCCGAAAGGTCGAGCCAAAACTCCCTCTCGAAATTTGACTAAGAGGAAGACGAGTCGGAGCTCCTCAAATTAAAACCATAGAGGCCGAGTTAGACTCCCTCTATAAAAAATCATAGAGATTGAGCTCAAACTCCACTTAAATGGAAGAGTGTGGGGGAGAACATCTCCCTTGGAAAATAAAGTTCCATCAACTCGAGCACTCAAACACCATACTAACTCACAAAAAACAAAAAGCCTAAAAAGGTGACCGAGCTAAAATCGATCGAGCTGTTGTCGAAACGCCGAACCTAAAGAAGCAAGAGCCTAAAAAGGTGACCGATCTGAAATCGACCGAGATGTTGTCGAAACGCCGAACCTAAAGAGGCAATAGCCTAAAAAGGTGACCGAGCTAAAATCGACCGAGCTGTTGTCGAAACGCCGAACCTAAAGAGGCAAGAGCCTAAAAAGGTGACCGAGCTAAAATCTACCGAGCTGTTGTCGAAACGCCAAACCTAAAGAGGCAAAAGCCTAAAAAGGTGACCGAGTTGAAATCGACCGAGCTGTTGTCGAAACGCCGAACCTAAAGAGGCAATAACCTAAAAAGGTGACAGAGCTGGAACCAAAATGCCGAACCTAAAATGTAGAAAGTCCTAAAGAGGTTGACCGTGCTAAAATCGATCGAGCTAAAGTCAAAATGTCGAGCCTAAAAAGGTAAACAAAGAACCTAAAAAGGTTGATCGAGCTAAAATCGACCGAGCTAAAGTCAAAATGCCGGATCGAAGTGACCGACCAAGCTAAAATCGAAAGGCCGAACCTAAAAAGGTAAGCAAGAAAAACATGAAATAGTTAACTATGATAGGGTCGAGCTCAAAAAGCTCACGAGGCCAAATTAAAACGCCAAGCACAAAAGGCGAGTAAGAACTTGGGAAAGTTAACTGAGTAAATCCAAATGCTGTGTTAAATACCATAAGTATGAAGTCTTTATCATTCATAAAGCAAAAAGTACATAGGGCATAGCCAAGAGTACAAAATATCTTAAAAATTTGCTGAGTTACTCATGGGCATTCCCATAAGCAAAGACCCCATCAAGGTTGGAACCAATAGTGTCTTCAGCTTTCGAAAGAGCAACCGAGGATGGCTCGAGCACGACCACTTCAGTTCCTCTGTTCTCCTCCTCTCCCACAACCTGCTCTTCATTATTCTCCTCTTCCTCGTCATCGAGCTCGGACAAAGGAACCATTATGCCATATTTATTAAAAGCCTTATCCACACCGGCTCTCGAAAGATCAGAATCAGGAACAAAGCGCTGGATTTGTTTTATAGCACGAGAGAACCCAGAAACACGTTCCCTTATAATCTGGGCTTTAGCTTCCTTCAACTCGAACTGAAGCTTGCAATTAGCCTTTTCCTTAGTAGCAAGAAACTGCTGAAGATTGTCAAGGGAAAGCTTTAAAGCCTTGGCAGCCCTATGAAAGTCAATCCTTTCATTTAGAGAGCTCGGATTGAGGAGAGGAGTTGGTCTTCTCAAGCTCGACATTTCGAGTTTTCAATTGCCCAATTAGCCGAGCTTGCTCTTCACACTTTGCCACGGCTCTTTCAAGCTCATCCCCAGTGCGCAAAGTTCAGGCAGCTTCCGCCTTCATGCTTTTCATCATTAGAAAGCTCGCGGCTCGAAACACGGGTAATGGAGGAGACTCGAAGAGCACTTTCATGCTTGCGTCAGGGCACTATTCTAGTAAAAGCCGAGCATATGCTGGCTTAATAACTTGAGAATCCACTAAAGGGTCCTAGCTAAAATTGTCTAGCCAAGAACAAAGGGCAGAAGCCCAAAAAGCCGAGGTGAAGCATTACTCCCTCGCACCAAAAAGCTGAGGTCGAGCTATGCTGCCTCGCACTACGCACTGAAAAAAGTCGAGGTCGAGCAATTCTTCCTCCCTTGCACTAAAAATCCTAGACCGAGCAAAACACCTTCGTACCAAGGTAATGTCCACAGCAGATCATGCATATTAGAGACCCAAGATTTTAAGGAAATCCTGGTAGTGTTCGACCCAATAAGTTGGAATCCCAAGTAAGACTTGGCTCCGGACGAAAATCCGAGCAGTGCTCGGCCAAGTAAGTCGACAACCCAAGAAATACTTGGTTCTACAAAAAAACAAATTTCCGAGCAATGCTCCCGAATCATAATCCAAAGTCCTCGGCACCAAAAAGTGTGTTAAGATATGCGGGTTGACATTTAAGCTATTTCGCTTATTTCAAGCTCGGAGCTTGGGGGGCTTATGGGGATAAAGGAAGGATATTCTCGAAAATCACAGAGAAAGGATATCTCTTAGCCTACAGCTCGATTGTTATTATGAAGAACTTGTATGAAAACTATTTTCTCATACAAATTGGAAAAGATATTAGGAAAGTTTATTCTGAGATACATTTTCAAGATCGGTAAAAATAATGACATTTAAGGTCAAGTGTCAAGTTAGTGGGTATTTCAAAATCCACCAGATGAAAGAGTTAAGAGCTACTCGAAGAAAATGTTTAGAGCTCTCAAAAGCTTTAAAGACCAAGCTACATTCGGAAAAAGATGAGTCAAGTTCAAACTCTCGAGATAAGCATCTTGAAAGCATCAAAAATTTCAGCTCAAATACAAGCCTGAGGTAAATTCCTAATGACTGAGTTTGAGCTTGACTTTCCAAAAGACTGGTTCGAGCTCAGGCTCCCTACTGGGTTGAGCTCCGGCTCCCGACTACTAGGTTGAGCTCCGGCTCCCTACTCGGTTAAGCTCCGGCTCCCTACTTGGTTGAGCTTTGGCTCCGACTCCCGACTACTTGGTGGAGCTCCGGCTCCCGACTACTCGGTTGAGCTCCGGCTCCCGACCACTCGGTTGAGCTCCGGCTCCCGACTACTGGTCGGAGCTCCGGCTCCCTACTTGGTTAAGCTCGGACTCCCTACTCGGTTGAGCTCCGGCTCCCGACTACTAGGTTGAGCTCCGACTCCCTACTCAGTTGAGCTCCGGCTCCCGACTACTCGGTTGAGCTTCGGCTCCCGACCACTCGGTTGAGCTTCGGCTCCCGACCACTCGGTTGAGCTCCGGCTCCCGACTACTTGGTTGAGCTCCTGCTCTCGACTACTGGTTGGAGTTCCGGCTCCCTACTTGGTTGAGCTTTGGCTCCCTACTCGGTTGAGCTCCGGGTCCCGACTACTTGGTGGAGCTCCGGCTCCCGATCACTCGGTTGAGCTCCGGCTCCCGACCACTCGGTTGAGCTCCTGCTCCCGACTACTGGTCGGAGCTCCGGCTCCCTACTTGGTTAAGCTCTGGCTCCCTACTCGGTTGAGCTCCGGCTCCCGACTACTTGGTAGAGCTCCGGCTCCCGACTACTCGATTGAGCTCCGGCTCTCGACTTATCGTTTGAGCTCCGGCTACTCGCAGGACTTGTATATGGGCCGAGGTGTAAAGCTCGGTCACTTACCTCGCCGTCTTGAAAGGCTAAAGAGACCAAGCTTCTAACCTCTTAAGGTCGAGGTATCAAGCTCGGATACCAGTAAATCAAGAGAAAGGATTGTTAGGCCCACTTTCCAAAGCCGCTAAACTCGAATGTTAGCCGATGTATGAAGATTGGCCATCGAACTGTGGCAAAAAAGGGAGAAGTTTTACTCAATAAATCCTGAACTCGGATAATTTTAAAGCCAAGCTCGGCTCTTGTCATGAAATCTTCTACGCTCCGTTGAGCTGGAAGCTTGGGGGGCTTGTGTACTGGCCAAGGAGTAAAACCCGGCCACCGAGCTTGGATACCCGATCCAACCAAGGCGGGAAGGATAAAATATCGATATCATCTTTATTAATCCTGATATTATCTCAAACAACCTTATACGGTTAGAAGAGATAATATCCCTTAAATTAAGGGATGAGATATTGATATTATCCTTAAATAATCATAATATTATCTCAAATAACCTTATCCGGTTAAGAGATCAATTTAATATATTATCTTAATCAATCTTGATATTATCTCACATAACCTTATCCGGTTAAAAGAGATAATATCTCTTAAATTAAGGAAATCACATCTCAAAGAAGATTTAAGAGATAAAAGGAGATAAATCCAGATCTCTTAAAGATATGGAGATCCTATTATAAAAAGAGGAGAACCCAAGAGAGAAACTCACTTTTTCACTAATCCCAGTGACTCTCCCTTAAGTGTATTGGAGAAACTAGCTCGACCAAGAGACTATTGAAGAGTCCTTGCTCGCTGGTATTCATCAGGTACAAGATTAAGGGATTGAGATCGCCGTATGGCCAAGTGTTGAACCTAGAACTACGTCTGGCTTTGATTCCCATTGGGATACGTAGGACCGGAATACCATATTCTGTCAAGCCATAATCTAAAACAACCCCCATTGTTCACTCTTGGCTTGACGTTCTACGACGAGATTCCTTTCAAGTCGGATCTCGGCAGGAACAAAATACATGATGAAAGAGAATAAAACAATAAATAAGTAGTGATGAATACTTTTATATGGTATTGAAACCATTTTTGTGTCCAAATATAATTACTCTAAAGAGAAGAAAACAATAAATAAGTAGGGATGAGTAATTTTATATGGTGTTGGATATCATTTTTGTGTCCAAATATCATTACTCTGAAGAAAAGTTCCCTAAATTTAATTAATGAATGGTAAATAAAGAATGGTACTAACACATTCTCTAATACTCTTTTCTAATACACTCTTTTATTGAATAAAATTCAAATGGATCCTATTATTTTAAGAGTTTAATTTTTATGCACTGTCAGCGTAAATATTTTTTTACACATACATTTAATAATATATTGACAAATTAGTAACATTGTTATTTCTTTCTTAGTTGTTACAATAAATATACACATATCAAAATATTAATATAAAATATTTTATACTTGTAGTATATACTAGTTTAATCCTTATTTTAATGAGTTTTTAACTAATAGGAAATAGTGATTTGGAAAAAAAAATATTATAGAGGATATTGCTAACATTTTTGTCTGACATAATTTACACACCCCTCACTCTACCTACTACTTTTGGACTGATAGATACAATAATTTGATCACTTATGCGGCTCTGACTTGTCTTAAGTTTGGTATGTGCATATAGTAATCCAAGAAATTAAAAAAAAAAAAAAATTGTTCTGATATTGCAAGAAGCCCCGATTGGAAACCAGGGAAATGCTGACAGAGAAAAGGGAGAGGCCATTAAGAATGTCAAGGTTTAGTTCCAGTTATCATGGCATCCTACTTCCCCTTCTTTTACTGTTACAACTTTCCTCTCAACTTGCAAATGGTGGCTCTTTAGTAAAGTTCCTTCCTGGGTTCAAAGGACCCCTTCCTTTTGTCCTTGAAACTGGGTCAGTTACACTTTGCACCTAGCTTAAATGACTTACTTGAATTTGTTATACATATATAAATATCATGTGTGTGTTGATCAGGTATGTGGGAGTAGGTGAAGCAGAGGATGTGCAGGCCTTCTACTATTTCATTCAGTCAGAGAATAATCCAAAGGAGGACCCTCTCTTATTTTGGCTCACAGGAGGTCCTGGTTGCTCAGCCTTTTCTGGCCTTGTATTTGAAATAGGTAAAACTAATTTTGCTATCCAGTTTTTTTCTTCTTCTTCTGGATAGTCTCACTCACAAATAGGTGTTGAAGTGTGAGGAATCTTAACCCTTAAAAAGAACTTAAGAGGGTTCAAATTATTATTTAATTATGATTGTAAGTATCTTGCCAGTTTTGTGTTCTCCAACTAACACTGTTATCTGCATGTTGCTCTCTTTTACATGATTTTTGAATTCTACCAACAAGGATATGTTTACACTTTAGTCATCACATTTTCTGACCAGATTGTCCAAGAACGATAGTATGCATAACAAGTATGCATGCCATTTTTCATCAAACCTTAATACTAGAAGCATCATGGGATTTTATTTTTCATTATTATGATTATTAGTGTTAGGGCAGAAGAGTCAGATAATGTATGAATTTGATCTAATACAAAGGGGAAAGGATACTTTCAAACCACTAATTTTAAAAGTGCAACGGTTCATGGCAGTGAAAAGTTTGTGCAAAATTTGGGCATACTTTTATAAACGTAAGATCACAAATAACAAGATAGGCCAGATGGCTGAATTTTTAGATGTTTTATTTGGGTGCTGCAGGTCCACTTGCATTTAAAAATGAGGAATATAATGGAAGCCTGCCTAATTTGATCTTGAGGCAACATTCATGGACAAAGGTATGAATACATTACTTTTTTCTTGGCTGAAATAGATATTTTGGCATCGATTTTTTTTATTTCATCACATCGTTATACATTTTTTTGCTATTAATTTGTTAATTACTATATGGTTATTTACTGCCAATTATAATAATTTGTTTTGGTAGGTAAGTAACATTATATTTGTAGATTTGCCTGTTAATACGGGCTTCACATATGCTACAAGAGAATCTGCTGCTCAGCGAACCGACTGGAAACTAGTTCATCAGTCTCATCAATTTCTTAGGAAGGTAGCCCCCTGACTTTTTATTGTTTTTAATTTAAATTCATCGTTGCTTTCTTTATTTATAGTTTTGTTTGCAGTTATATCAGCCAGTCAATTAAATTGTTATGATGATGTTTAAATATTTGTAGTGGCTAATTGATCATCCAGAATTTCTTTCAAATGAAGTTTACATTGGTGGTGATTCATATTCTGGTATTCCTGTTCCAGTAATTGTTCAAGAAATTTCACAAGGTACAAAGCTCATTTATGCACATGTATGGAAAAACTGAAACTATTAACATATGTAGAAGTTAATGCTCAGTTGACTGTTTCTGATGACTGACACATATAGCATAGTACATGCCGTTGTGTTACTATATGTTGCTATAAGTATGTTGGGTTGACAGTTTAATTATTCCTTAAATTATTCCCTTGTTTGCAGGAAATGAAGAAGGGGTCCAACCATGGATAAATCTCCAGGTTCTCATTTATTATCAATTTTCTCTATAAGTAATACATTATTTTAACTGGCGCAATAATGTATGCTTGTGGTGTGCTGAAGAAGAAATTATGTATTGAATGCTGTAATGAATGTGAAAAATGTAAAACTATCAAGAGAAAAAAGAGAAAAAGATAAAAGAAAAAGCCTAGACCCTAGAGATTGTTTGATTAATTTTATCAAACATACTGGTATGGCTATGTGGGGCAAACAGTTAAATACAAGTTGTTTGATCAAAATGTGATCTGAACAGTTGAGTATAAGTGTATATCAATAGCCAAAGATAAACCCTTATACAAAGCTTAGGAGGCAAAATTGTGTTGGGTAAACTGTCACAATAGGTCTTATTTTATTTTAACAGAACAATACCTATCTGTGCATAAATGCACAAGTGACTCCATTTAAATTGAATTACACTCAAACAACTTTCTATTTATAATCAAATAGATGCATTTGTTAAGTGAAATATAAACCGATGATTGTAAATATTTAAGAATTTCTTCATTTTTTCCAAGTGATTATATAGTCTTTGACAAGTCTAAGTTGCAGAAGTTGAATACCAACTCCAAGAAGTTGAATAAGAGCTCCTAGCAGTTGAATAATAGGAGTATTACAATTATGATCATCATGAAATGCATCCTAAGTAAAATCACCACCCTAGCAGTTAGCACCATAATTTTTTGTTGTGAAAATTTTCTAGATGTTTTTATGGAAAACTTAGAATGAAGAGGTTATACATGTGGAGATATGATTAGGGTTTGTGAAATGGACTTCAGAAAGGTGGAAATTGTGGCTGTTGGGATTATCTGAAGAAAGGTGTCCATTCTCATAGAATTTTGATTTTAGCATGTGGGAACCTTTTGGAAAGTTGATAAGAAATTTCTTGTATCATAAAATCAGAGAAGCAACTCCTGCCCAAATAGAAGGGCCAATTTTTCTTAATTTTGGTTGTGTATCCACTAATTTGAACAGTCTCCATGGTATATTGAACATTCATTTTTGTTCTTTTTGTCAGGGATACTTGCTGGGAAATGCAGCAACAGATCCAGCTGAAGGAAACTACAAAATCCCCTTTGCTCATGGAATGGGACTTATTTCTGATGAACTCTACGAGGTAAAGTAATTATAAGTCCTCAATAGCTATTCTATTTCTGAAAAACTGTCTTAAAGAAACAAAAGTCAAATGCAATTGCTAACAGATCTCTATTATTTACTTAATTAACAGTCACTGAAAGAAAATTGTAAAGGAGATTATATGCAAGCAGATACGAGAAACGTGTTGTGTTCTAGAGACCTCGAGTTATTTGATGAGGTATGCATCCATTATTGTTTGCTGTCCCTATCTACTATCCTTGTTATCCAATTTTTATGAGTAGAATTTCCAGTCTTAAACGCACAATCACATAGTTAAACCAATCCATTCTTCCATTTCTGCAGATTACTTCAGGAATTAATTCGGTCCATATTTTGGAACCAAAATGCGAGTTAGCTTCTCCTAAACCATTTGAAGATTCTTGGAGGAGGTCTCTTACTGAGAAATATCCTTGGAATTTCAGCAAAACTCATCTCAGATTGCCAGCCTTAAACTGTCGGGTAATCTTCATGCTTTGTTTCCTTAATGCTTCTTTTCCATATATTTGTGCAATGATAATCTAACTATGCGATGCAATCGTTGCTTCTTATCCCTTTCGTGTACTAATCCAGTCTTCTCTCAGTGGTGTTTGAAGCTAAAATCTGTCAAATATTTTGTGTGTTAATTTGAGTTTTGTTTCCTTCCTTTCCATCATTAGAGTTATGCATACGTCCTCTGCAGTTATTGGGCCAATGATGATAGTGTTCGCAATGCACTGAACGTGCGAAAGGTATATAGTTGGCACATGTGAAAATGATTTCCTAACATGCATAGTTATCCAAAAAACTATGAAGTAAAAAGCTTGGCTGCATGTGCTGCAGGGAACTATAGGGAAATGGCAACGTTGTACTTTCAATATACCTCACGAGCACGAAATCTTAAGCAGCTTCCCTTATCATGTAAATCTCAGTAGAAAAGGTTATCGTTCACTGATATACAGGTCAATATTCTCTCTATATGTTCAAGTATCTTTGGCATAAGATAACACAAATGAACTAATTTGAACTTCATATGGCAAATTTTGTATATTGTAAACAGTGGCGATCATGACATGAAGGTTAATTTCTTGGGAACTCAGGCATGGATAAGAGCTTTAAACTACTCCATTGTGGATGATTGGAGGCCATGGCATACAAATGGCCAAGTTGCAGGGTATTCCCTTAACTATACTTATATAATTACTAGTTCTGATTTATCCCTCAAACTAACTAAATTATGTACTTGGTATTTGTTTTTTTTCCCGTGTAGATACACAAGAACTTACTCAAATCGGATGACATTTGCAACTGTGAAGGCAAGCCTCATGCCCCCTTTACTTAATGACATTTGCACATAGATTTCACTTAACGAATGAATCTATTAAAATTTGGTGAACCTCATTAATTGGATTTATTTGATCCAATTATTATATTATACTAAATAAATTTGAACGGTTTGAGACCTTGAGTACACTTATCTTTGATTGACTCAGTTTACCTAAAATTGTTCACAATTAGCAACCATTGACTGGTCTTCGTGGACCCTAGGTTGAAAGTAGAATAATTCCTTTTAAAACTATGTAAAGTAGAATATTTTCTTTATGTAATTTTTTTCTTGTTGGATCTGCTTACAGGGTGGAGGCCACACAGCCCCTGAGTACAAGCCTGAAGAATGCCTTGCCATGTATAGTAGGTGGATATCTAACAGGGCTTTGTAGGAATTACCGAATAAGGCCATTCACTTAATAAATCTGACTATCTTTCCCAAGATAACTGGAAGATGCATATATTTCAAATAAAAGGATATTATATATCCTAGTCCCTAGAGGAGATTTGTACCAAGAAGACTTTATGAATAATCAATTGGACTTGTCATTTATGATCACGCTTGTGTTGTATAAAGGCTTGTCACATCCTTTCTACTATGGAAAGGCTGATAAAAATTTGGTGGAAAACTCGAGCATCTAGAATCCATCATCGATATCAGTATATTAGTATCAAAGCATCGCAACAAAAATAATTTTCAAAAATTAAAACAAGAATATCTTTTTAAGTGAAAACTCCTTTGAAAAGTATTCTAGTTCTAGTTTATTTGTAAAAGATGAAAGAAAATGAAATATGCTCTTTAAAAAAATATTATATTTAAAATTGAAGGCTCGAGAAAGTCCTTCGCATAAAAGAGTTCCAAAAGTCCGAAGGAAAATTCAACCCATTAAAACCTCAAGCACAGAAAAAACAATTTGTGAAACTTAAGGAAAATAATTTTTTAAAAATAAAAAAAAAAGAAACATTTTTTTAGAGAAATTTAATAATAGATTGTGGTGTTTGAATGTGTTTAGTTGTATTGAATAATTGTTGAATATACAATTTAATTAAATACTTATCGTATAAGATCTTATTGCATGAGAGCTTATGTCATAAACGCTTAAATTCAATAAGTTATGTGCGTTTGGATGTACACTTCGAAAAGCACTTATACAAAATTAAGGCGTTTCGATACATTACTATATAAGCGCTTATAAACATTTGAATTTTTTTAAAAATTACAATAAAAATGTAATTTTAACAAACAATTTGATTGCTTAAAAAAAAACACATAATTTGAAGTATTGGTTTTTTTTAACGTTAATCTTAAAACACATATCATAAACAATGATAAATTTTTTAGATGTTAATTGAAAAATTAATATCATTATGAAAATTATTTACTAGGCATATGCTTCATTTTGATAGAATAAGTTTGAGGTACAACCATCAAACTAGAATATTGTTCAAAAATATCAAACAAGTTACATTAGTACCAGAAGCTTGAGATACGACCATCATACTAGAATATTGTTCAAAAATACCAAACAAGTTGCATGATATAGATAAATCCAGGCATTTGGTTTCTAATGGTGTCTCTGACTTGCTCCATTTGCCTAACACTTTGTTGACTTGGTTCCTCCCATGTGACTTCTTCGGGTGTAGTTTCATGTACATCCATATTATACATTAATTCAACATTCTCATCAAATAAAAGAAATTCTTCATCACCTATGTCATTCCTTCTTATGAAGTTGTGCAAAGCCATACAAGCAACAATTATGTGAGTCGCAATTTTCAATGGGAAAGGAGGCGTGTTGCCTAGTATCTTAGATCTAGCTTTGCAACACCCAAATGATCGTTCGATCGTGTTTCGGAGGCTAGAATGTAAATAATTGAAAACTTCATTTCTTCCTCTAGCTCTCGGCCCTATTCTAAAATGAGGGAGATGATACCTAGGCCGCGTTTGGATAAATAACTTAATTAAGCACTTATCGCATAAGACCTTATTGCATGAGACCTTATGTCATAAGCACTTAAATTCAATAAGTTATGTGTGTTTGAATGTACACTTCGAAAAGCACTTATACAAAATTAAGGTGTTTGGATACATTACTATATAAGCGCTTATAAACATTTTAATTTTTTTAAAATTAAAATTAAAATGTAATTTTAACAAACAATTTGATTGCTTAAAAAAAATTGAAGTATTGGTTTTTTTTTAACGTTAATCTCAAAACACATATCATAAATAATGATAAATTTTTTAGATGTTAATTTAAAAAATAATATCATCATGAAAATGATTTACTAGGCATATGTTTTATTTTGATAGAATAAGTTTGAGGAACAACCATCAAACTAGAATATTGTTCAAAATACCAAACAAGTTGCGATAATTAAATTAGATAAATCCAAGTATCTGGTTTCTAATGGTGTCTCTGACTTGCTCCATTTGCCTAACACTTTGTTGACTTGGTTCCTCACATATGACTTCTTCAGGTGTTGTTTCATGTACATCCATATTATACTCTAATTCAACATTCTCATCAAATAAAAGAAATTCTTCATCACCTATGTCATTCCTTTTTATGAAGTTGTGCAAAGTCATACAAGCAACAATTATGTGAGTCGCGATTTTCAATGGGAAAGGAGGCATGTTGCCTAGTATCTTCTATCTAGCTTTGCAACACCCAAATGATCGTTCAACCGTGCTTCGGAGGCTAGAATGTAAATAATTGAACACTTTATTTCTTCCTCTAGCTTTCGGCCCTATTCTAAAATGAGGGAGATGATACCTAGTGGTTTTGTACGGTCCCAAGTAGCCCATAAAGTTAGGATAACCAGCATCAACAAGATGATATTTAAGCATATTAAGCCGAAGGATGGGGTCATTCATCAGAACAAAGACCTCCCTATTTGACTTAAGGTTCATCAGTCTAATACCTATTATGTGAGTCTCCCCGCCATACTCCAACCCCGGCAATTGTTTAAGCATATCCATGCATTCAGCAAGTGTAGGAACATTGCTAACATATGCGATCGAATTGCTCACACATTTAGTGCCCGACACTACCTCTCTTGTTATCCCTCTCACCCCTTTTCCTCTTGGACCTTTGACTATAAGGACTTGGATCAATTGTGAGGTCTTCAATCCCCTCATATTCTTCCTCAACACCATGCTCCTCAGTCATTGGTGCGTACCTTTCATTACTATTTTTTCTTGCTTCTTCCTCTGGGTCTTGAGATGGTGCATATGCACCGGTACCAGTAGCCACAGTATCCTTAAAAAGGATCTCCATTTCATTCAAATTTCTTAGACCTTCCTTTCTGAACTTTGCTAACTCGGGATAAACCTAAAATAAAAGTATTTCAAATCAGTAAATACTTTAAACATCAGATAAATAAATATATAATTATATCAAGGATATCAAATTACCTTAATCTTTTCATCCCACCAAGAATCAGTAGCAGCAATTGTCCCCTTACTATGATCCATTACAAGACCAGTCTCACATGTTCTGATTTTTCCCACGTCTTCCAATCTTTTCTCAAAATATCCCATTTATTTTTCATTTACTTTTGCTCATAACATAACCATGTTTGTTCATTAAAACTCTTGAAACTCTTATCAAGTTTGCCCGCCCCGCTTTGTTAAAGTGAGCGTGTGGCCTATTCCCAGCCCGTACTTGTTCAATACAACGCTTAAGAAATATTTCATTATTTTTTTCATTCCAATCTACTTTGGGTCGTTTTCCATTACCACTACCATTTCCATTCCCTTCAACTGGGTTTGAAGACATCTTAGAGGCAATTCTAACACAATATAAATATACAACATTGATTAAAATTACAGCAGCAGAGTCAATAACAACCCCCCCCCCCCCCCCCCTAAAAAAAAAATGCAAAATATCATCTAACAACATAAATCAGTTTTGTTAACCCAACAGCAAAACATCAACAACACATCAACAGCAAAACACCTGCTGAAAATATTCTAATTACAAGATTGTCTTAATTAAATACTCTTTTGACAGAGAGTTCGGCAAAACACCTACTGAAAATACTCGCTTGAAGAGAAAGCAAAATTCAGACTCTAATTATTTCATTGTTGTTTTAACTCTCAAGTCTCGACAAACCAATGAGCATGTGTTGGAGTAGCAGATCTTGAGAAGACAAAACTTGCCTAAACAAATCAGGCACAACAGTGTGGAACAGAGAGTTGGCTAAACTGAAGTAATACCAATTACCAATCCCCAACTTTATGCAGATCAACAAGGGCAAAATTTTAGTGTACAAATACAAGGGCAAAATCAATAGTGTAATCTTTTTGGAGTAAAGCACAGAAACAGATCTTGCGGGGAAAGGGAGAAGGGAAAGGTAATGGGAAGGAGAGATACCTTCGTGGACGGCGGCGTGCGCGCGACAGATCTCATAGGCAGAGGTGGTGTTAGGAGGAAGGCCGAGCTCGCAGGCGGAAGACGGCGCACGACGGGGCGGAGGCGGCACTAGGGTTCCTCTACGTCGCGCTGCTTAACAAAGAAGAAATTGTCATGTTGGACTCTCTTCTCTGATCGAAGGAGGATAGAAGAAATAAGGAAGAAGAAAGAAAGAAAAAAGAAGAATGGGAGGAGGCAGGATTCGAAGAGTGAAAAACACGCTCCTTTGCTCCGTATAAGAGCTTTCGAAAATTTCCATAAGCTTGTTTCAACAACTTTTGAAAATAAGTCAAAATCTCCTTATGGGAAGATATAAGTTCTTTTCATAAGTTCTGCCAAACATACCGTATAAGAGCTTATGACATAAGATAAGTCAAAATGAGCTTAAATAAGCTCTTCCAAACGCCACCAAACTATCTAACTTATCAATATCTAACTTATCAATATCTAACTTATCAAATCTGATTCTAACAGAATGAATAACAACCCTATCATCTAATAACAACCCTATTATCTAATACTCCCCCTCAAGGTGGAGTGTGAGGGTTATCAACACCCAGCTTGATAGACAAGTTCGAAAACAGCTTGCCATTCAAAGACTTCGTGAATATATCAACTTGTTGTTGCTTCGTTGGAATGTATGTAGTAGAGATTGTGCCTGCTTGCAAATGCTCTCTTATAAAATGACAATCCACTTCTATGTGTTTGGTACGTTCATGAAAAACGGGATTTGCTGCAAGGTAAAGAGAAGCTAGATTATCACAATGCAAAAGTGTGGGTGCTCACAATTAACTTGTAGACACTTCAACAGACTTCGCAACCAAATTATTTCACTCGTAGCATGAGTAATTGCCTTTTATTCTGCTTCACTTGAGGATCTAGACACTGGATTGTTTCTTGGTTTTCCAAGAAATTGGGGTCGATCGCAGCTTCATTAAATAACCCGAAATGGATCTTCTGGTAAGTGGGCAAGAAGCCCAATCTGAATCACAATAACTA
This sequence comes from Sophora flavescens, assembly GCA_030762895.1. Taxonomy (NCBI): domain Eukaryota; kingdom Viridiplantae; phylum Streptophyta; class Magnoliopsida; order Fabales; family Fabaceae; genus Sophora; species Sophora flavescens. The sequence goes on from CM061062.1 coordinate 99,343,523, forward strand.
ACAAGCTGAAGATCATTGTCTTTAGGCAAAATAAATCCTTGACCTGGTGATGACTTCAAATACCTTAGGACTCTCATAGCAGCATCCCAATATTCTTATTGCGGTGTTTGCATAAATTGGCTCAAAAAATGCACTGAGTAGGTGATTTCTGGACGTGTGATGGTGAGATAGATAAGTCTTCCTACTAATATGCGATACTGAGAAGGGTCTGAGAATGGGGATTCTGTTTCCAATGCAAGACGGTGATTTGGCTCCATAGGAAAAGAAGAAGGTTTGCACCCAAGCATGTCACATTCATCCAAAATGTCTAAGGTATATTTCCTTTGATATATGAATAATCCTGATGATCCTCGTGCCAGTTCCAAACCAAGAAAATATTTTAGAATTCCCAGATCTTCCATGTGAAAGTAATTGCTCAAATATTGTTTGAACTTGGCACACACAGAAAAATCATTACTTGCTATAACAAGATCATCCACATAGACCAAAACTTCTAGAAAGATGGAGTCATGTGAATAAGTGAATAGATTGTGATCATCTTGGAATTCTTGGAAACCATACTCCCCTAATGCTTGTGAGAGCTTAGAGTACCAGTTGGAGAAGCCTGACGTAAGCCATGTAACACCTCAAGATTCACCCTTAAGTTTATATGTGTTAGTTCGGGCAAATATATGTTTGATATGTTTGATATTTATATATATGTGTATATATTATTGCATATGATAATATGTATATTAATATATGATTATTTGAATTAATATGAGATTGTGTCTCTTAATGCTTTATTTTATATGTTAATATATAATATGCGATTTTATTAATAATAAGCGATTAAGAATGATATGATAAGATATCGTGTGATTTAATTTTTAAATAGAGATAGTGTTATTCTTAGATTTTAGCCCCTCAACCAATCAGATTTGAGTCCTTATCAATATAGGATCATCCTCATTTTGTTTATATCTTAAGATCTTATCATAATCTCCTAAGGATCCTATCAAGGAATAACTACCAAATCTGTCGCTAAATTTCCATTGAACTTTTTACCATCTTAGAGTCCGATTTAGGATTCGATCATTGGACATTAATTTGTAGATATTGCTCTGATATTTCTAACGACACCAAGAACGCCTCAATCGGAAACTTGTAGTTCAAGTTATGGTCAAAATACCGAACTGTATACAGTTTAGGCTGAAATATGAACCCGTTATGACCCAAACTCATATATATACCATTAGACTCGACCTAAACCTAATTTACACGACCCCAACACTCAGAAAACTGCCTCCCTCAATTCCTCTTTGAATCCTTATGGTTTTTCTCCTTTCCCCCTAAAACTCTCTCTAGGGAACTCATTCTTGTACCATTATTCACTGCTTCTTGATAGGAGGACATCACTACGGTAGGGGTTTGTTGTGGTTGATGTCTGGGACTTTAGAAAAGGTAAAATTCATGCACCTTGTCCCTTGTGTTCTTTCTTTCAAGTTCTTGATCTTTTCTTTTTAATTTCTTGATCTTAGAGTTGAACCAAAGTGTCTCTTTGTCGTTCTTGAGGTTGTAACGACAAAGAGACACTATGGTTCAACTCTAAGATCAAGAAATTAAAAGGAAAAGATCAAGACCTTGAAAGAAAAAACACAACGGACAAGGTGCACGAATTTTACCTTTTCTAAAGTCCCAAACATCAAGCACAATGAACCCATATTCGTAGTGATGTTCTTCTATCAAGAAGCAATGAAGAACGGTGCAAGAATGGGTTCCCCGGAGAAAGTTTTAGAGAGAAAAACCATAAGTATTCAAAGATGAAGTAGGGAGGCAGTTTTCTGAGTGTTGGGGTCGTGTAAACTAGGTTTAGGTTGAGTCTAATGGTATTTATATGAGTTTGGGTCATAACGGGTTCCTATTTCAGTCCAAACCGTATACAGTTCGGTATGTTGACCATAACTCTAGCTAAAAGTTTCTGATTGAGGTATTCTTGGTGTCGTTAGAAAGCTCAGAGAAATATCTACAAATTAATGTCTAACGTTCGAATCCTAAATCGGACTCTAAGATGGTAAAAAGTTCGATGGAAGTTTAGCGACAGATTTGGTAGTTATTTCTAGATAGGATCCTTAGGAGATTATGATAAGATCTTAAGATATAAATAAAAAGAGGATGATCCTATATTGATAATGACTCAAATCTGATTGGTTAAGAGGCTAAAATCTAATAATAACATCATCTCTATTTAAATACTAAATCACACAATATCTTAGCATATAATTCTTAATCGCTTATTATTAATAAAACCACATATAATATATTAACATATAAAATCAAACATTAAGAGACACAATGTCATATTAAAGCAAATAATCATATATTAATATACATATTATCATGTGCAATAATATATACACATATATATGAATATCAAACATATATACATAAGGGTGAATCTTGAGCTGTTACATTGCATACGTCGATTTGATGAAGTTCCCATCCCTTTGCTACTGCTACTGAAAGTAGGCATCTAACAGTAGTCATTTTGGCGACTGGTGCAAAGGTTTCATTGAAGTCTTATCTTTCAACTTGAGTGAACCCCTTTGCCACGAGACGCGCCTTATACTTCTCTATCTCACCTGTAGCCTTGTATTTTATTTTGTACACCCATTTGCATCCTACGGTTTTTCGTCCTTGAGGAAGGAAAGTCAATTCCCATGTTTGATTATCTTCTAGTGCCTTGATTTCTTGTGTCATTGCATCTCTCCATACAAAATGCTTTATGGCTTGATCATATGTTTTGGGCTCTTCGTGTAACCCAAGTTCTGCAAGGTAAGCTCGATGTCTATGTGAAAAATGATCATAGCTTACAAAATTTGAAAGAGGGTAGACCGTACCTGAAGAGGTGCTAGGATTGGATGTAGTTCATGAAGGGTTTACAGCAACTGCATGGCAATAGTAATCTTTGAGATAGGATGGTGGCTGCCTTGTCAGCGGAAGCTGCCCTATACTGCTTGATATATCATGATGCTCCCCCTCATTTGGAGTGTCCAACACTATGTCATTAGGACTTTCCGTATCTATTTCGTTAGGAGGATCATTACTGATTATAGTATCTCGTGTGTGCTCCCCTCATGTAGAGTTTGCAAAGTTCCGTGTGAGATAGGCTCTTCTTCTTCATGAAACGTATTGCATGGGTATTCGGATACATCTTGCAACACAAAAACATTGGAACTTGATGTTTCCTTTCCTCCATCCAATTTATATATAGGGAAAGGTTTCCTCATAGAAAATCACATCACGCGAAACAAAGAATTCATGCATTTTGAGATTGTAGACTTTCCATCCTTTTTGACTTTGTGGATAACCAATAAACATGCATTTTTCTGCTCTCGGTGTGAATTTGTCTTGCTGCTTGGATGAGTTCTTTATGTAGTATAAGCACCCGAAGACCTTTAAATGATCATAACTTGGTGGCTTTCCATATAACATCTCATAAGGAGTGATCCCATTATTAGCAATGGTGGGAGTCCTATTTATGAGGTGAGTGGCTGCCAACACACATTCTCCCCAAAAATGCATGGGAAGATTAGTTTCAAAACTTAAAGCCCTTGCCACATTGAGTATGTGCCCGTGCTTTCGTTCCACACGTGCGTTCTGTTGGGGTGTTGCTATGCAAGAAGTCTCATGAATTATGCCTTCCTCATGAACATATCTTTGGAAGCTTGAATTGATGAACTATGTACCCTTATCACTCCTTATTCTCTTTATATTCATATTGAATATTGAATTGCCTCTTGACCATGTTACAAAAGTTCTTGAGCATATCTAATGTCTCAGTCTTGTGCTTCACTAGATAAACACGTGTTGCTCTTGTATGATCATCAACATAGTAAGAAAATAGTGTGATCCATTATGTGTAGCCATTTTGTATTTGCCCCATAAATCACAATGTATAAGATGAAAAGGTGACTCAACTTTATTATTGCTAAGATTAAAAGAAAGTCTACACTGTTTGGATTTATGGCAAATATCACAACATTCATCCTTATTCAAACTGAAATTACACTTAATCAAATTGGAAGTCTTCTGGTGGGCTTGAAAAGAGGGGTGTCCGAAACGTGAGTGCCAAAGGGCAGCCATGCTTCGCTGTACAGCAGTGAAAGAAATACCTTGAGTTGGTCCTTTGAGCACGTAAACCCCTTCATGCAGATCACCTAATCCAATCGTCCTCTTCGTGGTCCGATCCTGAAAAACGCAACAATTTTCATCACATATCAGTGTACAATTCGAATCACGTGCTAACTTATGCATAGAAATCAAATTACAGTTGAATTGAGGAACAAACAAAACGTTTTTCAGTTTGATATTTGTATCAAAATCAAGATATCCCATCCTTTCTACTAGATCAGCATTCCCTGTGGGCACTGTTAAGTAGAAAGGTTTGTCAATCTTGCACACTTCCTTTAGGAGAGAAAGCAAAGGTGTCACGTGGTGTGAAGCTCCACTGTCCAACACCCACACCATCCCTTGGTTTCTTGTCATTACCGGCCATGCTTTCATGCAATCCTGCATTATGAATCATGTATTTCCCATGTAGTGCATGTGTTGCCATGATTTCTGGATTTTTTTCTCCTCATCACCACAAGCTAGGAATGCACCAGGTTGTTGCGTTTGCTTGTTTACCCCGTTCTGAGTTCTACGTGAGTTCCAGTTCTCTAGGTAGCCTACGATTTTGAAGCAGTTTGCTTTTATGTGGCCTGTTTTGCCACAGTGATCGCACTTGGGACGAGGACCACCACACCCCCTTTGCTTGCCACCTTTGGATGTATGAAAAACTGCTCCATTCTCAGCTTTGGTGCTCCTTTCTTTATCTGTTACAAAGCGTGACTCTTCCCTCTGGATGTGGTTGAAGACACGCCTAAGAGAGGGAAGTGGTTCCGAGTTTAAAATGGTTGCCTTGATATGCAAATAGTCATCACTATCAAGACCCCCAAGAAACAAGTGAACATGGTGCTCTTCTTCTCTTTGAGTTATCTGCCTCGAAGCTCCACAGCTACACTCCGGTAATGGCTGAAGTTCATCAAAGAGACTCTTAAACTCTCTGTAATATTCTGTCACGCTCATGTCTGGTTCTTTCTCCATCATGCAGAGCATGCGCCATAGTTGATGAATTCTTGGTGCATTGATTTGCGCAAAGCGTTCTTCAAGATCCAACAAGATGCCCCTCGTTGTTGATACGTGTGAGATGCTTCCATGGAGGTTTGGATCAACAACATTTATGATCCATGCCATTACCATCGAGTCTGCCTTTTCCCAGTGCATATGATCTCCTGACTTGAGTGCTGGTTTCTTGATAGAACCATCTATGAAGCCAAGCTTCATCTTTGCACGTAGAGCGGTCTTCATGGCACGAGTCCACGTCCTGTAGTTTGATCCGTTGAGAGCTGTTGCAACCAGAGGCGTCCTAGGGTTGTCAGCAGAACCGAGGTGGAAGGCTGAGTTTGGAGTGGGATTGGATGACTCTTTGTCATCGTTGGAGGTTTGACCCTTCTCCAACTTCTTCCCTAGATCTTCTTTCTCTGATGCCATAATAGATTGCGATGTTTCAATGTGTTTAGTTGTATTGAATAATTGTTGAATATACAAGAAATGTGCCTTTGTTTTATAGGCAGGGTAACAAACCCAATAGAATACCTAAAGATAAGATATCAAATAAGATATCAAAGATAACAAACTATCTAACTTATCAATATCTAACTTATCAAATCTGATTCTAACAGAATGAATAACAACCATATAATCTAATAACAACCCTATCATCTAATATTTAAAGATAGTGAAAATATCATTTAAAAAACTTAGGGTAGAAAAATGCTTCAGAAGAAATCCTTGGAAAGCATAGGAGTTGCAAATATTGTATTGATAAACTATCAATATATTATTAATTAATGATTAATCATGATAGATTTATTTTTAATAATTATTATTAAGTTAGTAAATTAATTTAATCATTTATAAAATATATTTAAAATTAACGTATATTGGTATAAAAAATTCAAGTCTCTAGTGTATATAATTTAGTTCTTATTTAAATTTAAATTTAATTATAAACAATGTAATTGCAATTACAATCATGAAACTGGGGCGTTTGTGTGTTTATAGGTTGGTTTTTTTCGAATTTGCATAAAAAAAACCTAACACTTCAAAGTTAATTGGTTTGATTTGATTCAAATTTGTAGTTTTATCATAAAATCCAACCCAAATTAAGCCTCTGAGTTCGAACAACGGATTAATTTGGACATAAAAAATTTAAAAATTTTAAAGATACATAGATTTTAAATATAGTAAATATTAAAATATATGTATCAATATTGAAATATAGTAAATAAGGAAGATTAAAATTTATATAAATATTAAAATATAATAAATGTTAAAAATATTATTATATATTTAAATTAAATATAATGATTTATTCAATTTGATTTTATTCAATTTTGATTTTAAATTAAATATTGTTCCGTCCAAACATCTCAAGTGAGAGATACTCGTCCGGAGAAGCTCTTGTGGGAGTGTTTTGGAATTAGCTTGACAGAATCGGAATTCTGCTCCTACGTATCCAAATGGGAATCAAAGCAAACGTCGTTCTAAGTGAGGGGGTTGGACCCCTATTTATAGAGATGTTTTAGCGTAACAGTTTGAGTTGGACTGTTATTGAGATCCTATTTATTAGGATCGGACTATTATTGCAGTTAGATAATGATAAGGATAAGGCTCCGAGTTATACGGAGAGATATTTGGACCAGCGAGATATTCGGCCCAGTCAGTTGTGACTGGATAGCTCGGGGCTGAGATATCTTCATCCGTGGCCTGCTGTGGAATAGGCCCGAGTAGTTATCCTCGGGTGTCAAGTGCATTAATAGGTCTTCGGCTTTATAGGAATTCGGGTCACGGCCCACTTAGAAGAATGAGCTCGGTCGTATCGACAATCCTCGGCCTTATATCTTCGGCCAGTACACAAGCCCCCCGAGCTCTGAGCTTAAATGAGCGAAAGAGCTGGCAAGTATGGAACCGAGCTCATTCTTCGGCTGCTGGACTTTCTTCCTTCTGTGTTTTAAACCGTCATTTCAAGCCGTCATTTCAACTGACTCTTCCTCTTGTCAGAGAAGGCAATCATTTCCCTTAATCCTTCTGAGGCACGCCACAGGTGAGTAACCCTAGAGTTCCGTGCCCATTTAATGAGGGGCAAATTAAAAGTCGCGCCTTTTTATTTCAAGAAACATGGACCGTTGATCGTATCTCATCATCAATCGTGGTAGCTATAAATACCTTCTCCTGTTTCACCTCACTCCCCCTTGCCTATCTTCCTTCGCCCTTCATCTCTGTCTTTCAAGTTTCTGCCATCACTTTCCTGCCTTTCACTCTTCAGGTACGCCCAGTCTTCTTCCCTCTTTCGTGCTTCTAAGTTTATTTTCTGTTTCCAGATATGAGTTCATCCGAGTCTTCTGAGTCGAACACCTTGCCTTTGATTGAGCGCGAGGTTTCCCCCATTGGGGGTTCTCCTTCCACTTCTTATGTTCCTTCACAGGAACTAAGCATCGGTCAGGTGGGACTGTCATCCTCCAGGTCGTCTTCCCTTGAGTCTGATTCTTCTGGGTCCGACTCTTCTAGGTCTGGTTCTCCCTCCCCCCAAATTTCCAAACCCGCCGCTCGCAAACAATGCCAAAGGGTTCCAAAAGACCCTGTTCCCGATATTACCCTACCTGGGTATACCTGGGTTAAGGGTGAAGTTGGGGCTTATTTTTCTGATTTTCAGTCTTCAGATTCAATTGCTCGTCTTCGGTCCCAGATTAATATCTCGGCATCCGGAGATGAATTCGAGTTTATTTGTTCCCCATGCTCGGGTACCGAGTATGTTTTCCTCAGGGATCATCCTTCTGAGCCCCCTTTTACCTACATGTACAAAACACTATTTACACAGCTGCGTGTGTCCCTTCCTTTCACTGAGTTTGAGTGCGACGTTCTGAGAACCATGAATGTCGCACCTACTCAGCTTCATCCCAACAGTTGGGCTTTTATGAAAGCCTTTCAAATTCTGTGTAAATACATCGGGATGGAGCCCACTACTCCCAAATTTTTGTACTTTTACCAAACAAGGTTTGGTAAGAAAAGGGATGGATTTCCCTCAATGGACTGAACCGGAGAGGACTGCTTAGTCTATACACATCATCGTATAAGGACTTCAAAGTCGGCTTCTTCCGAGTTCTCCCCTCGAGCTCTCACTCCTCCCATTTTTTTGATGAGAATGGATGCACCAGGTTTCCTTTATACTGGCAATCCTCCCCTACCAAATTCGTTGATTTCGAATACCAATCCCTTCCTACCGAGGATAGACGGGATATAGATATATTAGAAAAACTTCCTCGGTCTCTCCATTGTGGACGTCTTCTGAAACTCCCCTTCTCATCCACTCCGAGAGCCGACCTTAAAAGTAAGTGTTCGGCTTTTTAGTTTTTAGCTCTTTTCTGTATGTGTTCCTGTACTAACAACTTTTTTTTTGGCAGTCATCATGGGGAAATTTGACTTCTCCAAGCTTTTGAAATCTGCCGCGAAAGAGGGTCCCTCCACGACCGAGAAGAAAAAGAAAGGACTTCCTCCGGCCATTGCTAAGGCTACTACCAAGGGGGCTTCATCATCCGCCCCTCACAAAAGAAAAAGGGTAGATGTAGTAGTCGACGCCGAAGATTCTCCCCCCTCGCTCAAGTCCTCGACATCCCACCACTCATGAGACGGAAACTTCGGGGCGGGAGGAACAACTTCCCCCCTCTACCAAGGTGAAGTGGTATAACACTTCTCTGAAGGCAGGAACCTCATCTCTCTGGGGCGAAGACTTCAACCCCTTCCCTTCCTTTGACTCGAACTTCCTAAAGCCTGCTGATCTCCGATTAATCAGGCAACAAGGGGCTCAGTCAAGCATGGAGGCCCTCTCGGCCTACTGCATCCGAGCTGCTGCTCTGGCCCGGTTTTGTAGCCGAGACTTGGCGGAGGCTGAGAGGAAATCCCAGCACCTGGCAACTGAACTTGCTTCTATCGAGAAGCTGAAGGGGGATTTTGCCCGAACCTCCGCGGAGCGTGCCGAGCTGGCCAAAGCCAATAGTCTCCTGAGTACTACCATTACCGAGCTGAATGGCCAGAACTCCGAACTTAACTCCCAAGAAAAACTTTCTGAGGAGAATAAAGCTCGGGCTGAAGAGGGTAAAGCTCGCGCTGAAGAAAGAGCTCAAGAAGGCTCAAGCTGAAATCGAGCAACTTAAAGCTGCCCCGGAGGCCGAGACTAAGGCCAGGATGGAGATCCAGGAAGATCTAAAAGAGGCCATTGATTTCATTCTTGTCGAGCATCGGAAAGCTCGACAAGAATGCAAGAATGCAATCAGTGGCCTTTTGCCCGAACCTCCGCGGAGCGTGCCGAGCTGGCCAAAGCCAATAGTCTCCTGAGTACTACCATTACCGAGCTGAATGGCCAGAACTCCGAACTTAACTCCCAGGAAAAACTTGCTGAGGAGAATAAAGCTCGGACTGAAGAGGGTAAAGCTCGCGCTGAAGAAAGAGCTCAAGAAGGCTCAAGCTGAAATCGAACAACTTAAAGCTGCCCTGGAGGCCGAGACTAAGGCCAGGATGGAGATCCAGGAAGATCTAAAAGAGGCCACTGATTGCATTCTTGTCGAGCATCGAAAAGGTTTTGCAAAGGCCATTGCTCAAGTTGAAATTCTCGCTCCGTTGGTTGATATCTCGGGTGTCGATGTAACTAAAGAGGTGATGAACGGGGAACTTGTTCCCATTATTCCCGAAGAGGAAGAGGAGGTGGAAGGGGCGGAAGATTCTCCCGAGGATCACATCGATGCCGAAGAGAGTCATAGGGACGAGTAACTGTATTCTTTGTTTTTTGTTTTCTTCATCCCTTGTAATGGGCTTTTGCCCTTGTAACTTCAGTTGATTTAATGAAAACTCTTACACCATTTTGATGACTTCTTGTTCCTCTTGTAGCTTTTGTTTGGACGAGATATTCTTCGAAATATTTTTATATTCCGATGTGGTTTGTATTGCGTGTTCGGCTTGTTTAACAAGACCTCGACTGAGGCCGAGATATTTTATCATCCGTATAAAAAACGGATAGTTGTTGTCACATGTGAAATACATGATTCACGTTTTGCATATGTGGTCACACGTTATGTGCTTTGGAAACCGTAGTGGGTTCATGCAATTACTATTTTTTTGCTGAGTTTCGAGATTTGTTTTTTCAATAAACCTTTTCCCTATGGACATTTATCTTTTCCATAAGCCTATTCCCAACACCTATTCACTCTTTTCACCGCCTCTTCTTCCTTATAAATAGGGTTGTCTATTTGCCTCATTTCTTCATTCTTCATCTTCTTGACCAGCAAAGTTCGTCCTCGTTTAACCCGAGTAATCTTCGCCCCAAATACCCTTCATAATGTTACCAGGGGTTTACGTTCCTCTCTCCCAGTTAACATCCCTTTTTCAGCTTTATAGCTGCCAAAAAGGATGTAAGTGGGAGATGGGATCCAGAATTCCTTTTATGATTTAATCCTTCAAAAAAGATGTTAACTGGGAGAATAGCAGTCTTCGGGAGTGGAGAAAGGGGTAGTGGCCGTCTACTCCCGGAGCAGGCCGAGCACCTCATCGTCCAGCTTTCTCAGGGGGGAAGTGATTACTTTCCCCCTCGAGGGAAAGTCGTGGCGTCCGATTGGGGGGACTACTGGCCAACTGGTCTTGCCCCTGTTCTAATTGGGGAAACTACTGGCCAGCCGGGCGGGCCTTATTTTCAATTTCAGCTCTGTATCTAAGTTGTAGTACTTTCTAGTACTCGACTCGTACCTTGTTTTTATTTTCGGCATTGTACTCGGTTGTATTAAAAAATTTTAATGGCTCGAACTCGGCTTTTAGATCAAAATTTTGTTCTTCTTCGTATTCGATTTCACTTAAATAATTTCAAAGGCTGGAACTCGACCTTAAACAATTTAATAGGCTCGAACTCGGCCTTCAGACTCAAACTTGGCCTTAAAAATTTAATGGCTCGTACTCGGCCTTCAGGCTGAAACTTGGCCTTAAAAATTTAATGGCTCGTACTCGGCCTTCAAGCTCAATCTTGGCCTTTAACAATTTAATTGGCTCGAACTCGGCCATCAGGCTCAAACTTGGCCTTAAAAATTTAATGGCTTGAACTCGGCCTTCAGGCTCAAACTTGGCCTTAAAAATTTAATGGCTCGTACTCGGCCTTCAGGCTTAAACTTGGCCTTTAACAATTTAATAGGCTCGAACTCGGCCTTAAGGCTCAAACTTGGCCTTAAAAATTTAATGTTCGCGGAATAAATACATTGGCAAATTAAGACAATAGAACAATGTCCATAATAAATTCTTTTATTGGATAAAAAGGAAGTATGCGGTGTGCCTCGTTAAAACCTTCTCGGTCAAAACCCTTTTTGGGACAAAATACCGAGGTAGGAAAAAGAGTACATCACCTGACTATGTACATCAACTGTAATAAAATTTTAAATGAGAAGCATTCCAAATTCTCGGGATAGGCTTCCCTGACAATTCTTCTAACCTATATGCTCCGTTTCCCAAGTTTTCTACCACTCGGAATGGCCCTTCCCAGTTTGCCGCTAACTTGCCCTCCATATGATCCCTTCTTGCCTCTCCTTTCATTCTTAGCACCAAGTCCCCGCGCAGGAAACTCCTCGGTTTCAGCTTTGAATTATACCTCCGAGTAGCTCTTCGTTTGCAGGCTTCCTCCCTGATTTTAGCCTCCTCTATGATTTCCTCCACCAAGTCAAGCTCGACCCTTAAGTTGCTTTCATTCCCATTCTGCTCATGTTGCATACGCCGGAAAGACGGCTCACCAACCTCAACTGGGATCATGGCGTCTATTCCATATGTCAGCCTGAAGGGTGTTTCTTGAGTAGTGGATTGGGGCGTGCAGTGGTAGGCCCAAAGAATACTCGGCAACTCTTCTGCCCAAGCTCCTTTGGCTTTTCCCACTCTCTGCTTCAGCTCTCCGAGAATGACTTTGTTGGCCGCCTCGGCTTGCACATTGGTTTGGGGATGTTCTACCGAGGTGACGTGGTGTTTAACACCGAGATTGACATAGAATTCTCGCAATGTCTTATCTATGAACTGCCTTCCGTTATCAGTGACGATTGCAAAGGGAATTCCGTACCTACAGATGAGGTTTTTCCACACAAACTTTTGTACCTTCTCGGCGGTAATTTTCGCCAAAGGCTCTGCTTCAATCCACTTTGTGAAGTAGTCCACTGCTACCAAGAGAAATTTGACTTGACCTTTGGCTATGGGGAATGGTCCAAGTATATCCATCCCCCACATGGCAAAGGGCCAAGACGAGTTTAATGTGTGAAGTTCTTCGGGTGGGGTACGACTTACATTGGCAAATCTTTGACACTCATCACATTGTCTCGTCCACTCGATGCAATCTGCTCGGATGGTAGACCAATAGTACCCTGCTCAGACTACTTTGGAGGCCATTGATCTGCCCCCACAGTGAAAACCACAGATTCCTCTGTGAACCTCTTCCATTACATATTTTGACTGTGCCTTTGTTAGACACTTTAACATCGGTACCGAGAATCCCCGTTTATACAACTCTCCGGAAACGATAGCAAAGTGACTTGCTCTGAGCCTGATCTTTCTGGCCTCGGCGTGATCTGGGGGCAAAGTTTCTGAGGATAAATACTCCCATATGGGTGTCATCCACTCTCGGTCAATTGGCTCAGTGGCCATCACCTCTCCAAACGTGATACTCGGTTCATTGAGAGTTTCTTGAATAGCCGTTTTGTGCTGGCCCGGTTTCTTCGTACTGGCCAATTTGGACAGTAGATCGGCCCGAGTATTTTCTTCTCTGGGAATGTGTTCAATAGCAAATTTCTCAAAGCTGGAAATTAACTGATTGACTTTACATAAATACCTGGTAAGCTGAGGCTCTTTTGTTTGGTACCCCCCAGAGATTTGTCCTGTGACTAGCTGTGAATCACTCCGGCATCTAACAGCCTTTGCTCCCATTTCCTTAGCCAGCATCAACCCTGCTATCAAGGCCTCGTATTCGGCTTGGTTGTTTGAGGTTTTGAACTCAAACTTTAATGACTGCTCCGGGATCAGCTCTCCCGGACCTTCCAATATTATCCCCGCTCCACTGCCTCCGACGTTCGAGGATCCATCCACATACAAATTCCACCATAAATCCTCGGGTATCGGCAGCGGATTGAGCTCGGCTACGAAGTCGGAGATACATTGAGCTTTCAAAGGACCCCTCAACTCATATTTCAGGCCGAACTCAGATAACTCCACCGACCAAGCAATCATACGGCCTGCCAACTCGGGCTTTTTGAGAATCTGCTTAATCGGGTGATCGGTTTTGACAATCACCTGGTGACTCTGGAAATACGGACGCAATCGCCGAGCTGCAGTTACCAGGGCCAAAACCAGCTTTTCTATGACTTGATACCGGGTTTCGGCATCATGAAGGACCCTGCTGATGAAATACACCGGCATTTGAGCTTTCTCTCTCTACTTCTTGCACAATGACCGCACTGATGGCGTACTCGGTGGCTGACAGGTATAAGTATAACTCTTTCCCTGGGATAGGTTGAGTTAATATTGGTGGTGAAGACAAAAAGACCTTGAAATCGACGAAGGCCTTCTCACATTCCTAGGTCCACGCGAAGGTTTGAGGTCTTTTCAATAATCTAAAGAAAGGCCGAGCTTTCTCTGCAGATCTGGGCAGAAACCGAGATAATGATGCCAGTCGCCCTGCTAGTCGTTGCACTTCTTTAATATTTTGTGGGCTTCGCATCTCAATCACAGCTCGACATTTATCAGGATTGGCCTCGATTCCCCGGTGTGTCAACATAAAACCGAGGAATTTTCCACCCTGAACACCGAAAACACACATTTCCGGATTCAACCTCATATTATACTTTCTCAACTGCTGAAAATTTTCCTCCAAGTCTTTCGGGTGGTTGTTGTGGTCATCGGATTTTACGACCATATCATCCACATAAACCTCCATAGTCCTTCCGATCTGTTTTTCGAACACCCTGTCCATGAGCCTTTGGTAGGTAGCTCCGGCATTTTTCAATCCGAACGGCATTACCCAGTAACAATAGTTCGAGCCTTCAGTTATAAAAGTTGTTTTCTCCTCATCTGGGGGATACATTCGGATCTGATTGTACCCCTAGTATGCATCCAAGAAGCTCAAAATTCTGTATACGGAGGCACCATCCACCAACCTATCAATACTCGGTAAAGGATAAGAATCCTTTGGACAAGCTTTATTTAAGTCCGTATAATCAGTGCACATGCGCCACTTGCCATTTACTTTTTTGACCAGAACCACGTTGACCAACCAAGTTGTGTATTCTACTTCCCGAATAAAGTTGGCTTTAACCAACTTCGTCGTTTCTTCTTCCACTACTTTCCTCACCAAGTCTCCTTTTCCTTTGAGCTACCGGTTTTGCCTCAGGACAGATTGCCAGTTTGTGGCATAAGAAATCGGGATCAATCCCCGGCATGTCCGATGTGGTCCAGGCGAACAAATCGGCGTTGCTGCGGAGCACTTCCTTTATTTTCTTTTTTAAACTCGGCTCAAGTTGACCGCCGAGCTTGGTGCACTGATCGGGATGTGATCCGAGCTGGAACTTCTCTAATTCCTCAATGGGTTGTGGCCGTTGTTCCTTCATGTCCATTCTCGGGTCTAGTTCAACAGAGCTAACTGAATTTACAGACTCGTCTTTTCCTCTGTTTAGTGTTTCTGCAGGTATAGGTTTGAGTTTGCTTACACGCAAACTATCAGCATAGCACTGTCTGGCCATTTTCTGATCAGCCCGGATAGCAACTATGTCTCCCGAGTTGGAAGGGAACTTCATTGTGAGGTGGGGAGTGGAGACCACAGCTCCTAACTCGTTCAAAGATGGTCTTTCGATCAGGATATTGTACGATGTTACTGCATTAACCAACACATACCTGACCAAGATAGTCTTGGACGTTTTGCCATCTCCAAACGTAGTTAGGAGGTCAATGTATCCTCGGGTATCTACCTGTTCCCCCGCAAAACCGACGAGCTTACTGTCGTATGGCTGAATATATTTTTCTGGGATCCCGAGCTTCTGAAATGTTGAATAATATAAAATATCAGTCGAGCTCCCCTGGTCTACGAGAGTTCTCTTGACCGAGAAGTTGGCCAATTGCACTGTGATTACCATAGGGTCGTCCTGATTAGGATCCACACCCAAGAAGTCTTCATCGGAAAAGATAATCGGTGGGGACTTCTTCGAGGGTTTACCAGCTACCGAGTTGACAGCCCGGATAGCCCTCAGGTGTTTTCTCCGAGCTGAGCTCGTCGTGCCTCCTCCCGCAAATCCCCCTGAAATAGTGTTTATCACACCTTGGACAGTATTGTCCTCCTCTCGCCTTTCATTCTGACCTTCCCTATTCTCTACTCTTTCATTATTTTGTCGACCGTCGCCCCTTCCCGGGCTTTGGCCACCTCCTCTTCTTCTACTTCTGCCTCGTCCTTCACCATTGTTGTGATTTCTCCGAACAAAATTATTCAGATGACCAGCCTGCACTAACTCTTCAATCTTGTCACGCAGGACCCAACACTCCTCAGTGGTATGCCAGTAGTTACGATGGTAACGACAATGCTTCTGTCGATCAGCATTCTGGGGCGTGTGGCCACGGTT
The DNA here is from genome assembly GCA_030762895.1 of Sophora flavescens. Classification (NCBI taxonomy): domain Eukaryota; kingdom Viridiplantae; phylum Streptophyta; class Magnoliopsida; order Fabales; family Fabaceae; genus Sophora; species Sophora flavescens. The sequence goes on from CM061062.1 coordinate 99,359,278, forward strand.
GGGGAGCTGCAAAAGTTCTACGTTGTAAGCTTCCTCAAATACCCGAGCTCGGTTGGTGTTGAGGGGGGTATAATGCTCATACTTCGGTCCCCTATGTAAATGCTCGGATGTGCTTTTGAATTTCTGTTTGTCTCCTCCAGCCCTCCTCTTCTCTCTCCCTTCTCGTCTATCTGAATCATCGGTTCTTTCTCTTTTCTTAGACTCCTCAATCTCCTCCATATTAATGAATCCAACAGCTTTTCTTCTCAACTCATCCATACTGGTTGGAGGCTTCTGAGCTAGGTGTCTGGCGAAAGGGCCAGGCCGTAACCCGGTCAAGATGGTGTGTAGTGCAACATCGGCACTGAGATTCCGGATGAGAACAGTCTCTTTGCTGAACCTGGCCATAAAATCACGCAGAGACTCGTTTTTTTCTTGCTTAAAGTTTACCAACGAGGTCGAGGTTTTTTTATGAGCTCGGCTCGTGGCAAACTGAGCATTGAACTTAGTCATAAACGTGTCAAAGGAGTCAACTGATGCTGGTGGTAGTTGGGTATACCAGCTTAGTGCAGCATCTTTCAGAGTAGTAGGAAAGACTTTACACATGACAGCATCATCGTCGGTGAAGAGGTACATTTGAGTAGTGAAAGCATCTAAGTGACGCTCCGGGTCCGAGGTGCCATCATACCTGTCAATGTTTATTGGTTTGTAGTTGACTGGAAGAGGAACCTCCATGATGGCGTCGATGAAGGGATGTCTCGGCCTCCGCACGCCGGTCCTTTCATTAGGCCTATTTGCCTGAAGTGAAAGCTCAGGGGCCTGCCTAGGAAATTCCTCCTCGCCTGCTCGGTCAACATGATGAGAAACACGGGGTTGTGGTCCTCCTTCTCTGCGCGTGTTTCTGGATCCCTCATTCTCGGCTGTCCGACGCTCTCTCTCATGAAGAGAAGAGGCGGACCTTTCTCTACTTTGTTCTCGTTCCCGACGGCTGTTCTGCCGATGAATCTCCTCATTCTCCCTTCTCAACATTGCCACTTGTGCGAGGAGTTCTTGAATAATGGGATTGTCGGTCGTCATAGCTGGGTTTATGGATCGTTCCCCATTGTCCCCATCGTTGCCATTCTCTGGCTCCTCTCTCCTGCAGTTTCCGCTCCTTGTCCTCACCATTGTTTGTGGTATGGGAAAATTTTGCTCCGATTCCCACAGACGGCGCCAAATGTTTCGTCCAAATATCTAAAGTGAGAGATACTCGTCCGGAGAAGCTCTTGTGGGAGTGTTTTGGAATTAGCTTGACAGAATCGGAATTCTGCTCCTACGTATCCAAATGGAAATCAAAGCAAATGTCGTTCTAAGTGAGGGGGTTGGATGTTGTGACGCTGGCAAGTGTACCGGGTCATCGCAAGTAATAAAAGAAACACGGTAAGTAATTACCGAGGTCGAACTCAGGGATTGGGCTACTAATTCGACTAATCCGTGGGAAATCAGATACGTTGGTCAAGTTACAGAAGGTGGTTGAGAGAGAAGATAGGATTGAATTCAAATTAACAAATCTAATAAAATAATTAACTAAAAATCTGAAATTAAAATATCCAAGGTCTCAAATCCACCTACCCAATCATGTATAGTACCCAAGTGATGATGAATTCCTCCCTAAGTTCAATTACAATGTCAACCGGGACCCCCAAATTCTCCTATATCCACTGCCGTGCTCAATAGGACGTATTCGACGATTGGATTAATTACTTACTAGGTCTCATAATCCTAATCTCGAATTTGATTAATTCTTGTTCCCTGTAAGGTTGCACTAATCTCTTAAATCCATTGTCGTGCTCATTATTCAATTAGTGATTCCAATCCAAGTTCTAAAACGCGAATCGCCGTTCGACCTCAAACACGTTTAACTAGTTAATCACGCAAAACATATGATCAACGCATTCAAATCAGAATTGGAAAACATGTATTGAGAAAAGGGAGAAAGACATACATCACATTAACACTAGACCGTCATGGGTGGCTTCATCGATCCCTCGGACGAGGGGATTAGTTCCTCATGCTCATAGACAAACAATCGGACATAACCACCATCGTAAAATAAAAAGAAAAGGAAAAGAGGAGACGCAGCTCCAAAGAGAAACAAGGATTCGTAACAACTACAAATCTAAACAAGTGGAAAAACCTCCTCCCCTTTTCTGATCTGAAACAGCCTTTAAATAAGGATTCTGTTTTTCGCCCGCTCGCGGGGCGAGATTACTCTCGCGACGCGAATTTTAGTATTGGCGCGCTTTCAGATTTGGATTTTCGCGAGGCGAGGGTGTGTTCGCGGGCGAGACTTCAAACCTAAATCTGTCACAGCCGTGACCTTCATCACGGCTATGCCGTGATGGTCTCTGTCTTGCAGGTTTCAGACTCTCGCGGGGCGAGATGAGTCTTCGCGTGGCGAACCAGAGTGATGACTGTTGCTGCTTCAGTTGATGTTCAGGCTCGCGAGGCGAGCTTCAACTCGCGAGGCGAGTATCTCCAGAAGTGCTTTTTCCATTGCTTCTTGACTTTCCTTGACTCCCGGAGCTTCACTTCTAACCTGAAACAATAAAAAGACACAAAAAGCGTAATTCTATTCAAAATAACCTAAAAACTACACAAAAGACGCAAAACGAGTCAAAGTCCAACTTAGGAACAAAACAAGGCAAATTTGGGCGAAAATGAGAGTGAACTCGACTAATCGGCACATAAACCCTAGTTCATCTAGTCATAAAACTAGATAAGCCAGAGGCTTATCAAAACACCCCAAACTTAAACCTTGCTTGTCCCCAAGCAAGCTAAAACTCAAAAAGGACTCAAGACTTGGCAAGCCTAAAGGAATCAATCGATTTCTCACAAATTTCATGCAATCAAAACAGTTTTTCTCCAATGATCTCCCCCCTACATCAATGTAATCCCCACATTCTTTTACTTTAAACCATTGAGAACTTCATCATTCATGCAATCATTAGTCTAAGCTGAGGATCAGGGTCACACACAAAAGGAAGATCACCAATTTCAAACAATTGCCTTCCTCACAAGGGTATGTAAAATTTCACTCATTCGCTCAAATTCGTCTAGGCTATCAACTTTTCACTCAATTTCATGTATCAAGAGCACTTCCCATGAATTTGATTTTCATCTCAAAAATAGTTCCCACGAAAACATGCATGCAACATCAATAGGTCTTTCAAAGGTTGTAATGGGGTCTGGCTCAAGGTAGGATATTCAAGGATATTAGGCTTAAGTCCCTAGGAACTAAAAGAGCATGAGCATTAAACACATTTTCCATTCAAATTCCTTTTTCCATTTTTCTTTTTGCCTCGGGTGACTACAGCCTTTTCCTTGCTATTTTTTCTGTTTTGCCCCTTTTCTTTTGGCAATTTTTTTTTAATCAACCTTTATTTTTCTTTTTCTCACCCCCAATATGACACATCACCTTGTAGCCACCCCAAACTTAGTTCCTCACAACCATTCTCTTGCTACGCTTCCATGCTCTCCTAATCCTAAGATTAGGGGAAAATCATGGTTTTTCTGAGTTAATGGCTTGTAATGTAAGGTCATCAAGAACAATAGGCTTCAAGGCTCAATGTGGCTAACTAGGGAACATGCATTAGGGATGGTTCTCTTTAGGCCAAGTAGCTAATTCAAAGAAAATTGCCTAAATCATTTGATGCAACACATAAACATGCAAACCATGAAGAGATTTAAGCAAATCCGGGAAAGTGCAACTTAACAGTGATTCACACAATCAAAAACACAGTTGGAGGCTCAAATCCTCACCTGGACATTTTGCAAATTGTTTGACCGAGATACAATTCCTAGTGTGTGCACCCCCTCACCTCAAACTTATCATAAATCAAGTAATCACAATAAAATTCTCAAAGTTCAGTTTTCAATTTTTAAGTGGGGATAAACTTTTCTATTTTCAGAACCTAGGGGGAAATCATCAATGGTCAATATAATTCATGCAATCAATCTATGCTCAATTTAATTAAAATCCAACAAACTTGCCGACACACATTCATACACATACTCTTGATCTTCTCAAATTATTCAAGAGTGACAAACAAAAACAAAAATAAAAACAAACAAAGGTGAGGAAAGGAGAGGGATACCTAGCTTGGGTTGCCTCCCAAGTAGCGCTTGTTTAACGTCCCGAGCCTGACTTATTAAGAAGCATCCACCTGGATCCCATAGCCTATGAAATAAGGGCCAAGAGACGCTCATCATGTGAGATCCTCCACCCGGATCCCATGGTTTATGAAGTGGCCCTCGCAAGAGCAATACGACTCTATCTATGATTCCACCTAGCCTGAGTGTGAAAACTCCATTGACCACTGTAATTATGAACTCACTTCCTCTCGGGTCAAATGGTGTTTTCTCGAGGAAGTGTGCCAGACAAGTGGGAGGGTCTAACTTACCGGTGTCCACACATGCATGCAAGCCAACATATTTATTTAACGCATCAAGATCAGGTTGCTTGGCAAGCATGGTGAAATCCTCTACCACTTTATCTTCATTTTGATCTCTACCCCCTTGCTCCAGTGCCTTGTCCTTTGCCAACTCCTCTTCCTTAGGTTGCTCTTTCTCAACATGTGGTTGTTCCGGGGCCTTGTCGCTTGTCAATTCCTCTTCCTCCGGTTGTTCTTCCTCAACATGTGGTAGTTCTTCCTCAACTTCCTGAGAACTAGTTGCATCCCAGTCAGTTTCCCACACCCTATCGCTTCTAGTTGTTATGGCTTCGCATTGGTCATTAGGGTTGTTCTTGGTATCCCCTGAGAAAGTGCCTGTGAGACGCTCATTTTGTTGCTCTACGAGCTGACCCAACTTCTCTACTGCCGCATTCGCCTTCTCAAATGATGTGGCCATCTTATCAATTGCAGCACTTGTCTTATCAATTGCCGCATTTTCCTCTCAAGAGCCAACTCCCAAGGTTGTTGTTGTTGGGCCATCTTATCAATTGCCGCACTTGTCTTATCAATTGCCGCATTTATCCTCTCAAGAGCCAACTCCCAAGGTTGTGGTTGCCAATTCTGTTGAGGTTGTGGTTGCCAGGCTAGATCACCGCCATCATTACTCCAAGTGAAATCCGGATGGTCTCTACTCATATAACCCCAATACTGATTCTGACTCTGATAGTTGTCCTGGGGCACGCTGTCATAGAAATTATGGCATGAGTCCACATATTCTTGAGAGTAGTAGAAAGAACAGCTCCAAGTGTCATGGTCTCCATTACAATATTCGCAACCCGGAAGCATTCCCTCGCGTACCTCGCATACAAAACAAGGCAAGACCAAGTGGAATCAAGGAAGTAGAGAGAGATAATAGTAAAATAAAAATAAAAATAAAAATTAAAAAATAAAAATAAAAATAACTTAACCAAATAATCAAACTCCCCTAAAATTAGGAAAATTGGTAGTGCCAATCCCCGGCAACGACGCCAAAAACTTGTTGTGACGCCGGCAAGTGTACCGGGTCGTCGCAAGTGATAAAAGAAACACGGTAAGTAATTACCGAGGTCGAACTCAGGGATTGGGCTACCAATTCGACTAATCCGCGGGAAATCAGATACGTTGGTCAAGTTACAGAAGGTGGTTGAGAGAGAAGATAGGATTGAATTCAAATTAACAAATCTAATAAAATAATTAACTAAAAATCTGAAATTAAAATATCCAAGGTCTCAAATCCACCTACCCAATCATGTATAGTACCCAAGTGATGATGAATTCCTCCCTAAGTTCAATTACAATGTCAACCGGGACCCCCAAATTCTCCTATATCCACTGCCGTGCTCAATAGGACGTATTCGACGATTGGATTAATTACTTACTAGGTCTCATAATCCTAATCTCGAATTTGATTAATTCTTGTTCCCTGTAAGGTTGCACTAATCTCCTAAATCCATTGTCGTGCTCGTTATTCAACTAGTGATTCCAATCCAAGTTCTAAAACGCGAATCGCCGTTCGGCCTCAAACACGTTTAACTAGTTAATCACGCAAAACATATGATCAACGCATTCAAATCAGAATTGGAAAACATGTATTGAGAAAAGGGAGAAAGACATACATCACATTAACACTAGACCGCCATGGGTGGCTTCATCGATCCCTCGGACGAGGGGATTAGTTCCTCATGCTCATAGACAAACAATCAGACATAACCACCATCGTAAAATAAAAAGAAAAGGAAAAGAGGAGACGCAGCTCCAAAGAGAAACAAGGATTCGTAACAACTACTGATCTAAACAAGTGGAAAAACCTCCTCCCATTTTCTGATCTGAAACAACCTTTAAATAAGGATTCTGTTTTTTGCCCGCTCGCGGGACGAGATTACTCTCGCGACGCGAATTTTAGTATTGGCGCGCTTTCAAATTTGGATTTTCGCGAGGCGAGGGTGTGTTCGCGGGGCGAGACTTCAAACCTAAGTCTGTCACAGCTGTGACCTTCATCACGGCTATGCCGTGATGGTCTCTGTCTTGCAGGTTTCAGACTCTCGCGGGGCGAGATGAGTCTTCGCGTGGCGAACCAGAGTGATGACTGTTGCTGCTTCAGTTGATGTTCAGGCTCGCGAGGCGAGCTTCAACTCGCGAGGCGAGTATCTCCAGAAGTGCTTTTTCCATTGCTTCTTGACTTTCCTTGACTCCCGGAGCTTCACTTCTAACCTGAAACAATAAAAAGACACAAAAAGCGTAATTCTATTCAAAATAACCTAAAAACTACACAAAAGACGCAAAACGAGTCAAAGTCCAACTTAGGAACAAAACAAGGTAAATTTGGGCGAAAACGAGAGTGAACTCGACTAATTGGTACATAAACCCTAGTTCATCTAGTCATAAAACTAGATAAGCCAGATGCTTATCATTGGACCCCTATTTATAGAGATGTTTTAGCGTAACAGTTTGAGTTGGACTGTTATTGAGATCCTATTTGTTAGGATCAGACTGTTATTGCAGTTAGATAATGATAAGGATAAGGCTCCGAGTTATACGGAGAGATATTTGGACCAGCGAGATATTCGGCCCAGTCAGTTGTGACTGGATAGCTCGGGGCCGAGATATCTTCATCTGTGACCTGCTGTGGAATAGGCTCGAGTAGTTATCCTCGGGTGTCAAGTGCATTAATAGGTCTTCGGCTTTATAGGAATTCGGGTCACGGCCCACTTAGAAGAATGAGCTCGGTCGTATTGACAATACTCGACCTTATATCTTCGGCCAGTACAAATATAATGATTTTATTCGATTTTATACTTTTTGAACTCGAAAATCAAATTGATTATCATCGAATTTCGAATTTGAACCTTAAAAAAATTTCAAATCAATTTAATTGTTTGGGTTTAGATTTTTAACCCACACCCCTACTAAAACATAGGTTTAGAGTAATCAATGGCTATTATTGTTTCTACTTTTTTCTTTTCAATTTTTTTTATGAAAAGGATGTTCATACCATTAATCATTTTCCATAACAAAAAAAAAAAACTAAAAAAAATGTCGCTGAAATAGTTGGAAAAAAAAGGGGGAACGCGTGGAAAAGTGGGCTTTTTATAAAACTGGATTCCTTTTAGAAACTATTTATCAGTTTAGGGTTATTCTGAAACTATTTATTAATGGGGGTCCTTTTGAACACATGACATATTTTATTTTTTTTCACTCTAACGGGTCAAAGACGCCAGTCAGACGGGCGCCTTCAAAGACGTCAGTCAGACTGGCACCTACCAGTATTAAAAAAAAAGACAATTGATAGTAATAATAAGAAGTATAAAAAATAATAGTAATAACAATTTACACCAATCAATATTCATCAATTATTACAATAGTAATTTTTTTTTTTACCTTGTAATAACATTAATGTCATCGTTACCCCCTACACTTATAGTATATTTTTTTTTGTAGCAGTGTTCCTTCTGAATTACAGGTAACTTTTTTTTAATTCTTACAAGGTAATTTTTTTTTATTACTGTAATAATTGATGAATATTTATTGGTGTAAATTGTTATGTTCCTTCTAAATTGTAGGTATTTTTCTTTTAATTCTTACAAGGTAAATTTTTTTTACTACTGTAATAATTGATAAATATTTATTGGCGTAAATTGTTATTGCAATTATTTTTTTATGACTCTTGTGATATTATTTGCTACTTGTTATTAGGGGATTTTTTTTATTGTCTCTTGTTGTTATAAATAGATACTTTATCATTAATGTCATCGTTACTCCCTATACTTATAGTATAATTTTTTTTGTAGCAGTGTTCCTTCTAAATTGCAGGTAACTTTCTTTTAAGTCTTACAAGGTAATTTTTTTTACTACAGTAATAATTGATTAATATTTATTGGTGAGAATTGTTATTGCTATTATTTTTTTATGCCTCTTGTGATATTATTTGCTACTTGTCATTGTTATTTGCTACTTGCTACTGATAAATAGTTTCTAAAAGAAACTCATTTTGGTCAAAAAAGCAATTTAAAACAACAAGAGGCAATAAAAAAATCTTATAATAACAAGTAGCAAATAATATCACAAGAGTCATAAAAAAATAATAACAATAACAATTTACACCAATAAATATTCATCAATTATTACAATAGTAAAAAAAAATTTACCTTTTAAGAATTAAAAGAAAGTTACCAGCAATTTTAAAGGAACACTGCTAAAAAAAATTATACTATAAGTATAGGGAGTAACGATGACATTAATGATAAAGTATCTATTTAAAACAACAAGAGACAATAAAAAAAAATCCCCTAATAACTAGTAGGAAATAATATCACAAGAGTCATAAAAAATAATAGCAATAACAATTTACATCAATAAATATTCATCAATTATTATAGTAGCAAAAAAAATTCACCTTGTGAGAATTAAAAGAAAGTTACCAACAATTTTAAAGGAACACTGCTAAAAAAAATTATACTATAAGTATAAGGAGTAACGATGACATTAATGCTATTACAAGGTAAAAAATTTTTTTACTACTGTAATTATTGATGAATATTTATTTGTGTAAATTGTTATTATTATTTTATATCTCTTATTATTGCTATCAATTATCTTTTTTTTATAATACTGGTAGGAGCCAGTCTGATGCCTTTGAAGGCGCCAATTTGACTGACACTTTTGACTTGAAAAACGCCAGTCTGACTGACGTCTTTAACCCATCAGAATGAAAAAAATAAAATATACCATATTAATAAACAGTTTCAGAATAATCCTAACATAAATAGTTTCTAAAAGGCTAGTTTGGTCGAAATGCCGGAAAAGTGTCCAATCACCGAAAGCCGACGATTTTCGCGGGTCTGAATAATATTTCCCGAGCAGACTTCCCATTTTCTTTTCTCTTTCAACCTTCTTCTCTTATAGACCCGCCGCCACAGCATGGCCACTTCCAATTGCTCCGACAACGGGAACCTTCCCGCTACCACCGCGCCCGCGGAATCGGCATTGATATTTATGGGGACAGGTTGTTCCAGCATGGTTCCCAACTTAATGTGCCTCCTCCACCCTTCAGATCCTCCCTGCTCCGTTTGTGTTCAGTCATTGTCAATCCCTCCCGAACGAAACCCTAATTACAGGTACCTCGTCATTTCATCTGCAATCTTCATATGATAATCAATCATCAATGTTTTCTTGTCACATCTGGCAGGTGCAATACATCGCTTCTAATTGATTTTTGTGAAGCCAGCAATGGTAATCACAACTACATCTTGATTGATGTTGGTAAATCATTTAGGGAGGCTGTTCTTAGATGGTTTGTTCCCCATCGGATTCCAAGATTAGATTCTGTTAGTTCATCCTCTCTACCTTTTTATTTATCAATTTACTCTTCATGCTTTTATGTTCAATCTTTCAATGCAGATTTGTCCAACAACGGAAATCGAAATTTTCAATCAAAACCTAGAAATAATATTAATTTTACTGCATATTTCTGTTTCATATTACTATCCGCAACTTAAAATGATCGTTTATTACCGTTGCTCAGGATACAAATCAAGGTCCAATTGTGTTGTGTATGTATATGAAAGTTTAACTTTGTAATAATATCAGAAAATTAGTATATAGTATTCTTCAAGAGGGATGCTTTATATGGTCCGGATCCTCTCAAGCGGTGCAGCACTTGAATTTTCAAAGCTACCGCATGTGGTAGCACTTTTCTTCCACACACTCTTGCGGGAGAGGATCCAAGGTGGAGTTTGCCTATCCCAGGGAACCTGATTTTTTCAAGGGATATTTTATTTCAGATACATGCTGGTTAAGATATCTAGTGTATGTCATGAAGAGAGAGGGCAGGGCCATGGTGAAACCATCAAAATATTTCTTAGAAGCAAGGAAAACCCCAGTAGTGTTGCCATTTCTGTGTTGGTAGGTAATAATAATATAACTAGTTGGACAAAGCAATGAATTGTACCAGAGTGCCACTATTAATTAACAAAATAATCAAAGTTTTCTGGTTTATTGTGAGAATATCAATAGCCTGAGCAGAGTATCTTAAAATTTGTAGTTACCATTGGTACTTTGTGTAACCTGAACCTATGGTGCCAATTTGTGAAGAGACATGTCATTATTCACATCAGCAATGCTGAGGTTCAGATATTTTTTAGCATTCTCATTGGGAAGAAAATCATTTTAGGGAAAACAACATATAAATGAATCATAAACCATAGAGTATGGTAATTGTTATTGACCTTTGAAATTCAAGAACATTAATTGATTGCAGTTCTGCTTTTAAAATATTTTTCTACCTTGTATCTACATTACTTCCTTGAAATTTTATTTACCTGAAGCTCACATTCTCTGAGGAAAAAAATATTTCTTGCTTAAATGGCAGATTATTTTGACTCATGAACATGCCGATGCAGTCCTTGGATTGGATGATATACGTGCTGTGCAGCCTTTTAGTCCAACAAATGATATTGATCCTACCCCCATATACCTGAGTCAGCATTCAATGGATAGGTGCCTCTAGTAACCATTGCTTGTTATTTATTTAATTTATTGATAGAATAGCACTGCTTCCCTGATTTAGATGAAATGCACACATGCCTTCTATTTTCAAACCTACATAACCATCTCTTAAGATTTAATAAGGCAGTAACAATTAACCCAATGGGTGCTTTTCTGCAACAGAACCATCATGCCTTCCTGAAGTGCAAAATGAGTTAGTCAAATATCAAGACTTGAAGAGTTTATCTTTACTGGCTTTATTGGCTTAGAAAAAGATCCAAATGGGAGCATAGCTACTGTAAAATATTTGTTAAACTTTGCATGACTTGGTAAAAGAAACTAAAAGTTCTGTAACATAGCTCTTGCACACTAGATAAACTCATATTTCTTTTAGAAGATATACATAGCACATAAATTTTTGTTACATATATTTTCTAAATTATTCTCATATATGCATGTATATATGCATGTATTTTATGGTCAAGCAACACAAAATACATCTCTTTGACATTTAAAATCAGCAAATTGAACCACTTTCTGTGATAATCTCAGTTAAAAGGTACACTATTAATCAATATGGCTCTTCAGTTTTTAACATAGATGATGTAATTCATGTTGCTATGCTATCACAGGATAGTAATACGCAAGAACTTAATTAAATAAATGGCTAAAAGAATTAGTCTTTCCAAAAATACTTTCAGCATTTTCAGCTGTATGAGTCTTTGAGATGAAACCAGTATGTTGTGTGCACTTCACAACCATTAAAGTTGGATGTTTGGGAAACTGTGTTGATTACAGTGTAACTCTTATACCTGCATTATGTCCTTTTCATTTTATTTTATGGCTTTCTTATGCTCTCCAGTAGTTGAATCCTTGTCTCACACCTTTGCAACAGCATAGCTGAGAAGTTCCCTTATTTGGTTAATAAAAAACGTGAGGAAGGACAAGAAATACGAAGGGTAGCTCAGATTGCCTGGAACGTTATTGCTGATGACATCAATCAACCATTTTTTGCATCAGGCTTAAAATTCACTCCTTTACCAGTTAATTGCCAGAATCTCTGTCATTAGTTGTAACATTGCAATGCTCTTTTTATATTATAAGTACTTAGTTGTTTTATTTGTGGATGTAGGTTATGCATGGAGAGGATTACATCTGTTTGGGCTTTCTTTTTGGTGAGAAAAGTAGAGTGGCTTATATATCTGATGTTTCACGGATTCCTGCTAGTACAGAGTATGGTGAGTTTATAATTAGTTTCTTCCTTCTTGGACATATGTATTTTTTCATCAATGCTATCCCACAAAACTGCTGGGAGATAATGTCCATCTGTTTTATCATCAATTATGACTCTCCTACTCTCTTGACTGAAAAAGAGCAACAACATTGCTCATCAAATGCAGTCACTTAGGGGATGTGATGTACACTGTCATTATTGCTATATTTTGGACAGTCACTTTTTTAGATTGCAAAAACATTTCCAATTCTAGAAAACAAGTTTCATACTTAAGGCATTTATACATGATAAAAAAAAACCCTGCTGAATTATGCTTTTTGACATCTGACATGTAGCAATAATTTTTTTTTACAGTCATTTCAAAAAGTGGAGCTGGCCAGCTGGATCTTCTTATATTGGATTCATTGTATAGGGTCAGTAGTTCTCTTTACAGTTGCGATTATAAATATGACATAAATTTTATATTCCAGATGTGCATATCAATTTCATTCTGCTACAGAATTTCATTATGTACATGATATGCCACTAAAGGATGTCTTCATGCACAAAGGGAGAGAATTGTGCCTGCTTGCAGTGTTATAAAGTTCTTCATACTTAACTATTGTTTCTTATGGCTTTATCTGACTCTTGATCTTTTGTCAATTTGTTTGTGGAATATTAGTATCTCTTTCTATCAGTAAATTTTTTCATTTATTTATTTATTTATTTATCTTATAGAAGACAGATGTGTCACTTCTTTGTTACAAATATAATAAGCTAATAACTATATCAAAGAAGGTCAATAATATGAATACTCCATGCATATGTACTGGACCTAAATACTAAACTTTTCAGGTCCTTGAGCTCATTTTCAACTTTAAAATAATAAAACCGCCTAATATATTTTTTAATTGCTTATTTATATTGTAACTAATATTTGTGAATGTAATAATGAAAATTTAGTACCATTATATTGTGATTCAAGTTGCATGATTGATTATTTGGATCATTGCCGTTCCTTATACGTGCACTATTCTCTTTTTTGGGTAAGAATTTTCTGATACATTTTTGTCAATTCCATGTTTATTTCTCTTCTTTCTTTACTTTCTCAGTGATAAATTCTTGCTTCCTGATATTATTCTTTGTGTCATTGCAGACTAGATCACATAATGTTCACCTTTGTTTTCCACAGGTTTGTTTTGCATTTTACAAAATGATGTTTCAACTTTATATCTCCCTGGGGTAAAATGCTGTTATTAATTGGTGATTTTACAGACTCTTGAAACTGTGAAGAGGTTATGTCCAAAGCGAACCCTACTGATTGGAATGACTCATGAGTTTGATCATCATAAGGACAATGAGTTTTTGATAGAGTGGTCCAGAAGGTACATCTTGTCCTTTTTTTAAGAAGACAATTCTTAGCTGTTGCAAATACATTATGTAATAATTGACATGTCAATCCGATAGTAACAGGACCATGTGGATGTAACTGTATATCAGTATATCTTTGCACTTTATGGTATGTTGTGGATTTTAGCAAATGGTAGAGTTGATTCTTCTATAATTTGCGTAGGGAAGGAATACAAGTGCAGCTTGCTCATGATGGTTTGAGAGTCCCCATAAACTTATAGTAAGGTAAGGTAATGCTTGTGGCACTGAATCTCCATTTTTCTCATCAGTAGTGGACTAGCGGTACACTCAACTAGGATATTAAATAATCACTATGATCAGTGGCAAGCATTTGTGTCTAATGTCTCCCCCTTCTCGGGATGGATGTGCATGCTAAATGATTACATTGCTGGAATATTGTTACCTTTTTTCTTTTCTTTTCTTCCCTATTTTGTAAAATTTGCATTAATAAATTGTGGGGTGATTGGCATTCACGATATGTTTAAGATGATGGAAAGTGAATAGATAGAAAATTGGGTGTGGAGTGAAATTTGAGTGGGATGAAAATGTTGCTCGGTCAGTGGAAAATCACTTTGAAGTCACTTTCATACCATATAAGTAGATAAACTTGTGAGGTAGAGTCTAAATGAATGGCACTCCACTTTTTTCGGTCCTTCATTTTTTTTATGAACTAATTTTCGTCCTAAATATTTTGTCTCCTAAAACAATAACACTCTTAATTGTACCTTACTATAGACATTTAAGTACTGATTATGTATTTAATACTGAGAAACAAGCACGCAGTGCTTTTTCTCCTTCTTTGTATTTCATTGTCAGTAGCCATATTGACTTTCAATGATAGTTTCTTATGTGTCTTCATGTTCTTTCAGGCTAAAGCATGTGATAACATATACCGCATACTGTTGGTCATAATTAGATTGGAAAACACCTTATATTTTTAAAGAATATTCTCAGCTTATTCAACAGTCTGAGGAATTAACATTTTCATTAGAGATGGCATTTCTTTATATGATGAGGATAATTTATTGTGGTGGAACTCCCGATTTTCTAAATTCACCATTTTCTAAATTCCTTTTACAGTCACTCTACAATGCAACCAATCTGCTGGCTGAAAGATGTATTCTCAGTTATTAAATTAACATTTAAGTTTTGCCTGCACTTGTCTTCTCTCAGCCTCGCTCTTTTTCTGTTGCTGCTCTATCGCTCTTATATGTTGAATCTTGTATTACATTTTTAGTTTGTTTGCACTCATTTTCTCATGAAAGGACGTTAGAGTTAGGGACTGAGAAAGCGGAGATTGAAAAGGGTTTTTCTGTTCGGTTTTCCCATGTTGCTTCTCTTCCTCTTCCCACTCTCTACTAAGCCATAAAAGAGCCAACTTGGATAAATGCTCACAAGACTTTAAAAGACGTTAGTGTTTTTAGATCCGGATATAAACAATTATTCTACAAAGGATTTTGATAACCATGAGTCAATGATTAGACACGCATGGATTCTTATTTCTTATTAGTAATCAAGATTGGTATTGCATGGGCTTAGCCTGACAATGGCTTACTTAACCTCCTCTCGTTTCAAGAATTTCAGTGACTCAAGCTCAAGAAATTCTTTTTCGGAATTGGATCCTCTCCATGTTAGAGAGATATAGACACCTCTTTTAATATATATGGACTCAGCATGATTGGTTGTATGTCCTACTTGTGACAATTTTAAAATTTTGTTCATTTCTCTCCCTAACAGTATCATGTTTTATGTAAACTGAGAGAATCCAAATCCAATTCTTTCCTCCTCTTATGGAAGAATTATTTTTTCCTCCACAAAAGGTCTTATTATACCGTTAAATTGACGTTGGGACTTACATACTCAGAGCGAGGTCCCTAAAAAATTGGAAAGTGGATTGGTGGTTATCTTGTGTGGAGGAAAGAATTTATCTTCTAGCACCCATTTCCAGTGTAATTTTTAAAGTAAAAAAAGGCAAACCCATTTTGGCAAACTCAAGAAGTTCAATGTGTGGCTGTACTTGATAGGTTATTATTTCTTAGAATTTAGAAATACACCCACGGCTGACCTATCAAATGAGAACAGCTTCTACGTGCATGCCTATTTAAAACTAAAAAAAAAAAAAAAAAATCTCGCTAAGGAAAGGATGCAAGACTTACGATGAAGCAAGATGATGCCAACGAGGATCATGATAATATTAACATATATACTCCTAAGCATAAATTTGATACCAAAATCATTTGTTACCTGAAGAGATACAATGCAGAACTTATATTTAAATCAACTTGTACGTTTTGGTTTATACTTTGGACCCGGATTCCCTATAATTAGGGAATTTATGCATTCATGTAGTCACTCACTCTATCATCATTGGACTTATTTCTCTCATACTCCAATCCTTGATTTGTTTTGTCTAAAAAATAACAAAAAAAATACAAGTAGAGAGAGATGAAATGAGTGGTGGTAGGGAATCTACATCTTTAATATGCAAGGAGTGGGAAAGAAAGTAGTAATTATGAAAAAGCAAATTGAAGTGTGTACAAATTTGAACTAATATATAACTTTTTTCACTACTTGATAATAAAAAATTTGCTAAAGAAAAAGCAAATTGAAGTGTGTACAAATTTTATAAGAATAATACTTATCATGAAACAGAAGCATCTTGATTCCTGCATATCGAACATGATTATTGCTTGCCCTGAACTTTGAAATACAACGCTAGTTGAGCACTCCCGTGAGATACACGTCTGGGATTCAGTCATCCATTCCAATTTAGTCG
The DNA here is from genome assembly GCA_030762895.1 of Sophora flavescens. Classification (NCBI taxonomy): domain Eukaryota; kingdom Viridiplantae; phylum Streptophyta; class Magnoliopsida; order Fabales; family Fabaceae; genus Sophora; species Sophora flavescens. Next base: position 99,375,611 of record CM061062.1, read on the forward strand.
GTAAAATTTTAATTTGACCCGCTAGGGTTTAATTGGTTCTCCTATTGACATAAGCTTATATTATAATGTAATCATAAAGATTAAGTAACCCAACCATGTCGATCATAGACCTTGAATGTGACTGGTTATAATATTACACTTGTTAATTATTGAAAAAAGAAAAAAAATTGAAAAGTTGAATCAAGTTAATAAAATTCTAACTTACTTCCAGAAATTTCAATATATAATTATATATATATATATATATATATATATATATATATATATATATATATATATAACAACATAGAGGAGAAATTTCTTATGAGTAATTTGTACACCTGAATTTTGACAATTGGGGTAACAATTATGATATCTTGTTAATGAAGTTCAAATATGTGGTTAATTATGTTTAGTAATTGGTTAATGAGTTATGACATCTTGTTACATTCATTAACCATCCACTGAATCTATTTAACCACATATTTGAACTGTATTAACCACGATTTTCAAGTATTCAAATATACACGACCCCGTATATATTTGAACACTATATTTAAACACCTAAAAATCGTGGTTAATGCAGTTCAAATATGTGGTTAATCACATTCAGTGGATGGTTAATAGATATAACAAGGTATTACAACTCATTAACTAATTATTGAACGTAATTATTAACCAAAATATTTGAACCGTATTAACCAGATAGTTTTTGACGTAGTTGTCAAAATAAGATTTCCGATGTAATATAAACAAGTAGTCAATGCGCGTGAATGACTAATTGTCCTTCAGTTCCGTTTCCAAGTCTTTTGCCTTTTATATTGTTAGTCGTTTACCAGAAACAACAGAAGACGAGGCAGAAGGAAACAGCCAGTTGAATTCCTCTGTAGCCAAAGTCAAGATTCGGAACCATTCTAGAAAGCAACCTTAATGCGTGTTTTGTGGTTTACTTCTTATATTTGATTACTTTCACTGACGAAAAATAGCATTAGTAATATAGACATATAGTAGTGATGAGAAGAAGAGATTAAAACTTGAAACAAGGCATAAGAATATTCAAACAAGAGGATATGGCTTGTTCTGTGCCTTTTGACAACAAGAATTTAGATATTAGCTTCTTTCTTTTCAAGCCAACTGTAGTAATCGTGGATGATCTTGTTCATGGACTAAAACAGTTCTCCTTAAGCACTGAAGGCCTTGGTTGTGTTCAAAGCTCTATATTTAGGAGCATCCATGGAAATATGGTAAGTTTTTGTTTTGTCTGGTTTTCAACTTTCTGTTCATATTTATTGATTTCTCCTAGCTTAATTATATCAATTCTCAAGTGTATGCTCTTTCTTTGCCTGCTGGATTCTATAATTTGTTTGAAATCTTGCTGATTGGTTTTGAAAATCCACTTCTCCAAATCATAACTGAAAGATTGCACCCCAAATTGATGATCATATTAGTATCATTCTTATTTTCAGCTTTGTTTTCCACGTTGGTTTTGGACCCCACAAGTTTAATGTCCATGAAGAGTTTACTTTGGAACTTCTATAGTTCACTGAATGACAACTTCAAGTGCCATTGCTCCAATGGTAGTCTACCATCTATGATGGTTGATTTGCCATCAATTCATAGATATGTAGCTTAACATCTTGTGATTGTGCTCAATGAATACAGTGTTTTCAGCATGTGGCTTCTCCCTACTAATCATTTTCCTAAATTAGAAGCACAAATTTCTAAATATTGATTTAAGTTTTCGTTGGACTCGACTTCAATTTTTTATTGTTAAGTTCAGGTAAAACACTGCTGTCCTTCTTTTCATTCCTTCTATCTCGCAATAAATGTTTTGTTCTGTGTCAATGCTAATTACTTGGGTTGATCTCCTTTTCACTGAGCATATCATTCACCCATGCTTTCTATCTTTTTTATTTATTCATTTATTCCCTTTAATCAGATCATATGGTATGGAGCATGGCAGAAGCGGTCCAAGAAGGAAAAAGTGCAGCTGACCTCAACCCTTGTAAGTTTGACCCTAACTACTGGGGTGGTGGTTTCTTTTGTTTGCAGTGCCTCAACAGGATAGCTACTCTATATATAGTCCATATTACATGGACATCTATAAGAATTTACAAGACACTAAAATTTGCTGAAACCAATATGTGAACTAAAATATGCGAACCTTATCTATGTCCTCAATGTGTGTGTGTGTGTGTTATATAAAAAAAGAATTTACTGGTAGAGAATTGGAGGATGAACATCCTTCCTGAAACATACAGTACACTTTTCTAACAGAGCAACAAAAAGAAACAGGAGGACAAAACTAACTGACAAACTTCAGCTCAATAGAGCACTCCAATCCCTCTCTATATCCAACAAAGGAACCCTTTTAAAACAAATCATGTGCATAAAAGGCATGCCAAGGAAAACTGAGCTCTTTATGGAGAAGTCGTCTTATTTCAACAGTCATGATCAGAGAATACAACAGCTATTGTCTCAACGTTTCACACTTCTTGATGAAGTTCATATAATGTGATTGCTCCAGGACAAACATTTTAGACTGCTAAACTGAATGCTGATAACTAGTTTTAAACTTAACAACTGTAACATTCATTGAACTCTACCATGTGACATGAGATTACAGCAATTTGAACCCCATTCTAATTTCCAAAACAATTTCTTTGGTAACACTATGGTTTGAACCTGTGAATGATATCGTGCAAACTACCTAAGCCCCTCATAATTAACCCACTCCTACTGGCTTACTGATCTTTTTAGAACATTCTGAAAGAACTATGGAAAGAGTAGTAACCAAATTGCTTCCTAGTTCCTAACTATATGGTTGGAAGAATTGACATATATTTATTTTCTTTTGAGAAGCTTCTCATAAACTTTATGTATTGGTTTGAAAAGAATGTCTTGTTCTTTTGTTATCTTACACTGTCAATTTTTCCCCATTATTCATGTATTTCTCTTTTTCATTGTTGACTTAACAGAAATCAATGCTAACAAACATATCAAGCATGGCTGTGTTAACTGAACATAGCTTCCTTGAAGCATATGCTGGAGAATCAATAGATGGCTCTTCAACTGCAAAATTTTCTACTGGGGACATAATTTCAATGAACTCAGCAGTCACCACAAGTAATGATGACCTTAATGACCTCTGCTATGCTGTCCTAGCAATTTTTAGGCACCGCTTTGACAAAATGGAAGGCACAACTTCAGGCCTTTGCTTGAAAGGACAAAGCATACCAAGAGTAGTATGCATTCATGTGTGGAAGTCTCTCCATTCTTGTTATTCATGGATTCTCAACTCAGACCAAAGAAAGTGGATGATGCCTTATCTTGAACGTTTCTCTATTGACATGAAATATGATATTTTCCGAGTAGTTTATGTTAGTGGTGACAGTGCAGTTAATCTTAACTATGTTTCTCCTCATCAGATGTTAGAAAGTGGGAATGAGAGCAGACAAGGGCAGGTTATGCAGAACTGAGATTTGAAGTTCTTTTTTGAGAGAAAAGTATTTTTTTCTTCTTCTTGTAAATGTTGTAATTACTTTTGCAAAATCAATTTACGGATTAGTAGTGAATATATGATTGATTAAAAATAGTTCTTCCACACTAACTATTTCGAAAGTCGCACTCATGTATGATTGATTATGTAAATAACTTTACAGTGACAATGTATCAAATGCTCACTTTCATAAAAATCATAAAATATGGCAAATTATCATTGGCTAACTTTATGAGACAGCCTTGTTTATCTAACATATGAACCAATTACATTTGTTGTGGTTGGCTGTGATATACCTCAATCACACCGCAGTTCCAAAAAAAAATGCTCCTCACATCAACAGTGCTTCTCTTGAGTAGATTTCGGTCATTCATAAATGGCATATGATCTCATAAGTAAAGTTACTGAAAATTTGTAATTGTCAAGCACGTGCGTGCAAATTTTGCTACTTACAACAAGTGCTGGGCTGCTGTCTGCTGATATAGAAAAGTGGGATGTGATGTTCACAAAGCCCGAAATATTTGCTTTCATTCTTATTTAGTAGTAGCTTTTTACTTGATACCTTGGTAGCCCCCTCGGCACTTGAACATAATATATCAAGATCTTTCCACATTTTCAGCGCAATGCACAGGGACTCGGGGAGCATCTTGATGGATGAATGGAAAGAAAATTTTAAAAATTAATTATTTAGTTCTCCGTTGGAAAGTACCGGCTCTAAAATGAAAAGGTCTCTAAAGTAATAGGATAAAAATATATCTCAACACTTACAATTTAACATTGTTAATTTTCGTATTTCCTATTCAAATCTTTGAGAAGTTTTGTAATTTTTTTCTTTCGAAAACTGAAAATTAGAAATAAAGCAATCAAGTCCTTAATTTCTCAACTTATTCCTTACGGTTAAATCCAGGCAATCCAGAACCGGTAGCAACATTCAATCCAGTCAACAATGAATGACTTTCAGTTGTGGAGAAACTCTTGTCTATACATTCTAAATTCCCAGGGCCTCTGCTCTGGACATGGCACCTCAATTTATGTGCAGCGTATTGGAGTATCAGTATCACAGATTTGGCGACAATTTTGATCAATGGACCTATCCCTTTTGGGTAAGCTACTTGGAGGCTTGGAACTTTGTTTGGTTTTACGTTCGATTGTTCCGAATGATACAAATGTAATAAAATTATATTGGAAGAAACTTTTTTATGCAGTTGGTGAACATGCGATCTGAAATGAAAAAACAGCCTTTATATTGAACAAGATTTGTGCGGGAGGCAGGTGCTAAAACCCATATTTACCCCGCTCTAATGTGCCCAGCGAGAGGAAAGAGGTAGAGTATCTGGGTGGTAGTATATCAGAGAGACGGGAAAAGTTTTCTTACTCATGTATGGAATTTGGGACAAAACATGGAACCGGAATCCTCAACCTTTCGCACGGAAAGCTAGAACGACTTTCCCCACACAAATGTGATGCTTTGGGGCTCATATCAAAATCCGCAGGTCAAAACACCCCGTACCTTTAGCATGCGGAGCAAAACATAAAGTAGATAATCCAAGTCCGACAAAACAATCAGCAAATATCTGGAATCAATAATGATATTCTAACACCAAAAGTTGACACAAACTTTTGACAATAAATATTTGATTAATTCAATTTATTATATGATTAATTACGTATAAATATTTGATTAATTCATGATGATCCATTAATCATATAAAGAACTAAATTAACCAGATATTTACATGTGATTAATCAAATATTTTATTGATTATTAAAAATAAGCTTCAAATGATACATTAACCATACAATGAACTGAATTAACCAAAAATTTGTATGTCAAACCCAGGTATCAGAATATCGTAACTCTCCTGGAATAAAGGTGGCTGGCTACCTCGTCCTTGACATCCCAGAGATTCAATTTTTGATAGGAAAACACTTGCTAATTGGGTTATTAAATCAATTTACAAAATCAGTCGAGTTATTAGTTGCTATTGTTCAGTTCTTTCACTCCACCATCCGGCAAAACTTATCACAATAAATGGCAGAGAAGAGAACCGCATGATTGGGAAACTCTACCATCACACTCAAAAAGCATAGTATCCGTTAAATGTAGCTAATTGGCAGTATTAAATCAATTTACCAAATCAGTGAAGTTATTAGTTGCTATTGTTCAGTTCTTTCACTCTACCATCCGGTAAAACTTATCACAATAAATTGCAGAGAAGAGCACCGCATGATTGGGAGACTCTACCATCACACTCAAAAGGCAGTGTGTCCGTTAAATGTAGCCTTACTAAAAACACAAAAAAAAAAAAAAAAAAACAGACGAGAATTTTTGTGTATAGTTCCACAGCGATCGAATCTTTCATTAGACAGAAAATCCAGTTTCATTTTTCATAACAAATTGAAACAACCATGTGTTCCTAGCAATTATATAAATTTAAGGCCAACTCACAAAAATCTCAAGCTTCAACTACATGGGAACAAGATCAGAAGAAAGAGTGAAATGCTTCTCTTCAGTCCCCCACCCAGCATGCCAGTACCTCTACAGGTCTTGAACACTCAAACCTGAAAACATCAAGAGCATTATAAGTTGAGAAATGTTTGGTGCACATCACCTCACATCTTTGTTTGTGAAGTGGCAAAATCAGTGTCTAGTTGTGTAGAAAACTAGGCAGGACTAACTATTATTACACGATAAAGACTACACAGATACAAGATAATGTGTTTGAGTAGCATTATTCTCCTTTTGAATTGCCCCAAAAGCAAGTAAATATCCAAGTATATAACAATATTGATGTTTAATCAAATTAAAACAATACTACAAAGTTTTTTATAGACTAAACTTAAGTTGGGTAAAGAAATGTGTCTCCCTTCATCAAAATACTCTACAATTTGTTATGTATATATCAGCATTGGCATAAACAAAGGGTACCCTAAAATAAATGAAATTAGCATTACTAACCGGGAGGAAGGGATTGCTTCAACTTATCAGCTTTCTCAGGATCAAACACACAAAGTGTGTATAGATACTTGGAGCATCGGACCTTGAACTTAACAACATCTCTGCTCCTCTTGATTTTCACTGACCGCGCATCTTTCCTTCGAGCAGTCAGAAGGAAATCCTTAATCTCGTGGATTTGCTTAGGCTGTGTATAATAAAACACCAACACACCTATTAACACAACAATTGCAAAACTACCACACTACATCCCTTGTATTTATTGAACTTAACACCCAAAAACAATTAAAAAATAATTATTTCTGCAACTTCATCCAAATCCATGAAAGAAAACAAGTCCTAAATCTGAGTGTAACCCTAAAATTCTTAAATCTGACTTAAGAGGGTTTTATATTTTTCAGAATAAAATTAATCCTCAACATATCAATTATTCCCTTGGTTACACACAATTTCACTAGCTTATTTGTAGAACCGAACTTAACCCAGCTTGTTTGCATCGAATAATTGAACAGAAAACCAAGCCACAAGAAGAAAGAAGATAGACATATGAATCGAATAAACAAAGAAAGGGAATGAGTACCATTGTATTCTTCCAAGCGGCACGGCGCTGACACAGTGAGGAAGAAGAGAAGCAAATGTAATGTAAATTGTGAATGGAGGTGTAGCTTATAAACCCTAACCCTACCGTCTTCCTATTAGACCCGGAAAGCCCAAACCATCTTCAAGCCCCGTGGCTCGGATAGCCCAAACCCAAACTTATTAGTAGAAGGATTCTTTTTTTTCTTCTTCTTCCTTTTTTGTGTTTTTTTACATGAAGAAAACGTCTAGGTAGGAAAACAGAAGAGAGAAAAAAGTACTAATAGCTCACCAAATTATTTAATTTAGCTATGGTTTTGTATGGTGAAGTAAAATTAGCGGTAATCTCAACTAACTTCGAATAACAATGATTCCCATATTCGACTTCGATGATGTTAGAAAGGGGATTATGTCTCCTAACTTGTGGGTTCCTAAACTACTCCAAAGAGTGTTTAGTGTGGAAGGTAGAAATAACTAAGTTAAATGCGTGAAAATAAATTGAAAGCAAGAAGAAATGGGCATAAAAATGTGTTTGATTGTATCGATGTGTCGGATACAGTATTTACAATTGGTGTTTATAGGCTATAACTCGAACACTATGCAAAACTGTCCCTATTGGCCACCTTCTCCTACATTTTAGCATTATGCGCTTTAGTGGCCAACGTGAACCTATTATATTACAACGGCTAACCATGCCTAACTAGAATTCATATATTTTAGGAACGTCTTCAATGATCATCCGTCATTAATCGTCTGACCTCGTTATCTTCACTCTTCAACGTCTATCTGCTTCCTAAAATCAAGCTAAACAGCTTGAAAACTGTTTTCCCTTATCTCGGAAGGTTGTTATCACGTGCAACGGCTATGATACTCAATGCTCCTATTTGATTTATTTGGCTATTACCTACACTTTGAATATCAACGGATCACTTCGCAATATTATCCTTTAGCTCGTATTATTGACTTAACCGTTTTCACTTAATAATCGTTCCTCATCAGCTACCAATACCATCTTCGACTGGCTTCTAATTCAGCTAATCTCCAACGGCTAGTTTATCAACGGCTAAGTCAGCTTATGTTAATTTAGGTGATAACATTTGCCCCCTTACATCTTCTATCTAATTGAAATGAAGATAGAATGATATAACCAATTCAATCTTAAGCACCGTATTATACCCGCTTTCCTCAATTCACGAGCGTGCCGTCTTAGCGCCTGTCCTCTCCTTAATTGCTAACGGCTAGTTCAACCACTTTCTTCTTTCCCATAAATTTAGCCGACTGCTTCCTCTTCACCTTTTACTTTATTTTCACTCAATCTTCCTCGAGTTCTTCTGTTTTCCAACCTTCTTGAACCTTTCTCGAATTCCCTCTGATCAAACATGCCTTCTGCATCTGATTCTCGAAATCCTGATAACATCTCCTATGGCCACAATGCCTCGGATGATTCGGCTTGCATTGGTCTTCATCAATCCTTATCTTCCTCATCTGATTCCGAACGAAATACGGGGACTCTTTACCGTATTGACTGTTCAATGACTTTAAACCCTTCCACCGACAATCAAGACGAAGGCAAGCTGTTTCTTGATAATGTCTTGTACCCTAGCTTGTTCACCTCGCCCATTGCTTCAGATTGGTTCACCCTTGATCAAAGAACCTCAAGCTTCAGAACTTGGCCTAACTGCACCACCGCCTACAGCAAATGGCTCTATCGGGTGGCATCGGCTAAGAGTAAAGATTGGAAATCTTGGGGAATCTTTAACCTAATCATGCTCTTCCGTCAAGAAATCCCTGTTAATGTGGATCTCCTTTTCAGCTTCTGTGGCTTCTGGAATACCTCCATCAACAGTTTTGTCTTCCGCTTCGGTATGATGAGCCCTACCTTGCTCGATGTCGGGACTATTACCGGTAGGGGTGGAAATAGGCCAGGCCAGGCTTGGCTTTGATTAAATAGGCTTGGCCTGTTTGAAAAATTAAAAGCCTAAGCCTGGCCTGTTACCTGTCAAAGGCTTTTTTTTAAGCCTGGCCTGGCCTTTTTAAAAGCCTAGCCTGACCTGTTAGCCTTTTTAAGGGCCTATTTAATTTTATAAAAAGGTACCCAATTGCTCTCTATTTATAGAATGATGGTCTGTTTCACATCTATGGTTTTAGCAATGTGGGACTAACTCCTAGAAATTGCCTTGCCGTTTCTATCTGAACTGGCTAACACCTTTGTTGACCAATGCTCACACTGCTGCGGAGAATGGTCCAATGGTGCAAATGCTAACACTGTTGCTGAATGGCATCAATGGACTCAATGACCAATTCAACTACATTAACATGAATAGGAAGATCTAAACCCACGAGCCTTAGATTCACACCCAGCATGGTTTTATTTGTTGTTTGGACTTTTTTGTGGACTATCAACATGTTGTTACAGCAACTTCACTATTCTGAACATCATGGTTTCTTCAATTGTAAGTCCCACATCTCTTAAAGTATACATGTGGAACAAACCAACATTCTATAAATAAAGAGCAAATTGTATCTCTTTAAATTATATAAATCATATTATATATATATATATAAATAATTTTATTTTTAATATTATTTATTTATTTATTTATTTATTATTTATAAGTAGGCCGGCCTATTAGGCTTAAAAGGCTTTTTTAGAAGCCTGAGTTTGACTTATTTATCTAAAAAGGCCTTTGAAAAAGCCTGGACCTGGCCTTTTTATTAAATAGGCCAAGCCAGGCTAGGCCTTAAATAGGCCAGGCCATAGGCTCCTGACGAGCGGCCTGGCCTATTTCCACCCCTAATTACCGGACTCCCTCTTCACGGCAATGAAGTCACTGCATTCTCTGAAACAGTCGAACCAATAACAGGCATTAAATGCTCTAAGCTGCATTGCTATTACAACAATTTTATTACAGCTAACTCGCAATCGATTGGGGAAGTCACCGACCTCGAGCATCATGCCTTCCTGTTGTACTGGATGTGTAGATACTTTATCTGCACCAATTCGGTTCAGGTAGTAGCCGAAGTTCTCAATTATGTTCAGCTTGTCACGTCTGGACAAGCCCTGGCTCTTGGCCCTCTGTTCCTTGGTCTTTTCTACCAGAGCTTGTTCGTATATGTAGAACGGCTGAGAAATCAAGAGAAAACCGACAACATCCCTGGTCCACTCTGGTTCTTGCACCTATGGATCCTTCATTATTTTCCAGAGTTTGTGTCGCAAGTCGAAAGTTCGGTTCCACCTCCTCTCAATCCGCCAATATTGGGAGAACGGATGGTTACTCTCACTCCTTTGGACTGCTTAACAGTAGGGCGGTGAATACTCTTTTGTCCCTTACTCGACTTTCTTCAGAATTTCACCCTACCATCTCGACTGGAGTTGGCCCATCCTGGATCTTTACCTCTTTTGATGGTACGGCTAGCAAAAGTACCCGCCGAGCTAGTGTGCTTGGTTGGGCTAGTGCTTTAACGACTCGGAACCTTCTTACTGGGATGAAGCCCAAATCGAGGAACAACAAGTCTTCCTCGGAATACTACAACCCTCAATGCCTCGTTCGACAATTTGGACTGCTACAACACATCTCCATGTCATTCTCTGAACAGGTGTGCCCCTCTTTCAGGCCAACCTACACCAAAGATTAAGTCGCGGAAGAGTTCGCGGCATTTGTTGAACGTCTATCTGTTTTTCAATATAAAAGCTTCAAACGGCAACCAGGAACAACCTCGGCTTTCCTCATTTGGTGGCCATCCACAATCGACAAGATTTTCAATGACTCAGCTACCGATTGGATTAACCGATTGGTAGAGGACAGGGTAGATGAACAATCTCTATCTCCTTTGAACATCCAACCTATATGATCGCGCCATCCTCCTTCATCTTCATAAGCTAAAGGTAAGCCGATGTTTATTGGGTTTTTCTAATTAACTTCACATTTTGATAATTCTTAACCATCGACTATCCTGTATTGCAGACAAAGGAATAATTGACCTGGATGACGAACTCGACAACATCCCTCTTTCTGATGCTCGGAAAAGGACACGATCCTAAGGAGTGGTCATCAGAGAGCCTTCAGAGGCTGCTCCCAAGAAAAGAGTTGAAGGTTCTGCTAAGGTATGTCCTTCACTCGAACTGTTATTAAGTTATTTTTTTTCCTTAAAAAATAACATTCTAACGACTGCTCCATCCTTCTCGGAAAAGCAAGAAACAGACCCCTGACGTATCACCCGCAGCATACAGTTAACCGAGGAAAATGACTCCAAAATTTACGGTTGAGGTAAATTCCTTTCCCCATTTTCTTGTTTTACTCCTTTTCTTTCTATAAACCTTCCTCGACTAACGCATACTTCGCTCTTACCAGTCAACCATTCCAGAAGTTGTCTCTCACTCACTGCCTCGGGAACCAACGGCTGACGCCCCAAATATTCCAGCACCATCAACCGTTCCTTCAATTCCTCAACCAGTCGAGGACCAAGTCCGAGAAGCCCTTCATACTTCTACTCCAGAGTACACTGTAGCGTCTCCTGAATGCCCGATCTCGGATGATATCCTTCTCCAGTATTTCGAGACCTCTGTTACTCCAACGGATATCCCTCCTTCTTCCCCAGCGGACGAGCACTTGGCCTTAATTGAAGAGCGATTGGGGAATGAAGTGCCTTCCGATGAAGCGACTATCACCAAGCTACGGCTAGCACTGTCCAAGATAGCTCAAAGCCCATATTTCTCAAAAAATAAGAAGACCATTTTCAGTCGTATATATGCAAAAATTGGAGATATTCACTATGATTACTCGACCTATGTTAAATGGCACGAGAAAGCTTCCACCAGTCTCCATCAACTCTCTGGCCTTGAGGCCCAAAAACTTCAGTTGCTGACCACCTTCCAAGCCGTGCAAGCTGAAAGAGAATCTGACATGACCGAGAATAAGGATTTGACTGATTGCCTTGCATTTTTAATGGCTGAACGAGAAAGGATAAATGTAACGCCCTTCGTTACATTAGTGATCCCAAGATAAAATCAATAAAATATCCTTTAAAACATTTAATTAAAACATATATCTCATAACGAAAAATTAGAAAAAACATTAAAGTCTAAAAATGCCTCATATTAAATAATATAGTATTAAATTATCCATGTAATGAATATAGATATAAATAAATGAATCAAAAGCCTCAAAACTGGGCGTCTAACTACAATCCCAATGATAAATAATTGCGTCTAGCCACATACGGTTCCTTATTTAAGAACAAACTAACCAAACTAGAAAGATTATCTAATGGTGTCCATTAAGTCTTCACGCCTCTTCAGCCTCAGTGACGTCCTCCTCGTGCTCTGAAAACAATGCTTAATAATGAGATATAAAATCCCAGTGAACAACAATACAGTTTTATAAAAACATTTTCGAAAATAGCATTGTTCTCAACCGGTGCGGTAACCGGAAAAACTGTCTATGGTACCCGCTAATTTTTCAAAATAATATATATAAAGAGAATACTTTAACATTAATAATAAACTCATCTCAATACATCACATTTCATATACCAGATAAATTCAAGTTTAATCCGAGCGGTCCGAAGACCTCCTAATTAAATTGGCTTCTTGTCGGCATGCCATATATTCACACATCACACGACAATGGCGTCCCATTGCACACCCCTACTCACGAGGAGTGTTTCGATGTCACCCTCCTGTCGGGAACATTTCCATTTCGATACCTCCCATGTGCACATGGTGGTATTTCTCTTTTTTCGACACCCCAACGTGTGGCGGTGTTACATTCGATACCCCTTTTTAGGTGGTATTGCTCTTTTTCAACATCCCAACCACATGGCGATGTTACTTTCGATATCCCATTAAGGCGGTATTTCTCTTCGATACCCCTATCATAGGTGGTATTGCGGCAAACATCATACAATTCATCATAAGGCACAATTTCATGTCTCATATACGTGTAACAATTCATTTACTAAAAATTAAATATTTGATTCTATCATGCATGTCAAATAAACTCACATAGCATAGCATACACGATAAGCACGTCATTCAACCAATACAATACCAGTCATGTATTTCATACCATCAGTAACAAGAATAAATACCCAATTTAATAATCCCTTATATTTTAATTCAAAACCCCTAAAAATTAGTTTATTAATAACATGCATCATTCAATTAAAATCCCTCAAAATCATAGGTAAATCGTCCAACACAACAAACACATGTACCATGGAAAGGGTTATTAAAAGATATTGTTACTCACCTTTTGCAGACCTCCAATATGCTATAAAAATTACGTATGATAGGGATTTGTGATTCCCTAAAAATTCTTCTCCCATTTAACGATATTTTTAGATCTGTGCACTGCCATGACTGTACTGCAGAAAGAATAAAATGTCTCTCCCTCACTCAATATGCAGCGGCGCAGTACGCCTCTCTTTCCCTTTTTATTAGATGTCATATATATATATATATATATATATATATATATATATATATATATTTATATATCTGTGTGTGTCTGTGTGTGTGTGTGTGGCATCAGGCGCTTTTAGGTTTCCTTTTTTTTAAAAAAATTTTCTTTAGCCAACATTGGCTGCTTGGGCTTAACGCCCAAGTGTCCTCCCCCCCATTTTTTTTTCATATATATATATATATATATTTGTATTCTTTATAATAGTTAATAAATTTTAATAAATCCTTATACCATCATTTCTTTATACTAAATCTCTCATTTATATTTTATTTGCACTACCCTTTTGAACAACTTAATATTATTATTATTATTATTATTATTATTATTATTATTATTATTAATTTATTTATTTCAAATTAATTATGTTATAATTTTAGGATGTTACAATAAACAAGGAGATAGCTGAAACTGAGCCTTAACTCAAGATAATAGAACAAAAACTCAAGTCGAATGCTAAGACTTGAGTCCAATTATAGCAACAGTTCACCATTCTTGACAAGGAAATCAATCCCCTTGCTCAACAACGAGTCGCACTGGAGGGAGACCTTGCTACAGCAGAGCATAGGCTCTCGGCTACCAAGGCTTCCTGGAGAGAATTGAAAAACCTGTTCATAGAAGGCAAAGCAACACCAGCTCCTACCCTCGTGGAACCGACTACTCTTGCCCCCATGCCAACCATATCAACTTCAGAGCATGCCGCTATCATGCCTATACCAGCTGAAACTATCACAACCGCGGTTGTGAGTGATATCGCGACTAGAGAAGCACCTACTGTGACTGAAAAAACTCTTACGGCTGAGGGTAATGAAGAGACAAAAACAACCGACAAGGGGTACATTTCTGCCGAAGATGTGGCACTGGCTGCCTCGGATGAAACTCTTCCTGTTGTGCAAACCGGAGACAAAGACGACTCTGCAACCCCTCCAAACTAAAATCGCAATTAAACAAAAAAGGAAAGTAAATCAATTTAGGGTTTTTCAAATTAAAGAGGAATTTCCAGGAATTGGGTTACCATCAAGACTGCTTATGCTACTAAATTGACTACCCTTATGTTAATTATTAAGTTGCTTTGAAGGTGAATTTATCATAATATAGTTAATGTTTCCTCTCGAGATACAAGAACCATGCCCAATTAAACCAACCCTTACTCTTGTGGTAATTGTATTTAAATTGTACTCATTGAGGTTTGTGACAATTCAATGAACCCTCGAATGATCGCTTCTAACTCTCGTGATTTAAGTCCTAAGTTCAATCCCTATAGATCCAATACCTAAGTTCACTTCTCAGTTCATCCTTAGAGTATCTATGACATGCAAATAAGTGCGCACCAAATTCACAAGTAATTATAACAATAGGAATTAAATCAAAAGCAAATTGAAATTAACAAAGGGAAAACATCCATTCATAACATAAAACAAGTCTTGGGCATAGCCCCAATTCCTAGAAATAAAACGACTACTCAAGTATTGCCATGATCATAGCAATCTTGATTAAAAAGAACATAAAAATCCTAAGAGAATAGAAGAAATTGGAGAAGATAAATCCTAAATTAAGCCAAAGGTAGCAGCCAAGAGATAATATTTTCGATCCTAATTACCCTATTTATACCCTATTTATAGTGTAGGTTAACTTGGGTTTAAAGCTATTACAAAATCAGATCAAATCAGCAAATCAAATTACAGATTTTGCACGTCACGACCGTGATGCCTGTCATGGCCAGGCCGTGACCAATTCTGACTTGGAGAGCTTGGACTAGTTGGCCTGTCGCGACTATGATGCCCATCACGGTCTGGTCGTGATGGCCATCACGGCCTGGCCGTGACAGGTTCTGACATTTGGATTCTTCATTTTCTTCAGCTCTATGCGATCATGGCCGTGATGCTTGTCACCCCTAGGCTGTGATGGTTTCTGCTTGGCTCATTTTTCTTGTTTTTCAAGCTCCATCTTCATGCAAAACTCCAAATTAACTGGTCTTGAGCAATTTAATCATTAATTCATGCACACAAGCACCACAAAACCACCTTACCCATTCCACCTTACCCGTTCCAAGGTAAAAACTAACAAATATCAAATTAAAAATGTCTAATCTACATGAACATGCATGCAAAATGATGAGGAAGTATGAGGTGAAATCACACTCAGCACCAGTTAACTAAGATAGTATTTCAGCAGCCAATGTTATTTTTCTTTTGTAATTTTCCTTTTAATTGTGTTAGGAAGCTATTTGGCCGGCTTGTGGCCATTATTTTGAACTTACTTCTTCCCAAATTGAAGAATAATATGACTTTAAGTACTTGTCGTTTATGCTACGATTTAATTCTTCCCTTTGCATGTTAACTAACCGATAAGCACCTCCAAAAATAACTTGACTAACTATAAACGACCCTTCACAATTTGGTGACCATTTACCATAACCTATCCTCGACAAATTGCTTGTTTTTAACATGTTTGTTATAAGCTTTAGCAACCTTCTGCTTATTTTGCCGAATGTTATCGAGAGCCATTAACCTATCCTCATCGACTGATTCTAACTCCATCAACATGGCTTGTTGATAGTCATATAAAATTAACCCATGTTGCCTGGCTACCCTTAAGGATTTTACATTTATCTCCAAAGGCAGCACAACATCTTGACCGAAAGTAAGTCGATAAGGTGTCAAGCCTGCAGCCGTGGACTTAGAATTCCTATAAGTCCATAACACTTCGGATAATGCTTCATGCCACTTCCGAGATTTATCCTCCAATGTCTTCTTGATCATGGCAATCAACACTTTATTGGTAGCCTCGGTCTGCCCATTGACTTGGGCACAATATGGGGAAGAATGGAGTAACTTGATCCCATATTCCTGAGCAAAGGCCACCATCTTTACACCAATGAACATAGTTCCTTGATCAGTGGTGATTGTATCAAGTATTCCATATCGATGGATTATATGTTGCTTGATGAAGTTAATGACATCCTGTTGAGTGACACTGACCATCGGCTGCGCCTCCACCCATTTGGTAAAGTAGTATGTTGCCACAATGATAAAAGCACGCCGTTTAGTCAATATGGGATAATTTTCCCAATCAAGTCCATTGCTCATCCTCAGAAAGGTCGTGGTTTGACTATGGTATGAAGTTCCTCGGCTGGTACTCTTTGAATGGGACCATGGTTTTGACATGCTTCACATCCTTTGGCATACTTATAACAATCAACTGTCATCATGGGCCAATAATATCCCATCCGATGCAAAGTCCACTTCATAACTGGTCCTGCCCTGTGAGCACCACAAATTCCTTCACGAACTTCCCTCATCACTCTTAGGGCCTCTTCTTTTCCCACACACTTAATATAAACTCCATCGATTCCCCTTCTTACCAGTTCTCCATCCAGCAACGAATACTTCAAAGCCCTCTATCTTACTTTGTAGTCTGCCTTAGTCGAGGGACTTTTTAAATAATTTATAAGTTCATCTCTCCAATCCTCGGCTGGCTGACTATCTAGAGACATTATTTCTTTTAGATTATCTGTCTAGTCATCCAAGATCTTTATCTCCTTATAGCCAGAGGCATGCTGGGCCAGGTGATTAGCCTCTTCATTTTCTTCCCTCGGAACATGCATTACAACAACATCGGCAGGCCGTCTTAATAACAAACTAGTCGTTTTGTAATATTCCAACATTTTAGGGTTGTTACACTTATATTCCCCGGTTAATTGCTTAATGACCAACTGGGAATCACCCATTATCTGAACATACTGAGCTTTTAGGGATGTCAGGATTCTCAGTCCCATAATCAAGGCATCATATTCGGCTTGGTTATTGGAACAATTTGATTGCAGCTGACATATAAATTTATAGTTTTGTCCATTTGGACCTACAATGGTAACTCCAGCCCCCGCACCTTTTTTGGTCTTCGATCCATCAAACGTTAAAACCCATGGCTTAAGGTTTATACAACGATTAACCTCTTCAAATGGATCAACTATATCAACCGAGGGATGCTGAGCCAAGAAATCGGCTACAGCTTGACATTTTACAGTCTTTAATGGTACGTATGTCAATGTACTTAACTTAATGGCCCACTTCATCAATCTATCTTGTAAGACAGGCCTATTAAGTAAATATTTAACAATATCAATCTTGAACAAAACTAACACTTCTTTGGGTAATACATAATATTCAAGTTTTGTACAAGCATAGAACAAAGATAAACACGGTTTTTTCAATAGGAGTATATCTAGACTCAGTCGAATTTAACAATCGGCTAAGATAATAGACATCCCTCTCAGTACCATCATCAGCTTCATGTGCCAAAAGGCAGCCGATTGATCCTTTGACAGCCGATATGTATAACTTTAAGGGTTTTCGTGGCATAGGTGGCATCAAAGCAGGAGGGTTTGCCAAGGCTTGTTTGATTTGTTCGAAACCGTCCTGGTGCTCTGATTCCCACACAAATTCCTCAACATTCTTCAGTCTAAGCAATGGAGAAAATACCTTCATCTTCCTAGTCGAGTTAGCTATGAATCTTCTTAGAAAATTGATCTCCCTTATCAGACTTTGCAGTTCTTTCTTGTTTCTGGGAGGTGATGCTTCCAATATTGCCTTTGCTTTGTTCTTATCTATCTCGATGCCATGCTGATTGTTGCGCTAAAACTACATTTAAGGGCAAGTGCACCCTATCGTAAAAGTAATATAAGAGTATTTGGGACTCCAAGTATCGAACCCACAGAGATTGTTGACAAGTACTATATTAATTATTTCCTTATGTTATTTGGACATTCGAATTTGTTGAAAACAAAGAAATAAAAATAACAAGATTGTGAAAGTCAAGAAAAGCAAAGAATTGCAAGCAAAGATTCAATTATGGAAAGCCTAAGGTGCCTGGTTTCACTTATGTCACTACCTATGATATTACCCAATTCCTCAATAATATGTGGTTCTTATTGATTGCCAATCACTGGCTCTAAAGCTATTAATATCCAATGGACATGCAATATTAATATTATTTCCCCTAAACAGTTACCCCCAATGGTCATGCAAGGCAAACAGTTAAAAGAAGCATAAAGAACAACCGATTGAAAACAGGGGATTGCGTTTGGTACACACAACCCCAAATCCGGTTAATCCTAGAGTTCCGTTAACTAATTGTGGTACTGTCGTCAGTCAATTAATCAACTTAGTAAAGGACGATCAAACCTTCTAGAAATTCAAACGCAAGGATTAAACCAATCAATTAAACGAAACACTATATCATATTAAAATTGGGAAAACATCAAAGGTATCAAAACATAAGATCTATCATTACCCCAGGAATAAGTTTAGCTATGCATAGTCATACTCAACACTATACAAATCACAAACATGTAACAATCCATACAAGAGAAATAAAAAACTAAAATCCGAACACCCTTTTGATGCAAAGCAGTTTTCGAATCAACGAGGAGACGGTCCTTCGCTTGATGACTCTATTCTTCTCCCTACGATAAGCTTTTGCAGGACTGCTCCAGTAGCTATGCGCCGCTGCCTGCCCTCCTGCAGCACTCTGACTTGCGCTACTAGGACCCCACGGTACTCTCCTCCTTCTGTCGCACTGGGATTGTTCCTTTTATATTTTGTCAATTGAAGAGGCAGTTTCAATGCTAAGGTGGCGTTTGTAAGAGCTTATTTAAGCTCCTTTTGACTTATCTGATGACATAAGTTTTTATGTAGTGTGTTTGGCAGAGCTTATAAAAATAACTCATGTCATCCCATAAGGAGTTTTTGACTTATTTTCATAAGTTACTGGGAGAAGCTTATGGAATTATCATAAGAGCTTATGCGCTAAACACCCTCTCCGCGTTTTTCACTATTCGAATCTTCTTATGGCCCATTCTTTCTTTTTCTTTCTTTAAGCACTTATGGCATAAGCTCTCATACGATAAGGTCTTATGTGATAAGCTCTTAATTAAGTTGTTTACCCAAACGCACCCTAATTCACTTGTAATTTGTACGTGGGACCCATTAGTAATTTCCGCCTGTAATTGATCTGTTTTTCTCTTTTATCTACCTGATCCATTTTTGGATTTGTACGTTGCTGCTTCCCTTCTTTATAGCAATTAATTGAAAATTACAATCTTTTGCATTAATGCTTATCTTTTCTTTTATCTGCCAAACCCAAATATTTTCCAAATTGAGATTTCACGTGGGCCCCCGTTGCAATTCAATAGCCAATTTACTTTGCACATTCAATTTTTGTCACCCTCTAAGGCTTCACGTTTGCACATGAAGCTTTAGTTACAATTGAATTCGTAACTTACGTGGGCCCTAGCATTCTTTATTCAAGTTGACCAATTCAAATTGAGAAGAACTTGTACTATTCTTTCATCCATTCCACACTCTGACTTCGCTTCTTCTTATTTAGACATGGTCCCATGCGGCAATACTTTGTCACGTTGGAATTTGGCCTTCCTTTCATTTAAAATTAATAGCTTAATTCTCCTGTAGCTTTATTTCAACTTATCACAATGCTCCTATTTGTCCTTGATATCTTCCTAAAAATCAACATAACAATAACATGAGAAAATTAACCAAAATATAATTAAAATTAATTAAATGCACACATTGACTCTAAATTAATCAAAACAGGAAAACAAATTCTAATTTGGGCAAAATCAAGCATTTCACTCAACTTAATTAATGAAATAC
This sequence comes from Sophora flavescens, assembly GCA_030762895.1. NCBI lineage: Eukaryota > Viridiplantae > Streptophyta > Magnoliopsida > Fabales > Fabaceae > Sophora > Sophora flavescens. The sequence continues at coordinate 99,395,753 of CM061062.1, forward strand.
ACTATAAAATAATAGATAAAACATGATAAGCCAGTGGATTATCAAAATACCCCAAACTTAAACTTTGCTTGTCCTCAAGGAAACTAAAAATCAAAAAGACTCAAAACTTGGCAAGCTCAATGGATTCAATCAAACCTTCCATATACTTCAGGTAATTTTCTCAAAACAATTCCAATCAATGGTTCCCCTATTTCATTATAGTAATCCCCACATTCATTTACTTCAAACAAAGAGAATTTAATCATAAGTGCAATCATCAATTTAAGCAAAGGATCCAAGTTACATACAAAAGGGAGATCACCAAATTCAAACAATTACTTTGCTCACAAGGCATATAGTATTTCACTCTGTTGTTTTGGCTTCAAAGACTCGGGATCTTTAACAAATCAAGAAAAGGCTTTTTAAGATTCAGAACAGGTTGTACAAGTATTAGATACAGGCCTTAATCAGTCAAGAACTGAAGTTACAATATATCAGTTTTAGTGATCAAGAACGGTTTTAATCAACTCAGTTTTGAACAATTAATAACACATGATTGATTACAATAATACTCTGGTTTCAATTCAAATTAAACAGATCAAGAACAAAAGTTGTATTGATCAAAGAACAGCAATAAACTCAGTTATTTGCATACAGAGCTGAAATTAAAGGTTTGAGTTTAGAGATACCACACAACCAGATCTATCCTGGTTCAATCACCACCATTGTGACCTACATCCAGTCCCCACTCCACTTGCGGGTATTCACATACTAACAAACCAAGCTTTAACCAGGTAGCTTGAAAAACCTTCACACCACAGAGCACTCATTCACCTTGAGATACCACACTCTTGTAAAGAGCCTCAATCAATGTTCTTCCTTAGGATTCTTCACCCTAATCACACAGAGAGACTCCCTCTCTCTTTACAATAAAAAATAGAACATAAAAGATTGATTCCTAAACTCTCAGAAGTCAGATATACAAGTTGAAGTTCTTATGAGAATTGAAACACTCTTTTTCACAATGAAGCTCAAGTAAGAAGATGAATGATTTTTACAATTGATCTCCCAAATTGATTTTGTAAACTTCTGATATTAAAAGTGTTCCTTTGATCCCTCTATATATAGGAAACAAGTTTCTCTGGGATCAATTAAAACAGATTTGGGTCTGATAACAGAATCTGTTTTCTTGATTCTGGTTCTTGAACAGGGGTTGAGTACAGGGCTGTATTAACCAATTTCATACTGATAGTTCTGATAGTTTCTGTACACCTGTGTAATACATGGTTGTACGTGTTTTTCAAAAACCTGAACTTGGTTAATCCATCAGTACACCCATTCAGTACATCTATGTATTAATGAACATCAGATTTTCCAGAAACTTGAATACACACGTACATAGCATATGTACATGGCTGTATTCAGTTAACCATTTATAACTGATATGATTTCATATTGTGCATAGGTGTAGTACATCTATGTACTGAATCAATAACCTTAAATTCATTTGTCAGTTACAGTAGCAGACATACATCCATTGATTACATGGTTGTACCTGACATATAATTTTCTTATTTCCAAAAATCATTTTCATTAAAAAAAAACTTATTCCTTTTAATGCAGGTTATGAAAATTGATTTTATTCATGCATCTTTTTAGTTGAGCTATTTTGTGACTAAGAGATTTCTTTCTCTTACTCTAAAATTCTCCTTTAAGCTTGGTTTTGATGATCCTTTAATCTTTGACTTTGCTCTTTTGATTTCCCCATGCAACTCCTTGATTCCTTCAAGTTCTTCTTTGAATATTTTCCTTGAATTTGCTTAATGAACTTGTTAATCACTGCTTTATACCTTTGCAATTTGACACTAAAACACTTGCACACACTTTAAATTGTATTTGTCATATATCAAAATCTCTAAGTCATTGAGTCTTACAAACTCCCCTTTTTTTTTATTACGACAAATCTTTTAACAAATTATAAGATCAGAGTATAAGTGTAGCAGAAGATAAGTGTTTTTGACAGATTTATATCATGGTATCAGAGCAGAAGTATATCAAAGAAAAAAAATATTATCAGAGCAAAATTTGATTTACTCTCCCTTAATCATGTAAGCTTATAAGCTCCCCCTCAATATATGCATGTATAATTTGTTATTATCCCCTTTCTCTATATCATACTTTTTCCTCCCCCTTTTGGCATTATCAAAAAGGTAAAGAAAATAATCATTCAAAGCAACGGTGAAGGAAAACATTTAAACATTCAAACATAGCATATAAAATTGTTCATGATAGAAGGATAGGTGCAGGAAATTAAAACAGAATCCATCAATTAAGTACAGACCAAGGCATTTAGCCTTTCAAGAAACAATTCAAAACAGGTTCTAACTCTTAAGAACTCCTAGAACTAGTTGTTTCCTTGGCCTTGAGGTGATGGTTCAACAGGGGTGTCCTCAGCTTGTTGCTCAGCTTCCTCCACGGCAGCTCTAGCAATGTCAGCAACATTCACATTTTCTGGTTCAGGTGCACAAGGTGTAGGGTTTATAAATTCAACTCCTATTGCTTCTTTGATCTGATTAACACTTTGTTCCACCCTAAACAACCTTTTGTCCAGATTTGCAATAGCACTCATCTCCACCCCGTGGTCATGTTTTTGTCCTGCATCAATATTTTTCAGCAATTGCAGCATTTCCTTTAAATAATTAGAAGGTGCACTCCCTTGTCCAGTTGAAGTTTCAGCTACAGTAGTTTTCTTGTTTCCAGCTTTCCTTATCCATCTTCCATCTTCTTTCTTCAGTTTCATCTTGCTCACAATTTCTTCACCAAACTTGTGAGTTACTCTTCTTGTGCTTCTTTTCTTCTCCATCAAAAGGAACATTAAAATGAGCTAAGATTTTGCATACCAGTGCAGGGTAGGCTAGCATCATCTTGCTTTTATTGCATTCTAACATGTGTGCAGCAACACAGTGCCCCCAACTGATTTGCTTCTCATTCAGCATAGCCCACATAAGCATTAAATTATAGTTCTGCAGAATAGAGTGATTTCCTCCTCTTGGAATTAAAATTCTGCAGACAACATAATGCAGAAGCCTCCTCTACACTCATTATACTGGTATAGGTAACTCTACCTTCATGTTCATCAGAGGTAACTAAATCTGGTCTTGCTATTGAAATAACCAAAGTTAACACAAGAAGGGGGGTTGAATTGTGTTTACCAACTTTTTCGGTTACTTTAAAAAGGATTTTCCCAGGAACAACAAGCTGTACTTAGATAAGAGAAAATCAGACGAGTGAATCATCTAATATTCAAACAAGGCATACGGGCAGACAGAGAAGGGTAAAACAAGGATTGGTATTTGCAGCTTAACTCCCTAGGTTAAAAACTTAAAAACAAAAGATACTCAACAAAACAAAGGGATAAGGGAAGAGAGATATCACTCAAGAGATTTATACTGGTTCGTCCCAAAATCCACAAGACTACGTCCAGTTTCTTGGCAGCACCAAGTTTCTACTATAACTGAGTAATTTATAGTACAAGTATTCTTTGCACACCTAGCCTCTTCAGGCTCAACACTCAAACAAGTATTCTTTGCTCGCCTATCCTCTTCAGGCTCAACTCAGTAAAGAATATAAAGGTTTTGTGTAATTAATACAACTTGCAAGTCTTTCAGACCACACTTAGAGAATGAAATAAATATGTGGTATGAAAGATTGTGAATTAATATCAAATGATTGAAAATATATTCAATGAAAGAATGAAGAAGTTAATGAAGAGAGTAAATACTTCTGCACAGTGTTCTTAATGATATTCAACTTCTTGTCTTCATCTTCATTGTTTGATCTATTTAAAGGCTTCAAGCAAGAGATCCGTTTAGACACAGCTTCAGAAAATGTGTTCTTTTGATTTGAGCTTCTGAGACACGATTAATGCCAAAGATTCGTTCTGTATAAATATTAAATGCTTGGGAACGTTGAGATTTGACAAGGTTGTCCAAGGGTACACTTTATTCTGAATCAGCTGTTGTTATCAGAGTATGCAGCATCGGGCTTCTTGTTCTTGCAGTAGAGAGCTTTCCTTTTTCAGTGCAGTGGTACAGAGGTTGGGTGTTTATTCCTTAAAACATTGAAACAATGTTTTTTAACCTTTGTCCTTTGAGCTATTGTCCAGAGGTCTTCGAGATCCTTAAGGAAGGCATTTAATTTGAATAAGATGACTTGGACTTCATTTTTGGCATCATAGCAGAGTTAAAAAATTAGACGGGTGAGAGGCAATAAGAAATCAGACGAGTTCTCAAGCAGTTCAAAAACTAGATGGGTGCTAGCGTATTCCAAAGTCAGACGGGTGATCCACTGAGTCTTGCCACGTCAACAAGCATGTTCATATCTTGACTTTGCGTAGCCATGGTATTTGACTAAATATCAGACGAGTGATTTTCAGACAAGTCTAAAAATTGAGCTTGACGAAAAAGCAGACGAGTCAAAAATCATATGAGTTGTCTTTAAGTTTATTTTCTTGTACACTTATCAGATTTGTCAGTAATTTCATATGGTTCAATATTACCATACTTAATCTATTTGGAATCATCAAAACTTAGAGAATTTACACATTGAATGTGTTTCAGACTTATGAGGTCTCAACATTCTCCCCCTTTTTGATGATGACAAATAATTTTTCTGATTTTAAACATCAAAAAGCAATAAGAGAAATTTCAGAAGACATAATTTTTAACGCTCCCCCTAAAATTTTCATTAGATAAAAGCAGATACCAGAGCAGACTATATCAGAGCATAACTTAAACTTTTTAGAATACATATAGATTGGACAACGACAGAGCAATAATTTCTCTATATCTCTATATTTTCAATTTCTCGATATTTTCCTCCCCCTTTTGGCATCAATCAAAAAGTAAAGAAGGGCAAAGAGATTGAAACATAAAGCCAAAAGGTATAGTAAAACTTCAATTCATTTCATATAATAAAAGATAAGTACAATTGTTGAACATCACAGACCAGTACATTGCATGACTTAAAAAGACTAAGTCCTAAATGCTAAGAAGCTAGGTCCTCCTTGGATTTTAAAGAAAGCTTCTATCATTCTCTGCATTGCTTCCTATTGAGCCAGCATCTGGGTTTGAAATGCATTTTGTTGGGCAATGACTTCATTTTGTCTCTAAATGATTGTCTGTAAGCTTGATGTCATTTCATCTAACCTTTGATGAGCAACAGGTTCATAAGCAACTACTGGAGTAATGGAATCAGATGTGGCTACTATAGTTGCAGAAGCAGAAGAACAAGGTGGACTAGGAGGAGGGGTATGAGGTAACTCTTCAACAGAAATGTGGTCCTCAGGATGAGGGTCAAGAAAGACATTTGTTGAAAGAGTGGTGACAAAGTCATTTTTGGGGTAAAACTCTTTTAAAAAAGCATGAATAAGCTCATGATGAAGACGTGAGTCTAAAACTGAAAGGAGGAATTCATAAGATCTCATAATGAGATTGATATGATTAACAGGGGATAGATTCAGGAAAGTTCAGAAGAAAGAAGGGAAAAACCATAAAGAAGGGAGGTAAGGTATAGATGGAGGGTGAAAAGGGATAGAGAGCATAGGCTTGTCTACCTCTGATTGGAATGGTTTTCTTCTCTTCTTCAGACATTCCAGAGCTAGAGCCACATCTCTAGTAGATGTCTCTGACCTTTATAAACTTGTGATGAGTCTCAGTAGTGAACAACCTCAGTATGAATTTGCATTTGTTGTCTTTGAGCTTGATCAGACAAAATTGTTGTTCTCCAGGCAAATTAATGATTTTTTGCTTTCCCTTTAGGGTCATTGAGTCAAGCATCACTTTGAGCTCAGTAGAGGGTCTCATGAAAATGTGAGGATTGAAGAGCCATTTGTTTACTGGCTTTTATTTTCTGGCAAGCTTAACAAGCTGCCTTTCAGTTTCAAGAAAATCAATGACATCCAATTCTTTGCTACTGAGAAAATTTGAGCAAGACTCATCTGTGACAGAGAAAGGAGAGGTTCTGGATAAGAGGTGGTATGGAGGTAAGGTGGCTAAAGGGAGTGGGTTGTGTCTTGTTTCGGAGAATAAATCTGGAAAGATTATCCTCAAAGGGACTTGGTTCTGATTTTTGATCCAGTCAGGAATTTGGGTTTTGAGTGAAGGTGGAGTAGGAGTGGTATTGTCAAAATATGCAAAGTCATTGAAATCCTCATTGAGAAGAATATCATAGAAGTGAGATGCTTGTGATATGGAAGGTTTGAATGAATGAGTTTCAGACATGTGTGTGTCTGAGAGGGTAGGATTAGAGTCAGAAATTTGAGTTTCAATTGTTTCTGATTCAGGAATGATGAATGAAGGTAAAGGTTCATGGATAGGTGATGATAGAAGAAGTGTTGATTGTCTAATGGGTAATATATATGGAGGAGTTGGAATTTTTTGTGAAGCAGGTGGAGTGGTAGTTTTTTGTTTTGGTAGTGGTGGTGGTGTTGTGTGTAGTGGTGGTGTTGGTACTGTCTGTGGAGATAGTGGAAATGGTGATGATGGTTGTGGAATGGAGGTTATTATGGTTGTTTGTTGAGGTTGAAAGGAGGATTCTTTTTGAGGTGAGGGTGATGGTGATGAAGTTGATGGTAATATCAATTTCCTTCTTTTTACAACGATCCTCTTTTTCTTAGGGATCACTGTCTCTTCTGGTTGAGACTCCCCCTCAGTTTGTGCAGCTCTTTTTCTCTTAAAGACTTTTGTTATGCTTGGTCCAATGGGGACAGAAGCAACAGGTTCAGCAGAGGCTTGAGCAGATGGCTCAGCAATTCTTCTTCTTTCCCTTTGAAGCTGAGGCATTTCTTCTTCAACAGGCTCCACAAATGTTTCAGCCTTGACCACTGGAATGCTCAATCCTTCATTAGCAGGGGCAGCAGATGTTGATGCTTCAACAATAGAAGGTTCCACTATAGGTTGAAGTTGTATTTTCATCAAAGACAAGGTCTTTGAATTTATCTCTGTGCAGAGATCAACATGGAAGGCTTGTGACATGTTGTTCAAATAGTTGGCCCTGAAGATTCTTATCATAAGCATGCCATAGGGATATCCACCTTTGCACTTCCCTTTAACAGTTTTCAGCATGTGTCCAAAAATTTAATCTATGATATCTATTTTGATTCTTTGGACTAAGTAGATAACAATTTTTTCTATCTTACTCACATGATCCCTAGAGCCAGTTTTAGGTATCACGCAGTTAATCAGAAGAACATGAAGAAATCTTGCCTTAGAAGTTAGGAACTTTGATTCAAAGTCCTTTGGCTTGGGAACTCCATACAGTATGAGATTTACAGCCGCTTCCCCTTTTTCACCCAGTTTTTGTCGTATCCAGCCCCTTCTCTATGGCACATAGTCACTTCAGCGAGTGACTCATGGGTAATGAAGACATGATCTTCATCAACATCTCCAGAGATCATGAAGGTTGTACCGTCCTTGGCGACTTTAGAGTTTTTCCAGAAGTCCCTAACCATGGAAGGATATACATCTTCCATAATTTGGAAGAATGGTAGCCACCCAGCATACACAATTTATGGCTTAACATTTAATCATTTGTTCTTCAACTCAGTGAAGTTAGGGACCCTTCCAGGGTGCACTTTCTTTAGTTCTGTTAAAGAGAGTCCGGATCTTTCAGTAACTTCTTCTAGAAAACTTTTGGATGCCATCGTTTCAGAGGAGAATATTTTTAGGGTTTGGATGGGAAGGTTTCGAAGGAACGAAGACGGAGAGAGTTCAGAGAGAGATTTTGAGCAAGAGATTTTGAGTGGGTAGTTTTGAAATGACACGAATTCCTTTTGTTAAAACACTTGAGTGTTTTTTGCGTTGGGAACGAGGAGAGATATTATTGCTATAAACAGCAATAAATTTTGAAAAGATGGTTGTTAATCAAATGAAACGTTTTTCATAAAAGGAAGGAAAAATGCAATGTACACGTGTCTCAGTCAGGGTTTAGCACCGAGTGCTTTTAGCCATGTCATCAGACGCTTAGCTTAAAATAGACGAGTCGAGTATATATAAAATTTAGACAAGTGAAATTTTCAGACATGTCAGCAAACACTCATTCAGACACATTATGCATATTGAGATTCTTTCTAATAAAAAGAATCTATCTTCACTTAAGGGTTTTGTAAAGATGTCTGCCCACTGATATTTAGTATTTACAAATTTAATTTCAAAAAAAAAACCCTTTTGAACATAATCTCTAGTAAAGTGATGCTTTATTTCTATATGCTTTGCTCTAGAATGCTGTATGAGATTCTTAGACAGATTGATAGCACTAGTATTATCACACCAAACGGGTATATTATGCTCAAACATTTAATAATCTTCAAGTTGGTATTTTACCCAAAGCAGTTGTGAACAACAACTGGCTGCAAATATATATTCAGCTTCAACAGTTGATAGAGCAATGGTACTTTGCCTTTTGCTTGACCAGGAGATCATATTTGCTCCAATGAAGTGACATCCTCCACTGGTGCTTTTTCTCTCAACTCTATCTCCATCAAAATCAGCATCACAGAATCTAGCCTGAAATCTCCAGATTTCTTATATAATAGACCAAGCTTAGTGATTCCAATTAAATATCTGAAAATTCTTTTAACAACTTTATGATGAGATTCTTTAGGGTCTGATTGAAATCTTGCACAGAGACAAACACTGAATTGAATATCAGGTCTGCTAGCAGTTAAGTATAGAAGAGATCCAATCATTGCGACACCCTAAAACCCGACATCATATGGTTACCCGTTGAGGAAAAGAAATTTATTTAAAACGCTGGTCGCTTTTGGAAAAATAACCTTTTATATAGGGTTACTGAAAAAGGGTACTCAATTTTTTTTTGTTAAAAGAAGTTAAGAAAAGGTGATGAACACTCAACATGAAAATAAACATCCTACATATAAATATAACTGTCCCACTTGGGATCTTAGGTTTGATTACAAAACAGGCCTTGTCGAACCGGCCAACATACACTAAAACAGCTACTGAAGAAACAGGTAAAAAAACCATCAAAACGAGGATAGGGAACTGGGTACAAGACTCAAAAGATGACTCTAAAAGCCTAGGGACTATCGGGACAACTCCAAAAGCCGACGAATGATCTACCAATGCCTCCTGTATGCAGAGTGACCACAGATGCTACCCCCAGACGAGATATCAGATGCCGGATCGATAACGTCACCGCCATCATCGATAGGGACATCGTCATCTCGGGGATCCTGCGGATGGTACTCTGGCTCCTCCTCCTCCTCCTCGACCTCTATCAGCTCAAGAGGCTCTTCCTCGGGATCCTCCTCCACTAGATCTTCCGCAAGTGGTTCAACGGGATCAAAATGCTCATGAAGGAGACCGATGACTTGTAGCGTATGAAGGTAGTACCATGGAGGTGGAAGAGCCACAGTCCTCGTCTCGACGGTAAGAACCCTTCGTACGGGCACTCTGTTAGCATTCGTCACGGTAGTCGTGACTGGTCCTCGATACGTCGCGGTCGTCGCACCCTCGTGTATAGTCCAGTTCCCTGCCGTCCCAACATGATCAAACACTTCGCTCCCCGGGCTCGACTATGCCAAGGGAACGTTCAGATCCATCTAAAAGCACATGTATACCCGATACAAGAAGAAAAGAACAGAACATACATATGTGCAAGAGTGAGATACCATCATAAGATATATACCACAACAACCATATACATGATACATACATCACATAATCATACAAGCAGTTAAATCATGCATATACATAACATAACAGTGTTATATCAAAGGGTCTCAAACCCGCACAGTCAACCTTTGAAAATATGCATGGCATTTCAATATCAGGCTCTAACTTAATCTCATGAGATATCAACACCGTTTTCCACTGGAGAAGAATTAGAGTTGGTCAATCTCTAGCCCATCGGGCAGTTGCCTCCACACCCTCATGTATTTAAGGTCTCAGGACGAGCAACGTCACATGTGCCTATGAACTGGTCACATGGACTGACTCCCAGATACCACCTCGCATCTGATATGTAAGAAAGCACGTCTGCTTGGGGAAATGCACATGAGAAAATATTTTATTGAAAAAGTTTTCTTTGTGTTCATTCTTTTTCGCTGTCGCAGCTCAAAGCTAACGACTCAATCATCATTTCCCCATCACTTGAAAACTTAGAAGCATAGGACACACAGTTCGAATGCTCAATCACAACGCCCGAGACCGATGCCGCAGTCAAAGGTTGTGGTCGTAGAAAACAACATTCACCTTTAACAACGTTCATCACAACGTGGTTAGGACACACAGTCCACAACAACGTGATTAGGACACACAGTCCACAACAACAAAATTAGGACACACTATCCTCGATTTCGAGAATTGGACCCTCAGTCCAGAACATCATGAATAGGACTCATGGGCCCGAATTAACATTGATCCAAGATCACGTGCGTATAACTGAATACTAGAAGTGACGTCTCACGTACTAGATTCTCTTTCTGAAGTACTTATTTTTCGTTTTGTGAAAATCAAATTCAAAACCGAATCCTCGATAACCTATCCAGGCTGTCGAAAAGTTTCTAAAACATTTAGGAGAAAACCTTTTCTTTGAAAATCTTTTATAAAGAATCTTTGAAATACTTTTATCTTTGAAAATTCCCAATAGGATATTGCCAAATAATCTTGAAAGTTTTCACTTGAAGACACATAGTTCGAAAAGGATTTTTCTCTTGTATAACAATAGTTCACCAAAACCATTTCAACATTTAAAACAAGTACTTTAAGTTAATGAGCTTTTGGAAAAGAACACCAATCCCTTCATCTTCAAAGCTTATTAAGGTTTTTAATCCTTATAACAGTTGAGCACAGACACAAGTCTGGCTTAGCAAACTTTCAATCAACAGCAGTATATATTCTCAGTTCAATGGCAATATCACAGTTGAAAGCAGTTCATCACAGATATGCATTATAACATTTAGAACAAGCACAGTTCAACATCAAATAATAGCATAATAGTTCAAGTACATTAGATAACCAAGTAAGCTCAATCAACATATAAATATCCAGTTAAACACATAAACATATGCATACAGTTATTGAATATCTTTAGGAAATCTCCTCTTACCTTACGTCGGAGTTAAGAGTTTTGGATTTGAAAAGAAGGTTCACGAACGTCCTCGCTTCTCCGGCGATGGAAGTCTAAGGTTACCAACATAAAATCATGAGTTAAAAAAATCAACTCGAGAATACTAACCACGAGGTATAGGTTCGGTTCCTACAATAAACTAGGATTAGGGGTTTCCGAAATTTATGCGACTCTTGGATTTATGATCCTTAAGTGCTAGAAGTTCATAAACAACAATCTTTTAACAAAGTTGAATTAAAAATCCCACTAAGAGACTTAGGGTTTCGGCCAAGCATAGGTAAATAGGCTAGGAATTTCTAAACTTTCCAATCTCTTTAGGTTAGCATCCATACATAGAAGGAGCTTGAAACCATGATCATTTCGTAAAATGAAAAAATCAAATGTCTTAGACCATGAACTCTTAGGTTCGGCCTTAACAAGTTTGTGAGGTTAGAGATCTTTAAATCATCCAATCTTTTGGACATAACATCCTTTAACATGAAGGAGATTTAATCCATAATCATCTTGGAAAACAAAATAAAATAGCACATCCTAGGTCAAAAGTTATATTCGGCCATCATAGGAAAATAAATCAAGAAAATATTTTAAACTTTCCAATCACTTAGACATAGCATCCTTTAACATAAGGAGATTTTTAGTCCATGATCACTTTGGAAAACAAAAATCAACATCTTTGCCATAACCATTTAAGGTTTCAGTCTTTTCAAGAAATAGGGGTTAGAAATCTTCAAACTTTCCAATCTCTTGGACTTAGCATCCTTCTATATCAAGGAGTCTTAATCCATGATCATTTTGGAAAACCAAACTTAAACACCATTGCCTTAAAACTCATTGGTTTTGGTCTTTACATAAAATAGGGTAAAAATCTTTAAACTTTCCAATCACTTAGACATAGCATCCTTTAACATAAGGGAGCCTTGGTCCATGATAATCTTGGAAATGAAACTCATATACAAACTCATATATGTAAAAGTTGAAACAAGATTCACCTAAACCATATACATGGTTTCGGCCTCCTTAGGAAGAAGAGGTTAGGAAACTTTGTTTTATACAACCTTTTAGTATGTGATAGTATGAGTAAATACACGAATATAGAAAGTGGTTTCAACTCAAAAGGAGTTTTCTACCATTTTAGAGAGGTTTTAGAAGTTAAAAGCACATAAAGGACATATGAAGAAAACTTTGAAATAAAAGATTAAACTTTGAAAAAGAACTACATAGAAGTATTACTCTTAACAAGATGAACAACTTTGATGAAGAACTCTAAGAGAAAAGCTTGATAAAAGTGTAAACTTTGTAAGAGAGAAGAAGAAGAAGAAGAAATGTAGTAAAGTGTAAATGTGAGAAATGGAGGAAAGTGATGAAGTGTGGAAATGAAGAGTATTTATAGAGAGTGTGAGGAGAGGTCACGATTTGGGAGAGGAAAAAGAAGAGAATAAAGAAGGTGGGTTGCTTGTAGAGAGGATAAGGAGTTAAGGTGATGTGATGTGATTGGAGAGAGAAATATGAAAAAGTGAGATTTTTGAAAAAAAAGTCATGATTCAACTTTTGAGGTGTGTCATAACCTTCACATCAAGTCACTTCATGTCACTTCATCCTCTTGATGCTCTGCTCCATTGCGTATCAGATGACTTCCCCGATCGTATTTTCCGACGATTTCACCCGGGAAATCCCTAAGATTTGGCCCCGAACAAGATTTTTTTGAAAAACTCTAAACTCACACAAAACATCATAAAAACACTAACCGTCTCATTCACGAATTAAAATTTGGTCTCTAGCTCAGTAAAGTTGTACTGGCAGTGAGAACCCAGGCCGGTTTTCGTCTGAATTTTTGACCGAAAATTTTACTGTGACTTCATTCGGTAAAACAACACAAGAAAATGATTTTATTTTAAATAAACTCTGGATTTTATAAAAAATAAATACATTAAAGCATGTATTTACTGATAAAGAAGCATACGAAAAACAGGGTGTTACAATCATACCTCGTTAGACAGTTTGATCTACCTTTTTACCTTCCTCATCCTTGTTCAGAACATGTTCGGAACAATTGATGGATGCATATGTGTACTCATAGGTTTTGAGTTTTCCATTTTGTACTTTTTCAGAAGTTCCTTGGTGTACTTCTGTTGTTGAATATGTATTCCATCACTTGTCTGTTTTATTTGAAGACCAAGGAAGCACTTCAGCTCTCCCATCATGCTCATTTCAAATTCATTCTGCATCAACCCAGAGAATACTTTGAAGAGCTTTTCATTAGTAGCACCAAATATAATATCATCAACATAAATTTGTAGTTTTGTACTACTATGAAGTCTTTCTTTGAGCATTTCTTAAAAAATGTAGTGTCTACTCTTCCTCTAATGAAATTATTTTCCATTAGATATGTGCTTAGCCTATCATACCAAGCTCTTGGAGCTTGTTTGAGTCCATATAGAGCTTTCTTAAGCTTATAGACATGGTGAGGATTTTCAAAGTCCTCAAAACCAGGAGGTTGCTTTACATACACTTCCACCTCAATTATTCCATTTTGAAATGCACTTTTAACATCCATTTGATAAAGAGTTATATCATGTTGAGCATCATATGACATGAGAATTCTAATTGCTTCTAATCTAGCTACAGGTGTAAAAGTTTCTGTAAAATCAATACATTCTTGTTGATTATAACCTTGAGCAACTAATATTGCTTTGTTTCTTACCACTTTTCCATCTTCATCCAGTTTGTTTCTAAATACCCATCCGGTTCCAATAACAGATTTCTCTTTGGGTTTAGAAACTAGAGTCCAAATCGTTTCTCTTGAACTGATTTAGTTCTTCTTGCATGACTAGAATCCAGCTTTCATCTTGTAAAGCTTCTTCAATCTTTTTAGGTTCCAAATCTGATATGAATGCCATGGTGTTGATTTCTTTCAAAGCAGATCTGGTTCTAAATCCTCGAGATGGACTTCCAATGATAAGATCTTCTGGATGATAGGTCTTGAATTTCCAATCCTTCTTCAAATTTTGGGTTTCAGACGTGTCAGCACTTGTCTGATTTTCGGACATGTCTACTTTTAAATTGTCTGAAGATTCTTCTACTACAGGATTAAGTTCAATACCCGCAACATCATCCTCTAGATCTGATAGTTCTCTATTAGTCTTCAAACCATCATTAAACTTTACATGAATTTATTTAGAATTAAAGACTCCGAAAGCTTTAGACATTTCAGAATATCCGATAAATATGCCTTTATCTACTTTTGAGTCAAATTTGCCAAGATGATCTTTTGTATTAAGAATATAACATTCACATCCAAATGCATGAAAGTGTGATATGTTGGGTTTTCTACCTTTCCACAATTCATAAGGAGTCTTATTTAGGATAGGTCTGATCAGTATTCTGTTTTGCACATAACAAGCAGTGTTAATGGCTTCTGCCCAGAAGTACTTAGGAAGATTATTCTCATTAAGCATTGTTATTCCCATCTCTTGAAGAGATCTGTTCTTTCTCTCAACCACTCCATTTTGCTGTACAGTTTTGGGTGCAGAGAAATTGTGAAAAATACCATTTTCCTCACAGAACAGTTTGAACTGCTCATTTTCAAATTCTCCTCCATGATCACTTCTAATAGCAGAAATACATAAACTTTGCTCATTTTGTACTCTCTTACTGAATGCTGTAAAGGCCTTATAAGGCTCATCCTTGTGGGTTAAGAAGAGTACCCAAGTGAATCTATAATAGTCATCAACTATGACAAAACCATATTTCTTTCCACCTAGGCTAGCTACAATGACTGGTCTAAACAGATCCATATGTAACAGTTGCAAAGGTCTAGAGAAGGTGACTTCCTTTTTAGATTTGAAACTTGATTTTACTTGTTTACCTCTCTGACATGCATCTTATTAAAAGAAATATCAGGCAATCCTCTCACAAGGTTATGATTTTCCAACTTAGAAATTTGTTTTATACTAACATGTCCTAGTTTTTTATGCCATAGCCACTTTTCATCCTCTTTAGACATAAAGCATGTTACATTTTGATCTGAAAGTTCAGACAGGTCAATCTTATACAGATTGTTTTGCCTTTTAGTAGAAAAGAGAGTCTTTCCACTATTGTCATTGACTATGCATGCATCCTTAGAAAAAGATATAGAAAACCCACTATCACACAATTGACTTATGCTAAGCAGATTATGTTTTAACCTTTTCACATATAAAACATCACAGATAATAGGCAAGGGAGGTTTACCACCAATTTTACCTACACCAACAACTTTTCCTTTCTGGTTACCACCAAAAGTTACATGTCCACCTTTCTTAGGTTGGAGGTCTAGGAACATAGACCTTTATCCTGCCATGTGTCACGAGCATCCACTGTCCAGGTACCATGACAGGTGTTTCTTTTGTCCTGTTAAGTAAGTCTGCAACAGGAATTATCAAGGACTTAGGTACCCATATTTTCTTGGGTCCTTTTATGTTAGTATAAGGGGTCTGTGAAGACTTCTTTCTCTTTTTGTGGATACACTTAGACGTGATATGTCCAGCTTTTCCACAGTATGTGCATATAGATTTATTTGAGCCAACTGACATAGATTTGACAGTTATTTTTGAGAACTTTGTTGATTCTTTATGATGTTCTTTACTGGAATAACTTATGCCTTATTTGTTAAGAGAGTACCTCTGAGTTCCCAAAAGTTTAGTCAGATTATCTCTACCATTAACAAATTTGGCAAGATCTGAGGGGAGCTCTTCTACTTTCTATTGAAGTTTAATTACTTCTTCAGAAGGTAAAGTTTCAACTAAGATCTCAGCTCTTGACTTTTCAGTCTTAACCCTACTATTTTCTTCAGCTATCTTCTCACACTCTTGAGATTTTCGTGTATACTCATTTAATAGTTTAACATACTGCCTCTTGAGGGATTTGAAAGCTTTAGACATATAGTTTGATTCTTCCAATAGTTCATCATAGGCATCATTCAATTTCTCAAGTTCATAATGTACCTCTATTTCTAACTCAGAATCAGTATATGCCATAAGACAGAGATTTTCTTCAAGTTCATCTCCTTCACTTTCAGTGGAACTTTCATCAAGATCTTCTCAAGTGGCCATCATTCCTTTCTTCTTTTTGTTGAAGAACGTCTTGGGAGTTTGCTTATTGAGTTGAGGACATTCTGCCTTGATGTGACCGAGCTTTTTGCATTCATAGCATACAATGACATTTCTGTCATTAGATTATTTTTCTTTGTTGAAGCGTCTGAAGAGCTTATCCTTTCTGAGGTTTTTTTTCTTCCATAACTTTTTCATTTTTCTGGTGAAAAGAGAAAGTTCATTATCTTCATCATCAGAGTCATCCTCATTTGATTCCTCAGATTCTTCTGAAGATTCATCTACTTTGAGAGCTTTTGAGACTGCTCCTTTAGATGATTTCTTGTTAGCTTTAAGAGCAATGGATTTGTTTTTCTTTCCATTTTTTTCTTCAATCAGCTCCTATTCATGGATCTGAAGAGTGCCAAGAAGATCGTCTAGCTTAATTGTTGTTAGGTCATTAGCTTGGGACACAACAGTTAGAAGTGGTCTCCATTGTTTTGGAAGACTTCTGAGAATCTTTTGAATATGTTCCTCAGTCTTGTAAACTTTTCCCAATGATTTCAATCCATTGGTTAATATTTGAAATCTTCCATACATTTGGCCAATAGTTTCTCCTTCCTTATATTTTGAACAACTCATACTTTCTGACCAACATACTGACTTTGGTCTCGTTGACTTTGCTGGTTCCTTCATGAGCAATGGCTAGTGAATACCACATTTCTTTTGCAGATTCACAAGCACATACTTTTTCAAATTCTTCTCTGCTCAAGGCACACATGATTGCATATCTAGCTTTGGCATTTGACTGACATTTTGTCTTTTGCTCAGAGGTCATGTTGGCCTTAGGAATCTCAGCTCCTTTGTCATATTTAGGGCTATAGGGGCCATCTTCAAGGATATCCAAAGGATCCAAGGAAGTGGATTGTAAGAACCACTTCATCTTTTCTTTCCAATAGATGTAATCCTCTCCATTGAAGTAAGGAGGTCTCAACATTGAGGATCCTTCTCCAGCATGGTTTTTGCTTGTACTGGCTTCTCCTGTCATTTCCAAGATCATTTCCTCTACACTGCTAAGTGCTCAACCCAGAGGCTAAGCTCTGCTACCAACTGAAATAACCAAAGTTAACACAAGAAGGGGGGTTGAATTGTGTTTACCAACTTTTTCGGTTACTTTAAAAAGGATTTTCGCAGGAACAACAAGCTATACTTAGATAAAAGAAAATCAGATGAGTGAACCGTCTAATATTCAAACAAGGCACACGGGCAGACAGAGAATGGTAAAACAAGGATTGGTATTTGCAGCTTAACTCCCCAGGTTAAAAACTTAAAAACAAATGATACTTAACAAAACAAAGGGATAAGGGAAGAGAGATATCACTCAAGAGATTTATACTGGTTCACCCCAATATCCACAAGGCTACATCCAGTTTCTTGGCAGCACCAAGTTTCTATTATAACTGAGTAATTTACAATACAAGTATTTTTCAACACCTAGCCTCTTCAGGCTCAACACTCAAACAAGTATTATTTGCTCACCTAGCCTCTTCAGGCTGAACTCAGTAAAGAATATAAAGGTTTTGTGTAATTAATACAACTTGCAAGTCTTTCATGTTGTTTTGGATTCAAATACTCAAGAGGGGGGGGGGGGGGGGGGTGAATTGAGTTTTAAAAAATTCTTCCTTTTCAAAAACTTTACTTTTCAAATCAGTGTTGCCTCAGGATCTTTTACAAAAACAGTGAAGGGCTTTTTATGAAATCTCAAATAGAAGGTGATGAGGTGAATCAGTTCATAAAGATAAATCAGTGCTTCCGTCACTTTAGTGGACGAGTGCTTCTGTGACTTGTGTGGATGAGCGTTTGTCACTTTAGTGGACGAGCGCTTCTGTCACTTTAGTGGATGAGTGCTTCTGTCACTTTAGTGGACGAGTGCTTCTATTACTCTAGTGGACGAGCAGAATTAATAGATCACAGAATAGGTTCAGGTCCAAAACTCAGTAATAACAAAATACAGAAATTGATTAAGCCTTTACAGATTAAGAACATGTTATGCAAGTTTCAGATACAAGCATTAACAATCAAGAACAAATTTGCAGGTTGAAGTTTCAGTCATTAAGAAACAGAAATTCAGTTATTCGAATTTGATCACATATGATGCAAGATTCAATTCAAATATTGATCCTTGAGAATAGAATTGAATACACGGTTATTATCACAGTTTACTTAGGTTTCAATACTGATTATGCAGATCAAGAACTGATATCAATTGAAAACTTAGAACATCAAGATCACAGTTATATGCGAAAGACAGAAATTAAAGAGTTTGAGTTTAGAGATACCACACAACCAGATTTATCCGGGTTCAGTCACCACCACTGTGACCTACATCCAGTCCCCACTCCACCTGTGGGTTTTTACACACTAACACAACAAGCTTTAGCCAGGTAGCTTGAAAAACATTTACACCACAGAGCACTCATTCACCTCGAGATACCATACTCTTGTGAAGAGCCTCAATGTTCTTCCTTAGGGATACCTCACCCTAATCACACAGAGAGACTCCCTCTCTCTTTACAATCAAATAAAATGAAAAGATTGATTCCTAAACTCTCAATAGTTAGATATACAAATTGAAGCATTTATAAGAATGAAACACTCTTTTTCACAATGAAGCTCAAGCAAGAAGATGAATGATTTTCACAATTGATCTCTCAAATTGATTTCGTGCAATTCTGATTTGTTCTTGATATTGTGATATGATAAAAGTGTTCCTTTGATCCCTCTATATATAGGAAACAAGTTATAGTCGTTATGATCAATTAAAACAGATTTGGGTCTAATAACAGAATCTGTTTTCTTGATTCTGGTTCTTGAACTTGGTTAATCCATCAGTACACCCATTCAGTACATCTATGTATTAATGAACATCAGATTTTCCCGAAACTTGAATACACGCGTACATAGCATATGTACAGGACTGCATTCAGTTAACCATTTATAACTGATCTGATTTCATATTGTGCATAGGTGTTACTGAATCAAGAACCTTAAATTCATTTGTCAGTTACAGCAGCAGACATACATCCAATGATTACATGGATGTATCTGACAAATAATTTTCTTATTTCTAAAAATAATTTTCATAAAAAAAAACGTATTCCTTTTAATGCAGGTTATGAAAATCGATTTTCTTCATGCATCTTTTTAGTTGACTGATCAGCCTCTGGCTAGTCTAGTTTTATAACTAGAAAAACCTTGGCTTTGTGCTAATTTTATACCATTTTCACCCAAATTAGACTAGATTGTCTTTAAGCAACATTTTGAGTCTGTAACTAATTTTTAGGTTAATTTAGTTGATTTAGAGTTAAATAAAGCACTTATGCTATTTTCTGTTTTCAGGTTAATAAAAAGAAGTAAATCTGGAGCTTTCGCCCCGCGAGTAGGCATTCGCCTCGCGAACCTGAAGGTGACTGTGCCAGAAAATTTGCAATCCTTTCTGTGTCGCCCCGCGAATAGATGACTCGCCTCGCGAGGATGAAGACCAGAAGGCATGACTTTTCCATTCCTCTCCAGGCGAGTCGTGCTTCGCCTCGCGAGAAGACCAAACGATGCAGACTGTTCATGATATTCGTCTCGCGAGTCAGTGTTCGCCTCGCGAGTCCGCTGATTCCAGATACTGTATATAAGTCAGTTTTAGACAGAACTGAGGGGTTGGCCAGTAGTTAGCTAGTCTTAGGCAGTAGTGGTAGTTCAGTAGTTTATTTTCTTTTCTTTTCTTTTGTGCTTAAGTCTGAATGGAGAGCTAGTCTCCTAGATTAATCTACTGTGATTGGTTTCAATTACACTTGAGGTTCTGTATTTCCTATTTTGTTTGCTATTCTCTTTTCAATGCGATGCTATATGTTTCTGTTTGTTTAATTCAGGAGTGTATAGTGTTATGTTGATTCATTTCGGTGATGTTATGTTCCTATACTTAATCGCGTTTGTTTAATTCGCCTGTGTTCATTCATGTTCGTTTAGTTCATGAGGGCTTAACCCCGTTTGTTTAATTCGGGAATAGGAACATATATCTGTAGTAGCGATTTCGTTTGTTAATTGTTTCTACAACCGAAAGGGGATTAGAATCTGCTTAGGGCTTGGATTTATATGAACCGATGATAGTGGGAAACCGAGAACAGTAGGTTAATCGTCTTTAGCTTATTTGTTAATCATTTAACTGCTTTGTTTTTACTGCTCTGTTTTCTGTTTTGTTTCCTTTATTTAGTTTCAAACCCAAAACCCCCCAAAACTGATTTTGTGTTAATAACAACAACTTAAGAGTCCTTGTGAGACGATATCCGCGTTGTCGCTCCCTAAACTACATTTTTACAAACCGCTGGCTTTTTGGCGCGTGCGCGACAGCGCGACCAAAAATTGGCGCCGTTGCCGGGGACTCTTGTTGTGTTATTAGCAGAAAAATATAAAATAAAAAAAAAATTTTTGCTGAATTTGTCTGGTTATGGATCTTACTGATAAGCTCACTTATTTGAAGCAATTGTTTCAGAAGAGAGAGTTTTGTGGCATGTGCGGCTCTCCTGAGCACCTGTATGAGGCATGCCCCATTCTGACAGATGCTACTTATTGGCCTCGAGCTTATACATTCCATCTTGACAATCATGGAAAAAAACTTGAGGATAATGAAGAACCTGTGGAATCAAATGCATGTGTTGAAAGTGATGGGATGGATGAACCGTGTGCTGAAAGTCCAGACAATCAGACCGTTACTAATTCAGTTTCTGTTACTACATGTACTAACTGTACTGACACTAACCCATGTGCTGTTTGTGCTGAGTTTCTTGACTCTATTTTGCAGGGTGATAGTGTGAGTGAAGCTGAGTGTTCAGCCGAGGTTCTTGACATCATGGCTACTCCAAATGTAATATCCATTGAGCAGCCACCTCCCACTGTGGAACCACCAACAACGGAGTTCAAGCCTCTGGATTTTGCTCCCTTGGATATGAAGACACTATGGCCAGTCCAAGAGGCTGAATCCCACTTCTATTGGGAGGACTTTATGGACAAAGTTGAGAAAGAGGTCATATGTGACCTGATAGGGAGTGAGAAGTCCGCCGCACTTAGCGGAGTTACCAAGATTATGAAGTGTCCGCTCTCATCTTTATGCTGTAGACCATGGGATCCGGGAGGATCATATCACAATTTGGGCATTCCGTGGCCACTGTATCATAGACAGTGGGATCCCGGTGGAACCACCTCCAATGAGTTTCTCTAAACCCTCTCCTTTTTAATTTTCTTTTCCTTGCTTTATTTCTGTTTTGTTTTCAATAAAGCTCCTGAATAATTTGAGAAGCTCAGGAGTTGTGTTGAGTCTTTTGTTGGCAAGCTTGATTGATATTAATTGATTTTGCATAGATGGATTGCATGTTATGTGTTGACTATTTTCCCCCTAGGTTTTGAAATTGAAAATTTAATCCCCATGTGATTGAAAACTGAACTTTGAGATATTTTGTTATGATAGCATGATTTATGATAAGTTTGGGGTGATAGGAAGCACACACTAGGGATAGAATCTCTGTCAAACAATTTGCAAAAATGTCCAGGTGAGGATTCGAGCCTCCAGCATGTTTTAAATTGTGAGAATCACTTTCAAGTTGCACTTTCCTGAATTTGCTTGAATCTCTTCTTGGTTTGCATGTTTATGTGTTTGCTTCAAATGATTTAGGCATTTTCTTTGTAAATAACTACTTAGCCTAAAATAACCAATTCCTAATGCATATTCCTTAGTTATCCCCTTTGAGCCTAATTAGCCTGTTAATTCTTGATAACCTTATGTTATGAGCTAAAATCTGAAAAACCATGTTAACCCGATCTTAGGATTAGGAGAGCATGGAAGCTTAGAAAGAGAATGGGTGCAAGAAACTAAGTTTGGGGTGGCTGCAAGGTGTGATGTGTTGTTTAGGATTGAGAAAAAAGAAAAAAAAATATAACAAAAAGGTTGGAACCAAAGGTGTAAAAAAAAAAGAAGGAAAAAAAAGAAAAAAAAAAAGAAAAAAAGAAAATTGTAAAAATGTTAAAAATAAAAGTATTAGAAAAAAAGAGGCTGTAGTCACCCAAGGCATAAAGAAAAATGAGAAAAGGAACTTGAGTGGAATTTCAATGTTTTGAAGTGTTTCATGCTCTCTTAGTTCCTAGGGACTTCAGCCTAGTACCTTTTTATATCCTACCCTTAGCCAGACCCCATTACAACCCATAAAAGACCTTTTGATGTTGCATGCATGTTTTCTGTGGGAACCATTTTGAGATGAAAACCAAATTTATGGGAAGTGCTCTTAAAATTGAAAATTGAGTGAATTGTACTTTTTGGTCGCGCTGTCGCCACGCGCCAAAAAGAACGAGCGTTTACAAAATAATGTAGATAGGGAAGCGACAACTCGAGTATCGTCTAACAAGGACTCTTAGGTTGCTATTATTAACAGAAAATCAGTTTTGGGGGGTTGGAGTGAATGCAAATAAAATAAAGAAAACAAACAAAAGCAGAGCAATGAAAACAAGGCAGTTCAAAGAGATTATCAAATAAACTAAATCGATTAACCTATTGTTCTCGATTTCCCACTATCATTGGTTCATGCAAATTCCAAGCCCTAAGCAGATTCTAATCCCCTCCCAGTTGTAGCAACAAATAACAAACGAAATCGCTACTACGGATGTATGTCCCTATTCCCGAAATAACAAACGGGGTTAAGCTCTCATGAACTAACGAACATGAATGAACACAAGCGAAATAACAAACGCGATTAAGTATAGGAACATAACATCACCGAAATGAATCAACACAACACTATACACTCCTGAAATAACAAACAGAAATGTATAACATGGCATTGAAAAGAGAAAAGCAAATGAAAACAAGAATCACAAAACCTCAAGTGTAATTGAAACCAATCACAGTAGATTAATCTAGGAGACTAGTTCTCCATTACAGACTTAAGCACAAAAGAAAAGAAAAGAAAATAAACTACTGAAAACTACTACTACTGCCTAAGACTGGCTAGCTACTAGCCCCCCTCGGTTCTGTCTAAAACTGACTTATATACAGTATCTGGAATCAGCGGACTCGCGAGGCGAACACTGACTCGCGAGGCGAATATCATGAACACTCTGCATCGTTTGGTCTTCTCGCGAGGCGAAGCACGGCTCGCGTGGCGAGGAATGGAAAAGTCATGCCTTCTGGTCTTCATCCTCGCGAGGCGAGTCATCTATTCGCGGGGCGACACAGAAAGGATTGCAAATTTTCTGGCACAGTCACCTTCAGGTTCGCGAGGCGAATGCCTCCTCGCGGGGCGAAAGCTCCAGATTTATTTCTTTTTATTAACCTGAAAACAGAAAATAGCATAAGTACTTTATTTAACTCTAAATCAACCAAATTAACCCAAAAATACTTTACAGACTCAAAATGCTACTTAAAGACAATCAAATCTAATTTGGGCGAAAATGATATAAAAATAGCACAAAGCCAAGGTTTTTCTAGTTATAAAACTAGACTAGCCAGAGGCTGATCAAAATACCCCAAACTTAAACTTTGCTTGTCTCCAAGCAAACTAAAACTCAAAAACTTAAAAAGACTAAAGACATGGCAAGCTTAAGGATTTAATCAACTTTGCACAAATTTCAAGCAATTTATCAAAATATTTTTCAATGTTCCCCCCTTTCAAACAAAGCAATCCCCACATTCAATCACTCTGAACAATTGAGAATTTCATCATTCAAAACAATCATTAATCTAAGCAGGGGATCCAAGTTACACACAAGAGGGAGATCACCAAATTCAAACAACTGCCTTCCTCACAAGGGCATTTAGTGTTCACTCATTTGCTCAGTTTGTGTCAGGCTATCAACAATTCACTCAATTTTCACTTTTAAGAACACTTCCCATAAAATTGATTTTCATCTCCAAATGATTCCCATAGAAAACATGCAAGCAACATCAAAAGGTCTTTTATGGGTTGTAATGGGGCCTGGCTAAGGGTAGGATATACAAAGGAACTAGGCTAAAGACCCTAGGAACTAAAAGAGCATGAAACATTTCAAAACATTGAAATTTCACTCAAGTTCTTTTTTTCATTTTTCACTTGCCTTGGGTGACTACAGCCATTTCTTCTGATACTTTTATTTTTATCTCTCTTTCTCTCTTTTTTTTTCTGTTTTTCTTTTGGCCTTTGGCTCCACCCTTTTTTTTATTATTATTATTTTTTTCTTTTTCCCAATCCCAAACAACACATCATATCCTTGTAGCCACCTGAAACTTAGTTTCTTGCAACCATTCTCTTGCTAAGGATCCATGCTCTCCTAATCCTACGATCGGGTTAACATGGTTTTTTCAGATTTTGGCTTGTAACATAAGGTCATCAAAGGGGCTAACTAAGGAATATGCATTAGGAATTGGTTATTTTTAGGCTAAGTAGTTTTTACAAAGAAAATGCCTAAATCATTTGAAGCAAACACATAATCATGCAAACCAAAAAGAGATTCAAGCAAATTCAGGAAAGTGCAACTTAAAAGTGATTCTCACAATTAAAACATGTTGGAGGCTCAAAACCTCACCTGGACATTCATGCAAATTGTTTGACAGAGATTCTATCCCTAGTGTGTGCTTCCTATCACCCCAAACTTATCATAAATCATGCCATCATAACAAAATCTCAAAGTTTAATTTTCAATCACATGGGGATCACTTTAAAATTTTTTCCAGAAATTGTTCAACCTAGGGGAATCATCACATCAATCATGCAATCAATCTGTGCAAAGTCAATCAAATCCCATAAACTTGCCAACACAAGACTCAACACACAAATACTCCTGAGCTTCTCAAATTATTCAGGAGCTTTATTAAAAACAAAACAGAAATAAAGTAAGGCATAATTAAAAGGAAAAGGTTTAGAGAAAACTCATTGAGGGGCGGTTCCGCCAGGATCCCACTGCTTGTAACATAAGGCCTAAGTGATAGCCAAAGGGTGGGAGTTCATTCCATGCTTCCATGACTTGTAGCCTTGATATGGGAGTGAGTGCTTGACAGTTACGGTGACTCCTTCCAGTGCGACGGACTTCTCACTCCCTTTTGGGTCAAAGATGACCGCTTTCTCAACAAAATCCTCCCAATAAAATTGGGGTTCAATCCCTTGGACTGGCCATGGTGCAAGATCCAGTGGCTTGAACTCCATCACTGGTGGTTCCACAGTGGGAGGTGACAAACAGGTAGAAAGTGTTACTGGTGCTGCTTCAACTTCTGCATGATCTTCATTCACTGCACTAACAAATTCATCACCTGCTAAACCTACAGAAATCTCAGCACACACCACACAAAGGTTAGTGTTAGTAGAATCAATACATATATCACAATAGACTGAATCAGTAAAAGCCCGAATGTCTGGATATTCAGCAATTAGTTCATCCATCCCATCACTCTCAACACATGCATATGAGTTAATTGAATCATCTACTTCCAAAGGTTCTTCATCATCCTCAAGCACGGGGAAGCAGATGTCCTCCTGATCCTCATTTTCTATATGCACAGTATCCTCATACCTTTCAAAACATGCTATACATAAAGCAGTGTCAGTACAATCAGCACATGAATTATAATAGATAGAATCAGGGGATTCAACACACAGTTCATCAACAGAAACATTATCAAAATCATCAGCATAAGTATCTTCAAGAATAACCATCTGTGAATCTGTATGTTCTTCAAGGGGACGTTGAGTTAGCAGTGCAGCCGAGTTGGCGACAATTTGATCAATTTGAATGGCCAACTTCTGAGATTCAGCTTCACTCCTCTGATGGGATTCAAGACTTTGCTCTGCCATTTGTTGTATCATTCCTTCCATTTGTGCAGTTATCTGTGCAGTCATCTGTTTGAAAAGGTCCTCTAATGAAGGTTCGGAAGGTGCAGAGGTGGTCAATTCGGGAGGGTTCCGTGGTGGTGCCAGTGGTAACATCAGTTGTTGGTCCTCATACCAAGGATTTAGATGGTTTCCCCAGCTCGGGTGGTACTCATCAGTGTAAGGGTCAGGAATGTTGTGCCTGATTGATGCAGCTCTGAAAGCAGGAGAGTATCTCCACAGGAAGGCTTCCTTCAAATCAAACCAGTTGAAGATGGAATTCGCCTCAAGATTATACAACCAATCCCTTGCAGCGCCTTCAAGTGAGAGATGGAAAGCTCCCATCTTGATGTGATCTTCTGTTATTCCTTCAGGTCTCAGCATTATAGAACAAACAGCCTGGAATTCCTTCAGATGCTCCTGGGGATTTTCACCTGCAAGACCACTAAACCTTGGCAACCAGCGCATTAAACCAGCAAAATCAGGATAATATATGCATTGTGGTTCATAATTAACATTAGGCATGTACCCACACATGTAATTCTCCATGGGAAGCACTAAAATTCACAACCAGACAATGCAGACAAAACTAATTCAGCAAAGCAAAATTTTTATTTTTATTTTTATCAGCACATGAATTTTTATTAAAATATGGAAAAAACCATGTTAACCCGTTCTTAGGATTAGGAGAGCATGGAAGCTTAGAAAGAGAATGGGTGCAAGAAACTAAGTTTGGGGTGGCTGTAAGGTGTGATGTGTTGTTTAGGATTGAGAAAAAAGAAAAAAAATATAACAAAAAGGTTGGAACCAAAGGTGTAAAAAAAAAGAAGAAAAAAAAAAGAAAAAGAAAATTGTAAAAATGTTAAAAATAAAAGTATTAGAAAAAAAGAGGTTGTAGTCACCCAAGGCATAAAGAAAAATGAGAAAAGGAACTTGAGTGGAATTTCAATGTTTTGAAGTGTTTCATGCTCTCTTAGTTCCTAGGGACTTTAGCCTAGTACCTTTGTATATCCTACCCTTAGCCAGGACCCATTACAACCCATAAAAGACCTTTTGATGTTGCATGCATGTTTTCTGTGGGAACCATTTTGAGATGAAAACCAAATTTATGGGAAGTGCTCTTAAAAGTGAAAATTGAGTGAATTGTTGATAGCCTGACACAAACTGAGCGAATGAGTGAACACTAAATGCCCTTGTGAGGAAGGCAGTTGTTTGAATTTGGTGATCTCCCTCTTGTGTGTAACTTGGATCCCCTGCTTAGATTACTGATTGTTTGAATGATAAAATTCTCAATTGTTTAGAATGAATGATTGTGGGGATTGCTTTGCTTGAAAGGGGGGACATTGAAGAAAACTGTTTTGATGAAACTGCTTGAATTTGTGCAAGGTTGATTAAATCTCTTAAGCTTGCCATGTTTTGAGTCTTTTTAAGTTTTTGAGTTTTAGTTTGCTTGGGGACAAGCAAAGTTTAAGTTTGGGGTATTTTGATCAGCCTCTGGCTAGTCTAGTTTTATAACTAGAAAAACCTTGGCTTTGTGCTAATTTTATATCATTTTCACCCAAATTAGACTAGATTGTCTTTAAGCAGCATTTTGAGTCTGTAACTAATTTTTAGGTTAATTTAGTTGATTTAGAGTTAAATAAAGCACTTATGCTATTTTCTGTTTTCAGGTTAATAAAAAGAAGTAAATCTGGAGCTTTCGCCCCGCGAGTAGGCATTCGCCTCGCGAACCTGAAGGTGACTGTGCTAGAAAATTTGCAATCCTTTCTGTGTCGCCCCGCGAATAGATGACTCGCCTCGCGAGGATGAAGACCATAAGGCATGACTTTTCCATTCCTCGCCACGCGAGCCGTGCTTCGCCTCGCGAGAAGACCAAACGATGCAGACTGTTCATGATATTCGCCTCGCGAGTCAGTGTTCGCCTCGCGAGTCCGCTGATTCCAGATACTGTATATAAGTCAGTTTTAGACAGAACTGAGGGGTTGGCCAGTAGTTAGCTAGTCTTAGGCAGTAATGGTAGTTCGGTAGTTTCTTTTCTTTTCTTTTGTGCTTAAGTCTGAATGGAGAGCTAGTCTCCTAGATTAATCTACTGTGATTGGTTTCAATTACACTTGAGGTTCTGTATTTCCTATTTTGTTTGCTATTCTCTTTTCAATTCGATGCTATATGTTTCTGTTTGTTTAATTCAGGAGTGTATAGTGTTGTGTTGATTCATTTCGGTGATGTTATGTTCCTATACTTAATCGCGTTTTTTTAATTCGCGTGTGTTCATTCATGTTCGTTTAGTTCATGAGGGCTTAACCCCGTTTGTTTAATTCGGGAATAGGAACATATATCTGTAGTAGCGATTTCGTTTGTTAATTATTGCTACAACCGAAAGGGGATTAGAATCTGCTTAGGGCTTGGATTTATATGAACCGATGATAGTGGGAAATCGAGAACAATAGGTTAATCGTCTTTAGCTTATTTGTTAATTATTTAACTGCTTTGTTTTTACTGCTCTGTTTTCTGTTTTGTTTCCTTTATTTAGTTTCAAACCCAAAACCCCCCAAAACTGATTTTGTGTTAATAACAACAACCTAAGAGTCCTTGTGAGACGATATCCGAGTTGTTGCTCCCTAAACTACATTTTTACAAACCGCTCGCTTTTTGGCGCGTGCGCGACAGCGCGACCATTGACCTATTTTGTGACTAAGAGATTTCTTTCTCTTACAACTTGATAAGCCTCTGGCTCATCTAGTTTTATGGCTAGTATGACCAGGGTTTTGTGCAAATTATATCCTATTTTCACCCAAATTAGATTGATTGTCCTCAAGCAAGGTTTTGAGTCTCTAAAGTAGTTTTAGGTTAAATTACCCAGTTTTGAGTCAAATAATACACTTATAGTTATTTCTTTGTTTTCAGGTTAAGAAGAAGTTGAGAGAATAAAGAAACAGGGGATTCGCCTCGCGAGAGTTTCCCTCGCCTCGCGAACCTGAAAGCCAGCAGAACAGTGAAAATGACATCTTCTCTGGTTCGCCTCGCGAACAGCTCCTCGCCTCGCGACCCCGAAGACTGACTGTTCCAAGAAAATGCAAGGTCTCTGGGTCGCCCCGCGAAGAAGATCTCGCCTCGCGAGTCACCCAGCCCTGAAAGTCAGAGACTATCACGGTTTACCCGTGTTGAAGGTCACGGCTGTGGCAGTTTTGAAGTTGAAGAGTTTCGCCCCGCGAACAATAACTCGCCTCACGAGCATCCATTCGCCTTGCGAGTCTGGAAGTCAGAAAGCATCACGGTTGGCCCCTGATATTCATAACGGGCGTAATAAGAAGACTCTTCAGTTCCTCGCCTCGCGAAGGTTTGTTCGCCTCGCGAGAATACCAAAGGTTGCAGACTGTTCACAAGATTCGCGTCGCGAGAGAGGCTTCGCCTCGCGAGATGGCAAAAATTCCTGAATGTTATAAATAGCTGTCTGGGCAGATTATGAACAACTTTTGCTTCTCCACAGTTTTACATATTTTTCTGTGTATTTCGTTATTGTTATGGAGAACTAAATTCTTAGATTAATCTACTGTATGAGAATTCCATATACTTGAGGTTTTGTAATTCCTATTTTAATTGCTTTTCCCTTTTCAATACCATATTATACATTTCTGTTTGTTATTTCAGGAGTGTGTAGTGTTGTATTGATTCGTTTCAGTGATGTTATGTTCCTATACTAAATCGCGTTTGTTATTTCGCGTGTGTTCATTCATGTTCGTTAGTTCATGAGGGCTTAACCCCGTTTGTTATTTCGGGAATAGGAACATATATCTGTAGTAGCGATTGCGTTGTTAATAGTTGCTACAACTGAAAGGGGATTAGAATCTGCTTAGGGCCTGGGATTACATGAACCAAGGATAGTTGGGAATACGAGCAAGAGATTAATCGTTGTTTGCTATTTGATAATCTTTTGAACTTAATTGCTTGTTTTATTTTCTTGTTGCATCCAATCCCCCAAATTATTTTGGAATAATATTTAAGAGTCCTTGTGCGACGACATCCGGTTCGCCCTTCGCTTTTAAACCCGCTCGTTCCTTTTGGCGCGTGCGCGACAGCGCGACCACAACTCATCTAAGACTTAAATATAAAATTCTCCTTTAAGCTTGGTCTTGATGATCCTTTGATCTTTGACTTTGCTCTTTTGATTTCTACATGCAGCTCCCTGATTCCTTCAAGTTCTTCCTTGAATATTTTCCTTGAATTTGCTTAATGAACTTGTTGATCACTGCTTGATACCTGTCTTTGCAATTTGACACTAAAACACTTGCACACACATTAAATTCTATTTGTCATATATCAAAATCTCTAAGTCACTGAGTCTTACAAACTCCCCCTTTTTTATTATGACAAATATTTTAACAAATTATAAGATCAGAGTATAAGTGTAGCAAAAGCTAAGTGTTTTTGACAGATTTATATAATGGTATCAGAGCAGAAGTATATCAGAGCAAAAACAAAAAATTATCAGAGCAGAATTTGATTTACTCCCTAATAACCATGTAAGCTTATAAGCTCCCCCTCAACATATGCATGTATAATTTGTTATTATCCCCTTTCTCTATATCATACTTTTCCTCCCCCTTTTGGCATTATAAAAAAGGTAAAGAAAAGAAACATTCAAAGCAATAGAGAAGGCAAGCATTTAAACATTCAAACATAGCATATAAAATCGTTCATGATAGAGGGATAGGTGCAGGGACAAATCAATGTTTTGAAATAAGATTCTACATCGGCGTCGTCTTCAATCCTCAGGGCTCGTAACCTAGTAGACGAGCTCCATATGCCACGTCATTGGACGGAGCTTCTCATTAAGGACTTAGCAAGTCCAAAGAATGTAACCTAGTAGACGAACTCCATATGCCACGTCATTGGACAGAGCTTCTCATTAAGGTCTTAGCAAGTCCAAAGACTTATGTGGACGAGCAGAATTAGAATCTTGTGTATTCTGAGTTTATCAGACTAAAAACACAGGGGGTCCATTCCTGATCAAATCTATTTCTTCTGAAACTCTCTTCTAATCATTCATTGATATTCCAAATCAAATCATACAAGAATCAGAGCATATTTACACAAAGATACAGTCATATAAACAGTTTCTTTAGAGATTAGATATAGGATTGATCAATTATGCCCAATTCTCTTCTAATGAAAAAGAAGCTTTCCTTGTTCAAGGGCTTAGTAAAAATATCAGCAAGTTGTTTAGTTGTATCAACATATTCAATCTCAATTTCTCTACTTTCAATATGATCTCTAATGAAATGATGTTTGATTTCTATGTGTTTAGTTCTAGAGTGCATTATGGGATTCTTAGTTAGGTTAATTGCACTTGTATTGTCACATCTAGTAGGAACTTGGTTTAGTTTCACACCATAATCAACTAATTGTTGTTTCATCCATAAAACATGTGCACAATAGCTACCAGCTGCTACATATTCAGCCTCTGCAGTGGATAAAGCCATAATAGATTGTTTCTTACTGAACCATGATACTAATGAGTTTCCTAGTAAATGGCAAGTTCCACAAGTACTCTTTCTATCTAGTTTATAACCAGCAAAATCAGAGTCTGAATAGCTAATTAAAGTACATGTAGCTCCCTTGGGATACCATAATCCCATGTCTTTTGTTCCTAACATACTTAATTATCCTTTTAACTGTTGTTAAGTGTGATTCTTTTGGATTTGCTTGATACCTAGCATACATGCATACACTAAACATGATATCTGGCCTACTAGCAGTAAGATAAAGTAGTGAGCCTATCATACCTCTGAATTTAGAAACATCAACAGGTTTACCTTGCCCATCCTTGTCCAGATAACAGGAGGTACTCATTGGAGTAGTCATCTCCTTAGCATTTTCCATGCCAAACTTCTTGATCAACTCATTGCAGAACTTGGTTTGGCTAACAAAGATTCCATTTTCAGTTTGCTTTATTTGCAGTCCCAAGAAAAAGTTCAGCTCACCCATCACTGACATTTCAAACTCACTCTGCATAAGACTTGTAAACTCATTGCACAAATGCTCATTAGTGGCACCAAAAATTATATCATCCACATATATTTGTACAAGTAAAATGTTGTGTGCCTTTTTCTTAGCGAACAAAGTTGTGTCAACTTTACCTCTTTTAAATCCTTTTTCAATGAGAAAATTACTTAACCTTTCTTACCAAGTTCTAGGTGCTTGCTTTAAGCCATATAGTGCTTTAGACAATTTATAAACACGGTTAAGCAATTCATTATTCTCAAAACCAGGTGGTTGACCAACATACAATTCTTCTCGTATAAATCCATTTAAGAAAGCACTCTTAACATCCATTTGATACAATTTAAATTCCATTATGCAAGCATAAGCAAGTAGCATTCTTATAGCTTCTAATCTTGCTACTGGTGCATATGTTTCATCATAATCTATGCCTCCTTCTTGGTTATACCCTTTGGCTACCAATCTAGCCTTGTTTCTTACAATTATACCATTTTCATCTACTTTATTCCTAAAAACCCATTTTTTACCTATTACTTGACAATTCTTAGGTTTAGGCACTAGTTTCCAAACTTGGTTTCTTTCAAACTGGTTTAACTCATCTTGCATAGCCATCATCCAATGTTCATCGATTATAGCATCATCTATGTTCTTAGGTTCTACTTGAGACACAAATACCATATGATTATTCCAATATTGATCAAATAACTTTAATACAACAATGTAGACATATTATACAATGATATATAAGTCAACACAAAGATTCACAATCATACATTAATAATGATAATTAGAAAACATATTCAATAAATATTATTTCTTTATTGTTACCCATTTTGTGTTTGGTGAAGGCTGTATGTCATGATTCCAATTTTTGCTCTTGACCTTCCACCACACCTACAAAACAGAATTTCATGTTTGTGCTATAGGTACCCAGATCTGTTTGGGTCCTTTTGAGTTCATTGCAGCAATAGTTCCTTTAGGAACCCATATTTGCCTTATCTGCAATGAATAATTATTTCTCAAATTC
This sequence comes from Sophora flavescens, assembly GCA_030762895.1. Taxonomy (NCBI): domain Eukaryota; kingdom Viridiplantae; phylum Streptophyta; class Magnoliopsida; order Fabales; family Fabaceae; genus Sophora; species Sophora flavescens. The sequence goes on from CM061062.1 coordinate 99,428,851, forward strand.
CAGAAAGCACCTTTTCTATTGCAATAATGACATCTAGCATATTGTGATGCATTAGCATAATGAGAAACATGAAATTTTCTAAAGGTTTTTGCCTTTCTCTCAATTTTGTACACTAAATCAACTTGGTTTTTAATTTCTTTTTGTTGTCCAAGTAATGCATTCAAGTTGTCTTTATCACTAGTAATTCTAGATAGATCAACATTCAAATGATGTATATGTTTCTCTAACTTAGGACAAATATCACGTATAGGTGGTTCCAAAACAGTAGCCAATATTTCTTTTACAGCACAATTTTCTGTTTTTAATCCATTTTGCTCTTTTTTTAAAACAAAATTTTTCTCTTCTAGGCATGTGATTGTTTTCTTAAACTTAATTAGAAATCTAGCAAGTCTAATGGATTCTTTATGAAGTTCTTCAAAATCATTTTGCAATTCATCATAAGTAGGTTGTGAATCAGAATTTACCTCACTCTCTGAATCACTGTTATTGCTGGCCATCAAGCACAAGTTTGCCTCCTCAGATTCAGATTCTTCAGTGGAATCTACATCATTATCATCCCAAGCAGTGTAGGCCTTTCTTGACTTTCTCAACTTCTTGTCCTTTGACTCAAACTTTTATGTTTTGTCCTTCTTTTGCAGTTTTGGACAGTCATGCTTCATGTGGCCAATCTTTCCACATTCATAGCATGTGATGTTGTTAAAAAAGTTGTCACCTGTGCTGAAATTTCTCCTTTGAAAAGTGGATGCTTTCTTTTGAAGTTGCCTTTCTTCTTTAGGAACTTCTTGAATTTTCTAACTAGCATTCTGATCTCTTCTTCAGATTCTGCCTCTTGTGTTGAATCATCATCATCAGTGTCTTCTACTTCTCTGACTTGTGATTTCAGAGGCAGTCCCTTTTTCTTTTTGTCAGTTTTCTTCATTCTCATTCAGTCTGTTCAACTGCAATTCATCCTCTTGCAGTTTTCCAAACAATGTGGCAATGGTCATTGATGAGAGGTCACTAGATTATGAGATTGCAATGACTTTAGGTCGCCATTCCCTGCTCAAGCATCTCATTACTTTGTTAATTTGATCCTCATTTGATATAGCTTTTCCAAGACCAGCAAGTTGATTGACAATGTGAGTGAATCTCTTTTGCATTTAAGTCATAGGTTCTCCTTGCTTCATTCTGAACAGCTCATACTCATGTGTGAGTGTGTTCATTCTTGCTCTTTTGACATCTGTGGTTCATTCATGTGTTACTTGCAATGTATCCCACATCTCTTTTGCTGATTTGAAATTTGAAACCCTGAAAAACTCATCACGGCTTAAAGCAGATGTTATAATATTCTTAGCACGTGCATTATATTGAACTCTATCATCCTCATTCCATTCAGTTTTAGGCTTATTTCTTGGAGCACCATTAGCATCTATAGTAGAGGGGACAAATGGTCCATTCTCTACTGCATCACATATGTCAACACCTGCTGCCTCAAGAAAGATTACCATTCTTTCCTTCCAATAGATATACTCAGATCCATTGAAGGCAGGAGGGCGTGCAAGGGAAGTCTGATAAGCCTCTGGCTCATCTAGTTTTATGACTAGTATGACCAGGGTTTTGTGCAAATTATATCCTATTTTCACCCAAATTAGATTAGATTGTCCTCAAGCAAGGTTTTGAGTCTCTAAAGTAGTTTTAGGTTAATTTAGCCAGTTTTGAGTCAAATAAAGCACTTATGGCTATTTCTTTGTTTTCAGGTTAAGTAGAAGTTGAGGGAATAAAGAAACAGGGGATTCGCCTCGCGAGAGTTTTCTCGCATCGCGACCCTGAAAGCCAGCAGAACAGTAAAAATGGCATCCCCTCTGGTTCGCCCCGCGAATAACACCTCGCCTCGCGACCCTGAAAGCTGACTGTTCTAGAGAAATGCAACCCGTTCTGTGTCGCCTCGCGGATACATGTCTCGCCTCGCGATACTGAAGGCCAGAAGCATGACTGTTCCATTCCTCGCCACGCTAGAAATACTTCGCCCCGCGAAAAGACCAAACGTTGCTAACTCTTCATGATATTCGCCTCGCGAATGAGGGTTCGCCTCGCGAGTGGGCTAAATTTCTGAATAGTATAAAAGGCTGTTCTGGGCAGATTGAAAGAACTTTTGGGCTTCTCCATAGTTTTTACATTTTTTTTGTGTGTTTCGTTTTCTTTATGGAGAACTAATTTTCTAGATTAATCTACTGTAATTGATTTCCACCATACTTGAGGTTTTGTAATCCTTGTTTTGTATGCTTTTCCCTTTTCAATGCCATGTTATACATTTATGTTTGTTAATTCAGGAGTGTATAGTGTTGTGTTGATTCATTTCGGTGATGTTATGTTCCTATACTTAATTGCGTTTGTTAATTCGCGTGTGTTCGTTCATGTTCGTTAGTTCATGAGGGCTTAACCCCGCTTGTTAATTCGGGAATAGGAACATATATCCGTAGTAGCGATTTCGTTGTTAATTGTTGCTAAAACTGAAAGGGGATTAGAATCTGCTTAGGGCTTGGGATTACATGAACCGATGATAGTTGTGAAATCAAGAACAATAGATTAATCGTCTTTAGCTATTTGATAACCTTTTCAACTGCTCTGTTTTCATTGCCTTATTTTGCTTTGTTTCTTATTTGCATTCCAATCCAAACCCCCCCAAACTGGTTTTTGTGACAAATAACACTTTAAGAGTCCTTGTGAGACGACATCCGAGTTGTCGTCCTAAACTACATTTTTATAAACCGCTCGTTCTTTTTGGCGCGTGCGCGACAGCGCGACCAAAAATTGGCGCCGTTGCCGGGGCCTCTTGTTTGTTATTCTTCACATTTTATTTTTTTTTCTTTCTTTTATTTTCGTTTTTGTTTTGAATTGGTCTGGCTACTAGATCTAATTGCCCTGAATTGTGTGATTTTGATCCTGAAATTGAAAGAACACTGCACACACGCCGTAGAGAAATTCGGGCTAGCACTAGTGGTCATTCTAATTCTAAAACTGTTTTTGAAAATATGGGTGACCAAAGGACATTAAGACAGCTTGCTGCCCCTGATGTAAATTACAATGGCTTGTGTATTGCATATCCTGGTGCTGATACTCCTTTTGAATTAAAATATTGTTTCACTCACTTGTTGCCAAAGTTTAATGGTCTTGCAGGTGAGGATCCACACAAGCACTTGAAGGAATTCCAGGTTGTCTGCTCCACAACCTCGAGATCAGAGGGAGTAACTGAGGATAGCATCAAGCTGAAAGCTTTTCCGTTCTCACTCCAGGGAGCTGCAAAGGATTGACTGTTATATCTTGAGCCAAACTCTATCACCACTTGGAATGATTTGAAGAGGGTTTTCTTAGAAAGATATTTTCCTGCTTCCAGAGCTGCGTCAATAAGGAAGGAAATATGTGGCATCAGGCAAGGGAATGAGTCATTAGCTGAATATTGGGAAAGATTCAAGCATTTGGTATCCAGTTGCCCCCAGCATCAGATTTCGGAACAGCTTCTTATCCAGTATTTTTATGATGGGTTACTGCCGATGGATAGGAATATTTTGGATGCTGCTAGTGGGGGAGCACTTGTTGATAAGACCCCAGTTGCTGCCAAGCAACTCATTGAAAATATGTCACTGAATTCCCAGCAGTTTACTACCAGAAGAAATTCTATTGAGACAAGAGGTGTGCATGAGGTCCATAGCTCTTCGTCCAACCAGGCCCTTGAGAATAGAATGGATGAGCTAACTTATTTTGTAAGGCAATTGGCAATAGATAGGGTTCAGCCTGCAAGGTTGTGTAGAATGTGCAACTCTCCTGAGCACCCGTATGATGCATGCCCCATTCCGAAGGAAGAGTTCGTCACTGATCTGTCTCAGGCTTATGCAGTTCATCCCTATAATCAAGGAAACAGCCAGAATCGGTACAACATTCCAGACCTCTCCACAAATAGGTACCATCCCAATTGGAGGAATCATCCAAATCTGCGGTATGGGAACTCATCCCAACAACAACCGATGGCAGCACCACAGAATCCTCCTCAAGTGACCACTTCTGCACCTTCTGGACCTTCATTAGAAGACTTGGTCAAGCAAATGGCTGCAACCAATCTACAGTTTCAGCAGCAAGTAGGACAGTTCCAGGCCTCACAGGCACAGTTTCAGCAACGAACAGATGCTAGCATTCAAGATTTGAGGACATAGATTGGACAACTTGCCACTTCCATAAATAACATACAGCAAGCTCAAGGGACAACCCAACTGCCGGCACAAACAGTGATAAATCCCAATGCCTCCAATCCTAATGTGAGTGCCATTTCTCTGAGATCTGGAAAAGTTGTTGAGGCCACCTCTGAAAAAGATGAAGCAATTGTTAAGGTAACTCCTGAGCCTACTGTTGAAGTTGAAGTTGAGAAAGTATACATACCACCAATCCCTTTCCCACACAGATTACAGAAAAATAAGAAGATTGGTGGTGAAGACAAGGAAAGGGAGATTTTAGATGTGTTCAGAAAGGTAGCTGTGAATATTCCCCTTTTAGATGTGATCAAGCAGGTGCCCAAGTATGCAAAATTTCTGAAAGATCTATGCACCAATAAGAGGAAGTTGAAGAATAATGAGAGAGTTGACTTGGGAAGAAATGTTTCAGCTCTTATCCAGTCTAAGCTTGCATCAGGAAGAGTTGCTGTTTTAGCCTCTACTCAGGCACTACCACAAAAGTGCAAGGATCCGGGCACATTTACTATTCCATGCACTATTGGGGACAGGAAATTTGAAAATTGCATGCTGGATTTGGGAGCCTCCATAAATGTCATTCCCACTTCTATTTTCAATAACCTTGATCTTGGGCCCTTGCAGTATACAGGTCTCACCATCCAGCTGGGCAACAGGACCAGTGCCCGCCCCATGGGAATGGTAGAAGATGTGCCGGTGCAAGTTGATGAGCTGATTTTCCCTGCTGACTTCTACATCCTAGACATGGCAGGAGAGACAAATTCTAGTAGATCACCAATAATCTTGGGCAGACCATTCATGAAGACAACCAAGACTAAAATTGATGTGAATGATGGGACCATGTCTATGGAGTTTGGTGATATTGTGGCAAAGTTCAACATCTTTGATGCTATGAAACACCCGCTGGAGGAGCACTCGGTTTTCCAATTAGAGTTGCTTTCTGATATTATTGATGATACCCATGAGGACCTAGTTTCTGATTTTCCTTTTATTTCTGGTTTTGATGATTTATATTCATGTACTAACTGTACTGACACTAACCCGTGTGCTGTTTGTGCTGAGTTTCTTGATTCAACTTTGCAGGGTGATAGTGATAGTGAGAGTGAAGCTGTCTGTTCAGCAGAAGTCCTTGACATCATGGCTACTCCCAATGTACCATCCGTTGAGCAGCCACCCTCCCTAGAGCTCAAACCACTTCCTGGGAACCTAAAGAATGCCTACCTGGAGACGAATGAAAAACTTCCAGTCATCATTTCCTCCAGCCTTGACCCTGACCAGGAAGCTAAGCTTTTAGAGGTTTTGAAGAAGCATAAGAAGGCAATTGGATGGACATTGGCTGACATCCCAGGAATTAGCCCCTCCAGATGTATGCACAGAATTCTATTGGAGGATGGGGCTAAACCAGCAAGGCAGGCCCAAAGGCGGCTAAACCCATTGATTCTAGATGTGGTGAAGAAAGAGGTGACTAAACTTCTGCAAGCATGTATTATATACCCCATCTCTGATAGTACTTGGGTAAGTCCAGTGCAAGTTGTACCCAAGAAGTCCAGTCTCACAGTAGTTAGAAATGATAATAATGAGCTTGTACCCACTAGAGTCCAGAATAGATGGCGAGTCTGTATAGATTATAGGAAGTTGAACCAGGCCACCAGAAAGGATCACTTTCCTTTGCCGTTCATAGATCAGATGCTGGATCGACTGGCTGGTAAATCTCATTACTGTTTTCTTGATGGCTTTTCCGGGTATTTCCAGATCCATATTGCCCCTGAGGATCAGGAAAAGACCACTTTCACGTGCCCCTTCGGTACGTTTGCCTATAGGAGGATGCCATTTGGCCTTTGTAATGCTCCTGGCACCTTCCAAAGATGCATGCTTAGCATTTTTACTGAATTTATTGAAAATTGCATGGAGGTGTTCATGGATGACTTCACTGTATATGACTCCTCATTTGATGCATGTCTGCATAGTCTGAGTTTAGTTCTACAAAGATGCATTGAGACTGATCTGATTTTGAACTATGAAAAATGTCACTTTATGGTAGAACAGGGGATTGTTTTGGGTCATGTTATTTCTAAAGAGGGTATTTAGGTAGATCCTGCAAAAATTGATGTGATTTCTTCATTGCCTTACCCATCTTGCGTACGCGAGATCCGTTCTTTTCTTGGCCATGCAGGTTTCTACAGGCGCTTTATTAAGGACTTCAGCAAGATAGCTCTGCCATTGTCAAACCTGCTGAAGAATGATGCCATGTTCCATTTTGATGAAAATTGCAAGAAGGCATTTGACTACCTGAAAAGAGCATTGACCTCTACCCCCGTCATCCAGCCCCCAGACTGGACACTCCCTTTTGAACTCATGTGTGATGCTTCCAATTTTGCTGTGGGAGCGGTTCTGGCACAAAGGGTGGGCAAGGCTGCCCAAGTAATTCATTATGCTTCTAGGACATTAGATGCTGCACAATCCAATTACACCACCACTGAGAAAGAACTGTTAGCTGTTGTGTTTGCACTTGATAAATTTAGGTTTTATTTGCTAGGTTCAAAAGTTATTGTTTTCACTGACCATGCAGCTTTGAAATACCTGTTAAAGAAACCAGAAGCTAAGCCAAGACTGATCCGGTGGATGCTTCTGCTCCAAGAATTCAATGTGGAGATAAAAGACAAGAGTGGAGCTGAAAATCTGGTAGCCGATCACTTGAGCCGAATAGCAAGGGATGAGGATCCTTCTCCCATCCAAGATGATTTCCCCGATGAGTGACTTCTACATCTATATGGGGTAACCCCCTGGTTTACTGACATAGTTAACTTTATTGTTGCTGGTGCTATTCCTGCAGGTACAAGTAGATCCAAGTTCCACAAGCTCAGGAGCGATGCAAAGTACTATGTGTGGGATGATCCGTACCTTTGGAAGTTTTGCAGTGATCAGGTGATTCGGAGGTGTGTCCCCGATCATGAGACAGAGTTCATCTTGCACTTCTCTCATGCCTCTCAAGTTGGAGGACACTTCGGACCACAGAGGACGGCAAGAAAAGTCCTGGATTATGGGTTCTACTGGCCCACAATTTTTAGAGATGCCTATGAGGTTTACAGAAATTGCAAGGAATGTCAAACAGCAGGCCCTGCCATCACTCGTAGGAGTGAGATGCCTCAGCAGCCCATGCTTTTTGTGAGGTTTTTGATGTGTGGGGGATTGATTTTATGAGTCCTTTCCCTGCTTCTTTTGGGTTTCAGTATATTCTTTTGGCTGTTGACTATGTTTCAAAGTGGGTGGAAGCAATCCCCACTAGGACTAACGATGCTAAAGTTGTTTCCAAATTTGTTAGGTCCAACATTTTTTACAGGTTTGGCATACCTAAGGCTATCATCAGTGACCAGGGCACTCACTTCTGCAACCGGACCATGGAAGCCTTACTGAGGAAATATGGAGTTGTGCATAGAGTTTCCACTGCTTACCATCCCCAGACCAATGGCCAGGCTGAGATATCAAACAGGGAGATCAAGCATATTCTAGAGAAGATGGTGCAGCCGAATAGAAAGGAATGGAGCCGCCGTCTGGCAGACGCATTGTTGGCTCAGAGGACCTCTTTCAAGACGCCAATAGGAATGTCCCCCTTTCGGCTTGTATTTGGTAAGGCATGTCACCTCCCGGTGGAAGTTGAGCACCGTGCATATTGGGCAGTCAAGTGCTGTAACTTGGACATGAAGAAAGCTGGTGTTGAAAGAAAACTGCAGTTGCAGCAACTTGAGGAGCTTAGGCTAGAAGCCTATGAAAGCTCCAGGATTTATAAAGAAAAAACAAAACATTTTCATGATAGGATGATTGCTAGAAAGGAATTTTCTGTGGGCCAGCAAGTCTTACTGATTAACTCCCGCCTGAAATTGATGGCTGGGAAACTTAGGTCATTAGGTCAAAATGGGATGGGCCTTTTGTTGTTACTAACGTTTTTCCTTATGGTGCAGTAGAGATTAAACGTGCAGGTACCCACAAGTCCTTCAAGGTTAACGGGCAGAGGCTGAAGCTATTCCATGGTGTGGATGCTAATGTTGAGGAGCTCTCTTTGGAAGCTCCCACCTACACTGACACCTGATCAGGGAGTACCCTTTCCTTTCCCTCGCTTTGATTTAATAGTCATGTTGTTCATTGGGGACAATGTATGTTTTAAGTGTGGGGGAGGGAACTAGTTGTAGTTTTGTTTTGTCTTGTTTTTTTTCTTTAGCTCTTGAATAAGTTGTGTTAGTCTTGAGTCGGCAAGTTTGCTGGATTTTGATTGATTTTGCACAGATTGATTGCATGATTTATGTGATGATTCCCCCTAGGTTGAACAATGGGTTTCTTGAAAAAATTTTGTTTTTGAAAAGTGATCCCCATGTGATTGAAAATTGAATTTTGAGATTTTGTTATGATGGCATGATTTATGATAAGTTTGGGGTGATAGGAAGCATACAATAGGGATAGAATCTCTGTCAAACAATTTGCATAAATGTCCAGGTGAGGACTTGAGCCTCCAACATGTTTTAAACGATGTGAAATCACTTTCAAGTTGCACTTCCCCGAATTTGCTTGAATCTCTTTTTGGTTTGCATGTTTATGTGTTTTTTTCAGATGATTTAGGCATTTTCTTTGTAAATAACTACTTAGCCTAAAATTGAACCAATTCCTAATGCATGTTCCTTTGTTAGCCCCATTGAGCCTGATTAGCCTATTATTTCTTGATAACCCTATGTTATGAGCTCAAAATCTGGAAAACCATGTTAACCCGATCTTAGGATTAGGAGAGCATGGAATCTTAGAAAGAGAATGGGTGCAAGAAACTAAGTTTTGGGTGGCTGCAAGGTGTAATGTGTTGTTTGGGATTGAGAAAAAAAATAGGAAAAAAAAACAAGAAAAGCAGAAAAAAAAAGAAAAGAAAAAGAAAAAGAGAAAAACAATAAAAATAAAAAGTGTTAAAAAAAAATAAAAAGGTTGTAGTCACCCAAGGCAAGTGAAAAATGAAAAAAGGAACTTGAGTTTAAATTCAAAGTGTAAAAAGCTCATGCTCTCTTAGTTCCTAGGGTCTTCAGCCTAGTACCTTTGTATATCCTACCCTTAGCCAGGCCCCATTACAACCCATAAAAGACCTTTTGATGTTGTATGCATGTTTTCTGTGGGAATCATTTGGAGATGAAAATCAAATTTATGGGAAGTGCTCTTAAAAGTGAAACTGAGTGCAATGTTGATAGCCTGACACAAACTGAGCGATTGAGTGAACACTAAATGCCCTTGTGAGGAAGGCAGTTGTTTGAATTTGGTGATCTCCCTCTTGTGTGTAACTTGGATCCCCTGCTTAGATTAATGATTGTTTGAACGATGAAATTCTCAATTGTTTAGAATGAATGATTGTGGGGATTGCTTTGCTTGAAAGGGGGGAGACATTGAAGAAAACTGTTTTGATGAAACTGCTTGAATTTGTGCAAGGTTGATTGAATCTTTTAAGCTTGCCAGGTCTTGAGTCTTTTTGATTTTTGAGTTTTAGTTTGCTTGGGGACAAGCAAAGTTTAAGTTTGGGGTATTTTGATAAGCCTCTGGCTCATCTAGTTTTATGGCTAGTATGACCAGGGTTTTGTGCAAATTATATCCTATTTTCACCCAAATTAGATTAGATTGTCCTCAAGTAAGGTTTTGAGTCTCTAAAGTAGTTTTAGGTTAATTTAGCCAGTTTTGAGTCAAATAAAGCACTTATGGCTATTTCTTTGTTTTTAGGTTAAGTAGAAGTTGAGGGAATAAAGAAACAGGGGATTCGCCTAGCGAGAGTTTTCTCGCCTCGCGACCCTGAAAGCCAGCAGAACAGTAAAAATGGCATCCCCTCTGGTTCGCCCTGCGAACAACACCTCGCCTCACGACCCTGAAAGCTGACTGTTCCAGAGAAATGCAACCCGTTCTGTGTCGCCTCGCGGATACATTTCTCGCCTCGCGAGACTGAAGGCCAGAAGCATGACCGTTCCATTCCTCGCCCCGCTAGAAATACTTCGCCCCGCGAGAAGACCAAACGTTGCTGACTCTTCATGATATTCGCCTCGCGAATGAGGGTTCGCCTCGCGAGTGGGCTAAATTTCTGAATAGTATAAAAGGCTGTTCTGGGCAGATTGAAAGAACTTTTGGGCTTCTCCATAGTTTTTACATTTTTTTCTGTGTGTTTCGTTTTCTTTATGGAGAACTAATTTTCTAGATTAATCTACTGTAATTGATTTCCACCATACTTGAGGTTTTGGAATCCTTATTTTGTATGCTTTTCCCTTTTCAATGCCATGTTATACATTTCTGTTTGTTAATTCAGGAGTGTGTAGTGTTGTGTTGATTCATTTCGGTGATGTTATGTTCCTATACTTAATCGCGTTTGTTAATTCGCGTGTGTTCGTTCATGTTCGTTAGTTCATGAGGGCTTAACTCCGTTTGTTAATTCGGGAATAGGAACATATATCTGTAGTAGCGATTTCGTTGTTAATTGTTGCTACAACTGAAAGGGGATTAGAATCTGCTTAGGGCTTGGGATTACATGAACCGATGATAGTTGTGAAATCAAGAACAGTAGATTAATCGTCTTTAGCTATTTGATAACCTTTTCAACTGCTCTGTTTTCATTGCCTTATTATGCTTTGTTTCTTATTTGCATTCCAATCCAAACCCCCCCAAACTGGTTTTTGTGACAAATAACACTTCAAGAGTCCTTGTGAGACGACATCCGAGTTGTCGCCCTAAACTACATTTTTATAAACCGCTCGTTCTTTTTGGCGCGTGCGTGACAGCGCGACCAAAGTCCCTTCAATCAACCAGTCATTGGAAGCCATACTCTTATAGCTGTTAAGCCAAACTTAAGAGTTTAGCTCTGATGCCAATTGTTGTTTTGGCTTCAAAGACTCAAGCGGGGGGTGAATTGAGTTTTCAAAAATTCTTCCTTTTCAAAAACTTTACTTTTCAAATCAGAGTTGCCTCTGGATCTTTTACAAAAATAGTGAAGGGGTTTTTATGAAATCTCGAATAGAAGGTGATGAGGTGAATCGGTTCAGAAAGATAAATCAGTGCTTCTGTCACTTTAGTGGACGAGCGCTTCTGTCACTTGTGTGGACGAGTTCTTCTGTCACTTAAGTGGACGAGCGCTTCTGTCACTTTAGTGGACGAGCGCTTCTATTACTTTAGTGGAAGAGCAGAATTAATAGATCACATAATAGGTTCAGGTAATGTCAGTAATAACAAAATACAGAAATTGATTAAGCCTTTACATATTAAGAACAGGTTATGCAAGTTTCAGATACAAACATTAACAATCAAGAACAAATTTGCAGGTTTCAGTTTCAGTCATTAAGAAACATAAATTCAGCTATTCGAATTTGATCACATATGATGCAAGATTCAATTCAAATATTGATCCTTGAGAATAGAATTGAATACACGGTTATTATTACAGTTTACTCAACTTTCAATACTGATTATGCAGATCAAGAACTGATATCAATTGAAAACTTAGAACATCAAGATCACGATTATGTGCGAAAGACAGAAATTAAAGAGTTTGAGTTTAGAGATACCACACAACCAGATTTATCCCGGTTCGAGTCACCACCACCGCTGACCTACATCCAGTCCCCACTCCACCCGTGGGTTTTCACACACTAACACGACAAGCTTTAGCTAGGTAGCTTGAAAAACCTATACACCATAGAGCACTCCTTCACCTCGAGATACCACACTCTTGTGAAGAGCCTCAATGTTCTTCCTTAGGGATACTTCACCCTAATCATACAGAGAGGCTCCCTCTCTCTTTACAATCAAATAAAATGAAGAGATTAATTCCTAAACTCTCAATAGTCAGATATACAAATTGAAGCACTTATAAGGATGAAACACTCTTTTTCACAATGAAGCTCAAGCAAGAAGATGAATGATTTTCACAATTGATCTCTCAAATTGATTTCGTGCAATTCTGATATGTTCTTGATATTGTGATATGATAAAAGTGTTCATTTGATCCCTCTATATATAGGAAACAAGTTATAGTCATTGGGATCAATTAAAACGGATTTGGGTCTGATAACAGAATCTGTTTTCTTGATTCTGGTTCTTGAACTTGATTAATCCATCAGTACACCCATTCAGTATATCTATGTATTAATGAACATCAGATTTTCCTGCAACTTGAATACACACGTACATAGCATATGTGCAGGGCTGTATTCAGTTAACCATTTATAACTGATCTGATTTCATATTGTGCATAGGTGTTACTGAATCAAGAACCTTAAATTCATTTGTCAGTTACAGTAGCAGACATACATCCAATGATTACATGGCTGTACCTGACAAATAATTTTCTTATTTCCAAAAATCATTTTCATAAAAAAAAAACAACGTATTCCTTTTAATGTAGGTTATGAAAATTGATTTTCTTCATGCTTCTTTTTAGCTGAGCTATTTTGTGACTAAGAGATTTCTTTCTCTTACAACTCATCTAAGACTTAAATCTAAAATTCTCCTTTAAGATTGGTCTTAATGATCCTTTGATCTTTGACTTTGCTATTTTGATTTCTACATGCAGCTCCTTGATTCCTTCAAGTTCTTCCTTGAATATTTTCCTTGAAATTGCTTAATGAACTTGTTGATCACTGCTTGATACATGTCTTTACAATTTGACACTAAAACACTTGCACACACATTAAATTGTATTTGTCATATATCAAAATCTCTAAGTCATTGAGTCTTACATTTCAGATCACACTCAGAGTGAAATAAGTATGAGGTATGAAAGACTGCGAATTAATATTAAATGATTGAAAGTATATTCAATGAAAGAATGAAGAAGTTAATGAAGAGAGTAAATTCTTCTGTGTAGTGTTCTTAATGATATTCAACTTCCTGTCTTCATCTTCATTGTTTGATCTATTTAAAGGCTTCAAGCAAGAGATCCGTTTAGATACACCTTCAGAAAATGTGTTCTTTTGATTTGAGCTTCTGAGACACAATTAATGCCAAAGAGTCATTCTATATAAACATTAAATGCTTGGGAACGTTGAACTTTGACAAGGTTGTCCAAGGGTACACTTTATTCTGAATCAGCTGTTGTTATCAGAGTATGCAGCACTGGGCTTCTTGTTCTTGCAGCATAGAGCTTTCCTTTTTCAGTGCAGTGGTACAGAGGTTGCGTGTTTATTCCTTAAAACCTTGAAACAACGTTTTTTAACCTTTGTCCTTTGAGCTATTGACCAGAGGTCTTCGAGATCCTTAAGGAAGGCATTTAATTTGAATAAGATGACTTGAACTTCATTTCTAACATCATAACAGAGTTGAAAAAATTAGACGGGTGAGAGGCAATCAGAAATCAGTCGAGTTCTCAAGCAGTTCAAAAAATAGACGGGTGCTAGCATATTCCAAAGTCAGACGGGTGATCCACTGAGTCTTGCCACGTCATCAAGCATATTCAGATCTTGACTTGCCGTAGCCTTGGTATTTGACTAAATATCAGACGAGTGATTTTAAGACAAGTTTAAAAACTGAGCTTGACCAAAAAGCAGACGAGTAAAAAATCAGACGAGTTGTCTTTAAGTCTATTTTCCTGCACACTTATTAGATTTGTCAGTAATTTCATATGGTTCAATGTAACATCCTAAAATTTCAATATAGTCTCTTTAAAAAAAAAGAGTAATTTTGCTTTAAGTTTTAGTTTTAAAATTGGTATCAAAAGAATTTATTTAAATTATTAGTAGTTAAAAAAAAAGTGGCAATATCGATTTTAAAAAAATAGGGATACAGGGCATATCAACATGAATTGGACCCAATTGTCCATTTTATAGAATTGTGGTCAGGCACGTGAAGGCTATGTCTTATTATAGGTTGGAAGGCTTTCTTTAAGAAAATAAAATAAAAAGAAACAGGCCCACACTAAAATTGGTGTAGGCTAGGTCTTGTTGATTATATAAAGATAGAATGAGAATTTGTTTTTTTAAAAAAAAGGACGAGGTACATTTCACCGTACAGGGAGGAAAATAAAGGAAAGAAGAGAGGCTAGACCTTATTGATGTTTCTGGTCCCGAATAGAGAGAATCACATAAAAAAAATTATTAGTAAAAAGAAACAAGATTTTTGGTGAAGCATCGGTTTTGTCATGGATAATTTTCATAGATTTTTCGAGGTCTTCGAGAGGTAAGTAAACACCTCCTTTCTTAAATTTCTATGGTATAGATTTTAAGGGTTTGATTATGAAATCAAAGGATGATTATTTGAGAATTTTTAATACATGGTAAATTAATTTAATAACTACACTTCTCTATTTTCTTTGAGTTTATAATGAAATAGCTTTCCCTCATCATCGTTTACGAACACTGTGTGATAGTTTATATACATATATTTGTCCAGTGCGTATAGTTTTATAGTATAATGCTTACATATTATAGGGAGGCTTCTTGTTATATTAATTTGTATACAGATATGTTTGTCCTGTGCATATTTTAACATATTATTGTTTAGTTCTTATAGTATAGTGTTTTATATATTATGCTATCATGTAACAATGTGATGTTTGTATGATATTTTGGTTGAACGTGTTTTTGGAATATCTAGGATTTAGTTGATGAGAGTTATACAATTGAGATTGAAGCATGAAGCCATATGTCATGTCCTGGGGTCATGATATATGCCCAAAATATTACTTATAATTATTGTTGATACATGATGAGATATCTCCTCGTAAGAGGGGAAGATAGATACCTCATCGTTAGAGGGGAAGATAAATACCTCCTTCTGGGAACGGGATGACAGATACCTCATCGTTAAAGGGAAGACAAATACCTCATCATTAGAGGGGAAGATAGATACCTCCTTCTGGGAAGGAGATGACAGATACCTCCTCGTTAGAGGGGAAGATACCTCCTTCTGTGAAGGGGATGACAGATACCTCATCGTTAGAGGGGAAGACAGATACCTCCTTCTAAGAAGGGGAAGACCCGTTATAGATACCTCCTTCTGGGAAGGGGAAGGTAGTGGGACACCATTGCATTTGTCATGAGCTCATAGACTAAAATTGGGTAATTAAATAAAAGAGACTTGGATGATAAGTTGAGATTATTTGTACACAAGAGGTATCCTTTGTATGATTTTATTTTTGTTATGTATTATGTTAGTGAAAGATTGCTTATATTTTATGATGTTATGACTTGTGCATGAATTTTGTGAGTTTGAATTAATATTCCTTAATTTATATAAAATAATTTGAATTATATTATTTTGAAAATAAGCGGATACCATGGTTGTTTTTTCGGTTATCGCGCCGGCTGAAAGCAATATCTTTTTGAAAATCCTTTTATAACTGTGTTTACTTACTGGGATTAAAAATCTCATTAGTGGTGTTGTCTTTTAGAGCTTACAGGTGATGAGATAGATGATGCAGTGTTTTGAGAGAGGGTCTTGAAGATATTAGTTATACTTTATTTATTTATTTCTATTGGGTTTATTAGACGCCCGTGTTTTGAGACGAAAACAATTGTAAAAGAATTATGTGGATTTTATTAATTAATTTTTACGAGGCTTTTTTTTGAATATACGAGATACTTTCAGACTTAAATTTATTGTGAAAAGTTTTAAGACCCGATTATTTAAATTTAATGTTTTAAAGGTTTTTATTGAAAAATTAATTTCAGTTATTAATGTAATGAATGGCGTTACATTCAATATCATCATAATTAATATATTTGGAATCATCAAAACTTAGAGAACTTACACATTGAATGTGTTTCAGACTTATGAGGTCTCAACAACTATTTCCTTATAATACTCATTATACCACTCAGCTTTGGGACCATTTCCAGCAATGCTAGGTCCATAATAGGGTAAAGCAGCAACATTACTGAATTTCTCTAATGACATTCTGATCTTAATGACTTTAACCTCAGAGCTAATTCCATTATCATTCATCTCAAAGTTTGAGTAAAAGATCTTGATCAGAAAAGGGTGACGATCAAACTGAGTTTGCACAAACTTTGTAAGCTCTTGACAAGTTAAAACCTCAAGGAAATTGAACTCATTATCCTCAAAATACTTAAGATCCATTGTCCAAGGTTCAAGAATTTCTCTATATCTAAAGTTTTCCTTAAAGTATTCCTTTTGTTCATCAGAAGTAAAATACCTTTGAAGAAAATCATCATTGTTCATGTATGAAGTTGGAGCAACATTTTTAGTGACTTCTTTTTCTTTGGAAGATTCCACTTCCTTTCCTTTATTCCTCTTCTTCTTAGGAGCCTTAGAAGTTTCAACTCCTTTCTTTTTCTCTGCAGATGATAAGTCTCTGGCTCATCTAGTTTTATGGCTAGTATGACCAGGGTTTTGTGCAAATTATATCCTATTTTCACCCAAATTAGATTAGATTGTCCTCAAGCAAGGTTTTGAGCCTCTAAAGTAGTTTTAGGTTAATTTAGCCAGTTTTGAGTCAAATAATGCACTTATAGCTGTTTCTTTGTTTTCAGGTTAAGTAGAAGTTGAGGGAATAAAGAAACAGGGGATTCGCCTGACGAGAGTTTCCTCGCCTCGCGACCCTGAAAGCCAGCAGAACAGTAAAAAGGTCATCCTCTCTGGTTCGCCCCGCGAACAACATCCTCGCCTCGCGACCCTGAAAGCTGACTGTTCCAGAGAAATGCAACCCGTTCTGTGTCCCCTCGCGGATACATGTCTCGCCTCGCGAGACTGAAGGCCAGAAGCCATGACTGTTCCATTCCTCGCCATGCGAGTAGTACTTCGCCCCGCGAGAAGACCAAACGTTGCTGACTCTTCACAATATTCACCTCGCGAATGAGGGTTCGCCTCGCGAGTGGGCTAAATTTCTGAATAGTATAAAAGGCTGTTCTGGGCAGATTGAAAGGATTTTTTTGGCTTCTCCATAGTTTTTACATTTTTCTGTGTGTTTCGTTTTCTTTATGGAGAACTAATTTTCTATATTAGTCTACTGTAATCGAATTCCATTACACTTGAGGTTTTGTAATTCCTATTTTAATTACTTTTCCCTTTTTAATACCATATTATACATTTCTGTTTGTTACTTCAGGAGTGTATAGTGTTGTGTTGATTCATTTCGGTGATGTTATGTTCCTATACTTAATCACGTTTGTTAATTCACGTGTGTTCGTTCATGTTCGTTAGTTCATGAGAGCTTAACCCCGGTTGTTAATTCGGGAATAGGAACATATATCCGTAGTAGCGATTCGTTGTTAATTGTTGCTACAACCGAAAGGGGATTAGAATCTGCTTAGGGCTTAGAAATTACATGAACCGATGATAGTTGGGGATTCGAGAACAGTAGATTAATCGTGTTTTGCTACTTGATAATCTTTTAACTGCCCTGTTTTATTGTTCTGTTATTGCATTGTTTTCTATCTGAATTCCAAACCAAACCCCCCCAAAACTGATTTTTGTGGTAAATAGCAAGTTAAGAGTCCTTGTGAGACGACATCCGAGTTGTCGCCCTGAACTACATTTTTATAAACCGCTCGTTCTTTTTGGTGCGTGCGCGACAGCGCGACCAGCAGACTTAGAAGTTTCCATCTCCTTCCCCCTTTTCTTAGCAGCTTTTGAGGGTGAAGGTCCAGTATTTTTGGTTCTTGCCATGTTAGGGTTAGGTTTGGGAACAAGAATGATTAAGGTTTGCTCTACTAGGGTTGCGAGATTAGGTGAAGAGAGAGTGGGTTTGAGAGGATTTGAAATTTTGAAATATGGTTTGAACTTAGAGCTTTATATCATTCGCGTGCAGGGGTGTAGTGCACCCGAGTATTAAAGCCTATTCATTATGGGTTTCTCAGACTTTTCATACATGCCTGTAGTACACCCAAGTATACTTATGACATTCAGGAATTGTGTTTCAGACTTTTAATACATCTGTGTATCTCAGGGATGTATCAGACTAAAAACACAGGGAATCCATTACTGATCCTTTATACAGCTATTGATCACACCCATGTATAGAACAAATTTCCAGTTTTATACATGTACATGGGTTAAGTACATAGGTGTACCTGATCAATTTTTATTTTTACTGAAACTCTCTTCTAACCATTCATAGATATACCATTTCAAAACAAATCATACAGAAATCAAAACATATTCACACAGAAATATAAACATAAAAACAGTTTCAACAGAGATCAGATCTAGGAATAATCAATTATGCCCAATTATCTTCTAATGAAAAAGAAGTTTTCCTTGTTCAAAGGCTTGGTAAAAATATCAGCAAGTTGCGTTGTTGTATCAACATATTCAATCACAATTTCTCCACTTTGAATAAAAGTTCTTATGATAGATATCATGTTCAAAGTTAATTGTTGCATAGCAAGCAAAACAAATCATTTAAGGCTTCATCAATTTTCTTAGATTCAATTTGTGAAACAAAAGCCATATGATTGTTCTAAGATTGATCGAATAACTTTAATACAACAATATAGACATATTATACAATGATATATAAGTCAACACAAAGATTCACAATCATACATTAATAATGATAATTAGAAAATATATTCAATCAATATTATTTCTTTATTGTTACCCATTTTGTGTTTGGTGGAGGCTCTATGTCTGTTAAGTCTCTAAAATGTCTGATGTGCATTTCCCTAAGTTTTGATGAGAACTAAACATTGGTTAATGATTTAATTAACCTTCATATTGGTTGCTAACCTATCTATCGAGTGTGCAGATTAAATAAGAGAATCATTCGTCCAACACTGTTTGAAGATAAAAACTCACGTCCAACACACAAGTGTTTTTAAACAAACGTCCAGCACTTTAGTATTTGAAGCGCACGTCCAAAACGCAAGAGAAACAAACCCGCGTCCACTAAAAGTATCAGAAGGCCGCGTCAACTAAAGTATCAGAAGGCCGCATCCACTAAAGTATCAGAAGGCCGCGTCTACTAAAAGTATCAGGAGACCGCGTCCACTAAAAGTATCACTTGTAGCGCGTCCATCAAAGTATCAGAAAAGCCCATCCAGTGAGGTATCAGAATTATTCGTCCAATGATGTGGCAAAAGACTCTCGTCCACCAGAGTAACTAAGACTCTCGTCCACTAAAGTAACAAAAGACTCTCGTCCACTAGAGTAACTGAGACTCTCGTCCACTAGAGTAACTAAGACTCTCGTCCACCAGACTAACTGAGACTCTCGTCCACCAGACTAACTGAGACTCTCGTCCAGTAAGGTAACAGAGGATCTCGTCCACTAAAGTAACAAAGACTCTCATCCACTAAAGGTGACAGAGACTCTCGTCCACTAAAGGTGACAGAAGCGCTCGTCCACTAGTCTTTGGAGTTGCTAAGTCCTTAATTTGGAGCTCATCTACTAGCCCGAATGAAAACTCAAATGACTAGATAGACGTGATTATTTTCAAGATGGAAGCACTTATCTTATGAACGCGAATTCTCTGAGGATTATCAGAATCGTTTTTCAAAAACCAGAAAGAGACTTGAAGACTTCTCTCCTACTGAGTTTCACGATTATCAAGAAAAGAAGACTACTCTCTCAAGCAACCTTGGATAATCTAAAATAATGCGTCCAACATGCTTTATTCCATTAAAAGGGGAGTTTACTCAGCAAAGTACAAAAAGCTCTCTGCCCAACTCTGACATGGTTGTATCTCAATGCTTAAAGCCATGATCCTACATGTTAGAGTACAACTAATGTTCCTATTGCATTAATGGCTGCTCAGAACGACTCTATTGCATTTAATGAAGTTCTGCTTGAAGCCAACATCTAAATAATGTATCTAATGGATCCTAAATGTTTGAAGACTATAAATACAGAATTCATTGAAGATGAAGACATAGAGAATACACACTGCATTAAAACGCCATTACTCTGCTCATTAATTATTTTATTCTTTCATTCTGTATTCTTCAAACATTTGAAGTTATTACGCAGACTTTCCTAGACTTCACATTTAAACCACTCTCTGAGTGTTAGTGAAAGATCTGCTTGTGAGAAGTTGTATTTTTACAAACCCAATCTCTCAAACAAACCTAAGTGAGCCTGAAGAGGCTAGGTGTGAAAATAATACTTGTCTTGAGCCTGAGGAGGCTAGGTGTGCAAATAATACTTGAGTCTGTAACCTTATCAGTTATAGTGGATAAATCTTAGTGCTGCCAAGGACTGGACGTAGCTCTTTGATTTGAAGAGTGAACCAGGATAAATCACCATGTTAATCTCTCTTTCATAAACTCTTTAATTGCTTTAGTTTTCTTGCATCTGTCAAGTGGTGTGTTTGAAATAGTCACCCTTCCATCCTGTATTCTTCCACTAGTCCAAATCTAGCTTTCTTTTGCGAAAAGATTTCAGTTTGGCTTAAATTCTGATAAACACAATTCAACCCCCCCTTTTCGTGTTTATAGTTGTCTATTTCAGTTGGTATCAGAGCTCAACCTCTGGGTTGAGCATCTAACAGTGTAGAGGTAAAAGGTCCTGAAGAATAGACATGATGACTAGAGCTAGTTCAAGTGGAAGTCATCAGACTGAAGGAGCTTCCCTAACCAGACCTCCTTACTTTAATGGAGAAAACTACAACTATTGGAAGGATAGATTTCAATGGTTTATTCTATCCACAAACTCTGGTCTTTGGGATGTCATCACAGATGGTCCATTCATTCCCAATAATGATGATAACACTGACAAACCAAAAACTCAGTGGACTGCTACAGAAAAATCAAAATGGGAGCTGAACCACAAAGCCAGATACAACATCATTTGTGCTATCAGTCCGGAGGAGTTTGAGAAGGTATGTTCCTGTGACTTTGCAAAAGAAATATGGGACACCTTAGCTGTCACACATGAAGGAACAACAAAGGTCAAAGAGTCAAAGATTGCCATACTTGTTAGAGAGTATGAACAGTTCATCATGGAGGAAGGAGAATGCATTTGCTCGGATGATAGGAAGATTTCAAACTATCATCAACAGTTTAAAATCTCTTGGCAAAGTCTATACCAATGCTTGAGAAGGTTGGTAAGATTCTGAGAAGTCTACCTAAACAGTGGAGACCTTTGGTCATCAGCTATCTACCAAGCCAAGGATCTCACTACCTTGACTATGGATGAACTTCTTGGAACACTCACTTTGTGCATGAGCAAGAACTTGGAGATGAAGCTGCACCAAAGAAGGGCAAGTCAATTGCTCAAAGGCGATCAAAAGTCAGCAAAAGGTTCCAAGGCTCGAAGGCGGATGAGTCATCCGGTGATGCGACCTATCGAAACTCGAGGATTACGAGAGTGATGAAGAATTCTCTCTCTGACCGGGAAGATAAAGCTTCTCCTACAGAAAAAGAAGTTTAAGAGGGATAGGCCATTCAGAAGGTTCAACAAGGACAAGAACTTCAAAGAATCCACCTCAACAGACAAAAGTCCAATTGTTTGCTATGAGTGCAAGAAGCCCGGTCACTTCAAGGCTGAATGTCCTCAACTCAAGAGGCCACTTTTAAGAAATTCTTCAAGAAGAAGAAGAAAGGAATGATGGCTACTTGGGAGGATCTGGAGTCAACATCTTCTGATGAAGAAACAGAGCAAGAAGCCAATCTCTGTTTGATGGCCAACACTGACTCAGACTCTGACTATGAGGTACACCCTGACTATGAGAAATTACTTAATGCCTATGAGGAGTTGACGGAGGAATCCAACTGCTTATCTAAAGCCTTCAAATCCCTCGAGAGAGAGTATGTAAAGCTCACCAGTGAGCATAAACAGAAATCTCAAGAGTGCGAGAAGCTGGCTAAAGAAAACAGTGAGCTGAAGACTAAAAAGTCTAATGAAGCTAAGATCTCAAGTGAAACATCACCATCTTAAGAAGTTGAAAAACTTCAACAGAAAGTGGAAGAGCTCACTTCTGATCTTACCAAATTTGTTAATTGTAGAGACAATCGACTAAGCTACTTGGTAGTCAGAAGCACTCTCTTAACAAAGAAGGTATTGGATATGTCCATCAGACACATCATAAAGTATCAACTAAAGCTTCTAAAGTATCTATTAAGTCAACTGTAACCAAATCAACAGCTATTTGTAACTTTTGTGGAAAAACTGGGCATGTTATGTCTAAGTGTATCCATAAGAAGAGAATGAAGTCCTCACGGGACTCCTAGAACTAACAGAAAATGACCCGAGAAAAATATGGATACCTCAAGATCAAATAATCTTTGTTGCAGATGTCCTCAACAAGACAAAGAAAACACCACTACTGGTACCTGGACAGTGGCTGCTCGCGACATATGACAGGAGAAAGGTCTATGTTCCTAGACCTCCAACTTAAGAAAGGAGGACACGTTGCCTTCGGAGGGAATCAGAAAGGGAAGGTTATAGGAATTGGTACTATTGGTGGTAAACCCCCTCTTCCCTCTATATCTAATGTTCTCTTGGTTAAAGGATTAAGACACAACCTGCTTAGCATAAGTCAATTGTGTGATAGTGGTTTTGATGTTTCCTTTACCAAGGATGTATGCATAGTTAAAGACTGTAGTGGCAAAACCTTCTTTTCAGCTAAAAGGCAACAAAATCTTTATAAGATTGAACTGTCTGATCTCTCAGATCAAAGTATAACCTGTCTGATGTCTAAAGAGGATGAGAGATGGTTATGGCATAAGAAACTAGGACATGCTAGTATGAAACTAATTTCTAAATTAAAAAGGAATAATCTCGTGAGAAGATTGCCTGATATTAGCTTTAAGAAAGATGTCTTGTGTGATGCATGTCACGGAGGTAAACAGATAAAATCAAGTTTCAAATCTAAAAACCATGTATCAACCTCTAGACCTCTTCAGTTGTTACACATGGATCTGTTTGGACCAGTTAGTGTTGCCAGTCTGACTGGAAGAAAATATGGATTTGTCATAGTTGATGACTATTCTAGATACACATGGGCACTCTTCCTAACACACAAGGATGAGCCTTTTAAGACTTTCTCTGTATTCTGCAAAAGAGTACAAAATGAGCAAGGTTTCTGTATTTCTACCCTTAGAAGTGATCATGGAGGAATTTGAAAATGAGCAGTTTAGACAGTTCTGTGAGGAGAATGGAATCTCTCACAATTTCTCTGCACCTAGAACTCCACAGCAAAATGGAGTGGTTGAGAGAAAGAACATATCCCTGCAAGAGATGGCTAGATCTATGCTCATTGAAAATAATCTCCCTAAATACTTCTGGGCAGAAGCTGTAAACATTGCTTGCTATGTACAAAACAGAATATTTATTAGGCCTTTTCTAAAAAGGACTCCTTATGAATTGTGGAAAGGAAAAAGCCCCAACATATCTTACTTTCATGCTTTTGGATGTGAATGTTTTATTCTGAATACCAAAGATAATCTTGTAAAGTTTGATTCTAAGGTAGATAAAGGTATTTTCGTAGGATATTCTGCAAAGTCTAAGGCTTTTAGAGTTTACAATTCAAGAACTTGTATTATTGAAGAATCTGTTCATGTTAAATTCAATGATGGATTAAAGACTGATAAAGAACTATCAGATCTAGAAGATGATCTTGCAAGTCTTGATATAAACAAGCCAGAAAGTCAACAACCCGATCTAACCAAAACAGAACCTGTGCCTGAGGCTGAAAGACAAGTGGAACAAATGAGTCAGCAGACAAGTCAAGATCTTCATGATGATCTCAAAAGGGATTGGAAGTTCAACACTCATCATCCTAAGGATCTTATTATTGGAAATCCTTCTGAGGGAGTAAGAACCAGATCCACAATAAGAGAATCAAGCAATGTGGCCTTTATTTCAGATTTGGAGCCTAAACGCATTGAAGAAGCTCTTGAGAATGAAAGTTGGATTCTTGGTATGCAAGAAGAACTTAACCAGTTCACCAGAAATGATGTCTGGACTCTTGTCTCTAAGCCTAAAAACAAGTCAGTTATTGGAACAAGATGGGTCTTCAGAAACAAATTGGATGAAGATGGTAAAGTTGTCATAAATAAGGCAAGGTTAGTAGCTCAAGGCTATAACCAACAAGAAGGTATTGATTATACTGAAACCTTTGCACTTGTAGCTAGAATAGAAGCCATACACATTTTAATGTCATATGCTGCACAACACCAAATTACCCTGTTTCAAATGGATGTAAATAGTGCTTTTCTAAATGGTATAATTGAAGAAGAAGTGTATGTTAAACAACCCCCTGGTTTTGAGGATACTGATAAACCAGATCATGTTTTCAAACTTAAAAAGGCATTATATGGTTTGAAACAAGCACCTAGAGCATGGTATGATAAACTCAGTTCTTTTCTCATGCATAATGGTTTTACTAGAGGACAAGTAGACACTACTCTGTTAAAAAAATGCTCTAAAGAGAACTTTATTATAGTTCAAATATATGTTGATGATATTATTTTTGGAGCAACTAATGAAAAGTTGTGCAAGGAATTTTCAAGTCTAATGCAAGCTGAATTTGAGATGAGCATGATGGGAGAATTGAAGTTCTTCCTTGGATTACAAATCAAGCAAACAAGTGATGGAATTTACATTCATCAACAAAAATATACCAAGGAGATACTCAAGAAATACAAAATGGAAAATGCAAAGCTCATGAAAACCCTATGCAACCCAATGCAAAACTAAGCAAAGATGATGAAGGCCAAAAGGTAGATCAAACTGTCTACGGAGGTATGATTGGCTCTCTACTGTACTTAACTTCAAGCATACCTGATATTCAATTTAGTGTTTGTATGTGTGTTAGATTCCAATCTAATCCTAGAGAATCTCATCTTAAGGCTGTAAAAAGAATATTTAGATATTTGCTTGGAACTACTAATCTTGGTTTGTTGTATTTAAGATCAAAAGAATACAGATTAGTGGGATATTGTGATGCTGACTTTGCTGGAGACACAATAGAAAGAAAAAGCCCTAATGGAGGATGTCACTTCATTGGAGCAAGTTTAGTCTCATGGTCAAGCAAGAGGCAGACAACCATTGCCTTGTCTACTGCTGAAGCAGAATACATCTCTGCTGCTAGTTGCTGCTCTCAACTCTTATGGGTAAAACATCAACTTAAGGATTACTCTATTTATGAACATAACATATATGTATGGTGTGATAATTCCAGTGCTATATGCTTAACTAAAAATCCAATTCAGCATTCTAAGGCTAAGCATATTGAAATCAAACATCATTTCATTAGGGATTATGTTCAGAAAGGCATTTTTGATATTAAGTTTGTTAAAACTGAAAATCAATGAGCTGATATTTTCACTAAACCCCTTGCAAAAGAAAGGTTTTTATTTATTAGAGATAATCTAAACATGCTTTGCATTGTTGAATGACATGTATGAATGTTAACGAGTCTATGCTAAATCTGTCATTACTCATATATACATGTTCTTTCAACTAAGCATTAGTTCAGGGGGAGTAATGATACAATAAGTTAAGTGGAATATGTCTAATATGCTTGCTGCATCACTATGATTTTCTTAACATGTTTTCTTGCCTTTAACATATCTCATAAATAAAACTTGATAACCCTTTTTGATGTTGACAAAAGGGGGACAAAGAAGGGGGGAAATGAATAGGGAGAATAGGAGAAATAGAATGAATATGATATGACCTGTTCACACTTAAGAAAATTTCAACCTGTCTATATATGCTATTTTCTTTGTTGATATTTTCTGAGGTTCATTAAATCATCTCAATGTTTGTCAACATCAAAAAGGGGGAGATTGTTAAGTCTCTAAAATGTCTGATGTGCATTTTCCTAAGTTTTGATGAGAACTAAACATTGGTTAATGATTTAATTAACCTTCATATTGGTTGCTAACCTATCTATCGAGTGTGCAGATTAAATAAGAGAATCATCCGTCCAACATTGTTTGAAGATAAAAACTCACGTCCAACACACAAGTGTTTTTAAACAAACGTCCAACACTATAGTATTTGAAGCGCACGTCCAAAACGCAAGAGAAACAAACCCGAGTCCACTAAAAGTATCAGAAGGCCGCGTCTACTAAAAGTATCAGAAGGCCGCGTCCACTAAAGTATCAGAAGGCCGCGTCTACTAAAAGTATCAGAATTCCGCGTCCACTAAAAGTATCACTTGGAGCGTGTCCATCAAAGTATCAGAAAAGCCCGTCCAGTGAGGTATCAGAATTATTCTTCTACTAACGTGGCACTTGGAGCGCGTCCATCAAAGTACCAGAAAATCCCATCCAGTGAGGTATCATAATTATCCGTCTAATGATGTGGCAAAAGACTCTCGTCCACTAGAGTAACTGAGACTCTCGTCCACAAAAGTAACAAAAGACTCTCGTCCACTAGAGTAACTGAGACTCTCGTCCACTAGAGTAACTAAGACTCTCGTCCACCATAGTAACTAAGGCTCTCGTCCACTAGAGTAACTGAGACTCTCGTCCACCAGACTAACTGAGAATCTCGTCCAGTAAGGTAACAGAGGCTCTCGTCCACTAAAGTAACAAAGGCTCTCGTCCACTAAAGGTGACAGAAGCGCTCGTCCACTAGTCTTTGGACTTGCTAAGTCCTTAATTTGGAGCTCATCTACTAGCCCGAATGAAAACTCAAATGACTAGATAGACGTGATTATTTTCAAGATGGAAGCACTTATCTTATGAATGCGAATTCTCTGAGGATTATCAGAATCGTTTTTCAAAAGCCAGAAAGAGACTTGAAGACTTCTCTCCTACTCAGTTTCACGATTATCAAGAAAAGAAGACTACTCTCTCAAGCAACCTTGGATAATCTAAAAGAATGCGTCCAACATGCTTTATTCCACAAAAAGGGGAGTTTACTCAGCAAAGTACAAAAAGCTCTCTGCCCAACTCTGACATGGTTGTATTTCAATGCTTAAAGCCATGATCCTACATGTTAGAGTACAACCAATGTTCCTATTGCATTAATGGCTGCTCAGAACGACTCTATTGCATTAATGGGTGCTCAGAACTACTCTATTGCATTTAATGAAGTTTTGCTTGAAGACAACATCTAAAGAATGTCTCTAACAGATCCTAAATGTTTGAAGACTATAAATACAGAAGTCATTGAAGATGAAGACATAGAGAATACACACTGCATTAAAACGCCATTACTCTGCTCATTAATTCTTTTATTCTTTCATTCTGTATTCTTCAAACATTTGAAGTTATTATGCAGACTTTCCTAGACTTCACACTTAAACCACTCTCTGAGTGTTAGTGAAAGATCTGCTTGTGAGAAGTTGTATTTTTACAAACCCAATCTCTCAAACAAACCTAAGTGAGCCTGAAGAGGCTAGGTGTGAAAATAATACTTGTCTTGAGCCTGAAGAGGCTAGGTGTGCAAATAATACTTGTCTTGAGCCTGAAGAGGCTAGGTGTACAAATAATACTTGAGTCTGTAACCTTATCAGTTATAGTGGATAAATCTTGGTGCTGCCAAGGACTGGACATAGCTCTTTGATTTGAAAAGTGAACCAAGATAAATCATCGTGTTAATCTCTCTTTCATAAACTCTTTAATTGCTTTAGTTTTCTTGCATCTGTCAAGTGGTGTGTTTGAAATAGTCACCCTTCCATCCTGTATTCTTCCACTCGTCCAAATCTAGCTTTCTCTTTGTGAAAAGGTATTTAGCTTGGCTTGAATTATGATAAACACAATTTAACCCCCCCTTCTCGTGTTTATAGTTGTTTATTTCAATGTCTTGATTCCAATTTTTGCTCTTGACCTTCCACCACACCTACAAAACAGAATTTCATGTTTGTACTATAGGTACCCAAGTCTGTTTGGGTCCTTTTGAGTTAGTTCCATCAATATTTCATTTAGGAACCCATATATATTTGGACTTATTATATGCAGAAATTATGTAATGACATGTTGAAGCAGTGTGGCCTTTTCTAACATAGAAATAGCATTTAACAAATGGAGTATTTGATGACTTAGGTGCAGCAAAAAATTTCTTGAAAGATTTCTCATGCATCTTAGGTTCATAGCCTATTCCAGCCTTATCATAAACACATTTTTACTGTCCTAACAATGCATCCAAGTTATCTCTACCATTTGTGAATCTTGCTAAGTCATTTTTCAGTTTTTCAACCTCTTTAGATAATGTGCAGCTAGATTTAGTCAAGATTTTGTTTCTAGCTTCTAGTTCTCTTTCTTTCACTTTCAAGCATGCATAATCATCACATTGCTTAGCAATTATTTTTCTATATGAGACAAATTGTTTAGCAATCTTAAGATATTCATCATGTAACTCATCAAATGCATGTTGTAATTCATCAATAGTAGGTTGTGAATTAGAACTTACTTCACTTTCTGAATCACTGTTGTTGTTGGCCATCAAACACAAGTTTGCCTCCTCATATTCAGATTCTTCAGTGGATTCTAGATCATTATCATCCCAAGCAATGTAGGCCTTTCTTGGCCTTCTCCACATCTTGTCCTTTGAGTCAAACTTTTCAGTTTTGTCCTTATTTTGCAGTTTTGGATAGTCAAGCTTTATGTGGCCAATCTTTCCACATTCATAGCATGTGATGTTGTTGGAAGAGTTATCACCTTTGCTGAAATTTCTCATTTGAAAAGTGGATGACTTTCTTTTGAAGTTGCCTTTCTTCTTTAGGAACTTCTTGAATTTTCTAACTAGCATTCCCATCTCTTCTTCAGATTCTGCCTCTTGTGCTGAATCATCATCATCACTGTCTTCTACTTCTCTGACTTGTGATTTCAGAGCCAATCCCTTTTTTCTTTTCTTTTTTTTTCAGTTTCTTCATTCTCATTCAGTCTGTTCAACTCCAACTTATGCTCTTGCAGTTTTCCAAACAATATGGCAATGGTCATTGATGAGAGGTCTCTAGATTCTGAGATTGCAGTGACTTTAGGCTGCCATTCCTTGCTCAAGCATCTCATTACTATGTTAATTTGATCCTCATTTGATAGTTTTTCCAAGACCAGCAAGTTGGCTGACAATGTGAGTGAATCTCTTTTGCATTTCAGACATAGGTTCTCCTTGATTCATTCTAAACAGCTCATACTCATGTGTGAGGGTGTTCATTCTTGCTCTTTTGACATTTGTGGTTCCTTCATGTGTTACTTGCAATGTATCCCACATCTCCTTTGCTGTTTTGCAATTTGAAACCCTGAAAAACTCATCACGGCTTAAAGGAGATGTTATAATATTCTTAGCACATGCATTATATTGAAATCTTTTCTTATCATCCTCATTCCATTCAGTTTTAGGCTTATTTCTTGGAGCACCATTAGCATCTGCAGTAGAGGGGACAAATGGTCCATTTTCTACTGCATCCTATATGTCAACACCTGCTGCCTCAAGAAAGATTATCATCCTTTCCTTCCAATAGATATACTCAGATCCATCGAAGACAGGAGGGCGTGCAAGGGAAGCCCCTTCATTCAAACAGTCATTGGAAGCCATACTCTTATAGCTGTTTAGCCAAATTTAAGAGTTTAGCTCTGATGCCAATTGTTGTTTTGGCTTCAAAGACTCAAGAGGGGGGTGAATTGAGTTTCCAAAAATTCTTCCTTTTCAAAAACTTGCTTTTTAAATCAGAGTTGCCTCGGGATCTTTAACAAATCAAGAAAGGGCTTTTTAAGATTCAGAACAGGTTGTACATCTATTAGATACAAGCCTTAATCAGTCAAGAACTAAAGTTACAATATATCAGTTTCAGTTTAAGTGATCTAGAACAATTTTAATCAACTCATTTTTGAACAATTAATAACACAAGTTTGATTGCAGTAATACTCTGGTTTAAGGATTAATAACAGAAGTTGTATTGATCAAAGAACAGCAATAAACTCAATTATTTGTATACAGAGCAGAAATTAAAGAGTTTGAGTTTAGAGATACCACACAACCAGATTTATCCTGGTTCAGTCACCACCAGTGTGACCTACATCCAGTCCCCACTCCACCTGTGGGTATTCACACACTAACAAACCAAGATTTAACCATGTAGCTTGAAAAACCTTCACTCCATAGAGCACTCCTTCACCTTGAGATACCACACTCTTGTGAAGAGCCTCAATCAATATTCTTCCTTAGGATTCCTCACCCAAATCACACAGAGAGACTCCCTCTCTCTTTACAATAAAAAATAGAACATAAAAGATTGATTCCTAAACTCTCAGAAGTTAGATATACAAGTTGAAGTTCTTATGAGAATTGAAACACTCTTTTTTCAGTTTCAGTGATCAAGAATAGTTTTAATCAACTCAGTTTTGAACAATTAATAACACAAGATTGATTGCAGTAATACTCTGGTTTCAATTCAAATTAAACAGATCAAGAATAGAAGTTGTATTGATCAAAAAACAACAATACACTCAGTTATTTGCATAAAGAGCAGAAATTAAAGAGTTTGAGTTTAAAGATACCACACAACCAGATTTATCCTGGTTCAGTCACCACTAGTGTGATCTATATCCAGTCCCCACTCCATCTGTGGGTACTCACACACTAACAAACCAAGATTTAACCAGGTAGCTTGAAAAACCTTCACTCCACATAGCACTCCTTCACCTTGAGATACCACACTCTTGTGAAGAGCCTCAATCAATATTCTTCCTTAGGATTCCTCACCCTAATCAAACAGAGAGACTCCTTCTCTCTTTACAATAAAAAATAGAACATAAAAGATTGATTCCTAAACTCTCAGAAGTCAGATATACAAGTTGAAGTTCTTATGAGAATTGAAACACTCTTTTTCACAATGAAGCTCAAGCAAGAAGATGAATGATTTTTACAATTGATCTCTCAAATTGATTTTGTAAACTTCTGATATTAAAAGTGTTCCTTTGATCCCTCTATATATAGGAAACACATTATAGTCGTTGGGATCAATTAAAATAGATTTGGGTCTGATAACAGAATTTGTTTTCTTGATTCTGGTTCTTGAACAGGGGTTGAGTACAGGGTTGTATTAACCAATTTCATACTGATAGTTCTGGTAGTTTCTGTACACCTGTATAATACATGGTTGTACGTGTTTTTCAAAAACTTGAGCTTGGTTAATCCATCAGTACACCATTCAGTACATCTATGTATTAATGAACATCAGATTTTCACGAAACTTGAATACACACGTACATAGCATATGTACAGGGCTGTATTCAGTTAACTATTTATGACCGATATGATTTCATATTGTGCATAGGTGTAGTACATCTATGTATTGAATCAAGAACCTTAAATTCATTTGTCAGTTACAGTAGCAGACATACATCCATTGATTACATGGTTATACCTAACAAATAATTTTCTTATTTCCAAAAATCATTTTCTTTAAAAAAAAAACGTATTCCTTTTAATGTAGGTTATGAAAATTGATTTTCTTCATTCATCTTTTTAGTTGAGCTATTTTGTGACTAAGAGATTTCTTTCTCTTACAAATCATCTAAGACTTAAATATAAAATTCTCCTTTAAGCTTGGTCTTAATGATCATTTGATCTTTGACTTTGCTCTTTTGATTTCTCGATGCAGCTCATTGATTCCTTCAAGTTCTTCCTTGAATATTTTCCTTGAATTTGCTTAATGAATTTGTTAACCACTGCTTGATACCTGTCTTTACAATTTCACACTAAAACACTTGCACGCACATTAAATTGTATTTGTCGTATATCAAAATCTCTAAGTCACCGAATCTTACACACTCTAATCACTAAAGTGTCTAGGTTATCAACTTTCACTCAATGTCACATTTCAAGAGCACTTTCCATGAATTTGATTCTCATCTCAAACATAGATCCCACGAAAACATGCATGCATCATCAAAAGGTCTTTCATAGGTTGTAATGTAGCCCGACTTAAGGTAGGATATTCAAAGGTACAAGGTTAAGACCCCAGGAACTAAGAGAGCATGAACATTTTTACACCTTGACTTTCCACTCTTATTCTTTTTCCCATATATATTTTTTTAATTTTGTATTTTCTTTCCACTTTGGTAGACTACAACTTTTTCCTTTCAATACCCTTTTTGACATTTTTGTATTTTTCTTCTTTTTCTTTTTGACTTTGACTTCAACCTTTATTTTACTTTTTCTCAACCCAAAATAACATATCAGATTCTTGTAGCCACCCCAAACTTAATTTCCTACAACCCTTGTCTTGCTAAGCATCCATGCTCTCCTAACTCCTAAGATTTGGTTAACATGGTTTTTCCGGATTTTTGGCTTATAACATAAGGTCTTCAAGAAAAAATAGGCTATTAGGCTCAATGTGGTTAACTAGGGAACATACATTAGGGATGGTTCTTTTTAGGCCAAGTAGCTATTTCAAAGAAAATTTCCTAAATCGTTTGATGCAAACATATCAACATGCAAACCATGAAGGGATTCAAGCAAATCAAGGAAAGTACAACTTAAAAGTGATTCACACAATTCAAAACAATGTTGGAGGCACAAATTCCTCACCTGAACATTTTTCGCAAATCGTTTAACCGAGATACAATCCCTATTGTGTGCACCCATTCACCCCAAACTTATCATAAATCATGCAATCACAATAACATTCCTCAAAGTTCATTTTTCAATTTTTCACACGGGGATCGATTTTTCAACTTTTAAAAACATTGGGGAAAATCATAGAAACTCAACATTTTTCATGCAATCCATCTATGCTAAATTCAATAAAATCCATTCAAGCTTACCAACACAAGACTCAAGACACATATGACTCAAAACAAAGAAAAAGAAAAGATAATTAAAAAGAGAAAGGTTTAGAAAAGCTCATGAAGACGCCTCCACCAGGATCCCATTGCCTGTGGTACAACGGCCAAGAGATGCCCAAGATATAAGTCCTTCCTCCTGGATCCCATGGCTTGTGTAGTGGAGATGGACTTAGCAAGCGTAAGGAGATTCCATTGACTTCTCTAAGTGCTATGATGAGCTCACTTCCTCTTGGGTCAAATGGTAAGTCATTGACTCCAAGTGTGGCCTTTAGGTAAATAGATCCTCCGTGAAACATAAGAAGCATAACTTCTTGAGGCTACCTTAGAGCCTCTGCCGCCATTGATGCAACCTCCAAATGCTTGGGCATGACTTGAACTCCAAAGTTGGTATTTTCACAAAGTAAGGTGGTAGACAAACAGAAGGGACCAACTTTGTAACATCCACACATGCATGTAGACCAATATACTTATCCAACTCAGAATTTCGAGGTTCCTTCCTAGGAATTACGAAGGAAGTGTTTTCCACATGATTCTTCTCATTTTTCCATTGAAAATGAATAATAGGAGATATTTCCTTTTTGCACTCCATTCATGATCTTCTCTTATGGACTCATCTTCCACCACCACTATTTCATCTTCATATAGGTTCATCCTTGCAACCAGTTTTGCTCCAATTGTGCTTCATATGGTGCTTGTGCTAATTGTTTGCAAATTTCCCCTACTCGCTCTTTGAAATTTGTGTCATAACTTGCAAGCAATTATAGGTGGCTCTTGTTTTTGCAGTAGAGTTGGATAGCTCTTGTTCATATTTCTACATAGCAACTTTCAAAGGATTTTGCTCATTCCATTCTCATTCCTCCTCACTTCATTATTACACTATAAGCTTGTGCATGATGACAATTCCGCCCCCTACTCGCTCTATGAACTTTTGTGTCATAACTTGCAAACAATTATAGGTGGCTCTTGTTTTTACATAGAGTTGGATAACTCTTGTGTATATTTCTACATAGTAACTTTCAAAGGATTTTGCTCATTCCATTCTCATTCCTCCTCGTGCTTCATTATTACACTATAAACTTGTGCATGATGACAAGCCCTCCTCCCCACCCCCCAAGAAAGCAGTCTCCCATGACCAAATTAGGACCAAAATAATATCTTGTAACTCCATCCAAGGTTGGATAATAATATTTGTCCATCTATTGCATCCACTTGCACAAACAAAACTCAAAAGGAAAAATCATATATATATATACAAAATAATAAAAAAGAGTCTAAATTAACTAGGAATCAAACTCTCTAATATTGTCAAAAACAATCCTCGGCAACGACGCCAAAAACTTGTTGCGCTAAAACTACACTTAAGGGCAAGTACACCCTATCGCAAAAGTAATATAGGAGTATTTGCGACTCCAAGTATCGAACCAATAGAGATTGTTGACAAGTACTAGATTAATTACTTCCTTATGTTATTTAGACAATCGAATTGGTTGAAAACAAAGAAATTAAAATAACAAGATTGTGAAAGTCAAGAAAAGAAAAGAATTACAAGCAAAGGTTCAATTATGGAAAGCCTAGGGTGCCTGGTTTCACTTATGTCACTACCTATGATATTACCCAATTCCTCAATAATATGTGTTTCTTATTGATTGACAATCATTCGCTCTAAAGCTATTAATACCCAAAGGTCATGCAATATTAATATTTTCCCCCCTAAACAGTTACCCCCAATGGTCATGCAAGACAAACAGTTAAAAGAAGCATAAAGAACTAGCAAGTTTTGTTAATTCAATAACTGATTGAAATCAGGGGATTGCATTTGGTCCGCGCAACCCCAAATCATATTAATCCTAGAGTTTCGTTAACTAATTGTGGTACAGTCGCCAGTCAATTAATCAACTTAGTAAAGGACAATAAATCTTCTAGAAATTCAAACGCAAGGATTAAACCAACCAATTAAACGAAACACTATATCATATTAAAATTGGGAAAACATCAAAGATATCAAAATATTTACCCTATGAATAAGTTTAGCTACGTATAGTCATACTTATCACTATACAAATCACAAATATGTAACAAATCAGTCTTCAAATCAACGGGGAGACGGTCCTTCGCTCGACGGATCTATTCTTCTCTATGCAATCAGCTTTTGCGGTGCTGCTCCAGTAGCTATACGGCGCTGCCTGTCCTCCCGCGGCACTCTGACTTGCGCTACTAGGAACCCGCAGTACTCTCCTCCTTCTGCCGCACTGGGACTGTTCCTTTCATATTTTGCCAATTGAAGAGGCATTTTCAATCGTAATTCACTTGTAATTTGTATGTGGGACCCATTAGTAATTTCCACCCGCAACTGATCCGTTTTTCTCTTTTATCTACCTGATCCTTTTTTGGATTTGTACGTTGCTGCTCCCCTTCTTTATAGCAATTAATTGAAAATTACAATCTTTTGCATTAATGCTTATCATTTCTTTTAACTGTCAAATCCAAATCTTTTCCAAATTGAGATTTCACGTGGGGCCCCGTTGCAATTCAATAGCCAATTCACTTTGCACATTCAATTTTTGTCACCCTCTGAAGCTTCACGTTTGCCCATGAAGCTCTAGTTACAATTGAATTTATAACTTACGTGGGCCCTAGCATTCTTTATTCAAGTTGACCAATTCAAAGTGAGAAGAACTTGTAATATTCTTTCATCCATTCCACACTCTGACTTCGCTTCTTCTTATTTACACATGGTCCTCTGCGGCAATACTTTGTCACGTTGGAATTTGGCCTTCCTTTCACTTAAAATTAAGAGCTTAGTTTTCCTGTAGCTTTATTTCAGATTATCACAACGCTCTTCTTTGTCCTTGATATCTTCCTAAAAATCAAAATAAGAATAACATGAGAAAATTAATCAAAATCTAATTAAAATTAATTAAATGCACACTTTGACTCTAAATTAATCAAAATAGGAAAACAAAGTCTAATTTGGACAAAATCAAGCATTTCACTCAACTTAATTAATGAAATTCACTCTCAAATAATAGATAAAACATGATAAGTCAGCGGATTATCAATGATGTACCAAGAACCCTAGGAAATTACCAACCGAGACTCCAAAGGAACACTTTTCTGGGTTCATCTTCAGACCATGGAATCTCATCCCCTGGAATGTCATTTCCAAATCATGCAGGTGTGCTTCAAAATATGTAGATTTAACCATTACACCATCAATGTACACCTCTAATAGTATGATTTCACATCATAATTCTTGTACATTTTTGCATGCATTTTTCTTATAGTTTAGGCATATTTGATTTGATTTTATTAGTTTTTACCTTGGATCGGGTAAGGCGGTTTCTTGGTGTTGTTTTGCAGGAATTCAAGGAAAAATGCTCAAGATTAGCCATGATGGAGCTTGGATGAAGACAGAGCTTAAAAAGTGAAGAAAATGACCCGGAAGTGCCCATCACGGCCGGCGTGATGACCCTCACTACTGTGATCGAGCAATAATTGAGAGAAAAAAAGGAAAAAGTCGGAAGGCATCACGGCCTGGCCGTGATACCAATCACGGTCGTGACATGTTAATGGAGCCGGACCCCTATTGGCAAAATCATCACGGCTGAGCCGTGGATCGCCATCACGGTTGTGGATAGAGCATTTGGTGAAGGCAGAAGCTATCACGGCCTGTCCGTGATGAGAATCAAGGCCGTGATGTTCCAATATTTGAAAGTGCGCCAAGGCAGAAAGCGTCACGGCCAGGTCGTGTTGGCCATCACGGTCGTGACGCGAATCCTGATCTATAAAGGAGCACGAGCAGAACATAAGAAAATCAGTTTTTGTAACCCAAAACTCTCTCTCTGAACCAGGGGCAGCTGCACAAGGATTCCATGGAGTTCCTCCTCCTTTTCATCTCTATTTCTTTTGTTGTGGTTATGATCATGAGTGGCTAAACTCCCATTGTTGGGGTTAGGGTAGCTATTTCTGAATTCTCATGTATCTGACCTGATCTTGTAATATGGTTTTTACTTCTTTATTGAGTGATTGATTGTCTATGCTTAATGGTTGTTGTGGCTAGCACCCCCATGACTCGATTAGTGTTTTGATATGCAATTGGAAAATTCGTATTAGAACTGGGACTGAGATCAATCACCTAGTAACCCTTGCATCTAGGAATAGAGTTTGGCTTAC
Source organism: Sophora flavescens (assembly GCA_030762895.1). Classification (NCBI taxonomy): domain Eukaryota; kingdom Viridiplantae; phylum Streptophyta; class Magnoliopsida; order Fabales; family Fabaceae; genus Sophora; species Sophora flavescens. Next base: position 99,465,881 of record CM061062.1, read on the forward strand.
TAGTAATCGCGTAATCCCTAATCCTAGTGCAAATTCATTAATCTAGGCCACCTAAGGAACTAGGGTCTATTAGTGGATTTAGGCTCTTGTCATCCGAGGAATCAGGGCTTGAGTAGTTTAGTGGATTGATTTTCATAATTGAAGTAGAAACTGTTTATTAGTCATGTCATTACATGGGGATGAAGTTTAGTGAACCTAATCCCAACGTTGTTCTTATATTTGAAGAATCCCTTTAACTGCCTCCCAAGTGTTCGACAAAATCCCACGAAGAACTTTTCTCTTTATTTTGTTTATTTTAGATTTAAGTCTTATTTGGGCTTGGTATTTATTATCGAGCTCCCTTCAATCCAAATATCCGCTTAGATAGTAATTGATTCGGTACGTGTTAGTACTTGTCACAGTCCTCGTGGGAACGATAAACGGTCTCACCACCGTATTACTTGCACGACTGGGTATACTTGTCCAGATTAGTCAACAAGTTTTTGGCGCCGTTGTTCTGGATCGTGTTTCAATATTAGCATACCCATTTCGGTTACTAATTTAAGCAAAAAAAAAAAATTCTGTGGTGATATTTTTGCTGTCATTTTTGTGTTCTGGTTTACTGTCATATTTTTCTGGTGTATTTGCTGTTTGTGTGCTGACTTTTACTGCTAATACTCTTGTTTGCTAGACTGTTTGTGTATGCGAGGTACTATCCCAGTTGACCAACTCCTCCACGATCCTGAGATTGAAAGAACAGCTAGGAAGAATCGAAGGCAAGTAAGAGAGCAGAAACTGTTAGAACAGCAAGAAGAAGAACAAGAGACTTCCACCTCTCAAGTTCATCAAGAAATACTCAGAATGGCAGGAAATGGTGAAGGTGCTCCACCACGGAGGACACTTGGTGACTATGGCAATACAAATATCAATCGGCATGTCACTAGCATAGTGAGACCTCCAGTAAACTACGCAAATTTTGAAATCAAGCCAGCTCTCATCAACATGGTTTCACAAAATACATTTGCTGGGTTGGAGAACGAAGATCCTAATAGTCATGTCTCCAACTTCCTGGAGTTGTGTGATACGAGCAAGCAGAATGGTGTTTCCGATGATGCACTTCGCCTCTGATTGTTCCCTTTCTCGCTAAGAGATAGGGCCAAGTATTGGCTCCAATCTCAACCAAGTGGGAGCTTCACCACATGGGACGACTTAGAGGCAAAATTTCTTGCAAGGTTCTTTCCCACCTCAAGATTTGTGAAGACCAGGGGTGACATCATAAGCTTTGCTCAACAAGAAGGTAAGACTCTTCATGACACATGGGAAAGGTTCAAAGACTTACTCTGAAGATGTCCAAATCACGGGATTGATGATCTTACCCAAATGCAAACATTTTGCAATGGATTGAGGCCGTCAACTAGGTATATGTTGGATGCCTCAGCTGGAGGCTCCATGAACACAAAGACACCGGAGGAACGCTGATTTTTATAGAACCTATGGCATCCAATGACTATTTGATGCATCATGATCGAGGTCCCACGCCAAGAAGGGGAGTGTTGGAGTTAGATTCACAAACTGCACTGTTGGCTCAGAATAAGCTCATGACACAACAACTGGAGTCCATTACCAAGCAACTAGCTCAACTCCCACAACAACTCCAAACTGTTCAAGGGACAACCACGCCACATCAACAGGTGATGAGATGTGATTTTTGTGGAGATAATGATAATGGAAATTGTGAGGCGCCACCTAGTTCCCATGAGGAAGCTAATTATATGGGGAACTATGGGCGGCAAGGCAACAACCAATACTCCAACAATTACAACCAAGGGTGGAGGAATCAACCGAGTTTTGGTTGGAAACAAGATGCCGGACAAGCAAGCAAGCCTCAACCCACACCACCACCTCAAGACCGGATTTCTATATTGGATAACACCCTCAATCAATTCATGCAAGTGTCCATGACAAACCAGAAAAACACAGATGCTTCTATAAAAAACTTGGAGGTTCAAGTTGGGCAAATTGCAAAGCACCTAGCGGAGCAATCTAGCAGCAGTTTTTCAGGTAATACTCAAACCAATCCTAAAGAGCATTGCAATGCTATTGTGTTGAGGAGTGGTAAAAGTCTTGAGGAAGAGAGTGGTGGGCCTTTGGTGAAAAATCAGGAAGTTGATGAAAAAACAGAGTTGAGTGCTGAGAAAAAAGAAGAAAAAGGCACAGAGGTTGTAGTAGAGGAGGAAGAAAAAGACAGTGAAAAAGACAAGAGGGAGAAGCTAGTGGATGAGAATTCAATCTTGAGGAGGAGTAAAAGTCAGATTTTGAAAGATGGAGACAAGCCTCAAGAGATCCCCTCTTATGTGAAGTTGTCGTATCCTCATTTGAGCAAGAAAATGGAGAAGGAAGAACAGTTTGCCAAATTTCTTGACATTTTCAAGAGATTACAGATTAATATACCCTTTGCTGAAGCACTAGAGCAGATGCCAACCTATGCAAAGTTCATGAAGGAGTTACTCACGAAGAAGAGAAAGTTCAAAGAAGGTGAGACTGTTGCCTTGACAGAGGAGTGTAGTGCGATACTTCAGAGGAAGCTACCTCCAAAGCTTAAAGATCCTGGTAGTTTTACAATTCCTTGCACTATTGGGAGTGTTGCTATTGGGAAGGCCTTATGTGACTTGGGAGCGAGTATCAATTTGATGCCGCTTTCAATTTTGAACAAGCTTGGAGGTGGTGAGGTGAAACCAACAAGGATGGCATTGCAACTAGCTGATAGATCCATCAAGCGTCCTTATGGTATTCTGGAAGATGTTCTGGTAAAGGTGGATAAGTTTATCTTCCCAGCGGACTTTGTGATATTAGACATGGAGGAGGATGCAGAAGTTCCGCTCATATTGGGGAGACCCTTTCTAGCGACTGGTCGCACTTTGATAGATGTACAAAAAGGCCAACTACGATTCAGAGTGCAAGATGAAGAAGTCACTTTCAATGTATTTGAAGCTATGCATCGCCCAAGTGATGAAGAGGATTGTTTCCGCATGGACACTGTGGATATAGTGGCTAAAGAAGTCGTTGCACATCAGCACCACTCCTCTACTCCTGAGAAGAAGGAAGAGCTCAACATGAAAGCAACTCTGAAGCTCTGCAAGACAAATGATGCATCAATTGATGATGAAGTTGGATCTGCTTATCATGTGAAAACAGAACCTCCGCCGGGAGGGAGTAAGAAAAAGGCCACGAGGCTCAGAGTGAAAAGGGCAAAGCGGAAGCGCAATTATTGGCCTTATAAGCAAAAACAACTCTTTGAAGGAGTTCCACTGAAGAGAGGTGTTCTTTCACTTCTGCGCCCAGCCGACCCCGGTTAACTGAATGAAGCCTGTCAAGCTAGTGACGTTAAAGAAGCGCTTATTGGGAGGCAACCCAAGTTTTCATTTCATTTTACTTTTTGTTTTTGATTTTGCCCTCTTGAATAATTTGAGAAGATCAAGAGGAAAATATCATAGATTGATAGGTTTGTTAAGTGTTTTCAGGGAAAGGAGGAAGGAGAGGAAAAAAGGGCAGAGACAACGAAGTCCGTAACCATCACGCCCAGGCCGTGACACTGGTCACGGCCGTGATGAGCCAAAGTTGAAGATCAGAAAGGATCACGGCTCAGTCGTGATCCCCATCACGGGCATGATGGAAGGACCCTGAAGATCAGAGAGCATCACGGCCTAGCCGTGATGGCGGTCACGGCCGTGACAGGCCACTCCTATGAACCAGAATGCATCACGGCCTGCCCGTGATAAGCATCACGGCCGTGACCGAAATTTTCATGCAATTCCTTCTGACTGGCATGTGAACCAGCACCTGCTGCCGCCTCGGTAAGTCGTTCCAATTTTTCTTTCCTCTCTCCAACTTGATTATTTACATTGGGGACAATGTAAGTTCTTAAGCTTGGGGTAGGGGTATTTTTGCATTGTTTATATTGCATTCATATAGTTTTGCATGATAGCTTTGTATGTTCTCATGATCAGATTTCCCCTTGCCTAGATTTTGCATCCAATTGTGAGAACTAAGTGCCAAATAAATTGAGATAGTGAATTGTTGAACCCAATTTTTTCTTTTATTCTTGTGATAAGGCTACAAATGAAAATGCTTGAGATGATCTGTGATAGTTGATAATTAGCATGTGGTGCCATAGATTTGTGTTTCTCACCGATTTTTGAACTAAAATGTGAGATTTTGAGCCAAAGGGGTACTCACTAAATCTACCCCATTCCTTGTGTTAGAGTGTTATTCCTCTTGGTTTGTATTCTCTAGAACCTGACTTGAAACCGTTTTGAAGCTTAAAAATTTTTTGAAAACATTTTTGAAAATGATTGAGGCACTAGGTATTTTTCCGGCCTTTTGAGCTTTGATGACTAAATGCTACCCCTTAGTTGCCCAATTTTGAGCCTACATGAATAAAATGCTTTTCTTGGTACCCTGAAATATGTGGATAAATGATGCTTGATAAGGGACCTTCTAAAGTATTACAAAAGGGTAAAAAGGTAGTTGAAAAAGTTTGGGATGAGAAAATCAGAAAAATATTTCTCTTGAGCTGAAAATCTCCCCTTCTCCAAATAAAAGAAAAAGAAAAGAAAAAGAAAAATTTATGGAGAAGGGGATGACAAAAGAAAGTGAGAAATGAAATAAAAAGAAAGAAAGAAAGGTGGAAAAAGGAATCAAAACCCAAAAATGTATTTTAGAAGGTCATGCTTTGCAATGCTTGATTGTGTTTAACCCTTTTGAAATTTCCTTTTCTTGACTTCCCCTCCTAACGATAAATTCCATGGCCCCGTTACAACCAAAGCAAAAGACCTCTTGATTCTTAATTGTTTTCATTAATAAAGTAGAGATTTGGTTGATAGTCAAGCCTATGGTAGAATTCATTCCTTGAGGAAAGTGGAGCTAATTGTCTTATTTCCCTAACACTTGAGTGAGGTGAGAAAGAGAGCCAAGCAAATGAACAAGCTTGGGGTGATCTTCAGGTGAGAAAGAGTGCCCTAATCGGTGAGAATATGAGTCTAAGAAACCTAAGCCTCTAATTGGACTTGAATTGATTGTCTCTTGCTGAATTATTTGAGATGCCTGTTACTTGGATTACTTGCTACTTGGGTTCTTGGTTCACTATCCGTGATCTGATTGTCTATATCTTCTGGCCTTAGTGATTGCTTGAGGACAAGCAATTGAATAAGCTTGGGGTGATTTGATAGTGTGATTTCACATCATAATTCCTGTACATTTTTGCATGCATTTTTCATATGGTTTAGGCATATTTGATTTGATTTTATTAGTTTTTACCTTGGATCGGGTGAGGCGGTTTCTTGGTGTTGTTTTGCAGGAATTCAAGGAAAAATGCTCAAGATTAGCCATGATGGAGCTTGGATGAAGACAGAGCTTAAAAAGTGAAGAAAATGACCCAGGCAGAGTCCATCACGGCCTGGCCGTGATGACCCTCACGACCGTGATCGAGCAATAATTGAGAGAAAAGAAGGCAAAAGTCAGAAGTTGTCACGGCCTAGCCATGATACCCATCACGGCCGTGACATGTTAATGGAGCCAGACCCCCTATTGGCAGAATCTATCACGGCCAAGCCGTGACTGCCATCACGACTGTGACAGAGTATTTGGTGAAGGCAGAAGCTATCACGGCCTGTCCGTGATGAGAATCACGACCGTGATGTTCCAATATTTGAAAGCGCGCCAAGGCAGAAAGTGTCACGGCCAGGCCGTGATGGCCATCACGGTCGTGACGCGAATCCTGATCTATAAAGGAGCACGAGCAGAACAGAAGAAAATCAGTTTTTGTAACCCTAAACTCTCTCTCTGAACCAGGGGCAGCTGCACAAGGATTCCATGGAGTTCCTCCTCCTTTTCATCTCTATTTCTTTTGTTGTGGTTATGATCATGAGTGGCTAAACTCCCATTGTTGGGGTTAGGGTAGCTATTTCTGAATTCTCATGTATCTGACCTGATCTTGTAATATGGTTTTTACTTCTTTATTGAGTGATTGATTGTCTATGCTTAATGGTTGTTGTGGCTAGCACCCCCATGACTCCATTAGTGTTTTGATATGCAATTGGAAAATTCGTATTAGAACCGGGACTGAATCAATCACCTAGTAACCCTTGCATCTAGGAATAGAGTTTGGTTTACTAGTAATCGCGTAATCCCTAATCCTAATGCAAATTCATTAATCTAGGTCACCTAAGGAATTATGGTCTATTAGTGGATTTAGGCTCTTGTCATCCGAGGAATCGGGGCTTGAGTAGTTTAGTGGATTGATATTCATAATTGAAGTAGAAACTGTTTATTAGTCATGTCATTGCATGGGGATGAAGTTTAGTGAACCTAATCCCAGCATTGTTCTTATATTTGAAGATTCCCTTTAACTGCCTCCCAAGTGTTCGACAAAATCCCACGAAGAACTTTTCTCTTTATTTTGTTTATTTTAGATTTAAGTCTTATTTGGGCTTGGTATTTATTATCGAGCTCCCTTCAATCCAAATATCCGCTTAGATAGTGATTGATTCGGTACGTGTTAGTACTTGTCACAGTCCTCGTGGGAACGACAAACGGTCTCATTACCGTATTACTTGCACGACTGGGTATACTTGCCCAGATTAGTCAACAACCTCCATGTTTTTTCTAATTAAATCATGAAATATGGCATTCATAACTCTCTGATAAGTAGCTCTAGCATTCTTCAATCCAAACGGCATGACCACCTACTTGAATATCCCAATTGAACCTGGGCATCTGAAAGCAGTCTTATGGACGTCCTCCTCGGCTATATAAATCTGATTATAGCCCGAGTGTATGTCCATTACTGTAAGAATCTCATTGGTTGCCACAACGTCGATTAGCATATCTGATATGGGCATGACATATTCATCCTTAGCGCCAAGTTTAGATTCCGGTAATCGGTGCAAATTCTCAATTTTCCATTCTTTTTGAACACTGGAACAATGTCAGAGAGTCATTCAGTGCATCTGACAGTCCGAATAAACCCAGATTTGAGTAATCTTTCCATTTCTGCCTTAATTTTGGGAAGCAAATCTGGATTAAGTCTCCGAGCTGGTTGTTTATATGGCTTGAAACCTTCCTTGATCGGTAACCGATGCTCCACCAACTGCTTAGACAATCCAGGCATCTCACTGTAATTCCCTGCTAGACAATCTTTGTATCGCTTGATGAGATCGACCAACTTGATCCTATCAGATTTCGGCTAACAAACCATTGACCTTAGTCATTCTTGACTCGTCATCCAAACCCAGGTTTACTGTTATCAGCGGATCTTGTGCTTCGAAAGTTGGCAACTTCTTATGCACTGTGGGTGGTATGTCTTCATCATTGCGATTCTGCCCCCTAGTTTCTTCCTCCAACCCATTCTGCATCTCCCCCTCGACTGACCTTGTCTCAATGATTTTATTTTCAGTCGTAAACATGGTTAGTCGTTAGAGAAGATTTTTTATGACTTTAGGCTTACTGATCATTAAAAATGTCTAAAAGCCGTGGTTCGGCCAACATTTTCACCTCAAAACCCCTTGTGGTCAAGTCACATGATTCCCAAGCCCCTTCTTCATAATCCTCACATATCATGATAGGTTCCATATGAGGCGAATAGAATAGGGCCTCCATCGCTCTTACCTCTGCTGTAAATGGATTCCTGTCTGCCAAAACTATCTCTGTCTTTCCATCATTCCACATAATCAGCCGTTAATGTAGGGTCGAAGGCACACACTTACTTGAATGGATCCAGTCTCTGTCCAATAATATCGAGTAAGTGGTCTTGGCATCTACCAGAAAGAAGGCAGAACTGATAGTTTTTTACCCTACTTTAACATCGGCTACCATAACTCCTAAGGCAGTCGTTGCCTCACCAGTAAAGTTGGTCATCTTCATGTTATTTGATACAAGATCTTCTTTAGTCTTTCCCAACTTCCACAAAGTAGTGAAAGGCATCACGTTTAGTACTGCCCCTCCATCCACAAATACTTGGCTGACCTCTTTGCCATTCAATCGCGCCTTGATGTATAGGGGCTTCAAATGCTTGGACATTTCATCTGTAGGTTTGTCAAACATCATCCCCACAGGTCTCAAAAGAACTTCATCAGATAGAACGACCCACTCTACCTCTTCCGCACACACATCTCCTTCCAACATATTCGGCTGCTCCTCACCTGCCCAAAACTCACTAGGCAAGATGCTTACAACATCAACTTTGGATGATGGTGAGGCTTCTTCTGCCAGAAGGGTGTCTAGCAAGGATTCTTTGAAGAATGACATCATGTCCATTTCTTCCTTAGCCATTATATCTCCAACATTTCCATTTTCTTCGAGATTGTTGTCACCATTTTCTAATTCAGGGCTTTGCATCAAGCTAAATTTGTCCACAGAATATGTGCCACTACCCTGTTCAAACTGTTCATCCTACTCGGTGAACGACTGAACTTCTGGTTCCATGCTTTCTGTCCCCCCTTCCCTCAAGTCTCGTGTTGGTAATTCCCCGATTTGGGGGAGGCAGAAAGCTTTTTCCAAAGTCTGTCAACTTCACCGGAAAGGATTTCTATCTTGTCCTTGTCTTTGGCCTCGGCTAACACTTGCAAAGTCATTTTCATCGTTTGCACAGACTTCCTTCTCTGCTGCCTTCTCTTTTGAGTGCGTGTCAACTGATGAGGCACTGGATTCACAGGTTTATTCGTATGGACGTACTTATTTACTTGCTACTTTCCTTCCTCTACCTTAGCCGGAGGTCTAAGCTTCCTTTGAGGCTTCATGTCCTCCTCATTTCTAACGACTATTCTTAAAGATGTCATTCCTCCCCTTGTGTTGACTTCGGCTACATGTCGTTTACCTTCTGGAATTGGGCTTTCATCAATCATTGACAATATTATTTTATCATCCGACGTGCTTGTATTAGCCATTTTGCCCCCTGGCCTATGTTGATGAATTCTCTAGGGTTGGATAGTGTGAACTTTGAATTGTTTTCTCAAGCCTTCAACACCACCATTCCCTTTTGGTTGAACCAACCTACTGACCACACTAGACCTTTGAGGCTGTGCACTCCCTGATAACTTTTGAAGAACTAATTTCTTCACGGCTATCATACCTAGAGTTCCTATTCTTTCGAACACACTCGGCTTCTGATTGCCGCTGTTACCTTCGGCTGGATCCCTTTCATCCACCCGTGTTTCAACCATGTTCTTTACTCTCCACTGCTGATGAATCGATTTCTTCCATTTCTTGTATGGTGAGCCAGATCCTCCAGAAAAGGAGACCATGCCAATGACGATATTAGGAAATGGATCTACATCCACACCCATTTCGGTCACTGTTTTGTCAGACAACTTAAACCTACCGTCTTTTACTGCCTTTTGGATAGCCTTCCTGAAAACTACACAGTTCAATGTAGCATGGTTGTAGGAGTTATGCCATTTACAGTATTTCTTGCCCTTTGATTCATCAGCCGATGGAATCTTATGGCCCTCAGCTAAGGGAATTTGTTTGTCCTTGAGCAAATAGTCGAATATCTGGTCAGCTTTTGATATATCAAAATAATACTTTGTCTTCTGTTCCGGAGTATCTACCTCTTTGCCTTTAGCATCTCTTAAAGCAGGACAAGAATAAGGTTTCCCTCTGAGGATTTCGGCTGCCATAATGTCAGTCGTGGAATCGACTGATAGTTCCACTATGTCATCCGAGCCCTCTGTATCCACAATGGATATCAAGTGAGTTCCCCTATTCCTGTTGGACCTCATATGCTCCTTTTCAATAATGAACTGTTCCACCTGGGTCGCTACGGATGCTAACTTACCCAAGTCTAGGAAACGTTGAGCTACTAACTTCTCTCTCAGCTGCGGATGCATATTGCTTATGGCCATAGAAGCATACTCGGTTTTTGGGAATTGTACACTGCAACGGTTTTCGAGCTTCCCGAGCCTTTCAATAAATTCTGCGACTGGTTCATCAACTTGTTGTTTCAAATTCATTACATCAGCAAGATCACTTACTGGCGAGGTCCAAGAACCTGTCGTGGAAACATTTCTCCATATATGTCCAATTCTGGACAGAATTGGGGGAGTAAGGAAGAGTACCATGTAAAAGCAGTCCCTGTTAGGGAGAGAGGGAACAACTGCAGTTTGAAGTACTCATTCTGATTCGCCTCCCCACACTAAGCCGTGAACCTGCCAATATGCTCCATTGTGGACTTTCCATCATTTCCCGAAAAGGTGGTAAAATCTGGAGTCTTAAAGCCCCCCGGCAATGATATCATCTTATTCACCCACTCAGGGTAGGGCTTCTTATATATAGGTCTGTCTAGAGGCTTCAGTTGAACGCCAAAATACTTCTTAATAGTCTCAACAATCATACTGGGATCGATTAGCTGAGGTCCAAGAGGCCTGCCATCGGCTGCCACTCCTTGTGGAGGATTCCCTCCCACGGTTGACTGGCCGAAAGGCATAGACGCCCCCTGGTAAGGATTTTGATAACCATATTCAAGCGTGTACGAATTCCTGGAAGGATGACCCGTATGAGGTGGATTGCAACTCCATTGTTGCTCATTCGTGTATCCATTCGGAATCTGATATTGCATCCCTTGGACAGCCGAGTAAGTGCTAGTGTGAGGTGGAAAATGATTCCATACATGCTCACCCGGATACTCCCTCGGTGTCTTGCACTAAATTCCTCGTTGAGGAACCGAACCCAAATGACCATAAGGAGGTTGTTCTGGCACAGTCTGATCGAACGGCAAACCAGTCGAGGAAGGTGGAATAGAATTCCATGGTTGCTTCCTTACATAATTCCCAAACGGCTTAGTCTGTGTTGCTCCATAGCCCGTGGCTGGACATACGGTTTGACATGGTGTGGTTGCCTGAAAACCGGTTCCATAAGCCGAAGCATTTGGTCCCAGGTAAGGCATTCCCAACGTTCCAACAGTCCTTGGTGGCCTCATAGCCATTGATACATGTCCATGTTGTAGATTAGAATGGAAATCATCACGTCCCATAGATAATGATATGGGATTAACAGTAGGCATTGTCATGTTAGAATTTAAAGGGAAAGGAGATGGTACCTGCTGAACTACATTCGGCTGTACCATACTCGATGGTCCTGCCTGAACTTGTGGCATACCATACCCTGTGTATCCCCCTGATGGTGGATTCATATGTGGAGGGTTAGGCTGCCCTAGAATAACCGAGGTATCCAAACCATGGGCAGACTTAAGAAGTTCTGTCATTTGGATCTCATTCCTGACCATGGCCTGAACGATCTCAGCCAGCTGCTTTGACATCTGGAGCATAAGCTCATTGAGTCTAGAATCAATCTGCTCCTTGATAAAAGTGGTAGTTACCACCATCGGCTGATTTGGATCATCCCCTTCTGCTCCTGATGATGTCCCTGCTTTGTGGCTAACAGGTGTGTCACTCAACGAGGGAGTGCTGGGGGATGATTGGAAGGACACTGGCATCCCTAAAGTAGGTTGCACTTCCATTTGTTTCTTAGCTCCATTCTTTTGTCTCGGTTGTGGCTCCATGTTGTTCAGTTGTTTCCCAAAACGCAAGTGCATGTGCCAATTGAAATCTTGACCAAGAGAGGTAAACTTTCCAATATGTTCACCTTCATCGGTCCCACCGAGCGTGCCAAAATTGTTATATGGTGAAGTAAAATTAGCCGTGACCTCGACCAACTTCGAATAACAATGATTCCCCCATTCAATCGATGACATTAGAAGGTGGATTCTGCCTCATAACTTGTGGGTTCCTAAACTACTCCAAAGAGTGTTTAGTGTGGAAGGTAGAAATAACTAAGCTAAATGCGTGAAAATAAATTGAAAGCAAGAAGAAATGAGCATAAAAATATGTTTGATTGTATTGAAGTATCTGATACAGTATTTACAATTGGTATTTATAGGCTACAACTCGAACACTATGCAAAACTGCCCCTATTGGCCACCTTCTCCTACATTTTAGCATTATGCGTTTTAGTGGCCAACGTGAACCTCTTAGATTACAATGGCTAACCATGTCTAACTAGAATTCCTATATTTTAGGAACATCTTCAATGATCATCCATCATTAATCGTCCCGAGCTCAGTTATCTTCACTCTTCAACGTCTCCCTGCTTCCTAAAATCAAGCTAAACAGCTTGAAAACCGTTTCCCCTTATCTCGGGAGGTTGTTAACACGTGCAAAGGCTATGATACTCAATGCTCCTATTTGATTTCTTTGGCTATTACATACACTTTGAATATCAACGATATCACTCCGCAATATTATCCTTTAGCTCGTATTATTGGCTTAACCGTTTTCACTTTTCACTTAATAATCGTTCCTCATCACCCTACCGATACCATTTTCGATGGCTTCCGATTAGGCTAATCTCCAACAGACTAGTTTATCAACGGCTAAGTCAGCTTACGTTAATTTAGGTGATAATGACTATAATGGTGTAAAAATATATTTTACCCCAATAAACAACAGATCAAAATAAGTCCACTTATTAAGCATGTGCAACACTCATAATAAATGTGCGACTTTCTTCTCCAAGCGATTGATATTAAGGTGGCGTTTGGAAGAGCTTATTTAAGTCCTTTTGAGCTTATCTTATGACATAAGTGCTTATGCGGTGTGTTTGGTAGAGCTTATCAAAAGAACTTATGTCAACCCATAAGGAGTTTTAGGCTTATTTTCATAAGTTACTAGGAGAAGCTTATGGAATTTTAACACACGAGCTTATGCCCCTACACACCTCTCCGTGTTTTTCCCCATTCGAATCCTCTCCTCCACTTTCTTTTTTTCTTTTCTTTTTCCTTCATTATTTTTCCTTCATCTCTTTGTATGACCACTTCCTCCTTTGCCTGCCGCCATCCGCCTGCGGCTGTCCCTTTTATTTTGGCTGCACTCTTCTTCTCAGGTTCAGACATTTCTCTCCCATTTCATGTCCCTTTTCTTTTCATTGACCTGAACCATGTCCCTCTCCCGGTGGAAGAAGGAAGCTCGACGGTGGAGCGACCCGCCAGCGGAGAAGTCTCCGATCACTGATTGTGGGCCTGTTAAAGGGGGAAAATCGAACCCTTAATGGAGAATTTGGGATTTATGAACATAAGTTTTAAGAATACAGTTGGTAAATTGAGTAATGGTGTGGTGGAAGAAGGATAGCTCACCAACGTGAAGGAAGAAGGAAGCTTGATGGCGTCGAGGAGCGACAGCGGAGAGGGATTTAGAATCCTGCTATTCGAACATATACATTAAAGGGAAGACATGAATCTAGATAGATTTGTTCTCTTCTTGAAAGATTTATGAAAGCCAAAAGATCAATCTTGGAAGTTGTTCAACAGTGGATAGCAAGATAAGGAGTGGTTTCTCGAAGATTATGAAAAATAGAGTCAGATTTTGTTTTTTGTTTATTTATGATCTATTACATTTTTTTTTGTATTTTCTTTTTCAATTTTTTTAATTTTACAATGTTTGTAAGCGTTTATATAATAATGTATCCAAACGTCTTAATTTTGTATAAGTGTTTTTTCGAAGTGTGCATCCAAACACATATAGCTTATTGAATTTAAACGGTTATGTCATATGCTCTCATGTGATAAGATCTTATGCGATAAATACTTAATTAAGTTGTTTACCCAAACGCGATCTAAACGGACATTACGTTTACGGTTCAATTGAGAGAGTAAGGATTGCAACCGAGACCATATTACCAGATTTCTAAAGACTTTAGATGGCCCAGTCAAAAAAATAAAAAACTTTAGATGGCACTGAGTCCAGCAACCACATTGGGCTAAAAAAGTGGCAAACATTCCTTCATTGATATATAAGCCTTATGGTAGATATGAACTCTTAATTTTTATTTTTTTTTGAATCATTTATAACTTCTCTCTCTTTCTCCGAATCAAATCAACAATTTTATTTGTTAAATATGTCTGATGTCTCAATTTCATAACATGAACAACGTAGATTACTATACACTGCCACAGTACCACGTTTTAGCCTCCCTTTCGAGAGCAATTACAAATGTCAATCCCTTATTTAACAAATTATTGTCACTTGAAGCAGCTAAGGAAATTTGTGACAAGAAACAATACGTACTTCTCATACATAAGGTATAATTTGCCAAATTTGTTTTGATAGCTTTTCGATATTATTGCATTGCCAAATTTCCCATCGATTTGTCATTACATATCCAAAAAAACTAATTTTTTTTTTTTTTACTGATTTATACTGTCAATTGATCATATATTTTTAAATCACTAAAAATGTTTAATTTTTACATTAACCTTCTTTAAAATCACATTTGACGTGACTTGATTGGTTAACCATATCAAAAACTTGACGTCATAATTTATAATCATATATATAGTCTGCTGGTCACCTCCATATGCAATTTTACATCCGAAAACAACTTGAAACTTTTGACGATACTTAATTAATATTATAGTATATACATATTTGCAGGATGCTTGAAGAGGCTCATGCCTAAAGTTTTTATGAGAAACAAGTGCAGATAATGAAATTCTAGTTTTGTACAGTGGGAAACAAGAAACGACAAGATCCGTGCACGTGTTAAACAAGGTTATTACACCTTTTTGGTCATGTTATGGGTGACAGAGCAACGGCAGGGAGTAGAGTGAGTCCACATCCACCACAAAGAAAAGGAAATACGGAGAGACTATTCACCATAGAATGCAAGTTCAAGAATCAAGAATAACTATTAACTCCCCACCTAAAAATATAACAAGGTGGGGTAAGGGTGGTTGGGTTGCCAGCCTTACCTTCTTATTATTATTATTATTGTTATCTGATGATAGTGCCCTACCTTCACTTCACCATTCCATACCCAGCAAAAAATAAGGCAGCCCCACAACATGCATTAAAACAACTTGCACAAACCTGCACTCAACTCCAACTTTATCTGCCTATGCCCACTGGCCAAGTTAGCTGGTGCCATTACTAAAAAGCCTCTTTCTTCTATATATCTTCTTTATCCCATTCATTGGAATGTGAAACACCTTTCATAGGAAGAAGAAAAAAACTAGAAACTAAAATGATTAAATGAATTATAAGTTATAACACTGCACGTTATGAGAGTGAAGTTATAACAGATACAAAGGTTATCAAGTTATCCTCACAATTTAGAGTTACCACTAAATTTAAGGTTATATCATCTACCTTCTTTGTCCCCATCTAACCATTAAGCTATTACTTTGTAGAATTTGTAGACACCGAATCTCAACTAATACTTTTAAGATAAGGATTCCATGACTTCACTGTAGCTATTGCAATTAGCATTGTTGCTTCCAAATTATTTTCTTTTCCAACAAGAAACGTCACCATAGACAATGAAGGCAAGGAATTTTGAAGCTTTACATATTCCAAATACTTGGGGACACGAGAGCATGAAGCGGGTATTGATCAAACAAGATCGAAGTGGACAAATGTACAGCTTTCACTTTGCCATTGATGAAGCAAAAGCTTTACATGCAAGGTAAAAAGTTGCATGGCCAAAACCAGGAAGACGACAAAGGAGGCCACTTTCACATTAATGGAAAGACATGGTGATTTGTTTACCATCCTTGTTTGATCAGAGAGACACATCACATGGCTTTGGGGTCCTCTTCGTGTTCAAAAGAGTCACATCCTCTTTTTTCCCAAATGGTTTATCCTTCACTCAACAAAGTCTACAAGTCAAACATCATCTGCAGTGTCATGTATGTTCTTTCTATTATTCAGTGTTGTTACCCGTAATTTATCCTTAGATTGCAACTGATCCTGTTATCAGAGAGGACCAAAGAAAATGGGGATGCTTCTTTTTCAATTTTGAAGTAGTCAAATTTCTATTTTTATGGGGACTAATTTGCAATATTCTTGAACCTGCCCTAAGTTGCCCATCTTAATTGTCTACAAATTTATAATATTTGACTTCATATCAATAACTATAGATGTAATGAGCTTTCACTGCTCACTTGACTTACCGAGTCATATAGCTGCTCCCTGTTCTATAAGCCATGTATCTTCATGCAAGAAGAATTTTACGAAACAGTTCAATCATAGCTCTAATTAAATGCCAACAAGTTCGGCATGACCACCATTGTCCCGCATACTCAGATGTCAATTCATGCAACCCAAAATTTTTTGCTAAAAGGAGATTAAAAGTAGAGTTAGCTATAAGTTTAATTTTTGAGAGAACTATCTTCACACATTGATTTCCTAACGGATTAAGTATGGTATATATTGTAGCTAGCACAAAGATAAGATGCCACATAGTTACAGTATTAGTTTTATGAATGGTCCTAGCAGGAAAAACATGAAAACAAAAACAAAAGGCTAAAGAGTGGACGGGCTATAAAACTACATTTAGGCAGCACTTCCCACCATTGCCAAAGGGTTGAGAAGCAAGGATAATATTACAAGATACAAGAAATGCATAGTATTGACAGTCACATAATTTAGTAGTCTAAAGACCCCACACTTGTTATTCCAGTGCTTAGATTTCTTGGGTCCTGACGGCTCACATAGTCATCACATATGCCATTAGAGAGCCGTTGAATTGGAACCGAGTTCAAAAGCTCAAGGCCGGTGTTCCCCATTTGCTGCACTTCCTGTGGTGAAAGTATCTTGATACACCATACGCTATTTACGAATTCCCTGGCATAAGAAAGATCACGTATTTGAGGAAGATGTACAGAATATAGATCCAATAGTTTGATTTGAAAAAATAAAATAGGTACTTAAATCAACAACGTATAAATCATCGCCACATATGCATGGCCCCCCAAAAAAAAAAACAATGAAGTCTATGCAATTCCATTATTTCTGAAGATGTTAGTTATATAAGACTACCATATCATTGAAAAACAGGTGTTTCAGTTTCTCTAGTTCACTTTTGCATTTAAAAGGAAAAGGAAACAAACAATTAGCAAAGCATGAGCAGTGGGATACTTACGGCCAAGGGCCATCGCCAAGGAGAAGAACATCATTCTCTCGGTCAACAAATACAAGCTGCCAGCCTGATCTCAGAGGGTCCTCCAGCTCACCTTCAAGGCCAAACATACGAGCAAGCTCACTGCGAAGCTCGTGGTAGTTGCTGAATTTAGTGATATCTAATGATCGACCGAAGGACCCTGACTTATAAACCTGAACCAAAAAATTATCAAATAAAAACGCAAGACAAGAACAATGAGTAAAAATTAAAATGTTGACTTGAAAGATAATGATCCCACCGGGAAAACTCACCTTCACAAAGGTTTTGTTTGGTGAGTTTCCTTGCCCCACATTTTCTGGGGTCTGCAGGAAGCCTGATTCACCAATGCTATGTGCCATTCCAGGATTCAATGAAGAATCAGTGCCTGTGTTATTCAGGAAATTAGAAGACTGAAATGGCATGGTTGAGGAGTCACTGTTGCTGCTGACTCCCTTAAGGCTTGCCATCCCATTTTGCACTAGAAGTGATGAGGGCTCTATATTAACACCAAATAAAAGATGGTTTTGTGGATCACTATTCTCATGGTCTATTGAGAACTCCCTACCAGGAAAGGGGGCAATGTAATAGCATTTTGAGACATGGTACTTTGGGGCTGCCCTAACTGCTCTACCTGTGGCAGAACACATTGAGATATTCCAGAAGAAAGGAGAGGATCCACTGCAACACGCTTGGAGGGCCATGCAGTTGAAGTCTGAACAGGAACCCAAGAGCCTGTTCTAGGAAGGTTCAGAAGGTGGGATGTTTCGTCCTGGGCAAATGAACCCAAGATACTGTGCAGAGGAGAAACAATAGCAGTAGGATTCCCACTAGAATCAGAAAAACTTTGCTGTTGGCACAGTGAAGAGATAGCTTGCATAGGTGGCGATTGAGGTTGGGGTGCCGAAACAAACTGAGACATTGTAGAGACTGCGCTGGAAATCTGCTGATTATCTGCCATTTGCTGTGGCTGTTGCTGTTGCTGGTTGTGATGATGATGATGCTGACTATTGAATGAGTGCTGATGCTGTAGATGCTGCTGAAGATGCATCTGAGTTTGTGCCTGAGATTGAGATGGCTGCCGATTCTCTTGATTATTTTGAAAAGCCTGCTGAGGTTGTGACTGCTGCAACATCTGGGCCTGCATTAAGGCAGCGGTCCTGTTTGGGAAGTTCTGTGGTTGTTGAAATTGAACTAAGGAAGCAGGATGCTGTTTGGAAGGATCTAAAGTCCTCATATCCTGAAGTGCAGCAGCAGCCACAGCTTGATACATATCTGTTTGCACATTCAGCATGGAGGGGTCGAACCTTGGCTGCATCCAAGGATTAACACCAATCCCTTGAAAATTAATAGACTGAAGCCCTCTATCAGGATCTCGAAGCCACAGCAGCGGAGAATTCATGCCAAATTCGTCATCCTTCATGCCTGCTAGCAATTCATGCAAGGAAAATTGGGAGAGCAATGAGAATGAGTTTCTGTTGATGCACAAATGAAACAGCCTTTGAAACGTAATCAGCTTGCAAAATTGAAACTAAAGTAGTTAATAATAATAAGTTGTAGATATTTCAAGCCCGAAAGGTTGCAAGAAGCAAACCATGGAATGAAGGCAGTCCAGGAGGCCATGGTCGTTTAAGCCTAAGAGGGAATGGGGATGGATACATAGGAAATGTTGTTAATGGCTCAATTTCCCATAGAGACACTCTAGGTTGCCTCTCTCCAGCAGTGGATTCATCCCAGCCAACCTACAATCCAAGTCAAAGCCATATTTTAGAATCCTTCCTTAATAAATAGGAACTATCTATGAAGCAACATATTATAAATATCACATTTAGAGATGCAAGAAGCATTCAGTTCATATATAACTTGAATGAAATGTCAAAAGCAATTCCTTGCAGACCTTGACTGAGCGCCAATGTGAATTTGGCCACCGGACAGCATCCAAGTCACTAATGCCAGTTATTGTACCCATGTATCTGCACAAGAAATATATATTAGTATAATCTCATAATTCATAATTACATTACAAACATGTAACACCAACTCTATGACGTGACTCACCACATTTATCCTGACAATGAGAATTTTTATCAATTAAACTTTATATAGCTGATATCCTAGGCATTATTAAGGACAGAAACCAAAAGCACACACTCAAATCCATTTCAGTGGGTTTGGTAAGCCATGAGAAACAAGATACAATGTTACCTTATTTTAAGACATGGTCACATCTTAGACACGTTTATGAACAGCTTAGAAAAAAAAACTCCCATTAGTTTAATAAAATGAAGCACAGAACAAGCACAAATGAAACTCAGTAATCTAATATTTGTGATTTAAGTGCATAATGATAAGATTAAGGTTCTTTTAATCTTTATAATTAAAGAAAGCATTTACATATTATCATCTTCAACAATAAAAGTTTTGAAAACCTACCGCCGCACACTTGACTCCTCTGTTTCAAACAGCATCCGGAAGCGCATACCAACTGAAACTCGAGTATGATACACAGCTTTAACATACTTTGCTAAGGGTATGACAAATTCTGACGGGCTAGCACTGAATTCATAAAGAAGAAAATAATGTCAGTCAAAGGAAATTCATCATGACTTAAAAGTTTTAGATATGAGGAATACTTGTACCGTGGATTATAGAAAATGGTGAAACGACTATTTGTTGCTGCTGCATGAGCTGCTGCAGCAAGAAGCCCCAAGTGCATGCTATCACTTGACAAAACCGATGAAGGCATCACAGTTTGTGGTCGATTAGCACGCCGGATGCCAAGAAGCAATTGGTTCTTTTCATTCCTATAGAAGAAAACGCACTTGAATTACACCATTGATAAAATATCAAATGAGTACTAATGAAGTTAACAATGCTCAACATAATTGAAATACAAAGCAACCACACTTCTCCTAAGCCACATGTCGAAAAAGAATGTTTCTCTATATTCTTCTAAATGGCCAAGTGAAATAAAATTCACATGGCCTGGCTCAAGAAAAGTCATTCAGGCACATAAATGCCAAAGGGAAAATTTCATACAAAATTAAGAGAAAAACGAGCGGAAAAAGTAGAATAAATCAACTCTGTCCAGAAAATAGCAGCATGCCTATTTGATGAGCAGGAAAGAATAAATTTACTTGCCAGATGAACAGCACAGCATCACCAGCAACAAGTCTTTTAGCACTCACAAAGACACTCCATCCAGTCGTAAGAAGATGCCTTTTGGGCTGGCCTGCAGAAAAGAAAAGAAAATGCAAAGATTGTAACTGACAAGAAATTTCTCACATTTACAATTAAAATGCAGAAAACAATCTCAGCTTTATATAACTCACCCCGAAAGATATGTCTGAATTTCCATTCATTACCATGCAAATCCCTTGCGATTAACTCTTGAGCAGGTGGCTGTTGGGAGAAGTCCTGTAGGCCACAATCAAAAGTTAAGCAAGAAATCAACAGATTTGATGAATAAGTAATAGTTTCATAGTATGACTTCAAGTTAGCGCTTTACCAATGGAGGAAACACTTTTTCAGCTGCCCGGCGAGGAACAGAGAATCCCCCATGAGTGCTTGTGTCACTGGCAGTCAAAGTTTTGCAGAAGTAGTTTGTTGGCTGTTTACTCGGAGTGCCCAACTCTGCAGGAAGGTATGCCTCCTTTTGCTCTTGCTGCAAACACGGTCATAGTCAAAAAGCTGAAGAATGAATGCAACTATAAAAGTTACAAAACCAATTATCAATTAAGACAAGATATCATACAGGATTCAGAGGTTGCAAGGTCATCTGTGCATACACCTCATCAGTCTCAGCATCAGCCTGAACCAAAAATAAACAGAAAATGGGCAGATTGAAACAAGAGCAAATCAAAATACACCAGCTTTATTACTATCAAAAGTATGTAAACAAGCCATACATGCATAGTCAGATTATGAAGCTGACAAATGAGTTGCGGCGGTAAGCTTGGATAGTTGGGGATATGGGCGTCCACTTCCTTGTTGGTTGACACAGCCACCTGAGCAGAAAAGTGCTGAATCAGGATATGCAAGCATGTAGTTTAAGACTAACGAACTGATCTTGGGAGCCAGTCAAGTATAAGTATACACGTGGATCGCCGAAAAGATAGATAAAACCGATTTTGCTAAACAAAAAGTGTTAAATAACCCCATCTTCCAGTTAGAAGCAGCACCGGGACAGAAACAAGAGACAAGATAGCATGATAATGCCCAGAAATTGAAGATTCGTATAATTATTTTATTGTTACCATAGTAAGAGAAAGTTGACAGTGTCCACAAGGGTTTTTATATGGGAGCAATACATATATTTTACTCACCTGCTCACTGTGACCTTGTGGAAAGTAAACCACGCGACTTCCAACTGCTGGTAAAGAAACAAGAGGTCCAGCACATGCATGCCAAAGTTCTGAATCTAGAACTCGCTTTTCCCCTGCAAAATCCATCCCAATATCATGAATATTATGAAATAGAAAACTTCAGAACTTGTCTCAAAGGACAAATTGATTATATTTATGGCAAAGCCAAGATCTCAAGACAATATAGAGCAAATGAAACCAAATTACTTTTCTGATCTCTGAGCTATGACACAAAAAAGAGAAACTGTAGTACCAAAAGGATAAATTTCCAAACCCCCACCTCAGAAAATCAAAAATATATAAGCACCACACCCATGTTTATCCCTGAGGACTGGGGATGCAATAACTAGTTTCATGAAAAATTGAGAATAGAGAAGCAAAGATGAAAAAAAAGGGGAACAAGAATCTTGAAACAAGAGTGAACAACTTAACATACCTTCCTGGGGTGGAGGACTAAAACCAGCTGAAGAAAGTCTCATTTAAGCAAAAAGAGCAATTGATAACCTTAAAATTGAGCCCACAATCAATGATTCCAAAACGCTCTTCTTAAGTAGACCAATTAAGCAACAAAATTCTGAGAAAATGACACCCACACCACAAAACAAGCCTTTCCTTCTCTTCCTTTCCACTGCAGAATATCATCCTTGTTATCTATGTCCCCTACCCTCCCTTCACCAACCAAAACCCATTCAAATCTTAAAAAAAAATCTATACCCACAAGATTCCCACCCTTTCAATTCTCAACCAAAACCAGTATCACTACAAAAGACAATAGCTTTATGCCTCATTAGCTTCCAGTCCTCTAAACCCCCAACACCCCAAGTTCCAATCTTCAACTGAACACTTCATGCTACAATCTATCTTCTCAGAACCAACAATAGCAAGTAACAGACACGTAGCTTCTTCTCAGAATCTCAGCAGTAGCTAAAGAGCAACAAGAAGCATAAGCTAAATAAAGGAAGAAACTTGAAAAGCAAACAGATCTCAAGGAAGGAACAATGAATCCACAGAATAGAAGGGATCTCAAAAAACGGAGAAAAACCCAGAACAGATATGAGTTTTGCAGTAGTAGTAGTAGTGATATTATTTATATTTATTATTATTTATATTTGGAATTGATGGAAGGGGGGGACACTGAAACAGGGTTGAGGAGTACAGAGAAGAGAATCCAGTGTCAGGTTAGCGTTTGGCTCATTTCCAGTAATGGAAAAATGGGAAGCAGTGCTTTCTTGTTGTTGTTGTGATTATGGTTTATGGTGTTATGGTTGTGGTGGTACTACACTAATACTACTACTGAAACTGCTCGGTGCCCATGCTATGTGATAAATGCTATGCTATTGCTATTGCTTTACCCTCTCCCTCTTTCTCTCTCTCACACACACCTTCTAATCAATGATGAGAACACAACTGCCATTATTTTTGGGTGGCTTTTTAAGTGGGAGAAAGAGAGTGTGTACGACTGTCAGATTTTTTCTAGGCAGAGAGAGAGAGAGAGGGTTTCACATTTTTGTATTTTTATTTATTTATTATTATGATACATTAATTAAAATAATTCCATTATTATTATTTTGTGAATATTATTATTGCTTTTCGTGCCCACCACGATTTCAGTTTTAGACAACCAAGGAGGGAAATTTACATCTGACTCGAGATTCAGTGTTTTTACTCAGCCACTGTCCTAGTGAATTTTTCATTTTCATATGACTAAAATTAGACAATATTTATATATTTTGGTGGTTTAATTGAACTATGGAACCTGGAAGGAGAGGGGATTATAACAAGCAAAGTAACGATCTTTGGCATAATTGTATAGTGAAGAAGATTGTGAGGCCAACTTGGTAGGAAGGGTCATTTAAGATAAAGTTGGAAGGAAGCATTGCAAAATCTAACTGAGGGTGCATTGATTTTGACAATGCAATGACCTAAGTTGGACTTGAACTCCAATTCCATAGGGTAAGGACACTTTCATTTGTAGTTAGTCTGTTCTCTCTTTTAAATGTGATTGATGACTTTGGTGGTCCGATTTTTTTCCTTTGGTCCCGGTATAACTAATGAAGAGTTTGAATTTTCTTTTGGCTTTTTTTTTTTTGACAAAAAATTTCTTTTGGTTGAGAAGTGTTGGAATTTATATTTTATCAAAACTAGTGAATATCATATGCATTACATTGATATTTTTAAATTTTTAAAAAATATAAAACTATATGTAAAAGAAGAAAAAAAAAGTTATTTAAATTTTAAATGATATACACACAATTAATTCAATTAGAATTTAAAATTATAGTAAATTAAATTTTTATTTTATCAGTCTTAGTAAATAAATATAATTAATATTTGAAATGATTTAAAACAAAATTGACAATTGACTACCTCATATATTAATAAATTTTAAATTAGCAGAAAATTAATAGTAAAAATCCAAAAATCAGCATTAGACAATTAGAACAAGATCTTTAAATTAAAAAAAAATAGGAAAGTATATTTGATAATCATAGCAATTAATTGATGAAATTATATTAACTATTGTAATTATAATTATAGTAATTAGATATGTTTGACCTTAAAATGAAAGAATTTTAATGAAAATTAAGTAACAATATTTGAAAAGAGTTTAATTTTGATATAGCTCAGTGTAAAATATTTTATATTTACAATCAATTACAAGTCATCATATGTGAGACTTTTAATATAGTTATGATAGGAATAAATATTTTTAATGATATGACAATCTATAATTGGTTGATGGCATAAATTTTTTTTATACTAACAATACATATAAATTAAATTTATTTAAAAAATGTTTAATTATTGAGTTGGTCCTGAACTATTTGGGAATTCTCAATTAGATCCATAAACTAAAAAAATTTGTAATTGAATCCCTGAACTTATATAACATTTTCAATTAGGTCCATGAACTAAAACATTTCTAATTGGGTCCCTGAACTATTATAAAATTTCCAATTAGTCCCTAATGTAAAAAGGTAAATATATAAAAAAACATAATAAAATGATATATGATGAAATTTTTTTAAAAAAATTTATTTGACATAATAATGACAAAAGATGAAAATGAGAGAAAAAACTCACTATTTAAAATTAAAAAAAAACTTAGTGAGAAAAACTATTGTTTAGCATAATAATTAAATAAAAATAAATAAATTTGAGAGACAATATTAAGTTCTTGAATTGAAAGTAACAAAATAATGAAATATGAAATTGTGCTAGAAAATTCATGTTTTATAACAAAATAATAAATTATTAAACCGAGTTAAATATTTAATTTTTGAAATAACATTAAAATAATAACAATAGACATAGCAAGCAAAAATATTATTTAATAAAAACCTCATTTAAAACATAAAATAACATCATAAATATTAAAATAAATAAAATAAATCAAAATAAAATTGTCAAACAAACTAAGATGTGATATTTACTAAACTGGATTCATAATTTTATTTATTATCTTAAACAATTTGTTTTTAATTGAGGTGTATTTTATTTTATTTACATTTTTTAATTGAGGCTTATCAGTTTAATCTCTTAATATTTTGTTATAAAACATGGATTTTATAACATAATTTCACATTTCATTATATATTTTGTTATTATCATTTCAATAACTAAATTTAGTCTCTCAAAATTATCTATTTTCATTTAATTATTATGCTAAATAATAATTTTTCTTATGAAGTTTTATTTTTCATTTTATTATTATTTTAAATAGTGAGTTTTTTTCTCTCATATTCATTTTTTGTCATTTTATTATTATGTCAAACAATATTATGTTTTTAAAATTTCATCATATATTATTTTTTATTTTTTATTTTTTATTTTATATATTTACCATTTTACTTTAGGGACCTAATTGAAAATATTATAATAGTTCAGGGACCCAATTAGAAATTTTTTAGTTATGGGACCCAATTGAAAATTTTATATAAGTTTAGGGACCTAATTACAAATTTTTTTAGTTTAGGGACCAAATTGAAAATTCTCAAATAATTCAGGGACCAACTTAATAATTAAACCTTTAAAAAATACATGTAACAAACTGAATAAAAGAAATTTAAAGAATGGCTCATATTTAAAAATAAAGACTCTAATCTAATATATAATGGTCATTGTTTCAATAGGGTCATGTTTTTTTGACTTGTGAGTGATTCTCAGTTATGATATTTGAACATAATTTTTGGACACGGTATATATTTATCTATATTTCTCACTTATTTTTTATCTTCTTTATATACACGTTTCTAAAAAATACACAAAAAAACCGAAGGGAACACCACCATTTGGAAGTACAAAAATCAATCCTCTCCTCAATTCATATAATTCTTTCCTGTTGAGATAAATAGCTAATTTCAGCTCCAAGCCCCCATTGATCAGGAATAAATGCACCGTCGACATGTTTGCATATTGATTTTATTGAAAATAAATTGATAATGATATAGAGAATAATTTATTTCAAATGGATATTTAGTCACTGCTTTGAGAAATGTTGGTTAATTGAAACCTAGAGAGCCTCCACTCCACCACCACGGAAGCACCAAAGTCAAATCCATATGTTGTCAAACACCAAATCACCCCACCACACCTCATTGCAACTTGTAGCCTGCCAAACATCCATGGCTTCCACTACACCAAATTCCTTGTGTCCACCTATTTCAAAGTGCAATTAAGCGCTTTGCGGTTTCACCTTGAATGAATTCAGCCTTTTAGTTGAATAATGCAAAACATATACAGCTTCGTCTTAGTTGGGACGAACGTTTCTTGGTGTGTTTCTACACATGAAGGCCACCCCATATGGGTCATCACTAATCGAGAAAATCCCTAAGCAACTATTCTAATTTCTAGGACTTTTCAATATTCCCAATATAACAAGTGATTGTATATATTTAGCAATTTTACTTACCCAAAAAAAAAGTATATGTAGCAATTTTATTCGTGCACATGTGAATTGTCCTTGTACGAATGGTAGCAATAAAAGATACCACATGATTACAATAAATTAGGGCGTGTACTTACGGCGTGGCAAAAACATAGAAGTTAGTAGTTACATGGCAGAGTAATGTTATTGTTTACACACATACACTAATCAGATTATACTGACGTAAGTCAAAAGCATTTTTACACATGTGAATAATTGTTCAAGGGATATTTTTTTTTTTAAATTAATCGTTGAATTGAAAATATATATTATGTTGATCATATATATAATATTTTATATTAATCAAAAAAATGTACGCAACATATTATTTTAAAATATATGATAATAAGAATATATATATATATATATAAAAGAGTTTTCAATCCAACAATTGATTTGTAAGAAATTTTTTCAAAAATATTGTATTTGCATGTATAAGAACGTTCTTGACTTATTAAACGGATATCTCCATACGTGTGTGTGTCTATATATATATATATATATATATATATATATATATATATATATATATATATACTATGTAAATAATTAAAATGGAATTTATAAAAAAATAAAGAATTATTTTCTTCCACATAATCATTTATTTTTATGAAATTCCACATAATCATTTATTTAGTCAATGGTTATATATATACATATATAAAATTTTTTATCCAATGGTATAGACTATTATTAAATTTAAAAACACAAAACACAGATAAACTGAAATAAGATCAACGACGGAAAATAAGTGCATGTAAAAAATACTTTACACTAATATAAACATTTATTCATAATCTAATAATTTTTATTCGAGTACATTGAATATGCAAATATTTTTATTTGTATATTATTCTCATTTAATCATGTGATTTCTGCATTATTTTTTTTATAATATAACAGCAAACAAATTATATATATATATATATATATATATATTAAAAAATATTTTCTTCTCATTTTCTTTTTGATACGATACTTTCTTTTAATCTTTCTTTCTTTAAAAAAAACTTAAAGTAATTTAATAATATGGTGTGGAAATAACAAAACCTGATCTTATTCCCCAACACCTATGTTGATATATTTATGCAGATTAGCAAGGTGATGACATTTTTATATTCATGAACAACCTCTTATCATGTAAATTATATATATATATATATATATATATATATATATATATATAATTTCACATTAATATAAATTGTTTAATATTTTATTGAAATACATCAAAATCAATGTAATTATATATAAGTTTAAAATATGAGAATAAGATTTATTTGTTTATATTTTTATCTGTGTTCAAATTTTCTAAAATTTGAAAGAATTGATAGATAATTATAATTTAACGGTTAGGTCGATAAAAATTATATTATATAAAAAAATTAGTCTGGCGTAAGAGTGTCAAGTATTACATCGATGTAAGTTGATCATTCCTATTAATAACATATAATATTCTTTATGTTTAAGTTAATTTATCAGATTATTTTTTTATATATCTATGAACGGGTCGGATTCGAATAAAGCGAAAGATCCTGTCAATTAAGATGTCAGACCGGCTAGTGTCACGGCAAACGCATCCCAACTCTCGTCCCTTGAACACCACTGAAACGGTTTAACATGGATACGATCAACTTAATTAGATTGGGCCACATGTTTTCCAATAGAATTAGATGATTCAGTCCAATTCATGAAATTAAACAATATATATATAATTGCATATGGATAAAATCTAATTGGGAAAGATCGGTCATTTAATGTCATCCGGTATCTCAAAAGATTAGTCGTTGCACACAGAAGATATCCTGAGAAAAAAAACAATATATATAATCAATGTCTTTTCCATTAAATAAGATTGGTTATATAAATTAAATAATGCATCATTTTTTAAAAAAAGTATGGAGAATAGGAGTTGAATCTCATATTTGATTTTTAAAAAAAATTTATAGTGGGAAGAGGAGATGAGGTATGTGAAATTAGGTTTATAAATGGGTGACAACAGTTTTTTTGGGTCATATAAATAAACAAACAACCACACCTAATTTTTTCAAGAGCACTTGAATAAGATGATACGGATTTCTTCTACCTTGATCAAGGTCTCGAGTTTGAATATTATCCCAAGAATGCAGCAGCCTTAAACTATCAAAGAAGAGCTTTGTCGCCCTTGTTGCAAACCAATGTACTACCCGTACAGCTTCTTAACATTCATTGATTGCAAATATTGAGTAGATGCCAGCAAAATCATAAATTGTGGAGTCACCCTCCTCTCATATCATATATGCATAAATAGCCACGAGAAAGTTTGAAACACATATAGTACAAACTTCTGCATTTTATAGAAACCCATACCTAGTGAATGAGAACACGCCCATTATTAGTTGAAACATCAAGTAATGTCCATTAGCATATACCAGCGTCTGCCAGGGAGAGTTCGGCCCTAGGCCACGTGCGAAGGGAATTTTCTTCACATACACGTACAGGAAGAAAAGATATGCTTTTTCATGTCATTCACCTTCAACTATTCAAAGCAACATAACACCAAACTAATTGTAAAAGCCATAGCTTTTGTCTCGCGCACAAGTGGCAAAAAACACGTTGGAAATTTTGCAAAAACACATTTGTTCTGCAAAAGTTATAGTAGCCCTTCATAATTCGGTTTCTGAAGCCAACATATGTAGTCTGTCTTCTCTTCATGGACGATCACTTATATAAGTACACGTAATTTGCTAACACAGTGTGTGTATAAATTATGGTATGAACTGAAAAAGTGGTGACTGTCAAGCGTGTGGCTGGGACATTGCCCATTGATATACTGTGTTTCCCAAATCGTATATAGCGTGGACCATCATTGGTAGCAACTTTACAAGTACACAGAATGTATCAGAAACCCAATGTTTGTGGGTTGATATGCATATGGGATTTTCAATTATTCATTAACAGGAATTGCTGTTAATTAGGGTTGTTAGTTGATACCTAATTTAGATAATATCTTTATTTTACAAATTATAAACTGACTAGCATGCAACGGTCGATCAAGATAGTTGGTGAAATTTATTATATTATGTTAAATTATGATTAGCATTTCTATTGCTGTTGTGATATTTTTTTTACACTAAGGATATCCTAGATCATCGAAGTATGTTTTACCTCTTCCAATAAAACATTTTCTATACATACGATAAAAGTTGAACCCTTGATATTA
The DNA here is from genome assembly GCA_030762895.1 of Sophora flavescens. Lineage (NCBI taxonomy): Eukaryota > Viridiplantae > Streptophyta > Magnoliopsida > Fabales > Fabaceae > Sophora > Sophora flavescens. The sequence continues at coordinate 99,495,336 of CM061062.1, forward strand.
TGCTTAAAGAATCTAGCTATCAAACAACTATAACGGGCGTTGTTGGTTGTTATGATATTTATCAATGCTATATTAACTAATTTAAGAATATTAGCTTATTACTCTTTCTCTTGATCTATATAATGAACTCGTTTTCTTTTCTTTTATATATCTTGCTTGCCCGACATCAAAAGAAAGTAGGGAGAGTGTACGCGAAGAAGTAATGTGGTATGGGGGCTTCGATTTTATTATACCCCAAAATCTACTATTCTAAATTGATAGTCCACAAACTCGGTGGGACATACATTAGACAATAGAACTTTGAAATTGGAAGACGTGGGGCAAAGGATCCAGCTTCAGATTTATAAATGGTTCCATACTTTAGCGGTCGGCTTCGCTGGGATAACAATAACATCAAGGTAAGCCTATAATTTACATAAGTGGATCCCACAAAATTTTTGGATTTGTAAATTTATTAATCAGATGATATGATCACATGTCAGATCGCAATAAAATAAAGCTGAAATATTTTACAGCGAAACATTCAAACCACTCAATACTTTGTTCATATATTTTCTATTTAAAACTTTCGAATTTATTTTTAAAAAAAAAAATCGAATTTATATAAACTTATATATGACCGCATAAGTCGATCGGAGATATTCTTTTAGCTTTATTCATCGTATATTTCAATTCGATAAACTCATTTGATCAATATTAATATTTTGTATAAAAATTATCCACATGCACATCTCAAAATGATCAAATTAAAGAGTTTAATTGATGTGCATTACGAGTATAAAAAAATTTATATCATCAAACAATCATATATTACAATATGATCACTTGTTGTTATTTAGGTGTAGACTATATGAATAATTTCTTATTTTCTATTTCATATTCTAATTTTACCTTTTTTTTAAGAATATTATAATTTTACCTATACATATGATTTTAAGGCATATACCAATGTAATAGGATATCTTATGTCGATGTTGTGTGTGTATTTTTCATGAAGCCCCTTAACTGCTGGAGTTATTGATCACAAAGATGACCTTCATGGCCATCGTGGATTCTGATTCCTGAGGTAGCTCAGACAATGATGCACTTGACCTTCACAATTTGATCAATAAATTTTGGCATGCATATCTTGATTGTGACAGACATTTCTTACATATATAACAGTGCCAAGCCAATACCAGACAACCTTTTCATGCCCCTGTGGTCCTGTGGCTGTGGATTTACAAAGAACATCTAATGAAAACCCCCCATACATACATCTGCAGATGTTGTTGATCAGTGTGCTCTTCCTCCCGATTCCCATATAGAATCTTCATTCTTGTAGATTTCCACACTTACGTGTACCAACCAACCTTAATGGAATCATGTGCAAAATTAAGCAACAAATTAAAAGATGGAAAATGTTTGCTTTTGATGTCTTGTAATAATTTCATTGGTCAGCAATAATTTCGTACGGATTCGTTTAAGAAGCTTTCATATTGGATTATGAAAAGGTTTTGGTTTGGATTATGCCTGTATTTGGTTTTTTTTTTTTTTTGGCCGGTGTATTTGGTAATTAGCATGTGAAAGTGTTTTGGGGAGAAACTAATTTTAGACGTCAACTCAGTGCATGTGTATTGAAGAAACCCTTCTTTAACAATATCACGTTATCAGATCAGAAGAAGAAACTCATCTAATTCTCTGGTCTCAAAAAAATTTAAACCACTCACACACGTGCAAACAGATATACTGATTCAGATTATATTCTGATATAAGAATTTCAATTCTCTTTAATTAAAACGAAAGAAGATATATATGGGGTTCACTAGACAACCTAGCTAATTAATATTAATTTAGGAAATGAGCAAGAGATCTTAGCAAGTAGGTTGAAACTCAACATCTAGTAGGTCCTTAATAATTAAGGATGACGACGGCGACCCACTAGATTATCATGCATCTCTTTTTTTTTTTTGTCATATTTTTCCTTCCATATTTTTTTTGTCATATTGAGAAAATATATGCGCAATATCTTTAATCCTTGTTAATATCACAATGCAACAAACTATACGGGTAAAAGAAGTAATGAAAAAAAAAGGGTAATGAATCCGGCATGAAGATTAAGAGGATTATGAAAATGAAATATGTATCCTAGTAAAAGCTAAAAGATTTTTTATTGACAATCTCAAAATAGAATAATACTTTAATTAGAGAGATTTAATTTAAAAAAATTATATTATTCTAAAAATTTATGAGTGGTGACACCTACCTCATAGGAACTCTAGGAGCCTCCACTCAAGTTAAAGTATATATAAGGAAAAGTTATTATTTATAGCATGTTAGGTAAAAAATGGAGAGAAAGAATTTATATATCAATTTTATTTGTAAAATAATATTAAAACATTCACAAATTCTTTATTTCTATTTTACACTCATACTGAACTAAACTCTTGGTATCTATGCTATGCTTAAGTCTTATCTTTCAAAGAAACTAAAAAATAATGCCAATAAAACATATATTAAAGAATTTTGGATCCAAATTGATGAATATATTTGGATATTTTTATCTATATTGGGATATTTAAATATTTATCATACATAAATATTATGTATTTTATAATATTTTAATATTTAATATTTATACATATTTTAATATTTTAATTTTAATATTTTGGGATACGAATCACACGATCCAAAACGGAACCAATTCATTTTGAGTTTGATTTGGTTTGAATTTTCTAAAAAGTAATTTAATCTAGAACCGAACCAATCAAGCAATAGACAATAAGGCAATATTTTCCTTTTTAAAATGAATAAAATTCTTTTATAAAAGGAATCAGGGAGTGGAAAAAAAGGTGGGTGGGAGAGGATAAGGTGAGAGGTGCATTGGCTGTGGAGATGGATAGCACTTTTTTAATGAATGTTTTTGCATTCATCAACAGCTACCCTTTCATTGTCGTACACTCTCGTAATTTCTTTCCTGGTCACTTTTCTTTGTTTCTCGGGCTTGGTGAGTGAGTGCAAAGAAAGAAAGGGAGAGGTGTGGAAAGGAAAAGGTAGAAAATGTCAAAAAAGCAACAGCTCATGGCTTAGATTTGAGGGACCCGCTAAATTCCTCTACAAGGATTTCCTAGTTTCTCTTTTTGACGCGATGCCTTTCCTTTGCTTCAAATTGGATGGGATGGGACTCCACCGTCATCCCACTCACTCTCTTGAATTATCACTCTCCTTCACCTACTGCCCTTGCTCGGAGCCATTCTTTCAGGATTCTAGTTAAGACTTATTGAGACAACTACGTATCCATGTTATAAGAATTATGGCCTGTCCCAATATTCTCACTATTTTGGATATGAAAGCAAAACCGTGTGCGGACCTTTCTTATCAAATTTATCCATGAATTCAACACAACTTATGCTTTCAGAGTTCGCGTGAGTGGTTAATGACCTCTCGTCCCTTAATTAAGATCTCGGATTCGAACATTCTCAGTTGGGAGGAATGCCACCCATCGAGGTATCGAACAAACTCCCGCTGGAGATTAGTCTCCGTCTCAGGTTGGCGGTGGGATACTCCTCGAAATAGTTCGGAAAAAAAAAATTATGCGAGTTTGTTTTTTCCATTAATCGTTTTCCTTAGACGTAGTTATCATATTAACCATTGGGTCAGAGATGATAATTAAGCAAACATGAATGATTTTTTACAATAAAATGAGGACATCGTATCGTGTTTCCTTTTTTTTGTGTATTTTATAAAAAAAATATATAAAAAATAAGTGAAAGATCAGGATAAACATATACGATGTATAGAATTCGATGTTCAAATAATATAACTCTTAAATAAAACTTTTTTTTTTTTTGAAAATTATGATTTTAGGATTCGAATTCACGATGCTACGACTCACATGTATAGCTTTTAGCTTCTCCGGGTGCACAACCCACTTTATTACTATCAATCACTATTGGGTAATTTGTAACCGATGCTTTGTTTTGATTACAAATATAAAAATATACTTCTTTTATACTGAAATATAAAAAAATACTCAATCTTTTCTAATTTCAAATTTAAATATTTTATTTCTAATTTATATTTTTATATTCTACTTAAATTAATTATGTATATAGGGTTGGGTTAAGTGCATCATCCATATTTTGCACCACCTACTATCTCATTCATATGTGGCAAATTTTGGACCAATCAAATTACCACATGAGTTTGATCAAAATTTTAAACTTTCTAGTTGTATTATATTATAATCAAACTATATGAATACAGTATATTGTAGTATAGTATATGCACTCTTTGTATTCACAAATTTAATCCATATTAAAATAATATTTTTTGATTAAAAAACTGATTATATTGTAAAATAATATTTTAATATGAATTAAAATAATGTTCGTTGTCAATAATAATTGATAATATAATTAGTTTTTTTAATCACAAAGCATTATTTTAATGAGTTAAATTTGTAAATACAAAAAGCACTTATATTATACTACAATATACTGTATTCATATAGTTTGACTACAGTATAATATAACTAGAAAGTTTGAAATTTTGATCAACCTATGTGGCAATTTGATTGGCCCAAAATTTGCCCCATAAATGATATAGTGGGTGGTGTAAAATGTGGATGGTGCACCATAATCCAACCCATCATTTATAAACTCTTCAAAAAAATTATGAAAATGTTTTTGTAAGTGTTCTACTATGGGGAGAATTTTATAGCATCAAAGAACATATATAAACTCTTTTTACACAGATATTGCCTTCAACTTACTCGTACTCAACCTATCTCTATCTAATTCGATTCATATTCAAGTTACATCGTGGTTGCAGCTTATCTATGTTACTTCGCTAAACCCTCAACACAATTTGAGTAATCTACCTGGACCTTTGATCGATCAAATTAACCTATAAGGCTATAATAGCTCTTTCCATAATGGCTGCCAGCAAATTCAAATCTATATCTCTTATGAACTTAGCTCTTAGACAAAGTGAGTCACATCTCTTATAAGCTCATAGATTTCAACAAACAGATGCGATCAATTGGGAATCAATAAATGAAGCCAAAAATACGGTTGTACAGTCTAGCGTGCAACCAAATTAAGGAAAAATAATGCAAATGAAGATAGCTAGCAAAGAGACATTCCATGTAAAGAAACTATCTGAAAAACATCACACCCATGATAATCACCAAGTGCCAATAATTTTTTTGAAGATATTGATTGTTGTGCAGATGACGAAAAGGACATGTTATAATTGAGGGGACCTTTCTACATGCAATAATTTCGAGGATCCTGCGGAATTTGTGACTCTAATATGTCCACTGAGATAGTTTCTTTTCCACTCGTGAGTTCTTGTCAGGTAGCAAACATAGGTATCAAAATCAAACCACGTTTTATGGCAAATTTTTTATAAAAAAATAATTTTAAATTGAGCAAAAGGTTAGTTCATTCTTTTGTCGGTTGTGGAGGTAAAGGCTTTTTCAATATCATAAAACTAAACATTACATAAGACTTGGATTTAAGTTTGGTTTATTGATAATGTAGTGTGTGTTTGGATGAGCGTTAGATAAAAGTGATTTTGAATGTAATTGACTTTGTAAAATTGATTTGGTTAAAATTGAGTTTGTAGTAAAGTGATATTTTGAAAGCAAGTTTGATATAAAATTTAGTGTAAATTTTTAACTCAAAAGCTACTTTTTGTAGCTTCTAGTCAAAATCGCTTCTGAAGGTAAAATCAATTTTACCTGTCAATAGCCTAACATCTCATTTTTACTAAAATCACGTTTGACAGAGGACATAATTAATTCTGGAGGTTTCTAACGTGAAATCAAACACACGCGTAATCTCTTTATATTATAATCACTTAGGGCCCATTTGTTATAAGCTAAAAAAAAGTATTTTTGACATTTAATAATTTAGAGATTAATTTTTAGATATTAATTTTTAATAAAACAGATGTTATTTTGTATTTGTTTACAATCATAAAAGTCATTTTAAAAAAAATCAACTTTTGCAACTGATTTTTTGCAAAAGCTAATGAAAGTATTGTTTTTTATTTTAACCATAAAAATAATAATAAAAAACATTTTTATGAAAAGTTTAAACAAATACAAACAAAATAATTAAAAATAATTTTTATTTTAAAAAGTAATTTTTTCACCAAATAAGGTGTAACAAAAGTCACCTTAATTATTAAAGAGTTTGATTGTTACAACTGCTATTTTTAATATGATGATAAACTAAATATTTTGGTAGAGGATGATAAATTAAATTTAAACAAAAAAAAATTGATCTTTAATCGGGTGCCCTCACATACTAGATGTGAGACTACTTCTTGAACAAAATGTGGTGGTTAAGTAAAGCCCCTCCCAAAGTGATAATTTCAAGATTCGAATCTCTGGTTTATAGGTACAGTTTGTCTAGAGGCGCGATCCATTTTACTACGACCAAACACTATTAGGTTTAACAATTTTTTAAAAATTTATTATCCATGTCAAAACATTAACATTCATTTCTCAACTATTTCCATAAATGTGATTGAATACTAACAATAATCAAGTCACTTGAAAATTTAAAGAGTAAATTTTCAATTTGATCTATAAAAAACATTCAAAATATAAATTTGGTCTTAAAGGAATAGTGGCATTAAAAAACTTCTTAAATTATAATTGTTTTAGAAAATTAACATTTGTTTAATTTTATAAAATAATTTAATCGTATCATTAGTGTAGAGGAATCTTTCACTTTGCTATTGGTTACTTTTATTTTAATTAATGAGAGAACAAAACAATAATAACTAATTATGTGCTAAAATCAGTGAATGCTAGTATAAACTTTTATACTAATAGTAGATATCAAACTGAACTATTTAGAAATAATAATCTTTAAAGTATTTAAATTTTTAAAAAAATATTTGACAATTAAATTAATTTATAATTTTATGGATCCAGTTGCTAGAACTAGAAGGAGATTAAAAAAAACTATAGGCAAAATTATTAAGAAAGATTTAGGTACAAATTATTTGTCTATAAATATATGATTTATGATAGGAGAATAAGATGTGGATAGTTAGAAAGAAATTATAGGTTTAAACTATTGTACCATTACAGCAAGATGATATGAATATTATATGTAAGGATGATTGTTTATAGAGACAACCAAATCTTAAGAACCACAAATAGCAAGAGAGAGAAAGGTACAAATGAATTAATATTTTAATTAAAAATAAAAATCAATAAAGATGTGGATCAATTTGTGAAATTTATTTCTTAAACTTGTAAGAAATATATCATCGAAGTGTAGAGTTAATAATGTAAATAATAGTGATATAACATGATAGGAGCATAAAAAATAAGTTAAGCAAAAATCCAAGAAGTTTCACTCTTGAAGAAGCTCTACCGTACCGTCCCTAACGTTCCATGATGAGTGCAGTATGACAAAAGAATTAGCAATGGATAGGTTCCACTCAAGTCAACCCCTCGTTCGATTACCCATCCATGAATTTGGATCCCAAGATGCAGTGATGACACACCAATGAGAGCTGCGAATATAGATACAGTGTAAGGTTCATATTGCTTCCCAAAGCATTCGGCGAAAAAAGTTGACTGCCTTAACCTCAAGGACATGCATGATGAACATAAGTTGCAAACATTGAGTTCCAAGAAACAGAGTCTCTCCGAGACATAATTTGTCAAAGATATTTCAAGCATTTACAACGTCAAACATGTCAATAGTGCGTTAAGGACAAACTCATCATTGGAAAACCCAGAATGAACCACATGGCGATACACCTTCCATGCTCCTTCTAGTTGTTGGAAATAGGGACAATTTCCTTTTCAATTAAAAGAGAGTTAATTTCCAATTTTTTCAGAAAACAGTGTGCAATATTATTATACTAGTTCAATATATTGTTCTGATTGTTAGTCTCTTATTACTTACTATTACTTACTGTTGATCATATACTACTATCAAGAATGTTAACCAGTAACCAAAGTATACTGGTCAAGCATCTATACAAGAAAAACTTTTATTGAGATTTTATTTTATATCTTAAAAATTGCTGAACTTAAATTTTCAATGAGTTTTGTTTTTTTTTTCTTTAACCCGTGTTGCTCGTTAGCATAATCCTATTACTAAATCAGTATCCATCGATGTCCACTTGACTTCAATGAGTATCGTAAACACTATCGTATTAAAAAAAATGATTTTTCTAACCTATACAACTTGACACATGTTAAGGATAATAATGAAATAAAAATATTGTATTGGAAAAAGTATATTTTAAGTTTTTAAGGAATTGAATACACAATTTTGAATATAACATTGTTATTTTTTATTTCTTAACACGTGCAAAGTTGCACGGTTTAAAAAAATCCTTTAAAAAAAACTTTTGTTAATCTCCTTATAATCGGGTTATTGAAAACTGTTTTTATATAAAATAAATAAATTGGTTTATAATTTTTGTTACCTCGGGATAAGTTAGTTCACAATTATATACATGGTATCATTTTATAAATGTTAAATCTCATATAATAGCAAAGTAGTTTTTTTCTCGAAACAATTGAATTTATTTGATATAATTTTTATAAATTTAAGGACTAAATTATACATATAAATAATTTTATATTCTAAATATAAGTAAGATATATTTTTATACATTAGGTTGCTATTTAATCAAATTATCCAACTTGTAAATTAAGTTTTGTAAATATAGGTACCATATTGAGTTCTAATTTTAGTGCTGACCGTTTTAAATTTTGCTAATATTTTTTTTTTACACACTTTAGAAATATGTGACACATTGAGCTATCTTCACAATTAACTTGTTTCCAAAAAAAATTAAGTTTTGATGCAATGTGAATATATAGAAGTTTTTAACACTATTATTGAATTAATTTGATTAAAGCTTCAAAAAAAATTTACTGCTATTTTATTAAAAATATTTCACTCTTACAATAATTATATAGAAAATTATAATATAATAAATGTATAATTAATTGATGATATAAAAAATTTACCCTAGAAATTATCAAAATTAAACTCCTTTAAAAATAACTTTCGAAGCAAACACAACTCTAAGAGCATCTCCAACCAGAGAACCCAATTAGGGCTCCTAACTCTCATTAGTTTTTATTTCAATAGTAAAACTAAACTTGGGTTCTTAACTTATTTTTAGTGGGTCCATTTTCTCCTTCTTCCCCCCTTTTTCCTTTTTCTTTTTTTAATTATTTTTAATCTAAGAACTTAGTTATGATAGAAAAACTCGTTTAAGAACCTCACCATGCTCCAACGATAGAATTTTTTAAGAACCGGTCCTTGTGTTAAGAACCCATTTAACAACTATCATTGGAGATGGCCTAACGATGTATAATATAATATTATCCTTAAAAAATAAACTAGCAACACGCGCAAGCCATTTAGAGGGTAAAAATGGCAGTAATTCACGCCGTAACGGACAAATTAGTGTGTATTCAAGGGATTGCGTGACAGATTATCAAGCTCATTAGCAATATATATTTGAATTTGAAGATGAGATGGAGCTAACACGAGCTCATAATTAATTTTAACTTATTTTAAGATAAAGTTTGCATATGAACTAATATGTTTAAACAACAAGAATTATGCAATTAACTTGTCAAAAAAAAAAAAAAGATTTATGCAATTAAATTAACAGCTTGTTATGTTGTTATTAACCATGAAAAAAGTGGAAGGGTAGACAAACTTAAGAACAAAACATCCCTAAAGCGAGGAGGCAAACCGAACAGAATATTAGTGTGGATCCCATCCTCTTAATCATTTTGGTCTGTAGCATGAATATGACTAATTAACGACAAAGAAAGGTTGAGAGTGTCACTAATCATAATTATTAGTAATCAAAAGTGTTTATCCATATAAGTGTCCCTTTTCAAATATAAACTCCCCAAAGAAAGAGCATAAACATTGCTAGAGAGAGACGAACACAGAATGAAACATGTTGACCAAATGTTTCTGATTACCCCTTCTTTGTTTGCCATTTTTCAAAGGTAACTGGTGGCCAGGGAGCAGAGCAAGAAAGCAAGCCAGCAACCCTTTGGATTTTTTCTTGGCCATGTTTTGGGTGACATAGTCATAGGGTCTCCAACAGAATAAACCCATTAACAGTTTTGTTTTAATTATAATTATAATACATGTTACTAATCATTTCTATATCATCTATGTTAGTGAAAATGGACCTACGACAACACCTATACTAAACATTCTGTCTTTCAAATCAAATCTCAATTTCCCTGTCATTTTATATTAATATTTACATTATGTTCAGCTCTAATATATATATATATATTTCTCTCCTTTTTGTCTCTCTTATACTTATATATATATATATCTACATGTGGCAAAATTGCATTGGATCAATAGTCTGTTTCTACATGAGCATGCAGCAAAGGAGTTGCAGGAGATGTCAATGATATGTCCCCTTGAACAGTGAAAGATGTAGTAGTGGGGATAATTTTGAAGCACCTATGCTGGGGATGATTTAGCTTAGGGGTTGCAAATAAAATATTCGGTGTTGCCTAGAAAAGAAAATTATGCACCACTTGAGATGGGATGGTCAACATTTTTTTCCCTATGAATATATATTTGAGGGTATTGGTATTCTAAAAGGAGCAGAATTTAAAACTATTGGAGTATCCCTCAAGATACATTTGAAAGCTTTTTGTTTTAAAATTGTGTCAGATGCATTTGAATGTGAAGCTCAAGTAGGAATCCATGCATTATTAATGGGACCACATTCCAAGCAGAGCAAGTGGGTTTGACACATTTCTTGGTATAGAAAAATGTGAGACATCAATGATGCTATTATTCTGTAAAGAATTATGGCTATAAAAGTTTATTACTATAATATTGATAATATATTTTTTTAATAGAAGACCAATTGCAGGGATTTAATACCTATACAAAGAATGATATTTTAATGTAAAGAGCACTTTTAAGATCTAGCAGAGGAATCAGTTGGATGGTGTAGGCCAGAAAGAATAAATTATGGCTATCTAAGGTAGAGAAGAACACACCTGGGCTTTTAATTAGATATATGGCTTTAACTAGACTAGATTTCATTCAAAGATGCTCTGGAAATCACTAAGATCCAAAAAGAGAGAAAAAAAGAAAACTGTGCTTATTCTTGATAATAATTAAAGAGATATATCTGATCCTATAAGAAAGGGTTGAAGTGAAGCTAGCTTTAAAATGCTCTCTCTACAGTTGCAATCTTCTTACGCTGGAATCACTTTTTGAATGTGTAAAAATTATCAACAAGTGCTCGTTTAGGCCTATTAGTTGGTCAATTGATGACGGTTCAATATTAATCAAAAGTGCTTCGTATAACGACAATAGCAGCACATGGTTTAGTCAAACATGAAATTATCACAAGCGAAGCTCTGTGTATATAAAATGAAAACAAAAAAGTAAATAATAATAATGATAAATATATTTTATTGTAAAATTAAGTACTATTGTCATGCGATTACATTTATATACTACTATTAGCATTTTTTTGTTAGATAAATATAAGCACTTCAATAGTATTATAAAGGGTTAGTAGGCGGCATATATGGTTGGTATATATGTAAAATAAGTCAAATATTAATGGTACACGTTCCATTAGGACCTGCAATCGCCATTTTTATATTTGTCCATCTTTGAAAAATGAAGCTAAAATATATTTTAAAAAACAGTCACACAAGTTTACAAAGACAATTGTCATAAATTTACATATGAATTGCTCCAAAAAGAAAAAAAAAATGTTAACTTCTAATATTTTATCATGAATGGTCCGTTGATGTCAACAAAAAAAAAAATCATGAATGGTCCGTTTTTAATTAAGGCTCATTTATTTGTACGTTTTTTAAAAAATTTAAAAAGTTCATTTTGATTAAAATTCATGAAATTATCACAAGCGAAGCTGTGTGTATATAAAATGAAAAAAAAGCAAATAATAATAATAATAAATATATTTTATTGTAAAATTACGTACTATTGTAATGCAATCATTTATATAAGTACCTTTTTTTTTTATTAAAAAGTATTCATTCATTCAAATTGATAAAATATATCCAAAAAACATAAATCCAACATCACCAAAAATCGAAAAGGATGATTCTGCGAACAAACTCACAAACCCAAGTTAATAGCATAACACGGCAAAATCAAAATGCCTACAAAAGTGACAATATCAAAGTCGCCGGAATACCCATGTTTCCTGATTTGTAACATTGATGCCTAATTCTTGATCAAATTTGTGATGGATCGAAGTAGATATGTCAATCTGAACCAAATGAACACCGCACCAAGACGGGAACCAAACAATACCTCACCAAGACGACGAACAACAATATTACCGTACACAGATGACGAAAAACACGGGAAAAAAAAACTAGATCTACGTGAAAAAACCACTTATTTAGATAAAAGGGGAGGAAAAATGATGTAAATGGATGATTCCAGACCAAAAAATACCCAAAACCACCCCTTCTAGTGGTAGCACGCAGCTGTTTGTAGAGAGAATTGAGAGAGTTGGAAGTTAGAGAACATTTATATACTACTATTAGCATTTTTTTCCAGATAAATATAAGCACTTCAATAGTATTATAAAGGGTTAACAAGCAGACCAACATGTGATTGATCTAAATGGTAATGAGCAATGTTTTAAAAATTGGTTGAACTGGAGAACCGGAAAGAAGAGTGGTTCAAGGTCCAACGGGTTCAATCGGTGGTTGAACCGGTATATATATATATATATATATACACACACACACACACACACACATTAATAAATACATCAAAGAACAAGTATAATTTCAATACAAGTTCTAATTTTCATATTAAGTCCAAATTATTTAATACTTAAAAAAGCACAAATTGAAGTACGTCATTCAATTTATGGTGCTCTAGGTTTTTTTTATTTAAAAAAAGTCTTTTTTATTTTTGAATTTTTTTAATGAACCGACCGGTTTTTCCGGTTCCGATTTTCCGGTTTTGGCATGGTTCAATTGGTTTTTTGTGATTTTTAGCGGTTGAACCTCTTTTTCGGTTCTGTGGTTCAACCAGGATGGGAGACGGGTCCGGTCGACGGGCCAACCGGTTGAACCGGTCCGGTTGGATCGGTTTTTAAAACACTGGCAACAAGTTTGAACCCCTTAAGCAAGTGATCAGGGACAGGGGTTCGATCATTTGTTCTTATGTATGCAAAAAACCTGATTGGGAGGGGTCAACCCTTCAATATCATCAGATGCCTAAAAGGATTAGTCTTCATAATTACGTGCGTAGGATAAAAAAAAAAAAAGGGTTTAGCAGGCGGCATATATGATTGGTATATATATAAAATAAGTCAAATATTAATGGTACACGTTCCATTAGGACCTTCAATCACCATTTTTATATTTGCCCATCTTTGAAAATGAAACTAAAATATATTTTGAGAAACAGTCACACAAGTTTATATAGATAATAGATAATTGTCCTAAATTTACATATGAATTGCTCTGAATTTTTTTTTAAAGTTAACTTCTAATATTTTATCATGAATGGTCCGTTTTTAATTGAGGCCCGTTTATTTGTTCGTTTTTAAAAAATAAAAAGTTCATTTTGATTAAAATAATTAAATGTATTTAAATTTTTTTTTTATTAGTTTTAGTGTTTTTCTCAACAGCCAAAAAAAGTAGCTTCTGAAAAAAAGTTAATTTCTCGACAGAACTGAACAACTAAACAATAATTTACCCCAGCACTAAAAGAAAAACAATATATTCTATAGAAAAATGGCAAACTGCTTTCACTGAAGGTTCAAATTTGAGGATGCAACCAAAACCCAACCCTCGAGTTGAGTAATCAAGTTTCAATTCTTCAATTTCGGGAATTTAGTTAGTTCTCTTTCTTTGATTTTAGGGGATGACTTAAGGAATTAATTGGTATACACAATATTAACCAATTAGAACTTGACAAATCATTAAAAATATTTGACTCTTAGCCTAATTATTTTAAAAGTCACAAATTTCATGATTTTTGATTGGTCGTTAGTGTAAAAATCTTTACACTAACATTATATATATAAGTTAGGGAAATGTTAACGAGTGCTGACGCTCGTTAAGGGATCAAGAAAAGAAACTTTGTATTGAGAATTTGAGTATTTAATGTTTGAAGAAGTTAAATATTTAGTTTTCTAATGAAAACTTGTTTCTTATGATTCAGAGTGAACGAGATGCTCACATTTGCTCTTATATACGTCATTCACCCGGCCGAAAGAAGACACAAAATGAACTGCTTCGCTGAGCCCAAAATATGGTACCTCTTCTGGCCCATGTGCCTAAGTTTTTATTAGGTCCAGAACAGAGGCCGTAACCAACTTTAAACTGACCCACCGAATAAAATATACACCGTTTGCCGGTAACATTTGTAAATTTGTAAAATTATATAACTATATTTCACGGGGAAAAAATATATTAGAAGATTGTAATCACAGTCAAGGAATTTAGTTTTAGGAAGTGAGTAGGACTGTAGAAGGGATGAGAAATGACAACTGAAAAATAGATAATAGAATAAAATAATTGAGCAACAAAGTTTCTCGTGCTAGTGTTTACTGTTTAGTCAAAAATGGTAAATTAAATACAAAGACAATTTCAATATTGTTTGCTTGGATTGAGAGAAAAATATAAACAAATGAATTGCTGGAGATTTCAAATAAACTCTAGTGTAAGAGTTGACGGCTTCAATGAATTTAGGTGCAGCATTTTTTATTTGGGCCGTTAGATTAAAACTATTTAATTGGATGGCAATGATTCATTTGGAAAATTTTAGGTTTAACTATTGAGTAGGTCCCTGAATTATTTGAAGATTTTCAAATAGGTCCCTATACTTAAAAAATTTGTAATCAGGTCCTCGAACTTTTATAAAATTTTCGATTCGGTCCTTAAACTAAAAAAGTTTTTAATTGGGTCCCTGAACTTGTATAAAATTTTCAATGAGGTCCCTAAATTATAAAATTCGTTAGTGATATGTTGAATTGGACGGAATATAACAGATTTCATCCAAGCTGGATAACCATATCAGCCATTTATGAGTAGTTCGGGTGGAAGATGAACCTTGAGATATTGTCACAACAAAATAAATCAAGATGTAGTACGTTGCAAGTGTGGGAACTATTTTAGACAAAATTATTGGGGAAGGAATGAACTATTTGTTCAGATGCTGGAGAAGCAATCGCAGGTCACGTTTTGGTTTTCTGGCTCAACATTTTGATCTTTTGTAACCCTAAATACAAATTTGGAGGAATTCTAAGTCACGTTTCACATCAGTAAACTTAAAGACCTTTTCATGAAACCTTACCCCAGGGACTCAATTGAAAATTTTATATAAGTTCAGGGACTCGATTAAAAACTTTTTTAGTATAAGGACCCAATTGAAAACTTTATAAAAGTTCGAGGACTCAATTACAAATTTTTTTAGTATATGAACTTATTTGAAAATTCCAAAATAGTTCATAGACTTGCTCAATAGTTAAACCAAAATTTCATCATGTGTTGGCCACAACCAAATCTGAGAATGAGAAGGTAAAAGGAAGCATAAAATCAAGTGCACACAAAAGGAAAATAACTCTTTCTTAGCAATTATTTTTATATATAATATAAAATACGCTGTTTACAAATGTAGGTCACCTAATTCGCATTACCTTTTCTAATGTTTTGAGTTGTGATATTTAAATACAAAATTTAGATATTATATGTGACATCGTATATACACGCGTTTCGAGAATACCACAAAAAACAAAGAGGACACCATATGGTGTCCCCAAAATGTGTTCAAAAAACATTATCCAATGTTTTTTTCAGTCATTTTCTAATCTATCTTAAGGGACTAATTTAAACAAAACAAATAACCTAAGGGGACTAAAAGTGTAATTTTGCCTTAAAACAATAGTTACTATGTACCCAAAAAAATGTCATTCGGGTGTCAAGAAATTAAAATTTAAAAAATAAAAAAATCACTCGGAGGCAACTTATAATGGGATCAAACCTTTTTCTAAGTGTACTAAACCTTCTCAAACCTTGTAAGAATTAAAAATGGTCAAGCCCTGATTGCTTACACTATTACTTCACTCAATAAACTTATCATAATTATCATAATCCTACAGTCAAACGAGGATTAATTCCATGAGCAATTCAAATAAGCTGAAGCTATAGAAATACCTTCTATCAAAACAGGAAGAGTTTAGACGTAGGTAAAGTCTCGTTCATACATAGCTTAGACCAAAATCTGAGGGCGGATCTAATAAATGAAGACTCGTTAGACGTAACTGCTTGAGAAATAAGATATGTGATATAGGTGGTGTTTGGAAGAGCTTATTTAAGCTCCTTTTGACTTATCTGATGACATAAGCTCTTATGCAGTGTGTTTGGCAGAGCTTATAAAAATAACTTATGACATCCCATAAGGAGTTTTTGACTTATTTTCATAAGTCACTGGGAGAAGCTTATGGAATTATCATAAGAGCTTATGCACTAAACACCGTCTCCGTGTTTTTCACTATTCGAATCCTCTCATGCCCCTTTCTTTCTTTTTCTTTCTTTAAGCGCTTATGACATAAGCTCTCATGCTATAAGATCTTATGCGATAAGCTCTTAATTAAGTTGTTTACCCAAACGCACCCATAATACCTTGAGAGTCTAGTTTGCACCAAAATTACAATATAATGATACTAGAAAGGTCACTCTCCTAGTTAATCTTATTGAAGACAGATATCAAAATTGTATATGTAAACTGGGGCTGGACACTGTTGGAAACAGTACTTAAAAGAGTTTTCAAGTGGGAAGTTGACTCTGATTCAATGTTTCTAGAATCTTTGAACTAGCAATTATTCAAGAAATAGACAATGAACACTTAAATCCAAACCTTTCATCATCTGTCTACAACATAACGTACACATCTACCACTGCAATACACTACTTGACAAGGAAGGCTTCACAAGGAGGCATGTCATTCTTCTTCAAAGTCCAAGAGGAAATCAGTCAAGTTCTCAGAATCATCTATAGCCTCGTCCAGGGACAAAGGACCATCCTTCTTTTTGGTTTTGGCTGCATGTCCCAAGAGATGAAGGAAGAATGTTTAGGCAATTAAACATTGTTACTGATGAAGTAAGAAACATGTGACATATAACGTCTGATTTTATAATTCCAATGTAGATATCAGAAAGCCTTTTATGTACCATTCTACCTAAGGCTACTATTTCGCAAAGATATCGGTACTCACGCTAGCTTGATTAAAGAGATACTGAAAAGAGAACACTTTTCTTAAAAAGAATACCTTTGATTTGCGGAGCTCAGGAGTACTTTTCAAGACACTCCAATTACGAGTAATCTTCTCTTCCCCTTCCTCTCCCTCTTCCTCTTCTTCACCAAGATCACTATCCTCTTCATCCTATTTAACCAAGTGAGGAAATGTTACTTACAACCAACAATTTAGTAGTAATGAAACTCGCTAGACAAATACATTCCAGTGGTCGTCTTGTTCACCATTTACAAGAGTAAATGAAATCTTATAAAGATGGTGAATCGAATCTCACATCATTTTCACCAATGTCAACGGCTTTGGCCATAGCTTCATCCATATCTGTTATCTGCCATATTGAAAATAAAAGGTATCAAACTATAATGACAGGTGAATAGGTAGTATTCGTAGGAAGGAGGAGGATGCAACACAAAAAGAAAAGGTTATAAGAGGTTAATTATGTGAAGCTTTATATAGTGACACATGGTTATGAAGATAAGGTAATAAAAAAACACACAGGAAATACATCATACTGGTATTTCCACAATAATTCTGTTGTCAATAAATTCATAAAACCTTGCTATAATTTTTGATAAGGTCAAACAAGCTCATACATAAATCATGCTACAAATAAGTTATTAAGACTCTGTTTAATCTTAGTTCTTCCCCCTTTTACTTCAACAAATATAATCATCAAGAATAAGACACACTTTTCATATTTGGATTTCTAGTTTTTTCAACCATTTTTATTTCATCCAGATTTTCAATTATTAAGCCAACCTGATGGAAATGTGGGGCCAAATAACCAAATGAAAGTCAATCGACATTCAAAACCATATTTCATATGATTTTTTTTTTACTCTTCCACAGCGTCAACAAAAATCATCCTTTACTAGTGGTGATGCCTTTAGGGTTCCCAATGAAATGATAATTCCAGCCCATGAAGCATAAATGATGTACTGGATGGGGAAAAGATAAGTACTCCTTGGTGCTTCCAAACAAGTGATTATTGATATAAGTGAAGTTTTGTATGAAGCTTTGCTTATTTGACAATTTATGTTAACTAAACTCAGATCAAAACAGTCAAACTATAATTCTAATGCTTTCGGTCTTATGGAACATCTAACCTCTTCTGGTCTTCGCCTCAAAAATTAGTTGCGGGTAGAGCCAAGTTTTCACTTTTCATTTCTTTTGATTATTTTTTGTGTTGGGTTTATTTCATTTCAATTTAGTTAGATTTTCACCTCAGGAATGAACCTAACCATCAAGATCAAGAAACAAGAAAACGGATTCTAAGATTGTAACTATTGTCTTTATCCCAATTGCCTTTTGTCAGCTTCAAATGAAGCTTGAAGAGAAGCTAGCAATGTAAAAACAGCCAAAGGAAAGGAAACTGGAAATTTCACTTACGACAACTGATCGTTGATATAAATTAGTCTAAATTATTGTTCATTAAATACAATATTTTTTTACATAGAAAGAAATACGATATTTCTTTGATTCATCCATTAAGACTATTTGGATATAAGGACTTAGAAAATTGCCTAGTTGCTAAAACAAACGAGACTCTAGAAAAACTTAAAGCCTTCCAATTGACACCCTTATATCTAAATGTAACAACAGAATTCATCCAAAAAGGTTTGCACATGGTAAATTAATACAGAAGACATGAACAAGTCAACGTGTGTATTTCACTTTCCAACACCCAACTTAAGCCAAAACATATAAAACTCAACAGTAAAGCTCTTCAAGATAGCAATTGCCTATATGTAATTCATCTGTTTGCAAAACAATCCTTCCATCTGTATCTTACACTATTAGTTAGTATTATAAATTTCATACTTATTACTTCTTTACCTCAAGTTGTTCAGTCTTCTCCTTTGCCAGAATCTTGTCAAGTTCCTCCCTTGAAATGATTTTTCCATGCTGATCAAATAAAGGGAAAAAAGTTTGGTAAGTGTGACATAAATAAATAATCACAGTAGTCCTTAATAGACTTTATCTCCCCATTATATGTCTGGAAATTGAAAATTTCAACAATCAGGAGAAAAAGAAGAAAGATAAAACAAACATTACCATATATTTGAGGAAAAAATTTAGCCACTGTAACTACCTCAAAGTCAAAGATAAATGTAAAACAACAAATTATAAAAGTGTCATGTGCTCTGTGGGAATATCCTTTATAGAAGCAACAAGTAGTAGCTACCTTGAAAGGATTAGAATACATATAAAATTAACAGCTACTATCCATCTTATAAACCAACTAGGAAAATTGTTTTTCACCTTTTTTGGTGGATAAAAGCCTTTAACAGTTTTACCTTTAGTCAGATTGAAAAATTAAGACAAGATATCTTAGAAGTTAGAATGTGGATAAAAATTAACTGTGAACGTCCACATGAAGCTTATATTTTGGAAACAGAATAGCTCAAAAATATAAAGCAGTATTCAAGTACATCATACACGGAGTGACAAAATTGTCCCAAAAATCTCTTACCACTCCATCCAAGAGATATGTTTCATATTCATCTAAAGAAGTTAAAGTTTAAAGTTTACTCTCATTTAGCAATCAAAATTTTCAGGAAAAATTTAGGAAATGACAGAAAACGAAGAAGTCGAGCTAAGAGCAAATGACCTCCTTCAGATAAGCCAGCATATTTGGTGTTGGTTCATGAAAATCTGGTCCCCTGTAGTCAATTATTTCATTTGGATCTTGAATATAGTTCACAGTTGGGTAAACTGGATCTCCACCCCATACTACAAGAAAGACAAGAATTTTTTCAACTACCATTCATGATTAAATATATATAAACTCCAATGTGAGCAAAAGTATTTCAAAAGTAGTTGTCATTTAATAAAGTATCAGGATATAATGGACGTCTGAAGGTTCCAGGAGACAAAATGTAAGAAGCTGAAGTCCGGCTAGTTAATTATTAGGATTTAGGAAATTGATTTAGAAATGAAAAAGAGCAAGAAAAACAGACATGGAAAAAACAGATTATCAATATGAGGACATTACAAGTAGATCGAAGGCAATATGATCCATTCTGACACATTTTCTCAATTATTTTTCCTTTCCTTTTCTAAATACAGACAAAAGTGGGTCCCAATAAGAACACAATAATACTTAAACATACAGAGTAACATTGTTTCGCAGTGAAAAATTAATAATTAAATATTGGCAGAGTAATCTTGCTTCTCAGTTAAACTATATGTCTGTGATTCATACCTAATGGACTTTCATGCGTATATAGATGCCTTAGAGATAAAAAAAACCAATTCTTGTGCCCTCATCTAACAGCTTAAACTTTTAGATCAAGTGGTTCTTTGTCAGACAATGCTAAATAAAGTTGAATAATCCTAAACTCATAAAATATAAGATGAATAGTTAGATGATAAAAATGACTAGAAAACTAAAAAAGCTACAAACATAACAAACGAATATTAAATTTTTAAAGTCGATACTTTGCTTTATCTGATCCTCTCTCATTCGCATTGCTAAAGGATCTCTACGGATACGAATATCAGTCCCCATCATTATGCGATACTCTCGGTCTGTTTGGTGGGAAAGCATTTCAATTAGTTGAGTGTTTTCATCTTCACCAGTCTCCTCAAAATGCTTCTGAATAGCTTCGCGAGATGTGTCCCTCTTCCATGCTTTTACCCATTCTGAATAGTATGCTATTGGACCGATCCTTTCCAGTCTCTCTTCTTCAGCCTGAAGTCTGCGAAAATCAGGAGTTATTTTCACAGGTTCATGGCAAAAAACTATGGTCTATGGGAAGCTTTTTTAGTCAGCATTCCCAATTCTGCAAAGCAAATATTACAAAAGATAAGAATAAGCAGGGATCTCTCGTGTGTTTATTTATGTGCAAGTGATATTGAATATTGAAATTAATTTTGATATATGCATTATATGACAGAAATTAAATCTAACTTCATACACTGATATCTTACACTGCGCTTAAGAACTCTAAAAGACCTAACACCGTCATAGTAGGTAGGTTTTCTTAATACCTCCCTACATCTGAGATCGTCTTTCTTTACATTGTTTTCCCTGAAAAAAGATACACCTAACTAAGAGTGTCTTTTTTTATTTTCCTTTTGAAAAAATGCATCCAAAATTGTCTTGAGTCCACAAGCCAGGAGAATGGTTCCTATCCCAAGCTCTTGAGCATGGAAACTGTCACTGACCAAACAATTGGGGTTCACCCTCTGGGAATATGTTTTCTTTGACAACACTCATACACCTGGCAAGCCCATTACAACGAGGAAGAACAATTCAACTTTCCACTTGTTCATTAAAAAGAGCATATTGACTTATGCCAAAA
The DNA here is from genome assembly GCA_030762895.1 of Sophora flavescens. NCBI lineage: Eukaryota > Viridiplantae > Streptophyta > Magnoliopsida > Fabales > Fabaceae > Sophora > Sophora flavescens. The sequence goes on from CM061062.1 coordinate 99,516,937, forward strand.
TAAAAAAAATCAGTTTACCATAAAAAACATTAAATGGAGAAGCTTAAATAAACTTGGAGCAAGACAAGTTTAGTCTGTGGAGTGAAAACTTTATCAGGGTATTCCCCTTGCTCCGTGATGTGAATTATGTCAAGTAGTCTTCTTAGAATATGAAGGAAATTATGATGCATCAACTTAGTCCTTTTAGAATTTTCTCATTCTTCAAGCAAGTGATGTTAAACCTTGGTGAACTACAAAACACACCTTCATTTCTTGGCTTATCAGGACTATGTTGTGACTTGTGAGCATAATAGTCAGCAATACCTTTCTTCTTTATAAAGATGGCGTCTTGCTCGGTAAAGAGAAGTTTCTGTCAATGTTGGTTCTTTACCATAAAGCTTTATTTGCCCAGTTTCTGCCATGGCTTTCAGGAAAACCTGAAAACATGATAGAGAAGTTCAGATCAAGAAATTATAAAACTTCATTATCAACGAGAGAATTTATGAATTCAACATATCTGACAGGCTTTTAGACCTCTTGTCTGATGAACATGATTGTGGAGGATCTAACAAGTAATAGTATTTAATATGGGGATTGGGAGCATCTGAGTATTTTGCTACAAGAAAATGATATTACAGGCAAGGTCCTAAAGTCTCTTCAGTTGTTAACAGAATGCTATAAAAAAACAATATGAACTGCCAGTAGCTAGAGGCACTAATTCATAGATATAAATCACAATCATAAAACACAAAACCAACGAATGCACACAAACCATAATTAGAATCTCAAAAACCTTTTTTCATAACCATTTTTATGCAAACTAACCGTTTCAACGTCTGGTCTCCTCCTTTGCCACCTGGACCATTGTTCTTTTTCTGGCTTTCTCCAATTCCACCAGAGTTCTTCATCTGTGAGTGTGCCCTCTATTGGCTTTTTAACTTTTGGATCAATGAATGGATGAGGAAGCCCAAGTTTCTTGTCGAGATCGTATCCAGTCTCTTCTTCTTCCTCAGGTTCAGACTGATAAACAACATAGTCAGACGAGACATCTTGCGAATCTTCAGCAGACTCAACAGAAGCCTCAGTCGATTCTACAATGACCTCAGAGGAAGAACCAACAGATGTTTTGTACTTCTTCCTCCTACTTCCGGGCTTGCTGCCATAAGATGGGGAGCTTGATGATTCACCAGCTGGTGCAGGTGCTCTTGCAGCCCTCACTTGACTTGCAGTTCCTTCAGGCCAATACTCTTGGCCAGGAATACTTGCTCGAGCACCGGAGGCCGGTTCAAGCTGGCCAGAGGTGGAGTCCATGTAACTATAATAGGGTGGACGTTCAACAGATACATGCTCAATATATTCATCATCTTTCTTTTCACACTTGATGCAAGTGTGTGAAGGAAACCTCTCTCTTGAATTGCTGAAACCAACTCTAACTTGCAAAACCCCAGATGGAAATGTACCCACCAGGTATGATGATGTCTATGGGGTTTCATACAATTGTATACTATGAATTAGCTCAATGTTACATTACATAAAACAATAGCACAGAAAGTAGATAAGTTACATTAAACGGAAATAGAAGAAAAATATGTAATTTGACAGTTAACTCATTTCAAAAAATTTAGTCAAAAATGTTTTATTTTCCTGGGAAAAAAATAAGCTAAAGTAAAGTACATATAAGAAAAGTGAAGCAATCTAGAAGGTAAAAATTTGAACTTTTAACACCCCTTTTAAGAGAAAGAGGAAAAAAACAAGCGAAGAAGTAAAAAATGCAGAGGTTAGAGATGAATGAAAGGAAGGAAACCTGGAAGTGATTGAAGGACAAGTTGGCGCGAAAAGAAGCCATAAGCTTAAGGTGTCACCAAAAACGGTGTCGCCTGATACAAAAAGGGGCTTTTGAGGAAGTGGGGATGGCACCAGTACAGCAGCTTGGAAGTGCAAAATCCAAAGGTGAGCGTCGTATGTGGTGGTTACGGTGCAAAGTAAAATTGGAAAAGCAGAGAGAGAGAGAGAGAAAGAGAGAGACTTTGAGTTTGAAGGGAAATCAGAAGCGAGAAAAGAGGATGAATTGAAGGGAAATTACTCGAAGGAAGTTCCGGCGCTGGAGACACTCATCTGTACCTGCCACAGCGCCACAGCGGCGGAGCGCGAGGAGGGTCTCTGAGTCAGGACGAACGGCGGCACGCAAGGACGCTCTCTAAGTCACGGCGAGCGGCGAATGGTGTTGGCAGCGGTGAAGGCCTCTGGCGCGCGAGGAAAACAGAGGAAGAAGGGTTGGGACAGTGTGTGGTTGAAGAAGAAAAAACCCAATAGCTCTTGGTCAGTCACAGATAGGGACATAAGGTGTTCTGATAAGGAAGGATGTGAAATTAGGGTGTAGCAACTAGTAAATATATATAAATAAAGGATATTATAGTAATTTAAGTAAGGGTGGCAAATGGATGGATCGGATAAATTTTTATTCGGATCTTAATGGATGGATTAAAAATAATCCATTAATCCATTATAATCCATTAAAAATTCATTAAAAAAAATCCAATTCATCTATGATCCATTAAATAAAATCCATCTGATCCATCCATTAACAACTTTTCATGGATGGATATTCAATCCATCCACTAAAATTTATTTTAAAAAATTAAATAATTTTATATCTCTTTTATCCATCCATAAAATATTTTTAAAAATAAAATAATTTGTAAAAAAAAATAAAATATTATCTCTATCTCACCCTCTCTCCTCGTTCTTCCTCTCTCTACCCTTTCTCTCTCCCTTTTTTTCCTACTCTCTCTATCTTTATTCTCTCTACTCTATCTCACTCACAGTCATCAATCAAACAAACAGGAATCCAATATTAACCATTAAAATTTCGATCTCCAATAATGAATATGAATCACAATAAATTTAATTACATGGTTTGAGTCATATGCTCAAAATAGAAGAGAGAAGGTACAGAAGAGAAAGGAAAATTGAGATCTTTTGAGAAGCTTCTCATAACATCAAACACACGTGGAACCCAATACAGTGTATTGAATTGAGATTACTAAAAGACTATTTATGGATAAATAAGTCCAATGGATTTTAAAAATCTATTTAAAAATGTAATAACATAAGATTTTTTTTACAATCAAGATTTAATACGTTTGGATTTTAAAAGATTTATAAGGACAGGTGATTCAAGCTCGTGAAATCATTCAGTCTTTTGAACATGACCAACATATTCCTACAACCAATAAGCAACGCACACAATTAGTGTTTTCATCATATCGGCATTTTATCAAACACATAAGGGGCATACTGCACTTTCACGGAAGCAGCAATGGGTGGGAGCATGAAACGACATTGACCATTTTGTATCACGGTCATTTTTCTATTATTATATTGGGGTTATTGATTATATGCATCTACAGAGGTTGTTTTGCCACAACGTTCTATGACATTGTTTTACGAAACTTGTTATGTGCTTTCAATTAGTTAATACTTTTTTTTAAAATTTTCTTAGCAAAAAAAAAGACAACGAAAAAATAAAACGTACGTGATAACATGGACTACTATCGGTGCTTGAGAACAATTAATTAGTTAATACTTAATATAACAAAAAAAAAAGAAAAAAAGCAGATATATAAAATAAAAAATAGTGAAGAAAAAATAATAGGGAACGGAAGAGAAAATTAGATGAAGTGTTTTTTTTTTTGTTACAAATGGAGATTTTTTTTATTTGGTGAAAAATAATATGAAAAAAATAAATTGATTTTGGAATGGATAAAAGTTTATCCGTTACATTTTCTATTGTTGGTCCAATGGATTTTAAAAAATATTGGATGGATCATAAACCATCCACTAAAAAAATAATTCAATCCATCCAATCCATTTATATTGTTTTTTTATAAATGGATGAATTGGATGGATTTTCTCATGGATGGATGGTGGACAAATGGATCATTTTGCCACCCCTAAATTTAAGTAACGGGTGCGGGTACCAGCGGGCATGGATACCGTGATATCCGCCCCCGCCCCGTTAATAAACAAGTATTGAAATTATCCGTTTATTTTACCTGCGGGCACCCGTTTAAATATCCGTTCTGTATCCGTTGCAGATTTTATCCGCGGGTATTCGCGGGCACGGGTAAAATTCACATCGGTACTTGAGGGTATACCATAGAAAGGGGTTTAGGAAGCCTAAAGCCTTGAGAGACATTAACTGTAATATAGCTAGTTACAAATTACAGTAGTTGTAATAGCCATAGGAAGCTGCTGAGTCAGCAGTTAGTTGGAAGGCAGTTACTTGCCTTGCCTATAAATAAGGCTTCTGTAACTGAGATAGACACCTTTGGATCATTGTGTAAGTTCGACTGAGAATTACTCAGTGTGAAGGGGAGAGTGCCCCTTGTGTAGTGTCGTAGCCCATTCATTCTTTCAGTAATATTCAGAGGTGAATTCACCCCAGTTTTCTATCTTTCTCTCCTATTTTCTCCTAGTTTCTCTGCTATTGTTCTTGAATCCCTGAGGACTCCTATCAGAAGTCAAGACTGCCACAAACAAAAAGGGGTGGCAACAGGAGTTTCAAGCCCTGACAGGATCCACCATTGTATGTACCAGGCCAAGGAATGAATAATCTAAAACTTTGACTACAATACAGCCATCTCACAACCAAGGTGATTGGAGAAAGCACAGAGCAGAATGCGGAGAACATGCTGTTAAACTGTAACACAAAGAACTGGTAGTCAAATCACTCCTGCCAGACACGGACTAATTTAAGAAATGTGAAGGTGTATGTAGTACTAAATTTTTCTTTTTCTTTCTTTTTTTTTAATTTTTTTTTCTGACACGGTATTCTACAAACAATTTGATTGTCAAGTTACAACCATAATTGAATAGAAAAAGTAGAATGTGTAGCAGTAGAGAACAAATTATCTCCACTTACTTGAGCTATGAAGATCGGTGAACCCCCTCAACTACTACTTTCATGGTTTGGTTTTCTATTCATAGTGGACGATGCTGTATTTGTATCACAGCCATTTGATTCTTTTGGATTGCAACACTCTGACTTTTTTGTAAAGCCAAACATTTTTGGGAAAATGCTCCAACTTCTCTTTGTCTTTGTCAGCTTCTGCAGCTCATTTCTAATGCTTGAGCATTCCTTCTCCAGCTCTAAAAGACGTTCCCTCATGTTTTCACTTCCCTCTGCAGAGTCCATTTGATGAGTAGCATCACTCTTGGGGAGGCCAAGATTTCCACTGGGGTTCTGTGAGTTCCCAAGATTTTCAGAAACAAAGAACCAGCCAGATATTGATGTACGGAGTCGAAGCTGTTCAAAAACAGGACTTGAACAATTACTCGGAGGGGTAATCTTTCATTTTGTGCTGCATGAGTGCTTGCTTCCAAGGAGAGCTTTTGGCAGTTCATCAGTCTGCATAGTTGCTCCCGCTCAGAATCTGTCAGCCACGGATGTGCCTGCAGTTGTCATAGATGTTTTACATCAAATTAGAAACAGCACAAAAGAAAATTGTCGAAATAGTACTTGATTGTGAGGTATTAACTAACTCGAGTACTGTCTTTATGACAGACAGTTTCATGCTCCAAATAGACTTGTTAGGCATTCATTTTCGTTGTCTTGAGTTTAATTTTATCTTCTTTCTTAGTCTAGCTATGGATAAGCCCGCAAGTTTCAAACAACATCAGTACTAAATCAGTCTGCATTAAAATCTTCACAAATTTCGTTATGTGTTTTGATAAATTTTTAACTATTTGTCAAAACATGACAGTAAACTGGAAGCAAACACAAGGATGTATATAGAAACAAATTTCTTGGGCAAGCTAGGCTATCCAAAATGATCTAACCTTAAGATATACATCTATTGCATGATATATACCATCATCAAGTGGCCTAGCATAATCTGGAATTGAAACCGCAAGTGCCTGAAACTTAGGCAAGTTCAAATTAGTATCTGAAGCCACCTCGGCAAGATATCCATCTACCAAATTTGCCACCATTGTCATAGGTGTTAATGTATCAGCCCCAGCTATGAATGCGCCCTCTTCAATAATGGATGGGGAAGCTGATACAGATGCAAGCTGGTATATAGACATAAAATGATCAAGAATCCTTTGAACGCAGTCTATATCATAGAGGGTCTCGGTTGAGTATCCCATATTTGGAATGAGAAGATCCACAAGCACAGCCTGGTCTAGTTGAGCTCCTACCCTTTTCTCCAAATTTTCTCTGCATGATGGACTTGCATGTAATATCATGGCTGTGCGGAGCAGCCTAAGCAGAAACTTTGAGGATGTCAACCCACTCTTATTAGGAATCAACTCCACAATTTCTTCCAGTAGAGCCCTTTGATCTGCTTCACAAGTTGTGAGAATGGTTGCATGATTTCTATCAGTGAAGCTTGATTGCCTATTCATCAAGGGAAGAAACCTCCTAAGATAGTATATGAGAGATGCCGCAACACTCTCAGATTTCATACCTTTTGATTCAATGGATAAAATAAGCCGCTTATATAGAGGTAGGCTTAACAAAGACACATCATAATACCACCAATCATCACCTTGAGATGATGGTTTAGTCTCAGAAGAAATCCCATTCCAGGATGCATGGTCTACTTGGTTATGCATGCAATCACGTCCAGCCACAGGCCAATTGAATAAATCTGGATCCGAACAAACCTTCATGGCCAAGGAATCAATGCATCTTGAAACTATATGTAGGTCTTCTGCAAAGGCTTGGACTTCCTCACATGTTTCAAGGGCTTTTATGGAGTCTGACCAATTACTGAAAACATCATTGAGAAAAGCTTCTGTCTGTGCAATAAGATTCCCTTCGCCATAGTTTTCAGTCATTTGCAAGTACTCTGCTGCACATCTGAGGCTGATTACATTTAATGCTGTGACTTCTATTTTTATACCATAGCAAAACTTGGTTATAAGCTCAAATGTTTTAGCTCCACCAGGAATATCATGCAGCTGCAAAACACAACTTGATCCATCCTCGTTTGAGAACTCTGCAATGAGTTTCTTCAGTAGCCCACTTCTAGAAAGCATTGGAAACTGCATCAAAATCACAAATGTAGAAACAAACTAAGGACCAGCATGAATACTTAGTTGAATTTAGTACTTAACAGATGATGATACCCAAATGGCCAAATTTGGAGAGGGATGATGCAACAACAGAGACCAACAGAAGACATAGAAGGTAAACAGTGGAAAGAAAAATAATTCAAAAACAGAATGCATGCATGCAATCATTGGCAATTAACATTAAATATAAACAAGTACCTTGTGAAGGAAAAAAGAAATTTCGCCTACTTCAATGGTAACATCACTTGGAAGACCTGTTGTACAAACCCTGAAATTGAAACAAAATTAATCATATCATAGAAGGACAAGCTTGTGCATGGAATAGAAATCCTAGAAGCTGAGTCTACTACACACACACACACACACACACACACACCAGATAATTTGTTGAATGCTTGTTCTGTATTTTACAACTACGGAAGTAGTTAGTAAGACCAGTTACAGAAAAACCATACAACATACTAGAGAATAAGACTTATATGTTTCCCTGATTATAACGAACCCTTGGCTTAGGAGACTTTTAACCTTGAACTGATTTTATAATGAGTTTGGGGGTCAAGAACAGGTTATGGATATCTGATCCTGCGTTTGCACCCTCAGTATGAAACAAGTGCCACTCTACTTGAGCCCCAATGAACATGTTATAAAGAGCAAAACCAGTGGCAATTCAAAAATGGCTGAGCTGACAATAGACAACCAGCAATTGACATTATCCTCAGCTTCATTTGAAATTTGAAAATATTGTATGTTTCCTCTTCACCCCAAAAGCTCAAAGCATGACATGCACCATTTTCAATTTCTTCTTGGCATGAACTTGTATGCCGGTGCTACTGCCTCAATGATTAAGAGAACTGACTAGTATATGGAACACTATAGGTTGTTATTTGTGGAGGGACAATCACATACTGTGATCCCAAATTGAGGATGATTCAAATATCCCAAAAAGACAATGACACAAGCTTCCATTTTGATATAGGGACACTAAGAAATAAAAAGAAGGGTAATTTCATAGGGTCCATTTTTGTTGATGATGAACGCAGCCCATTACAGGTTTGAATATATATATATATATATATAGAGAGAGAGAGAGAGAGAGAGAGAAATGAATGCTCACCAGGCTTGACCTTCACGACGAAATGCTTCAGACTTTGATCCGAGCGTCATGAATGCCATTTTATATGTATATTGAGATGCAAATGGAGGTTTTGTTATTGTTGTTCAGATTGAGAAAACATGGGAAACAGTGGCATATGTGATGAGATCATGCTCCATACATACACATACACAAGTAGCTAGCGTAGCGAGTCTAAAGCCTCCTAGTAACAGAAGGAGCGACAAAAACGGTTCACGTTGCTATCTGCAGACTCCGCTTATGTGGTGCTATATATCTCTCTCTCTTTCTCTTTCCACCGATAAATACTTAGCATGCAGATTTTTATTTTTTATTTTTTAACTTTTGGGTACTTTTGCTGTTTTGCATGCAGACTTTTCATTTGTCAACATGCATGACCTTGGCTTTTGGCTACCGAAAATGGCAGGAATTTTTTTTTTTTTTGAGGTGCGTAGGCTGTTAAACATACAAGCTATTGAATTAAATTTTAAGGGTTAACGTAGAATGCACTTTTCTTTACATTCATAGAGATTTTAACATGTATGATTTTATTTTAATAATTAAGATAAAAAAATAATAATGATTTTAATTTATTAAGATATTATTGGATATCAATTTAAAAATCATTTATACTAACACCATATATAAATTAAACTCAAATTTTAAATCAAATCTCAAGGATTATTATCTTTAAATTTCCCTTTCCAATGTTGTGGTTTTCAAAATACAAAAAGCGTTTTTGTAAGTGTTGAAGAAATTTCTCCGTCTACTTCAAATGGTACACAATTTTTTTTTCTTTTTCAACAAAAAAAAAAATTCGTATAACTTTTGAAATAGACAAACAAATTCTATTAAGAAAAACAGAAATGCTAAATATTACGAGACCAATTTAGTCCCATACTTATGTCTCCTTTTCTCTCTCGAGTTATGATTTTAGCTTTCCATTTATTGTCTAGCGATCTAACAGTTGATTGGTCCAAAACCATTTCGTTGAAATTCGTTTAAGATCACTTCGTACCAAATAGCATTATTGGAAGAAAAATTATTAACAGTATATCAAATTTAATCTTTTTTATTTATGTCAACATGGGTTGTCATATCTGGTTAAACCTTTTGCTCACACTAACTTTGACTTATGTTCCATTCCTAAATCTCTCCTGTTGATAGGTAATATGTAAATTACACAATAAATCCTCCTGAAGTTGGTGGTATTCCCCATTGCAAAAGGACGTGCCTTCCCCATTCTAAACTTTTGATCATCATTTTTTTTAATCTTTTTATATCTAATTTAATCAAATATATTAATCTCTTGAATTAAAACGAAGTTATAATTTTTCTAAATTTTCAACTTTCATTATAAGGATTGGAAATTTTAAGGATTTCTAACTTGTTTATTCTATGTTATTGAACCTAGGATGTTTTGTTTTAATTTTCCAATATGATCATGGACTTGAGCTCCGTAATACATTTGGATGCTAAGTCTAAGAGATTGGAAAGTTTAAAAACTTCTAGCCTATTTATCCTATGATGGACGAACCTATGATGGTTGTGAATCTAGGATGTTTTGTTTTTATTTTTCAATATGATCATGGACTTGAGCTCCTTAATACATTTGGATGCTAAGTCCATGAGATTGGAAAGTTTAAAGATTTCTAGCCAATTTATCCTATGATGGCCGAACCTATGATGGTTGTGAACCTAGGATGTTTTGTTTTCATTTTTCAATATGATCATGGACTTGAGCTCCTTAATACATTTGGATGCTAAGTCTAAGAGATTGAAAAGTTTAAAGATTTCTAGTCTATTTTGTAATACAAGACCGAAACCTACCCTAAGTGGTTTGATGATTTTTATTCCATATTTTCAAGTTACACTACAAAAAAAAAGGTCATTTAGCGACCGAAAATAGTGACCGCATTTTTTGGTTGCTTTTTGCGACCGAAATAGCGGTCGATTGTAGGATCTACATGAAACACTGGTGAGAGTTGATTCTGCGACCGAAATAGAGCGTAGCAGAGATATCGGTCGCTATATCAGTCGCTAAACAAAGGAAAGTAAAAGTCAGAAATTTATGAATTTTTAGCGACCGAAATGGCGACCGATTTAAATGCAACGGTCAAACTTTATTTATATTAGCGACCGATTTAAAAATTCGTCGCTAAATTTATGAAATCATACTTCAAACTTTATTTATATTTGCGACCGATATTAATTCGGTTACGCTAAACTAACAGAAAAAAATTAAAACAGCGCGTGTTAGCGACCGAAATTTAAATCGGTCGCTAAAATTATAAATTCAAATTCAAACTAACCATATTAGCGACCGAACTAATTCGGTCGCTAAAACCGAAATCCCTAAATTCGACAGAACCTCCTTCTTCCTCATTTTACTCGGTGCATATCTCTCTCTCACTGTTTCTCTCTTCCTAGCCGCGCGCTCCGGCCACCACAAGACACCTCCTGTCACCACCATCATCCCTTCTGCTCAGGTAAGCTCTCCTCTACTCCATCTCTCTCTTTCTGTCTCTGTTTCTCTCGCATCTCTCTTTGTCTCACTCTGCTTCTCTCTCTCTATATGTCTCTCTCATCCATTCGCTTAGGGACTGGGGAGATACGTTAGCTGTCGGCGGATTCACAAAATACAGGTAACAAATTTGTTGTTGAAAACTGTGTGTTTTGCTTTTGCTATGTGGTTTGTGGTTGGATTTTGATGTTTAATTTTCGTTTTTACATATGTCAGATTTTAAATACTTCTTTATCATTCACAAATGTTTTCATGTTTGTGTTTATATAAATGAATGGGAGAAGCTGTGTCTGATGTGGTCTGTGATGGTGTGAACACAGTGGTGACTGGGAGGTTTTCATGTTTGTGTTTGCAGAAATCATAAATCATTAGAGCTAAATCTAAATTGATCTTATCATATAACCAATGAGTTAGAGACGTAGAACAAAATTAATCTATTAGGAACCCCAAGTGGTTGGTCTAGTAGAGCTAGCATGACATAATCTCGTATCTGACAAGTCGTGAGTTCGAGCCCCCACTAGTCTCCTTGAGGAAGGTAAATGTAAATCCCTTTGTATCATAGAGACCGAGGGTTTTCCCTACCTTAGACTAGGGCATCATCACCCTAAATTATTCTTTTCAAACAAAAAAATCTCTAAGGGATGCCCACACAGCGTGAGGAGGGTAGTACTAATGCTACCTATGAGTTTTTCTATTTAGATTTTCTTGTACAATGGGGATGATGAAACCCTTATTATTTTGGTATGCTATGTTGGCTTGTTGTTACTCAATATTGGAATTTAACACTTACTGAATTTGTGTTCCTCTCGATTGATATAATTAAACGTTCCATGTGTTCAATCTTGTTTTTCTCATGCTTAGAATTTATTCGAGGGTTGCTGATAGTAGTTGGATATAAATTGTGATTTCCTATCATGGACACATTTGATGTTTGATAATTTACTATTGATTCAGGAAAATATAATCATACGTTTTCTTATTATTTTTTATGCTTCATTGATTATTTTTTCGTGAGCACATGCTTTACCACTAGATATTCATGAGATGAATTATCTAGGTATAACAATTTAACATAGTAGATGACAAAATTCATCTTGGTAGATTTTGTCGCTTAGGTAATTTATATTTGATTAAATATAAATTTATTTATTTTTATTTATTTTAATAATGTATGTTGTTTCACCTTTACAATTCATTTATTAATTGGGCGACAACTAGACTAGGAAAAATTTATCAATATCTAAAATTTAACTCTAAGTCTAGGTGGAACCAACCTCATACTTGCTCCACTAAACTTTGGCAAGATTCCTGCACTCGTGAGTGTTTTTATGGCTTTCAAAAGTTACAAAAAAATGTCACAAGTGAAATAAAATTACAAAATAAATTCATTAATTGTAATTAAATTTGAAAATTGTACAAACCATTAATAGTATGCTTTTGAGCATTTTTTTAATTTTTTTGTATAATTTGGCATTTGTGATGCCTAATCTCATTTATTAGAATAATCATTTGTTATATAATTTGTTTAATTTTTTTTTCTATGCATCTCTATATATCATTGTTTTGTAAAAAAAGATGAACAAAGAAAAGAAAAATGATCCAGATGAAATAGCAGGTATTTTGGAATCTCTCTCATCTCATTTGCCACCCATACACAACCGTCTGCCACTGCGACACCCTATACCCCATATGTATTTATAAAACATTTAAATAAAAAGGTATAAAATAAAAACATGCATTTATTTCATAAAATAAAAACTGGATAGAAAGTACCACATTGTAACAACATCTCAATGCGGAAAATAACATAAGTTCGAAATAAAACATAACAAAACATAACATAAAAGAAAACCCAATCCCGATGTCACATTACAGAGGTGATATAATTAAATCAAGTCTTTTTTTAATCACCAACAATTAACACAAGTCATATTAGTCCAAATTGATGTCTACCTGCCGCAATGCATAGTAAACAAGGAACTTTTTACAGCTCATTATCTACTTGCATCGTTATCATGATTCATGTAGAATAGTCATATTTTGTGTGCCACCGCCTAAGCCTTTCTTATCAATTAAGTTTGTTTATATTTTAATAGTTTATTATGAAGTGTTGCCTATAAAAGGTCATGGTTGTACGTTGGCAATTTGATGATGGAATGAATCAAGAATATGAGAACATAAATTTTCTTCTCTTCCTTTATAAGTGTTGTGTGAGCTTGAGAGTTAAAAGTGAGAGAGAACAATTATCCTGGGTGAGTTTTATGTGTTTGTATAAACACCAGAGTAGAGTCCAGGTCTGGATGATTTCATGAATCGTGACACTTGCTTTGTCCATCCAAAAAGCATTTGAAACATTCTTTTTTTTTTTAGTTTAGTTTATTATAGTTACGTTTCTGTCATTGATTAAAGCTTAAATTTTGTGTTTTGAATTTTGTTTTGAGTTCTCAGACATGCAAATATGACAAACCACAAACAAATGGAATTTGTAATTTAAGATTTAAACCCTTACCTCATCTTCCAAGACTTAGGTTTTGGGAGAGAAAAGGTTCCTTAGTACTTTTCTCCCTTTGTTTCCTCTTCTTCTGAAATAAAGGAGATGGGGAGGAGAGTATAAGGAAGAAGGGAAGTTGCAAGTTGTTCTATATTTGTAACCGTATATTGTTGATTCTATTTTGTATTAATTTATGTGTTTCTAGTCTTATAAATAGTTGTACTGGATTCTGTATATATAGAATAGTGATTTTATTTGAAATGAATAATTTCATTTATGCACGATAGGTCCTTGTTGTCATATTCTTCTACTCTCTGTTGGCTCCGGCTCCTCCACTTATCCTTGCTCGGTTGTGTTTTCTCTCTCAGGTCAGTTCTCTGAACACTCAGTGTAATGTATTATGTGAATTATCGTCTTGTTTGGTAGTGGAGAGCTGAGCTCAATAGGATGTGATCTTGTCTGATTGTATGCTGATAATTTAATGTTTATGCATGTGTTTGTCAATATGTGTTGTTTGTTAGTGGAGAGCGGAGCTCAATAGGATGTGATCTTGTCTGATTGTATGATGATAATTTAATGTTTATGCATGTGTTTGTCAATATGTTTTGTTTGTTAGTGGAGAGCGGAGCTCAATAGGATGTGATCCTGTACGAAAGGTGGGATGCTTTGGTTGTGTCTTGATAATTTAGAAATTATGCATGTGTTTGACAATTAACTGCTACTTGTTAGTGGAGAGCGGAGCTCAATAGGATGTTTGCTACAATATTTAATCTAAGTTTGTATTGATTTACGCTGCAATTTATATAAGCTCAACAATGTTGCAATATTTATAGGTTAATGGTTTTATTTTCTGTTAGAGTTAATAATTAATTTACGAAAGCCTTAGTTTCCTATTTGAGATTCAATATTAATGAGCATGCGTAACTTATCAAGGTATGCATGCTCAGCTGATGCAGGCGAGCATCTAGCAGGGCCAGACACTGCGGCTGGTGTTGGAGCAGATGAGGATCCAGACTCTAGTTGCTCAGGATGATGCTCTGACGGTTGTGCCGCCTGCTGCCGCTCCTCCAGTTCCGCTGCCAGCTACTGATGCTGCTACTCCAGAGGACGATCAGCTAGCAGACGTCGGTGGTACGGACGTTGAGGATGATTGGATTCCTCCATCTCCCCCTCATCATGACTGATTTTTTTTTCCATATTTTTTACTTTAAACGATTCTTGTACGACATTTTGGATTATTCTTTTTATATATATTTATTATTTTTTATGATTGTATATTTCATAAGTAATTTGGTGTGTTTTATTAGTAATTTTGCTAACGTTTAAAGAAAATCAGAAAAAAATTATTTTAAAAATTAAAATTAATTTTTTTTAATAATAACCAGTTTAGCGACCGAATTAGAAACCAATCATTTGGTCGCTAAACTTTATTTAACATTTACATATGAGGTATAGCGATCGAAAATCCGTCGCTAATATAGGTTAACAGTAACCAAAATTAGCGACCGAACTAGCAACCGATTATCGGTCGCTAGAATTGGTTACCCAAAAAATGCGACCAACCTAATAGCGACCGTTTATTATTATTTAGCGACTGAAAATTCGATCGCCAATTAGCGACCGAAATATTAATTCGGTCGCTAAAACCTTAGCGATCAGGTATTCAGCCACCACCATTAATCGGTCTCTAATTCGGTCGCTAAATTAAATAGCGACCGATTTACACTGTTTAGCGACCGAATATTACGGTCGCTAAACAGTTGTTTTTTTTGTAGTGTTATAGCAATTTATCTAAGTTACCTAGAACCTAAGTGATAAGTATCCAAAGGCTTGTGTTGAGAAAAGAATCCTAACTCTAATTTAAATTAAATGGCCAAACCTAGCCTAAAGAGAACATAGATGAGTTTGTTTGATTTATTGGTTATTATGTTGATTGGTTGGAGGCGGAGTTAGTACTTTGTGGTGTGACAACGAGGTGCTTCGAGTTCGGGAGTTCGGCGATAACCTAGGTGGGGGAAAGAACCAACCTATCGTCGGAATGGATAAATAGTAGATTATATAATAATTGTGTAGGGCGACCTAAACCCTACTGATAGTCGAGTAATCGGCAAGACCAAAATCACATTGGAAACCTTTTCTGAAAAATCAATGGCGATTCTGGGATTGTAAGTTTATCGATATTAGGTTGATTTTTATATTGTTGATGGTTGATTTGATTTTATTACCTTTATTGAATTGATTTTGTCCTATGATTGGTGATATGAGAATATTTTGATTGATATTGTGTTATGCATGATCTGCCTGGTTTGTATTATTATGCTTAGTGGTTTTTAAGCAAAGATATATTTGTTGTCTAAGAGATGATTGTTTTGGGTGTGAGGATAATGATGATTTCGAAGTACCTAACCTAGATGATGTATGTTAAAGAGGTGTTATGACATAGAATATGTGTCAAGTTCTAATGAAAGGTTAAGGCACCAGGATGTTGTTAAAACGGGTTGGTGAGATTCAAGTATAGGTGTTGTTGTCCACAACCGTGTATTGGTAATATAATACATAAGAACAACAGTGTATTGGTAATATAATACATAAGGACAAAAGTGTATTGGTAATATAATACACAATGACATCTGTATATTGGTAATATAATACACGTAAAACACTTCTGTGTATTGGTAATATAATACACTTAAAACACTTCTGTGTATTGGTAATATAATACACCGTGTATTGATAATATAATACACATAAAATCAAGAGTTCTCGCGAGATCACTTGTGACACCCTAACTCGGGTCATCACATGGTTACCCGTTTGCGGAAAATAAAACTTAATTTGCTGGTTGCTTTCGGAAAATAATGTTTTCTCAACATTCATCTTTTCAAAATATGGTGGTAATTTTTTTTTTAACCTTATAACATCAACAACGAAATCAAATCATACTTAAATACACAATGTATATAAGTCATACAACTATACTGCCTCATATGTTTTAATACCTAAATCATAATCAGTTTTATCCTCAAAACATAATATAACATAATAGGACCTAAGCTGGTCATAACTAACAGACACTACAGCCAATAGGAGCAGCACATCATGCCTTGAACTAGACGGCCTTCGTCTTCTTGTAGGGATCATACCCCTTGTACGACTCTGATATGTTTGTAAGGGTGAAACGTCAATATATGGATTTATCACCATAACTAAAAGCGCAACACAAAGAAGGCACATACACATATACATGTTTATAAAAACATAAGCATTCATATTATAGCATCTCGTTTATCAATGGGTTTCACACCCCAAACACTACTAGAAAACTTGAATTTTCGGACGTAAATGTTTCCATCTGAAATTTTCCAAAAATTTCGGACGG
This sequence comes from Sophora flavescens, assembly GCA_030762895.1. Lineage (NCBI taxonomy): Eukaryota > Viridiplantae > Streptophyta > Magnoliopsida > Fabales > Fabaceae > Sophora > Sophora flavescens. The sequence continues at coordinate 99,533,504 of CM061062.1, forward strand.
ATTGTGTTATTTTTATATTTTCCTTGATCCGTCTGAAATCCGTCCGAAATCACGGATTGTGTTATTTTTTATATTTTCCTTGATCCGTCTGAAATCCATCCGAAAATTTCAGACGGATTTCACACGGATTGTGTTATTTTTTATATTTTCCTTGATTTATCTTACATCCGTCAGAAATCCGTCCGAAAATTTCAGACGGATTTCACACGGATTTGTTATTTTTTATATTTTCCTTGATTTATCTTACATCCGTCTGAAATCCGTCCGAAAATTTCGGACGGATTTCACACGGATTGTGTTATTTTTTATATTTCTTACATCCGTCTGAAATCCGTCCGAAAATTTCGGACGGATTTCACACGGAATTTGTTATTTTTTATATTTTCCTTGATTTATCTTACATCCGTCTGAAATCCGTCCGAAAATTTCGGACGGATTTCACACGGATTGTGTTATTTTTTATATTTCTTACATCCGTCTGAAATCCGTCCAAAATCCGTCTGAAATCCGTCCGAAAATTTCGGACGAATTTCACACGGAATTTGTTATTTTTTATATTTTCCTTGATTTATCTTACATCCGTCTGAAATCCGTCCGAAAATTTCGGACGAATTTCACACGGATCGCGATATTTTTTTTATATTTCTTACATCCGTCCGAAAATTTCGGACGGATTTCACACGAAATTTGTTATTTTTTATATTTTCCTTTAAAAAAGATTAAATAATTTATCTTATAAATATGATTAAAATATTTGATCTTAATAAATTTAAAAGTAAACAAGATTTATGAAAAAAAAAATTAAAAAACATATTTAGACTAATAAAATAAAATAAATCCCTATTAAAGCAATCCGTACCGGTTTAGTTTGAGTAATTAAATTACTCTCTTCAAATTATTTTATTGGGTGCGTTAGCACTGACTTATTTCAGTGAATGCACGCTTACTAGACAATAATTTACGTTATTGTCACTATTATTACCAAGATCAGAAAAATGTTTTAAATAATATGATTAAGAGAAAAACATTTTCATATTTTCATTCAATTTAATTTTAGAGTTGAAAATAAACTAGTTTGACATCAATCGGAGATTAAATTTTGGACCGAGTATTTTCTTAGTTGATCAGTTCAATTATTAATCTTTGCTCTAATTTGAATTTCGAAATCATATATTTATCAATCTTTATTTTAGATTCCAAAAAGTAAAAACATGTTTATTTTAGGTTTAATATTTATCACTCATTTTGTACCCACTAATACAAAAAAATCAGATTTTTCTCTCTCCTATTTCTATCTAAAACCCGTAACCCCCTCCCCCTCACTTTCTTCTTTTCTTTCTCTGCTATCTTCTTCTTCCTTATCAAACCCATTTCTTCTCTTCATCCCATCTTTCTCCACCTTCACCCAACCACCTCCTAGGACCTCAGCTGCACGCCACCATCCAGAGGGGCACCGACCATCCGCGCGCGCTGCCCTGGGAGCGCCCTCCGACAGCCGCGCGACGAGGAGGAAAACGCCAACACACGTCTGGTGGCTCAGCTTGTCTCTCCGCCTCTCTCCGTCGCGGTACGCTTCTCTGACCGACGTCCATAGTGGCTTCCACCATGGTTGTGTTGTTAAAGCTTCCTTCTCTCCTTCTATGAAGCTCATCTTCTTTGTTTAGCTCATGGGTGCTTCAAAACGTTGTTGCCGCTGTCTCCGCCATAACTCCGCCGCACCGGACCTCCAAAACAGCCACCACGTTCCTCTTCCTTCACCTTGGGTAAGTGTTTACCCCTAATTTCTTCTAGTTTCAAAAAGCCCCAAATCAATTGCAAACCCTAACCCTATCCTTTTAATTTCAGATTTTAATCTTAAAATTAAACCTTGTTTTATGAAATTGGGACTGTGAATTAGTGTTTCCCTAAACCAATTTCATTATTCTTTAGTTAAAATGAGTTTTTCCCAAATTGTATTTCGGAGCCCTAAACCCCAATTTGATTTTACACTTATGGTTAATTATTTTATTTGGATGTTTAAGTTTATTTTGTTACGTGGTTTAGTTTGAGTAATTAAATTACTCTCTTCAAATTATTTTATTGGGTACGTTAGCACTGACTTATTTCAGTGAATGCACGCTTACTAGACAATAATTTATGTTATTGTCACTATTATTACCGGTACAGAAAAATATTTTAAATAATGTGATTAAGAGAAAATCATTTTCATATTTTCATCCTATTTAATTTTAGAGTTGAAAATAAACTGGTTTGACATCAATCGGAGATTAAATTGTGGACCGAGTATTTTCTTAGTTGATCAGTTTAACTATTAATCTTTACTCTAAATTGAATTTTGAAATCATATATTTATCAATCTTTATTTTTAGATTCAAAAACTAAAAACATGTTTATTTTTAGGCTTAATATTTTATCACTCATTTTTGTACCTATCCCTAAACGTAAAGTTTAAAACACAAAAACTCTCTCCTTCCCCCCATCAGACCCGTAAACCCCCCTTTTCTCTTTTTTTCTTTCTTTCATTCTCTTTCTTCTTCTTTCTCCTTCCTTCTCTGCTGCTACTTTCTCTTCCTCCCTTCAACCTAATCTTCTTCCTCATTCCTCTCACCATAGCAGCGCCGCCCACACCACCTGGAAGCTCGCCGACCGCCGCTCAACGTAGGGAGGATAAGACGCGATGGCGCCACCACCTGCACGTGTTGCTGCCACGTGAAAACGCGTCTGCCGTCGCGCGATCGTCGCTCCACCGCGGTAAGCACCGCGCGCCGCCGCCTCCATGGTGGTTCCCACAATGTGAGTCATCTTAATCTCTTCCTTCTTCCTTGGTCTTACTCTATCTCTCTTGTTGGAACAGAACCACCACGAACCGCCACTGGCCGTCGCATCGCTGTCGTCCGCCGCCACGTCGCCGCATCACAGCACCACCACAACTTCTTCTTCTTCCTTGGGTGAGTCAAAACCTTCTCTTGTGTCTCAGATTCAAAACCCCCAAATTGATTTTGAAACCCTAACCCTAACCCTTTGATTTCAGATTTTAATCTTAAAGAATAAACCTTGTTTTATGAAATTGGGACTGTGAATTAGTGTTTCCCTAAACCAATTTCATTATTATTTAGTTAAAATGAGTTTTCCCCCAGATTGTATTTAGGAGCCCTAAACCCCAATTTGATTTTATTTGAAGTTGGTTATGTTTTTGTGAAATTAATTATGATTTAGTGCAATTAGGACTCTTAACTGATGATTCCTAAGTTCTCTTTCATGATCCTTTAATCAAAACAAAGTTTCCTCAAAGGGTATTGTGAAGCGTAAGCTCCAAACATGATTTTCTTTGAAAATAACCTTGTTTGGTAATAAGATTAAGTGTTTAGATCAAATTAGAATGTGTGTTTGGTCATGCGTAATTGATTTCTTGATTTCTGATTGTTGTGCGTTGTTTGATTCCCTCTCTGAGACGTTTGACACGGTTATGCTTGCTTGATGGAGTAGATAATTACACTCTTGGAGCTAACGTGAGCATTAAGACGAGGATCCTTTACTTGTCTTCAAAGGTAAGGGGAGCTTGCCTAGGGATATTCAATAACTATATGCATGTATGTATGTGTGTAATTGAGTGTTGTGAATATTATTGTGATATTGAGCCAATACTTGAATAAAAATCATAATTCTTCTTTGTTTATTTTCAATTGCATGTAATGAGTGTTGCAATAACTCATGGACTGATGCAAGATCTAGGAAAACATATGTCCTGTTTGATGGGTGGATGGGTGGAGTTTCCAAGTTTCTTCTTTCATTTTGTTTGCTAATTGCTATTCTATGCAGAGAGAGAAAGTGAGAATGAGTTAGAGAGAGAGATAGGAATAAGAAAAACAAAGGAGGGTTATTGAAGTTTGAAGATAGGTGCTGCAAAAAATAAAATAAAACAAAAGGAAAGGGATATAAATGAAATGAAAATGGGATGATGTTGTTTCTCTGCTAATGATGTACATGTAGCAGTTTTTGGCTGGTTGCAACCTCCTTATTTTTAGGCTTTGCTGTATCACTTTATTTTGCTTTTAGTTTTTGGCATCTAGCTTTTAGTTCTTTATTTTGCTTTTAGCTTTTAGTTCTTGATATCTGATTTCTGTTGAATGTTCATTTGCGCAGATTGAAAAGCCCTTGCAAAGACATGGAGGCAGGCTTGAGCACAATGAGACTTATTGTGGTTCCTGTTTGCACCTGAAAAGTTAAAGGACCATATAGATGTTTAAATACAATTTTTGAGATTTCATCCTTCTTTGATCAATTGTGTTTCTAAACCCCAATTTTTGACTTCCATTAAGTGTTTAAATACAGTTTTTGAGATGTTGTTCCTGATCCTCTTTTATATATAGGTCCGCATTGGACAATACTTAAATGGGATTTATATACTATTGTTTGTACTTGTTAGCCGTCCATTGTCTGTAGCTTGTTCTAAGGCTAAGTTGATGTTTGATGCTAAAGCATAATAGTAGTATGTTTTTCAAAAATGTTTGATGCTTTATGATTCTTATCCCCTTTGGACATAGGGCTTTTCAAAAATCATCCATAGAATGCGCGTCACGGTCGTGATGGGCATCACGGTCTGGCCGTGTGATAGTGTGATTTTACATGATATTTTCTGTACACTTTTGCATGCATTTTGCATATAGATTAGGCATTCTTTATTTGATTTTAGTTAGATTTTCCCTTGGAACGGGTGAAGCGGTGTTGTGGTGTTGTTTTGCAGGAATTCATGATTAAATGCCCAAGGTTTGGCCATGATGAAGATTGGTTGATTTAGAGCCTTAAAAGTGAAGAAAATGACCCAAGCAGAGCCCATCACGGCCTAGCCGTGATGCCCATCACGGCCATGATCGAGCAAAACTGAAAAGGCAGAAAGGTTGAAGTCAGAGTCTGTCACGGCCTAGCCGTGATGTACATCACGGCCGTGACCCAAAACCACCACAAGTCAGAATCCATCACGGCTTGGCCGTGATGGAGATCACAGGCGTGAATGCAGGGCTCGCGACACGAGAAAATTCTCGCCACGCGAGAGACGAAAAGTTGCCAAAACTGCCAGAGACAGAATCCGTCACGGCCTGGCCGTGATGGCATCACGGCCGTGACGCGCAGCAGGTCTATTTAAAGAAACGCAGCAGACAGAACTGGTAGAGTTTTTTGGAGCAGAGAAAAGGAGACAGCCCAGAGAAACCCTAGGGGACGATTCTTGGTGACTGTGGTGGCTGGGTTCATCCTTCCATGGAGTGTTTCCCTTCTTCCACCTTAGTATCTTTCCTTTTCCCTTCTCCTTTGATGATGTGTAACTAAACTCCCATTGTTGGGGTTAGGGTAGCCATTTCTGATTTCTCATGTATATGACTTGATATTGCAATATGGTTTTTACTTCATTATTGAGTGATTGATTCTCTGTGCTTAATGCTTGTTGTGGCTAGCACCCCCATGACTTGATATGTGTTTTGGTATGCAATGGGAACGTTCGTATCATAACCGGAATTGAGATTAATCACCTGATAAGCCTTGTATCTAGGAATGGAACTAGGTTTATTAGCAATCGTGTAATCCCTAATCATAATGCAATTTCATTAATCTAGGCCACCTAAGGAATTAGGGTCTATTAGTGGAGTTAGGCTCTTGCCATCCGAGGAATCGGGGTTTGAGTAATTTAGTGGATTGGTTGTCATAATTGAAGTAGAAACTGTTTGTGGCTCATTTCATTGCATGAGAATGAAGTTTGGTGAACCTAATCCCAACATCTTTTATCATATTTAAAACCCATCTTTTATTGCCTTCCAAGTGTTTGAGAAAATTACAAAAAGAGTTTGTTTTTCTTATGCTGTTAGTTCTAGCTTTTGTGAGTTTAGAACTCTCTTCAATCCAACAATCTGCTTAGATAGTAATTGGTTTGGTAAGTGTTAGTACTTCTAGAAGTCCCCGTGGATACGATAAACCGGTCTTACCACCGTATTACTTGTGCGACTGGGTATACTTGCCCAGATTCGTCAACACCGTGACAGCTTCTGCCTTGAACGTTGCTTCACTAAATGGTCTGTCACGGCCGTGATGGGTATCACGGCCTGGCCGTGACATATTCTACCTAGAAGGGGTCTGACTCAGTTGACATGTCACGGCCGTGACAGATTATGACTTTTCCTTCTTCCGTGGGAAATCCGTCCCAAATCCGTTGGAAAACAAAACTAAATCTGTCCGAAATCCATACGAACAATAACCAACAAAATCACAACATCCGTCCCAAATCCGTTGGAAAACAAAAATAAATCTGTCCGAAATCCGTCCGAACAATAACCAAAATCCGGATTTCCACGTGGTCCATATTCCGTCCGTAATCCGTCTGTAAATATTTTCGGACAGAATTTGGGACGGATTTTATAATTTCCAACGAGGATTTTTCAGACGGGTGCCATTCCGTCTGAAATCCGTCCGAAATTTGTCCAATTTTCGTCCGAAATCCGTCTGAAAATTTGTCCGAAAAAGATGGATTTCTAGTAGTGAAACGTCAATGTTGGAAAACTATGCATGAACACTTCAATACATCATCTAAACATTCACACCTAATCTCCGGAGACCCCCAACGTCATTTAAAATGAGCTGATCAAGCTCGATTGCCAAAAAAGGCACGTCGATTTTGCCAACAGAGGCACGTCGATTTTACCATAGCCCACTGCCCGGCACAGTGAGAACGTCGATTTATGGTTTTTCATTGTACGTCGATTGCCCAAAGGTACAATGAATACGTCGATTACATGAATATCATAAAGATACCATGATTAACAAATACGTCGAGACATGAACATCATCAAGATATCATGATTAACCTCGTAGGCACGTCTGCCAAAATGCATGCAAGAAAAACATTTTATTCTCATCACTTTTCTTTGTGTTATATCTTTATCTGTCAAAGCTCTCAAAAGCTTATGACCCATCATCGTTTTAAACATCTTTACAACTTTTATTAACAACACAGGACCTCAAAGTCTGAGTGCTCAATCACGAAGCCCCTAGACCTTGCAATCAGTCTTAGGTTCATGGTAATAGAAAACATCATAAATCTTTTAACGTCGTTTATTACGTCGTGAAGTAGACACACCGTCTACCTACTAGACACCAAGTCTATAACGTCATAAGAACACTAGTACCCCGACGTCTCGGTTACTAAGTTCCATATCGTCGTTTACATCATTTTTGTCTGTGAAAAACAAATCCAAAATAGGATAACGTCATAAGAACACTAGTACCCCGACATCTCGGTTACTAAGTTCTATATCATCCTTTACGTCATTTTTCGTCTATGAAAACAAATCCAAAATAAGATCTCCGCAACTTATCCAAGTTACCGGAAATACGTCATTGAGTAAACTCATTTCCAGAAAATCCTTTCTACTTGAAATTCGTTTGTAAAACGTCAAATCATAGCAGATCCACTTTCCTTTGGAAACTATTTTTTTTCCCGAAATAACGTCAAATCATCAAGAACTCTTTTACTGAAACTTCAATTCTAAAAAAATAAATCAATTCAGATTAAATCTCTTCTCAAAATAAGTACTGCTGTTTTAAACTTGCACCGTAAAAAAATTTCGAAACTTGTCGTCGTTTAGCATTTTCCAAGAAAATGTTTTTAAAGTCAAACTTTGATTTTTTTTTTATAAATAAATTTTTTTTTATATTATTATATTTTTTTTAATAAGGTATTTTCGAATATTAATTTCACTAAATAACTTTTTACAATATTACGGAATTTCTTGCGTAAAAATTAGCAGTACAAAAAAAATTTCACGGTTACGCTCTTACCGTGACTCATTATTTACTTTTACACTAATAAATCATTAAAATAATAATATTTCTCAAACTCATTTTTTTTCTTACAAAACAATAATTTCCACCACTATTATATTCCAACATTCCCCATAAAACGTTGAATATAATTTTTCACAGCTTATTAAAGTTTTTATCTGATTAATCGGTTGTGCGCTGACCACTGTCAGGCCTCTCAAACAACATTTAACAACATCATCAGAATTATATCACCAGGCAGATCATGCATCATAGCAATATAATATACTACTGCAGATAATTAAATAAATTAAAAGCAGATAAATCACCGATACACAGATAAACAACACAACGTAAACAACATAAACAAATAACCACAACCACATATAAATCATATAAACCACACTAAAAGCAATTAGTTATTAAGAAAATCCCTCAGGTAAGCTCCCCTTACCTCTTGAAGCTCCTCGGTGAAATTTAAAAAAACTCAGTTGGTTGTTGGAAACCTTCGTACGCCGTAGAACAATTAACCTTCAACAACACATCCAAACAATCAATCAAAACAAGCAAAACAAACACCTACTCCTCTCTAACAGGTCACGACCTTCCTAGGTTTTAGTGGCTCAAAACTTCTAAACTTGCTCAAGCCATTGTATTAATGATCATGTGTGCTTAAGTCATTGAAACACATGATTAAACATCAAAGTTTGATTCAAAAACATCCTAACCCTCACAAACATGAATTCGGCCAACACAAGGACATAGGGTTAGGGTTTTCATTTGTGACAAACCAACTTAGATTTAACATAAACATTTACTAACTAGATGATTACATGATTACTTTGATAAAACTTAACAAAATCATTCAAGTTCCTCACTAATGAATTTCGGCCAAGACATGAAAGACATGGTTAGAAATTTCAACTTGATACAAGAACTTGGATTTAGCAAGTACATACCCTAGAAGCATGAGATCTATGATCATTTTCAAGTAGAAAACAACAAAGTTCCTCCACCTCTCACTATAGGTTTCGGCCATGCTCAACAAAATGAGGAGGAATATTTTGTTTGCAACAATCTCTTGGATTATGATAGTAGGGATGATTATAAGAACATATAAAGTCGTTTCACATTTTTAGGATTTTTCTATGATTTATGGCGTTTTTTCAAAGTTATGAACATAAGCTTGAATCTAGTTTGAACATGGTGATTTAAGACTTCAAAACATGCAAACTTATGAAGAACATGACATTAAATGAAGGTAGAGAGTAAGAATCACCTCTTGAAGATCAAGAAATGAGCAAGAATCACTAACTTCCTTTGAAAACTCAAGCTTTTTCACTTGTAAGAAAATGGAGTTTTTGAGAGTTTGGAGAGGATGAAGAAGAATGTGGAAGAATGGAGAAGCTGGAGAAGCTCCTAGCTTCTTCAAGAGCTTATGGCAGCCACAAGGAGGCTTGGCCATGCGAAATTGGGCTTGGCAAAAGCCCAAGTCCATTACCAAATTTTGCAACATAAAAAAATGCTTAAGACTCTAATAAAAAACCTAGGAAATTAAGAGTAGGAAATTGGTTTTCAAGGAATAACTCTTGGCCACGAAATTTGGGCCTCAAAACTGCATCCCAACATGATTTGGATGAGTGAAAAACTGATCCAATTCGCTTAGTGTATCATAGAAACTAGTTTGGGGACCAAAGTACAATTAAGAATAAGTTTAAGGACCAAAATGCAATTTCCATAGAAATTATCATCATGAGGCCATGTGCACCATTAATGTGTTCACATGGGTGGCTCACCATATTTGACTCATTGGTATCATCCGTTAGCGGCTCCTGGAAATCCCGTAATCTGCCCCGTTGCTTCCCCGATTCAATATGACGCCCGGATAAAATATAATATTTCACTTTTTAGTGAAATATTTCAAAATAATCAAAATCGTAGGAAATTAAATAAAAACCTTAAGTTTTTCGTTCACGAGTAAAAATTAGGTCTTTTGAGCAGTATAATTATCTGTCAATGAAATTCACGGGTCGGGATTCGCCTGACTTTTCAACCTAAATTTTTATCGTAACTCTCTACGGTAAAGTAGAGTGTAAATAAGGTTTTGGAATAGTTAAAATAATTTTCTAAGTCTCAGATAAAAATATAAACGTAATTATATAAATTTCTAATATTAGAAAACAGCGAAAAGCCGGGGGTTACATTACTACCCCACTAAAAAAAAATTTCGTCCTCGAAATTTCGTGACTCGAAACTGAACAGGATCTCTTAATCCTAAAGTCATACTCTCACAAGAAAGTATATAAAAGAATTTTATCAATCTGATAAGAATACAAGAATATTCTGTACATAAAGATTCTTTAACAAATTCAGGGAAGTAAAAATGTATGATCGGTACACTTTTACAAACATGAATCTAAGAAAGTTTCATCTCTCACAATAATTTCCTTGCCAACAATTTAAAAGAACTATGGTCCGACAAGAATTCAGACTGAATCACTTTCTACCAAACGTAAAAGTGACTAGAGCAAGTCTCATTTGAGAAACTAGTTTTGTCCAGAAAGTGTCTATCCTGAACAACAATAGGATAGTCTAAACATATAGAATTCCACCACGAAGTTTAAAAAAAACCGATAATTTCAACATGTCCACACACAATCCATCAAAATAAGTATGAATTGTACCCGAATTAAAATAGTATAGTTAAGAGGTTACCGTCATGGTTTGAAGTCTCAGCTCCCCACACACTATATACTCTACCCGCAGTCTTTGGCTTGACAACATTGGTGTTATTGACAGTTGATTCACGCCTTGGCGCATTGCATTCCTTCGATATGTGTCCCACTTGACCACAGTTGAAACAATGGACTCCTCCCAAGGGACAAGTTTTAGACACATGTTTTGGGTCTCCACAATTGTAACATTTCCTAACTTGGCCTTGACTTTGGTTCCTCTGGCCTCCACCCCATGATGCAGAAGAATTAGAACGATATTGTTGTTGATTTTGGTTATTTCCTGGTGGACGGAAATAAGGCTTCTACTGATTTCGTTCCTCTTTCTGATCCTGATTCTGGTTCTTGGAACGAGAGGGTCCTCCAGCATTCCCCTTATTGTCTTTTCCTTTCCTCATCTGTTCAATCTTCCGACTCATCTCAACCAACACTTGAAAAGTTCGAAGTTGCAGAGGTAAGACAGATTCCTTAATCTCAAATCTCAGTCCCGTCTCGAACCTCTCACACTTCCAGCTCTCATTGGGTTGTGCTTGAAAGAAACGGAAGTATTTGGCAAGCGATTCAAACTTCGTCACATATTCCCCCACCGATAGTTCTTGCTGTTGTAACCCCAGAAATTCCTGTTCTTTCTCAATCCGTACACTCTCTGGAAAATACTTGTCCATGAATGCAGTTCGAAAAATGTTCTAGGTAATTTCCTGGTGATCAGCTTCAAGCAGTTGTTGAACACCCTTCCACCAATACTCCGCATCTCCTATCAGCAGAAAAGCAGCATAAGTAACCCTTACTTCTGCAGGAGTAACCACCGGTTCAAAGATTTTCTCCAGCTCCTGAATCCATAAGTCAGCTTTCTCATGATCAGCATCCCCACCAATTTGTGAAGGATTTTGGGTTCGAAACGCAATCAGAGCTTTGCCTTCCGCAGCTTGTAGATTCTGGGCATTCATAGATGCAGTTTGATTGGTAATTGCAGCTGCCACATGTTCCATAGCCTGAGCGGCATAGTCCACTCCTTCTTCATAATTTTCATCCATGTTACCACGGCCACCAATAGGACTACCTCTACGACCACGACCACGTCCACGACCTCGTCCACGTCCTCGTCCACCTTCTGGTGCGAGTTCCATAACTGACCTGTAGAACAAAATCAGTGAGACCGCAACCAGAAAATGAAACGTGGATTGGTGGGTAAACACACATTACTTCTAAGAAGTAATTCAAACAAAACTTAACTCAGAAAACACAACGTCAACACAACAGACCTATTTCCCAAAGATCCCGAAAGACTCGACCAGCTCTGATACCACTAATGTGACATCCTAACTCGGGTCATCACATGGTTACCCGTTTGCGGAAAATAAAACTTAATTTGCTGGTTGCTTTCGGAAAATAATGTTTTCTCAACGTTCATCTTTTCAAAATATGGTGATAATTTTTTTTTCTTTTAACCTCATAACATCAACAACGAAATCAAATCACACTTAAATACACAATGTATATAAGTCATACAACTATACTGCCTCCTATGTTTTCATACCTAAATCATAATCAGTTTTATCCTCAAAACATAATATAACATAATAGGACCTAAGCTGGTCGTAACTAACAGACACTACAGCCAATAGGAGCAGCATATCATGCCTCGAACTAGGCAGCCTTCATCTTCTTGTAGGGATCATACCCCTTGTACGACTCTGATATGTTTGTAAAGGTAAGACGCCAATATATGGATTAATCACCATAACTAAAAGCGCAACACAAAGAAGGCACATACACATATACATGTTTATAACAACATAAGCATTCATATTATAGCATCTCGTTTATCAATGGGTTTCACACCCCAAACGTCAACGTTGGAAAACTATGCATGAACACTTCAATACATCATCTAAACATTCACACCTAATCTCCGGAGACCCCCAACGTCATTTAAAATGAGCTGATCAAGCTCGATTACCAAAAGAGGCACGTCTATTTTGCCAACAGAGGCACATTGATTTTGCCATAGCCCACTGCCCGGTACAGTGAGAACGTCGATTTATGGTTTTTCATTGTACGTCGATTGCCCAAAGGCACAATGAATACGTTGATTACATGAATATCATAAAGATACCATGATTAACAAATACGTCGAGACATGAACATCATCAAGATATCATGATTAACCTCGTAGGCACGTCTGCCAAAATGCATGCAAGAAAAACATTTTATTCTCAACACTTTTCTTTGTGTTATATCTTTATTTGTCAAAACTCTCAAAAGCTTATGACCCATCATCGTTTTAAACATCTTTACAACTTTTATTAACAACACAGGACCTCAAAGTCCGAGTGCTCAATCACGAAGCCCCTAGACCTTGCAATCAGTCTTAGGTTAGTGGTAATAGAAAACATCATAAATCTTTTACCGTCGTTTATTACGTCGTGAAGTAGACACACCGTCTACCTACTAGACACCAAGTCTATAACGTCATTAGAACACCAGTACCCCTACGTCTCGGTTACTAAGTTCCATATCGTCGTTTTACATCGTTTTTGTCTGTGAAAAACAAATCCAAAATAGGATAACGTCATAAGAACACTAGTACCCCGACATCTCGGTTACTGAGTTCTATATCGTCCTTTACGTCGTTTTCGTCTATGGAAACAAATCCAAAATAAGATCTCCGCAACTTATCCAAGTTACTGGAAATACATCATTGAGTAAACTCATTTACAGAAAATCCTTTCTACTTGAAATTCGTTTGTAAAACGTCAAATCATAGCAGATCCACTTTCCTTTAGAAACTCATTTTTTTCCCGAAATAACGTCAAATCATCAAGAACTCTTTTACTGAAACTTCAATTCTAAAAAAATAAATCAATTCAGATTAAACCTCTTCTCAAAATAAGTACTGTTGTTTTTAAACTTGCACCGTAAAAAAATTTCGAACTCGTCGTCGTTTAGCATTTTCCAAGAAAGTGTTTTTAAAGTCAAACTTTGATTTTTTTTTTATAAATAATATTTTTTTATATTATTATTATTATTATTATTATTTAATAAGTTATTTTCGAATATTAATTTCACTAAATAACTTTTTACAATATTACGGAATTTCTTGCGTAAAAATTAGCAGTACAAAAAAAATTTCACAGTTACGCTCTCACCGTGACTAATTATTTACTTTTTCACTAATAAATCATTAAAATAATAATATTTCTCAAACTCATTTTTTTTCTTCCAAAACAATATTTTCCACCACTATTATATTCCAACATTCCCCATAAAAAGTTGAATATAATTTTTCACAGCTTATTAAAGTTTTTATCTGATTAATCGGTTGTGCGCTGACCACTGTCAGGCCTCTCAAACAACATTCAACAACATCATCAGAATTATATCACCAGGCAGATCATGCATCATAGCAATATAATATACTATTGCAGATAATTAAATAAATTAAAAGCAGATAAATCATCGATACACAGATAAACAACACAACGTAAACAACATAAACAAATAACCACAACCACATATAAATCATATAAACCACACTAAAAGCAATTAGTTATTGAGAAAATCCCACAGGTAAGCTCCCCTTACCTCTTGAAGCTCCTCGGTGAAATTTAAAAAAAACTCTGTTGGTTGTTGGAAACCCTCGTACGCCGTAGAACAATTAACCTTCAACAACACATCCAAATAATCAATCAAAACAAGCAAAACAAACACCTACTCCTCTCTAACAGGTCACGACCTTCCTAGGTTTTAGTGGCTCAAAACTTCTAAACTTGCTCAAGCCATTGGATTAATGATCCTATGTGCTTAAGTCATTGAAACACATGATTAAACATCAAAGTTTGATTCAAAAACATCCTAACCCTCACAAACATGAATTCGGCCAACACAAGGACATAGGGTTAGGGTTTTCATTTGTGACAAACCAACTTAGATTTAACATAAACATTTACTAACTAGATGATTACATGATTACTTTGATAAAACTTAACAAAACCATTCAAGTTCCTCACTAATGAATTTCGGCCAAGACATGAAAGACATGGTTAGAAATTTCAACTTGATACAAGAACTTGGATTTAGCAAGTACATACCCTAGAAGCATAAGATCTATGATCATTTTCAAGTAGAAAACAACAAAGTTCCTCCACCTCTCACTATAGGTTTCGGCCATGCTCAACAAAATGAGGAGGAATATTTTGTTTGCAACAATCTCTTGGATTATAATAGTAGGGATGATTATAAGAACATAGAAAGTGGTTTCACATTTTTAGGATTTTTCTATGATTTATGGTGATTTTTCAAAGTTATGAACATAAGCTTGAATCTAGTTTGAACATGGTGATTTAAGACTTCAAAACATGCAAACTTATGAAGAACATGACATTAAATGAAGGTAGAGAGTAAGAATCACCTCTTGAAGATCAAGAAATGAGCAAGAATCACTAACTTCCTTTGAAAACTCAAGCTTTTTCACTTGTAAGAAAATGGAGTTTTTGAGAGTTTGGAGAGGATGAAGAAGAATGTGGAAGAATGGAGAAGCTCCTAGCTTCTTCAAGAACTTATGGAAGCCACAAGGAGGCTTGGCCATGTGAAATTGGGCTTGGCAAAAGCCCAAGTCCATTACCAAATTTTGCAACATAAAAAAATGCTTAAGACTTTAATCAAAAACCTAGAAAATTAAGAGTAGGAAATTGGTTTTCAAGGAATAACTCTTGGCCACGAAATTTGGGTCTCAAAACTGCAGCCCAACATGATTTGGATGAGTGAAAAACTGATCCAATTCACTTAGTGTATCATAGAAACTAGTTTGGGGACCAAAGTGCAATTAAGAATAAGTTTAAGGACCAAAATGTAATTTCCATAGAAATTGTCATCATGAGGCCATGTGCACCATTAATGTGTTCTCATGGGTGACTCACCATATTTGACTCATTGGTATCATCCGTTAGCGGCTCCCGGAAATCCCGTAATCTGCCCCGTTGCTTCCCCGATTCAATATGACGCCTGGATAAAATATAATATTTTACTTTGTAGTGAAATATTTCAAAATAAACAAAATCGTAGGAAATTAAATAAAAACCTTAAGTTTTTCGTTCACGAGTAAAAATTAGGTCTTTTGAGCAGTATAATTATACTGTCAATGAAATTCACGGGCCGGGATTCGTCTGACTTTTCAACCTAAATTTTTATCGCAACTCTCTACGGTAAAGTAGAGTGTAAATAATGTTTTGGAATAATTAAAATAAATTTCTAAGTCTCAGATAAAAATATAAACGTAATTATATAAATTTCTAATATTAGAAAACAGCGAAAAGTCGGGGTGTTACACCACTTCCACCTTAGGGAATGGGGGTGGAACACCTTAACGGGAATGGAGGTGCGCACTAGGTGGAACATCCTAACGGAAATGAGGGTGTGTCCCGATGCAAATGAGGGATGGTGACAGGAGTGGTAGTGACCACGATAACGTAAAGACATGGTGACGGGATTAGAGAGGTGACATTAAAATAAAGTGTTAGATTGCTTGAGAGTAAGGGTAGAGGATGATATATATTAACATGAGGATGATTCGTTAGTTATGTGTGTTAATTGTCTGTGACAATTATTGTATAATTTACTATGACTCTTTTCCGTTTTTTGATAATAGAACTGTTTCTTATCCCCTGTATATTTCTATATGTTGTATTTTATCTCCTCGTGGAATCGTACTAGAAGACCCTGTGGATGAGCATAACCAGGAGGAGTTGGATGGAACTCCCTACGAACCGGAGGCTGGGGACGAGCTGTGACCCATGGTGATTAGGGTCTAGTTAGTTATGGCCAGTGCGTTTCGTGAGACGTATTTTTATTATGTTTTTTCGCTGTTTAACTTTTTGTCTAAGTATATGCCTGTGAGGGATCCTACTGATAGGATATCCTCAACAGTGTTTTGTAATATGCATGATATACTTATATTGTGATATGCCATTCTATATGAAGTTGTATACTTTATAAGTTAAGTTTTAATTTTTACGTATTTTCACGTTAAGCGTGCGATTAAGTAATTAAATAGTGAGGTTTTAATCTAATGACACAAAGAGGTACAACGGGGTGTCTCAATAGCCAATCCTACATTTGAGTCTTACAAATAATCATAAGACCAAACTTAAGCTATATACCCTGGAAGTTCTTCTCTTGGTCTTGGACGATCTTTCTTTGATCTTACACTTTTCATTTCTCAATCAATTGCTTTGTTTTTGTTCCTAATCATCAAAATTAATTTCCTGAAAGTATATAGCATCCACATCTCTCCATCAAGGAACCTGTTGGGCACTTAAGGTGAGTTCTCTCCTCCAAACTAGATTTTCTCCATACACAGGAGCAAGGATTCGAACCCCTGACTACTTGCTTAAAGTACCCAAGTCCCTTACCACTTGGATCAATCACATTTTGGTATCATCCACTCATCCAAACTTATTTCGTGATAAAAAAAAGTGTTAAAATTATAGTACTTTTTTTAAAAAAGGAAAGACTGAACCCCCAATTTAGTCCCTGAGAAAAACACTCGGATCTGAAATAGTCCTCATCCAAAATAAATTATCCATTTCATCCTTAAGAATGTAACTATCGGGACACTTTAGTCCTTCCTATGGTTGACGACCTTTGACCACCGGTTTCCAGCTTACGTGTCCCAGGTTTTTGCTGAGTTGTCGGGTAGCACCTCTTACTTGTATGCCAGCATGGAAATTAACAGGAAAAAAACGACGCCGTTTTAAGTGGGGGTCTCCTCCCGCATGACTTCGTCCCACCATTGCCTCATCTCTCTCAGACGATCCTTCATTCTTCTCAGCCTCTGCAAAAGTAGTACCAAAACAATAGAAAGAAACCCCATATTCCCAAGTCATGATAAACCCAAACCAATTCAAGAAAACGTTTCATACCATTGAATTAGGAGTTTCTTCCTTGGTCAAATCCACTCCCATATCTCCCGAACTCGAGGAGCGAGAAAAGGTCTTGGCAGGTGAAGGTGTGGGATCAGACACACACAGTTTGAGACTTGGAGGCAGAGGAGGCAAACCAGATGCTGAGGCAGACTCGGGAGCGAAATGGTGGAGAACCCATGAAGGGTGAGATCTTCTTGTTCACAAAAAAGGGTCTTCTTGGCTCTTGGTTCTTCAGAGTAAGATTCAGTGGCTGCGGTTGATGGGTCTTGAAGAGAGAAACAGGACGAGGGTGATCGTCGCTTCATGCCGGAACAACCGCAGGTGGTGCACGGTGGATGGTGGAGGAGGATAAATTGAAGCTGTTGAGACGAAGCATGGAGAATTCGTTGGTTCCATTGAATCTTGGAGTTGCTCATCTGGGTTCTGCGCATCAATGGGTTCTTGATCCTGATCACCCTTTCTTGAAGAAGCTTTCTCTCTCTTTTGGTTGGTTTCTCTGATAAAATTTTGATCTCGAGTCAATACAATCATATCTTTCGCTTCTGTGGATGTTGTTTCTCGAGGAATTGATCTGCAAAGTGGGAGACAGATTACTGCGTGGATAGAGTACTAAGACGCCATGAAAAGGGTTCGGGTGTGGGTTGGGTGCTCTCCAACTAGGCCTCCAACTCCTATTCTCGTTGCCCAGATTGACCTTTACGAGCAATTCAAGGAAACAACTCAGTAAATGGTGAACACGTCAGCTGAAAATCGGTAGTCAAAGGTGGTCAACTGGCAAAAAGACTAAAGTGTCCCGGTAATTACATTCTTAAGGATGAAATGGATAATTTATTTTTGATAGGGACTATTTCATACCCCGGGTGTTTTTCTCAGGGACCAAATTGGGGGTTTAGTCTATTACTTATTGATGAGTATCTCACCATTGATTTCTCTTGATTGAGGAGTCCATTTCTTTTTAATCAGTATGGTAGTTTCTAAACCTCAGATCTTTGTAGGTTCCTAATTCCCACGATGAGAACAATCTAAACATGTGTCATTGCGTGTACATTTCTAAACCTCAGATCTAAACATGTTTGTTTAAATTTAGTGCGTGAATTATTTTTAATTGAAAAACTGATTTTATTTTTTGTTCATAACTATCCATGGATATTCGTGGATACCCGTCAAAACCCGTTAAGAACCTGCTAAGTGGGTATCCGTGCGGGTATGAGGCGGGCACGGGTGGATTTTTTTATCTAACGGGGTGGGTAGCTAGTATCCATGCCCGCCCCGTCCCGTTGACATCCCTACCCTCAAGGCACCGGGACCCTCAGTTGGTGTCTCCTCCTCATGCATAACAATGCCACCCCTTTCAAAAGCAACCTTGTCCTCAAGGTTGAAGTCTGGAAAATGGCTTGTAAGGGTTGATACCTCCTCCCAAGTGGCTTCCTCGGGTGACTTGCCCTTCCAGTGTACTAGGACTTGAGCAACCTGCTCCCGATACTAAGTAATTACTCGGTTACCCAATATGATTTGAGGTTCATATACCACGGCCTCTTCTTGCAATTCATCAGGAAGTACAGCTTCCACTGGCTTGGTTCCCACAGCTTTCTTAAGCAGAGACATATGGAATACCGGATGAATTCGGGACTGCTCAGGTAGCTCTAGTTTAAAAGCTACTGCATCGATCTGTTTGAGCACCAAGTAAGGGCCATAGTACCTGGCTGCCAATTTTGGGTGCAGCTTAGTGGCCATCGAAACCTGCCTGTGGAGTCTGATCTTCAAATACCAGTCCCCTGGTTGTATTATGCATTGCCTCCTATGATTGTTGCCATATTTGACCATCTGATCTTGTGCTCTGCTGAGATGGAACTTCAGTTGTTTCAAAGCCTCATCCCAGTTCATAAGATCTTGAGCTACTGTCTCTACTAGAGTTTCTCCTGGAATAAAGCGAGCCAAAGATGGAGGGGCTCTCCCATATACCACCTCAAACGGAGTGCAATGGGCTGCACTTTGGAAGCTGGTATTATACCAATACTCAGCCCACAGTATGAATTATGCCCACACCCGAGGTTGTTCTGAACTAAAACACCTCAAATATGTCTCCAATGTACAGTTTAAGACCTTTGTCCGCCCATCCGATTCAGGGTGATAGGCAGTACTCATCTTGAGAGATGTTCCCTATAATCTGAAAATTTCTTGCCAAAAGTGACTCATAAAGGCTGGATTCCTGTCACTTACAATAGAACTTGGGATCTCATGGAGCCTTATCATCTCTTTAACAAAAATATCTGCTATGGACCGTGCTGAATAAGGGTGCTTGATCAGTATAATATGACCATACTTGCTCAATTTGTCCACCACAACCAAAATTGCATCAAAGCCCTTCGATTTGGGGAGTCCTCCAATGAAATCCATGCTAATGTCTTCCCATATTGCTTTCAGAATGGGTAAGGGTTGTAGTAGGCCAGCAGGTGAAGAGGCTTGATATTTACTTCTATGGCATATGTGGCAGCTAGTCACAAAAGTGGAGATAGTCCCCTTCATGCCAATCCAGTATAGTGATTGAGCAATTCTTCTGTATGTCCTATAAATCCCGGAATGACCCCCTGTAAGTGAAGCATGGAATTCATGTAACAGCTTAGGAATCCAATTCGAAGAGACAGCTAACACCAACCTTCCTTTGTAATATAAGCGCTCATTCTCTAAAGTATAGTGAGGATGAGAGTCTGGGTTGGCTTTCAAATCAGCTGCCACTTTAGCTAGGGTCGGATCCTTTCTCACTTCCTTATCAATTTCCTTAATATCCTGCCAATAGGGCTTGGAAATGGCTTTCAGTTCCATTTCTTCTGTCTTACGAGACAGTGCATCTACCACTTTATTGACTGTCCTAACCTTGTATATAATCTCAAACTCGTACCCGAGTAACTTAGCCAACCAATTCTGCTGGTTCTGGGTGGTGATCCTTTGTTCTAGCAAATGCCTTAGGCTCTTTTGGTTAGTGTAAACTGTGAAACACTGACCTAAGAGATAGGGCCTCCAATGCTGAATAGCTAGAACAAGAGCCCTGAGCTCTTTTTCATATACTGATTTAGTGAGTGATGACTCTGATAGGGCCTTACTGAAAAAAGCTATCGGTCTTTTATTCTAAGTCAAAACTGCTCCAATTCCCTTACCTGATGCATCACATTCTATGGAGAATGGTTGGGAGAAATCTGGCATGGCAAGTCTTGGTGCGATAGTCATGGCTAATTTCAGTTGAATAAATGCTTTAGCACTAGCCTCATTCCACCCAAAGTTACCCTTTTTCAACAGATCTGTTAATGGCCTTGCTATCTTCCTATAATTCCACACAAATCTTCTATAATATCCTGTCAACCCCAAGAATCCCCTCAAGGATTTGATTGATTTGGGTTCAGGTCACTGTAAGATCGCCTCTATCTTCTGAGGGTCCATTGGCACCCCTTCTTGTGATATGATGTGGCCTAGATATCCAATTTGGGTCTGACCAAAGCAACATTTTTTTTATTAGCTACGAATTGATGTTGCAGTAGAGTATCTAAGACCATTCTCAAATGCCCTATATGTTCTGCCCATGATTGGCTATAGATCAAAATATCATAAAAAAAATACCAAGACCCATTTCCTGAGATAGGGTTCCAATGCTGAATTCATAGCACACTGAAATGTAGTAGGGGCATTCGTTAGCCCAAAGGGCATGACTAGAAATTCATAACGGCCCTGATGGGTTCTGAATGAAGTTTTGGGAATGTCCTCATCATGCATCCTAATCTGATGATACCCTGCCCTTAGGTCAATTTTAGAGAAGTAAGATGCACCATTTAATTCATCTAGTAATTCTTCTATGATCGGGATAGGGAACTTATTTGGTATAATGACCTTATTGAGTGCCTTATAATCAACACAAAATCTCCAGCTCCCATCCTTCTTCTTGACCAAGATCACTGGGCTTGAATGAGGGCTATTACTAGGTCTAATTATCCCTGTAGACAGCATCTCTGCTACTAGTTTCTCAATCTCATTCTTCTGTAGGTGAGGGTATCTGTATGGCCTCACACTTATTGGATTTGTACCAGCTTTAATGGGAATGCGATGATCTACTTCCCTAACATTTGCTCATACTCCTGCAGCACTTGCTGAAGCTGGATTTGTTGTGTTTCAGTTAATTCAGAAGTTCCTTCCTGCTAGTTGTAGCACTGACCTCCACTACCCACAACAAGGTTACAGCTTCAACTTCTGATACCTTCAATAAAGCTTTTGAGGAAATCAGAGTTTTGACTAAGCTGGGTTCTCCTTTCACTTCCACAACACTCCTATTATCTAAGAAAGTCATGGTTAAAGTCCTCCAATTCACCCTCACATCTCCTAAAATGGCCAGCCATGCCACCCCTAGGATCACATCCACTCTTCCTAGTTCAAACATGAAAAACTCCCCAGTGAAGTCATATGTTCCAAGTTGCACTCCCAATTGCCTGCAACACCCTTGTGTTTGCTTCCCGTGACCATCCCCTAGCCTTACTTTATAAGTCATTGATGGATCAATCTTCAGTCCTAACCTCTGTACTAATTTGACTGAGATGAAATTGTGGCTAGCTCCACTATCAATCAAAATCACCACCGTCTCACCTTGTACTTTCCCTTGTAACTTCATAGTTTGAGGCTGAGTGAGTCCCCCAGCTGAACACCGTGACAGCTCTAACCATTGGCAAGTTGCCTCTGGTTCTCCCATCTTTGTTGCAGCATCATCACTTAGGGGTTCCATACTCACTATTTCCCCTTCATCATTTAGTTGCTCATCCTCCACTAGAATAACCAATCTCAAACTTTTCTCAGGGCACCTATGACCTGGCCTGAAGGCCAAACCACAGTGATAGCAACGACCCCCATCCCTTCTCTGCACATATTCAGGATAAGGGAGATGTCTGGCCCCCTTGCCTCTGGATCCTGAATAGTTACTCCCTGCTGGCTTGGCCACTGAGGCCGAGGAAGTTGCCTTGCTGCTTTCTCTCGTGTTACGACTACCTCCACTTGAGTGAGGTGGGTTATTGGCACCATTAAACGACCCCACCCAACTCACACTGCTACCTCCACCCTGGTACCTAAATCCGTAACTCGGATTTCGTGGTTGAATTCCCCCAAAGCTTCCAACATTCCCCATCGCCTCTTCCACATCGCACGCCACCTCCATGGCCCTCATAACATCGTGAGGATCATGCGGGACCCCGAACATCCTGGCGTAATCCCGCAAGGAAGTACCCTAACATCTGCTCCTCCGTGGTATTCGTGGCTTGGGCAACGAGTAATTCGAACTCACGAACATACTCGTCAACGGTATCGTTCCGCCTTAAGGTCGCCAACTTCTCGAATACGTTTCCTCGGCCAGCACCCCCGACCCGCCGTATCAACGCTTCGGTGAGATCCTCCCATGTAGGGTGTTTGGATTTTTGCCACCAAAATTGGAACCAGTGTATCGTGTCTCCTTCCATACTGATGAGCGCTAATCTCAATTTCTCCGAATCCTTGACTCGCTGCACTTCGAAGAATTTTTCAGCCCTAGCGATCCATCCAAGAGGATCCACACCTTCGAACGAAGGTAGTTCCACCTTCTTTGTTCAGGATCAAAGAGTATCATCTTCGTCCTCAGAGCCACCTCTTTCAGAATGCTCTTCGCTCACCTTCTCATTCCCGATTTCCTCTTCTTCTAGTGAATCGAGCGAAATTCCTTGTTTCTTCATGAATTTTGCTAGTAACTCCTTGATTCCATCCATTCCCGCTACATTCCTCTTGATTTCAGTAATATTTGATCCTTGCTCGCTGACACTTTCTTCAAAAATTCAACCGAGGTTTCCAAAGCTGCAAATCATGCATCGATTTTCTCCATCTCTTCCTTCGAAATCCAGCAGGTCGGACAAAACTTGATAGGAATCCTCAGGGATTCAAGAACAATAGCAAAGAAACTAGGAGAAAATAGGAGAGAGAGATAGAAAACTGAGGTGAATTCACCTCTGGATATTACTGAAACAATGAATGGGCTACAACACTACACAAGGGGCACTCCCCTTCACACTGACTAATTCTCAGTCGAACTTACACAATGATCCGAAGGTGTCTATCTCAGTTACAGAAGCCTTATTTATAGGCAAGGCAAGTAACTGCCTTCCAACTAACTGCTGACTCAGCAGCTTCCTATGGCTATTACAACTACTGTAATTTGTAACTAGCTATATTACAAATAATGTCTCCTTAGGCTTTAGGCTTCCTAAACCTCTTTCTATAGTATACCCTCAAGGCACATTTTCTGTTCACTACTTACATCTCTGTATGTTACATTCGGTATATGATCAACCAATTTTTAGATCTTTGTGTATATAAACTGAAAACTGCAACAGAGAAAACGAACTGAGTCTGTAATATAATCAGGTATAGGTAGAACCGTCTGAGTGTTTTTTTATCACTTGTTTTAAACAATCAATCTGGTTACCAGTAAACGTATTGCTACTAAAAACTAAGCAATTTGTTCTACTTTCGACAAATACTGCAAACTAAGCAAACAAATTACGCTTCTCTCATGAATCATGTACAATCCACATATGAGTATCCTGAATATCTGTGTATTTTAAAAAAGCTTATCTTAAAGTTATGTAAATAAAATTTTGTTGTCAAAATTATCGGTCTTATGGAACCTCTAACCTCTTCTGGTTTTCCCCTCAAAAACATTTAGTTGCAAGTAGAGCCTAGTTTTCATTTTTCTTTTCTATTGTTTTTTTTTTTTTTTTTTGGGTTTATTTTCAATTCAATTAAGTTAGATTTTCACCTCAAGAATGAACCTAACCATCAAGATCAAGAAAATGGAGTCTGAGATTGTAATTGATGTCTTTGTCCCAATTGCCTTTTGTCAGCTTGAAATGAAGCTTCAAGAGAAGCTAGCAATGTAAAAGCAGCCAAATGATAGGAAACCAGAAGTTTCACCTACGACAACTGATTGTTGATATTAATTAATCTGAATTATTGTTCATTAAGTACAATATTTTTTTATATAGAAGTAAATACAATATTTCTTTGATTCATCCATTAAGACTGTTTGGTTATCAGGGTTTAGAAAATTGCCAAGTTACTAGAACAAACGAGACTTTTCTAGAAAAACTTTAAAGCCTTCCAATTGACACCCTTATATATAATGTAACAACAAAATTCAACAAAAAGGTTTTTCACATGGTAAATTAAAACAGGAGACCTGAACAAGTCAACGTATGTATTTCACTTTCCAACACCCAACTTAAGACAAAACATTAAAACTCAACAGTAAAGCTCTTCAAGATAGCATTGCCTATATGTAATTCATCTGTTTGCAAAACAATCCATTCAATCTGAATCTTACACTATTAGTTAGAATTATAAATTTCATACTTGTTACTTCTTTACCTCAAGTTGTTCAGTCTTCTTCTTTGCCAGAATCTTGTCCAGTTCCTCCCTTTAGATGATTTTTCCATGCTGATCAAATACAACAACAACAACCAAGCCTTATCCCACTAGGTGGGGTCGGCTACATGGATCATACGGCGCCATAATGTTCTATCATGAATCATGTCGATAGTTAAATCATTGGCCTCCAAATCTTTCTTAATAGTTTCTCCTATAGTTTTTCTTGGCCTACCTCTGCTTCTAGCTATTGGATTGCCCTCCACTTGGTCTACTCTCCTTACTACAGAATCTAAAGGTCTCCTCCATATATGCTCAAACCACCTAAGTCGAGATTCAACCATATTTTCTACAATAGGTGCTACCTCAACTCTCTCTCTAATGCTTTCATTCCTAACCCTATCACGTCTAGTTTTTCCGCTCATCCAGTGCAACATTCTCATCTCTGCTACATTGATTTTACTCTCGTGTTGATTTTTTACCGCCCAACACTCCGTCCCATACAACATCGCGGGTCTAATAGTTGTACGGTAAAATTTTCCCTTTAGCTTAAGAGGTACCTTTTTATCACACAAAAAACCCGAAGCCTTCCTCCATTTCGACCACCCTGATTGAATCCGATGGTTTACATCTCCCTCAATTTCTCCGTCATTTTGTATAATAGACCCAAGATATTTAAACCGTGTGACTTATGGTATGTTGTGGTCTCCAACTTTCACCTCTAAGCTAGAGGTGTTTCGCCTTTTGCTAAACTTACATTCCATATACTCCGTCTTGCTTCTACTCAAACGGAAGCCATGTGCTTCTAAAGCTTGTCTCCAAGTCTCCAACCTTCCATTTATATCATCTCTCGACTCTCCAACTAGAACTATATCATCTGCGAAAAGCATGCATTGCGGTGCTGGCTCTTGAATGTGCTCCGTAAGTACATCCAAGACCAAGGTAAAAAGATATGGGCTTAAAGCTGACCTTTGATGCAGACCTATGGTTATTGGGAAATCTTCCGTGGCTCCACCCTACGTTCTCACACTAGTCGTGACCCCCTCATACATATCCTTGATAGCTCGAATATATGCAATCCGAACACCTTTCTTTTCTAGGGATTTCCACAAAACCTCTCTTGGCACCCTATCATACGCTTTATCCAAATCAATGAAGGCCATGTGTAAATATTTTTGATCCCTTCGATATTGTTCTATCACTCGTCGTAGCAAGTAAATTGCTTCCATGGTCGACCTCCCGGGCATAAAACCAAATTGGTTGTCGGTGATTTTGGTTTCTTTTCTTAGTTTCCGTTCAAGCACCATTTCCCATAGCTTCATAGTATGACTCATAAGCTTAATCCCCCTATAATTTGCGCAATTTTGTATATCTCCCTTATTCTTGTAAATCGGAACTAAAGTGCTTCTCCTCCATTCATCCGGCATTTTCTTTGACCTCATAATCTCGTTAAAAAACTTCGTGAGTCAACTAATGCCTCTACTTCTGAGACTCTTCCAAACCTCCACAGGTATATTGTCCGGTCCAACTGCTTTGCCATTATCCATCCTTCTCAAAGCTTCTTTTACCTCATGCTCTTGGATTCTACGATAAAAAGTAATTTTGGTCCTCCTCTTTGATGTCAAGCACTCGTGAGCATGATAAAACTTCAAATCCTTCATTAAATAACTTGTGGAAATAATTCTTCCATCTATCTTTAATATCTTGTTCCTTAACCAAAACTCTACCTTCTTCATCCTTAATACACTTCACTTGGTCCAAGTCTCTTGTCTTTCTTTCCCTATTTTTAGCAAGCCTATAAATAGATTTTTCACCATCTTTGGTGCCTAAGGATTGGTACAACCCGTCAAAAGCTTTAGTTCTAGCTTCGCTCACTGCCTTCTTGGTCTCTTTTTTAGCCACCTTATAATTTTCCCAATTTTCAGCATTTTTACATAAAGACCAAGCTTTAAAACATTCCCTTTTAACCCAAATCTTGGCTTGCACACTTTCATCCCACCACCAGGATTCTTTACCCCTAGGTCCAAATCCTCTTGATTCACCAAGCGTCTCTATAGCTACCTTCCTAATCCCCTTGGCCATCTTGTCCCACATATCATTTGCACTTCCGTTTGCCTCCCAAAACCCTCCCTCCAAAACCTTGTGTTGGAAGATCTTTTGGTTTTCACCCTTCAGTTGCCACCACTTGATCCTTGAAACCTTTTCGTGGCATCTTCTCTTCACACTCCTCTTAACTCTTACATCCATAACCAAGACTCTATGTTGGGTAGTCAAGCTCTCTCCAGGTATGACTTTACAGTCCAAGCAAATCTTTCTATCCGATCTCCTAATAAGAAAGAAATCTATTTGAGAGCTTGTCACCCCACTTTTGTACGTGATAAGATGTTCCTCACGTTTCCTAAAACAGGTATTGGCTATAGTAAGATCGAAAGCAGATGAAAAGTCCAGAATAGACTTGCCTTCACCATTTACCTCCCCTAGGCCATATCCCCGTGCAAACCGTCGTAACCTTTAGGTGCTTTCCCTACATGCCCATTTAGATCAAATAGAGGGAAAAAATGTTTGGTAAGTGTGGCATAAATAAATAATCACGGTAGTCCTTATAGATTTTATTTCCCCATTATATGTCTGAAAAATGAAAATTTCAACAATCAGGAGAAAAAGAAAAAAGATAAAACAAACATGACCATATATTTGAGGAAAAAATTTAGCCACTGTAACTGCAGCAAAGATAAATGTAAAACAACAAATTACAAAATCATGTCTTGTGCTATGAGGGAATATCCTTTATTGAAGCAACAAGCAGTAGCTACCTTGAAACTTGAAAGGATTAGAATACATATAAAACTAACAGCTACTATTCCATCTTATAAACCAACTAGGAAAATTGTTTTTCATCTTTTTTGGTGGATAAAAGCCTTTCACCTTTAGTCAGATTGAAAAAGTAAGACAATATATCTTAGAAGTTAGAATGTGGATAAATTAACTGTGAACGACAACATGAAGCTTATATTTTGGAAACAGAATAGCTCATAAATACAAAGCTGTATTCAAGTACATCATATATAGAATGACAAAATTATCCCAAAAATCTATTGACCTCTCCATCCAAGAAATTGTTTCATATTCATCTGAAGAGGTTAAATTTTACAGTTTACTCTCATTTAGCAATCAAAATTTTCAGTAAAAAAGAAGGAAATGGCAGAAAACGAAGAAATGGAGATTAGAGCAAATAACCTCCTTCAGATAAGCCAGCATATTTGGTGTTAGTTCATGAAAATTTGTCCCCCCTGTAGTTAATTACTTCATTTGGATCTTGAATATAGTTCACGGTTGGGCAAACTGGATCTCCACCTCATACTACAAGAAAGACAAGAATTTTTTCAACTACCATTCTGGATTAAATATATCTAAACTCCAAAGTGAGCAAAAGTATTTCAAAAGTAGTTGTCATTCAATAAAGTATCAGGATATAATGGACACCTGAAGTTTCCAGGGCACAAAATGTAAGAAGCTGAAGTCCAGCTAGTTAATTATTACGAAATTGATTTAGAAATAAAAAAGAACAAGAAAAACAGACATGGAAAAAAAAGATGATGAATATGAGGACATAATAACCACTTCTTTGTGTTGCAGTTTAACAGCAAGTTCTCCACATTCTGCTTCGTGCTAATCTCCAATCACCTTATCTGTGAGATGACTGTATTGTAGTCAATGTTTTAGATGATTAAATCTATTCTTTCCTTGGTCTGGTACATACAATGATGGATCCTGTTAGAGCTTGAAACTCTTAGATGTTGCCACCTCTTTTTGTTTGTGGCAGTCTTGATTTCACAAGTTCTTGTGTAACTATGTTGACTACCTTGGCACTGCTGTATACATCATCAGTACCAATAGCAACCTGTTATATAAACCACATAAATTTTATCGTTAAGGGTTATAGAAAAGTGAAGGCAACCAGTTTAGGCTTACAAAAGGTAATATTACAATAACTAATCTGTGCATAACCATTTCCCTTGGTGTATTCAGTGACACCATAGTTATATGTCAACTCCAATACAGTTGTCTCATGCTCCTCTGCATACCCAAGCATAGCTATAGTGTACTGTAGGACATGCGACATAGTTCAGGAAGATCATAACCAAATCGTGGCTTAGGTATGGAGGATGTCCTGGCCAGGAGGTCAGTAAGTAGATTGCTAAGATCAAGTTAAGATGGAAATTCACCTTGTATTCAGGTCTATCCATCTTCAAACCCAAGGCCTGCACAAATACGATCCCATAAGAATATAGCCTTTGTTCATAGGATACAGATGTTTTAATACATAAAATTTAAATCATCATATATCAAATGCATATCCATGATTTTATTGTGTCCATCATGGATATGGTTGTAACTTGACAATCAAATTGTTTGTAGAATACCGTGTCAGAAAAAAAAATAAAAAGAAAAAAGAAAGAAAAAGAAAAATTTAGTGCTACATATACCTTCACATTTCTTACATTAGTCTGTGTCTGGCAGGAGTAATTTGGCTACCACTTCCTTGTGTTGCAGTTTAACAGCATGTTCTCCAATCTCCACATTCTGCTTCGTGCTTTCTCCAATCACCTTAGTTGTGAGATGGCTGGTATTTGTAGTCAAAGTTTTAGATTATTCATTCCTTGGCCTGGTACATAGATTGGTGGATCCTGTTAGGGCTTGAAACTCGTAGGTGTCACCACCCCTTTTTGTTTGTGGTAGTCTTGATTTCACAATTTTTCTGTTCACTATTTACATCTCTGTATGTTACAGTCGGTATATGATCAACCAGTTTTAGATCTTTGTATACATAAACTGAAAACTGCATTGGAGAAAACGACCTGAGTTTGTAATATAATCAGGTATAGGTAGAACCATAGAAGTAGTTGCCTCAAGCCTCACTTTTGCATCCATCATTCTTCTTCAAGTGCCATCTTTTTCCTTCAACCTTTACACATAAAACAGGCACACAAAACAAACACAATAAGTAAAGAGGTGTTGAATCTCAGAACCTCGAACCAACAGAAGCAGGCATCGCAGAGGGTGAGATCATCACCATTGTGGGTAAGACTTGAAGAGCAGAAAAGCAGTACCTAGAAACATGCAAGAGAGAGTAAAATCTCGAACGTGAAAGAGGAGAAGAAAATACAGAGATGGGTGAGGTTTCTCTGAGGTCCAAGGCGACGTGTTTGAGACAGCTCCAGTTGAAGATTCACCAGCACTAGTAGAGTAGCAGTAGTGCATAATCAATGAGTTGAAATGGCTCTCGCTCCCACTTCAAGCAACCCACTTTCTTCTTCAACTTTGTTTCACAAACGAAAATTACACAAGTTCAAAGGAACCACGAAAATAGAGTTAGAGAAATACAAAATAATCAATTTGAGCTCCACTGGTACAATCTCACGCTTGTCTCTTATACAGCCATTAAGTCACTGTAATCACCATGCAGGTAAGCTTTCAAGAATGCAACTATAATTCCTCCAACAAACTTCCTCATGGGTTTCCTTGATTCTCCATTCTTGCATACACAACACGTAGCTTTCCCTCTAATTCCCTTGGTATCATCATCTAGCATGTCTGAGTGGCCATAATCCTTAGCCACAAAATACCAAGCAGGCTTCTGGCATTCATTACATGGTGGAGTCCATGTAACTGTAGTAGAGTGGACGTTCAACATATACATGCTCAATATATTCTTATTTCTTCATCTTTCTTTTCACACTTAATGCAAGTATGTGAAGGAAACTTCTCTGTTGAATTGCTGAAACTAACTCTAATTTGCAAAATCCTAGCTGGAAATGAACCCACCAGGTATGATGATGTCTTAGGGGTTTAATACAATTGGATACTATGAATTAGCTCAATGTTACATTACATACAGTAATAATAGTATAACGAAGTAGATAAATTACATTAAACGGAAATGGAATAAAAACATGTAATTTGACAGTTCACTCACTTCAAAAATTTTAGTCAAAATTGATTCTTTTTCTTTTGGGAAAAAAATAATCAACTAAACGTAAAGTGCAAATAAGAAAAATGAAGCAACCAGAAGCTAAAATTTTGAACTTTTAACACCCCTTTTAAGAGAAAGAGGGGGAAAAAGTGAAGAAGAGAAAAATGCAGAGGTTAGAGATGAATGAAAGGAAGGAAACCTAGAAGTGATTGAAGGATAAGTTTGTCCGAATAGAAGCCATAAGCTTAATGTGTCACCAAAAACGGTGTCGCGTGAGACTTGCATAAATGAAGATGGCACCAGTATAGGAGCTTGGAAATGCAAAATGGTGAGCATTTGCAAAATTGGATGTATATTAATTGTCAGCAACACATTTCTTCCTTTCCTTATGGGGCTATTAACAGTGCTGAATTGGTTGATGAGGGGCTTGAACACTTTTATATGATGGATTTAGTATATGGAATTCCTCTCAAGATTTATCGCGATGATGGACTTTTTAGCCGCACTGGTCTTCTGAAAGAGAAATAGAGGATTTGATCAGCTCAATGCCTACCTAATGTCATAGTTTCAATTATGATCTTATTCTGGCAAGTTTACACGATTCAACCATTTTTTAAAAATCTGATTACGAATAACCATGAACAACATTGTAAGATATTACCATGGCACCAGTTGTCAAGATTTCAAGTATAAAGTAGAATCATTGATCAGCATCAATACATTAGGGTAGATGTGGAGCATCCACCGTCCAAATTATTTGGGAGCATTTTCTACAAACTATCGGTTTCATTTGCGATAGGAGGCATATATCCTGCAGCCCAACTGTGTGCATACACCAAGCAAAATTATCGCATATAGCTTGTTGTTAGGCCTTTTTAATAGAATTTTACCACCTGTCGTAATTACTTTTTGACTTAGTTCCAAAACAAGTTGCTCCGCTTTGAAATCCATAACATTTCTGATTTCCTGGGTGTCTTTGGCAAAGAATATTAAATCCAAGTACAATTTAACTTGTCCACGTTACTGATTCATCAATCTCAAGACGTGTATTTTGGCCACACCCCTCGTCCATGTTAAAACGCCTCCTTTGCTGGGTGTGTAAATATTCTTTATTTACAATCTAACCTGATGTGCAAGTTACTGATTATCAGTCAAAACCATTGTTGAATTTTCTTCACATCACCGGTTTTCGCAACAAGGTGTGTGCACACATTATACAACCCTCCCAAGGAACCGGAACAATATCCATATGAAACTAGGAACAAGTCAGATATATTAATTAGGTAATAATAAAAAGTTCTGATGATTACAATAGTGGATTAAAAATCCAATATGGTCCGGGGATGTACATTATTCCAATCCAGGGGGTCTTTTGCAACAAAAAGTTCATTTGTCGCTTTTATCATATTCAAAGCATTGAGTATATTACGCATAAAATGCACCTGAAAAAAAAATGACGACGACTGTCATGATTCATGAACTGTGAAAAGAAGCAAGTTCTACAAAGCATGAGAAATATGTTAACCATACAGGCATATATGCAGTGCAATCAAAATTTAAATAAACTTCCAATGTCAAGGGTGGAATTCCATATACAAAACCAGTTGCATTTACCAGTCCAAAAATCATTTTCCATATCAGCATACACAAGAGACAGTAAGAACAATCCTAAAAATTCCCCACTCTTTTCAAGATGATTCCAACAATTCACGACTTAACCCTAAAAATTACAACCACACTCAGGTTTAATCCACAAGTTCATTAATCACACATGAACTACGAATTAACAAAATTCCAATACAAAAAGATAGTCTTTGGGAACATAGAGAGAATTCCAGTTCAGAAATTGATCACTGATTCTTAAAACTCGGAACCCTAAAATGAAAAATCCCAATCTTAGAACTAAGCTAATTGACATGAGAAACCACATGATCTTGATCACTAATCCTTAAAACTCGGAAACCCTAAAATGAAAAATCCCTATCTTGAAAATTGTGATTAAAATAGAAATGGAGAACTGAAATTGAAAAAGGAGAAGAGAAAGAAAAAACCTTCATTTAGTTGTAGTAGAGTTCGAGACCCATGCCGTCGTGGATCTCGTAATCCTTGAGAGTGATGTGATCCTTGTAGATGGTGTACCACTTCTGGATCCGAATCTTGTCGGCTCTCGTGCCCGTCTGAGCCGCCACCAGCTTCTTCAAATCACCGATGGTGTCGTCATCGTTGCACTTCACCCGAACCTTCTTCCCCAATCGATCGTTCAACACAACCTCTATCATTTTCGCAGAAAACCCTAATCCCCAATTCAATTCTTCGCACTTCGCTTTGAGTTGACGCGGCTTCCTATAAAAGCCATCATATATATTTATAACGATATTTACCGCCACAGGATGACGTAAAAACTAAGCATGACGTTTTTTTGACGCAACTAAGCAGGACGTGGAAACTAAGCAAGCAACTAAAAAATAAAACATGACGTGAAGAGTTGGGTGGAAAGGCTTGGAAAAAAAAATTATATGTTAATAATGTGTTTTTAGATAATCGATTAATGTGATAATTGATTATAATCAGAATCTGTTTTTGTTTGGGTATATTGATTGAAAAGTAATTTTAAGATAATCTATTTCGTTTAGGTGAAACAAAAATAATCACTTTTACATAATAAATTACAAAAAAGGATATGAATATTTGTTTATCTTTTGACATTAGATGATGATGTATATTCATTAATAATTTTTTTCTATTTTTTTCTTGTTTTTAAAATTATAGTAAACAAATAGTGAAAACTATTTCTATTTATATTATTTCTTTCAAAAAAATTAAAAAATTAAAAACAACATAAATATTTTTGGAATTATAGATTAATATATATCAAATAAAAATAAAAACTGAAAAAAAAACTGGCAAATATTTGAAACATGAGATGCAATAATAATTTATACATGCATGTGATATTGTGGTTAAAATATGCACTTCCTATCAGAGACACATAAAATATGAGTAGGGAGAAGCTGTTGCGTGAGTGCGTGTCAGTGTCAGTGTCAGTGTCAGTGTCAGTGTCAGTGTCAGGACCATTGGTGATGGGCTGAGGGGCTTTAGAGGAAAGGCTTCATTTGAGCGTAAGGAATAAAACGGTGTTTTAACAAAACAGTCCAACATCCAAGTTTTTTTCAAAACAGCTGATATCACCCATAATAAACTTTTTAGAAAAATAATCAGTATACCCAAACACATTGTTTATTTCATGTTTCAGTTTTTTTTTGATAAAAAACAGTTGAAACTATGAAGAAAAAAAAAACTGTCCCAACCAAGCTCGAAATAAAAATAAAATCAGCGAGATAAGCTTTTAAATTATCGATTTAAAAATTTTAGCATTACATTATTTCTCACTTAATGTTGCCATGATCAAAATGTTTTAATGATATTGTTTTCGCAAAATGCTATTAATATTATTATAAAAAAAATTTAGTAGTTATATATAATAAATATGAAAAATTTTGTGTGGCGGTTTATGTGTAAAATGTTAGAATTTTTTGGATCACACTTGTAATGTTTAAATGTGTTAGGGCCATTATTTTTAATTAATCAAATTAAAGTCATCTAATTCAAGTAAAGTTTATGGCTACGGACATAATTGTTATGAAAATTATTGTGTAGATACCATAAGGTCTTATTTCTATTTTTATGATGGACAAAATTAGAGATAAGAAATGTGTGGATAGTCGTGACTCTTCATGAAAGAGTTTGAATTCGAAGGGACATCACTCTTCATGAAAGGGCATGCAATTCTTATAAATAAAGGGTTATGATCCCCAATTGTAGATATAATCAAAAGAAAGGAATTTCAATTCTCTTCATCCCATTAGAGGAGGAACTAAGGCTA
Organism: Sophora flavescens; assembly: GCA_030762895.1. Classification (NCBI taxonomy): domain Eukaryota; kingdom Viridiplantae; phylum Streptophyta; class Magnoliopsida; order Fabales; family Fabaceae; genus Sophora; species Sophora flavescens. The sequence goes on from CM061062.1 coordinate 99,568,241, forward strand.
AGGAGAATCTACAATTGGAAGATCACTACTCTATCAAGAACATCATCATTTCCATCAAGACTTCATGGATCCTCCCATGCGCTTCCGCATTCATTAGTCATCTTGAATTGCCATGGGATTATAGATAAAATTTTCTTTTGTATTTGTGCTTGAAGATGAACATGTTTCTTGTTGATATTGATTTTGTCTACATGATATTTAAGGTATTAGAAACATGTTTAGATACAAATAATTATGAATCCAACAAGTGGTATCAGAGCCACCCATGATCAATTCATGTATGATTCAAGGAATTCTAAGGTTTAGTTTGATTCATGGAGTTTTAAAGTTTTTTTTTTCTGAAGTATTTATTTGTGATCTTCCATGAAGAAAAACTTCATGATTCTGGTATTTCAATGTGTCAACAAAGATGCATGATTATTAAATATTGAATTCATGTCTTATCCATACTAATTTTTTATGAATTCACGGATTGTTTTTTATTTATGATATCAAATCATAAATGTTGGTTTAAAGTATCATGTTATTGTCACAGATTTGGTTCTGTGAGTCTTAGTTTCAATTGGTATTTTAAATGATTATGAAATTCGGTGTTAATTTTCTTCATGAGAGCATTGATCATCATGAACTTTTGGTTTTGCATTCAAATAATTGAGTTATTGTCTACGGACTGGTAAATTCGGTGGGGGTAATGGCTGCTTGCCTGTTTTTTTTTTTTTATACCATTTGGGAATCGGGTTCGATTCTCGTTCAGGGAATTTGAAATTATGAAACGTTGTCATGTTATGTTTAAATACATTTAAGTGTCAGTTTCTAAACGAAGTGTCGTGTGGCTTGGTGGTTTCAACGAGTGCTTTTATATGAATTGTTCCGTGTTCGAATATTCCTCCTGCATTCAGAGTTATTTTTTGTTGATTTTCGAAAATTGGAAAATATAACAAAAGTGGCGGACGTGGGATTTGAACCTGAGACCATGCGGTTGTACTTTGTGTCAAGGAGCCCTCACCACTAAGCTAACACTATAACAATGTGCTTTAGTATCCAAACGTTTTATTTAAAGACTGGTTGACCGATGCCTATTTTTTTTTTCAATAAGGAGAGAAATATTTTTTTTCTCAATGAAACAGTGATGAACACAGTCTTCTTCTGGAAATAAATAAAATTTATTTTGGATTAAGTTTTCAATCAAAATTCAAATAATTGATTATATTTTGGAATACAAAATTGTTTGACGTTTTTAATGGACCAATTAAAGCAAGAAGTCGCCAAAGTGACCTCTCTTGTGTAGATTGCTCATGAGAAATGTTGAATGTTTATGTGTATGTGTATCCATACGAGTATTAATCGGCCCAAAGGAAGATTAATATTTGGCCGGATTACATGCACATCTGTGATGATAAACATGTGATGATTATAAGGTTGTACATGTGAATGATAAATCAGTCCAAAGAAGGGTTTATTATTTGACATGCATTATTATCAGTGTTTGATCATTACAACAAGAGTACCACTAGCAATTAATATTACTGTCCAAAGACTTGATATTGATATTGCACTAGGTATCTTGAGATGAGTTATGCCATTATTTGAATTTGTTTATGTTTGAATTTAAATTATGATGTGAGTATATTTATGTTGTTTGTTTTGTTCTCTTTCCAGCTAATATTGCTCTTTAGATCTGCTAACATGAATTCGGTTCCGGTCCTTAATGGTACCAACTTTAAGGACTGGAAAGAGAACATTTTAATTGTTCTGGGCTGCATGGATCTTGACCTTGCACTAAGGATGGAGCAACCCTCTTCTCTTACGGACTCCAGTACCTCTGAAGAGAGGAAAACTTATGAGAAGTGGGAACGCTCCAATCGTATGAGTCTCATGATCATTAAGCGCGGCATTTCGGAGGCATTTAGGGGTGCTATATCTGAAAAGATAACAAGTGCCATAGAATTCCTTGTCGAAATTGAGAAACGCTTTTCCAAAAGTGATAAGGCAGAAACAAGCACACTCCTTCAAAGCTTGATTTCTATGAAGTATAAGGGCAAAGGAAATGTAAGGGAGTACATAATGGAAATGTCTAATATTGCTTCCAAGCTTAAGGCTCTAAAGCTCGAGTTATCAGATGACTTACTCGCACATTTGGTGCTAATATCTCTTCCTGCACAATTCAGTCAATTTAAGATCGATTACATAATCTGTCAGAAGGAGAAATGGTCTCTTAACGAGCTCATTTCATATTGTGTGCAAGAGGAAGAGAGGATGAAGCAAGAAAGGACAGAAAGTGCTCACCTAGCAAGCACCTCTAAAGACAAGGGAAAAAAGAGGAAACATAAGGATACTAAGAATGAAGCTGCTAAGGGTCCAACACAAAAGAAGCAAAATAAGGGTGACAACGGTTGCTTCTTTTGTGGCAAGACTGGACATGTCAAGAAGGAATGTACCAAGTATCATGCCTGGCATGAAAAGAAAGGTATGTTCCTTACTTTGGTCTGTTCTGAGGTAAATTTAGCTTCAGTACATAGAAACACTTGGTGGTTAGATTCTGGGGCTACTACTAACATCAGTGTTTCAATGCAGGGTTGCCTGAGTTACCGAAGGCCAACTGATGCTGAAAGACGCATTTATGTAGGAGATGGCAAATCGGTAGAAGTAGAGGCGATAGGGCATTTTAGGTTGTTATTAAGTACTGGTTATTATTTGGATTTAATGGATACTCTTGTTGTACCGTCCTTTAGACGGAATTTAGTTTCTGTTTCTTGTTTAGACAAATTTGGTTATCACTGTTCATTTGGAAACAATCAATTCAGTTTATCTATTAATTCAAATGTTGTTGGAACTGATACTCTTATGGTGTATGACAATCTATATTTGCTTGACACTATTGCTTCCTATAATGAAAACTTGAATGTGGAATCACGTGGTACTAAGCGCAAAGTTGACAATACAAATTCAGGAGCGTTGTGGCACAAGCGTCTAGGTCACATCTCTAGAAATAGAGTTGAACGACTTGTGTCAAATGGGATCCTTGATTCCATTGACTTTACAGACTTTAATGTCTGTGTTGAGTGCATTAAGGGCAAACAGACCAAACAAAAGAAATTGGGAGCATATAGAGCTACAGATGTCTTAGAATTGATACATACGGACATTTGTGGGCCATTTCAAACACCATCTTGGAATGGTCAACAATACTTTATATCATTCATAGACGATTATTCCGGGATATGCGTACCTATTTCTTATACATGAAAAGTCTCAATCTTTGGATGTGTTCAAATCATTTAAGGTGAAGTTGAAAATCAACTCGATAAAAGAATTAAGAGTGTCAAATCTGACCGTGGAGGTGAATATTACGGTAGGTATGACGGTTCGAGGTGAACAACGTCCCGGGACCATTTGCCAAATACCTTCAGGGAATGTGGGATCGTCCCACAAGTACACCATGCCGGGGTCACCTAGCATGAATAGTGTAGCTGAAAGACGAAACCGGACTCTTAAGGATATGGTAAGGAGTATGCTATGTCATTCTACTTTACTGGGAGTCACTCGGGAGAGGCATTGAAGACTGCAGACTTACATTTTGAACAGGTGCCAACTAAGGCAGTGCCAAAACACCCTATGAGCTTTGGACAGGTAGAAAGCCTAGTCTAAATCACCTTCATGTATGGGGATGTCCAGCTGAGGCAAGGCCTTATAGGCCAAATGACAGGAAATTGGATCCCCGAACAGTGAGCAGCTACTTTATTGGCTATTCTGAACGATCCAGGGGCTATAAGTTTTACGATCCCAAATTAAAGACAATTTTTGAGACGGGAACTGCCACGTTCTTTGAGGATATTGAGTTTGGCGGGAGAAATAAGGTTAGAGACTTTGTCTTTGAGGAAGAATCAGTTTCAATTCCAGGGGCCAGGTTCATACGATTTTCTTGATGAAGCAAGTACGGAACCTCTCCAAGACATTGTTGTTCAAACTCCCATTCAAGATGAATTAGTTGTCCCAGAAGAACAAACTCAAGATCCTCAAGAACCAGTGCTTCAAGAACCAGTGCCGTTGCGACGATCCACTAGAGAAAGAAGAAATGCTATTCCGGATGCCATTCAATTAAAATCTCTCAAAATCATATGTAAATCGCTCAACACAACAAACACATGTACCATGGAAAATGTTAGGAAAAAGTATTGTTACTCACCTCTCGAAGACCTCCAATATGCTCTAAAAATTACGTATGATAAGGATTTGCGCTTCCCTAAAAATTCTTCTCCCGTTTGGTGGCATTTTTGGATCTGTATTGTTACGGCTATACTGACAAGGAAGGAAAATATCTTTCTCTCGCTATACTGTGCGCGCTCCTCTCAAATACTCCCTGTACGACGCATCACTCTCATTTGGCGGTATTGCACACATTCCTTAGTGTAACCAATTAGGTTTTTAATATGTATATATATATACATGGCAGGCGGCATTTTTTTTTTTTCTGTTTAAAATCTTCTTTAGCAGCTGCTTGGGCTTAACGCCCAAGTACCCTCCTTTTTTTTTGTCATATATATATATATATATATATATATATATATATATATATATATATATATATATATTTTATATATACATACATACATATATAATTTTGTATTCTCTATAATAGTTAATAAATTGCAATAAATCCTTATACCATCACTTCTTTACACTAAATCTCCCATTTATATTTTATTTGCACTACACTTTTTAATAACTTAATATTATTATTATTATTATTATTATTATTATTATTATTTGTTTATTTATTTATTATTATTTTTTAAATTAATTATGTTAGAATTTTAGGATGTTACAATCAACCTCGCCGCTACTCGCACCCCACCGCGTCGCCGCTGTCCCTAAGTTCCTGAGCAGCCTCCATTTCCACCATCTTTTTTCAATGATGGCCTCAAGTACTTTCCGGAAGTGATAATTTTTATGCATCCGGAAAATATAATTCGGTAGATCACAAAGGACTCACAAATACACATCTGGATTTTGAATTCCTGAGTTGTAACGAGTGTCGGGGATTTCGTTTTCCAGAAGCTTCCGGAAAGTAAATTTTGGAAGTTACGTTACGGAAAAAACTTTCAAAAACTCACTGAGATTGAAGGGTATTTTTGGGAAAAAAATTAAAATTTAAGCTTCAAGATGCAAATAACAATTTGCAAGGTGTAAATAACACTTTCCTTGTCATTTTGGGGTTTTTTTTTCCAAAAGTGTTGGGCTTATGAAAACTTATTCGGCCCAACTTTTCCGAATGGGAAGACAAAAATCAAATTATTTGTTTAGTTTAGTACTGTATTCTATAAGCATTCCTGCTCAAAAGATACCATTGCCCTCACATGGCCTCTCTCGTTTTTTCAGAAAGATTATCTAATTGATATTTTGATGATTACTAGCAAGTATTCTGACGATTTTTTAATAACAAATAATGCTAAACATTATAAAAAAAATTATAAGAAACACATAGGAAAGAAATAACACATGTGATACATATATTTAATTTAGTATTTAAATAACACGAAATGAAAAGTAGGGAATGTCAAGTCCCCAGGGAAGCACCTCTTCGGCTTATCTTTTAGACTTTAATTACACAATTTTAAGAAATTGTATCTGTAGTTGTTGTTCATAATCATCAAACACCTTAATTAAACTTGAGATGTATTGGTCTATCATGAAAAAGGGTCCAGGAATTAAGTAGAGATATTAGACAAAAAAGCATATAGCTGAGTTGCCTGAAAAACCTCCCTATCATGAAAGAGAGGTCTTGTTTCCTTTATATGCTTACAGCGTGTCTACTGCGTGTCTAATTATAATACCTTCAGTGACTAAACATGTTTGGGACCCTATTCCTTGTTGTCTATGCCCTACCATGGCAATTAAGTCCCAAGTCCTTTCATTTTCAGCAAGGACTAAATTTCCTATTTCTCTTACTAGGATGACACGCCTCACATGCTTCGGTTTGCCTTAGCCATGATGTTGCTACATGGATCGGATATCGGTTCAAGCACAAGTCAAGGTATGATAGCTCAGGATTAAGAGAAACCAAGGCTAGCCGACAAGACAACGAAAATCAAAATCGGTTATCTTATAATATTAAAGGGTCGACGCAACACAAGAAACACAAATAACTATAACAATTATTGTGATAATCAATAACGATTTTATAATCACCCATATTGATGACATTGTTAATTAGTCACATTAACTCGCTCCACCCAATTTATTTTTGAGGCTTAGGCCTTAGGTAGGGATAATCTTCTTCAAATACTAGGAGCTGATTATTATCTTGATATTATTCTTAGAGTTACGTTTGCTTTAATTTATAGTCGAGATACGTAGAAACAAATTAATACACTTATTCTATCAAGTTATGTTCATAAAAAACCCTTCTTCGAAGCTCTTCTCGAATTATTGTTCTTGTCGGAACACAAGACATATGACCTGGGAACACAAGACATATGACCTCATGGAAACAGCACAAAGTAAATGATTGATTTGAGGGTTGGGTTATGGTACACCATCCACATTTTACATCATCTACTACATCACCTATGTGGTAAATTTTGGGTCAATCAAATTGTCACATAGGTTGGTCAAAATTTCAAACTTTCTAGTTATATTATTATGTAGTCAAACTATATGAATACAGTATATTGTAGTATAATATATGTGTTTTTTGTATTCTTAAATTTAACTCATATTAAAATAATATTTTTTGATTAAAAAAACTGATTATATTACAAAATATTATCGACAACGACCATTATTTTAATTCATATTAAAATATTATTTTACAATATAATCAATTTTTTAATCAAAAAATATTATTTTAATTTGAGTTAAATTTAAGAATACAAAGAGTACATATACTATACTACAATATATTATATTCATATATTTGACTACAGTAGAAATATAATTAGAAATTTTGAAATTTTGACCAAACCCATATAATAATTCGATTGTTCCAAAATTTATCACATATAAATAATATAATGAATGATATAAAATATGAATAGTACACCTTAATCCAAACCTTAATCGAAAGTGAAATGTGTAGGATAGGATGAACATCGTTCTTATCCAATATGTGGGGTTCCCTCATGCGTCCACTTGTCCCTCCTTCTCTCCTGTCGGCAACACTCTCATATGCCACGTTCTCACTTCTTCATTTTGCTGCTTTCATGACCACTTACACGTGTCGTCTAGATATGGCGTTTCCTTGCTGTTGGGATAAATGCATCCCACGTCGGCAGTAGATAATCTCTGCAAAATGAGTGAATTTGGCATAAAAATCTCAATTCTGTCTAAGGACCTTTATTTACTCACTGTGAAACCAATATCACTTTTGACGAAACAAAGCATCAATTTGGAAGCGGAGTGTAGCGCATACGTGAACATAGACCAGGACCAACTAACTACTGCTATCCTTATTCCTTGAAATTACTGCAATACCCTCTGCCTAATTATTAAGGGTAGCACCCGAAAGATAATAGAGAAAATGTTCTATACATTCATCAATTAATTGAACAATGAATTGATACGAGTCTTTAATTACAAGAGCAGCTCTAATTATACAAGAGCGCGCTAAGCACAATAACTGAATAATTGAATATAACTGATCCCTAACTAACCAACTAACTTAATAACTACTTAACAGATCAACTTTAATACTAATCACTCTTGTTCATTCTCTTTACTTCATATATCATGCACACTTTCACGTCTTTTCTTCCTTCCTTCCCTTTACTAGAGCCAAAATTACATATTAGTGATGATGCAACTAACAATGCAGATTCCAAGGTTTGAGTAAATACAGACCTTGGTTCGTTGGTTTATACTCCCTGAAGTTGTAAAACATTTCAACAATATCTGGTATCATGTAATTAAATTAATTGAATGCATATACAATTTTAGAGACTAAAGACATGTAACGTGTATATTTTAAAAATCAAATTATATATTTACTCCATCTGTTTAATTATTTATAATTCTATTTTTTGATTTATCAAGTTTCTGTTTAAATTTAAAAGTTGTACACATCCACGGGCCACGGCTTTGTAATCGTTGTTATCCCCGCCTCACTCATGCAAGGCGTGCCTCTAATTGGGAAGGATGTCATCCTTAGAGGTACCGAACAAACTCCCATAAAAAATTAGTCCCCGTCTCAAACTGATGGTGGGATACTCCTCGAGATAGATCGACAAAATAAACAGAGTTTTAGTCTATAAGGTAAAGGATTTCATTCTTTTGTCTCTCTATCTAACATCACATATATACTCCTTTGCAAATTAACTTCGGCGTTAAACTGCTTGATATTTGATAATGCTATTATATTACTCCATCAACATTCGAGTCAAAAAAGTTACGCAAGCCTTGTACCGTTGTACGGTCTCTAACTTTTGGAGAGCTATTCATGAAGCTTTACTGGCGTGAAAGTACAGCCACCAACAGAAATTTGTTGCGTATGTGGGGAAGACAATTATCTATCGCTCCTTTGAATCTCTCTTTTGTAGATTCAGGGGCTCAAACATTTATTTTTTTTAGCCGAAAAGAGCTTCTCAATATATTGCCCTTTAAAGATCATTTAGAAGTGTAGCTCTTATTGGTGATTTAAATACACTATAAATGATGATCATAATATAATAATTAAAATTTCACTATCACAATAAAACTTAATTTTTTTTATTTCTCAACTTAATAAATTAATTTCAATATAATAACGGTTATTCTTCTTATATTATTTCTCTATCGTCATTAAAAGGCAGCGAATTACGAATATTTAAGCTTTTGATGGAAAAAGGCTTGCTGGTGCAATCGAATAGATATAAACTATCTTTTGACTTCCTTTAGAATCCCATGGAGAACACGTTCTTCTTAAAAATGTATATAAAGGTATAAATTGAATCAGATTACAAATTCTTAATATAAGCTAATAAAGTAAGTTATAAGCTACCAGATCTTATATCTTTTATAATTTTCTATACAGTTGCTATTTTTAAGTTAGAGTCGCAAATTGCTTGTTTGATTGGGTTAAACACGTTAGAAGAGAATTGACAATGACATAGCCAATTATTAATTGAAGGAATATCAGTTAACCAGCATAAACATCAGGGGCATATATGTCATGTTACGTATTTGTTATACATGACGTGGAAAAATCTTGTCCTTTCCAACAGCGCTTCCAACGTATCGCTCTCACTCGGTCTATGTCCCCATCACCGTTTTCCTTCAATTCCGCTCTCACACATTCACTTTCCCACTCTTTCTTCCTACACAATCTTCATAGTTCATACTGAAAAAGAAAAGAAAAGAAAAAAAAAAAAATCCAAACTTGCATTAATTTCATATAAGAAATCCAAAAGCTAAGGTACCCCACATCAACCACCACCTTTGCGTATCATCACCCTTAAAAGCACTTTCCTTATAGCCATTCGCTTCACATACACATTAACAAAATATCCCATTTTCTTTGCTTTTTCTGGGTATGTAACCGTTTTCTTCACCAATTAATTCCACTCCCAACGGTTCTTTTACTTTTCCTTGGAATCAATGCAGTAACACAGCAACGGGTATTTCTTGAGATCACACGTTCGTTCCTTTATGTTGTGGTTGTGCAAGTGAGAAGGACTCTATTTGAAGGGAGTGAACAGGTTGGAGTTGTAGAGAGAGACCCAGATGGATTTTTCTTCGTTCATAACGTCTCTGGGTACCTCCTTTGTGATATTCCTGGTTTTGATGATTGTTTTTGGATTGCTATCAAGTAGGCCTGGTAACAATGTGGTTTACTACCCCAATCGGATCCTCAAGGGGATGGATCCATTTGAAACTGGCTTCAAGACCCGCAACCCTTTCTCTTGGATCAAGGAGGCCGTGTCTTCTTCGGAGCAAGATGTGATTGCCATGTCTGGGGTCGACACTGCCGTGTACTTTGTCTTCCTGACCACCGGTTTGTCCCTTTTTACTTTTCTGCATATATTTTATTTTCTTCTTTTTGCAGTTTTTCATTTCTTTTCCTGTTATTCTGGTTGTTGCTTGGATTGAAAAGGACTTTACGAAATTTTTATTTAATCAACTAATTATTCCTTAGTACCTATCAATTAATTAATTAACCTCCAAACACTTTAGTTTGTATTTGTTTTGGATTTATGTCATATTAAGATTGTTGATGATAATCATGTTGTTTGGAACGTAGTAATTGATAACCGAGACCAATATTACTTCAACTAAATAGCCGTGGGAAGTTAGTTTGTGATGGATGTGTTACATAGTTTTTGGTTGGAGAGGGGATGGACTTTTATAAACTTTTTTATCTTTGATTCACTTTGTTGGAGGGGAGGAGAATGTAGGGAGCAAAATCCATCTTTACCTAATTTCGGCTCGATTTTAACATTGGGGGATTTTGTGGGAAGAAAAGGAATTTAAAACATTTTGCACACATTGATAAAAGTATCCTAATGTTTTGAAATCTAAAATTATAAGGATATTAAAAAAAAATAGTTTTAAAATCTCTTCCTCCCCTTGAACCAAACAACTAAGAGTGTTATTTTCATTCCCTCCATCAAAGTTTCACCCCTCCCTTCCTTTCAACCAAATAGAACGTCTGATACAGAATATTTGGCGCTGAAATTTGACTGATTAATTTGAAAAAAGGAAAGCAAGAATATTTCATTGAAGGGAAAAGTTGGCCTAAAAACTATAAAATTGAGATTCAGTGTTTGAAACTTACCAGCTATAACCAGTATACCAACAAAAAAAGGATAAACACTCTCAACAAAACCAACCACCGCTGCAATGTCATCTTCGTCCCTTCCCTATCCTTCTCCCTGATGCCTCCACCTCCCTTGCTGTTGCCCACTCTGTCTCCCTCTCCTTCTTCAGCTCTTCGACCCTCTTCCACACTTCCACCATCTCTTCCTTCTTCGACCCTGTCTCATCTGCTTCCTTCTGCTTTAATGGTCTCCTCCTCATTGTCTACGATGTCTCCGGCCTCATTCAAGTCTTCGAGGTCAAAACTCGCTCCCCTCTCCGCCGCCTCCCACACCCGACACATCCTCTTCATTCATTGCCCCTTCCTCGACAAGCTATACCTGAAGAGAAACCTCACTCAACTTGCAGGGCCATAGGGATTACCTCAAGTTCGCCCCACCCATCAACCCAAAGAGTAGGGATGACAATAAGTAGGATGTGAGTATACCCGTCCCCATATCCGCGTGGGTAGTAACTCTAATACTTATACCCTTACCCGTCGGGTACTTAGGTATCCATACTCGCACCCGTTACTCGCCCTTTAATAAATATGAAAAATCAATAAATAAATAAAACAATATTGATTAGAAATATTCATGTGATCACCTGGTACACTTTCAGGAGGCTATGAAGCACTGACTTCGACACAGACACTGCGACACGACACGCACACCGCGACACTACTAATGTTCAAAACATAGGACATCGGGACACCGCTTATATATATATATATGTTATTATTGTTATTATTATTACTATTATATATATTTGTGTGTGTCAAATGAGTGAAATGACTCAATATAAATAAATTAAATATGAACAATTGAACACCATAAGATTTGTATATTCATTTCAATCTCATTGCAAAAAATGGGTGTGCGAAGTGTGAGCAGAAGAAGAAAGGTACTTGTGTCGAGATGGCGGAGATGAACAACGGTGCCGAAGTGCGGGGCGGAGAAGGAAGAAGGACACATAAATGGGAGCGGGAGTGACAAAGAAGACGAAAGGTGTACAAGAAGTTGGAATACGAAAAATGAAGTGAGAGGGAGGAGAAAACTTCTTCAATATGCTCAATTTTTTTTTTTGTCCAAAGGTGTCCAAGCATGGACAGTGTCACTCAAGTGTCCAGTGCTTTGGAGCCGTGTCGGAGCCAAAAAAAAGAATTTTTTAAATGGACACCTGAGGAGGGGTGTAGGACACATGTCGTACGAGTGTCTGAGGAGTATCGGTATCGGACGCGTGTCCGACACCTCGACATTGCATATGTGAGCAGTGTCAATGCTTCATAACTTCCAGGTTGTGTGAGAGCAATAAAGATAATAGGAAAATAGTTGCTTTCGGATTGATTACGCACATAAAAGCAAATTTAAAAGGCATAACTCATTTGATAAGTCCAAAAGACAAACTATAAAAGAAATTTATAACACGTGGAAACAACACACACATATATGTATGTATAGGGAGCAACTTAAGTGAGAGGAGTGTCTTATTGTGAGAGTGGGAGGAACAAATATGGGCCATTAAACCATACATGGATGATCAGGATTAGAAGTTAGTTGGTGGTCATGTGATCACTTAAAAAAGTCACATGACTTTATGTGAATCTTGATCATTCATGTATGATCCAAAGGTCTAGATTTACTACTCTCATCTCTCATGGTAACACACTCCTCTCACTTGACTTGCTCTCCCTATACTTAACCAAAAGTGTGAAATCACTATTACTTTCTCACTTTATATTTTTGCTCACTTTAGAGGAGCTTAATTGATAGGAAAATAATTCATTTAACCTAGGTTCAATTTTTTTTTAAAATTTAATATATTATAATTATATATATATATATATATATATGTAAAATAATTATATAGATGCACGTATAGGGTGGGTTGGGTACTAAAGTACATGTACCCGCCACCGTACTTGTGTATCTATTAGGCGGGTAATTATCCTATTAATCAATAATCATGGGTAATTTTTTCATGTACCCATTAAGTAAAATACTAATTGCCACCCCTACTAAAGATAGACAAGCGCAAAGGGAATGAAGGTTAATGGCTGAGCAGATATGGGTGACGACTGACGATGAGAGAGAGCAAATGAAGGTTACCGGATGGATGAGTTATTTGGACTTACACATTGTCTTTATTTGGTCACGTGTTTTCACCCAAATGCGATATAATGAGTTTCATTTCATGCAAGGGTGCTCACACTACACTTCCTTTCATTTCATTCATTGCTGCAATCTCAAATGTCGCTTCCCTATCCTTTTTCCACCGAGATCTAGTAATTTTCTCCTTGTTATAATGAATAACCTGTTGCCACTTTTCATCTTTCTCGCTGCAACAAATTCATTCACCATTATTCCAAGATTGAGTAAAATTCCTGAATGGGAAACAACCTTTCAAGACTATGATTGCCTTGTTGCAAATGATTCAGATGATGTCAACACATTTTACTAACGAACATACTCTGGATCACTAAAACTATATGACTGAAAGTTATACAAAATATTCCACAAAGATATCTAATCTTTGTAGCTTGCAGACTATTACATTTGTTTTTTTCACACTCAATATGTGTTTTTACATGACAGAGAAAGAAAAGAGAACTTTTTTCTTCTTTTTCTTTTTTAAAACATTTTTCCCAATTCATATCTTTTTGTCTAGTTGTAAACTTTCACATTTCCAATTGTTTGCTGACATGTTTACTGTATGATTGGTGAACATATTCAGTTTGTAACTATTATTCTTCTTGGTGACGTGCCAGTGTTCGGTATCCTAGTTTTATCTGGGTTCATCCTGCTACCGGTTCTTCTGCCTGTTGCTGTTACTGATGATGGTGGGAAGAAACAAGAAACTAGCAAAGGGACTTTCAATGAACTTGACAAGTTATCAATGGGAAACATCACAGTAAGTTCAATATTACATAATATTTTTGTACAATAGGATTACGGTAATTTTCCTTTTATTCAACTAATTAGCCACATACACGAGTGTCCCATAATTTTTCTGAAAGAAACCGCTAACCAGCTTCTTTGATATCTTCATATGATAATAATATCAGAGACTGAAAAACTTCTTGTATGTATTGTGTAGGCGAAGAGTGCAAGGTTGTGGGCATTTCTTATTGCCTGCTATTGGGTTTCACTTGTTACATTTTTCCTCTTATGGAAGGCTTACAGACATGTGTCATGGCTGCGATCTGAAGCTCTTAGGTCTCCTGATGTGAAGCCTGAACAGTTTGCTATAGTTGTGAGAGACATACCTCCTGTTCCTGAAGGTCGGACTAGGAAGGAACAGGTTGACTCTTATTTTAAAGCCATCTATCCTGAGACATTTTACAGATCCATTATTGTAACAGATAACAAAGAGGTATGGTGTTCACTTGATTTCCTTTTGGTCATATCCTCTTAATTACCTTCACTATCTCTGATTCCATGCCTTGCATTGACGCACGCCTGCCTTTCCAGTGTCTGATTGCTGTGGCATTTAGGAACCTAAGAAAGAATGCAGTGGATCTAATGATTTTGCCCCTGTAATATAAATATATAATTTGTCTATGGTGTTAATTTTTTCTGCCTATATGATTTAATTCCTTCAAGTTTAATACTAACAGGTGAACAAGATTTGGGAGGAGTTAGAAGGGCATAGGAAGAAGCTTGCCCGTGCTGAAGCAGTATTTGCAGGGTCAAAAACCACTGCCAAACCAGAAGGAACAAGACCAACTAACAAGACTGGCTTCCTAGGACTTGTTGGTAAAAAGGTGGATAGCATAGAGTATTACAATGAGAAGATTAATGAATTAGTTGCCAAATTGGAATCTGAACAAAAGGTCACTCTCAGAGAAAAGCAACAAGATGCTGCTATAGTCTTCTTCTCAAATAGGGTGGTTGCCGCATCTGCAGCTCAGAGTTTACATGCACAAATGGTTGACCATTGGTCAGTTTTTGATGCTCCTGAACCCCGTCAACTATTATGGCCTAATTTGAAAATCAACTATTTTGCACGAGAACTGCGGCAGTATGTGGTGTATGTCATTGTCGCGCTGATCGTATTATTTTTCATGATTCCAATTACATTTATATCTGCGGTTACAACTTTGAAGAATTTGGTGAAACTTCTCCCATTCATAAAGCCAGTTGTGCGTATAGTGGCTTTGAGGACAGTATTGGAAGCGTACCTCCCTCAACTTGCACTGATTATTTTCTTGGCAATGTTGCCCAAGTTGCTTCTGTTTTTGTCCAAATTGGAGGGCATTCCATCTGAAAGTCATGCAATCAGGGCTGCATCTGGAAAATACTTTTATTTTACTGTGCTGAATGTTTTCATTGGAGTTACAATAGGTGGAACCTTGTTCAGAACATTGAAGACAATTGAGGAGAAGCCCAAAACAATTGTGCCCATTCTAGCTGGAAGTCTCCCGAGCAATGCTACTTTTTTCTTGACCTATGTGGCTCTGAAGTAAGATAACATCCTAACCTTAATTTACTTTGTTTTTATCCACTATGAATTTTTTTTGTTTATTGTAAAATTTAAAAGTGTGCATAGCTACTTCCTAGTAATGACAGAAATGTAGAAGGCACACTTTATCCACAAGTGGTGTTTCACACGATATCTTGTTGGTATCTTTTCCTACAGTCATTTGAAGCAGGAGTTAGTGTGTTTGAAAGCATATCTGTAACAAGTATTTTTCTCACATTTGTGTGTAAACTTCTAAACTTCAAATTTTGGACTTTTGCTACTAGACATAGGGACAAGTAAAGATTTCACTTTTTTTTTTCTTCAACATTTGACACAACACAAATCAACTGATTTTTCTTATTTTGTTTGTCCCAGATTTTTCGTCGGCTATGGCCTTGAACTGTCCCGAATAGTTCCTCTTATCATATACCATTTGAAGAGAAAGTATCTTTGTAAGACTGAAGCTGAGTTGAAAGCTGCTTGGTTTCCTGGAGATCTTAGTTATGGGACTAGAGTTCCTAATGACATGCTTATTGTCACAATTGTCCTTTGTTACTCTGTTATTGCTCCTTTGATAATCCCATTTGGTGCTCTGTATTTTGGCCTAGGATGGCTTGTACTGCGAAATCAGGTGAAGTTCATAGAATTTTGTTTAAAGAACCCAGTTCCATTTTTTGTGGGCAATTTTTTTATTCAAGGGCATAGATAATAATTATAAACTGGAAATTTTTAACCTTTTTGTGAACTTATAAGCGTGTGTTTGGTTTTCGGCTGACACCTAACTTGTTTTTGTTTAGTGGAGGTTTGCAATTGCAACAAAGGCAAGAAATAGTTTTTGCCAGAATAGATGGATATCTCTATTTGCCATCAATATGCACCATAAAGATTTTAGCTGATGTAGGCATACTATTGAAATCTTCTTATCTTTTAATAATCATTTTTTTGCATGTTTGTGTTATCCTTGTTTCAACAGGCACTCAAAGTGTATGTTCCATCATATGAAAGTTATGGAAGAATGTGGCCCCACATACACAACCGTATACTAGCAGCTTTGATATTATACCAAGTTACCATGTTTGGCTACTTTGGGGTGCAGAAATTCGTCTATACAGCATTGTTGATTCCTCTACCCATATTCTCATTAATCTTTGGTTTTGTCTGTGCAAAGAAATTTTATCCTGCTTTTCAACATCCAGCACTTGAGGTTGCAGCCCATAGTTTAAAGGAAGTTCCCAACATGGAATTGATTTTCAGATCATTCATTCCACCAAGCTTGAGTTCTGAGAAAGTTGATGATGATCAGTTTGAAGATGCAATGTCTCAAGTTTCGAGAACAACATCATTTGCTTGATGTAGTTTTCTGAATTTCAACTGCTTTTTACCTGTTAGTTGTAGTCTTGTAGTGATACTTTTTAGAAATTTTATTAATTGTTGATAACACGTTTTAGGAACCACGGGTTTGTTGACTGTTCCAGATTCATATATGTAAGATTGGGCGGTCTGTCATTGTTATTATACAATGTTGGTTAGACTTCTTGTAAAAGTTGTGGTTAAGTGTACTGACGTGCTCTATTAATTCAAGGTTTTCTTGTTTTCCCAACTGAGAATTGATATGATAAACAATCTTAAAGGAATTTTATTAAAATAGTTTTTGTTGTGGCTCAAGGACTTGCCTTTAACACTAACAGCATGGTCCCTAAACTTTTGATTGGAAATAAAATGAGAAGGGAGAATGGAACGAATAAAAATGGGAAAATAGGATCTGAGTATGGAGAGAATGAAACACAGGAGTATATAGTTTTTTTTTTCCCTTCTTTGTATAACAGAATATAGCCTGTTAAAATAGGAATAGCTCTAAAAAAAAATTCTTCCAGCTACACAAGCATTTTTGTTGCAACTCTGGCTTGACAAATGCCATTGGTATTTGCAATCAGGGGTTGAAGGATCTATTTAGAAATCCAATTGTATAACCGAGTTTTTGATGAATTAAATTTTGTAAACTTGATTTTGATTAAAAAAGAATTTATACTAAGTGATTTATGTTCGATATTTTATTGTTAAAATTAATTTTGATAAAATGAATGTTATTTAGCTTGTGTCATTCAAACCGACTTTTAGATATGTAGTCATCAAATTATTTTTCAATTTTATTTTATCATTTATCTCTATTAATTTTTCAAGAATAGTATGATTAGTAGCTGAAAATCCAAATTAACAAATGAAGTAACAATTTCTTACTTCTTCCTTAACATCGCTAACTGGCTTTTGGAGTTGTCAAACACGCATAAAATCCCGAGTGAGGAAGATCTTGAAAGAAACAAGGGACTTTAGCTAGTTGCATTGGGGGAGTGCCTCCATTATATTCATGTGGAAACTGCTAAGCAATTTGTCATTCGCTCCTCGTTGCTTGGAGTGGTAGGGGTGTCATAAAGAGGTTTTTTGTTTCTGTTTTTTATCAGTAAAAAAAAAAAAAAAAAAACTCTTCCTCTAAGGAGGAAAAATAGTAATATTCACTTTAAATTTAGAAAATTTTGGCCACCTGACTACAGTTTTGTCAAACCTCCACTCTGATCCCATCTTATATGTGAGGAGATTTGTTTCTAGATGATGCAAGAGATTCCTACACATTAAACCATATAGCTTAGGCCCTTGTTATCATTTTACTTAGTTTTAATCCACGGGCCCCAGATTCAAATCTGTCAAACTAAAACTATAGACATAAGCATTATCTCTCATATTTTTGGTGAACCCGGATATCCTCCGGCCAATAGCCAGAGACTAGCCCAAAAATATAACATCAAAAGACCGCAAAAAAAGATGAGACCTTAGCCTCAGATTGCTTGGCATCACTGAAGCTCGAGATTGAATCAAGATAAACCCTATCATTCTCTCAGGATATATATATAACCTCATGAATATAACAATATGCATGACATGAACCACCTTAAAATACATGTGCCACAGCATGCAAATCAATGACAACAAATAGAAACATATTTCTATAAATGTGTTAATAAGTGAAATGATTTCTTAAATACAGCATAACTGAAACTTGTTGAACCCACACTACATATAGTTTAATGCCAACAGATAAACATTGTAAAGAGAAACACAATTCCATGGGCAAAATATGATCACCACAGTACAGGCATTGAGTAATTCTATTTTATTCAGAAAATATAAAATCTTGCCATGTCATTTCACAGTGTGATTCCCCCCATAAGTCCGCAAGAAGTTGAGATATTCAAAATCATAAAGGATTAGGGTTCAAAATAAAATTTTGCAACTTCTACAGACAAAAGAAAATTAGAATAGTGCTAGCAAAGGAAGATTTTCTGCTAAACTCTGTTTCCAATGATGAAGTCGTGGTGCAAAGTATCATACCTATGTTCCAAAACGAACAATGAGATAAAGTAGCTGTCAGTTATATGGTATCATAAGATGCTCATCCAACAGAGTATTTGCAAGCAACTTCTGCACAGTTCCACAACAATGATGTGGGTGGAAATTACTTGCCGTTATTTGCTTCAACCGGGGTATCATGTGGCCCTACATGCTGTGATATCTAACTTGCTCAAATTTTCCTCATGAGTAACACCTCTTGGCATAAAATGATCTTTTGCCATATCATCAAGATCAGAACTAGTAGAGAGTTATCATATATCCAGGTTTCTCCCCATTCATGCTAATCAGTGGATCTTACCTTTACAACGGAAGTTAGTTCACAAGTTGAGATAAATTCTCCAAGCAAGTATAATGTTTAATAGAATTCAGAGGTCTCCATGTCAAGTTCAACCGTGCACTAGAACAACTGAATTCGACAAAAAGGAATGCCTTATGCATCTCGAAACCAAGCCACAAGTACACATTCTACTCCCGGCATATATAGTGCAATTCATTCAACAAAGTCTTGTACATCTTTTCATTCATAGAAACATCCCTCTTCCTACATTCATCAAGCAGTTCAAAGGCTTCATCGGCCCTTCCTTCCCGACACAATCCTTCTAAAACAGTCTTGTAAGTGAGATGATCAGGTGACCTAGAATTACCCAACATATCAAACATAACCTCAATTGCATCCTCAAACCTCCGCTCCATGGCAAGACTACAAATCATTATCACATAAGTACTAGTACTCGGAATCAAATGCTTGCTTCTCATTTCCTTATAAAACCTAAACCCTTGATTCACCCTCCCTTTCTCACACAACCCTTTAGCAATATAACCATAAGTATATGCATTAGGCTCACAACCATACATCCCCATTTCGCGAAAAACTCGAATCGCCTCATCGATTTCCAAACACTTGGAATATGCCTTGATGATCATATTCAACACAAAAGTATCTGGTATAACACCAGAAGCTTTCATCTGCTTGGTTAACGATCTCACAGAGTGCAAATACACATAACACACATTCAACTTATTGAACCTTCTAAGAAGCGAATTGAACAACAAAGAATAAGTGTCGAGCGTGGGTTTACAATTATCTGACCTAAGCATCTTTTTATAAACGTCGAAAGCGCGATTGAAGAGGAACTTGCGAGCGCAACAGAAACGAATGATGGAGTTGTAGAGAGGGACGGTGACGTCACAGGCGCCGGCGATGACCTCTTCGATTAGGGTTTCGGCTTGGCGGTAGCGGCGACCGGCGATGAGGAGTTTGATGATGGTGAGGTAGGTGAGGTGGGTGTGGTGGTAAGAGCGTTGTTGTGCGGTCCATCGGAAAATGTCGAGGGCGAGATCTGGGTCGGATTGGGCTTTTAGGGCTTGGTCCACGTCGGAAGGGGTGAAACCGGGTTTGAGGTGGTGGACCCATGTCTCGAATTGTTTCTCCAGTGGGGTTTTGGATTTGGTGTGACTATGAGGGGTGGAAAATGAGCGAGCAGGAATGGTTGTGAGAAGAGAGCGAAGAAGGGACTTTGAAGTAAGTGTCTGTGTGGTGGTGGGGTTGAAGACACAACGTAAAATGGGAAGCATGGCCATTGGTGATCGTCTAACTCATATTTGATTACAGGAAGGTTTTTCTGAGCAAGCAGTAGGAAGGAAGAAGAGCTTGTTCGGCTATTGATCGTTAATTCTTTTTTTTTTTTTCTGGAGCAAGGGATACTCTGATCCCTCCGTCTGTTTCGGTCACGAACACCTTATTAGACTGACCGCATATTGTTCCGTCCAAATACCTCGGATGTGAGATACTCGGCCGAACGAGGATTTGTGGGGTGTTTTTGGATTGTGCTTGACAGAATGTGGATTCTGCTCCTACGTATCCAAATGGGAATCAAAGCAAACGTAGTTCTGAATGAGGGGGTAAGCCCCCTATTTATAGAGATCTCTCAGGATCAAGCTCCGAAATAAGCGGAGAAATATTTGGACCAGATCGCGATCAGGGGGAGAAATATCCGGAGCCTGATTATCTGGAGCGACATTATGGCTAGCGAGATATTCGGCCCAGTTAGCTGTGGATGGATAGCTTGGGGCCGAGGTATCTTCGCGAGTGGCCTGATATGGATCAGGGCCGAGTAATTATCCTCGGATGTCAGGCGTGCTGACATGTTTTCGGCTCCTTGAGGTTTGGGCCAAGGCCCATTCGTGGGGGTAAGCTCGGTTGGTCCGGTCGTATGGACGAGTTCTCGGTCTTCTATCCTCGGTCAGTACACAAGCCCCCCGAGCTCCGAGCTTAAATAAGCAAAAGAGCTGATAAGTATGAAACCGAGCTTATTCTTCGGTTATGCAGTTATCCACATTCCCCGTTGTCGTTTCAATCAAGTCTTCTCTCTCTGTCAAAGGAAGCAATTATTCCCCTATTACTTCTACGGCACGCTATGGCCAAGAAACCCTAGAGTTCCGCGCCCATTTAATGGGGGGAAAATCAAAAGTCGCGCCCTTTTGGGCCCGATGGGAGATGGGCCGCCAATCGCAGGCTATAAATATCCCCTCTGGCACCAACTCCTTCCTACTTTGCTTACCCTCCTTTGCCATTCACCTTCGTCTTCCAAGTTTCTGCCATCATCTCTCTGCTTGTCATCCTCCAGGTACGCTCCGTTTCCTCCTTTCCTTCGTGCTTCTAAGCTCAATTTCTGGTTACCAGATATGAGTTCATCTGTGTCTTCTGAGTCGAATACCTCGCCTCTAGTTGAGCGCGAAGTTTCCCCAATTGGGGGATCTCTTTCTATTTCTTCTGTTCCTTCACAGGAACTGAACGTCGGAGAGGCGGAACCGTCCTCCTCCGGGTCGTCTTCTACTGATTCAGATTCTTCCGAGTCTGATTCTCCTAGGTCTGGTTCTCCTAGCTCTGGTTCTCCTAGGTCTGGTTCTCCCCCTCCCAGAGTGTCCAAACCCGCCACTCGTAAACAACGCCTTAGGGTTCCAAAAGACCCTATTCCCGATATTACCCTTCCTGGGTATACCTGGGTTAAAGGCGAGGTTGGGACCTTTTTCTCTGACTACCAAACTCCCGATTCAATTGTTCAACTTCGGTCCCATATTAATATCTCGGTCTCTGGAGACGAGTCCGAGTTCATTTGTTCTCCGTGTTCGGGTACCGAGTGTGTCTTTCTAAGGGCTCGTCCTTCCGAGCCCCCCTTTACATATATGTACAAAACACTTTTTGAGAAGTTGCATGTGTCTCTTCCTTTTACCGAGTTTGAGTGCGACGTTCTGAGAACCATGAACGTCGCACCTACTCAGCTCCACCCTAACAGCTGGGCTTTTATGAAAGCCTTTCAGATTCTATGTAAATACATCAGGATAGAGCCCACCACTCCAAAATTTTTGTACTTTTATCAAACCAGATTTGGCGAGAAAACGGGATGGGTATCCCTTAATGGGTTGAACCGAAGAGGTCTACTTAGTTTATACGCATCGTCGTATAAAGACTTCAAGGTTGGCTTCTTCCGAGTTCGCCCTTCGGGTTCTCACTCCTCCCACTTTTTTGACGAGAATAAATATGCCAAGTTTCCTTTATACTGGCAATCCTCTCCCACAAAATTCATTGGCTTCGAGTACCACTACCTGCCGGCTGAGGATAGGCGGGATATAGATATACTAGAAAAACTTCCTCGGCCCCTCCATTGTGGGCGCTTCCACAAAACTCCCCTTCTCATCTACCCCGAGAGCCGAGGCACAAAAAGTAAGTGCTCGGCTTTTTAGTTTTTGAATCTTTTCCATACGTATTCTTTGAACTAACCGCTTTTTCTTTTTGGCGGTCATCATGGGAAATTTGACTTCTCAAAGCTTGTAAAGGCTGGTCTTTGCTAAAGAGGGTCGGGGTCCTCTTCGACCGAGAAGAAGCGAGAAAAGACCTCCTTCCACCAAGACTTCGCAAGGGGACTTCGTCATCCGCCCCTCAAAAAAGGAAGAGGCGGAGGTTGAAGTAGTCACCGAAGATTCTCCCCTTCCTGGCCCAAGCTCCCTCGCCCGAGCTACTCGGGGGACGGAAACCGCGGGGAGAACAGACCACCTCCCGCCCCCCTCGAGCCGAAATGGTACAACACTTCCCCGAAGGCGGGGACTTCATCTCTCTGGGGGTGAAGACTTCAACCCCTTCCCCTCTTTCGACTCAAGCTTCTTAAAGCCCGCCGATCTTCGGCTTATCAAGCAGCAGGGGGCCTGATCTAGCATGGAGGCCCTCTCGGTCTACTGCCTTCGGGCTGCAGCTTTGGCTCGTTTCTGTAGCCGAGAGGTGACAGAGACCGAGAGGAAGTCCCAACAGCTGGAGTCCGAATTTACTGCTATTGAGAGGTTGAAGGGGGATCTTTCCCGGGTTTCTTCTGAACGCGAGGAGCTGGCCCGTGGGAACGAACGCCTGACTGCCACCCTTGCCGAGATCAATACTCGGAACTCCGAGTTGGATTCCCGGGCAAAGTCGGCCGAGGAAGGTAAAGCTCGGGTTGAAGAGGACAAGGCTCGTGCTGAGGAAAAGCTTAAAGAGGCTCAGGCCGAGATTGAGAAACTTAAGGCTGCCTTGGAGGCCGAGACCAAAACCAGGATGGGGCTCGAGGAGGATGTGAAGGAGGCCACCAGCTGTATCATCATGGAGCACCGAAAAGGTTTCGACAAGGCCATTGCCCAAGCTGAGGTTCTAGCCCCTGGCATCGATCTTTCGGGGGCCGATGTAAACATGGAGGTGGTAAATGGGGAACTTGTTCCCATTATTCCCGAGGAGGAGGAAGAGGTAGACATGGTGGGAGACTTTCCCGAAGGCCACATTGATGCCGAGGAAAGCCATAGGGGGAAGTAACTGTTGTAGTTTTTTGCTTTTTGTCCATCCTTTGTAATGGGCTCATGCCCTTGTAACTTGATATTACTGAATGAAAATTGTTATCATTCCGCTGACTCTTTGTTGTGTTCGGCTTGTTAATCAAATCTTCGGCTAAGGCCGAGGCACTCTACCGTCCATATCAAAAATGGCGGTGGTTGTTACACGTGAAACACGTGTTTTACACTTTACGTATGCAGTCACGCATTAAATGCTTTGGAAACCGTAATGGATTCATGTAATCACTGCCTTTTGCTTAGTTTCGAGATTTGTTTTTCCAACAAACCCTTTCTCACGCATACTACTTCCTTCCTTGCTTATAAATAGGGCCATTCCGCTGCCTTACTTGTTCATTCCTCATCCTTTTCCATCAGCCAAATTCGTTTCTTACTTCTCTTCCACCCGAGTAGTTCTATGCTAGTGTCAGGGGTTTATGTTCCCCTCTCCCAGTTAACATCCTTTTTTGGGTTTCACATCCGTCAAAAAGGATGTAAGTGGGAGACGGGATCCAGAATTCCTTTTATGATTCGATACTTCAAGAAGGATGTTAACTGGGAGAACGATAATCTTCGGGAGTGGAGAAAGGGGTAGAGGTCGTCTACTCCCGGAGTTGGCCGAGCACCTCATCATCCAGCTTTCTTAGGGGGAAGTGACTACAGCCTCCCTTAAGAGAGAGTGGTGGCGCTTGATCAGGGGGATTGGGGGCCGTCTGGACTTGCCCCTGTTCTAATTGGGGGGACTACTGTCCCGCCGAGCGGCCCTTATTTTCAATTTCGGCTTTCGATTTCAGCGTTGTGCTCGGTCCCTTGAATGTACTTTTCAAGAGTCAAACTCGGCTTTATTTTTGCTTTACGCATTGTACTCGGTTTCCTTAATAAAATAATGGCTCGTACTCGGCCTTTTTGATCCGAACTTTGTTCTTTGCTCATATCCGGCTTTAATAATTTCGCGGCTTAAACTTAATAACTCGGACTTGGCTAATAGGATCATGCTTGACCTTTAGACTTAATTTCATGGCTCGAATTCGGCCACCAGGCTCAAACTTGGCCCTTAGGATTTAATTAGCTCGAACTCAGCCACCAGGCTCAGACTTGGCCTTAGAAATTTGACTGGCTCGAACTCGGCCACCAGGCTCAAACTTGGCCTTAGAAATTTGACTGGCTCGAACTCGGCCACCAGGCTCAAACTTGGCCTTAGAAATTTGACTGGCTCGAACTCGGCCATTGGCTCGTACTCGGCCACCAGGCTCAAACTTGGCCTTAGAAATTTGACTGGCTCGAACTCGGCCATTGGCTCGTACTCGGCCACCAGGCTCAAACTTGGCCTTAGAAATTTGACTGGCTCGAACTCGGCCGCCAGAATAAGATGCCTGCAGAATAAATACTTCGGCAAAGTAAAAGAACATAAAACAATATTCATAATAAAATTTGCTTTTTATTGGATGGAGTCCGCGGTGTGCCTCGTTAAAACCTCCCCGGTCAAAACCCTTTTTGGGAAAAAATACCGAGGTAGGAAAAAGAGTACAACACCCGACTATATACATCAGCTATAATAAAACTTTAAATGAGAAGCATTCCAGGTTCTCGGGATAGGCTTCCCTGACAATTCTTCTAACCTATATGCCCCGTTCCCCAGGTTTTCTATTACTCGGAATGGCCCTCCCCAGTTTGCTGCCAACTTGCCTTCCGTGCGATCCTTCCTTGCCTCTCCTGTTATTCTCAGTACTAGATCTCCACGTAGAAAACTCCTCGGCTTTACTCTTGAATTATACCTTCTAGTGGCTCTCTGTTTGCAGGCTTATTCTCTGATCCTGGCTTCCTCCCTGACTTCTTCTACCAAGTCAAGTTCGACCCTCAGATTGCTCTCATTATCATTCGGCTTGTGTTGTATACGTTAGAAAGACGGTTCACCAACCTCTACTGGGATCATGGCGTCTGTTCCATACGTCAGCCTGAAGGGTGTTTCTTGAGTGGTAGATTGAGGCGTGCAGTGGTAGGCCCAGAGGATACTCGGTAACTCTTCTGCCCAAGCTCCTTTGGATCTTCCTACCCTTTTCTTCAGTTCCACGAGGATGACCTTGTTA
The DNA here is from genome assembly GCA_030762895.1 of Sophora flavescens. Lineage (NCBI taxonomy): Eukaryota > Viridiplantae > Streptophyta > Magnoliopsida > Fabales > Fabaceae > Sophora > Sophora flavescens. Next base: position 99,593,809 of record CM061062.1, read on the forward strand.
GCTGCTTCGGCTTGCCCATTGGTTTGGGGGTGCTCAACCGATGTAACTTGGTGCTTGATACCGAGGTTGTCATAGAATTCCCGTAACGTCTTATCCACAAATTGTCTTCCGTTGTCAGTGACGATCGCAAAGGGAATTCTGTGCCTACAAATAAGGCTTTTCCATACAAATTTCTGCACTTTCTCGGCGGTAATCTTTGCCAAGGGCTCTGCTTCGATCCATTTGGTGAAGTAGTCCACCGCTACCAGTAGGAATTTGACTTGACCTTTGGCTACAGGGAAAGGCCCCAGTATGTCCATTCCCCACATAGTGAATGGCCAAGGCGAGTTTAATGTGTGAAGTCCTTCAGGGGGGGCATGATTTACATTGGAAAATCTTTGGCACTCATCACACTGCTTCGTCCACTCCATGCAATCAGCTCGGACGGTAGGCCAATAGTACCCTGCTCGGACTACCTTGGAGGCCATTGATCTGCCCCCACAGTGAAAACCACAGATTCCTCGGTGAACCTCTTCCAGGACATACTTGGATTGTGCCCTCGTCAGACATTTTAGCAATGGTGCCGAGAATCCTCGCTTATACAACTCCCCGGAGACTATAGTAAAGTGACTTGCCCTGAGCCTGACTTTCCTGGCTTCGGCCTGATCCGAGGGCAGAGTTTCTGAGGATAAATACTCCCATATAGGCGTCATCCATTCTCGGTCAACCAACTCGTTGGCCATCACCTCTTCTGTCCCAATGCTCGGTTCATTGATGGTTTCTTGAATAACCGTTCTATGGTGACCCGGCTTCTTTGTACTGGCTAGCTTGGACAGCAAATCAGCCCGAGTGTTTTCTTCCCGGGGAATGTGCTCAATAGTGAACTTTTCAAAGCCGGAGATTAATTGGTTGACCTTACACAAGTACCGGGTGAGCTGAGTTCCTTTCGTTGGTAGCCTCCGGATATTTGTCCGGTGACTAGTTGTGAATCACTCCGGCACTTAACAGCCCTTGCCCCCATTTCATTCGCCAGCCTTAATCCTGCTATCAAAGCTTCATACTCGGCTTGATTGTTCGAGGTTTTGAATTCAAACTTTAATGACTGTTCCAAGATCAGATCTCTCGGCCCTTCCAGAATCACCCCCGCTCCACTGCCCCTGACATTCGAGGATCCGTCCACGTACAAATTCCACCATATATCCTCGGCTACTGGCGGTGGATGGAGCTCGGCCATGAAGTCGGAGAGACATTGAGCTTTCAGAGGTCCTCTCATCTCGTATTTCAGGCCAAACTCAGACAATTCTACTGACCAAGCAATCATACGCCCCGCCAACTCGGGCTTTTTGAGTATATGTTTAATCGGGTGATCCGTCTTAACAATCACTTGGTGACTTTGGAAGTACGGGCGCAATCGCCGAGCTACGGTTACCAAGGCTAAAACCAGCTTCTCAATACCGAGTTTCGGCATCATGAAGTACCCTACTGATGAAGTACACTGGCATTTGAGCTTTCTCTACCTCCTGTACAATGACTGCGCTGATGGCATTCTCGGAGGTTGACAAATATAAATACAACTCCTTCCCGGGGATGGGTCGTGTTAATATCGGCGGGGAGGATAAGAAGGCCTTGAAGTCGACAAAGGCTTTCTCGCAGTCCTCGGTCCACGTGAAGGTTTGGGGCTTCTTTAGTAGTTTGAAGAAAGGCCGAGCTTTTTCTGCGGATTTGGACAGGAACCGAGACAATGATGCAAGCCGTCCTGCTAATCTTTGCACCTCTTTAACGTTCTGTGGGCTTCTCATCTCAATCACGGCCCGACACTTATCAGGATTGGCCTCGATTCCCCGGTACGTCAGCATAAAATCGAGGAATTTTCCCCCTTGGACACCGAAAACACACTTCTCCGGGTTCAGTCTCATGTTGTACCTTCTCAGCTGCTGAAAGATTTCCTCTAGATCTGCAGGGTGGTTGCTGGGGTCATCGGATTTCACCACCATGTCATCCACATATACTTCCATAGTTCTGCCGATTTGTTTCCCAAATACCCGGTCCATGAGTCTCTGGTATGTAGCTCCCGCATTCTTCAGCCCAAACGGCATCACTCGGTAACAGTAATTTGACCCCTCAGTAATGAAGGCTGTTTTCTCCTCATCTGGGGGGTACATTCGGATTTGATTGTACCCGGAGTATGCATCCAAGAAGCTTAGAATTCTGTATCCAAGCAGCCCAACAGCCTACTGTCAATACTCGGCAAAGGATAGGAGTCTTTCGGGCAAGCTCTATTCAGATCTGTGTAATCGGTGCACATGCGCCACTTGCCGTTTACTTTTTTGACGAGAACGACGTTGGCCAGCCATGTAGTGTACTCTACTTCTCGGATAAAATTGGCCTTGACCAACTTCGCTGTTTCCTCTTCCACAACTTTTCTCCTTTCTTCACCTAGTCTCCTTTTCCTCTGGGCCACTGGCTTCGCCTCGGGACAAATTGCCAATTTATGGCATAAGAAGTTGGGATCAATTCCCGGCATGTCAGATGTGGTCCAGGCAAATAGATCGGCATTTCTGCGTAGCACTTGCTTTATTCCTTCTTTCAAAGTAGGTTCAAGGTGACCGCCGAGTTTAGTGCACTGTTCAGGCTGCGCACCGAGCTGGAACTTCTCTAACTCCTCAATAGGTTGTGGACGTTGTTCCTGCATGTCCATCCTGGGATCCAGCTCAACGGAGTTTACGGAATTCACCGCCTTGTCTTTCCCCCTGTCTAGGGTTTCTGCTGGTGTGGGTTTAAGTTTGCTCACACGCAAACCAAGATCGATAAGCTGCCTGCGGCCATCTTCTGATCTGCTCGGACAGCAACTATGTCCCCCGAGCTGGAAGGGAATTTCATCGTGAGGTGGGGAGTAGAGACCACAGCCCCTAACTCATTCAAGGACGGTCTTCCGATCATGATATTATATGATGTAACAGCATTGACTAACACATACCTGACCATGATAGTTTTAGAAGCTCTGCCATCACCAAAAGTAGTCAGGAGGTCAATATATCCCCGAGTATCAACTTGTTCCCCTGCGAAGCCGACGAGCTTACTGTCGTACGATTGAATTGACTTCTCCGGGATCCCGAGCTTCTGAAACGTCGAGTAATACAATATACCCGCAGAGCTCCCCTGGTCGACAAGGGTTCTTTTGACCGAGAAGTTGGCCAACTGTACAGTGATCACCATGGGGTCATCTTGGTTGGGATCTACTCCCACGAAATCTTCATCGGAAAAGATAATAGGTGGGGAACTTCTAGGAGGCTTGCCGGATACCGAGTTGACAGCTCGGATGGCCCTCAGGTGTCTTCTCCGAGCTGAGCTTGTTGTGACTCCCCCCGCAAATACTCCTGAAATGGTGTTTATCACTCCCCGAATGACATTATCCTCTTCTCGTCTTTCATTCTGGCCTTCTCTGGTTTCTGCTCTCTCATCATTTCGTCGACCGCCACCCCTCTTCGGGCTTTGGTCACCCTCTCTCCTTCTGGCCTCTCACCGTTGTTGTGGTTTCTCCGAACAAAATTGTTGAGATGACCAGCCTGAACCAGCTCTTCAATTTTATCCCGTAGGACCCAGCACTCCTCGGTGGTATGGCCATAATTGCGGTGATACCGACAATGCTTCTGGCGATCTGCGTTTTGGGGGATGTGGCCACGATTTGGGAGCTGCAGAAGTTCTGCGTTGTACGCTTCCTCGAACACCCGAGCCCGGTTTGTATTGAGGGGAGTATAATGCTCATACTTCGATCCCCTCTGGAAATGCTCGGACGGGCCTTTAAATTTCGGTTTATCACCCCCTGCCCTTCTCTTCTCTTTACCTTCTCGCCTGTCGGCATCATCGGTCCGCTCCCTTTTCTTGGATTCCTCAACCTCCTCCATATTGATGAACCCCGCAGCTTTTCTTCTCAGTTCGTCCATATTGGCTGGTGGTTTCCGAGCCAAGTGCCTAGCAAAAGGGCCAGGTCTCAACCCGGTCAGGATGGTGTGTAGTGCAACATCGGCACTGAGATTGGGGATGAGTACCGCCTCCTTGCTGAATCTGGCCATGAAGTTGCGCAGGGACTCATTCTTTTCTTGCCTGAAGTTTACCAGCGAGGCCGAGGTTTTTTGGTGAGCTCGGCTCGTGGCAAACTGAGCGCTGAACTTAGCCACGAATGTATCAAAAGAGCCTACCGAGGCTGGGGGTAGCTGGGTGTACCAGGTCAGCGCTGCCTCCTTCAGAGTGGTTGGGAAGACTTTACACATGACAGCGTCGTCATCCGTAAAGAGGTACATCTGTGTGGTGAAGGCGTCCAGGTGGCGTTCGGGGTCTGAGGTGCCATCATATTTGTCAATGTTGATTGGCTTGTAGTTGGCTGGCAAGGGGACCCCCATGATATCGTTCGTGAAGGGATGCCTCGGCCTCGCATGCTTTGGCCTGTCATTAAGTCTGTTTGTCCAGGTGAAAATTCGGGGGCTCGCCTAGGGAACCCCTCCTCCTCTGCTCGGTTGGTGTGATGGGAAGCCCGGAGTTGTGGACCCCCTTCCCTGTACAAGTTTCTGGACCCCTCAATCTCCGGTGGGCGGCGCTCTCTTTCTTGTGGAGAAGAGACCGACCTTTCCCTGCTCTGCTCTCTTTCGCGACGGCTGTTCTGCCGGCGGATCTCTTCGTTTTCCCTTCTCAGCGCTGCAATTTGCGCGAGAAGCTCCTGAACCATGGGATTATCGGTCATTGCTGCTGGGCCTACGGATCGCTCTCCATTATCCCCGTTAACTCCGTTGTTGGCATTCCCTGGCTCCTCCCTCCTGCAGTTTCCGCTCCTCGTCCTCACCATTTTGTGTGGTATGGGAAAATATTTGCTTCGATTCCCACAGACGGCGCCAAATGTTCCGTCCAAATACCTCGGATGTGAGATACTCGGCCGAACGAGGATTAGTGGGGTGTTTTTGGATTGTGCTTGACAGAATGTGGATTCTGCTCCTACGTATCCAAATGGGAATCAAAGCAAACATAGTTCTGAATGAGGGGGTAAGCCCCCTATTTATAGAGATCTCTCAGGATCAAGCTCCGAAATACGCGGAGAAATATTTGGACCAGATCGCGATCAGGGGGAGAAATATCCGGAGCCTGATTATCTGGAGCGACATTATGGCTAGCGAGATATTCGGCCCAGTTAGCTGCGGATGGATAGCTTGGGGCCGAGGTATCTTCGCGAGTGGTCTGATATGGATCAGGGCCGAGTAATTATCCTCGGATGTCAGGCGTGCTGACATGTTTTCGGCTCCTTGAGGTTTGGGCCAAGGCCCATTCGTGGGGGTAAGCTCGGTTGGTCCGGTCGTATGGACGAGTTCTCGGTCTTCTATCCTCGGTCGGCACACACACACACACACACACACACACACACACACACACACACACACACACATATATATGTAGGTCGTTAGTGTGTTTAGGTGTCCGTTCCTTAAACTCGTCGTGTGATATGTGTTGGTAAATTTAGTATGCTACATCTAGTTCATCGATGGACTAATTTGTTCCGCGGTAGAAATTGTTAGGACTAAATTGGGTTACTTAAATAATAGTTAGAGATTTTATTGGGTTAATACATAATTATTCTCATTGTCTATTCTACATGCATAGACTATTACCTTGGCACCTGGACATATAACTATACATATTGCACTTTAACGACGAGTTCAGGATAGAGACAAACATAGGAACTAAAATGTCACTCTTTCGACATTTTCGAGGACTATTTGGTAAGTTTTTCTCCCGAGATGAAAAGTGATACCTCAAAATTGTCTTAGACTTTAATGGGCCTTGAGTCTTATAAAAGAATAGTTTTTTTAAGGTATGCAACCTTACTTATATTAAGAAATTAAAAAATAGAAACATTATATTGGAAAGAGTAACGTTTAAACTTTAAAGGAACTGAATACACTTTTTTTTTGTAATCATGTTATAGGTACGGAGTATCTACTACCATCACTTGTGACTAATCTCCATCGAGGAAAAATGATACCTCAAAATTGTCTTAGACTTTAATGGGTCTTGAGTCTTATAAAAGAATAGTTTTTTTAAGCTATGCAACCTTACTTATATTAAGAAATTAAAAAATAGAAACGTTATATTGGAAAGAGTAACGTTTAAACTTTAAAGGAATTGAATACACCTTTTTTTGCAATCATGTTATAGGTACGGAATATCCACCACCATCACTTGTGACTAATCTCCATCGAGGAACCTGTTGGGTACACAGGGTGGATTCTTCCCTCCCAGCCAAATTTTCTTCATATATAAGAGTCAGGATTCAAACTCTTGACCAGTTGTTTAATGTGTCTGAATCCCTTACCACTCGGACCAACCACATTTGGTAAACATTTCAACCAAATATTTCTATTTTTGATTTATTAACATGTGTAAGATTGCATATGATAGAAAACTCATTAAAAAATTATGATTTTCATGTAAAATAATATAAAAGTTTATTTTTTACAAATAATTATTTTTTTAGTAAAGGTCAAAATTGATCCTCGACAAATCTGATCCATGTGAAATGAAAAATATCAATTTGATTATCAACGATATCAAAAGTCAGACAATATAGTCCCTGATAAAAATGTCCCTAAAATTCATCTTAAAAAACTAATTTGACAGGACGAAATTGTAATTTTTCATTTTTACGGTCTTGATATGTTTTGTTGTTGTTTTGAACCAACTTTAATTCATAAGTTAATGTAGGAAAAAACTAGTTTTGAAAAACAATAATAATAATTATATTTGTTTTTGTAATAATAAAAAGGGAAAAGAGAGACAGGCAGAGGAAGAGGGGGTGTTGTCATTTTGAAAACCCTCTACCCTCTACCCTCTACCCTCTTTGGTTGTTTCAGTGACGGAGCACGGCACAGGCAGGCACAAAGGCAGTGGAAAGGAAAGTGAGTCAATGTCTAGTCCAACATCAGAAGTGGTTCTCAAGAATAGATTTCTGGGATATTTGATCTGGCAATCCATACCCTCCACTCTCATCTACCTCATCTTCTCTATCCTCACCTCTCCTCTTCGCCACCACCACCACCACCCACTATGGCCATTCCTTACCCTTATCTCTTTCCTCACATTCCAACTTTCCAACCTTCTCTTCTCCGCCGCTCTCTCCCTCATCGCCTCCCCCCACCCTCAACGCCCAGCTTCGCCGCTCGAGCTCGCCACCCGACTCCTCCGCTTCCTCTTTGTTCCAGGCACACAACCTCACTCCGCCGATTTTCGCGGCCGGGCTAGAGTTTCTCTCAATTTCGTGCTCTTTGTGGCGGCGTCGGGTTTATCGGCGGCGATGTCCCTTTGCGGGTTGAGAGGCATCGGTGATGATGATGGGTTTTGGGTGATTGGGAGAATGGGTTTAAGGGGTTTCTTCGTTGGTTCCCTTTTTGGCTTCCACTATGTTTTTAAGCGCCGTTGGGTTCTCCACTTCCCTATCATTCAGGTCTTATCTTTACTGCCTACTACTTTTCTTCTTCTATTCATTCATGTAAATCTATATATGTTTCTAAAACAACACTCACCTCTACAGATAACATGTATGTAAATTTGTGAAAATACTCCTGTGTTTCAAGGTAGAGTAGCAAAATGTATGTAAATGTAAGTTGTTGTCTCAAATATGTTGTAGAGATATCAGAACTATTGTACATTACATGGGGACAAATAATATGAATCAAATTTGTTTGGTAATTTGTAATTAATGAGTTGGTCCAAGTGACAAGGAGCTTGGTTCCCCTTAAGTAAGTTCTCGAGTTTGAGTCTTATGAATAAAAGAAAAAAGGCACCGAGAGAGCTTTGCCTCTTTAAATTGGGTCTTTCTGGCTCGACTCGGATTAATCCTGAATTCCAGATACTGAGTATCTCAGACCCAAAAAAAGTTGGTTTGATACTTGATCATCATTATACGAAATTTTCATTTTTTTTTTCTTTTGAGTATACTGTTTATCCTGAAGGAGGTCTTGTAATTTAATTCACTTTTTTTCTTTGAGTATACTGTTTATCCTGAAGTTGGTTTGCTAACTCCACCACCATTTTTTTAATGTGAGTATATGATATCTATTTGAAGCTTTTTTCTCCTTGTTAACCATGAGCACTGACTATAGTTACTTTTATGAGCAGCGTCCTCCTTACTTCAGCTTTAAGATGGGAATTCCTTCGGCTGCTTCACGAGCTTTAAAGCTTTCTGGTCTTGCTTTCCTATTTTCAGCTATTTTGTTAGAGATTCTACCTCATACGTTGAAGGGCAGCATTGCAACACGGAGATTCGTTGCAGAGCAGATTTTCTTTTCTGTTGGGAGTTTTGCTGTCTTCCTCTGTTGGGAATTGATTCATCATTTACACCGGGTTGGTTTTCCTAACAATACTCATCTCAATCTTGGTTCAAGTTTTGGCTCCATTGTAAATATTAATTGTTGCAAGCTATTAACGGCTGTCTTGCAGTGCATCTTTGTTTATTATATTCAATTTTTATAGCTTTTACTTGATTTCAATTTAGTAATTCATATGCTAATCTCAAAACAAATGGTTTCTAATATCGTGATACATTAAAATTGTCTAGTACATGGTTTTCTCAAACTGATGATCCCTAAATTTAATTCCATCTTTATATCATGGGCCTAGAAAGAACCTATGTTCATGTATCTCTAGATTTCTTGATACTAGGTTGTATTCATATTTTGTCATCCATCAATCATGTTGTGCTTGTTCAACCTTTGTTCAGTGATCTGCGTCAATAGTCAGCATATTGATATGCATAATATCTGTGGCTCTATTTATGTTCATGCTTAGCAGAAGTGATCTGTGGAATCTCTTTCATGTATATTAGAATTTGGTTCTATCTGCACAGCATAATTTAGTATAATATCCAAGATTTATCACTTGACCTGTTAATCTAAATGTGCTTGTTAGTTGTGTCTACTCTTTGTACAATACAACATGACTACATGTACACACAAAATTAAAGAAGAAATACGTCTGAAAACAACTGAGTTACTCTATAATCTAAATCATCCATAATGGACCCCTTGTATATGTGGTGTGCTACCCTTCTACTAGTTACAGAAACATATACAGCTATTGGAGGGTAGCAGTTGTTACCCACACTGACTAAAGTCTCTATCTTGGTTGAACATGGTATGTAGGTTTTACATACTAAGAGGTCCATATTTGCACCCCCAAAAGGATCAGCAGCAGCAGAAACAAATCCAAGTGAGCATCTCCTTTCAGCTTTGGAGGAGAGTAATCCTACATCTCTTCTACGGTATCTTGCATATCTTGATCTCTGTATGGTTTGCGAGAACAATGTTGACACATGGAGGCGGGCAGCATTTTTCGAAGAAACTGGTGAGACTTACAAAAGAGTAATTGCTGTGTGCTTGAGGTCTCTGGAGCATCTTGCCTCAAGATTAAGTGAAGGCTTGGGTAATTCTGTTGATAAACCTGCACAACTATCGAATCAGCTATCATCCCCAACTGATGCACGACTAGATTCAAAGTACTTAGAACAGCTGTACAATTTCCAGGTACGAGTATAACTTACATTATTTGTATATTGTTTATTTTTAGCTAACAAACATTTTTCTTATATAACTGGAAAACTTCGAGAGTTTGTTTGATTATGCTGAATTTTAAACTTTACTAATAGAAGTTTAAAGACTTATTTATAGACAGGGTATACTATCCTTCAGAAGTTAGTAAACTTGGATTGTATACCTGGGTGCATTAGCATTGCTATGAGCCTATGATGTCTTTCAGGTAATTTGATCTCCAATTTTTACCTGGTATGGTTGAAACTTATTTAATAGTTGTGGAGCCAACATAGGCAATTCTGCTGGGAGTATACAGAGAAATGTGCCCCTTTAGAAAAAGAGAAGCAAAACATACGTAGAAAGAAGTTTCATGACTTTAAAGATGCAAAACACTACAAAATCCTGATTGTTATACAACAGTACCCACTGAAATTGATAATATGGGGAAGTTCTCGTTAGTTTAAAAGGTAGATGGAGTTATAGAGTGGAAGACCAACCCATGATTTTCTTGGGCTGTGTAAATTTGTACATGGGTCATTGACATGAGTTGCCACCCCTACAAATTACGACTTATAACAAAGGATAGTGAAAATTCACTTGTTTATTATCTTTGTTTGATAAGAGACCTAGTAGTAGTGCGGAAATGTAGCAATACACCCCCAACATTATAATTTTGCATCTGACATATTAAAAGCTTCTGTTTGCTTATATGCAGCTTTATGCATGGTGTTCAAGGACTGTTGCCTCACTGACTGCCTGCTCACGTAGAGAAGACAAGTTTGGGGTTGCTCAGCTTTCCGGAAGTAATGCCGCCGTGATTTCAACATTAATATCCTGCCTTCTTGCTGTTGAAAATTTCATGGGAAAGAGAACAAACCTGCAATCCCCAAATCAGCTGTTGGGACCTGCTGGTATCAGATGGGCAACAGTGAATAGTGGCAGAGTAGATGTTGCAGCTGGTAAAAGAAGAGTTGGCCCAGTAAATTCAAAGGCTTATGCTATTGGTGATGTTCTGAAGACCTCAATATACCAAGTAGTCTCTGCATTCCATGATGAGATGTTGGCTGGTGCTAAAGCAAGTCTTCTTGAGAAGGACTGGATCACATGTGAGAAACCACTTTTTGGTACACGTGAGATGCTTATACAAAAATTACGCCTTTTCCTTGATTTTCGAGCTACCTAACTTCATTGTGCTCTGGGGTTTGGATGCTACTTTCCTGGATTAATCAATATGCTTGTATGACATTATACTCATAGGCTGTTGGCCAGTGGAGATAATAGATGGAATTGAAGGAAAAGGATTCAATTTTGCTGTTGGAAATTTGAGATGAAGGATATTAATCTGTAGCGGTTTTGTTGAATATACTTAAATTGGCACGAATTGCTTATTAGGATGAGCTTATTCTTGATAGTTTTTTCTTAAGTACTTTTCTTATCTTTTACCGGGCTTGGATGAGTTATTATTAACTGAAGTTTAAAAATAGCACAATTACTTTTTTGTTTAAGATAGTTTTTCGTGTCAATGAAAGAAGACTTTTTTTTTCTTCTTATGATTTTGTTACTATGGAGCATCATTATAGAGTTGATATATTCGTGACCTTAATTGATATTCAACTGCAAGAATTGAACAGTAAAATTTGAGATCAAACAGTGGAGTTGCTTGTTCTGAATTCAGCTTTAAATCTAAATGATGCTTACAAGTCATTTAGATTAATGTACTTAGCTTAGTTGAAACGCTGTTTTCCAGAAGACTTAACTGAGCAAAAGGCAAGTAAGCACCTCTTTTAGTCAAGGAATAATCTTAAGTAGTATTGGATGAATGGATATCTTTCTGTTTCAGTCACTCAGTCAGTGTCAATCATTTTCCTTAATCTTGCTAACTTAACTGCAAGTTGTTAAACCTTATATATCTCCACCCTTAACAAATATAGCATGGCATCCCTCTATAAGCAAACCATCTACCCAACCCAAAATCCACAAGTCATCCAACACCGTACAATTAGTTAACTTTGAAGATCGAACTGCAACCAACGGTCGAGATTTTTGATTTGCAGTCGAGAAGTTACAAATATATATTTAGGACAAAATATTTATAGAATTCCTTTAGATAAACATAACCCAAAAATTCGTTTGCGACGTTAAATCAATCATTGTGTAACTTTCCCACCTCAAAGTCACATCACACCCATATATCCCACATAAATCCACAGCTCAAGACATGCACCATTTGGCCATTGTCTCTGCCTACCAACGACAACGAAATTTACCAACAACATAAACCAACCACAACAACGAAATTCAGAACAGGTTCATCCAAACTAATAAATTATTCTCCAATGGATACCCTCCACGTGTCAATTTTGAACACTAACCAAACAGAAGCAAGAGGTGGCCATGTGGCTTCATGGGGATGGTTCCTTCAACTGTCGGCAACCTTGCACTATAGCTTAGCTGTAACTACACACAAGTGAATTGACTCGTACACGTGGCAATCATTTATTGGTCCAAGATTCTTCAGCCATGCCTCGCATCAGCATCGTATAAATCCCCCAGCAACCACTTTACAACCTGTTTGTGTCGGCATGGCATAGATATTTTCCCGAGAAAAACCAGTGTCCATTGTGTTCATGTTCGAGGCTATTCTTTTTTCCCGGGGAAATTGAGTTCAAAAATGATGAAGAAGAAAGTGAATGTGTATGGTAGAAGCAAAGAGAGCTCTTCATCCACCGAGAGAGAAGAAGAAGAGACTGAATGGGAACTGAGACCTGGAGGAATGTTGGTGCAGAAAAGGAGCGCCAAACAGGATGCTACAACACCGAATTTGCACCTTCGAATCGCCTACGGAGCACTCCGCTACGAGATCTCCGTCAGTTCCATGGCCACTTTTGGTGAGACAAGCTCTGGATCTACTTTCTACAATCGCATTGTTTTCTTGTTCTCTGTTTGGTTACTGACGAAAAAAAATTAGTGTTTCAAGTTTCAACAACCAATGAGATTAATCAGTAATGTTAGTTATAATAGAGTTAGGTGACTGTTTCAGCACATCATTACTAATGCTACGTGCCTACGTAGTATGGCATGGACTATATTTTTCACTTTTTTTTTATTTACACATTATTTATTATACTTTCTCTAAGGCTCTTTGTCATTGGTGGATTTTATGTGAGACTGGATTTTGGTGATTTAATGGGCGCAACATAAAATTCAAGAATGTGTTATTAGGAGCATGAATTCATTTTGTTATACCACGTCATGTCGTCGTCAATATTATCTTGTCATATTAATTAAAAAAATTTAATGTTAAAAAGATAAAATACGTGAAAAGAAAATATTGGAGGGACATAACAAAATGAGACCATATAACTTTATCCCTGATGCTAGCACGTGTTTATTTTTGTTTCTTGGAAACCAAACAAGTGGCGATGAAAATGATTAGTGTTTTTTGTGGAAGGAACATGTAAAGATTGGTGTCAGTGGTGATAGTTGTGATTAATGATTTTTAGAAGTTTTGGTATGTAATGACTAATTTGTCCCGGTGTAATGGGAATTGAATACAAAGTCTGAGGGGGTGAAAGTGTGAAATTGACAGGGGAGGTGAAGAAGGTTATGAGCGGGGAAACAGGGTTAGAGGCGGATGAACAGAGAGTGGTGTACAGAGGGAAAGAGCGAGAGAATGGAGAGTACTTGGACATGTGCGGAGTCAAAGACGGATCAAAACTTGTGCTCATCCAAGACCCTTCCAGCATTGAGCGACGTTTCATCCAGATGCGTAGGAATGCCAAGATCCAGACAGCACATCGCGCCATCAACCATGTGTCCCTCCAACTTGATCACCTAGAACACCAGGTCTGCAAATTCTTTCATCTTATTGTTGTTTTTATTATTATTTTTATATTTGTTTATTAGTTTATGTTTGATGAGATTACATATAGTTTATAATTTTGTAATTGGCTCTGTTTTTATTTTATCTAAATTTGGTGCCAAGAGCTTATCGCAAAATTATGTCAAAATTAATTTTCTCTTAGTAAGTTAAGAACTGTAAGTAGCAGCTATAGGCATAAAGAAGTTATGTTTTGATAGCACTTGAGCCTATCACTTTAAATTTTGTTATGGTTATAGTTGCCATATTCATTGGGGCTATGAAGTAGATGTAGCAACTACCCTCTGCACAACAAAAGAAAAAAGGTGTTGAGCTACCAAGAACGGAGTACCAACATTGTATTGTTCTATAATAATTATCTTGTCATAGTTTATATTTTTTATTAGTGCTGATTCATGAGTGTTTCTGGTCTTTTACTTTGTACAATGTACCATTCAATGCTTGTCACATAAGCTGAGTGGGTTATTATTATCATTCATAACTATATTTTTAATATAATAGCTAATATTTTACATATATTCAATCATGGTAAGCAATAAACTCTTGGATCACTTAAGAATCTCTTGAATTCTAGTATCAGCTTTTTTTTTGGTTATAAGGAAGGATGGGGATAGCTCAAGCAGGTTCAAATCGGTGAGTATTTATGATTGTTTAATCTGAAAATGCAGAGGCGGATGCTCCTTTTAATGTATCATGCTCAGACCAATCAAGACAATGTCTGTAATAGCGTCTTTCCACTTTAATAGTAGACTCAAGCAAGTTTTAGCTTCAACAATGTATTCCTTTCATCCCCCAAAGTTTGAATCGATTTCTGAAACATATAGCTATACACTTGTTTCCTCATAGCCAATTGAGTTTTGAATGATAATTTATATTACTAATCAATATAGTAAGCATCATCTGTATATATAAGTGCCTCCGGAGATCTTGTCATAACACAGAATAATATTCATTTCCTTTCCTATAGGTCTCTGCAATTGAAAAGTCTATTTCTGACGGAGTCAAAGTACCGGAAGTTCAGATCACAACACTAATTGAGATGCTTATGAGGCAAGCAATCAAATTAGAAAGTATTTCTGCAGAAGGAGATGCTTCTGCACAGAAAAAATTGCAGGTATTGCCAATTGAATCCCATTTTGTTACCATACCGGGCAGTGGCACTTATTTGGTTTAATATTTGGAAGAAAAACGTAGTTATATGCCAAATCTGATGGTTGCTTTTTCAGGGAAAGAGAGTGCAGAAATGTGTTGAAACCCTGGATATACTGAAGGTGTCTAATGCAACAATAAAGCATGTTGTTGTTACAACCAAGTGGGAGACCTTTGATCATCCTCCATCCTCACCCCAGTGGGAATTATTCGATTGAATTTGTCTATATGTGCTTAGTTTCCCCATATTTCTGAACTCTGCCAATAAGTCTTGCTATGAGAATATAAGTAATTTTTTTGTCCAAAATACTTGTACCTCTTCAAAATTGCAATTGAAATAGAAGTCGAAATGTTAATATGTCCATATTTATTGTTTGATGGGAAAGTCATTAATCCTTTAAATTCTTGACATTGTTGGTCTAGTGTGATAACGGATAGCGTATGCTTTAGCTACTCAAGTCCACATATTGTGTTAATATCCTTAGCGTATAACTAAGAGATGAATTTGATGGATGTTTTTCTATATAAGTATTATACATTACATTTAGCAGTCATTTACATTACATTTCAGTCTCATCTTTGTAATAAGCTAGCCGAGTTAGTTAGTTAGTTATTAGTAGGCAGTTACAACAGTTAGAGGCAGTTACACCAACTTGTAACTATATAAGCCTATGGCCATTAATGGAAGAAGTAAGAGGAATCATTTGCTAAAATTCCAAGCTCTGTTTCTTCTTCATTCTTCATACATTCTTTGAGTTTCTGTTCTGGTTATATGGTATCAAAGCTCCTTGTGAGCTTCATTGCTTGTGTTCGTGTTCAATCATGGTGAGAAACAATGGAAATGGAGGAGGTAACGTCGTCCATGCGAATCTTGTTGCCGATCCTACTCAAAATCCTTCAAGTCCTTATTATGTTCGTGTCGGTGAAAATACCAATGTTCCTTTGGTAAATCCATTGCTAAACAAAAGAAATTATCATACCTGGGAAAAAATGATGAAGCGTCAGCGATTGCAAAGAACAAGTGGAAATTTCTCAATGGATCCATGCCTCTGCCAGATCCATTCGATCCTAGTTTTGATGCATGGGAGAGATGCGACAATTTGATCCACTCTTGGATTTTTAGTTCGGTTTCACCTTCCATTGCTCCAAGCATTGTTCATATGGAGCTAGCTACTTAAGTTTGGAACAATTTGAAGGAACGCTTTTCTCAAGGAGATCTGGTACGGATCTCTGATTTGCCAGTAGATTTGTATGCATTCAGACAAGGTAACCTCTCAGTGACTGATAGATACTTGGTTTAGAAAACACGGTTTTCCTCCAGGATACAAGAAAGGAAGTGGAAGATATATCCACAACATAGCTAGTGATGGAGAAGAGCTTGATGAAAGGACTGAAACAAATAGCCTTCATGATAATAAAGAATTGATAGTTTCAGGACTAACAAATGATGAGTGCAGGACTTTGATTGGTTTGTTGCAGAAAACCAATATGCAGAAATCTGCTGCTATTGCTGACTTGCAGGGAGTTCAGATTAACCAGACTTGTGTTGGAAAAGGAAGCACAAGTGGAAAGAAAAACAACGAATGTACAGAACATGTGTTTTATTGTAGAATTGTCAAGGATGATCAAATATGGATAGTGGACTCTGGAGCCACTAATCATATTTGTACATCCATGTTCTGGTTTGATAACTACCATGCCATTGATCATGTTCCAGTTAATTTGCCTAATGGTAATGTTGTGATGGCACAATTATCTGGAGATGTCAGGATCTCAGATGGACTTGTACTTAAGAATGCTCTATTCTTACCAGAGTTCAACATTAACTTACTGTCCATCTCTAAATTGACTAAGACAACTCGATGCACATTCAGCTTTACTGATGGAAATTGTTTGATCCAGGACTTGTCATTGAGGAGGATTGGTTTGGCTAAACTGCAGAATGGACTCTATTTCTTACAAGTTTCTGATAAGAGTAGAGTTGCCATAAGTAATGTAGTTTCACATGACTACAATCCAATCGTATCTAGTCTACCTAATATTCCTAAGAATGCCTTATGGCACTTTAGATTTGGACATGTTTCTCCTGAGAAGTTGACTATGCTTTGTAAGGACTTTCCTATGATAAATGTAAATAAAGATGAAGTGTGTGATATTTGCCATTTTGCAAAACAGAAAAGACTGCCATATAGTGTTAGCACAAACAGGTCCCTTATTCCCTTTGAAATACTGCACATGGATATTTGGGGCCCCTATTCTGTTTCATCAATTCACAAGCATAGATATTTCCTCACTATAGTGGATGACCATAGCAGATACACTTGGGTTAGTTCACTAAAGGGCAAGTTTCAAGTGCAAGCTCTGGTTCAACAGTTTATTTCATTTATAGAAAGACAGTACAAAGCCATAGTTAAAACAATCAGGACAGACAATGGACCTGAATTTGCTCTTCATACTTTCTATAATGAAAAGGGCATTGTGCATCAAACTAGCTGTGTAGAAACACCTCAACAAAAAATGCACGAGTGGAGAGAAAGCATCAATTCATTTTGAATATTGCTAGAGCACTTATGAGACAATCCTCTTTGCCAGAGTATCTATGGAATTATGCTGTTCAACATGCAGCGTTCTTAATAAATCGGGTACCTTCTAAGGTTTTAGGAGGTAAGTCACCTTATCAGGTTTTGCATGGATTCCTACCCGATATTACCATGATCAAGGTGTTTGGATCCTTGTGCTTTGCCTCCACACTCACTAATCACAGAAGCAAACTTGATGATAGAGCAAAGAAATGTGCATTCTTGGGATATAAGACTGGAACAAAAGGGTATGTAGCATATGATCTGCATTCCAAAGAAATTATGATATCCAGGAACATGGTTTTCTATGAGCATGTGTTTCCTTACTTCTCACAACACAACACGGCAACTAGAGCTCCTTGGCAATATTTAACTACTAGTACAGAAGCTCCTGCTACTTCAAATTTCAACCTTGGGATTGGTGCTACAGATGATAGTTCCAGTTCTGAAATCCCAACTTCTGTTGATAGTAGTCCTGCATCCCCAAGTTCCATCATTCCTGATAATAGCACAAATATTGATAGTCCTGCATCATTCACACCAAATACCACTTCTGCTCATACTGATGCACCACCAGAAGCTGGATCATCATCCCCACCTCAATCTGATGAACCTGTGCCTATTGCAATTGACATTACACCAGCAATGAGGAAATCTGACAGAATAAGAAAGGCTCCTGGTTATTTGAAGCAATATCACTGTATGCACCTCACTAAAGGCTCTCACACACCTAAAGTAGTTAACTCCAAATGTCTCTATCCTCTCAGCTCTTATATCTCTTATGAATCATTATCACCACAGCACAAAAGCTATGCTTTCTCAATATCTAGTATGATAGAACCTACTTCTTACAAAGAAGCAGCTAAAGAAAGTTGTTGGATTGATGCTATGAACACTGAATTGAAAGCCTTGGAAGCCAATAAAACCTGGACAATTGTTGATCAACCTTCAGGTGTTAACCCCATTGGCAACAAATGGGTTTACAAAATCAAAAGAAAGTCTGATGGTACAATAGAAAGATACAAGGCTCGACTAGTGGCAAAAGGGTATACTCAAACAGAGGGAGTAGATTTTTTTGACACCTTCTCTCCAGTGGCCAAATTAACCACTGTTAGACTCCTTTTGGCAATAGCTTCTACTCAAAACTGGTTAGTTCATCAGCTGGATGTGAACAATGCTTTCTTACATGGGGAGCTTCAAGAAGATGTCTATATGCAAGTGCCTGAAGGAGTTGTTTGCCTAGGAAACAACAGGGTCTGTAAGCTTCAAAAATCACTGTACGGCCTCAAGCAAGCTAGTAGAAAATGGTATGAAAAACTGTCCAGTCTCCTTGTTCAAATTGGATACACACAAGCTGCTGCAGATTATTCATTATTCACCAAGTTCACAACTCAGTCTTCCACAGCTCTTCTCATATATGTTGATGATATTGTGCTGGTTGGTAATTCTCTAGATGAAATCAATTCTATCAAGTTAACTTTGGATCAACAATTTGACATTAAAGATTTAGGTGTGCTGAAGTATTTTTTAGGAGTTGAGGCTGCACATTCCACCAAGGGAATTTCCTTATGTCAAAGACAATACTGTCTTGACTTGCTGGCTGATTCAGGAATCTCAGGGAGTAAACCCATTTCCACTCCAATTGACCCTTATTCCATATTGCACCTGGATGAAGGGCCAGCATATGATGATGTTGCGGGTTATAGGAGGCTTGTTGGGAGACTTCTATATCTTACCACAACTTGGCCTGATATCACATATGCAGTACAGTAACTAAGTCAGTTCCTAGCACAACCTACTCAAATGCATTTTCAGGCTGCTCAAAGGGTGTTGAAATACCTCAAAATTGTCCTGGAAAGGGATTGTTCTTCCCTCGGTCTTCATCCCTTCAGCTGCTCGGATTTGTAGATGCAGATTGGGGTGGATGTCCGGATACTAGGAGATCAGTGAGTGGATACTGTTTCTTCCTTGGCGACTCTTTGATATGCTGGAGATCAAAGAAGCAACTCACAGTCGCAAAGTCATCAAGTGAGGCCGAGTATAGAGCCTTAGGCTCAACAACCTGTGAATTGCAGTGGCTACACTATCTTCTGAAGGATTTACATGTTGAATGTACTCGACAGTCTGTAATCTACTGTGATAATCAGATTGCTCTTCATATTGCAGCAAACCCTGTATTTCATGAGCGCACAAAACACTTGGAAATTGATTGTCACATTGTAAGGGAGAAGTGTTTAGCTGGTCTAATGAGGTTGCTGCCCATCACTGCTCATAGTCAGACATCAGATGTATTCACCAAGGGTTTACACTCTTCACACTTTCAAATGCTCATCTCCAAGCTAGGACTGTTGGATATCTACCATCTTTAGCTTGCGGGGGGTATTATACATTACATTTAGCAGTCATTTACATTGCATTTCAGTCTCATCTTTGTAATAAGCTAGCTGAGTTAGTTAGTTAGTTATTAGTAGGCAGTTACAACAGTTAGAGGTAGTTACACCAACTTGTAACTATATAAGCCTATGGCCATCAATGGAAGAAGAGGAATCATTTACTAAAATTCCAAGCTATGTTTCTTCTTCATTCTTCATACATTCTGAGTTTCTGTTCTGGTTATAATAAGAACATTTCATATAAATTCGTACTAAGAAGCATTTCCGCTAACTACTGATACTACACAAACCTTTTGCTATCCCACTGTCTTCTTATTTGCGTGGTAGAGAAAAACCAAAAGCAAGTTGCTTTTGAACTTGATGATGCGTGTAACGAATGTTGGTGGTGATGAATTTGCAACATAAGAGGGGGAAAATGCATAAACTCTTCAAGGCGCATACAAGTATACCAAGCTTTAAGTTCAATTTACCTCCACCAGATTTGGTCTCACTTGATGATACAAGAAGATAACATCGAATTTTTTGTGGGATACAAGGAAGAATCCTTGACTTGATTTGCATGCCCACGATCAAGGCTAACATTAATGATATTTTGTAGAACAAATTTTTTTCGATTCTCTTTACACACAAATGTCATTTCAACCGTTATCACGACCGCTTGTTTTTAAAAACAGCCCAATAAAATCACTTTTGAATAGGTAGGATTGATTGTAAGAGAAATAAGAATTTATAATTTTTTTGTTTAAATAATTGATTCTAGATATGAAAACCACGCAATTCTTTATATTTAGACATCAATCAATTCTTCTAAAACTACTTTTAAAATTATCATTATAAAACACAAACCAATTTTTGCCAAGATCAATTCTTCTAACATGAAAATAAATAAAATGGAACCTTCATTGATTGTGTGTAAGTTGTAAGGATATAGTGTTAGGTTCTTGGGTTAGAAAGACTTGTGTGAGTAAAATTACTTTGCATGGTCAACAACCAGATCCTCGTACCGCCGTGCCTTTGTTGTACAAGTCTCACAGGATGGACAGTATAAAAATAGATTTGCGCTGCTATGCTCAAGTGGCAGCATGTCAGGTATTCAGGGGTTGTGATGATCAGCCCAATGAGTGTCTACTCAAAGTTTTCCTCATTGTTTAATGTCTTCCCACCTTTCAAACCCCCGAATAATTTCTTATCAACGTCCCCACAAAACCCATTCCCATATATCATTGTCACCAAATGCATTGCTCTTTTGCAATTTTGTGCCTCTTCCATTTACAAACTTAGGCAAATCCATGCCTTTTCCATCAGGCATGGTGTCCCACTCAACAACCCTGACATGGGTAAGCATCTTATCTTCACCATTGTCTCCCTCTCTGCACCCATGTCCTATGCTCACCATGTATTCACCATAATGCATAACCCCAATGTTTTCACTTGGAACACCATGATCAGGGGTTACGCTGAAGCTGAAAACCCCACTCCTGCACTTCATTTATACCGCCAAATGCTACTGTCTTGTGTTGAACCTGACACTCACACTTACCCCTTTCTTCTCAAGGCTGTTTCCAAGTCACTGAATGCTAGAGAAGGGGAAGTGATACATTCGGTTACTATAAGAAATGGGTTTGAGTCGTTGATGTTTGTTCAGAACAGTTTGCTTCATATGTATGCTGCTTCTGGTGATACAGAAAGTGCACACCAGATGTTTGTAGCAATGAAGGAGAGAGATCTTGTGGCTTGGAACTCTGTGATTAATGGGTTTGCTCTCAATGGCAGGCCCAATGAGGCTTTGACTTTGTTCAGGGAAATGGGTCTTGAGGGTGTGGAGCCTGATGGGTTCACTGTGGTTAGCTTGTTATCTGCTTGTGCTGAGCTTGGAGCTCTAGAGTTAGGGCGTAGGGTCCATGTGTATATGTTGAAGGTTGGTTTGAGAGAGAACTTGCATGTTAATAATTCACTGTTGGACTTCTATGCAAAGTGTGGGAGCATCAGGGAGGCACAACAAGTATTTGCTGAGATGAGGGAAAGGAATGTGGTTTCTTGGACTTCTTTGATTGTTGGCTTGGCGGTTAATGGCTTTGGCGGCGAAGCACTTGAACTTTTCAAAGAGATGGAAAAGCAAAGACTGGTGCCTGGGGAGATTACCTTTGTTGGTGTCCTGTATGCTTGCAGCCATTGTGGGATGTTGGACGAAGGGTTCAATTACTTTAGAAGGATGAAAGGGGAATATGGTATCAAGCCCAGGATTGAACACTATGGTTGCATGGTGGATTTATTGAGTAGGGCAGGTTTAGTGAAACAAGCATATGAATATATTCAGGATATGCCATTGCAGCCAAATGCTGTTATTTGGAGGACCTTATTGGGGGCATGTGCAATACATGGAAATTTGGGTTTGGGAGAGATAGCAAGATCTCACCTTTTAAAGTTGGAGCCTAAACATAGCGGGGATTATGTGCTTCTCTCAAATCTTTACGCCTCTGAACGTCGTTGGTCTGATGTACAAATGGTGAGGAGGTCAATGCTGAAGGATGGTGTCAATAAAACCCCAGGCTATAGTCTCGTTGAGTTGGGGAACCGCGTTTATGAATTTATGATGGGTGATAGATCTCATCCTCAAAGTGAGGATGTATATGCACTACTGGAGAAGATCACAGAATTGTTGAAGCTAGAAGGTTATGTGCCTCATACTGCAAATGTGCTTGCAGACATAGAGGAAGAGGAGAAGGAACAAGCTTTGTCTTATCATAGTGAAAAAGTTGCAATTGCTTTTATGCTCTTAAACACAACACCAGGGACCCCAATTAGGGTCATGAAGAATTTAAGGGTTTGTGCTGATTGTCATATGGCTATCAAACTCATATCAAAGGTTTATGATAGAGAGATTGTTATCAGGGATCGTAGTCGGTTCCACCATTTTAGAGGTGGTTCATGCTCATGTAAAGATTACTGGTAATATATTGAATTATCAGGATTTGATAATGGCATCTTGTGAGTAAAGTGCTGAATTGATTTTTGAGATAGGATGTGATGCTTTTAAAGAGAGACACAACTGAATATGTTGCAATCGTTCAGAAAACACTGCAGCCTGCTGAGGCCAACCAATTCAAGCCTCTTCCTCCTCACATGACTTAAGGGAGGGCGTGCCAAGATATGGATAACCTGCAGTTTTATAAAGTAAATTTATTGAATATATGGGAGTGCTGTTCAAGATCCCACCATTCAATTTATTTGAATTTGATAAAAGTGATTTTTGAATGAAAATGATTTGGTTAGAATTGATTTTGAAGTGAAGTGATTTATGTTTTGATTTTTTTTTTAAAGCAAGTTTGATCTAAAACTTAGTGTGTGTTTGGATGCGGTATTTCAAAATTCCAAGGAATTTTAAATACAAGGCAATTCAATTACTTCTATTGAATTACTTTGATTTTGAAAATATTTCGTTTGGTTAGGGTAATTCAAATACCTTATATTTTAAATTCTTTGTTTGGATAGAGTAATTCTTACCTTTTATTTCATTTTTTTTTGGATAAACCAAATTATTTACCTTCAATCATAAATTTTTATTTTTGAATATTTATTTAAAAAATTGATATTTCAATATAAAATGTGGCAAATAAGTAAATATTAACATTTTTAAATAATAATAATTAATAAATAATGTAAAAAAATCAAAAATTAGCCAATTTAAACTCTTGTACCATTTTAAATATATTTCACTCTCATCTCCTGATTTATTAATATTATCATCCAGGGGATCTCACTAAGTCTTTTAGAACTATCGAGTACCCATATATTTCCAACACATGTTATAATAAACAGAACTAAAGTGAAAAAAATTCCCCTTCTATTAAAGGAACATTTCACCTCACGAATTAGGTGTAATTGCCAAAGGCATACCAACAAGTATTTTATTCAGAACACATAAAATCTTGCCATTAGTCCTTATTGCTTTTAGGTAATATGTTAGGGATTTCCTTACCCGCTCAGTGAATCCATAGGTTTTTTTTCTTCTTTGGGCTTGAGCCTCTTCTTGTTAAAAAAAAAAATTGTGATCGAATTAATCTAATCCACTAAAATTCTCAAAATTCTGAAGATAAAATAAAAAATTCTCAAAATAGATGGATGGAGGGGTTGAACCTTTTTTTTTGCTGGATATAATATAATTGATAGATTATTCAATTATTTATTAATTGTTATTTCTCAAAATAAAGAGCAATTCTTAGTTGGACATGACTAACCACATCCACCCAAATAATAATTTAATGTGTAAGATTTTCAACACCATTATAAAAGAGTTTCATTATTTGTAGTTTGAAGTAAAGTGGATGTATTATTTATGAATTAAGAATAAAAAGGAGGGGAAAATAAAAAGATAAGAAGAGAGGGAAAGAGTGCAGAGGAAGACACGGGGGAAGAGATGAAATAGAGGCGCCAAAGACCGCGCCTTTTAAATTCAAAATAAAAAAAAAAGAAATCTGGAAATATAAATTGTGCTTCCGAGTCACGTCTTCGATTTGATATTGTTTACGAGAATGGGGAACGATGATGGTAGTTCGCATCTTGAGAGAATGGGCAAAGAACTCAAGTGTCCCATTTGGTATCTATTCTCCTCAATCTCTCTTCTCTTTCTCAATTTCAATTCTAATTCTATTCATGACTTTTCCTTGTCCCTACAGTTGGAGTTTGCTCCATTCTGCAGTTTCACTTACATGCAATCATGTATTCTGCAAGTAACTTCCATCTCTTTTCTTTTCAATTTTCATTTACTCATTTACACTTATACTGAACCTCCTGTTGTTTTGATTTCTTCAGCTCATGTATTCTCAAGTCAATGAAGTCAGCTTCTGATTGTCCTGTATGCAAATTACCCTTCGCTCGTCGAGGTATCCCTTTACATTCAATACCTCATTTTTCAAATCAATAAGTTTTTATCACTAATTCCCAATCTACCATTTACGTGTCATTTTTTTTTTAAAGATTAGATAATTATGTCGAAACTGAAATTCTCAATCTACCATTTACATGAACGCTTACCATTTGTAAGTTGTTTTTTATTGAGCAGATAAGCCTGGTATTGCTGGAAACTTCTGGTTCCTTTGTCTTAAAATCAAATTCGATGGTCAATTTGTGTTCCTTTTGTATAATTTGGCTTCTTGGATTGCTTTGTGTGAACTTTGACAGAATTGGACTTCTCAATTTTTATTATGTTGAAGCATATCATTAGCTATGCATTTTTTTTTTTGGCTATTAGTAATAAACCTTGGTATTTGAGTTTAAAGTAAAGTGAGTATTCCGATTTTTTTTCGTGTCTCCATCTCATATGCTGTTGGTTCTAGTCTTTTGCAATTATCGCCAAACAATTACAATATGTATTTTCTTTATGGTAGAGATTCGCCCTGCTCCTCACATGGACAACTTGGTCAGCATATACAAAAGTATGGAGGATGCTTCGGGAATTAATATGTTTGTCACTCAGAATGTACCTGCTACCAAATTATCGGGTAATGATGCCTTTTAATTTGATATATATCAATATTGCAAATGGTTTTCATTTCCAAAGCTATTTCTCATTTTATTGTACTTGTGCAGCATGTTTTTCAATCAGCCAGTTTTAAGTTTTTGTTTTCTGTTATTAGAACTAGTATATAGTACATGTGAACATAGTTTTAGATTGTTATCTTTTAATCACATGCTTCGTTTTCTTTACTTAAATTTGCATATGTAGCTTTATGAGTTTATATTCCTGACTTGCTTACAATCACGAAACTTATTATACTGAACGGGATATACATTTTTTTCCCCTTTTTATACCTTACAAACACTCTTTCTTACAGGTGGAGAAAAGCAATGTGAAGGTGATGCTGATTGTGGAAAGAAGGATGCTGGTGAAACTCATAAAAATCATGCACAAAAGAGAAAACCCCTCAGAAAAAAGGAGTCAAGGAAGAAGATTACGACAAGCATGAAAAGTTCAGATGCTGACATTGCAAAACCTTCTTTTCCAGCAAAGAAAAGAGTTCAGGTGCCACAGAATCCTCTTTCAGAAACTCCATTAAAGAATTCGAAGTTTGGAGACTCTCTTAGTGAAGTTAACAAGGGGGGAACAGAAAATGGTCCGATCTTAGCAAATGAAAGGCCTCTCCAAAGTGAAAAGGATGAACATGTTCTTTCACCTTTCTTTTGGTTAAGAGAGGAAGAAGAAGGTGAAAAGTTAAGTCAGCTCTCTAATGGGGATCAACTTATTGATGGAACAGCACCCAGCCCTCCTTCATTCAGTGATCTCAAGGACTCTGATGATGAAAACCCTTCTAAAGTGGCTCCATCAGTGAGTAAATAGATTATAAAAGCCTAATATGTGTTTATTTTATGCCTGATGAAAAATATTTGTCATTTGGCTCTTAGTTTGCATTTTAAAATCTCGTCTTTTTTGACTTAGTTGACTAGTTGATTGTTTAGAAAAACATCGTTGACGTGCCTCAACTTGAAAATTCGGTTTAACGTATAGTTGCACATTTTTTTTTGGGACATCAAATTTGCCTCGTTATAAATTGTAGCAATTTGAATTTGTTCAAGCCAGATGATATGGATAACATTAGTATGGCTTTTTATTCTAATATTAATATTAGTACTTGCTATTGTCATGTAGGATGAGATGCAAAATAAAGTCTCTGTTGATTTATTTGATAGTGAGATGTTTGAATGGACACAACGACCTTGCTCTCCGGAATTGTTTTCAAGTCCCTTTAAAATGCAGGTAATGAGATGATTGAAGTGACAGGTTATTATACATAATTTAGGATCTTATGTCTTACCTATTCCTTGAAGTTTTAATGCATTGGATGTCAGTTGCAGGTTGCGGATACTTGTGAGATTGATGAAAATCAAGAGGATTTTGTGGCATCCTCACAACAGATGGAAACAAATCAGTCAAATGCCGATACTTACAATACAAAATTTAAGAATCCCGAAGAAGGAAATGGATTGGATGACAAGTTACCACCGATTGTGACTTCTCAAATTAAAAGTTCTGATGATAAAAATGTTATAAGGAAGTCTACTAAGAGAGGTTGGAAGGCTAGGGGAAAAGTAAGGCAAGAGCAGATTGAGGAACAAAGAGATCCAGTTGATCAAATGGACGCTGATTTGATTATATCATCAAAAGTCATTCAGGAGCAAACATGGGACCATAAGCACAAATCTTCTAATCTGGAGAAGACTAATAAAAGGGGCAAGAGGGTTTGTTTCAATACCAGAACAAATCCAACACCTCAAACTGGCTGTACAGTCTCCAATATATCAGTTCTGAATAATGAAGTGAAGATGGCAAAGAATTCAGATAGTTCATCAAGTAAACAAGAAAATGGGAAGCATGCGTCTCAGGAGATTGGTGGGAAAGGCCAGAGGAAAAGATCTGGAAAACAAAAGCTCAATGATGTGCAGGACCTAGCTGAAGAGTTGTCTTCAATGCAAAACAAAACCAAAGACTTTGTTTGTTCTGTATCATCAATTTTGACTCCTGGAATGGATAATAATGGAGAGGCCTCTAATAACAGGCAAAGCAAAAGTAATTCTTCCAGAAAATCTATGTCTTGCAATAGAGAATTTAGGAGTACTAAAAAGTCGAAACTTTCCTCTGATTGTGTCGCTAAGACTAAAAATGGTGGAGAAATCCCACCTAATGAAAGTTTACAACAGTGTCCTGATGTTAAGGCTTTGAATGATACATCAAAAGAGAAACGCTGTCCTATAATGAATGAACCCATTTTACAGAAATGTGAGAGACGTGTCACAAAGTATCAGTGTGCTTTCTGTCTCTCATCAGAAGAATCAGAGGTAAACATGATTGCTTGCTTATCTTGTCATTATTATAAATGAGCTGGAACTGACAATTTGTAATCTAAATTAAAACACAGGCTTCTGGACCGTTGGTACATTACTATGACGGGAAGCCTGTAACTGCAGATTATGAAGGAGGGTACAAGGTCACACATTCTCACAGGAATTGCACAGAATGGTAAAGAATTATCACTTGATTGATATAGTTATTTTTGCATTGGTATCTTTTGTGAACATAAGCAACCATTTAGTATAGCCGTACTGGTAATTTGGGCCTCCTATTCAGAAAAGCATTCCATCTTCCCAAAACTTGATGTCACTTTAATTCTAATATTTTATATTCAAGTTGATCATCCTTCATATAATTAACTATTTAACTAAGACATGTTTGATTTAGTTAAGTTGATTTTAGTAACAAGTTCCTGTTTGAATTTGGACTTGTAAGTTTGATATGTTTAGTATGTGTTTTAAACATGTGCAGGGCCCCCAATGTATATTTTGTAGATGATAATGCAGTAAATCTTGAAGCTGAAATAAGCAGAAGCCGGAGAATTAAATGTAGTTTATGTGGACTTAAGGGTGCTGCACTCGGTTGTTACGAGAAGAGTTGTCGCAAAAGCTTTCATGTTCCCTGTGCCAAGTTGACTTCTCAATGTCGATGGGATATGGTACGTGATAAAAGATGGAACAGCATTTGAAAATTCATACCGCTTTTTAGATAAATCCATCTAATTAGATGCTATTTTACTCTTTCAGGAAAACTTCGTCATGTTATGCCCTCTGCATGCTTCTTCCATGTTGCCCTATGAATGTTCAGGGTCCAAAGACAGGAGTAACAATTGCACAGCCAGAGAGAGTAAAAGCCTTGCTCCCAAATATGACATCACAAGCCGAAGTCGGAATGCTCATGGATTATACAATAAGATAGTACTCTGCTGTTCCGCTCTATCTGTGCAGGAGAGGGTAAAATAATTTCATATGACATCTGAATAGAAATTTTCTTATTAGAGAATTCTTATTTATTAGTCTTCTTTTATGGTCGAAACTGTAGGGTGTTGTTTCTGAATTAGAAAGAGTATCCAAGGTTACAGTTTTGAAAAAATGGGATTCACGTGTCACCCATGTTATAGCATCAAGAGATGAAAATGGGGCATGCAAAAGGACCCTCAAAGTATTGTTGGGTATCTTGGAGGGAAAGTGGATTCTCAATATTGAGTGTAAGTTATTAGAATTCTTTCTGTTTATACTTAGTTTCCTACCAAGTCCGTATCAAACAATTAAAATAAGTGTCTATTTACCAAAAAGTATTTTCTTCCCTTTTTCTCGTGTTGTAATTTTTTGTTCTGGGGGGTGGTTTGTTGTTGGTTAACCAGGGGTCAAAGCTTGCTTGAAGGAAATGGGGCCTGTTGATGAGGAGCGTTATGAAATTAATGTTGACACCCATGGAATCAGGGATGGTCCTCGTCTTGGGCGACAAAGAGTTTTGAATAAGGTTAGATTTTCCATCGTTATGATGTTATTTTAGTTGTTATGTAACCTAGAGAAACCATTCTTAAAAGCACAAGACACCAAAATATCGTCAAAGTAGAAACAGAGAAACTCGAATAATCAACCCATCAATGTATGCAAGTTAGATGCTATAGGAACCAAGAAAAACTTCAAATAGTTATGGTAACTGTAGCGACCAAAAAACTAATCTGGAAAGTCTATTGTTGTGCATGGCGGCAGAGAGAATAGGCAGTAGAAACCATAGGCTTGAATGTGTTTACCAATTTTCATTCATCCATTTTCTACCTATCCAATTAAATACCTGATATACTAACCCTAACATGTGTCCTAGAGTTACCAATATTATTTTACAAAAATGAGCTAAGCATTGGATGGTATGATGCATACCAATTGAGTTAAGCTAGAGTCATTGCAATCTATTTCACTAAAATTCTTGCTTGTATGCAAACAAGTGGTTTGTTTTGACCAAATTTCTTATGCAGCAACCAAAACTTTTTGATGGCTACAAGTTCTATTTCATGGGAGATTTTGTACCGTCATACAAGGGCTATCTACAAGACCTCGTGCTTGCTGCTGGAGGGATAATTCTACATAGAAAACCAGTGTCTGGTGACCAAAAAGCAATGTCACCTGATATGCATCCATACCAAACCCTCATCATTTACAGCCTCGAGCTTCCTGATAATTGCAGTCCTTTGAAAAAAGATACAATTTTAAGCCAAAGGCGATGTGATTCAGAGACTCTGGCAAGTTCTACAGGTTCAAAGGTAGCAAATAATACGTGGATTCTGGATTCTATTGCGGCCTGCAATCTGCAAAGCCTTGCTCAATAAAATGTATGCTTTGAAGTCATTTACTTGTACATGATCCCAGTCTCGTGTTTTCCCTTTTTATCTTTGTTTATCAGATATGTTAAAATATAACATTGATCATAACTGTTCAAGTTGTTTACTGTGCTATAATTATATTTAACAATGTAAAAGAATTGGACTCATTTTAGGGTTTTTTTTAATGCTCAAGATCTCATTTAAATTTATCCAGTGACGAACCTAGCTAAACTAGTAAAGCGTTTAAACTGGAGAATACAGAATGTTGTAATCAACTGCTCTTGATAGGTATATTGTGGGAAGTGGATCATCATATCAAGTTCAAAGATCGTTTGATTAGCCATATTATGAATGTACATTCCTTAATATTTTTCATGTTAAACCCTGTCGTGCAAACTGAACACCAGGATACATGCTAATAGATTGCTGTGTTCTGAATAGAAGGATTTATAATCAATTTATGTTTCTGAAATCTCACCATGCTAAGATTTACTGCGTATGGACCCTTTAGGGCTGGTTTGAGCTTGAAAACAAGCAGTTAAAAATATAGTTGCACGAATATGTATTATGTAAGCGTTCATTCTGTACACACGATGGCACGAAGTGAAAAGAGCATGCTGTACATGGATGATATGTTGATACAATGTCCATCCTTTCCCCTGTAATTCATGCTTTTCATCTTTGCCTTCAGCAATCACAGATTGACCTTTTGGTTCATCATCATTAAGTTTTCTTCGGCGTATGTTTTGAGATTTTCATGTGAAGAGATTCAAGTACATGCTCTAAAGCTGAAATCTCCTCTTGGATGTTGTCTGTTTGTTCATCCGTTGTTATCATTTCTTCCTTGAAGCCATGTATCCTCCCAATGCCTGCTTGAATTTCTACCTCCATTTGCTCCATTGTAGCATGAATTTCTTTGTTTTCCTCTAGCATGTCTCTGAGCTTTCTCTTCAAAGATCGATAACCATCAATTGACTTCTGGAGTTGCTCCGTAAGAGCCTTGTTACGCTCTTGCAGGGCAACGTTCCCTTCCATATCAACTCCACCACTCTTCTTCTCCTTGAGTTCTGAGCTTGCAGCATGCAACCTCTCCAACAACGTGCCGTTCTGTGCTTTTAAATCACTGATGAACTCCTCCATTTCTGTCAACTCTTGAGCCTTTCTTGCAAGTTCTGAAGCCATAATCTGCTTTTCTTTTCCCAAACTTGAACACATTGCTTGAAGGCTTTGTCTTGCCACCAAGCTTGCATTAAGCTCTTTCCTCAGCCTTTCTTTCTCATCTATGGGCACATCAGGAGGAGGCCTCTTGTCCTTGGGTGTTGGAATATTTGGCCTAAGGTCAGTGTTACACCTCCTAAGCTCAGCTTTTCTCTTGCTAGAGGTTTGGATTTTTTGAACCCTGGACCTAGCCTCATCTAAGATAAACATCATTCCATTCACCCTATTAAACTTGCGCTCTTCATTTTCTTTTGTGCTAGCCCCATTATGATCTTGGATAAGTTTCAACAATAGCTTAACATTTGTGGCAAGGCCTATTGAAAATAAGAAACATATAGTGGATAAGGATGATCAGTCACTTACTTATGCCTTAATATAATATCTAATGCTTGATTAAATTTCTGACCATTCTAAGATGATGGAACATAGCATGTCATGGATTGCATGAGTAACAATTGTTGGCATGCACATTTTCAATCCAAATTGAAAAAAGAAATTACCTTCCAAACCGCATTCTTCTTCTGGCTGTTCAGTGTCACTTGAAGAAGTAGGTAGCTGGGGAGATGAATGTACTCGGATGTGATCCATGCTATACCCAGAATGTCAACAGAATCAAATTTCAACAAGAATCAACAATTGTGGTAAAAGATATGATAGACCACCACTAAGTAAGTAATGGAAGAATGAAAGATGAGGAAAACAAAAGGGTTGGATTTTCTTTTGTGATTTTTCAATGAAATATGTACTTAGAGAGAGATCCAAGAGATATTAGTTTTGCAGTATCTGTTCCTCTTCTCTCTGGAAAATTTGATGCTTTTGTTTCTTCATTTCTAATATAGTATATTCTTATATTATTAGCTCGAATGGGAGATTGGTTGGTTCATAGTTGATGCGCAATTATTGCTTAGAGTTTGACTTTTTCATTGGCTTTGTCTTTCACCAAGGCCCCAGACCAAATAAAAAATAAATGCTCCTCATTCTTAAGATAGAATATAGAAATCTTGTGTAAAATGTTTTTATAGATTAGTTTACTCAATTTGTATAACTATGATAATAAATTAATAATAATAAAACAAAAGCAATTGATACACAGAGCTTGAGCGTCTGCTTTTAACCTTGCATGAGTAATAATTTTAGATAGTTTCTTTATTTCAATTAATTAGAAAAATCATACAGTAAAAAAAATTTACATGATGAATTAAGATCTCTTTGCACTTTATTAGATTAATGGTATATAAAAAAAATTCATAAAAGACATTTTTATTTAACATAAAATAATAATATATCAGTAATTTATTAACTTATTTTACTTACAATTGTATAACCTCTTGTATAAAAGTAAAAGTCTTAATTTTCCAATGTGTGTTCGTCTAAGTGAAAGAGACTGAGATTCCTTAAGCATGCATGTGATCCTGAGTTCGATTATTAGATTTTTTGTGTATGAAAAAATATTATTGAAAGGGATTCTCTCTTAAATGTTTGACAGTATCCCGATAAATATAAAATTAACTTGATATTTTGATTAGTTATTTACTTAGATTTGACTCGATCATGACCGGATAATAACTAGGTCGAAACTGGGCCAATCAAATATGTTGACATAATATCATAACGTATAATTTTGAATATTATGTATAGTTGAACTATAAAATTTTAAAAGTAAAAAACTAAACTAAGATATATTTTAATATCAATATAAATATATTATCATGTTATGTAAAAAAATATATAATTTAAATACTTACCTATACTTAATGGTAAAATATATTTTAATATCAATATAAATATATTATCATGTTATGTAAAAAAATATATAATTTAAATACTTACCTATACTTAATGGTAAAAGAGTATATGTTCTAAGATAATGTTAACGAGTGTCCTAAGGATATTGTTTAAGGAATCAAAAAAGAAAAATTTGTATGAAAAATAATATATTTAATATTTTAAAATATGCTATACTAAATCTTTTAATACAAACTTTTCTTTTATATATTCCTTAACAAATATCCTTAGTATACTCATTATCAATATCATGTGTTCAAAAAGATGGTAAAATACCAAATTGAGCCGCGACAAGCTGAAGAATAATTCAAATTTGACCTGAAAACATATCGAATTTATATTTTACAATATAATAAAGTCAATCGCATTAACTTCACACCTTAAACTATTTATATAGTATATTCAAAAAAAAAAACTATTTATATAGTACAATGGGTCAAATTCACACATTACTGCTTGTTATTATGCTACATTAATGGATTTGGTATCCAAGATAAGTTGTCAGGCTTTTATATCGAAGGGAAACCAGGAGCTTCTGTACTAGTAACTAGCGGATGCATAATTCAGAAGGGTGATTCAAGTGACTAGTAGCTTGGATCTTTTAATTATATATTCAGGATTCGAATTTTGATGATGGAAATAAAGATATATCTGTGGGTAGAGAGATTACTCCTTAATTCGTACTCTACATTCTCGAGGAATTAGTCTTACAACTATCAGCTGTAGAGATAAATTAGTTCCGTCCCGGACAAAAAAAAAACTAGCTAGATGCATCCCGACTAATTTTCTTGTGTGACAAGGTTCAACGAGTTTTTTTATTCATATTTCATTTAAATGAAAAGTAATTTAACATTATGATATACTTGACAACTCACTCAAAAAATAATGAATGCCATAACAATCTCCTTCGAAAAAAACTCACAATATTAAACGAAAATTGATTTAAACTCCTGAATCCTATCCTGCATATTCATTCACTCATGAACCTACATGAATGTAGTAAATAGAAGGCAGTACAAAGCCAAAGCTAGAAAAACGTTTTCTAGTTTAAATCAAATCAGAGAAAAAAATTAGGGTCAACGATGATAGATAAATAAAATTTAATTTTCCTTGTTTGCTAAAAAAATTGACAGCTGACGATTTTGAACCAGATTGAAGCTTGATATTTAAAGCTTAATAAGTTTTTTTCTTCTGTCTTGTTATTCATTACCTACTATATCTAATCAAGAAATGCTTTGACATTGTATATGGCATATTCAGAGAAACTACTGGATGACAGATAACCAACCCAGGTTGAAAAACAAAAACAGGTGTGCAATGGAGCTCACCTAAGCCCACAGCTTGGAAAGGAGAGATCGAGAGATGAAGATTTAGTTTTATTTTATTTTATTTTATTATTATTATAGAAAAAGACAAATAAAAGTATCAAGAAAGGAACCTGACAATGCTTACAAATTTTTAAAAAAAAATACATCAAAGAGAATAAAAAACAACAATATTATAAATTCTCAAATACTCGATGATTTGAAATTATGCTCTTGTCCAAAAACTATTTAATAGCTAAGCATTTTTCATATCAACATTAATATTCAATACAAAATATCTATATATGAAATCTGACATATTCAAAATTAACAAATCATAAAATTTATTAGCAGCATAAGCGGTAGAAGAAAAAAACAATACCAATAGAAATATAAATTAGTGTTTCATATGAAATTGATTCCATACTAGTTAGTATTTTTATTTTCTTATACTAAAAACTAATAAAGAAAGTGTTGTAATATGTCTCTACATAGTCATGATTTAGTCTTTTTTTTATTTTATTTTATAAAAGCCAACTTATGACAATTCATTCATAATAACATCAGCAGTACAACTTGGGACAATGGTAAAACAACAGGAGCTAGCATATAACAAAGACGCCCTAGCCAAAGAGTGAGCCACTTTGTCAGCTTGTCTCCTAATAAACTTAGTTGAAAGGTTTGTTAAAGCAGAACAAAAACTCTTGCATTTTTTCACGATGACACCAATTTCAGTAATATTCTCCTTTGATGAAGATAACGCATCCATCACCCCTTTACTATCAACTTCAAAATGAACATTAGTAAAACCCAGCTCAATGGACCATCTCATGGCGAACAAGAGACCCATAGCTTCCCCTATCTTGACGTCCAGGTTTGAATCAACCCACATAGTTTTAGCTTGAACAAAATTGCCACCATGATCACGAATGCACATACCAAACCCGGTTAAGTTTATAGCCTCAAAGAAAGCTGCAACAACATTGCATTTCAAGAAACCCATAGGAGGAGGTGACCATCTAGCCTGAGAAATTCCAATACTACCAGCCACTTGAGGGGTTCTCCTTTTTATAGCTAGGCTCCAACTCGCTAGTGTCTCTTTTGCATAGCTAATGACTTGATTTGCAGTCATGTCCACGTCGCTTCACAATTTCTGGTTCCGGGCCTTCCAGATACTCCACAATAACATCACAAAGTCAATCTTCTTGTTGGTATCTATAGTGTTGTAGACCAAAAAGTATAAGTTAGAGAAAGAATTGACCTGCAATATATAAGAATCAATGATATGTCAAAGCCCAACTAAAGTCCAAATATCCTTGCTTTTGTCACATTGCAGTGTCCCACAATAGCTAGGACACTCCACCCCACGTCTCTGCAAATTTACTCTCATGGGAAGAACATCCCTGCAGGCGCGCCAAATGAAGGCCTTCACTTTCGGTGGCACATCTAAACTCCAAATACCACGCCAATCTCCTTCCTGCTTCAAGTGAGACGTATCCAACAGGGAATCCATGCAAGGTCTATAAGAGGAGCGGACTGTATATTGGCCATTGTTACTATACTTCCAGAGGCGTAAGTCATCTACCACTTCATCAACTAAGGGCGTGGCTAAAATGTTAGCAGCATCATGAGGATGAAAAATCTGACGCAGAAGATCTCCATTCCAAGTTTTTGTTCTGGGGATAATAAGATCACCGACCACCCAATTTTGATCCAAATTGGTTGAATTAATATGGTGTGTCAATTTGAGACCATTGCTAATCCACGGTTCATTAAGAACTTGAATATTGTGGCCATTGTCAATTCTCCATCTAGAGTCCTCATTCAACCAGACCCAGGAATTCTAGATGATACGTCAAATAAAACTTGGGTTATGACCAAGAACCGATTCCAAGAACTGACCTCTTGGGTAGTATTTAGCTTTGAAAATCCTTGAAACCATAATTTCTGGGTTAGAAACAAATTTCCAACATTGCTTCCCTAGCATCGCCAAATTAAAAGCTCCCAAATTTCTGAATCCAAGGCCACCAAATTCCTTTCTCATGGACAATTTGTCCCAATTCAACCAATTAATGCCACGTTTATCACCC
This sequence comes from Sophora flavescens, assembly GCA_030762895.1. Lineage (NCBI taxonomy): Eukaryota > Viridiplantae > Streptophyta > Magnoliopsida > Fabales > Fabaceae > Sophora > Sophora flavescens. The sequence continues at coordinate 99,629,927 of CM061062.1, forward strand.
ATCTTGGAGCCCCACCAAAAAGAATTCATCATCCTTTCAATCTCCTCCGCCAAAGAGGGAGGCAAGAGGAAGGCACTCATACAATAAGCAATAATAGCTTGGAGCACAGACTTCACTAAAACCTCCCTGCCAGCCTTTGAAAGATGCCTACCACTCCAAGAATTAATTTTCTTCCACATCCTATCCTTCAAATAGTTAAAAGTAGCTTTCTTTTTTCTGCCAATCAAATATGGAAGCCCTAAATAATTACCTGTCCCAAGACGAGCCTGGACTCCCAAGATATCAGATAAAGCCAAGCGGGTATCATCATTCACATTCTTGCTATAAAAAATTCCAGATTTACTGAAATTAATTGCTTGTCCTGATGAACCTTCAAAAGTAGCAAGGATTGACTTCATCACATTACATTCTCTTTCATTAGCCCTAAAAAACAAAAAGCTATCATCTGCAAAAAGGAGGTGACTAACAGAAGGAGCACCCCGACAGATATGGATACGATGAATATCACCCCTCCCCTCAGCTCTTTTAATTAGACTAGTAAGGCCCTGAGCACAGATAATAAAGAGACAAGGGGAGAGAGGGTCACCTTGCCTTAAACCTCTGCCTGAAACAATTGGACCAACATAATCATTATTAACCAAAACCAAGTAGCTCACTGAAGAAACACACAACATAATCCATCTGATCCACCGATCACCAAAACCCATCTTCTCCATCATAGCACGGAGAAAACCCCAGTCCACTCTATCACATGCTTTGCTAATATCAATTTTCAGGGTCATTTCACCTCTAGCTCCTTTTGTTTTACATTTCATGTGGTGAATAATTTCAAAAGTAATCGGCACATTATCCAATATGGATCTCCCTTCTACAAAAGCAGACTGCTCTTCAGAGATACATTTTGGTAACAATTTTTTCAACCCTTTTGCTAAAACTTTTGCCAAAATTTTATATAAAACATTACATAAAGAAATGGGTCTCAAATCTCTCATGGAGGAAGGGCTATCAACTTTAGGAATTAGAACAATATTTGTATAATTAAGAGTTGACGGAAAATTACCAAACTCAAGCCAGTAAGAACAAGCTATGAAAATATCCTTACCACATAAATCCCAGAAGCACTGATAGAAAGCAGGATTAAGACCATCTGGTCCCGGTGCTTTATCTGGGTGCATCTAAGAAATAGTCATTCTGAATTCCTTTTCAGTAAAAGAAGTTTCCAGACCTTGATTATCTTCCTCTAAGACAACAGGAACCACTGCCTCTATAATCGGAGAGTAAATGCTTTGCTGCTCAAGAAACAGGTTTTCGAAGTAGTCTTTTGCAAGCTCACAAAGACCAGGTTGACCCTCAACCCACTCATTATTATCATTCTTGAGCTTGTCAATTATTTTCCTTCTTTTTCTGGCAGTAGCAGTCGAGTGGAAAAAAAAATTGTATTTGCATCACCATCTCTATGCCAAAAGACCTTGCCTTTTTGTTTCCAATAAATCTCCTCTTGAACCAAAATGGAATAAAGCCTCTCCCTCTGTCTCTCATATTCAATCGCATCAACTGGATCATGATAAACTCTAATCACCTCCATGAGTCTTTTAAACTGACCTGCTTCTTTACGGAAATTCCTATGCAAGCTCTTGCTCCACGCCTCAAGGTCCATACTGCACCGTTTCAATACAAAGGAGGAAAGGTGAATGATCCAAGGTAGGGGCTAGGATGTTTGTTAACTGAGCATTCGGGAAGACATTAAGCCACTACTCCTAGGTAGCCAAGGCTCTATCAAGACGTTCTTCCACTGCATTGTCAGAAGAACGACTCTTAGTCCAAGTAAATTGGTACCCACTAAGAGGAAGATCAATTAAATTACACTCCCGGACAGTGTCACGAAATGTATTTATAAGCCAGTTCGGATGATCGACTCTTCCCCTTTAATCCCTAGCCATTAACAAGTCATTAAAATCCCCAATAACTCACCAGGGAAGCAACAACATTGTAGCTAAATTTCTTAATAAATTCCAGGAGTCACGTCTTCTACTTCTCTCGAGGTAACCATAAAAACCAGTCAACCTCCAAACACCTCTATCATCATCAGACACCTCCACATTAACAAAGTTCATAGAGTAGTTCACAATGCGACATTGAAAAGATTGTTTCCAGATAATAGCCACACCACCACTACGCCCCTCCCTATCAACTGCAAAGCAATAATCAAACCACAACTTCACACGAATTTCATCTATTTTATTTGAATGACATAAAGTTTCAAAAAGTAAAATAACATCCGGTTTGTGGTCCTGGATGAGGTCCTTCAGGGAAGAAACTGCACCCAGGTTGCCGAGGCCTCGACAGTTCCAACTTAGGATACTCATAATCCCCGACAGCCCTGGCTGCCAGGGCCTGCCGATAAAAAAGATTTTGGAATTGTACCATCCCCGATAGTCTCCATGCAGTTCGCAGGCTTCACCTCTTCATGCACGTGGTCATTCGCCCCCACCAATTCTGTTTATTTTCGTTTCTTGTCCCTCTCCAATTCTCTCTCCTCATAATTGCCTTCATTCATATCAGTATCCATCTCCCTCTCTCCAATAACTTTCTCCTTATTTTTAGGAAAAAGGATATTTGGATTTCTAAATATATCTGGCGTTGACACCAAGACCTTCTCCTTTTGTTTTACAGCAGTTACTACCTCATTAACCACCCCCTTAAAGTCCGTACCTGCCTTGATTTCGGATTTGAATTTCGAAAAATTCTGCATGTTCGGTGCTTCCCAATTCTCGTCTCCCTCCTCCCGCAACCATCCCTCACTGTCATCCCCCTGGTATCTGCGATGCTCAACCCGTAACTCAGGTCCCCACAATCGGCTGCCATCATCATCATCATCTAGTAAGAAGAGTTTCTCACAAAAACCTTCCATATGGCCTAGCAAACCACACAGGTGGCAAAAGGACCCCAACCTTTCATATTTGAACCGAACTATTATTTTGGCATCAACGACTCAAGAGGGGGGAGGGGGGTGAATTGAGTTTTCTTAAAATATTTCCCTCTTAAAAACTTTTCACAAAACTTTTCAAATCAAAGTTGCGGATTTGTGGCCTCAGGATATTTTACAAGATCAATGAAGGGTTTATATAAAATCTTGAATTGAAGGTGATGAGGATAAGAAAGATTAATAACAAGTTATGCAAGTTTCAGATACAAGCATTAACAATCAAGAACAAACTTGCATGTTTCAGTTTCAGTAATTAGTTCAGTTTCAGCAATCAAGAATGGTTTTGATCAACTTAGTTTTGAACGCAGATAACACAGACTTGATTACAATCACACTCAGGTTTCAATACAGTTTATACAGATCAAGAACAGAAATTATATTGAACTTTAAACATCAAAATCACAGGTTCTTGATCATAAACATAAAGTAAAGGAGTTTGAGTTTCAAGATACTACACAACCAGATTTATCCTGGTTTGGTCACCTCCACTGTGACCTACATCCAATCCCCACTCCACCTGTGGGATTTCATGCACTAACACACAAGCTTTACCAGGTAGCTTGAAAAAACTTCACACCACAGAGCACTCATTCACCTCGAGATACCACACTCATGTGAAGAGCCTCGATGTTCAACCTCAGGGATACCTCACCCTAATCACTCAGAGAGACTCCCTCTCTCTTTACAGTCAAAAGTAAAACAAAAGTTGATTCCTAACTCTCAATAGTCAGATAAACAAATTGAAGCACTTATGAGAACGAAACACTCTTTTCACAATAAGCTCAAGAAAGATGATGAATGATATGTGTTCTGTTGTTATGATTGATATCGTTAAAAAGTGTTCCTTTGATCCCTCTATATATAGAAAACATGTTATAGTCGTTGGGATCAATCAAAACAGATTTGGATCTGATTAACAGAATCTATTTTCTTGATTCTGGTTCTTGAAATAAGATTCTGATAGTTCTTATAGAATTCGCGTCCATCTTGAAAATAACCGCGTCCATCTAGCCATTCAGATTTTACATTCGGACGGGCTAGTAGACGAGCTCCATATGCCACGTCATTGGACGGATCTTCTCATTAAGATCTTAGCAAGTCCAAAGACATGTGTGGATGAGCGCTTCTATCACTTTAGTGGACGAGAGCTTGTATCACTTCAGTGGACGAGCGCTTCTGTCACTTTAGTGGACGAGCGCTTGTATCACTTTAGTGGACGAGCGCTTATATCACTTTAGTGAACGAGCGCTTATATCACTTTAGTGGACGAGCGCTTATATTACTTTAGTGTTGGACGAGTGATGAGTGTGATTTCACCTCTTATTTCATTGTCATTTTGCATGCATTTTCATATAGTTTAGGCATTTTTTAATTTGATTTTTGGTTAAATTTGCCTTGGAACGGGTAAGGCGGGTTTGTGGTGATGTTTTGTAGAAATTAAAGGTTAAATGCTCAGGATCAACCATGATGGAGCTTGGATGAAGATGGGGCTTGAAAAGTGAAGAAAATGAGCCAAACAGAGCCCATCACGGCCTAGCCGTGATGACCATCACGACCATCATCGAGCAAAACTGAAAAAGAAAGAAGGCAAAAGTCAGAACTGGTCACGGCCTGCCCGTGATGCTCATCACGGCCGTGACATGTCAGCTGGACCAGACCCTCAACAGGCAGAATTGATCACGGCCTAGCCGCGATGAGCATCACGGCCGTGACAGACCAATCACTGAAGAAGCGCCCAAGGCAGAATCCGTCACGGCCTAACCGTGATGGCCATCACGGTCGTGACGCGCATTACTTGGATCTGAAGCAACTGATTTGGATATGAATTTGTGTTAGATTGTGATTCAAACTTCCCAAATCTATAAATAAGGCATCCAAGCAGAGATGAAGGGGACTTTTTGGGCTGCTACTCTTAGGCTATAATTTATTATCTCTCTCTTCTTCTTCCTCCTCTCTTCTCTTATTTTTATTTTCATGTTGTTGTTAACCAAGCTTGTCATCACCATGATAAGGCTTGAGTAGTAGCTTAATTTCCAGGGATTGGGGCTATGTCCAAGGTTTGTTTATGGTAATGAATTGATGTTTTATCTTTGTTAATTGCGATTTTGCTTTAGATATGATTTCTAGTGTTTTAATTACTCATAAATTTGGCGGCCGCTTATTTGCGTGACGTAGATACCCTAAGGAGGAACCTAACGGCGAACTTAGGTGTCGGATCTGTAGAATCAAACTTAGGACTTAAATCACGAGAGTTAGAAGCGGTCCTTCGAGGATTAACGAATTGTCACGAAACGTAAAGGGTCCAATCTAAATTCGACTACCACCAGAGTAGGGGTTGGTTTAATTGGGCACAGTTTTTGTAACCCGAGAGGGAGCTTTAACTATTTGAGGATAAATTTGCCTTCAAGGCAATTTCAATAATTAACAAAGGGCTAATCAATTTAGTAACACAATCAATCTTGTTGGTAACCCAAATTCCTAGGAATCCATTTAGATTTGAAAAACCATAAATTGATTTACTTTCTGTTTTACTTGATTACATTCCTTATCTGATTTTCTAAGTTATCTCTTATTTCAAATATCAAAAACCTTTTCAAAATCCTTTTCTAAAGTCCAGTTTAGTCAATTTGATAATTAGTTGCGATTTAAGATCACGGTTTCTGTGGGGTCGATATCTTTTTATTACTTGGCGACAATCCGGTACACTTGCCGGATCGCACGACATGCATCGCACGACATCAACGAGTGCTTTGGACGAGCACTTCTTATTTCCAAAAATCATTTTCATTAACGAAAACTTATTCCTTTTAATGCAGGTTATGAAAATTGATTTTCTTCATGCATCTTTTTAATTGAGCTTTTGTGACTAAGATTTCTTTCTCTTACAGATCATCTAAGACTTAAATCTAATTCCTCCTTTAAGCTTTTGTCTTGATGATTCCTTGATCTTTGCCTTTGCTCTTTGATTCCTTCAAGTTTTTCCTTGAATGTTCTCCTTTAATGGCTCATTGAACTTGTTGATTACTGCTTGATACCTGTCTTTACAATTTGACACTAAAACACTTGCATACACATTAAGTTGTATTTGTCATATATCAAAATCTCTAACTCATTGAGTCTAACAAGAACCTCCTTAGCCTCCCCGCCTGGTTTCTTCACTTTCTTCAGTCTCTTCAAGGGCTTACGCACATCAATCAAAACTCGGATTCTCATATATGACTTAAGGAAATTAATGTTGTTCTTTGCATCATACTCTATGAACTCACCCATGAAGTTTGCTAAAGTTTGCAAAGTGCTTCCCCACCGCTTCTGTCATAAACCCTACAGGGATTTTGTGAAACAAATGAGTCCTTTTTTTGGGTCCAAAATATAAGAAACATGCATCAATTTTCACACTTATTAAATGCTAATTTCCAACATTGCCCTTATTAATTACTGTCATTAATTATATGCCATCAGAATACTCCCTCCGGTCCATATTATAAGCAAAAAATTAATGCAACACACATATTAAGGTGGTTATAATCTCATTTAATTTGGTTAAAAAAATTAGGTTTTTATCTAAATTACCCTTTATGATAACGAGAATTTGCTTGTATTGTTAAGATTAGAAGGAATCATCGAAAAACAAAATTTGTATTAAATGAAGAGCATTTTAGGAATCATGTCATTAAGTGAGTCATTGAAAAATAAAATTTGCTTATATATTGAAACAAAATATTTAGGATTTTTTTTCTTATAACATATACTGGAGGAACTATTAACTAAAATTAGAATAAGTATTTATAAAAATTTATATAAATATTAATTATAATTATCCCATTTCAATATATTTTTTTACCAGTATATTTTAGGATTTTATTTGTGTCGTGCACAGGAGGGAGAACTATGTAGCACTGTCCTCAAGTTCAAATCATAAAACTAATATTATTGCCTTTGACCAGAACTAATATAGGAAAACGAAACAAAATATTTTGGAACTTTTCTTAGACTAGCTTGCACGTGGCCTTAAGCGCCATAAACGCCCCTAGAAGCGGCCTCCATCTTTGGATGCTGAATTCTTTGCGCGCTTTCTTCATCGGTTTGTGTATAATTTTACGGTGGAGAGTGCTGGAATTCATCTGGTCTCCTATCAAATATCATTTTAATAAAAATATAAATATTTGATATAATTGTTAAGTAAATTTAATTTTGCCTTCAAACATTTAATTAAAAGCAAGAGGAAATAACTTTCGTGTTGGATTAAAAAAATTATATTAAATTTTATATCAAATTTATTTTCAAAATAAAAAATACTCTAAAATAGATGTAATGGCTTTGATACCATGTTGAATTTCATGGTTCGGAGAAAAAGAATGAAAGAAAGTTGAAAGAAATTGAAAAGTGTAGATTGATTAGGTGTCGGTTTGTATTAAATTTCTTCCACCGCAAACGGAAGAATTTGGCACTAAGAGGCAATTTTTTCACTTGACCAAAGCTCCAAGACACATGTTTTGGTCAAACGGAGTTTTGAACGTGATTTTGAGTGTGTAGAATCTTATACAAACGGACTCACAGAATGATAAAAGTAAAAATTACAAAGCAAATTAGGCTTATATAGTCAAATAATCAACTAACAATTATAACTAATTCTATCTAACTCTAACAAATCTAACAATCTTAACATCAAACATGAATCACTTTACTTGATACTCAATTATCTTCCAAACACATATACAAGCTTATTAAAAATGTTAATGTGTCCATTTCACTCAATCTAGTCATTGAAAAGATATCAATGTTTCCTTTTGGGAGAATTATAATGAAGACTAAGATATACTGATATCACAATTAAGGATGAAATAATCACACAATTCGAAGTTTGAACTTTGAAGTGAATAACCACATCATTTCTTATATCTAAACATTTATTAGATGCTGGTTCTGTTCTATAAATCTCTCTTTTTTCTTCTTTCAATGAAGATCAGTCAATAAAGAATGAGTTGAATTAAGAGGAATTAAGATCAGTCTACAAGATACTCTGACACTTGAATTAGGACTATGCATTAAGAGAAGAGAAGAGAATAGAGTGAAGTTTAATTATGAGGGGAACTCACTGTTGCAACTTGCATTATCAAGTATGTGCGCAAGAAGCAAATTCTTTCGCATTTTGTTGAAAATATGTGACTCTTTAACTTCGGTTTTCTTAAATTTTTTGGTAGGTGCAGTTTAACTTTTTTTGCATACACTAATTTAAGTTGGAATGAAGGGAGCTGCCATGATACCTATACCTAGAGAAATCTAATGCTATGCATACATTAATGTTTTCTCTCTTCCCTATTTCTCCGATTCATCAAATAAGAGAAAAATATATTTTTTCATCTTTTTTTCTCTATCTTATTTTTTACTCTAACAAACAAAATATAAGTGTTTTGATATCGTTATTTTTTTGAACCAATGATTGGATGAGTTTAAGCCATGTCATCTTATTTACATAAGTTTAGTTTGACTTGTCCTTACAATTTTTAACTATACTTGTTGCCATTAACCAGCACAGGGACCTCCCTTTGTCTTATCACTCATAGTCCCGTGTTCATCGCGGACTTTGACAAACCGGAGCGGAATGCAGATCCAACGTGGAGACATTTGTTGCATTTTTTTTTCTAGCTTCTTTGTTTTGTTTTTAGTGTACGGGGATAGGTGGAGCCATTTCATTTCTGATTTTGTGCTTTGTAACATGACTTTGCAGCTAATGTTTTTGGCGCTTCTTGTGTGATAGATTAGCCTTTTATTTAATAAAAAAATTTAGCTTATAAAAAATAGTATATAGTAATGAAACTCATTCAACCATTAATTGAAAAAATAACGGGACTAAAATCCTTAAATTTCTCTAGATACTGTAGGATTATTATACTAGCTACAAAAATCATAGTTAAAACCTCACATTTCTCGTTTTCATCCACAACCAACATCTTAATTTAGTTAAACCCATAACTTCCATGAAATGTAGAGATTTTGAGTTAAGAATTATCTAATTTCTTAACAACCAAATGGACCAAATGACAATATATCAGATGATTTGCGCTTCGTGTTTCTTTGTTGCATGTAGGCAGGCCTATGAATTGCAGTAAATGGTCCTTGCTGTTGTTAGACAAAACAATACAAACCAAATCACACGAGACATTTCGAAATAAAGATGTATTGTATTTAGGGGTTATAAAGTTGAACTTGTGGTTGAGATGTAGGAGTTAAGAAGTGGAGTAATAAGCGGGTTGAGGGTTCAAACACTACCTATTAACAAAATATTAATATTAGCACTAATATTTTTTTAAAAAAATATGTATTATATTTTCCTCCACTATATCATAGTAGATACACAATGCATCTTGTTGGAGAAGACTTCTCTTTGCAAAATTAATCTTGGAAGGGATACGATCTAATAAGACCTTTCAGGCAAGAGCATTAACCTTTAAAGGTACGAACTAGTTCCAAAATAGCTTGAAAAATGATCTCTCATGTTAAAAATCACCGCATCAAATTATCTTATAGGTCGATTTCATAGTATATATTTTTTTATGTTCTAATTTATATATTATATTAATGAGCAAGGGTCGAATTATATCAATATAAGTCATTTTTCATTTATACCTAATCACAATTATTGATTTTATTTTCATCCAATAGTAATTGTAATTTTAATAATTTAACCGTTGAATGAAAATAAAACCAACAATTGAGATTGAACATAAGTAAAAAATAATTTACATTCACTTGCGCTAATCTTTCCTCTATATTAACATGTCAAATCGATTGAATTCTAATTTGGTCATTATCAAATCATTATGAAATCCAAGTTTAAATAAATAGATAAATATATAAAAATATCAAATTACATTTGGATCAAACTAAACTTAGTCCAAATCGAGTCACAAACCCCTAGTTTGGATACCTTCCTTAATCTTAAATTTGAGGAAGTGAGTCTACGATGACCTATTATCCATTCGAGAATGTTTATTGAACATCACAACTTGACATCGTATGTGGGATACCGTAGCTCATGATAAATTTTACATGATAAAATGACATGAGGTGAGAGAGAAATAACAAATAAATATATGGGTCATGTATAAAACTGCCGTGTAGTATATAAGTTAGTGGTAGAAATATCACATCTCTTACGCATTATATCACTGTTATTAGTGGTTTGAATTTTATCTCCAAAAGATGTTTGAGACTTACACGGCCATTCGTGTCCTTTAAGAGTGGGAATTTTTTTTAAAGCATCTTCTAATAGTGGGGTATGATATGACATTATACTTTTCAGTTCACTAACAAAGAAGTTTCTGCAATATTATCACAAAATAGAAAGAAAAAAAAAAGGAACTTTCTGCAAGATTTTCTTTTTTCAAAATATTTTATTTTTGTTTTATCAAAAAAAATCATCACCACAACTTATTTGAATCTGGCCAACCAAAACCAATTTACCTTTAATTTACCTTTTTTTCAGTACATTAATTTAATTAATTTCCTTTTCTTTCATTGAAGAAATGAAGCAGATGATACATGATGTGATACAATACGACGCTGGTTACAATCATTGCTGAAGAGTGGACACGACACAAAGTAAAACGTGCGAGTGCGACAACATTCTGTTACTCCAATTCTCAATTTCTTCACCCAAAACCAAAACCAACTCATACGTTGTTGTTGTTGTTACTTGCAACCTAGCCCAACGCATCAACTCGCAACAACGAACTGTTTTTATTTTTTCTATCTAAAAAAATAAATAAAGAAATACTCCCACCCCGCCGTGGAAGCCACGTTTTCTACTAGTGCTTTCCGTCGGCATCGACGACGGCGATCGCGGCGTTTCTCCGATCACCACCACCAGGACTCAGAAAGCAGATTGGGATCTAACCCTGACCCCGATGATTCTGAAATCCCTGATCTTGGTGTTGCTGCACTCCTTGCTCCTGTTCTGCCATGCGGATCCCGCTCCGAATTGCAATCGGACCAACCCGTTGGTCGATTCGGAGTCCGAATTCAAAATGGTTCAGCATCAGCTCAGAGGCTATCTTAAAATCATCGACGATTGCTCTTTTAGGGTTTCCAATTTCGACATGCTTCCCGGCTCCGATGTTCACTGGTGGGGTGCACTCTCTTCCGATTTCGATAACCTCACCAACGGTTTCATCGTCTCCGATCACAGATTGAACCAAACCTACGCCAATTCCACCTTCGTCGTTCGTCTCATGCACAACGTCACGTGGAACATGATCAACGTTCTCGCCGTCTGGGATCTCCCCACCGCTTCCGATTTCGGCCACGTCGAGTTCGCCAACGTCACCGCGACTTCTCCGGCGCCGTCTCCTTCGAGCGGCGACGGCTTCGGTGAAGATGGTGGCCGCGTTCACACGGAGCCGACTATGTTTGAGAATTGTAAGGTTTTGTCGAAGAATTTTAGGGTTCGTTGGAGTTTGAATTTGAAAGAGGATTCAATTGAGATTGGATTGGAGGCTACAACTGGGATCATGAATTACATGGCTTTTGGATGGGCAGACCCTAAAGCCACTGGCTCTGAGCTCATGCTTGGTGCAGATGTGGTTGTGACAGGGTTTAAGGAAGATTGGTTGCCCTTTGTTGAGGATTTTTTCATTACTAAGTACAGTGAGTGTGTGAAGAACAGTGATGGGTCGGCACAAGGGGTTTGCCCCGATTCGGTCTATCAAGGTTCTGATAGAGTGGGTTTGGTGAATGATACAATGTTGATTTATGGGCATAGAAGAGATGGGGTATCTTTTGTTAGATATAGGAGGCCATTGAGTAAGGGTGATGGAAAGTTTGATCACCCTGTAGATCATTTGGCTAACATGACTGTTATCTGGGCTTTAGGCAAAATTAGACCACCTGATACCATTCAACCTTACTATCTTCCTCAGAATCATGGGGGTCTTCCATTTGAGACTTTTGGGCATTTGGTTCTTAATGTTTCAGATCATGTGAATGACTGTACAGGTCCTCTGGATGCTGAAAATAAAGAGGATCAAGATGTCATCATTGCTGATGCTAAGGTTCCGCTGGTTGTTACTTCTGGTCCGGCGTTGCATTACCCGAATCCTCCAAATCCAGCAAAGGTTCTTTACATCAATAAAAAGGTTGCCCCTGTACTGAGAGTTGAGAGAGGGGTGCCAGTCACGTTTTCGATACAAGCTGGGCATGATGTTGCGCTTTATGTTACTTCAGATCCGATTGGTGGAAACGCTACGCAGAGGAATCTGACTGAGACTATCTATGCTGGTGGTCCTGAGGCCGAAGGAGTTAAAGCAAGTCCGACTGAATTAGTTTGGGCTCCTGACAGGAACACTCCTGATCACATCTACTATCATTCATTGTATGAGCAGAAAATGGGTTGGAGAGTTGAGGTTGTTGATGGGGGTCTATCTGACATGTATAACAACAGTGTTGTTCTGGATGATCAACAGGTTACCTTCTTTTGGACATTGGCAAAGGATTCCATATCTATTGCTGCTCGTGCTGAGAAAAAAAGTGGTTATCTTGCAATAGGATTCGGAAGTGGAATGGTACACAGTTATGCTTATGTAGGCTGGATTGATGATAATGGTGTAGGTCGTGTAAACACTTATTGGATTGATGGAAGGGATGCTTCAAGCATACATCTTACTAATGAGAATTTGACATACGTGAGATGCAAAACAGAAAATGGCATTATTACTTTGGAGTTTACACGTCCCTTGAACCCATCTTGTAGTCGGGAAAATAGGCCAGAGTGTAGCAATATTATTGATCCCACAACTCCACTTAAAGTTGTTTGGGCGATGGGTTCTAGGTGGAGTAATAACCATCTCAGTGAAAGGAATATGCATTCTTTTACAAGTAGTAGGCCTATACTTGTACTGCTGATGCGTGGTTCTGCAGAAGCAGAGCAGGATTTACTTCCTGTTTTGGTTGTGCATGGTTTTATGATGTTTCTTGCATGGGGTGTCTTGCTTCCTGGAGGTATATTGGCAGCTAGATACTTAAAACATCTCAAGGGTGATGGATGGTACAAGATTCATGTTTACTTGCAATACTCAGGGTTAACAATTGTTCTACTTGCCCTTCTCTTTGCTGTTGCTGAGCTTCGGGGATTTTATGTCAGCTCAGCACATGTTAAATTTGGAATTGCTGCAATATTTTTGGCTTGTATTCAGCCGGTGAATGCTTCCTTTAGGCCTCAAAAACAAGCAAATGGGGAGCAGGCATCCTTTAAAAGGGTTCTTTGGGAGTACTTCCACGTAATTGTTGGCAGATCTTCCTTTGTTGTAGGCATTGCAGCACTTTTTAGTGGCATGAAGCATTTGGGAGAAAGATATGGCGCGGACAATGTCCATGGACTCAATTGGGCTCTAATGCTTTGGTTCTTAATGGGTGCATTGGCCGTTGTTTATTTGGAATACCGTGAAAGGCAACAAATAAGGCGCCGAATAGTTGGAAGAGGCAATTGGGTGCTTGGTAATCTTGAGGAAGATGATTCCATTGATCTCTTGAACCCAACCAGGACACCTGCAGATAAAGAGTCACAAACCTCTGCAAGAATGGAAGTCCAGTTAGAACCTTTGAACAGATAGATGCAATTTTTTTTTAACTTCTTATAGAAACTTTCCATATCTACTCTGCAACAATTCTTTTTTGCAAATGTCGCATTAATCTGAGCTGTCAGGCTTCTTCAATAGTTTATTAGGCAATTTTGAGGTGTGAAGGTTACTTTCTCGTCAGTCTCATTGCTGGACTCATGTTGCTATTTTGTGAAGAGTAGCTTTCCTATAGTCATACACGTTCATCAGAATAGGTTAATACCATTTCTTCACTCTACCTGTTGTTTTTTTTTGTTTTCCTTATCCCCTCCCCCCTTCTTTTTTACTGCTACAAAGAAAATCTAAATAAAAATGTCAGGAGAAATCAAACTTTACAAATTGAAAGCTTTCTTTTGGATTAATGTAGGTTCTGTTTGATCGTTATCTTAGATATACTTCAGAGTTGGAAGGCTATCTAGCCAAAAGCATTGTTGTAAAGTATGAGATGCAGAAAACTAAACAACGATCATTTATTGTTAGCTTCAATGTGACTGTCTTCAATTGTCCGATAGTGTTCATGTCCGCCAAGGAATTGGAGCTTTTAGGCCCTTTGTAGTGGTTTAGCTAGATGGGATTCCGTTGTCAATATAATTATCCTTCCTCACCATGTGCTCTGGTGTCATGATAATTATCCTTCCTCATCAGGGTCTCGTATCTGACAGGTTGTATGTTCGAGCTTCCACTAGTCTCTTTAGGATGAGGTAAACGTAACTCTCTCTGTAAATGTTCATAGAGTCCCGAGGTTTCCCACCATTCCCTCACCCTAAATTTTTGACAACTAAAAAGAATTCACAGAATTGTTTGTCCCTAGCTTGTATATTCTAGCATGTTTAGTTTCAAACAACTTTACTGGTTTTGGCCTGCATCATAAATTGATGAGACATAATTTGAAGTAGCATTCTTCTGATATTGGATGTATGCTTTAATTTGACTGAAGAACACTAAGGTACTGTTTTGAGTGTTTTCAACGTTTAGAAGTTAGTTTTATCAATTTGATGAGTGTTTTGAGTCATTTGACATAATTGTGGGTCTTTTGCAAAAGGGTTGTCATTCTTCTCACCCATATGCTCCTATGGTTATGGCCATTGATGAGTTACGGACATGTTTTGAGGAAGGTAATCACGTGGTGGAGTATTTAGCTAAAATATTGCCCTCAGAATTTGGGGCTGCATGTCTAGTGAACCCCTCCTCACGGGTAGAGATCTTTTGTTTCATAATGTTGGGGTATATTTCACTTGTTCGATAGCCTGTTAGTTTTTGGGTATTTGCCCTCCTAATAACAAAAATAAAAAGTGTGGTTGATGATTATTTGATAGTATCAAAAATTTTATATGATTGCTTCAAAAAAAAAAATTTATATTGATATTGTATTAAAATTAAACTAAAAGAAATAAAAATTATAAATTATTCCATACACCCACGAGTCCACGACAAGAACTCTACAGAGCCCATTAGACTTTTTTGGGTATGATGCCCATTAAACTTAAATATGGCTTTTACGACTGGAGCTTTACAAATCCCATTGTATAGCCTTTACAATATAAAAGTTTCCAAAGCCCAACATATATCCGTTCATGATAAAGTTGCCGGTACAATTTCTTCGCAAATATGTTTCTATCACTGTAATGTATGCTCATAAAAAAAAAATCACTGTAATGTATGCAAGACCAAAATAAAGCTTATAAAATGTGGTTTAAGTGCCTAGTGTGTGTTGGTTCAATTGAAAGCAGCTTCGATTTCTTGAGTATGTGATTTTGAATTTAATATCTAAATTCATGTGTATCCAGGAGATTAATCTCTTATTTATTAGAAGGGAGGAATACTTTGAAAAAGAAAAATGGTTTTAAGTGATGAGTGAGCTTGAATTTAAAAGTTTTATATTTTTATATTTTTACAAGATAAATAGTTCGAACTCGCAAGAAAACATAAGGAAAGAGTTATAAAGGCCTTTTAATTGAGTTTAAGTTTGCTTATAGTTTAAGCCATTCTTTTTGGGACATATTAAGAACGCATATGATGCTCAATTCAGATAATAATATCATAATAATTTGGAATCCTGTTTAAACTCGCCCCTGTTATGAAATTGCTTATCAAACCACCGTGGTGGCATGTTAACAATTATGTGTGTACGAAACTGTTATCGCAGTTACATACCGTATTTGATTAATCCTACCTAGGCGTAGGCTTGCACATATTTTCTCCATACACAGGACAAGAAAGGTCAACAATGTTCAGCTGCAAACCTTCATTGATCCCAAGAACTTATATTTATAGGCAGTTAATTGTCAACTCCACCGTCCCCTCCCATCAAAATTTATTAGCACTTCAGACTTCAGAGACGTACCCAAACTTTTCTAGGTAATGTAATGCATATTCCAACCTTGGGCAACACACCTGTGGTTATCAATTCCCATGCTTAATTGCAAATAGTCAACTAAACTAAGTTTTGCTCCAAACCTAACATAGTTTGCTTCATATAGTAATGTTAGGTATGAGTATTTTGTTGACAAGCTTGGTTTTTGTCTGTTGAAATTGAGGTCAACTAATTTATTTAAATGGCGACAGGGGATCAACGTAGCTGTGTCCTCATTGAAAGTACTCTAGTGTCCACTTAAATAGTATCCTAAGTATTATTATATTTTTAATCATGGAATTTAGAAACAAATTTGTGTACATAATTTAATATTACAGAAATATGTCATAATAAAAAAATATCATAGAATTCTTCATTAACCATATTGCAGTCCTATATATTGGACTTACCTAGCTAGCGATAGTCATGTCAAAGCTCTTGTACCCATGTAAACAAATTTTAGGCTTCCCAAGTTCCCATATTTGTTTCATTAATAATGTTAATTTATACATCTCAATTTGAAATCACATGAAAAACTGTATATTTATGTAATTAAGATAGTATATTATTACGAATCTATATAAAATTTAAATAAATTTATTACTAACAAATTCAAGTAAAATATTGTCCAAGTATCATATTTCAGCTCTATTTTCAACTTTCACCCACCAAAGTCAAGGCAGCCATCTCACTTTCCTGCGAAGCGTGGTTATACTAGGCATTAGTGGTTGAGTGATGTTATTTGAATATAAATTTTAAACATTGTCTGTAATATTGTATGTGTTTTTTTTTTCTCACTTATTTTTTTCATCTCTATATACACGTATATCAAAAATATATTAAAAAACAAAAAGGACATCATACGATGTCCCCAATTTTGTGTTAAAAAACATTCCTCTAAATATAAGGATACGAAGGTATCCTATATTTTGAGATGAAATACACGCATATACATATATATATATATATATATATATATATATATATATAATGGGTTTGTTTATCAATTATATATTATATCTTAAATTCTTAAATATTCAGATAATGGATTTTTTTATATCAAAAGTTATTTGGACAATTCGATCAGTTTTTCTAGCTTATTTTCAGTATTTGGGAATAATTTCTTTTTCAAACAATAATAAGTATTTACTGTAATTTTTCAGATGTAACCTATCTTGTAGAGGAATAATCAATGAGAGAACCGACCGTATTTTTGGTAGGGTGAAAAGGGAAAAAAAGTTTAAATGATAAAAATAAATCGTGGGCTTAATTTTGGCTACAAATAGTCACATTACATTACATATAATCTATGCCTAAGACTTGTGTCATGTTCTCTTGTAACACTGAGATACTATGATCTTCTAAAAAATGAACAAAGGTTAATGAAGTAATATGAACCCAACAGATTGATACGTTTAGTTAGTAATATAAATTACACAACTTGTGATAACCATCTGACTTATCTAGTTTTATCGTTATAAAAATTATGATTTTTGAGCTAATTGGTTGAGTTTTATCTCATTTAAGCCCAAATTTAGCTTTAGTTATCCTTGAGTAAGGTTTTGAGTCTTTGTGTTGCTTTTTAGGAAATTAAGTAGGAAATTGAGTCGAGTAAGGCATTATGTGCTATGCTTAGTTTCAAGTAACTGTTTTGGAATTAAGTCGAATAATGAAGTCGGAAGAAAGCTAGAAAGAGAGAAGAGGAAGCAAGCTGAAAGTACTAATCAGAATTATTCGACTTGCGAGCCAGATGAGCAATTTTGAGGGTCCTCTGTGGCGCCCCGCAAACCCGAGGAGCAGAAAATGATTCGTCTTTACTCGCCTCGCGAGAAGACTCTCGTCCAGCAAGACTGCATAATTGGGCTAGGCTTCTCTTCAAGTTCCGCCCCGCGAAAGTCTATCTTTTCAGATTTGTATTTAAGCTTGTTTAGTGTGTGAGTTTTAAACCCTAATCCTAGTATTTCAAGAGCTGCGTCTCGCTTAGATTTTCTGGAGCTTTTATGATGCATTCTTTTGGAATATTGGAGATTATGTTCAAAATTATGAGGAGCTAGACATCTTTTCTAAGAAAGCGACATTAGCTGCACATGACGGCTTGGGGATAATTGTGACGTTTTCTATTCCCTTCATCTCTTTATTGTTTCTTAATTTTGATTTTGTTGCATTCAGTCAAAAGAGCTCATGATTTATTTTTTTATAGTCCAACTGGTTAGTGATTAGTGGGTTAGTTGTTGTTAGTAGGGTGGGGGGAGCGAATCGAACCCCATTTATCCAACTTAAACTCCTTTAAACCATTGACTCACCAAGTGAGCCACCTACATGAGATAAAAGAACTAGTGATTGACTAGCAAACAATCATGATGAGTCCGAAAGGAGATTCATGATTTATGGTTTGAATTAATAACATAGATTAAATATTAATAAAAATATAATAGATCTACACATTCGTAATAGGGATCGAACCAAGTGCTTAATGATGTACTTAGGTGACGTTTGGAAGAGCTTATTTAAGTTTCTTTTGAGTTATCTGATGACATAAGCTCTTATACAGTGTGTTTGGCAGAACTTATAAAAATAACTTATGTCATCCCATAAGGAGTTTTTCACTTATTTTCATAAGTCACTGGGAGAAGCTTATGAAATTATCATAACACTAGTGCAGAAAAGGGATTCCACATCGGTTATTTTTGGCTTTACACATCGGTTTTAAAACTGATGTTGAAACGACCGATGTGGTTTATTGCCACTTTATACATCGGTTTTAAAACCGATGTTTATAATATTTTATACAGCGGTTACCTCTTAACCGATGTGGGAAATTAATTTGTCAATTGGTATCCTATTGGGAAATTTCACTTTCCACATCGGTTTTAAGGAAAACCGATGTGAAAAGTGAAATTTTCACATCGGTTTTAATAAAACCGATGTGTAAAGTCTCATTTTTTTTCCTGTTATTTACATTTCTATCATTCCTTTCTCCCTCACTTTTTTGATGAATGCAGATCAATATATACCAGAATAACATACTCGTAAATATTCTCAACACAACTAATATATATTGAATTTATTACGAACAATACATACATATATATATATATATATATATATATATATATATATATATATATATATATATATATATATATATATATATATATATATACGTTCAATTACATTCAGACAACAAAAATAATTAAAAACCAAAAAGCTACATGATATATTATAGATTTCATATCAAAATACATATGATCAGTCAAAAGTAATAGCTAGTACATGATAAGTTTTTAAACTAAATACATATATACTAACTATGGTTGGTACACTTCAAGAAAGAAAGTTGCCCAACGTCTCTTTATGTTGTTGATGTCGGAATCAGATAATGGAGTTGGATTGTTGAATATCTGCAAGTTTAATTAGACAAAAGATTATATCTTTTAAGTAATAAACTAACATAAAACATATAACGAATCTATACTATTACTTCTAATTGTCAATTAACATTTACCTCGTGCCATCTTTCAGTGATCCTGGAGGAGATAATTTCCAACATCCACTACATCACATAGTAGCCACATTCCCATGATCCACGTTGTATACGTGACTACGTACAAATGAAACCCAATTAGAATATGAGGAATTAAATAAAATAGAAATCAATTATTGTACCCACTGCATATGATGCATTTGAACTAATAAATATTTTACGCTAGGAATAATCCATCTGATAGCCCGAGTACGCCTTTCACCACGCAACATGTGGGTTGCATTAATAGACCTATCATGACAAAAACATTAATTAAAGTATATCTAATAGATTTTGAGTAATTAAAACAACTGCATTACTGATTATAAAGTATTTTAATGCTTACGTTTCGATGATCGTCTTCAGTTGATTCGCCGGCTTATTTCCCAATGAGTAGAAGAAGACCACGACGTTCATTCTTCGGTACAAGAGCAACAGTTGCCAATGCTAACTGTATTTGCGGAACAGTTAGTGACTAAGTCATATATAGTTATACTTAAATAACTGGTACTTACTTATTGAGATAAGGTGCAAGATAGAATTGATGATCGTCTCGGGCAAGTATATCACGTATGGTAGTGACCGGGTCTTCTGATGCTAGGAGAACATCACCCTGAATGAACATGGGGTCAATGAACCCATAAAGGGCGAGGTTACCCTGATCGACTAACATACGATGCAAATACCCAATATATTGGAAAAACATGTTAATTATCAGAGTATTTACAAATTAATTACTTAACTTATAAATAAAATGTACTTACGTGCACCATAACGATATGTGTGCAGAACTAGCCATTTCTTTATTGAGTACCATCTCCATAAGTTCCTTCTTTGGGATATACAGTTCATCACCAGGGCTGGTATCATGTTCCAACCTTACCAAGGCTGCGTCATTCTCCATGGTGACAACCTGTATAGCCAAAACTTTAAAAACATCACTATGGCCAGGTGCCCCTTTGTCGATCCCCTAAACAACATAGATATATATTAGTAATCACGGATAATTAAGTTATTTAATTCGTTATTAACTAAATGGTCAAATGAATACCTTGGCAGGAGAAGACATCTCTGGTCTTCCTAGATCCGACCTTTTAGGCACAATATCATTTCCAACATCCTATAACGAATAAAAATAAAGCATTATATTTAAACAATAATAAATTATTTCAACTATGAATATAGAAAAACACAACTAACCGAATACCTCAGATGCAACAAGAAAGCTGACCAGTCTTCTTGGCCAGATGATGAAGTTACCGGGGGCCTGACCCACTGTTGGAACCTCCTCAGTGGGCACAGGGACTCGAGCATCAGCATCTCGAATAATTTGAACAACGACCCTCAGCTGATCATCCGGTAATAAACGATGGTGTATGGTATTACCTAAGTTATTATGTTCCCTACTCAATGCCACTACGCGGCTATCATGATGATCATCAACATAAAGCTCACACCTATCAGGGGCGTCATCATCATCATCATCATCATCATCACCATCATCATCATTTTCAGGATGATGAGGAGGATCACATGAGCCCTTAGTGCTCACATGGACAGAGGGTTGGACACCTACATCATCATCTGCTTGGGACATAGAAGTCAATATTGCCATCTGCTGGGCAAACTGCTCGGCCATCTCCTGTTGAAGCTCAGCTGCAATCTCCTGTTTTAGTCGTGCTCTATCTACTTCAACATCCCTGTGGCATTGGTGTGAAGATGAACCATGGTATTGGCGAATGCCGACTCCCCATCCAACACCAATGACACGGCCCGGGTGGTCTGGTTTACCGATGGCAACAGCTAAGATATCATCGCGTCCTCTAGGAACAAAGGTTCCTTGGGTTAGCTGATCATCCAAGGCATCCTATCACATAAAATATCAGGTCACATTACAATTCGGTAACAATCTTAAAATGACAATCACAACAAACTATACTTACAATCTTCTCAGCTACTTGGCGAGCCTCCTCAGATGTATATTGTCCCGTTTTTCTTTGTCGGGCCCTCTTCCATTTACGATGGCGTGGGGGTGGAGGTGGATCAACAACCTCTGGACGATTTTCAGCATTAGGATCCGCCCGAGATGCTGCTTCCTGACGTGCTTTCTTTTCCTCTTCAACCATTTTCTGAACAAGCTTTTTATATCCCCCACGAGACATGACATGGGGGTAGACATTCTTGCTTTGGTTTTTCTGCCCCTTTTTCCTCTTCTCCTGTTATAAATAAAAGACAATTAAATTACATAAGTAAATAAAATTAATGCAATTACATAAATTTAGAGACAAATCAAATAATTTAACCTGAAAGCTGGGATCATGTCGGCTCGGAACAAAGCGATCCCACATCGCCTTGTCAAGAAACGGATACACCTCAAGTGGGTTCTTTTTACTTTTTGAATTGAATACATAGTATCTGCCCAGGTTGGCCTTAAAAGCCCTCCAACGCTCTTGAAAGATACTTTAGCAAACACTTCTTTATAACGTACGTATCCTGGTATGTCAAAGGTCAATTACATTAAGACCAAAAGAATCAACGAATTCTTGTATGATATTATTCGGATAAAAATAAAGTAGATACGAGACAAACACAGGACGTAGAAGTGTAGATACCAAAATACTCTCCCATATCTCGATCCTTCACGTCCCGTCGGTACATCTTTCCACCTATCAATGAGTATACTAGGCCTGTTCCTAGCAAGGGTCGTCACAAAACTGTTAAACTGATCTGCCATTGGCCCAATAGGATTGAGGTTATTATCAAAGTCTAATCTTATCCTTTGATTTGAACCACGGTTGGCAGTCAAATTCCTCATTCGTGTGACACGTCTACCCTTTCTACCAGTAGACGGGGTCTCCGACCCGCTGCATGAAGGAGGGATATCCTCACGATCAGCCATGTATACCTGGTTAAGCAAAAAAAAAACCTGTTAGTATGTCAGGATAAATATCAAACATAACTTATAAATATCGATCAACGTACATAAACATAACTTATAAATATCAACGTAAACATATAATATGCCAAACTTGATGGTAATATCAAACTAAACTTACTTTGTGGTCAATTAGTAAAGTTCTCCCATAACCCTTCTTGGTAATCATTACGAGTAGCATGTACATCATCCACTTCATTTTCCTCATTGAAATTAGGCACTCGTGTTGAGAAAGGAGTATCAGAAATATCAAGAGTTGAATTGTGATTTCCCTCACTACCATTATACATGTTTTTCCCTGGAGAACCACTGACCACCTATTGTTAGAAGGATCACGGATATAAAACACTTGTTTTACTTGGGATGCCATGATGAAAGGTTCCTCTTTATTACGTACCTTATTAAGGTCCACCATTTTGAATCCTAACTCACCGGTTTGCACACCATTGTTATTGTCGACCCACTGACATTTAAAAACAGGTACTCTAAAGTTCGTGTAATCAACCTCCCATATCTCTTCAATGATTCCAAAGTATGAAACTGATGCCATAACAGGGTTTTTATCTTTCGAACTAGAGAAATGCATGGACTCAGCGACGACCATAACCCCACTGTTTTGCATAGTACTTTTGTCATCCTGGGACTTTGTATAGAAGGAAAACTTATTGATATCGTACCCACTCCAGCATATAACATCAAAGTTAGGCTCCTGTGCTAGCCATTTTAATGTATCAGAAGCAATACCATCCTTTGCAATTTTTTCTTTAAACCAATTCAAGAAAGTCTTGTTATACTTGTTCAAACACCATTTTTCATTCATTCTAGGGTAAGTTTCATTGATGATGCTTTTATGCTCACATAAGTATAGTTCAACCTCATCAGTGTTATTCAATATATACAAATGTGCATGAAGCACTTCCTCCCGATCCATGCTCTTAACAGTGATATCTCGTGTACCCTTACCATCATATCTTCCTTCGTGATGAGACTTCGGAAGCCCTACAGGTTCCGCTTCTGACATGTAGTCTGTACAAAACTCAATAGCTTCTTCTGCAACATACCTTTCAACAATAGATGCTTCGGGACGGTGTGGATTTTTCATATATCCTTTCAAGATCTTCATGTATCGCTCAACCGGGTACATCCACCTTAAATAAACGGGGCCGCACAATCTAATCTCCTCACTAGATGAACAATCAAATGAACCATGATGTCAAAAAATGAAGGTGGAAAATACATCTCCAATTGGCACAAGACAATGGCTGCCTCATTTTCCAACTCATCCAAATTTTTAGTGTCAATGACCTTGCTACATATAGCATTGAAGAATAAGCATAACCTAGTAATGGCATGTCTGACTTTTTTAGGCAATATGTCACGAATGGCCACCGGTAGTAGTTGTTGCATCAAGACATGACAATCATGAGACTTTAAGCCAACTAATTTGAGATCTTTCATTGAGACAAGTCTTCTGATATTTGAAGAGTAACCCTGTGGCACTTTGACTCCCCGTAGACATTCACAGAAACTTATTTTCTCTTTTTTTGATAAAGTATGACATGCTGGGGGCAAATAAGTCTTCTTACCCCCCACTTTAAGTGGAGCTAACTGCTCTCGTATACCCATCGCAACTAGATCCAGACGAGCATTCACACCATCCTTTGTCTTACCTTGAATGTTGAGAAGCGTTCTGATTAAACTGTCACACACATTTTTCTCTACATGCATCACATTAATACAATGTCTTACATCAAGCTTGCACCAGTATGGAAGATCAAAGAAGATCGACCTCTTCTTCCATATTTTCTTCTCGGTAGCCTTCTTCTAGATCTTTCCATAGATAACATTAGTGTTGTTCACCCTTTCATAAACTTGCTCTCCAGTCAAGGCCACCGGAGCAATTTCATTCTCCGGAAGTCCATTGAAAGCTTTTCTCAATCTACGATAAGGATGATTACGTCGGAGAAATATCCGATGCCCAAGGTAAACCGTCTTCCTTCCATGTTGCAGTTGATGTTAACATGTGCCTTCTTCACATATTGGACATGCTTTATGCCCCTTAACACTATACCCACACAGGTTTCCGTATGCTGGAAAGTCATTGACGGTGCAAAATAACATGGCACGCAATCTGAATGTCTCAAGGCAATACCCGTCGATCACATCAACGCCTTCATCCCACAACATTCTCAAGTCTTCAATCAAGGGACACAGATAAACATCAATATCATTTCCTACTGTTTAGGACCAAAATCATCGTACTTAACATAATGTATTTGCGCTTCATGCACAACCAAGGAGACAGGTTGTAAATTACAAGGAGAACAGGCCATGAACTATGAATACTACTTAAGTTTCCATATGGATTCATTCCATCGGTAGCAAGTCCAAGCCTGAGGTTTCTGGGCTCATTGCCAAAATCCGGAAACAAACTATCAATTCTCTTCCATTGCAAAGAATCGGCCGGATGGCGAAGCTGTCCATCACACTTCTTCTCATCTGCATGCCATCTAATGTTCTTTGCGTCATTTACATTAGCAAACAATCACTTGAACCGCGGAATCACGGGAAGATACCATAACACCTTCGTAGGAGGACCTTTGGTGACCACATCACAACTAGAATCACCATCCTTCACTTTGTAGCGTGATACCCCACACCTGGGACACTCGTGCATCTCTTCAAACTCTTTCCTGTACAATATGCAATCATTGGGGCAAGCGTGTATTTTCTTATACTCCATACCCATCGGACACAATATCTTCTTCGCCTCATAGTTTCGAGATGGCAATGTGTTGCCTTTTGGAAGCATTTCTTTCAACAACTCAAGTAATTCAGTAAAGCTTTTATCGCTCTACCCATTTCTCGCCTTCACATTGAACAATCTTAACACCGCTGACAACCGTGTGAAATTAGTGCACCCCGGATACAAAGCCACTTGCGCATCACTGCACAAAGTATCATACACATGTGCGCGCCGAAAAGACTCTTGCCCAACATCACGGATCATGTCCTCTAGTCCATCGTCCATTTCCACGTCATCAACTTCCTCTCTATCCGACACCCTCGGCCTGTCTAACGATTCACCATGACATATACATGTTGTATAACTCTTGCAAATCCCTTCACAAATAAGATGATCACGAATCTCCTCAGCTTCTAGTCGTCTTTCATTCAAACAGTTAACACAAGGACAATAAAACATTCCGTTACCACTATCAGGAGCATTTGTTTTTGAAAACTGTAGAAAATCTTCCACTTCATTCTCATACTCATCACTTGTCCGTCTAGCATTCATCCAACCGCGATCCATGACTAAACCAATACCTTCGTACTTAGTCCAACATATTCATCAACCACTTCTTATGACAAGGTATGGCCCTATCCCATTCGAGAAGAAACTTTTTCAACATTCGGTTAACAGTTAGTCCTTAACTCTCATGCTCATACTCGACAAAATTTCGGCAGCATTTCCCTGCGGTCTCCGACGTACACTACTTGAACGCGATGACATCCACCACGATAAAGTATGCACCCGGAGAACGAAAGGAAATGTATCAATCCGAACTTTCATCAAGTATATAACATTAGAATCAATGAATAACTATTTTAACTGAATTAAGAAAAAGTTTTTTACCAAACTGTCCAACTTTGGACAATTCAAGATCCAACACAATGAGCGTTACATTAAGCACATACACGTACGCTCATTAGTATTGCATCTCAAACGGGAAACTAAGGCTTTACTAATTATTGTGGGCATATTCTCGAATCAAATAAATTTTCAAGAAAATACATTAAAACTCCAATGAAAGCTTTTCAGCCAAAACGTACCTTCTGAGAGACACGTCTAGTTGTTATTGTGCAAAGACAGCAGAGAAGTGAAGAAACCAGAGGCAGTAGCACTATGCAACGGAGTCAAAGACACTCCTCAAATCAAATCCGCAGTCCACGAAAATAACACCTGTCAATTTCTTGTTCTGCAAATAGAGTAAGAAAGTTGGTCAGCGACAATGATTGGTAGAAATGCTAAATGTTAGAAATGCTTAAAAATGAGTCATATAGGATATGTATGAAGAACTCCGTCGAGAATTCAGTATATAGGTCAATGGTCAAATAGATCTAACTACTAGAAATTTTATTTATACGAGCATTAGACATTTTTTACACTTGACAAGAAGATGCATGCTGACAAGAAGTTACTCTGAAGTGATTCACATAAATAATACACAAAATCAAACAAATACTATTTACATGAAGAAGGCACTTATTGGTACCACACAAGTTGTATATCTCACTACAAAGAAATGTGCTTTTTAGAAAGAATTTTGACAAAGAACATGTAAATCTCGAGAAGTATTCAAATCAATGGCACACTCACATTTCAAATGTCATTTTGAAAAGAGACACAACCTGCAATTACAGAACAAAGAAATATAATATGTTACAAAACAACCTGCGTCTGTCATGAAACAGGAAATGCCACAAGAAAATTTAGAAGCACATAAGCTATGAGGGGGCATGTGAATGCAAATGGGATGGTAGATGATAGAGACTTGTGATGTCGCGCGCGAGGATGCGCGCTCGTGCGATTCCGACAAGTGTACCGGACTGCCGTCAAGTAATAAAAGATATCGAACCCACAGAGACTGTGTTTCCGAATCGCAATCGGTTTTCGAATCGATTAGATCTGGTTTGAAATTGGTTTGAAATCGATTTGAAATTGGTTTTTGAATTGAAAGATAAACAAACAGAAAACAAATGTTTTTGGGGTTTTCGATTTAAACGGATTCCTAGGGATTTGGGTTACCTTTGAGGCCGTTTATGTTGCTAATCTGATTTACCTTTGTTGATTACCGAAATTGCCTTGAAGGCGAGTTTATCCTCTGATAGCTTAATCTCCCTCTCGGGTTACAAAAGCCGTGCCCAATTGACCCGACCCCTACTCTCGTGGTAGTCGATCCCAGATTGGACCATTTGCGTTCCGTGACAACTCGTTGCTCCTCGAGGGACGGCTTCTAACTCTCGTGATTTCTGTCCCAAGTCTGACTTCTATAGGTCCGACACCCAAGTTCACCGCTAGGTTCCTCCTTGGAATGTCTCAGTCATGCAAATAACCTAAGTTCACCGCTAGGTTCCTCCTTGGATCATTCACATCTCACAAACCAGTGGCTGCCGGGCTTTACGAGTGAAACACCCTAGAAATCCTAAGTTCACCGCTAGGTTCCTCCTTAGAACGTCTACGTCACGTAAATAAACGGTTGCCGAAATTTATGAGTGATTAACACACTAGAAATCAGATCTAAAACAATAACGAAATCAACAACGGTTTTACATCAAATCAACAACATTTACAAACCTCGGGCAGAGCCCTAGTCCCTAGAAACAAACTACTACTCCAGTCTTGCCATGGAGATGACAAGCTGGGTTGACAACATAGTGAAAATCAGAAAAGAGAAGAGATCTATAATCTATGCCTAGAGTCCTAGTTGTTATGGATGATCCAATCTATATTCTCTGATGCCTTGGTCCTTATTTATAGAAATTGGGAAGTTAGAGTCCCAAACCAACTCAAAATCTGATCTATTTCGGTTTCTTCAGGTCCAAGTAATGCGCGTCACGGCCGTGATGGCCATCACGGCCAGGCCGTGACGGTCTCTGCTTCTGGTTGCTTTGCAAAATCCGGTCTCTCGCGGGGCGAGAATGTTGCTCGCGACGCGAGCCTTCATTATGGCCGTGAAGAATTTTACGGTACGGGCCGTGATGTGCTCGACTTGTGGTGGTTTTGGGTCACGGCCGTGATGGCTATCACGGCCAGGCAGGCGTGATGCACTCGACTTGACCTTTCTTCTTTTTCAGTTTTGCTCGATCATGGCCGTGATGGGCATCACGGCTAGGCCGTGATGGGCTCTGTTTGGCTCATTTTCTGCAGTTTTAAAGCTCCATCTTCATCCAAACTTCATCATGGTTTATCTTGAGCAATTTACCCTTGATATCTGCAAAACAACACACGAAAACCGCCTTACCCGTTCCAAAGGAAAATTAACCTAAAATCTAATAAAAATATGCCTAAACTACATGAAAATGCATGCAAAATGATAGACAAAGATGATGTGGAATCACACTCATCAAATCACCCCAAGCTTAAAACTTTGCCTGTCCTCAAGCAATTACTCAGGCCATAAGATAAATCAATCAAAGCATGGATAGTGAACCAAGAACCCTAGAAGCTAATCCAAGTAATAGGCATTTTTAATAAGCGCTCAAGAGATAATCAAGTTCAAGTCCAATTAGAAGCTTAGGTTTTTCAAGTTCATGTCCTCACTGATTTGGGCACTCATCTCACCTCACTCAAGTGTTTTAGGGTTTATGACAATTCACTCCATTTCCTCAAGGAAAATATTTTACCATAGGCTTGACTATTAACCAAATCTCTACTTTATTTATGAAAACACTTAAGAATCAAGAGGTATTTTCCTTTGGTTGTAATGTGGCCATGGGATTTATTGTTAGGTGGGAAAAATCAAGGAAAGGGAATTTCAAGAAGGCTAGACAGATTATCAAACATTACAAAGTATGACACCTTCTAAAATACCCCTTTTTGGGCTTTGATTTACTTTTTCCACCTTTCTTCCTTCTGTTATATTTTTTTTTCTTTTTACTTTTCATTTCATTTCTCACTTTCTTTGTCATCCCCTTCTCCATTTTTTTCTGTTTATTTCATTTTTATTTGTTTGGAGAAGGGGAGATTTATAGCTCAAGAGAAATATTTTCATCCCATTCTTTTTCCAACTACCATTTTGCCCTTTTTGTAATACCTTAAAAGGTGCCATACCAAGCATTATTTATCAAAGTAATTCAAGGTACCAAGAAAAGTATTTTATCTTTAGGCTCAAAATTGGGCAACTAAGGGGTAGCATTTATCATTCAAAGCTCGGGAGGCCAGAAAAATACCTAGTGCCTCAATCATTTCCAAAAATGTTTTCAAAAATTTTTAAGTTTTGAAATGGTTTCAAGTCAAGTTCTAGAAAATACAGTCCATGAGGAATTAAATCACTCTATCACAAGAAATGGGGTAGATTTAGTGAATACCCCTTTTGGCTCAAAATCTTACATTTAGTAGTTCAAAAATCAGCGAGGTACACAAGCTTAACGAACCACATGCTAATTATCAACTATCAAATGACTATCTCAAGATATTTCATTTTTAGCCATATCACAAGAATAATGAAAAATTGGGTTCAAAATTTACTATCTCAATTCATTTGGCTCCAAGTTCTCACAATCGGATGCATGTTCTAAGTGAGGGGCAATCTAGAGAATGTGATCATACCAATCTATGCCTATGAGAATGCAATATGAATGCAACAATGCAAATGAAAAAATAAATACCCCTACCCCAAGCTTGATTACTTACATTGTCTCCAATGTAAATAATCAAGTCGGAGAGAGGAGAAAAATTGG
Source organism: Sophora flavescens (assembly GCA_030762895.1). Classification (NCBI taxonomy): domain Eukaryota; kingdom Viridiplantae; phylum Streptophyta; class Magnoliopsida; order Fabales; family Fabaceae; genus Sophora; species Sophora flavescens. The sequence goes on from CM061062.1 coordinate 99,659,801, forward strand.
AACAACTTACCGAGTCGGTAGCGGGTGTTGGCTCACATTCCAGTCAAAACTTGGGTGGAAATAGTATCACGGCCGTGAGGCTCATCACGGCTAGGCCGTGATCAATTCTGGTCCTCAGGAGTTGCCCTGTCACGGCCGTGATCTACATCACGGCTAGGCCGTGATGCTCTCTGGCTTTGGCATCCTACTCATCACGCCCGTGATGGTTGTCACGGCTAGGCCGTGATCCTTTCTGTGCTCTTGTTTAGTTCATCACGGCCGTGATCTCTGTCATGGCCAAGGCGTGATGGCCTCTGACTTTATCTTTTTTATGCTCTTCTTCTCTTTCTCAACCTGAAAACACTAGACAAACCTATTAATGATATTTTTGCCTCTTGATCTTCTCAAATTATTCAAGAGGTGAATGCAAAAACAAAAGGAAAAAGGGAAAGAAAACTTGGGTTGCCTCCCAAGAAGCGCTTATTTATGGTCTTAAGCTTGACCATACTTCCTTAAATCAACCGGGGTCGGCTGGGCGTAGAAGTGCCGGAACACTTTTCTTCCAAGGAGCTCCTTCAAAAAGCCGTTTCTGCTCATACGGCCAATAATGCTTCCGCTTCGCTCTTTTCTCTCGGAGCTTCCTAGCCTTCCTTCCTTCCGGCGGAAGTTTTGTTTCCTCATGGACAACAATTCCAACTTCACCACTGCTGGGTGCATCATCAACCATGCATATTCTTGGGGTTGCTTCCATGCTAAGTTCTCTCTCTATCGCTGGAGACGTTACATCAATTCTGCACACATGGCTCTCAAAAGGAGGGTTGTTACAAGAGTTAATCAACTGAAAATTTACCCTACCTTCCTCTACATTTAGAGAGAGTTTGCCATTCCTTACGTCTATTACCGCTCCAGCGGTTGCCAAGAATGGACTTCCTAAAATGATGGGGAATTTAGAATCCCCTTTCATATCCAATACCAGGAAGTCGGTAGGGATGAGAATTTTCCCTACCTTTACAGGAACATTCTCTAGTATGCCTAGAGGAGTCCTAGTTGAGCCATCCGCGATTTGTAAGGGGAATTTGAATGGTCTCAACTCTTTGCTTCCCAACCTTTCCATGATAGTGAGGGACATCAAGCTCGTGCTAGCCCCTAAGTCACATAAGGCTGGGTTTATTTGCACTTGTTCAATCGAGCAAGCGATGGAGAAACTACCTGGGTCTTTCAGTTTAGTAGGCATTTTAGTCTCTACATTTATTTGTTTTTTTCTAACCAACCTTTGTGGGAAAGGTATCGGGGGTTGGTACGGTGGTGGAGGGACGTATTTCGGTTCTGGCTCTTCCTTTTCGCTCGTGTCCTCCTCCGGTTCCACGTCCATTTCAGCTACCCCCACCCCAAGCTTATCATCCCTCAAGTGTATGACATTGCAATGCTCATTGGGATTTGCTTCGGGTTGCCCCGGGAATGTACCCTTAGGTCTCGAGTACGTGCCGGCTTGTTGGGCAATCTGGGTTTCTAGAATCTTGTTATGAGTTGCTAAGTTGTCTACCTTAGATGCTAGCTCCTTTATTGCTTCACTCACTGCCCTTCCTTGTTGTCTAAACTCCTCATTCTGTTTTGTCTGAGTTTCAACAAAACTTTCAAATAAAGTCTCGAGTTTAGATCTTTGTACCTGAGGATACCCCGGTGCTGCTCTTTTATTACCTTGACCCTCTTGGAACTCATGGTTGAGCGTGTTGCTGTAGTTGCCGTAGGAGAGGTAAGGGTTGTTCCTTCTTTGGTTGTAGGGATTTGGGGGAGCATAGTTGGGCAGCTTCGGGCTCGTATCGTAGTAGTTGTTACAAGAGTTCACTTGCTCACCCGAAGCGCCGGATCCATGAGCGATGCCACGAGGGCATTCCATCATGTCATGTCCCTACATTCCACAAATCTCACAAACAAGGTTAGTAGCACCTAATGCACTCACATTAGCTCTTTCAAGCCGATCAAAACGTTTATTAAGTGAGTCTATTTTTGACATAATAAGATCTGTGCTATTTACCTCAAACTTACCCCCCGAAATCTTGTTCGGGTTATTACCTCTTTCGGATCCCCATTGGTGGTAGTTGGTGGCGACATTCTCGATGATGTTGAATGCCTCAGTGAGAGGCCTATTCATAAACGCTCCACCGGCTGCAGAATCTAGTGACACCTTCGAAGAGTAGTCTAATCCATTATAGAAGGTGTGCACTATTAACCACCTCTCGAGTCCGTGATGTGGGCACGACTCCAGCAGTCCCTTGTAACGATCCCAAGCTTCTGATAATGATTCTCCGTCTTTCTGGAAGAAGCCGGTGATCTGGGTTCTTATGTAGGCCGTCTTGGATGGAGGGAAGAATTTCTCCAAGAACGCCTGCTCCAGTTGGTCCCAAGTAGTCAAGGTGTTAGCGGGAATTTGCTTTAGCCAGGCCTTCGCCTTTCCAGTGACAGATGAGGGGAACAATCTCAAACGCACAACATCGACTGAGGCTCCATTAATCCGGATTGCATCGGTGAACTCTAAAAATGTTTCTATATGATCGGTCGGGTCCTCTGAAGGCAATCCTCCGAATTGATGTTGCCTAATCATGTTGATTAGCATGGGCGGTATGGTATAGTTTTCCGCCTCAATCTTTGGCCTTGCAATCCCTGTTCGCAAGCCTCTCGCATTTGGGGCTGCTTAGTCCTTCAAAGGCTTTGTATCCGGTTGATTCGCCATGAGTGGAACGGGACTCAACCTTTCTCCCTCTCTTTGTAGTCTTCTACGTCTGTGGAAGGTCCTCTCGATCTCCGGATCAATCTTACTAAGGCTCCCAAGACTTAGGGATCTTTGCATATAACACACAGAGAGATGGATACAATAGAAGGAAAAGAATGTTTTTTTTTTTAATATTTCAGAAATAAAAATCAAACAAAAAGAAAAGGGTCCAGAAAATCAATTTAAAAACTAATTGAAATTCGAAAAGGCACAGTCCCCGGCAACGGCGCCAAAAACTTGATGTCGCGCGCGAGGATGCGCGCTCGTGCGATTCCGGCAAGTGTACCGGACTGCCGTCAAGTAATAAAAGATATCGAACCCACAGAGACTGTGTTTCCGAATCGCAATCGGTTTTCGAATCGATTAGATCTGGTTTGAAATTGGTTTGAAATCGATTTGAAATTGGTTTTTGAATTGAAAGATAAACAAACAGAAAACAAATGTTTTTGGGGTTTTCGATTTAAACGGATTCCTAGGGATTTGGGTTACCTTTGAGGCCGTTTATGTTGCTAATCTGATTTACCTTTGTTGATTACCGAAATTGCCTTGAAGGCGAGTTTATCCTCTGATAGCTTAAGCTCCCTCTCAGGTTACAAAAGCCGTGTCCAATTGACCCGACCCCTACTCTCGTGGTAGTCGATCCCAGATTGGACCCTTTGCGTTCCGTGACAACTCGTTGCTCCTCGAGGGACGGCTTCTAACTCTCGTGATTTCAGTCCTAAGTCTGACTTCTATAGGTCCGACACCCAAGTTCACCGCTAGGTTCCTCCTTGGAATGTCTCAGTCATGCAAATAACCTAAGTTCACCGCTAGGTTCCTCCTTAGAACGTCTACGTCACGTAAATAAACGGTTGCCGAAATTTATGAGTGATTAACACACTAGAAATCAGATCTAAAACAATAACGAAATCAACAATGGTTTTACATCAAATCAACAACATTTACAAACCTCGGGCAGAGCCCTAGTCCCTAGAAACAAACTACTACTCCAATCTTGCCATGGAGATGACAAGCTGGGTTGACAACATAGTGAAAATCAGAAAAGAGAAGAGAGGAGAAGAAGAGAAGAGATCTATAATCTATGCCTAGAGTCCTAGTTGTTATGGATGATCCAATCTATATTCTCTGATGCCTTGGTCCTTATTTATAGAAATTGGGAAGTTAGAGTCCCAAACCAACTCAAAATCTGATCTATTTCGGTTTCTTCAGGTCCAAGTAATGCGAGTCACGGCCGTGATGGCCATCACGGCCAGGCCGTGACGGTCTTTGCTTCTGGTTGCTTTGCAAAATCCGGTCTCTCGCGGGGCGAGAATGTTGCTTGCGACGCGAGCCTTCTGTTATGGCCGTGAAGAATTTTACGGCTGGGCCGTGATGTGCTCTGACTTGTGGTGGTTTTGGGTCACGGCCGTGATGGCTATCACGGCCAGGCCGTGACAGACTCTGACTTCAGCCTTTCTTCTTTTTCAGTTTTGCTCGATCATGGCCGTGATGGGCATCACGGCTAGGCCGTGATGGGCTCTGTTTGGCTCATTTTCTGCAGTTTTAAAGCTCCATCTTCATCCAAACTTCATCATGGTTGATCTTGAGCAATTTACCCTTGATATCTGTAAAACAACACACGAAAACCGCCTTACCCGTTCCAAAGGAAAATTAACCTAAAATCTAATAAAAATATGCCTAAACTACATGAAAATGCATGCAAAATGATAGACAAAGATGATGTGGAATCACACTCATCAACTTGCACTTTTAAGTTTAAAGTAAAAATCTGACAAAACCTCACCAATTAAACACAGAAGCCAAAGAAAAAAAAATCAATTTTAAAGTTATGTCAGTGTACATGAGCCAGTTTTGGAAATAAGAAGTTCCCATCACAACCATATACAAAAATCATTACAAGTTCACAACCAAGTAAAACTAAATCAATAATTAGCGGTAGCTTTCCATGATGCATACTTCTATACTTGAGTAATCAGGTAAAAGTAAATAAATAATTAGTTATCAAGTTCAATCATTAAGGTGTAGTTTTTCCACTCGATAGTGTTGCTCCTGCCATACTGCAATGCACAAGTATGTCATGCCAAGGTCTATTCCCACTGCACATCCTTTGTATCTTTTGGTCATATTCTTTCAAGCAAATGAAATAAGGTCAAAAAAATTGAAGACAGGCTTGGCAACATCTGTGTGTGTGTGTGTGTAGCATGTAAAAATTTAGACAATTTGGAGAAGTTTTAATCATAAGTAATAAAATTTGGTTCACCATAAATTAAGAGCAATACATGCATTCCTCATAGTTTATGTCCTTCACACCCAAGTTATACTATTTTAACACATTATAAACCACAAAAGCGGGGTAATGGACCCATTAAAAGAAACCAGACAGAATTGTAAAGGAGGAGGGAAAAAAGCTTCAAAAGTAACATGTCAATGTCGTGTTTAAAATCCTCATATGCATCTTTCTATTCATCACCAAGTCTTTACAATTTGCACAATGCTGATTTTACTTTTTCCATTCAATATGGATTCAACAATTAAAACAGTTGGCAAATTTTGAGAATCAATATATGCATACTAAAGCAATATCACATTTGATTTCAGTTCAGCATACAAGCTTTGAGCATTATGTCTTTCACTACCAAAATATTCAATAAGCGGCACAAGATAAATCTTGGCATGTCTGACGGTACTCCATCCCCAAGCAAGAGAAACCACAAGTGAACTATTCACAAATGGAGGGTATTACTGGCCTTGCTCCATGTGAAGTTCAACATTACATGTCTTTCAAATCACTAGTGCAATAAGTGCTTTTTACATCAGTTAAAATTGATTTTTACGTCGAATCTTGACGACGTAAATACGGTGACGTTAAAAGTTAAACTTTTAACGCGTCGGTTGAGAACGGCGTTAAATATAACACTATTAACGTCGGTTCTTTTATTTCGTATCCGCTCCAACATAATACCTTGAAGTTAGGCCTACGTGCTAGCCATTTTAAGTCATCGAAGCGATCTACCATCCTTAAGAATTTCTTCCTTGAACCATGGTAAGAAAGTCTTGTTATGCTTGTTCAACAACCACCTTTCGCTCATTCGAGGGTTTTCTTGATTGACTTTTCTTTTATGTTCAAATAAGAAAGGCTGAACACATTCGATGTTGTTCAATACATACAAATGTGCTTGAAGCACTTCCTCCCGATCCTTCCTATTAATTCTTAAGCCATGTGTACCCTTACCTTGACATCCGATCTCATCATGCCGAGGCTTAGGAACCCCTATAGGATCCGTGTTATGAAGGTAGTCCGAACAAAACTCAATAGCTTCTTCTGCAACATACCTTTGAACAATAGATGCTTCCGGATGATGAGGATTCTTCACGTACCCTTTCAAGATCTTCATGTAGTGCTTAACTGGGTACATCCATCTCAGAAAAATCGGCCCACACAATCTAATCTCCCTCACCAAATGAACAATTAAGTGAACCATTATGTCGAAAAAGGAAGGAGGAAAATACATCTCCAATTGGCACAAGATTGTAGCAGCCTCAACTTCCAAGTCATCCAACATACGGGGGTCAACGACTTTGCTACATATAGAATTGAAGAATGAGCACAACCGAGTAATGGCATGTCTCACATTTTTTGTAGCAATACCACGAATAGCAACGGGCGTAAGTTGTAGCATCAAGATGTGACAATCATGAGACTTCAAGCCAACCAATTTAAGATCACTAGAGACAAGCCTCTTCATATTTGAAGAGTAACCATGTGGAACTTTGATGCCCTGAAGACACCCGCAGAAACTTTGTCTCTTTTTTTTTTTTGACAAAGTATGACATGCCAGGCAAATAAGTCCGCTTACCATCCTCAACAACTGGAGCTAACTGCTCTCGTATACCCATAGCAACGAGGTCGAGACGAGCATTCACACCATCCTTTGTCTTGCCCTGAATGTTGAGAAGCGTCCCGATCACACTATCACACACATTTTTCTCCACATGCATCACATCAATGCAGTGTCTGACATCAAGCTTGCACCAGTATGGAAGATCAAAGAATATCGACCTCTTCTTCCATATGTTTTTCTCAACAGCTTTACCTTTCTTTTTGGACTTGCCGAATATAACATCGATGTCCTTTACCCTCTGATAAACCTGCTCTCCAATTAAGGCTGCCGGCGCTTCTTCTGTCTCTTGGCATCCATTAAAAGCTTTTTTCATCTTACAATATGGGTGATCACGAAGCTTGAAAGTCTCATGAGAATACCCATCAACTACATCAACACCTTCCACCCACTACGTTTTCATGTCTTCAATCAAGGGATCTAGATAAACATCTAAGTCATTTCCCGGTTGCTTTGGGCCCGAAATCATCATAGACAACATCATGTATTTGCGCTTCATGCACAACCAATGGGGCATGTTGTAAATCACCAACAGAACAGACCATGAACTATGAATACTACTCATGTTACCATAAGGATTCATTCCATCCATAGCAAGTCCAAGCCTTAGGTTTCTTGGCTCATCGGCGAAATCCGGAAACATAGTATCGATATTCTTCCATTGAATAGAATCAGCAGGATGACGAAACTTTCCATCACGTTTCCTTTCATCATTATGCCATCTAAGATTCTTCGCATCTTTCGCATTGGCAAACAATCGCTTGAACCTTGGAATTATTGGAAGATACCACAACACCTTCGCAGGAGGACCATTTTTTCTCACATCATCAAGATCATCATCATCATCACCACCCTTCACTTTGTATCGTGATAACCCACATTTGGGGCAATCGTGTTTGTCTTCATGAACACCGGTGTACAATATGCAATCATTGGGGCATGTGTGTATCTTCTTATACTCCATACCCATAGGACACAATACCTTCTTGACCTCATAGTTACGGTTAGGCAATGTGTTGTCCTCCGGAAGCAAGTCTTTCAACACTTCAAGCAATTCCGTGAAGCTTTTATCGCTCCAACCATTTCTCGCCTTCACACAAACCAATTTTAGCACCGCCGACAACCGTGTATGAGTAGTACACCCTGGATATAAAGGCTTATCCGCATCACCGCACAACCTATCATACACATGCGCTCGATGAAAAGATTCTTGTCCAATATGACGGATCATGTCCTCTACTCGATCATCCTCCATATCTACGTCAACGTCCTCACTTTGGGAGACACTCGCCGTATTACTACTCAACAACATATCACCATGCCATATCCATCTTGTATAACTCAAGCAAATCCCTTCACAAATCAAATGAGTACGTATATCCTTCACCGTACATTTCCTCGTATTCAAACACTTGACACAAGGACAACAGAACATTCCATTACTATTAGGAACATTCCTTTGAGCAAATTCTATAAATTCTCCCACCCCCTTCAAATACTCAGCATTAGTACGCTTACAAACCATCCAACTATGATCCATAACTAGATAGGTCCTGTAGATATACAAAACATATATATATCCAATATAAGGACAATACGGGAGATTGAAAACTATAGTTTTTAAAGATTAATTGCCAAGCACTGGTCACGGCCTGGCAAGTGATGTCCATCACGGTAGTAACATGCCAATGAAGACCATGTCATCACACAGTGGAACCGATCACGGCCTAGCCGTGATTAGCATCACGGCCGTGACAGATCAACCAGCAGAGCAACATGCACTCAAAACCAAAAACAGAGACGTACATTCCAAACAACCCAAACTCACTGTTTCAAGTTTCAACTACTGAGACTACGGTTTCAACAAACACTCAAAACCAAAAATAAAAAAATGTGCCCTAAATACTCACCAGAAATAGGTGCTGGCGTGGTGGTGGGGAGGGGAGCTCGAGTGGTGGCCAACGTTCGATGTGGTTACCGAGAGCAGAGGGACAAGGAGAGTTAGTGCGCGGGAAGGGGAAAGAGAGATGTACGTCAAGTTATTGCAAAGAATGAATGGAAAGACAGAGTTAGGGTTAATAGCGTACCTCACGGTGGTGGCGAAGAAGCCCTCGCGGTGGTTGCGGTGGAGATGAGCTCGCGATTAGGGTTCTGTGCTGGGTGAGAGTGAGAGTGAGAGTGAGGGTTGAGAGTGATTTAGGGTTGAGCGCGATGAAAAGAGATAAGAGACGTACGTACAGAGCGAAGTGCAGAAGGCGCGCGGGTGTAAACGTTATATAAAACAACATTTAAACAACTGATGTTACAATTAATTTTTTAACGTCAGTTTTATTAACAAACTGACGTTAAATATTAATATTTTTAAAAAAAAACACTTTTGACGCCCGTTGTTGAATACAACTGACGTTAAAAGTGTTGTGTAAAGTAACATTCTTCTGTATCAGTCTGTAATACTGCCTCTTCTTTTCCTCTATATTAATTTCTATTCCTTCACAAAATCGCTTTGAGACCTGTGTTAATTGAGTGACAACAGGGCATTTCAGATAGCTAGGGATATAGGATTATTTACATCATCTATTTATTTAACTGAAGTAAAAATCACACTTTTAATGTCAATTGTATAAACAACAGGCGTTAAAAATAAATATTTTTTATTTTAAAAGCACTTTTAACTTCAGTTTTATTCAACAACTGACGTTAACAGACCTGTGTTAAGAGTGACAACAGGGCATTTCAGATAGGGACATATGATTATTTACGTCAGCTGTTTATTTAACTGAAGTAAAAATCACACTTTTAACGTCAGTTGTATAAACAACTGACGTTAAAAATAAATATTTTTTATTTTAAAAACACTTTTAACGTCAGTTTTATTCAATAACTGACGTTAAAAGTGTATAAGTTTCTGCAAAAGCTAGCATTCATTCCTTTGACTACTCTGCTACTAAATTACCCATTACTGCTGTGCTACTTACCCATGCACATTGTAACCTATAATCCTCTTTATGAGCACTAAGTTTATACCTAGACTTAAAGGTCTATTTCTTCCTAATCCTTCGGGCGTTTTCTTTTCTACACGTTTATAATATATGACTGCCAACTCCTAATGCGCCTTGGAACCTAATGCTCTTAATGATCAATTTAATTTTTTAGCAACTTACGACGCCTAGTAACTTCATCCCCTACTCCTATAAATAGCTTCCTTCCTTCCTTTAATTTTTCTGCTTCACAATATGGCTCTGCCATGGAGATTAACTTCATCACTCTTTCTTCCTATACCTAGACTTAAAGGTCTCTGTCTTAATGGTCAAACAACTTCTGAGGTTGTGTAAATCGCATTACATGGGTGATAAGGATGTGTAAATCGCATTATGTGAATTGCACACACCATCATCCTTCTGGAGAATCGCGACTACGCTTCCAAAACCTCGCCTTTGGAACCAAGTGGTCTGTTCCAAGAATATTCTTTGAAACAGATCGAGTGCACCCTTCACTCTGCCACGGCTCCAAAGTGATCGTGGATTCAGATGGAGCATCAAGGACTTCAAATGAGGGAGGGGATGCATTCAATGTTGGAGTTTCTGAGGACAGGACTGAGAAGAAAATGATGTCGAAGCAGAAACTTTTTTATATTTTAGTGCTATCTTGCGGAAATTTTTTATCTTTTAAACATGTAATTGTAACTTATGAATCGCTTCAATGAGATACGATTTGATTATACATATATAACTTGTTTTATGTTAAGTGTTTATTTATTTTAATTTGCACAAGAATTTGTTAATTTACTAATTCAAGCTAATTAATTAAGATTAAAAATAATCTTTTTTTAAAAAAAGATTATAAATAAACTGCACTATATGGAGTGATGATCTGCGTTAAGAGTGACAACAGGGAGATGACAACGAAAGAAAGATAGGAATGAGTTGATTATTTACGTCAATTATTTATTTAACTGAAGTAAAAATCACACTTCTAACGTCAGTTTTATAAACAACTGACGTTAAAAGTGTTAATAATTTCTTGCAAAACACTTTTAACGTCAGTTCATTAAACAACTGACGCAAATAGTGATTTCATATTTACAAAACTGCCACCGCCTCACTTTTAACGTCAGTCCTTAAAACAACTGACGTTAACAGTGAATTAATGAAGTCTGATATTTACAAAACTGCCACCGCCCCCTTTTTAACGTCTAGTTTTTGGTTAACTGGCGTAAACCTTTACCATCTAATGTATATTTTCTACTAGTGAATAAAAATATGATTACATTTCAAGAAAGCAATCAAACTCAAACTAACAAAAATTTGGAGAAAGGTTACCTCATAGTATAATTCAACAAATTCGAGTTTGTAGTTGTTTTCAACATCCCATGGCAGTGGCCGATCTTCTCCAAATATGTTTGCTAGTTAAGGGTATAACACGTCCACATACATAAATAAAATCAATTATATATGAAGCACATAAACCATTTCATAGAAAATGATATCATATCCAGGTGAACTGAAAACTTGCTGTTCTAGAAGCTCCACACAGCCATTGCACCAATGTCCTACTCTGCCACGCACAACAACCCACGCCGTCGGTTTTATGAGTAATGATAATATTAAACAATAGGATTTCAACCAAAGAAAAAAAGTAAAAAAAAAATACCTTTCACGCGGAGGGAGAAGCAGAAGCAGAATTGGAGGCAGAAGCGGAGACAGGCCGGTGAGCTGGGAGGGCGCGCGTTAGTAGAGGAGATGAACTTCGAGGAGGAGATGAGGGAGGAGATGAACTTCGAGCTGGGATTGCGTGAATGAAGAAGCCGCGCGTTAGCAGAGGGAGGGAGTGTTTTGTGTTTTAGGGTTCATAAACTGAAGAATGGGAGAGGGCGCTGAACAGAAGGAGGGAATGACAAAAATTAGGAATGTTACACATCGGTTATAGGAAAAACCGATGTGGTTAACCATATTATACACATCGGTTATGGTAAAACCGATGTGGAAAAAGTAAACTTTTAAATTCTAATTTTTTTTTTTTATAATTTTATACATCGGTTTTAGTAACCGATGTGAAAAAGTAAAATTTTAAATTCTAATTTTTTTTTATAATTTTATACATCGGTTAGATAGAAACCGATGTGGTTAATCACTATTTTACACATCGGTTCGTAAAGAACCGATGTTAAATGTTAAAAATTCTGACTTTAAATTTTTTTTATTTTAATTTTAAACATCAGTTAATCTCTAAACCGATGTGTAATACTTTGATTTTAATTTCAAAAATGTCACTGCCTCGTTTTACACATCGGTTTACAAGAAACCGATGTGTAAACTCCGATGTAGAATCCCTTTTCTGCACTAGTGTAAGAGCTTATGCACTAAACACCCTCTCCGTGTTTTTCACTATTCGAATCCTCTCACGCCCCTTTCTCTCATTTTCTTTCTTTAAGCGCTTATGGCATTAGCTCTAATGCGATAAGGTCTTATGTGATAAGCTCTTAATTAAGTTGTTTATCCAAACACACCGTTATTAAAAGAAGGTACGATTATTCTATTCCCACAGCATCTACGCAGCGCATATGAACTATGAACTTTTGGAGCTATTTGGTATTCACAATTTTCAATTTCCCATAGGACGTGGTCGTTCGTTTAAACTCAGATTTTTTCCAAAACATGAGGAATTTTTCGCACTATTTTCAATTCTTTTATGCCATAAGCTCTTTGGAAGTCGATACTTAAAAATTATTCTAATGCTATCCTTTGGACTTTTTAATTGGTTAAGCTTTTCTTTCTAATAAATAATTTGTAAGGGTTAAACAGTTATGGGATACGTGTCTAATTTTTCGTGGATGTATAGTTTCATGAAACACTTGTATAAAGCGGAAGCTACCCTTGACTTGACCCGATAGCTAACTATATTGGAGATCAATAATGTTTTTTTTATTGCTAATAATAATAATAATAATGTTTTTTTAACCATTAGTGTCACTTGATAAATATTATATTTTTATATAAATGCAATTAAATATAATTGAATGAAATATCATCTTAATTAATACCATATTCCAAATGAGGTTGGCGTGAGTGGTTAAAGATTTCTTGTCCCTTAACCAAGGTCTCGGGTTCGAGTTTTGGGTATGGAAAAAACCTCAGTTGAGAGGGATGTTATCCATAGAGGTGTCGAACAAACTCCTGCGGGAGATTAGTCCCTGTCTCAGGTTGGTGGTGGGATACTCCTCAAAATAGATCGAAAAAATATTCCAAATGATTAAATAAAAAGCACATTTATATTTGCTAGATTATAACTAGTTTAATGAGAGTTTCTTTTTCCATTAAAGAAATAAATAATAAAAAAGCTCCAAATGTTAATTACAGAATACTACCAACACATTATTTAACATACTCTTCTATTGATTAAAATTCAAATCTGTCTTACTATTATGGAAACGAGTCCCGCTAAATGTGGGTCCCACTTGAATTATGTATGACGTACATGAATTTCAACAATTAAAAGGTAGGGGTGTCTGAAAAAGAGTGTTAGATGGTGTATTGCTAACATTTCTCATGCTAATTAATATTATTGCAATTTTTGTCCCTCATATTGGACTAGAGGGTATAATACTCTTACATTCTAATTAGAAATCTAAGCAATTCATATGAAAAATGTCGTTATTAATCACTTATGGCTAAGTGAATTTAAGTTTCCTTAATGATTTCAGTTCTTGATTAAAAAATTAAGGGTGAGTGAAATTACATGCATGTTTCAATAATTTGAGTTGAACAAACATATATTCAGCTTATATAGACTTTCCACATGAGTGTCAAAATGAAGTGTGTTTTTGATTCCACTTTTAGAGACACTAGAAGTGCTTTTATACCTGTCAAATGTGATTCTGGTAATAAAAGAGGTGTTTGTTAACACGTTTGTGGAATCAATTTTGCATCCATAATTGATTCTACCAGAAGCAGCTTGGAGTAGCTTCTGCTTTTGAATTGAAAAATTACACTAAGTTTTACATCTAACTTGCTTTCAAAGTAAAAACATTCAAACAAAAATCATTTTATTTTAAACTCAATTGTATTGAAATCATTCTTCAAAATTCATTCCATCCAAAATCACGTTTATCAAATACTCATCCAAAAACACACAAATCCCAAACAGATAAAAGTGGATTCTTACACTTTCTAAAATCATGAATGATATAATGGAGAACAAACCTGTTTGATACAAAAGCAGGTAAAACAGTTGGTGACATTCAAAAGCGTAGGCAAAGTGGTAAAGGAAAAAAGGAATTAAAGCTCCATAGATGAGATGAGATGAGATATGATATGTGACGGTATATTTGATGAAAATAGACATAGATATCTGTAAAGCCTGAAAGGCTGAAAGTGGCATTTGAAAGCAGAAACATAAAATTTCAGTGAGCTGGGGTATCGATTCTTGGGTTAACATACTGTTACATATTTTGAGGAACGCATCGTGTGCACAAGTTGTAAAAGGTGGTATATTTACTTATTTATATCTATACAATGCATGCTTTGACATGTCAAAACATACCCTATTAAAGTCTTGCAATTCTTTACGTGAATCGCACATCATGGCTTTCAAATTTCAACATTCTTCCAATTGCTAGATGCTGCATGTATTTATAACTAATAAAGAAAAGACCAGTTTAATTTTGATAGTCAATGTAAGGTTTTTTTTTTTACCATGGATCAATAGCACATCATGTACTTTTAAGATAATTACTATAAAAACTAAACATTATGATGTAACAATATATGATTGGTTCTCAGCTTAAAAACTCTTTATATTAACGGTGCATTGTAATTAAGGGTGTGTTTGAAAGATCTTAAAAAGGGCTTACAAGAATAACTTATGATAATAAATCTAAGCGAATAGTTAAATAAATATTTTATGATTTTTTCATAAGCTCTTCTTAGCTTATTTCCATAAGTTTACCAGAGAAACTTATGAAAATAAGTTGTTTTTAGCTTATTTGAAAAAGAGATTTTTGTATAAGTGCTTAAATAAGTTGTATACTCAAATACACCCTAAATCTTAAAAGAAAAACAGTCATATATAGTTATATACTATCACTGTATGTATGGTACGTAAATTAACAAAAATTCATATTGTATGTATGTGGAGTTAAAAAATGTTGAAAATAAGAGTTAACCCAATTGATAGATCTAACATTATCACGTTTTATATTTGTGAAAGTTATTCACAGTAGTTCATATGTCAACGGGAACTGCTTCCACCTATTTGGATGCATTTTCATACATGCATATCGTGAAAATATTGATTTCTTTTGACCTCCTGTTTGTAAAGTCATATCCGCGATGTAAATTAAGTTCATTTATTTGGGAAATATAGTTTTGTATAATTCACATTTCTTGGCAATGCTACTTTAGCCTTCTGTACAGCCTTAATAGAGATCGGCAGGCACAATACAACGAAAGCCTAGCTTTGCTATATATGTAAAATCATATAGAATATGGAATATGGAATATTTCATAAGAACCAACGCCAACCAAAATTAGATTATTACATACATAGTGCACGTTTGGTTAGGATTCCTAACACAAACGGCACTTTTTTCTGTTTCTGACATGTATTTGGGTATTGTTGATGTGTTTGGGTACGAAACTCAGTTGGAAATAATTGATTCTTGGTGGGTCAAAAATTGAACTTTGTGGAAGCAAATTTTTTTTAGCTTTTCCATTGAAAATAATTGATTTTAGATGTATGATACACAAAATTCTACATATTTACACTTCAAAATTTATTTTACTTTATCATCCAAATAAAATCAATTATTCTAAACCTACTTTTAAAATATTGTTATCAAACACGATCAATTTTTTTAACCTTAATTTTTTTAAAATCAATTTTTTCAAAATCAATTATATCAAAATCTAAAACAAACCTATCCATCGCTTGCTCTTTAATCTACTGCACATGCCTAAAAGCCTGAACGCAGCAGCAGCTCATGTTCCGATAGGTTCTGTGTTGTTTTCCCTTAGATTTTATTTTTCTGTTGTTGAGGCAGAAGCGATGAAAAGAACTAATTAACAAAGTCAAAAACTACTATTTATATATAGTGAACTCAATGATAAGTGGTAAACCTTTTTATCATAAATTTAATATAAGTTGAAAATCTTATAATTTATTATTAATTTATTTAGAATTAAAAGCTTAATTATATTATGTAACATTGAATGGAATTAGACCATGAAAATTCAAACCCAATTCAAAGTACATCAGACCCAAGTATGTATATATATATATATATATACACTATGCGAACCACTATGTGAAACTACCATTTGCGTGATAAACATTATCAAAATCAGTTAGAACGAAAATAATTGTTTGTATAATATGCAGAAAGCAAAATGGATAAAAATAGGATTAAACGAGGAATGCTGTTTACTTTATCAATGACAGAGATAGTAAACTGAAAAAAGAAAAGTTTATACATTTTTCTAAAGATGGCTAACAGCATCTTTATTTCATCACCAAACTTTGAAATTCTTAAATGGATCTCATAATTACATATTACCTATTTTTATTTTTTATAACTTAAGTATCTCATGTCTCTAATCCAACAACTTCTAAAAAATTCTTAAATGAAGCCCACCAAAAACACTACATCCTTACATTTAATTTTCCCAAACATTTTTTGGTTAAAAAAATTTGTAGAGTGGCCCACCAAAAATATAAGAATCAACTGCATGTGGAATCCCCTCATCAATCCTGAGGTGCTTGTTAACCACCTACTCCATTGGTAGAAATAAATAAGCATCGGTTGTTAGGAGTTTAAGCACCTCCCCTTTGGCATCGATACGGATGGCCTAATAGCTATCACCATGTAACTATTAAGTACTTCATTTGGTCTTTATTATAATAAACAAATTGATATTTTTTTTTCTTCAAAATATAAGAAATGTGCAATAATTTTGACACATTAAATATTAATTTCCAACTTTACTCTCATTTATTATAGAATTTTATTTTTATAAATTTATATAAATATTAATTATAATTAATTTATTTCAATACATTTTATTGATATGTGTATTTTAAGATTTTATTTCTTATAATAAGAATCCTACTGGGTATTAAGAAAACATGTTCTACTTGTTGAGCAAACATTATTTATTTTCCCCTTGATGTGGTCTGTGGGCGTCTCAAACGGGAGGAAAAGAAATTAAGCAAGGAATCTTCTGTATATAGTATTGGCAAACCATTTTTCCACGATCGTCTTCCCCCCAAAGCATTCCATAAAAGGAAAGACAGGCCCCTATAATTCAAAGCCACCTATTATGATGATACCTATTATAATGATAACCTCAGTGTCCTATGGCAACCAAAAGGGAGCAATATTTGTTGTAAATTATCCCAAATCAAACACTTACTAATTCCTTTTTTTGTGCTCCGGCACTGTTTGTTTTCTTTTTTATATATATTTGATATATAAAAATCACATTGAGTTTCAACTAATGAGAAAAGACACATTTAAGGAATTAAGACTCTCATATGTCTATTTTTTCTAATTTATAAGACTCAAACCTAAAATATTATTTTAAAAAAATCAAACTCCTTATCATTGAAACTGACCGGTCAAATGATCCACACTTACTAATTCTAATTATTCAAAACAAATTTAATTAATTTATATTCCTTGTTTTCCTTTTCGTTATCCTTCGTTTATCATGGTCATACCATAGACATCCAGAAAAATAATAAAGGTTATAGAAATGTAATAAGTATTAAACTATATATTATAATTAAAAAAGGGTACAAAAAGTAAGGACAGCTCGAATATACACATACGTCACCCCGCCAGTTCTAAAAGCTGGGGGCACCGACTGAACACGTGGCACAAAACGCGCCGATCGTCGGGTTTTCAAAAGTAATCAAACGACGCGGTTGGGTGTTTCCTGCCACTACTTCTATTGCTGTTGCCTTGAACGGGGAACAACGGCGTCGTTTTGTGCCTTCTCAGGCAGGGCAACTCCGGAGGTGCGAGCATCCGTATGAGCGCGAGGTTGAACCCTTGGAAGAAAGGGTGCTTCTTGACGTCAGCAGCGCCCCGTTTCGACCCGAGCCTGCGGTTCGGGTCCTTGTTGAGTAACCCGGAGACGAGGTCCCGCGCGTGCAACTCAAGCGTGGTGGAGGGCGTGGAGGTAGGGAAAGTGAGGGGTTTCTTTATGATGTTGCGCAGCGTAGCCTCGTTGGATGGGCCCGCGAAGGGTGTCCGACCGTACACGAGCTCGTAGATGAATATCCCGAAGGACCACCAGTCGACGGCGTTGCCGTGGGAGTTGCCGGAAGCCACCTCCGGCGACACGTACTCGTGTGTCCCAACAAATGAACTGGACCGGGCGGTTACCGGTTCGGCAACAAAGAGTCGATTGGGCTGAAGGGTTTGGACCTTTCTGGAGCGGAAGAGACGGTTGGAGAGGCATGAGAATGGGGTTGGGTGCGAAGGGGTGTAGGGTAAGAATGCGGGATCATCAGGGGATTCAACGGCTGGGATTGCATCAGAACATAAGGAAAGATCAAAATCAGAGAGCATGATATGACCGTCCGATCTGACCAACACGTTTTCAGGTTTTAGATCCCTGTAGATGATTCCCAGCATGTGAAGGTACTCCAACGCCACCAATACCTCAGCCGCGTAAAACCTGTGTACAAGAATAAACATAAGTTCAACTAATTTTCTCCGAAACTCAACTCATGAAACAAAGACATATACGAGTTTCAAACAGTAGGCAAAAATGGTGTGCCTGATCAAGTAATATTCATCAGAGAAACAAAGCCCGTTTTAATTTTCTAATAATAGAAAATATTTCGTTAATGGAAATATGCGGCTAAGCCTCACAAAGTATCAGCTGCAGGGAAATTTCAAAAAAGGCAATAGAATTGTATCATGGTGAGAAAAAAACAAAAGGAAATTTCAGAGTGGCAGGTGAGAAAGTAACTAGTCGTTGGATGAAATCAGAAGAAAACAAATGGCAGAGCAAAAAATAGTGACGACTCAACAATGAGATTAACAATGTGAATGATGATTATTGTTACCTTGCAGAGGAGAGAGGGAAGCGCTTGTGAGGGTGCTTGTGGCGTAGAGAGTGCAAGTCTCCACCGGAACAAAACTCCATGACAATGCAAGAGAAATGAGATGCTTCGAACTCGGCGTAGAGCGTAGGGAGAAAAGGATGATCCAGCATCTTCAGAATCTTTCTCTCCATTTCTGCTCTCTGCGCCTTATTCTTCAACGCTACAGCTTCTTTGTCCACCACCTTCATGGCGTACAAGCAGCCAGGGTCGTCGACGTCGATGACGCTGTCGAAGTCATCGGCGGTGGTGTTTCGGAGGCGGCATAGGTAGACGGTGCCGATGTCGCCGGAGCCGATGCGACGGAGGAGGTGGAAGTCGCGGAAGGTGAGGCCGGACTTGCGGCGGAAGGTGGCAGAGCGGATGGCGGAGTAGGCGAAGTCGGAGGAGCGGTGAGGTTTGATGGAGAGAGCGGTGTCGGGGGAGGTTGGTAAGAGGTCGAAGGAGAGACGGCTGAAGCTGGTGCTGCAAATGCTTTCGCTGCTCATCGAAGTTCTCTGAGTTGAATTGAGAGTCTCCAAGCTCAACCCAGAATCACGGTCACCACCACCACTCTCTAACATGGTACGAATGAATGGGTCATAGAAAGAGGGAACAGTGCTTTGAATGCTTAGAGAGAGAAAACGAGTTTGCGTTTGGAGAGAAAGGAGTGGGTGGTTGTGTGGTATTTATTTATGCTTAAGATGTACGGAGAGAGAGAGAGAGGGCTTGTTGGCACGTGAGAGGGTTTTGGCACGTGTTGAGGCTTGTTAGTTTAGTGTAGTTTAGTTGTGGTTACTTCGTTACTTTGGTTCCTTGGGGGGCATGGCACGTGCAGAGGTTGCTTTGGGAAGTTGATTAAGCTATGTGAGACTAGTGGTTGGGTTTGGGGCCTGGGCGTGTGGGTGCAGAGGTGGTTCTGGTTCTGGCTCTGGGTGAAGCTTTTTGAAAGTTGTTTCCTTTTTACTGATTGGAATGGCAGAAACCAAGGTGTAAGAGTTTAGCCCTTCAGTGGTCAACCCTATTTCTGTCTGACCAGACTCAAACTATGGTTCATCAAGAGTAACTCCCACTGGACCTGATTCTTAAAATATTACGTAATAAAATCTCATTGATATAAGAATAAGAAATTATTTCCTTAAAAAAAAGAAATTATTAACTGGAAAAGTATATATGTTAGCTTATATAGAGTTTCAGTGAAATTATGGTTACTCTCAATTGATTCATCATAATTTTAATTTATTATTAAAAAATTATAATTAATTAATGAAGTGTATGGATAACAATTAAAAAATATCAATGATATCACCAGACATTTTAGTCTTGATTTATTGTAAGTTTAGGTTTTATACTATTATTATCTCAAATAGTTGTTATATTATTAACTAGTTAAATAAATATCCAAAAGAAACACAGTTTAATAAAAAAATATTTCATAAGTCAAATACTTCAATAATTTAATGATGCTGTAAAACAGATTAACAAAATATGTATCAAAATTAAATTTTTAATATTAAGAATCAAATATACTTTCAAAGTTCCTCTAAATAGCATTGAAGCCTAGAATAAGTGAAAAACATGGAATTCGCATTGATTTATATAAGTTAATAAAAAAATGCCACCACAATTGAATATTTCTTTTTCTGACCCGCTAAGACACTTTTCTGAAATTGTTTGGGCATAACTATCTAGATAAAGTAAGTAGCAGTTTTTTGTTACAGTACATGGTAAAAGCTTTGACTAACCCTCTGTTTGGTTTAATGGAATTATGAAAAAGGGATGGAAGGATGATTTTACCACTAATATTTGTGACACAATATATTAATTCTTACATTACCATGTTAGGGAGGGAAGATGAGTAGGGAGAAGAGATTATTAAGTAGGGAGATGGGATTATTATTTAGTGAGGCGTCCATATTTTAACTTCTTTCCACTTGAGGGAAGATTTTGGAAAAGAGAATATCATTTTTATTCATTATTCCAGATTTATCCTTTGGACCTCTTTGCCCTACTATTGTAGTTGTGATTATGTCGTGTTTACATCATCATGGATAATTGTAAAAAAATGTGACTGCAATTTGGTGGCGATAGTGAAGATCATCAAAATCATGACTTTACAACTTTAATTGCAATTACAGGCCATATTTTAAAATGTGGCACGGAAAGATGTCAAACATCCATTGTGACTCCTACTTCCTAAGTTCACCAGGTTTGCCAGATGTACATTTGAATTGAATTCTTTGAGTGATTTATACTCACATTAAAGTTAACCAAATTTTAAAGTAATGCCCCATATACTATTTTTTTTGTATACACATCATATTATATACTATTAAAAACTATATAAAATTAACAATAACAAGAAAAAAAAATTATGAATTAATAAATTTGATTAGAAATCACCCTGAATTTATTGGAACCCATTTCTGCTACTTATTTATCTCACATATATAGCGCAACAAACAAGGCCTTTCATTCCACCCATCTGAATTCTCAGGGATGCATGTTAGCAACAGCGCACAAAAACAAAGGAAAGACAGAAAACAAAACAGGAACAGAGAGTGTAATAATTTGATGAACAAGAACCACAAGTGATAGTGTGATACATATCAAACGAAAAGAAAGGTGATGACAATGTAATGCCTGTAGAAGCGTAGACAGTGAGTGATAATGTTCAACCAAATATGCACATCTACAGATTCGAATGTGTAGAGGCTGTGAGTTCACAGTGAGAAAATCTTGGGGGTGTGTTTGGACGCAACTACTAACCATAAAAAACATTGTCTACAGCGGTAGGACCAAGACACCAATGGGTGCGTACGGCATAGACCCCGACGTAAGTGGTGACCACTGACCTGACCGGCCTATTAAGAATTCAGAGTTTTAACCCTTTTCAAGCTTGTGAAGCTATTGCGTCTGCATGGGAATCTTTTTGTTCCACATTTTTTCTTGCTCTGCTTCAGCCACGCAACTTCTAGGCCAACCCAATTTCTTGCTTCCACACATTGAGAAAACTTTTTTGGGGGGATAATTGTTTTATATATATATATATATATATATATATATATATATATAAAAAGGGGGATAATTGTTTTAAGAATATATAATGCGATTAATAATATTTTTTTTAATGTGCACCATTTTTTCGTATTAGGAAGTTTGTTGGGAATCTACCATGCAATGCCGGTCCTTAGATTTTGGATGTCCCGTACGAACTCAGGAAAATGATGTCATCGTAATTATTTGAAGATTGTTCTCCTTGTATTTTTTGCAGCAAAATATTTAATAATCCGATCATAATCAAGGTTTTTAAAAAAATTATTTTCAAAAGAAATCAAAGCAAGACTGTTTAATCTACATTGTGATATTAGATTTTGGGCCTAACTCAATCTCAAAACCTAGTTCATAGGATGATGATTGCCTATTACTTATAAGCTCTTATTATATACTATCTCTAGTCAACGTGAGACTTGAGTTTTTCCCAATACACCCCCTCACGCCTAGCACTATTGGGCTTGGTACATAGATAACATGGTGGGTGACCCAACAATGGATCTATGATAGCTCTGATACCATATTAGATTTTGGGCCTAACTCAATCTCAAAAGCTAGCTCATAAGATGATGATTGCCCACTACTTATAAGCTTTTATTATATACTATATCTCTAGTAAATGTGGGACTTGGGTTTTTCTCAATACGTGACACAGTAGATCGTAAATAAGATTTTAACAATTTCAATTTAGAAAAAGTTCTCTCAGTTTATGCAACAGTAACATGGATAGTATGTAAAAAATTTATAAATTATATAAATTTATAAATTTTTATATATACCATGTAAAATTTTACACTATCTGATGCCAAAAAAAAATTGAGGACTCTGACTGATCACTCACCTCGACCGTGCTCAGGACCACCCTTGTGCCATGCTAATTATGCATAAAAAAAATCATAAGTATCATTCTAAGAATAATAGTAAATTTTTATGTCAGAAAATCAGTTTGTACCAAATCAGGTTTTTAATGGACAATATGTGTATAAAAGAAATTGTACTTTTTTTTTTCACAAAGATTCGCATTTATAAAATAAATTTATTTTTAGGTTTAGTTGTCTTCTAAAATAATAAAAATATGTTGGTAGGAGAATTAATGTTCCAATTTCTTCACGTTTTGCACTGTTTCTTGGTCATATTAATTGGTATCCATGCATGTCGGCACTCGGAAACCATTCCATATGGATTACGCGACTGTACTGTGATAACCTACATATGCATATAATGCAAGGATGAAATTTGTTTAATGGAAAATAGCTACACAAATTATAAGAAAACAGGTCGTACTATAATTTTGAGGTCCAATTTCCCTTTTCCCTTTTAATATGATGATAAAGTTTTTTTACAAGAAAAATATATTAATAAAGATATGAGAAGTACTTGAACCCATGTACAAAATATAAGTCAAAGAATCACACAATTATAACAAGGACTTGATACAATAATTAAAGCCGACTTGAAACCAATCCTAAAATGAAAAACCACATTCTTGGAATTTTTTTATAGGTAAATGTTAGTCATGATGTTAGTATTTTATTAACGGATGATGTTTGAACCATCAATCTTCTTATCATCCCACTTCTCAACCACATCCTTTGACCTTAATTGTATCACAAGAGGAAGACCTGATGAATTTATTCAAATATAAGGCTTGAGATATTATTAAATAATTAAAATTATTTTGAGACTTTCCTTTTTTTTTTTGCTCTAACATGTAGTTTGACAATCATTTATTAGCATGTTAACAAAAAAAAAAAAAAGAGGTATCGATAAGCTAGCTATATATATACAGTACCACCATTGGCGAGGCTGTGGTGGCTGAAGGCGTTTCATGGAAGATCAGACAGATGCTGAAAAGAAAAAGTTGGGTAATAATTTTGTGGTCCTATTTTATTTTCCTTTATTCTTTTTTGGGATGATGATAACTGATAAGTAACAAATAGTTCTAGGGAGTACTCCAGAATTGTCTTTGGTTCCATAGCGCGTAGCCCTTGTAGCAACATATATAAAAGGATATTTGATGCTATCCTGATGACTTTCTATTCATCAACTTGTTCATAATTAGTTGATTTCAGTGAAACTCGAATTTACTATTTTATTAGCAATAAACAAAGTTTCCTAATTAGACGATTATGATCAGTACAAAGAGATGTATATTGATATAAACATGATCAGGACAATGAGCCGAGATTGGTTTATTTATTTTATCAAAATAAGACAAATATACCTACAATAACACATCGACAGAAGCATGTAAAACAATTTAAATTTAATAATTAGGGGCATATACTCTGAACAACCAAAGCAATTTTTATTTTTTGCAATATGTATAACCAATCAGACTCAATCCAGAAGACAATAACAAATTAAAATCATTAATTAACTAAATTAATATGGTTTGGAACAAAGATATCATTAATCAGTTATTCCTCTTAATTGAATGAATTAAGTTGTGATGACATTGATGTAAGTTGTTTGGAGTACAAACAAATGGCAATTAAATTGATGTCAATTAAATATCTTTTCCATTTAGTTATGGAAAGCAACGTAGCCAACAGAAAGTGGACAGATTAGATTGATACTAAATATCCACATGGCCAAACAAAACAATGCATGCATGGCATGTTATGATGATTGGAAGCAACAGCGTGGGATGAACAATAGTTTGAGGCGAAAGTGGGGTCCCTCCATTTGATGGGAAATTGATTGGGTCCCAATGGAAAAGAATTCTCTAAAAAGCCTACATGATTTTTGAATTATTTGACACACACCCTCATCCTTTTGTTGGAAGTAGAGTGAGAAGAAATTGATGCAAAGGGACCCATGACTGTTAGGGATGGGAATTGTTGTTTTGGGAAAGACCAACAAAAAGTGCATCAAGTGGAATTGTTGGTGCCATGGGGCCATCGCGTTTTGTTCAAAATGGGAACCCAAATGCTCCGTATTGATGAGGCTTGTTTGTTTGTGAGGTCCATGACAAAATTTGAACCACCATATGCAATTGCAAGCAAACCAAACTTTTACTATTCACTCACGTGACCAGATACCCATGCACAAGCATATTCAATTAATTCTTATGTTAATTTCTTGATTGTTAAAAGATGAAAATAATAATAATATAAGCTTATTTAAAAAAATAAAATAAAATTCAACATAAAGTTTGAGCTAGATATATAATTACTTGTGATCATGTGGTTCTTTTTTTAACTGTGATCATATAGTTAGTTGTAGTTGAGAACAATATTAATGTATGGAAAACTAGTGGAAGAATATTGTAGAGCATTTTGAAAAATTAACTTCAAAGTTGAAGCAATACATTTACATGGACAAGTTTGCTATTATATATATGCATAATGGGTTTGTATAGAGTAACTTATTAGGTTTGCACTGGAAACCAAAAAATTGATTCGAAGGCAAAAAGAAGGTTCTATAAATTAAAAATTTTCCAAGGCAAACTAGCTCATATGAGTAGGAGGAACCAATAATTGAATTGGGTGATGATCCTAACCATACTATGTGGAGGGTAGACAAGATGATCAGCTAACAGACAATATGGTATCTACTAGTAGATCTCATTTAGCAAAACAAAGAAGATTACAAATCAATTACTTGGGCACAGAATTCTAAACCATAGGTTTTCACGAGTTAGGGTACTAATGACAACTATTAATGAGTGAATTCAAATTCTAATTTTACTTGAAAGAGATTTGTGGGCCAAGTTTTAACTCACCTGTTGTCTTTTACTTGTTTCAGTGTTTGTCATCTTCTCAAGCAACTCACTAGGGTTTTATCCCTTACTTGTATATATATAAATGCAGCTTTCCACAATAATTGGGGACTTCAAAATATAAACCTCAGACCTTAAATAATGAGTCATGAGGTTACCAGTAGTAGAGTGTCTAGCATATGCAATGCGTAACATGTGCAGGTCACTTATTTTGATTTTATTAAGATCCTCTTGACAACTGAAACCTATCAATAATGTATGTATCATAAATCCTGTTTCCTTCGAAATAGTAGATCATCAGGTATCAGCTCATTGTTTGTGTCTCTTGTGCCACATTAATAATACTATAATTCAGTACACAATCTTAATCTTCCGACAGATTGCTGTTAACATTATAGTTAACCTCTCCGAGGTTGCAAAACTTGAATTATAACAATGAAAGGTAGAAAATCAACAAAGTTTTGAGAATTAATTGATGGCTAAAATAATAACCAGCACTTTTGTTCATTTACCTATAACCTCTAAAAGTAGCAGTCCTTGATCAATTCTTAAATTATAAGCATATATAGGATACCGGGCTGCTAAATTAAAGCACGCATAACTGTATTGGCAACAATTTAATTTACTGAATTCCGAATTATGCAGTTCTCTTCATCTAATTTCCGCATCATCTGCATTCTGCCGACAGCATAAGGGTGCTCTTATTAAAAAAAACATACTAGTCAAGGTTTACGTTAATGGCCCTTCAGTGTTGATGAGGATTAACCTTATCCTAGACACATGGAATTTAGTGAAACGCATATTTTTCTTAATTTCTTTCTTTTCTCCCCACTGGGGAGGAAGGGTCGGTTTTGATTTTTTTTTTTTTTTATATAAGTAAAAATTGCAAGTGTGGTGATTGAAACGTTGCATTGTAAAAGGCCTTGCCTGCTTTTAAATAAGGGAACCTGGATTTTGTGTAGTATTTACTTTAATCTGCACTTCAGGATAAAGATTCATCCTGTGAAAACATAATATATCCTTCAGTCCATGTATAAACGTGCTTGCATGAAAGCTGCTTTAATTTCCTATGTTAATGGAAATTTTCTCTATTCTAAAGTCAAAACATATAAGTTTTAATGAAGACTTATAATGATTGTTACACATCACCTACTAATGAAGGAAGGATAACCACAAAACTCAAATCCAAATTGAGCTAACTCTGATTGGCCCAATACCGAAACACTTCCATGGATAGATGGTCTATATATTTTTTTTTTAATCTCAACAACACGTAACACTTTTTAATTGAGAAGGCACATTAGTCAAATAATGTATCCATATTGCTAGACATATTCATATATTAGCAGATAGCTAGCTATATTCGAATCAAGTTGTATTATTTAAACATCAAATTTTAAACAATGTATGTATCATCATATGTGTTTATTTTTATCGCTATTTTTTTTATCATTTTTATATACACGTATTTCGAGAAAAAAATAGATATGACACTTTAAAATGTCCCCACTCTGATGTTAAAAAAACATTAGTCATTCAAACCGTTTTTCATTTGGTACAAGATATATATATATATATATATATATATATATAATCTTAAGCACCTTATTTTTCAATTTTGTTTCCATGGTCTCCGTTCTTATTTTTTTTACCATTTTGATAAATCTCATGGCATCTTTTCTTTTCTTTATTTTGTTTGAGATCTTTTCTTAATTATGGGGTAAAGCTCTTTCATTATCTTTTTTTTTTTTTCAAATAGAATACTTATATCTTAATAATCAAGGGGAACCAAAACTCGCTACCATCCACCAATGAAGGTTGGTCCAGTTGGTAAGGATACGGCTCATAACCGACAAGGTCGTGAGTTCGAATCCCTCTACCGATAAGAGAACCTCATTGATGAGCCACCGGGACCCAACTCACCTAAACTTTTTTGCATAAAAAAAAAACCGCTACCATCCGAATCAAGAGATGTTGATTTCACTATATCCTTTTTGAATTTGAACATATATAAATAAAAAATTAAAATACTCTAAGGATTTGTTTTAAGAATTTGTTTTAGTAAGAGGGAAAGAGATGGGAAGGGTTTGAGGAGGAATGGAATGAGAAGTGGATGAGAAAGGAATGAAGGATAGTCCTCCAAAACCCATCCTAGTTCATTTTTTAAAGTTCCCCCCACTACAAGAATTATGTTGATTAGCGGCGGATTATTTGCGACAGCCTCGAGGCCGTCAGTAAAATTACCATTTGCGACGGCCTTTGTCGTCACAAACAGGAATGGATGAAAGTTGAAGATTTGCGACGATCTTGGGTGATTTGCGACGGCCTACGTCGTCGCTGTGGTTGTGCGCGTTTCCACGAAAATTTGGTGTGAGATTGGTGTACAAAAATGAAATTTTGCAACGGCTCTAACGTAGCTAACATTTTGCGACGGCTTTTGGCCGTCAGTAATTGATAACTTTTGCGACGGTCGAGCCGTCACTAATAGATGTTTAGTTTTTGTGACGGCCAAGCCATCGCTAATGTCATTAATTTTTGCGACGGCTAACGAGAAGATTTTCTGACGGCCTGGGCCTTCGCCGGGCCGTCGCAAACTGGTGATATAAACCCAACTCACCAACTTTCCTCTTCACCCTCTTCTTCCTCTCCTCTGCTTATAGACAGACGGCTCCCTCCCTTTTTTCGCCCACAACTGTCAGCAATCCTGCCACTGTCGTCCGCCGCCCCCTTTGTCTGTCATTGCCGATCATTTGTCCGTCGCCCCTCCTCTTCTCCTTCTCCTTCCATTTTCCAAGTCTGGTCGCCCCCTTTCGCATTTGGCCGCCGCCGTTGCCACCACTTTCACCACCATTCGTGCGCCGCGGCCGTTGCCACCACCGTGGTGAGTCCATCTCATCCTCCATTCCTCCCCCTCTTCTCTTCTTTCCTGTATTTTGGTAAATCGATTTAAAAAAATGTTAATGTGGTTCGCTTCGGTGATATTTGCCTCTCCAATTTAATGTTTGTCCTATATTGTAGGCTTGTTACTCGAAAAAATGTCAAGTCCAGAATGCTAAATGTTATTTGGCAATTTTAAAGTTGAAGTTTGGCGGTGAAGTAGCCTTTGGGATCATTTTTTTAGAATTCATATATATTTGAATTTGTGCATCAAGAAGGTAGGAGGAATAATGACCCGTCTTGAGTTTCTGTAGATGGAGTTGATGGGGCTCTGCAATTGGGGAGAAGGCCGAGTCATGATGGCGAGGAAGAGTGGCGAATCCAGGAATAATTAATTATGAATTATATATCAAATATTAAATAATTAATTAAAAATAATTCATATTAAAAATAAATAATTAAATTATTTATTTTTAAAAAAATCATATTGATTTATGGTGATTTGCGACGGCCAAGCCGTCGCTAATGTCTGGTGATTTGCGACTGTCAGGCTGTCGCAAATTTGCGACGGCTAATTATAAAAAGCCGTCAGAAACGGTTTGCGACGACCCTATATGCGACGTATTTGTGGCCGTCTCAAATCCGTCAGAAACACGTGTTTAGCGACGGATTTGTGCGATTTGCAACGGTCTCACTAAAACCGATTTTTCTTGTAGTGCCCAAATCGGGGGTTTTGATTATTTGGTTAAAAAATAAATCTCCATGGAAGGTTGGGGATAGTATCCGGCTCCCTTCCCCATGCCTTCCCCCTCCTTCCTCCTCAAAACCCTTCCCATCCATTCTCTTCCCAACTCACAAACAAACCCTAAAGTCTAAACCATTTAAGTAATCTCTTCATAACTTGAATTATCTTTCTATCATATTTCCTCATTAAAAAAACCTCCAACACTATAAATTGAACATTAATATTAACACTACATTATTTAACACATTCTCTATTATTGAATAAATTTTATGGGAGACTCGCTAAATAAAGAGTAGACTAAAGTTATATGTAACTTAGTGAGTTCCACATAAAATTTGTCAAATAATAGAAAGTGTGCTAAAATGAATATGTTAAATAATGCATTATTAATATTTTCTTTAAAATTTATAAAATGTTGAGATTATAAAAAAAAAAAAAGGTTTTATAGATTAGTGCCAAAATGAAAGAAGGAAGCATCATTTATGAGAGATAGAAAACAGTTGCCAATATTCCCGCTGTATTGATAGGCCGACAAAGGTACAAAATATGTCACATAGACAGCAACTCATCATGTGTAAAAAAGTTATATGGTACTGTTTAAAAATTTCGAATATAACACATCATTCGTTGTCTATGTTATATATATTTCAATTTTAAAAATAATGTATGATAATATTTCAATTTAAAATATAATATATGTTATATGTATAGTTATACTTACATCAAACATGACATGTATTATATTTATGGTGTACATTTTTTTTCTTTTTAAAATTTTGACTCCGGCAATGCACGGATTACTTAATTTATATAAATTTAATTAATTTAATAATAATCATAATAATAATTATTATTATTAATTGATTATTATTATTACGATATGATTTATATCATAAAATAAGATGAAACCAATTTAACTGTTTCACTAATCAAGAAGAAAACATTTTTTTGAATCAACATACATACATAGTGCACACGGAAATATCAAAAGTGATAAACCCATATGTCA
Source organism: Sophora flavescens (assembly GCA_030762895.1). Taxonomy (NCBI): domain Eukaryota; kingdom Viridiplantae; phylum Streptophyta; class Magnoliopsida; order Fabales; family Fabaceae; genus Sophora; species Sophora flavescens. The sequence continues at coordinate 99,689,945 of CM061062.1, forward strand.
ACTATATATTTCTAATGTTTTGTCAAAAAAAAAAATTCTATATATTTCTAATGCGTCAAAAAACTATATATTTCTAATCAGGGTTCGGGGCTACTCAAAGGACATTTATTCACCCTGCCCAGGCCTCTAAAATTTCTTTTATACTAAAGTACGGGTGTTAATTTATTTGGATCCACCTTAAAATTTGAAAAATCGAGCCGAACCAAAAAAAAAAAATTGAATACCATTTTTTAGTGTTCAAGTTAAATTTGAATCAAATCGACTAAGATCCGATAATATTTGATTCACTTCTCAGATTCAAGATTTCAAAAACCAAACCAATTATATATATATATATATATAATTATATATTAAATTCTTTGCATAATACCAATGACTATTTATTCAAGTGGCAAAGTGCTTGATTTTTCTTAAAAGTAATGTCTCAGGTTCAAGTATCGTGAATGAAAAGAGTAGAAGCCGATAGAACTTTGTCCCTTTAACTGAGTCCATCATGCTCGACTCACATTAGTTGAAATTCAATGTGATTTATGGATTAATTCTAAAAATTAAATTTAAATATTAAAAAAAGAAATTAAGAATGACTACTGTTAATCAATAAATGGAAATAGCCTACAAGATTTAAACAATTTGTAAGGGAGTATACACTAATATAGGATTTGTCTCTTCTAAAGCATGTGTCTATAAAGTGAGAAAATAAATGTGTATCAAGTATCAGCAATTGATTTGATAAAGTGTATAGAGATCCCAACCAATCGGATAGTCAAATGGTATATACATTTTTATTTTCTCACTTTAGAATAGCTAAATTTACTAATTTAATCTAAAAAGGAAAAGAATTATTTAATGTGGGTGTCATCATGTGGCAAACCGAGAAGGAGGGTGATCGTGAACCACTCACGTTCAAAAATGATTACCCAAATTTAATATATAAGGGTTGTTTCCTAAGAGACAATTAGTTGTAAAAAATCTAAAAATTAGTATTGGATAAATAGTACATAAGCCTTGAATTAACATTACTAATAAGAAAAATTATCCTCAAAAGGAAACAATTAAATGAGAAAATAAATAAATAAATAAGCAGACTTGGTAATTATAATAATTAATTGATAAAACTATAGTAATTATTGTAATCAATATATTTGTCTTGAAGAGGAAAATAATTGAATTAAAATAAGGCTTAATTGTACTTTTGGTCCCTCAACTTTTTCAAATGTGTGATTTTGATCCCTCAAAAAATTTAATTGCACATTTCGTCCATCAACTTTTTCAATTATGCGATTTTTGTCACTCAAAAATTTAATTGCACATTTGGTCATCTAATTTGTCGAATTGTGCAAAATCAGTCCCTCCATCCATGACTTTTTTTTAAATAAGCAATTAGGCATGCAAAAGCATCACTGAGGTGGAAATCATCCCAACTAGGTTGGCACCAAGACCACTTCCAATCATTTGCAGCACACCCAAAAACTTTATTTAAAAAAGAAAAACAAAAACAAAAGAGACATAGGGGGCATAAAACCTGACCCATGCCAAAAGAATTATCTAATTCTAAAATTAGACAGACCCCACCTGTTACAGAAAAAATCAAGTCTAATAAATCCAGGGATCAAATTAAATTCCACCAAGTATAGCACTTAGAGGTTATCCCAAAAGAAGCTAACTTGTATGCACAGTGATTACCCTATCTAAAAACATGAGATATTCTAAAATCTAAATTAGAGGATAGTTCAATACAATTTTTCCACTTAGTCCTAATTTTCCAAGGAACAATATCAGGATTGGAACAAGCCTGAACAACCAAGGAAGAGTCACACTCCATCCAAATCCTAGGCCAGCCTTTCTCCAAAGCAACATGGATGGAAGCAATTGCTGCATATAACTCAGCAGAGAAGGAATCAGTTATGCCAAAATAATTTGCAAAACAGCCAAGGACTGTACCACTTTTGTCACGAAAAATTGCTCCTCCTCCAGCATGACCAGGGGAGCCTTTGGCTGTTCCATCAGTGTTTACTTTGATCCATCCACACATTGGAGGAAGCCAATCAACTTGAATAATTTTAGGTGCTTTTCGAGGGTGACCAGATACACCAAACAACTTCAGGATTTTGAACTCATCAATTGAGTTGAACATAGAGTTCTTTGACAATTTCCCTGAGAGAGAAACACTAGATTTTATTTGTATAATTGCTGCTCTGAAAGATATCTTTGAGTCTTCAAACTTCAATTTATTTATAGCATTCCAGATCATCCAGATGATGTTGATTATTGCTGCAGATATGGTATCTTTCAACTGGCTGCTCCAATTGTTCTTGCATATTGAAAGGACAGTGTGAATGCTAGTGATATCAATCTGCACATTTATTGAAGATCTAAGCCAATTCCATAATTGGCAAGCAAAAGGGCAATCAAAGAAGATATGACTTGTGGACTCAGCAGCCGAGTAACAAAGACTGCAGATGTTGACAATAGTGCAGCCTCTCTTTATTAATTGATCTTCTGTGGGCAACCTGTTGTGAATTAATCTCCAAGTAACAAAGCTCTTGGATGGAGAAATGACATTGCTCCATATCAGATCTGTCCAGCTACAAGAAGGTTGAGCATGATGGAAGTGATTGAAAGCATCCTTGAAAGCTAATTCTCCACTAGAAGAGCCTTGCCAGATGAGGTGATCATATGCATTGAATAAGGGAATCTCAATATGAGTCAGATCACTTCTGATATCAGGAAACCTATCCAGAATTTCAATTGGAATGTTCCAACTGTTGTCATGAATGAAATCTGCAACAGTGGACTTTAGAGACTGATGAAGGTTGGAAGGAATGTTCATATAATCAACTATTGGCTGTGACAACCACTTATCCAGCCAGAAGTTAACTGTTTTGCCATCACCAATTTGCCAAGCAGAGTTTTCACAAACTATATGCAAATGAGCTGTAATTCCTGGCCAGACAGAAGACTTAATGAAGCTAGTAGCAGGCTCATGCATGTGATAAAATCCCTTCCGTCCATGATTAGTCAATGTGCAATTAAATTTTTGAGGAATCAAAATCGCACAATTTTAAAAGTTGAGGGATGAAATGTGTAATTAAAATTTTTGAGGGACCAAAATCGCACAATTGAAAAAGTTGAGGGACCAAAACTGCAATTAAGCCAAAAGATAAACAATAATTGTAGAATGGATTTAACTAGAACAACTAGAACACATTGGGTGACAATATAAATTTTTGTTACGCTATTGATGTATCAAAATTAAACTCTAAATTATTAAGAAAATGATACATCATACTGCGGAGGCAAAAAATTATAGAGAATGATTCCGATTCAAAAATGAGAATTCTAATTTTGATAAAGGTTGATTAATGATGCTACATATAACATTGAGCGACAACCAACCAATGGTTGATCGAGTGGTAAGCATCTCGACCATATAAGGAGGAGAATGCAAGTTCGAATCCTGGTGGTAGACACTCTAGTTGGAGGATTGCGAAAACCAAGGATAATTCCCTGCTTTAATAAGTAGCCGACCAGGGATTAGTCCTGTAATCGATCCAAAGGGCTGAACCTAAAACCCTAGTTATGATGATTCATAAAAAAAATATAACATTAAGCGATTGCGTTGATGCAATTCACACACACATAATTCACCAACATGTGGTTGGTCCAAGCGGTAACGAGTTTGGGCCCTTTAAGCAAGTTGTCACAGGTTCGATCCCTAGCTCTTGCGTATGGAGAGAACCTGGTTGGAAGGGGTCAACCCTTAAATGTTGTTCAGTACCTCAGGGATTAGTCTCCGCAGATGTGCACGAAGGATACCCTGGGAAACAAAAAACACACACACATAATTCCATAAAAATAAGATAAAGCGATAAAAGACTTGTAATATAACAACACATAGGCAAATATAATTCTATAAAATAAGATAAAGTAATAAAAGACTTGTAATAATATATGAATAGAATAGACCTCACTCGGCTATTTTTTTAGCAAAGAAAAAAATATGGCTGGCCCAATTGCCCAAAAAATGTAGTACTAAATGTGTCTTTGTTTTTCAGTTGCAAACTTACGTTTGTTTAACCAATAGATTTTTTCTTTTACGTTGAATCCACTTTTTATGATAAAACTGTCTTTATGTTTACGTAAGTTTGTAATCCCAAACATAACCTAAATATATTAGTGAAATAGAATAAAAGCCCCAGTACTTTTTATGATGAAATACCCTATTCTTACCAATACTCATAACCTAGCTAAACATGGTATGGTAATTCTAATAAGTAATAACCCCTTTCATTGTCACCAACCAACCATGCACACATAGATTACAGGATAAGAAAACCAAGATTATTAGAGATAAGAATGTAACTTCAAACCCAGAAGCTAGAAAATGACGAAAAAGACCACACAAAAAAAGGTTAAGTGAAAAACCCATTCTTAAGTGGCTCAAACAAAAGTAAAGGCAACTTGAAAAGAAGAGTGCAGAAGGACTAAAATTATGTGTATGCCAAGAACTGAGTGGACCGGATAATCACAAAGAAAGGTTTCTTATCCATTGATGGTCTTACATACCACCAAATAAAATGTTTCAGTCTTAAAAGCCAAGTCCAATTAAAAAATAAGCTAGTCCAGTGAACTAAATTGACAAGTCAACTTGAAAAACCTAAAAAAGAATACTTTATAAAAGAAAAAAGAAAAATGAAATGCATAAATGATTTGTCACTGGATTAAAAAAATAAAAAAATAAAAAAAAATGATTTGTCACATAAATGTTCAAGGTCAATTTACTTGCGTACCTAATGTGCATAACTGGCTATCTTTTCTAACTTTATTTTTTCATTATGTTGGTCCTCGATTTCCCTTACAATGCTATAAATAAACGACACTTAATGCATAGTCTTCGATCCAATATTTTTGAGTCAGACTTGGATCTCTAACTTCTCCCTCCGCAACTTGGAAAATGACTGGACGAGACTAAAAGTAAATGGTCTGACACCAAAAAGAAGAGATTGAAAAGTGAAGCATCAATAAGTGAGGAATGAATACGACGTTGTAGAAGAAAAGAAAGGACTAAACAGTTAATTTGGTCCCTGAAACTGTAAAGGCATAACAATTTAGTCCTTGAAATTAACGAAATTTCAAAAAGGTCATCGAAACTGTAAAACGTTAATAAAGTTAGTCTCCCTGTTAACCCCAGTTGATTGACGTTGATAACGGCACTGGTGTTGCACGTCAAGTGCCCAGTTGACTTGCCACGTTGCTTGACAGTTGTACTCCACGTTAACGATCAACCTGCATCCGATTTCGGGGACGAATTTGACACTACGTTACAGGGATCAAATTGCAATCTTCTTCTTCATCTTCCTCATCCTCTTCCACCTTTCACCGTCTGACCATCCCCCGAATCATCACCTTCTTTCTCCTCCTCCCCCCATCTCCATTGAACCCCCTCCTCTTCCTCCTCTATCTCCAAATCCAACTCGGCCACAATCCAAATCCTCTCCTCCATTCTCAACAACCCCCGACACCGCCGTATGAAGGAGAAGTTGAGAAAGAAGAAGGAAAGGGGTGTGCTGAAACAGAAGGTTATGTTTCCGGGAAACCTCTGCTTTGAAAAAGCAGAACGTTGAAGAAGTGTTCTTACAAATGATAACAAAGATCTATGATATCACTGTTAGAAATTTTTGGGTCACACTTGTAATGTTTAAATGTGTTAGGGCCATTATTTTTAATTAGTCAAATTAAAGTGATCTAATTCAAGTAAGGTTTATGGCTATGGACATAATTGTTATGAAAATTATTGTGTAGATACCATAAGGTCTTATTTCTATTTTTATGATGGGCAAAATTAGAGATAAGAAATGTGTGGATAGTCATGACTCTTCATGAAAGAGTTTGAATTCGAAGGGACATCACTCTTCATGAAAGGGCATGCAATTCTTATAAATAAAGGGTTATGGTCCCCAATTGTAGACATAATAATAAAAAAGAAAGGAATTTCAATTCTCTTCATCCCGTTAGAGGAGGAACTAAGGCTAAGGAGAATCTACAATTGGAAGATCACTACTCTATCAAGAACATCATCATTTCCATCAAGACTTCATGGATCCTTCGGGTACGCTTCCGCATTCATTAGTCATCTTGAATTGGCATGAGATTATTGGTTTTGGATTTGTGCTTGATGAAGAACATGTTTCTTGTTAATATTGACTTTGTCTACATAATGTTTAAGGAATTAGAAACATGTCTAGGCATAAATAATTAAGTCTAACAAGTGGTATCAGAGCCACCCATGATCAATTCATGTATGATTTAAGGTATTCTGAGGTTTAGTTTGATTAATGGAGTTTTCAAGTTTTTCTGAAATTTTATTTGTGATCTTACATGATGAAAATTTTCATGATTCTGGTATTTTAATGTGTCTATAAAGATGCATGATTACGTGTTAGTTTAAGTACTTGTCCATGCGCAAGAGAGTTACATGTTAAACTATGTTTACGTAATGTCACTGTGTCACTGTGATAATTGATATCACTCTTCTTTCAATAATTATTGCAACATACGTGGTGCACTATCATGTATATACGGTCCCTGAATATGTGGTTTGCAATTAATCATGTAACACTTTTGATTTAACAATTTCTATTTCCTGTATTGCAATTCTGGTTTAATTTTGGGGCCTGGGTCTATCATATTAATTACTGAATATTGCATATTTAAAAGTTACTTGGTTTCCTGTTGTTATAATATGTGGATATTGTTGTGTTGCAAGTTTTATTTGTTTAAAGTTGCAATCTCTGATTGTGATGGTGTGACTTCTTTCCGTTTTGTTTCTGTATGTATGAAACAACGGAGTTTAAATTTAATCTTTAAAGTTCGTTGTATTAAGCAGTGCGTCCCTTGGTCTAGTGGTTGAATCGTTGCATTGTTCTGTGAGTGGGAAGGGATCGATTCCCATCTGGTAGTGTTTTTCGTCCGTTTTCCTTTTAAAAAAAAGGAACTATTTTCTGAAAAATTGGACAAAACAGTTATATTTGCCACCACATGGGAATCGAAACTGAGACATCAAACCTGAGATATCATGCAACATTGACTGCTGGACTACAATTTCGGTTATGTAAATATTTGTTCAAACATTTAAAATAAAGCAATCAGATTGAATTCAAATATATGGTTATAATTGTTTAACATTTTAAGTGAGCCAATTGAAACAAGAAGTCGCCAAAGTGACATCTCTTGTGTAGATTTCTCATGAGAGATGTTAAATGCTAGTGTGTATATGTATCCATGCGAGTATTAATTGGCCCAAAGGAAGGTTAATATTTTGGCCGGATTATATGTACACCCGTGATGGTAAACATGTGATAATTATAAGGTTGTATATGTGAATGATAAATCAGTCCAAAGAACGATTTATTATTTGACATGCATTATTATCAGTGTTTGATCATTGCAATAAGAGTACCACTAGCAATTAATATTATTGTCCAAAGACTTGATATTGATGTTGCACTAGGTATCTTGAGATGAGTTATGCCATTATTTGAATTTGTTTATGTTTGAATTTAAATTATGATGTGAGTATATTTATGTTGTTTATTTTGTTCTCTTTCCAGCTAATATTGCTCATCGTATTCGCTAACATGAATTCGGTTCCGGTCCTTAATGGTACCAACTTTAAGGACTGGAAAGAGAACATTTTAATTGTTCTGGGCTGCATGGATCTTGACCTTGCACTAAGGATGGAGCAACCCTCTTCTCTTACAGACTCAAGTACCTCTGAAGAGAGGAAAACTTATGAGAAGTGGGAACGCTCCAATCGTATGAGTCTCATGATCATTAAGCGCGGCATTCCCGAGGCATTTAGGGGTGCTATATCTGAAAAGATAACAAGTGCCAAAGAATTCCTTGTTGAAATTGAGAAACGCTTTGCCAAAAGTGATAAGGCAGAAACAAGCACACTCCTTCAAAGCTTGATTTCTATGAAGTATAAGGGCAAAGGAAATGTAAGGGAGTACATAATGGAAATGTCTAATATTGCTTCTAAGCTTAAGGCTCTAAAGCTCGAGTTATCAAATGACTTACTCGCACATTTGGTGCTAATATCTTTTCCTGCACAATTCAATCAATTTAAGATCAGTTATAAATGTCAGAAGGAGAAATGGTCTATTAATGAGCTCATTTCATAGTGTGCAAGAGGGAGAGAGGATGAAGCAAGAAAGGATAGAAAGTGCTCACCTAGCAAGCACCTCTAAAGACAAGGGCAAAAAGAGGAAACATAAGGATACTAAGAATGAAGCTGCTAAGGGTCCAACACAAAAAAAAGCAAAATAAGGGTGACAACGGTTGCTTCTTTTGTGGCATGACTGGACATGTCAAGAAGGAATGTACCAAGTATCATGCCTGGCGTGAAAAGAAAGGTATTTTCCTTACTTTGGTCTGTTCTGAGGTAAATTTAGCTTCAGTACCTAGAAACACTTGGTGGTTAGATTCTGGGGCTACTACTAACATCAGTGTTTCAATGCAGGGTTGCCTGAGTTACCGAAGGCCAACTGATGCTGAAAGACGCATTTATGTGGGAGATGGCAAGTCGGTAGAAGTAGAGGCAATAGGGCATTTTAGGTTGTTATTAAGTACTGGTTATTATTTGGATTTAATGGATACTTTTGTTGTACCGTCCTTTAGACGGATTTTAGTTTCTGTTTCTTGTTTGGACAAATTTGGTTATCATTGTTCATTTGGAAACAATCAATTCAGTTTATCTATTAATTCAAATGTTGTTGGAACTGGTACTCTTATGGTGTATGACAATCTATATTTGCTTGACACTATTGCTTCCTATAATGAAAACTTGAATGTGGAATCACGTGGTACTAAGCGCAAAGTTGACAATGCAAATTCAGGAGCGTTGTGGCACAAGCGTCTAGGTCACATCTCTAGAAATAGAGTTGAACGACTTGTGTCAAATGGGATCCTTGATTCCATTGACTTTACAGACTTTAATGTCTGTGTTGAGTGCATTAAGGGCAAACAAACCAAACAAAAGAAATTGGGAGCATATAGAGCTACAGATGTCTTAGAATTGATACATACGGACATTTGTGGGCCATTTCCAACACCATCTTGGAATGGTCAACAATACTTTATATCATTCATAGACGATTATTCCAGATATGCGTACCTATTTCTTATACATGAAAAGTCTCAATCTTTGGACGTGTTCAAATCATTTAAGGCTGAAGTTGAAAATCAACTCGATAAAAGAATTAAGAGTGTCAAATCTGACCGTGGAGGTGAATATTACGGTAGGTATGACGGTTCAGGTGAACAACGTCCGGGACCATTTGCCAAATACCTTCAGGAATGTGGGATCGTCCCACATTACACCATGTCGGGGTCACCTAGCATGAATGGTGTAGCTGAAAGACGAAACCGGACTCTTAAGGATATGGTAAGGAGTATGCTATGTCATTCTACTTTACCGGAGTCACTCTGGGGAGAGGCATTGAAGATTGCAGCTTACATTTTGAATAGAGTGCCAACTAAGGCAGCTGCCAAAACACCCTATGAGCTTTGGACAGGTAGAAAGCCTAGTCTAAATCACCTTCATGTATGGGGATGTCCAGATGAGGCAAGGCCTTATAAGCCAAATGAAAGGAAATTGGATCCCCGAACAGTGAGCAGCTACTTTATTGGCTATTCTGAACGATGCAGGGGCTATAAGTTTTACGATCCCAAATTAAAGACAATTTTTGAGACGGGAACTGCCATGTTCTTTGAGGATATTGAGTTTGGCGGGAGAAATAAGGTTAGAGACTTTGTCTTTGAGGAAGAATCAGTTTCAATTCCAGGACCGGTTCATACAGTTGCTTCTAATGAAGCAAGTACGGAACCTCTCCAAGACATTGTTGTTCAAACTCCCATTCAAGATGAATCAGTTGTCCCAGAAGAACAAACTCAAGATCCTCAAGAACCAGTGCTTCAAGAACCAGTGCCGTTACGACGATCCACTAGAGAAAGAAGAAATCCTATTCCGGATGATTACATAGTATTTCTCCAAGAACATGAGGAAAATGATGGTATGATGGAAAATGATCCAATCAATTTCCGTGAAGCCATGCAAGATTCCAACTCGGAAAAATGGATTGAAGCAATGAATGAGGAGTATAAGTCCATGCAAGACAATAAGGTTTAGGAACTTGTCCCATTACCAGAAGGTGCGAAACCCATTGGTTTCAAATGGATATTTAAGACCAAAAGGGATTCCAAAGGTAATGTGGAAAGGTATAAGGCTCGTCTTGTAGCCAAGGGCTATACTCAAAAGGAAGGGATTGACTTTAAAGAGACCTTCTCTCCGGTTTCATCGAAGGACTCTTTTAGGACAATCATGGCTCTTGTTGCACATTATGATTTGGAGCTTCATCAGATGGATGTTAAGACGACGTTTCTCAATGGCAACATTGATGAAACAATCTATATGGTGCAACCAGAAAACTTTGTGTCGGGAGACCCAAAGAAAATGGTTTGCAAATTGACAAAATCCATCTATGGACTAAAACAGGCGTCTCGTTAGTGGTACCACAAGTTTCATCAGGTAGTTCTCTCATTTGGTTTTGAGATGAATGCGGTTGACGATTGTGTGTATGACAAATTCAGTGGGAGCAAGTATATTTTCCTGGTATTGTATGTTGATGACATACTGCTTGCCACTAACAATATAGGCATGTTGCACGAAACCAAGAAGATTTCTATCAGGAAATTTCGAGATGAAAGATCTTGGTGACGCCTCCTTTGTATTAGGGATCCAGATACATCGAGATCGATCTCGAGGTATTCTAGGATTACCACAAAGCATCTGTATCGATAAGGTGCTCAAAAGATTTGGCATGCAGGACTGCAAACCAGGTGATACCCCGGTCGCTAAGGGAGACAAATTTAGTCTCAGTCAATGCCCAAAAGTAAATATTGAGATTCAGGAGATGCAGAAGATTCCATATGCATCAGCTGTAGGGAGTCTAATGTATGCCCAGGTTTGTACGCGTCCGGACATAGCGTACATTGTTGGAGTTTTAGGCAGATACTTAAGCAATCCAGGAATGGATCATTGGAAAGCAACCAAAAGAGTTATGAGGTATTTGAAGAGAACAAAAGATCATATGCTCACATATAGGATATCAGACTCTTTGGAGATCATTGGGTATTCTGACTCCGATTTTGCCGGATGCCAAGATAGTAGAAGATCCACTTCGGGCTATATCTATCTGTTGGCTGGTGGTGCAGTTTCTTGGTGCAGTGCCAAGCAAACGCTTATTGCTTCATCCATCATGGCAGCAGAGTTTGTAGCATGTTATGAGGCATCAAATCATGGGATTTGGCTGAGGAATTTTGTCACTGGGCTGCGAATTTTGGAAGGGATTGAAAGACCACTTAAGTTATACTGTGACAACAAATCAGCCGTCTTATACTCCAATAACAATAGGAGCTCGACAAAGTCGAAACACATCGACATCAAGTTCCTAGTTGTCAAGGAGAGAGTACAGAGTGGACAGATTTCCATAGAACACTTAGGGACAAACTCCATGATAGAAGACCCTCTAACAAAGGGCCTTCCACCCAAGGTCTTTCATGAGCACACTGCTCACATGGGTGTCATACAGTTTGAGGATTCTTTGGTTTAGTGGGAGTTAGTCATTGATGTACTTCATGTTCTATATTTGAAATTATGTATGCATACTATTATATTTGGATCTTTCGACGATCGAGAAATAAATTTTGGTATTTAGTTTATTACACTTTGTACGATAATGTCTTTAATGATCTCACTAAAGTAAAGTAGGACCGGTTGAAAATCGACATGTACAGATCACCTTCATGTGATTTTCATGCTGCACATTTCATGATTAATCTATGTCATTTGGTTGTGTTAATATTAGTGATCATTGATGGATTTAGTTATGATTGATATAATGAAAGCCGCTTTGGTTCTATATATTGATATAACTAATGGACGGGATATGGATATGTCCAAGGTTTATAATGGCAAATTTGGAGCTCATAAAGTATAACACATTTATAAGCATACATATGTGACCAGTGGGAGATTGTTAGAAATTTTTGGATCACACTTGTAATGTTTAAATGTGTTAGCGCCATTATTTTTAATTAGTCAAATTAAAGTGATCTAATTCAAGTAAGGCTTATGGCTATGGACATAATTGTTATGAAAATTATTGTGTAGATACCATAAGGTGTTATTTCTATTTTTATGATGGGCAAAATTAGAGATAAGAAATGTGTAGATAGTCATGACTCTTCATGAAAGAGTTTGAATTCGAAGGGGCATCACTCTTCATGAAAGGGCATGCAATTCTTATAAATAAAGGGTTATGGTCCCCAATTGTAGACATAATAATAAAAAAGAAAGGAATTTCAATTCTCTTCATCCCATTAGAGGAGGAACTAAGGCTAAGGAGAATCTATAATTGGAAGATCACTACTCTATCAAGAACATCATCATTTCCATCAAGACTTCATGGATCCTCTGGGTACGCTTCCGCATTCATTAGTCATCTTGAATTGACACGAGATTATTGGTTTTGGATTTGTGCTTGATGAAGAGCGTGTTTCTTGTTAATATTGACTTTGTCTACATGATGCTTAAGGAATCAGAAACATGTCTAGGCATATATAATTAAGTATAACAATCACAAGCCAGAGAAGTTTGGAAGCCAAAATGGACGAGAAACCCATTAATATTTTGAGTGGGAAGAAGATCCATATAGTAGCTGATGAAGTGACTGCAACTAAACAAGCTACTTGCTATTCAACACAGGATCTTAATTTCCTAGGGGGATTTTGAGATTTTGAAAGAATCTTTGAGTAACTGAGTGATTGATTCTTCATATTTCCCCACTTGTATGTACATTCTTTCTTCTCATTGGCTTTTCTTTGTTACATGCTGACATGGAAATCTTTTCCCTTTAATATAAGTGATGACTTGATGGTAAATGGTATGAGATTTTTCCAGCTACATCAAATAGATTTCACTTTTCCAAATGCAGGGAAAACATTAAAAGCATTGTGTATAACACAATTGAGACTTAAGTAATTTTAATACTTTCCCCCTTGTTTACCCGGCACTGCTTAAAATACTCCAGATAGAACTCGAAGGATGCATCCTCCATCGTTATTTATCGTAGATATATTATTAAAAAAAACGACGGTCCAGATTAATAAGGGTAAGATAGGTAAACAAAATTCACTTCTCTCTTTCTCTCTCACCACGTTCTGACTTTCTCTCTCACCTCCATCTTCTCTTTCACTCCTCTCTCTCCTCCCCTTCTTCCACTCCCCGGTCAGTTTCGCAGTTGCAGCAAAATTTTCACCAATGATTTCCTCCCTATAGCCCTTGTACAGTCCTATATGCAAGTTGAGGACCACGCCATGGCAAACCACCATCGGGATTTATAGAGAGAGTATGACGACGGCAGAGTATAGAAACGGAGGAGAACCAGAAAAGACGATGGGAGATGAAGCACGGTGTCGATGCCGGCCACTTGAGACGGGATGGAGGCGGCGGCAGCGACAAAACCACATTCCCATTTGGCCAACGCTGGCAAACAAGACTCCTGGATGATAATACCCTTCATCACTCTCACTCCATTGTGACCCCAAATTGCAGACAGAGAAAAACCCATCTCTTTTGTCGTTGAATACTTGAATTCCCTTCCTACCCATCAACCAAAAACACAACCTTGTGAATTATGATGTGATAAAGATTGCTTTTTTGCACTTTATTTGATCTGGGGTTGAATGAATAATACATGAATCTATATCCCAAACTCACTATCAGTTTTGGAATTCAAGTAACTAATATGAATTTTAAACGGATTGACAGAGATAATCTCACGAACCAAACAGTATAATATGTGCAGTGCAGGTTCTTGGGGGAGAAGAAGCACCACAATGTTGTTTTTTTTATTTTTTTATTTTGTATTGTAATACCTATTATGGCCCCGAAGGATGGATCCTCAACTTTGAGGTTGGAGTATCGTAGAATTGCCCTGTTTACCCCTCTGATCTCCCCTGTGAATACCAAATAAACAGTGTCAAGTTCAAACATGAAAAGTTGAGATCTCAAACAAAGTAGAATTTAATAGTAAGGTTCAAAAGAATACAACGTGAATGAGAACTAGGCAAAACTGCAGACAGAATTACTGAATCCCTAGAATCAACCATTCTCAACAAATCCAAAGCGTCAGGGGTTCTTGAGGATGAAGGAAAGGCTTTGGATTGTGTCGGAGTTGAATTTCGAGATAGAGGAGGAAGACGAGGAGGTTATGTGGAGGTGAGACGAGGAGAAAGAAGGTGATGATTCGGTGGATGGTGGATGGTGAAAGGGGAGGAGGAGGAGGAGGAGGAGGAGGAGGAGGAGGAAGATTGCAATTTGGTCCGTGTAAAGTAATGTCAAATTCGTCCTTGAAATTGGGTGCAAGTTGGTCCTTAATGTGGAGTACAACTGTCAAGCAACGTGGCAAGTCAATTGGGCACTTAACGTGTCACATCTTGGAATTTCGTTAATTTTAGGGACCAAATTGATACGCTCTTACAGTTTCGGAGACCAAATTGGCTATTTAATCGAAAAGAAAGATTAGTCTCTCATTTATATGCAAAATATACGTCCTTTTTGGGTCAAATATGTTTTTGGTCCCTGTAAAATAGTCAAAATTCGATTTAGTCTCTCATTTTTAAAATGTACGTTTTTGGTATGTCAATTTTTAAAATAACTCACTTTCGATCTCTAACGCCATCTGAATCTGATCTGTCAAATGAAGTTTCATATCCCTATTCCTATGTGAAAATACATCCGGTATTAGTAAAGCGAGGGACGTGGAAAGGGGACGTAGAACTGTATTTGACATATTAGAACTATATAAAACAGAGTTAACATTAGGGATCAAAGATGAGCTATATTTGAAATTGAGGGAGAAAAACATAAGTTTTGAAAAAGAAGGACTAAAAACGATTTTTTTTTGTTTTACAGGGATAAAAAACATATTTAACCCTTTATTGTTTTTATCAAAGTTGAACTTGTAACTGATTTATTTTTTAGTACCTTATTGTAAATAATTTTGGTATAATAAATATTATTTGGATAATACAAATCAATTTTAAATGTGTAATTATGAAATTAATGATATGAACGTTAAACAAGGATGAGTCGGCTATCAATTTTCTATGAATAGTATCACTGTAGTTAAAAATCCAATCGGGTTTTGTTTCGCTTTAATTATTGGCAAAATGAGTTGCCAAACATGTTACCAAAAGGTAAATGTTTTTTTTTCTTTCAATTTGACCTCCAAACTCAGTTACAACTAACGGGAAAAATGAGTTACCATCGATATTTAAAAAGCTCCCTCAACTCAACTTGGAGGCATCCAAAATAGGCACACCAGTGTTTGACACCATAGCAACAGAAACCATCACTGTATCTGACTATTTGGTTTTATAGTATACTCACACATTACTAACAATGCAAGGAGGGCAGACAAAGAACTTTTTGATTGCTTGTGTGGGATAAAAGCATACCTTTGAAAATTGGGGCTTTTTGTTGGAGAGTGATTCTGGATAAGATACCGACAGGTTTGAACTTACAACACCATGGAATCATCCTTGCACCTAATTCACATATGTGCTGTTTTTGTAAAAATGTGGGGTGAAACTACTTTCCATCCTTTTGTCTCATGTAAATTCTCTTATTTTGTGTGGATGAATTTGTACAATTGGATTGGCATTGATACTGTGCTTCCAGGTAACTTAAGGGACCTACTACTACAATATTCTGGACTCCTAAAGGGTAGGATCTCAAAGAAGGGATGGAGGATGCTATGGTTTGCCACAATCTGGTCGCTTTGGCTACATTGCAATGAGCTGATCTTCAAAGAGGGTAACTTGGATTTTGATAAGGTTTTTGATTTGATTAAGGTTAGGGTATGGACTTGGTGTAATAGCTCTGTTAAGAAAGGTTGTTTCTCCTTCTCGGATTGGTGCTTAAACCCGGTATATTGCTTATAGATCTTGTATAGAAAGTAGACTTGCCTTGGACCTGTCTCTTCACATAGTGGGGGGGAACTGTGTTTTTGTTACATGTAGGGATATGCTATCTGTTTCATATTCAATAAAAACTTAGTTTCTGGGGTTGAGTAGTTTGCTCAGGGTTGGTTTTCTTCTCTTGTTGGAGATTGGTTTTTTTGTAAGATCCTTTATTTTTCATATTTTGTATATGGGTTAGAGTATCACTTATACTCTTATCAATATATTCGTTGGCTTATAAAAAAAAAAAAGCCTATCTGGTTTCTCTAATCTCTCGTGGCGATTACTCTTTTTACATAGGTATAATGTACAGAACACATTGTATAACGAGATACCGATTTCGTAATGTGCTCCCAGTCCCCCAATAGGAATGTCGTAGACTTCAATTATAGTCTGAATTGTTTGTAATAAATTTGTAATTAGAAATTGCTGCATTGTCAAGAGCTATGCAAGCAGTGATGAGAGAATCAGAAGTAGATGCTGATATTTTACTTCAAATTATTTTAATCGTCTAATTCGGACTGTATAACATCACTCTTAATAAATATAGTAGAACTTGAAAATAGACTTACAACCACCAATTCAAACATTCCATGTGCAAATGTCTAAGTTATAATAAGGATTTCACACATCCAAAACAAAAGATCAAATCCTACTCATGACACTTGGCTTAAATTTATCCTACCATTTCCTTCCCCTTCCCTATACCAAATCTTAGATGGCTAAATCTCATTTGTTCTTTAACCTCCTCTGTAATAAAAAAATAAGAATGTATAAACGTAGTCTTCTAGTGACATGTTTATTATAGAGACAAATCTAAGATATAGAAAATGGTCTTGCAATCACCAATTCAAAGTGGGGACTTTAGGTCAACCATATGATTAACATGTCAGTGATCTGCATTTCCTTTATAAGAGTAGCAATTCACTGTTGATCAATACTTGAAACCAAGCGTGCTCTGCCATGGAAGAAACTAAATTTACAAAGCCTTGATCGTTATTGTTGAAGCTTTAATAATTTTGAAAAATGCTAGGAATACACCTAGCAGAAGTTTAGTGCGTAGCTGTTAAGAAAGTTTCAGAGATTGAAACTAGAGAGAGTGTAACTGAATATTCTGATTCTCATTGATTATAGATTCTCTGTACACTTTGGCTATATATACTAGTCATGGAATACAACGAGTAGAGTAACTGAATAACTAATTCAGTTAGGACTAACAGCTAGGGTAGTGGTACAGTGTGCAGCACTGTACCATCTTACCATGTACTCTATCACACCACCTTCAAGCTCAAGGTGGTTGAGCTAAGGAGTGCAGGTCAAGCACCTTAAGCTTGTCCCTTAGATACAAAAATATGTTTGGAGATAATGCCTTGGTCAGGATATCTGCACACTGCTCCTCGATGGGAATGTGCAGAACCTGGAGATGTTTGCTGAGCATCTTTTCTCGAACAAAAAACAAGTCCAACTCCATATGCTTTGTGCGAGCATGGAGGATGGGGTTATGAGAAAGAGCCACGGTGCTTATGTTATCACAGTAAATGATTGGAGAGGGGAGTTTCACTTGCAGCTCATGCAGAAGAGACTGAACCAAAACAACTTCAGCAGCGGTGGCAGCTAAGATGCAATATTCAGCTTCTGTACTTGATCTAGCAAAAATTGTTTACTTCTTTGCCCACCAACAAACCAGGTTTGGGCCTAGAAAGATGCATGATCCTGATGTAGAACATCTATCATCAGGATCAGTTGCCCAATCAGCATTAGAAAAACTAGTAATGACCAAGGGATAGGCAGAAGATGGGGGCTTCAGGTTTAGGCTATGATGGAGGGAACCCTTTAGGTTCCTCAGAATTCTTTTCACTGCAATCCAGTGATATTCAAGTGGATGCGCCATAAATTGGCATACTTTGTTCACAGCATAAGATATCCCAGGCCGTGTGATTGTTGCATATTGGAGAGCACCCACAATGGATCTATATAGTGATGCATCCGAGAAGTAGTCAGCTCCCTCTTTTGAGAGTTTGCTGCCCCCAACCATGGGTGAGGATATAGACTTTGCATCTTGTTATGTCTCTAAAATGTCTGATGTGCATTTCCCTAAGTTTTGATGAGAACTAAACATTGGTTAATGATTTAATTAACCGTCATATTGGTTGTTAACCTGTCTATCTAGTGTGCAGATTAAAACTGTAAGAATCATCTATCCACTCGTCCACTAAAGTAACAAAAGCGCTCGTCCACTGAACTGATAGAAGTGCTCGTCCACTAAGGTGACAGAAGCGACGAGCGCTCGTCCACTAAAGTGACAGAAGCACTCGTCCACTAAGGTGATAGAAGTGCTCGTCCATTAAAGTAACAGAAGTGCTCGTCCACACAAGTCTTTGGACTTGCTAAGTCCTTAATGAGAAACTTCGTCCAATGACATGGCATATGGAGCTCGTCTACTAGCCCGTCCGAATGTAAAATCTTAAATGGCTAGAAGAACGCGGTTATTTTCAAGATGGACGCGCTTATTTTATGGACGCGAATTCTATAAGAATTATCAGAATCTTATTTCAAGAACCAGAATCAAGAAAAGTCAGAAGTTACTCTCTCAAGCAACCTTGGTTATCAGAACCAAAGACCAGTTAAAGAATGCTTCCAACAAGCTTTATTCTCTAGTACCTCTGGTCCTTACATAAAAAGGGAATTGTACTCAGCAAAATACAAAAAGCTCTCTGCACAACTCTGATATGGATGTATCACGATGCATAAAGCCATGATCCTTCATGTTAGAGTACAACCAACGTTCCTATTACATTAATGGATGCCCGGAACGACTCTATTACATTTAATGAAGTTCGGCTTGAAGCCAACATCTGAGGGAATGTCTCTAATGAATCCTAAATGCTTGAAGACTATAAATACAGAAGTCATTGAAGATGAAGCATAGAGAATACACATTGCATTAAAGAGCCATTACTCTGCGCATTAATATCTTAATTCTTTCATTCTGTATTCTTCAATCATTTGAAGTTATTACGCAGACTTTTTTAAGCTTTACATTTAAATCACTCTCTGAGTGTTAGTGAAAGTTTTGTCTGTCTGAAGTTGTATTTATTACAAACCAAATCTCTCAAACAAACCTGAGTGAGCGTGAAGAGGCTGAGTGTGCAAAGAATACTTGTCTTGGAGCCTGAAGAGGCTAGGTGTGCAAACAATACTTGGAGTCTGTAACCTGATCAGTTATAGTAGATAAATCTTGGTGCTGCCAAGGACTGGACGTAGCTCTTTGCTTTGAAGAGTGAACCGGGATAAATAACTGTGTCAATGTCTCTTTCCTTATAACCTCTTTAGTTGCTTTAGTTTTCTTATACGCTTATCAAGTGGTGTGTTTGCCAAAGTCACTGTTAAAATTTCATCAGACAGGTCACCTGTCTGTCCTGTATCTTTCCACTCGTCTGAACCAAGCTTCTATTTGCGAAAAGATTTCAACTTTGTTTAAATTCTGATAAACACAATTCAACCCCCCTTCTCGTGTTTATAGTTGTCTGTTTCAGTTGGTATCAGAGCTCAGCCTCTGGGTTGAGCATCTAACAGTGTAGAGGTAAAAGGTCCTGAAGAATAGACATGACTATTGGAGCTAGTTCAAGTGGAAGTCACGAGACTGAAGGAGCTTCCCTAACCAGACCTCCTTACTTCAATGGAGAAAACTACAACTATTGGAAAGATAGATTTCAATGGTTCATTCTATCTACAAACTCTGATCTTTGGGATGTCATTACAGATGATCCATTCATTCCCAAGAATGATGACGACACTGTCAAATCAAAAGCTTAGTGGACTACTGCAGAAAAGACAAAATGGGAGCTGAATCACAAAGCTAGATATAACATCATTTGTGCTCTCAGTCCTGAGGAGTTTGAGAAGGAATGTGCTTGTGACTCTGCCAAAGAAATATGGGACACTTTAGCTGTCACACATGAAGGATCAGCCAAAGTCAAAGAGTCAAAGATTGCCATACTTGTCAGAAAGTATGAACTGTTTGTCATGGAGGAAGGAGAATCTGTAGGTCAAATGATAGGAAGATTTCAAACTATTGTCAACAGTTTAAAATCTCTTGGCAAAGTCTATACCAATGCTGAGAAGGTTGGAAAGATTCTGAGAAGTCTACCTAAACAGTGGAGACCTTTGGTCACTGCTATCTCTCACACCAAGGATCTCACTACCTTGAATTTGGATGAACTTCTTGGAACACTCACTGTTCATGAGCAAGAACTTGGAGATGAAGTTGCACCAAAGAATGGCAAGTCAATTGCTCTGAAAGCTGATCAAAAGTCAACAAAAGTTTCCAAGGCTCTAAAGGCAGACGAGTCATCCAGTGATGCTGACCTGTCTGAACACGAGGACTCTGAGAGTGATGAAGAATTGTCTCTCCCGACCAGGAAGATAAAGCTTCTCCTACAGAAAAAGAAGTTCAAGAGGGATAAGCCATTCAGAAGGTTCAACAAGGACAAGAACTTCAAAGAATTCACTTCAACAGACAAAAGTCCAATTGTCTGCTATGAGTGCAAGAAGCCTGGTCACATCAAGGCTGAATGTCCTCAACTCAAGAAGGTCCCTTTTAAGAAATTCTTCAAGAAGAAGAAGAAAGGAATGATGGCTACTTTGGAGAATATGGAGTCAACATCTTCTGATGAAGAAACAGAGGAAGAAGCAATCTCTGTTTAATGGCCAATACTGACTTAGACTCAGACGATGAGGTACATCCTGACTATGAGGAATTACTTGATGCCTATGAGGAGTTGCTGGAGGAATCCAACTGCTTATCTAAGGCTTTCAAATCCCTCAAGAGAGAGTATGTAAAGCTCACCAGTGAGCATAAACAGAAATCTCAAGAGTGTGAGAAGCTGGCTAAAGAGAACAGTGGAGTCAAGACCTAAAAGTCTAAAGAAGCTAAGATCTCAAGTGAAACATCACCATCTGAAGAAGTTGAAAAACTTCAACAGAAAGTGGAAGAGCTCACTTCTGATCTTGCCAAATTTGTTAACGGTAGAGATAATCTGACTAAGCTACTTGGCTGTCAGAGGCACTCTCTTAACAAAGAAGGTATTGGATATGTCCATCAGACACATCATAAAGTATAAACTAAAGCTTCTACAGTATCCGTTAAGTCAACTGTAACCAAGTCTACACCTGTCTCAGAACCTCGTGGAAAAACTGGACATGTTATGTCTAAGTGTATCCATAAGAAGAGAAGGAAGTCTTCACAGACTCCTAGAACTAACAGAAAAAGACCCAGAAAAATATGGGTACCTAAAGATCAAATAATTTTTGTTGCAGATGTCATCAACAGGACAAAGAAAACACCACTGCTGGTACCTGGACAGTGGCTGGTCGCGTCATATGACAGGAGAAAGGTCTATGTTCCGAGACCCCCAACTTAAGAAAGGAGGACACGTTGCCTTCGGAGGGAATCAGAAAGGGAAAGTTATAGGAATTGGTACTATTGGTGATAAACCCCCTCTTCCCTCTATATCTAATGTCCTTATGGTTAAAGGATTAAGACACAATTTGCTTAGCATAAGTCAATTATGTGATAATTTATTTGATGTTTCCTTTACCAAGGATGTATGCATAGTTAAAGACTGTTGTGGCAAAACCCCATTTTCAGCTAAAAGGCAACAAAATCTTTATAAGATTGAACTGTCTGATCTCTCAGATCAAAGTGTAACCTGTCTGATGTCTAAAGAGGATGAGAGATGGTTATGGCATAAGAAACTAGGACATGCTAATATGAAACTAATTTCTGAATTAAAAAGGAATAATCTCGTGAGAGGATTGCCTTATATTAGTTTTAAGAAAGATGTCTTGTGTGATGCATGTCAGAGAGGTAAACAGATAAAATCAAGTTTCAAATCTAAAAATTAAGTATCAACCTCTAGACCTCTTCAGTTGTTACACATGGATCTGTTTGGACCAGTTAGTGTTGCCAGCCTGGCTTGAAGAAAATATGGATTTGTCATAGTTGATAACTATTCTAGATACACATGGGTACTCTTCCTAACACACAAGGATGAGACTTTTAAGGCTTTCTCAGTATTCTGCAAAAGAGTACAAAATGAGCAGGGTTTCTGTATTTATACCCTTAGAAGTGATCATGGGGGAGAATTTGAAAATGAACAGTTTAGACAGTTGTGAGGAGAATGGAATCTCTCACAATTTCTCTGCAGCTAGAACTCCACAGCAAAATGGAGTGGTTGAGAGAAAGAACATATCTCTGCAAGAGATGGCTAGATCTATGCTCAATGAAAATAATGTCCCTAAGTACTTCAGGGCAGAAGCTGTAAACACTGCTTGTTATGTACAAAACAGAATACTTATTAGGTATTTTCTAAAAAGGACTCCTTATGAATTGTGGAAGGAAAAAGCCCCAACATATCTTATTTTCATGCTTTTGGATGTGAATGTTTTATTCTGAATACCAGAGATAATCTTGGAAAGTTTGATTCTAAGGTAGATAAAGATATTTTCGTAGGTGATTCTGAAATGTCTAAGGCTTTTAGAGTTTACAATTCAAGAACTTGTATTATTGAATCTGTTCATGTTAAATTCAATGATGAATTAAAGACTGATAAAGAACTATCAGATCTAGAAGATGATCTTGTAGGTCTTGATATAAATAATCAAGAAATTCAACAACCCAATCTAACCAAGACAGAACCTGTGCTTGAGGCTGACAGACAAGTGGAACAGACAAGCCAGCAGACAAGTCAAGATCTTTATGATGATCTCAAAAGGGATTGGAAGTTCAACACTCATCACCCTAAGGATCTTATTATTGGAAATCCTTCTGAAGGAGTAAGAACCAGATCCACATTAAGAGAATCAAGTAATGTGGCCTTTATTTCAGATTTGGAGCCTAAACGCATTGAAGAAGCTCTTGAGGATGAAAGCTGGATTCTTGCTATGCAAGAAGAACTTAACCAGTTCACCAGAAATGATGTCTGGACTCTTGTCTCTAAGCCTAAAAACAAGTCGGTTATTGGAACAAGATGGGTCTTCAGAAACAAATTGGATGAAGATGGTAAAGTTGTCAGAAATAAGGCAAGGTTAGTAGATCAAGGCTATAACCAACAAGAAGGTATTGATTATACTGAAACCTTTGCACCTGTAGCTAGAATAGAAGCCATACGCATTTCAATGTCATATGCTGCACAACACCAAATTACCCTATTTCAAATGGATGTAAAAAGTGCTTTTCTAAATGGTATAATTGAAGAAGAAGTGTATGTTAAACAACCCCCTGGTTTTGAGGATACTGATAAACCAGATCACATTTTCAAACTTAAAAAGGCATTATATGGTTTGAAACTGGCACCTAGAGCATGGTATGATAGACTCAGTTCTTTTCTCATGCATAATGGTTTTACTAGAGGACAAGTAGACACTACTCTGTTCAAATATATGTTGATGATATTATTTTTGGAGCAACTAATGAAAAGTTGTTCAAGGAATTTTCAAATCTAATGCAAGCTGAATTTGAGATGAACATGATGGAAGAATTGAAGTTCTTCCTTGGATTACAAATCAAGCAGACAAGTGATGAAATTTATATTCATCAACAAAAATATACCAAGGAGATACTCAAGAAATACAAAAATGGAAAATGCAAAGCTCATGAAAACCCCTATGCAACCCAATGCAAAACTAAGCAAAGATGATGAAGGTAAAAAGGTAGATCAAACTGTCTACAGAGGTATGATTGGCTCTCTACTGTACTTAACTTCAAGCAGACCTGACATTCAATTTAGTGTCTGTATGTGTGCTAAATTCCAATCTGATCCTAGAGAATCTCATCTTAAGGCTGTTAAAAGAATATTTAGAAATTTGCTTGGAACTACCAATCTTGGTTTGCTGTATTTAAGATCAAAAGAATACAGATTAGTGGGATATTGTGATGTTGATTTTGCTGGAGACATAATAGAAAGAAAAAGCACAAGTGGAGGATGTCACTTCATTGGAGCAAGTTTAGTCCCATGGTCAAGCAAGAGGCAAGCAACCATTGCCCTGTCTACTGTGGAAGCAGAATACATCTCTGTTGCTGCTCTCAACTCTTATGGGTAAAACATCAACTTAATGATTACTCTATTTATGAACATAACATATCTGTATGGTGTGATAATTCCAATGCTATATGCTTAACTAAAAATCCAATTCAGCATTCTAAGGCTAAGCACATTGAAATCAAACATCATTTTATTAGGGATTATGTTCAGAAAGGCATCTTTGATATTAAGTTTGTTAAAACTGAAAATCAATGGGTTGATATTTTCACTAAACCCCTCGCAGAAGAAAGCTTTTTATTTATTAGAGATAATCTAAACATGCATTGCATTGTTGAATGACATGTCTGAATGTTAACCTGTCTGTGTTTTATCACCTGTCTATGCTTACCTGTCTGACTCTGCTGAGTCACTATGCTAGAACTCAACAGTTTTGTTGAAATGGTTATTAATTAATTAATGCCATTCCCTTATCTGAAGCTAATCGTGTGCACGATGGTTTACATATCTCGAAAACATGCTTTCATTGTGTCTTAAGTGGGTGTTGCAGTTCCCCATACAAATCATGCCATTTTGAATTAAAAATGTCGTTTTTCTCTCTCCTACCTTTATGACTATAAAAGACAATAGATCAGAAAGGTTGAACCTTTACGTTTCAATATTCCAAAATCTCTTTGTCTTCTCATCTTTCAAACCCTCTTCTCTCTCGAAACCCTAGAATCGTTTTCTCTCAAAAAATGGCATCACCCAAGCGTCTCTCTACAAAAGAAATCGCTGAGAAATACAATCTCAAGGTTAGTAAAATAGAAAAGATCATTCCGGGAAAGATTGTTGATCTTCAACAGATGAAGAAACTAGGAATGGATGTTACTGAAGAGTTGGAGTACTCCAAGTGGACTCCTTTCTTCGACATCAAGGAGCTTGTTCACCATAAGCTCATTCAAACGTTCTGGAGAAATGTTGTGGTTGTCACGAACATACTCAACGGAATCAAAAGCTTTAAGGCTGAAATAGGGGATAGAACCCTTCTCTTCCCCATTAGCTCTCTGGAGCTTGTCACAAAATGTCCGAGAATCGGAGCTGGCTTCACACCCAACTGGGAAGATGAAGTGGGAGCTGACAATGTCAACATTGCCATCTATGGTGTTCCCAAACCAGTGAACCCTAAGCCTGTCAACATGGTGGTCAAGTGCAGATTCCTGCACATATTGTTGTTGGAGTGTGTGATGCCAATGAAAGGCTCACGAGATAGTGTGACCAAGATGGACAGATTTGCTCTGTACCACTTGATCCACAAAATCAAGGTTGACATAAACGACCTTATCTACATGTACCTTGAGACTCTGATCAAGAGAACCAACATACAGACCTATCCTTATGGGATGTTGTTGACAAGGGTATTCGGGAACAAGTTGTTTGTTCCTAGTGATGTTCACTTTGTGGACATGTCACTGCCCATAGATAGGAAGATACTGTCTATGATGGACATCAAGGGAATCCCTCTTGCTGATAAGGAGGAAGATAAGAAGAAGAAGAAGAAGAAGAAGAAGAAGAAGAAGAAGAAGAAGAAGCAGAAGAAGCTTGTTGTTGAGAAGAAGGAGGAAGAACCAGTGGTTTCCATTGACGAATCAGAAGTCCCCATTTTTGAAAAATTGTTCAAACCGTCTATAAAGGTGGCCAGACAAGACCAAATTCCAGAGCTGCAACCTTCAGTGTCTGAAGATTCTGCTGAAACAGTTGAGCCCTTGAGGTTCAGGCTGAGGAGACCCTCTCCCAAGAGGAAGACTGGTGAAGCTGAGGAATTAGTGGATGTTCCTGCTCATCCCAGCAAGAAAAGAAAGCTGGTGAAGACCTTTGCCAAGGTCAGACAAGTTGAGTCTGAGCCTAGCAAAGAAGAAGCATTTGCTCGGGGGGAGCAGACAGAGCAAGTCCTGGAAGAACCAAATAAGACTTTCATTTTGGGAATTATTCCCAAAAAGAGAATATCTGGTTACCTAGTACCTGCAAAAGCTAACACTGCAGAAGACCTGTCTGGAGGAGCTCAAACAGTTGTACCCAAGGATGACCAAGTGTCTCCTTCTCACAAGAAGTTGAAGATATCTGAAGAGCAGACATCTCCTTCATTCCCTTCCCCTTCTCATCAAGGTATCATCAACCCATCCGTCTCTTCTCCATCTGCCCTTTTTGTTCAACCTCTTTCTGTTGCACCTCCTATTTCTTCACCTGTCTCTTCCTTTCAAACTCAAAAATCTTTTTTCACTATTGTACCTGATGACTATCAGCACACAGTTGTTCACAGGGACTCTGCTCCCAAAGAACAAACTGGCATATCATCGAGACTCTTTGTGTCTGATCTTCAATCTCTTTTGTTTGCAAGTATCTCACATGTCTCTTTCATCCCTTCTCCTCCACCTCATATTCTTAACCCATGTAGAGAACTTTTCTTCTACCCACCTATTATTATCTTCATTAGAACATTAGCTGGAACTCACTATCCTGCTTCTGTTGTAACATAGGTCTAGGTATTTCTTTATGTTAGTCATAGGATCTAATTCTTTTTTCTGCTATATTGATTCTTTATTACCCATCCCTCCCTCTATTTTAGCTCAAACACCTCTTCCCCTACCTATTCAAATAACAATCATCAGACTGTCTCTGTCCGAGAGAATTTCCTATGTGTTTCCTTCACCTGATACTGACTATGTCAGAATTAGTCTTATCTTCAAATTCATCTTTCTTCCTTTCTATGCCCTTCAAACTCTCCATGAACTTTTCTTCCCTTCCATCACCTCTCCCCTATCTCTACCTAAGGCACCCCCAGTTTTAGCCCTACCCTGACACTCTTCTCTGTCTCAAACAGTGGCCTTACAAGACTTTCATCTGCTTCAAGGACAAGTAGAAGACTTAAGAAGACAGCTAGATGAAGAAAGGCAAGCTAGGATGCTCTTAGAGCAAAGGGTTGCTGCTTTATTTTTGTTAATTAGTCAATCTAGGTAGTTTTTAGGTATATAAACTACCTTGTACTTGTAAACGTTCATGTTGAATAAAGTAAATTTCTCCTTTATTTCTTTAATACTTTCATAGTTTATTCCTTTTTGATGTTGACAAAAGAGGGAGAAATGAGAAATGTGATAGAAATGTGTTGTAGAAGAATGGGAGAATGAATATGATATGATCTTAAATAATACATGGACATAAGCATGTTCTGATAGTTGCTATAATTTCTCAGATAAATCTTAAGATTGCTCTAATAATAATTTCAAAGTAAAACAAGTCAAACTTATGTGTGACTAAGTTAAACGGATTACATAATTAATCTTAATGTCTGATCAAGCATCTGCATGACCTGTCCGCATAAGAAAACTTCAACCTGTCAGATATATTCTATTTTCTTTGTTGATATTTTCTGAGGTTCATTAAATCATCTCAATGTTTATCATCATCAAAAAGGGGGAGATTGTTAAGTCTCTAAAATGTCTGATATGCATTTTCCTAAGTTTTGATGAGAACTAAACATTGGTTAATGATTTAATTAACCTTCATATTGGTTGCTAACCTGTCTATCTAGTGTGAAGATTAAAACTGTAAGAATCATCTATCCACTCGTCCACTAAAGTGATAGAAGCGCTTGTCCACTAAAGTAACAGAAGCGCTCGTCCGTTAAGACGATAGAAGTGCTCGTCCACTAAAGTAACAAAAGCGCTCGTCCACACAAGTCTTTGGACTTGCTAAGTCCTTAATGAGAAGCTCCGTCCAATGACATGACATATGGAGCTCGTCTACTAACCCGTCCGAATATAAAATCTTAAATGGCTAGATGGACGCGGTTATTTTCAAGATGGACGTGCTTATTTTATGGACGCGAATTCTATAAGAATTATCAGAATCTTATTTCAAGAACCAGAATCAAGAAAAGTCAGAAGTTACTCTCAAGCAACCTCGATTATCGGAACCAAAGACCAGTTAAAGAATGCTTCCAACATGCTTTATTCCCTAATACCTCTGGTCCTTACACGAAAAGGGAATTGTACTCAGCAAAGTACAAAAAGCTCTCTGCACAACTCTGATATGGCTGTAACACGATGCATAAAGCCATGATCCTTCATGTTAGAGTACAACCAACGTTCCTATTGCATTAATGGCTGCCCAGAACGACTCTATTGCATTTAATGAAGTTCTGCTTGAAGCCAACATCCGAGGGAATGTCTCTAACGGATCCTAAATGATTGAAGACTATAAATACAGAAGTCATTGAAGATGAAGCATAGAGAATACACATAGCATTAAAGAGCCATTACTCTGCACATTAATATCTCCATTCTTTCATTATGTATTCTTCAATCATTTGAAGTTATTATGCAAACTTTCCTAAGCTTTACATTTAAATCACTCTCTGAGTGTTAGTGAAAGTTGTCTGTCTAAAGTTGTATTTATTACAAACCAAATCTCTCAAACAAACCTGAGTGAGCCTGAAGAGGCTAAGTATGCAAAGAATACTTGTCTTGAGCCTGAAGAGGCTAGGTGTGCAAAGAATACTTGTCTTGGAGTTTGAAGAGGCTAGGTGTACAAACAATACTTGGAGTCTGTAACCTGATCAGTTATAGTGGATAAATCTTGGTGCTGCTAAGGACTGGATGTAGCTCTTTGCTTTTGACACGCTGTCGCACACGGGTCAAAAAGCGAGCGGTTTACAAAAACTGTAGTTAGGGCTCGACAACTCGAGTATCGTCTCACAAGGACTCTTGGGATTGTTATTAACAGCAAAATCAGTTTTGGGGGGGTTTTGGAATTGAGATTCAATTAAGAAAACAGTTAAGAAAAAACAGTGCAAACTAAATGATTATCAATAAGTTAAAAACGATTAATCTACTGTTTTGGTTTCCCAACTATCATCGGTTCACATAATTCCATGCCCTAAGCGGATTCTAATCCCTTTTCGATTGTAGTAACAATTAGACAAGTGCAATTGACACTGCGAGATATATGTTCCTATTCCGAATTAAGCAAACGGATTAAGCCCTTCGTGAATTAAGCAAACACGATTGAACACACGCGAATTAAGCAAACGCGATTAGAGTATAGGAACATACAATCATCGAAATAAATAAATACTTATTCAACACAACTTGAATTAAGCAAACAAGACATATAGGAAAATATTGAAAGGGAGAAGCAAATTAAGATTGGGAATTAATAGAACCTCAAGTGTCGGCGGAAACCGATTACAGCAGACTAATCGCTGGTGGTTAGTTCTCAATTACAAACGTAACACAAAACTTGGAAAATATTTCGCAGCCGTCAATGGTGAAGAGAAAAAGAAGTCTCTTAACCCACCTACTTATAATCCTAGGGTAAACAAATATGTCTGACCTAGAGAGCCCAATGGGAATTAATTGGCCCATTAATGATTGATTACATGGAGATATGACAACAATAATTCCAATTCCCGCACTAATCTGGACAGCTTAGGTAATTAGAATTTTTGACCATCAAAACGTCTGAACTGGGATGAGAGGTCAACATGACAGTTGTAGGTCTGCTTCTTAGCTTTCCAACGCAACCAAGAGCACTCAAATCGGACAAGTATAGCCCAAGTTATGGCCTGCATAAGGGAGACGGGTCAGGATGCACTAAAATCCGGAAATTGATCAAGAAATTCATTAAAGCACAATTAAGACCCAAATATATGAAAACATGCTAAGAATCCAATATTGGGTACAAAGCACATCCAAAAACACCAAGTGCAATGCTATAAAAAGTATATTAAAATGCACTGATCAAATTCCCCCACACTTAAGCTTTTGCACTCCGAGCAAAACTCATGGTCAAGACATATGAAATAGCAGTAAATGTTTTATTTGACTCAAAATTAACTAAAATATCCTAAAACTACTTAAGAGACTCAAAATGTTGCTTGAGGACAATTAAATCCAAATTTGGGCGAAAACGAGATTGAACTCGAATAATTAGCACAAAAGCCATGGTCTTACTAGTTATAAAACTAGATAACCAGAGGCTCATCAAAATACCCCAAACTTAAACTTTGCTTGTCCCAAGCAAACTAAAACTCAAAAAGACTCAAACTTGGCAAGCTTAAAGGATTCAATCAATTTCGTACAAATTTCATGCAATTTCAACAAAGCAATTTTTCTTCAATGTTTTCCCCCCTCTGCAACAATGTAACCCCCACATTCATTTACTTTAAACCATTGAGAATTCCATCATTCATGCAATCAGTAATCTAAGTTGAGGATCCAAGTTACACACAAAGGGAGATCACCAATTTCAACCAATCGCCTTCCTCACAAGGGCATGTAATATTTCGCTCATTCGCTCAATTTTTGTCTAGGCTATCAACTTTTCACTCAATTTCACATCTTAAGAGCACTTCCTATGAATTTGATTTTCATCTCAAACAGAGTTCCCACGAAAACATGCATGCAACATCAAAAGGTCTTTTAAAGGTTGTAATGGGGCCTGGCTAAAGGTAGGATATTCAAAGGTGCTAGGCTTAGGTCCCTAGGAACTAAGAGAGCATGAGCATTTTGACACATTGAATTTCCACTCAAATTCCTTTTTCTATTTTTCTTTTTGCCTTGGGTGAATACAGCCTTTTTCTTCTAATACCCTTTTTTTTGACATTTTTGTTCTTTTCTTCTTTTCTTGTTTCTTTTTGCCTTTGGCTCCAACCTCAATTCTTTTCTTTTTCTCAGTCCAAAATGACATATCACACCTTGTAGCCACCTCAAACTTAGTTTCTTACAACCATTCTCTTGCTAAGCTTCCATGCTCTCCTAATCCCAAGATCGGGTTAACATGGTTTTTCAGATTTTTGGCTTGTAACATAGGGTCATCAAGAAGCAATAGGCTAATTAGGCTCAATGTGGCTAACTAGGGAACATGCATTAGGGATTGGTTCAATTTAGGCCAAGTAGTTAATTCAAAGAAAATTGCCTAAATCATCTGATGCAACACATAAGCATGCAAACCATGAAGAGATTTAAGCAAATTCGGGAAAGTGCAACTCAAAAGTGATTCACACAATTAAAAACATGTTGGAGGCTCAAATCCTCACCTGGACATTTTTCACAAATTGTTTGACCGAGATTCAATCCCTAGTGTGTGCATCCCTTCACCCCAAACTTATCATAAATCGTGCAATCACAATAGAATATCTCAAAGTTCAATTTTCAATTTTTCACATGGGGATCAATTTTCAATTTTTAAAAACCTAGGGGGAAAATCATCAACAATCAACAAATATTATGCAATCCATCTATGCAAAATTCAATCAAATTCCAGCAAGCTCACTGACACAAGACTCACACACATACTCTTGATCTTCTCAAATTATTCAAGAGCTAAATTCAAAAACAAATGAAGGAAAAGAAAACACAAACTAACAAGCAAATGAAAATAACTAAGGAGAAGGGTTAAGAAAACTCATTGAGGGGCTCCCGCCTGGATCCCATTGCTTGTAGCATAAGACCCAAGTGATAGACAAAGGACGGAAGCTTATTCCATGGTCCCATAACTTGCAACCTTGATATGGAAGTGAGCACTTGACAATCATGGTGACCTCGCCAAGAGCGGCGGACTTCTCACTCCCTCTTGGGTCAAAGATGACCTCCTTGTCAACAAGGTCCTCCCAATAATAATGGGGTTCAACCTCTTGGACTGGCCATAGTGCCTTCATATTCAAGGATGCAAAATCCAGTCTCTCGGGTAGAGGCTTGAACTCCATCGCTGGTTGTTCCACAGTGGGAGGAGGCAAACAAGTAGAGAGGATCTCTGGTGCTGCTTCAACTTCTGCACGATTTCCATTCACTGCATTATCAAACCCATCACCTGCTATACATGCAGAAATCTTAGTACAAACAGCACAAAGGTTAGTGTTAGTACAATCAGCACATATAGTACAATAAACAGAATCAGAAAAGGCTTGAATGTCTGGAAATTCAACACAAAGTTTATCAGTAATAGTGTTCTTGACATTATTATCAAAATCATGTTCAAAAGAAGTATTGTCAAGAACAACTATTTGTGAATCTGTGTGTTCTTCAAGGAGATGTTGAGTTTGCAGTGTAGCCGAGGTGGAGGCAATGTGACCAATTTGAGTGGCCAACTTCTGAAAACCAGCTTGTCCTCTGTTGGTTTTGATCAATTTGAGCGGCCAAATCCTGAAGACTTGCTTCTGTCCTCTGTTGGAATTGAAGATTGTGTTCTGCCATTCGTTGCACCAATTCCTCTAGACTGAGTTGGAGTAGTGTGGGGTCAGGCTGATATTGGTGCTCGCGTATTGCCATTTGATGCACCAAAGAAGCTATCTCATACTAAGGTTCACAACCAGACCTAGTAACCAAAACTAATTCAGCAATGCATCTTCTCTTCTTTTCTTTTTTTTTTTCCTGTTAATAACAACAAGAGTCCCCGGCAACGGCGCCAATTTTGACACGCTGTCGCACACGGGTCAAAAAGCGAGCGGTTTACAAAAACTGTAGTTAGGGCGCGACAACTCGAGTATCGTCTCACAAGGACTCTTGGGATTGTTATTAACAGCAAAATCAGTTTTGGGGGGGTTTTGGAATTGAGATTCAATTAAGAAAACAGTTAAGAAAAAACAGTGCAAACTAAATGATTATCAATAAGCTAAAAACGATTAATCTACTGTTTCGGTTTCCCAACTATCATCGGTTCACATAATTTCATGCCCTAAGCGGATTCTAATCCCTTTTCGATTGTAGTAACAATTAGACAAGTGCAATTGACACTACGAGATATATGTTCCTATTCCGAATTAAGCAAACGGATTAAGCCCTTCGTGAATTAAGCAAACACGATTGAACACATGCGAATTAAGCAAACGCGATTAGAGTATAGGAACATACAATCATCGAAATAAATAAATACTTGTTCTACACAACTTGAATTAAGCAAACAAGACATATAGGAAAATATTGAAAGGGAGAAGCAAATTAAGATTGGGAAATAGTAGAACCTCAAGTGTCAGCGGAAACCGATTACAGCAGACTAATCCCTGGTGGTTAGTTCTCCATTACAAACGTAACACAAAACTTGGAAAATATTTCGCAGCCGTCAATGGTGAAGAGAAAAAGAAGTCTCTTAACCCACCTACTTATAATCCTAGGGTAAACAAATATGTCTGACCTAGAGATCCCAATGGGAATTAATTAGCCCATTAATGATTGATTACATGGAGATATGACAACAATAATTCCAATTCCCGCACTAATCTGGACAGCTTAGGTAATTAGAATTTTCGACCATCAAAACGTCTGAACTGGGCTGAGCGGTCAACATGACAGTTGTAGGTCTGCTTCTTAGCTTTCCAACGCAACCAAGAGCACTCAAATTGGACAAGTATAGCCCAAGTTATGGCCTGCATAAGGGAGACGGGTCGGGATGCACTAAAATCCGGAAATTGATCAAGAAATTCATTAAAGCACAATTAAGACCCAAATATATGAAAACATGCTAAGAATCCAATATTGGGTACAAAGCACATCCAAAAACACCAAGTGCAATGCTATAAAAAGTATATTAAAATGCACTGATCAGCTTTGAAGAGTGAACCAGAATAAATAACTGTGTCAATCTCTCTTTCCTTATAACCTCTTTAGTTGCTTTAGTTTTCTTATATGTTTATGAAGTGGTGTGTTTGCCAAAGTCACTGTTAAAATTTCATCAGATAGGTCACCTGTCTGTCCTGTATCTTTCCACTCGTCTGAACCAAGCTTCTGTTTGCTAAAAGATTTCAACTTTGTTTAAATCCTGATAAAGACAATTCAACCCCCTTCTCATGTTTATAGTTGTCTATTTCATATCTGCCATTTTGGCCTTTTCTAATAGGTCTCTGTGGTACTTTGTTTGATTGAGAAGGAGACCATTGGAAATCTTGTGAACTTGTATTCCCAAAAAGTAGTCAAGGTCACCGAGTTGCTTGAGTGCAAAGGAAGAGTGGAGCTTGTTGATGAGCTGCTGGATCAAGGAAGGATAATTCCCTGTGACAATGATGTCATCTACATAGACAAGCATGTAGATGATGTGAGCTCCTTGATTGTAGACAAATAATGAGGGGTCACACTTGCTGCTAGTGAACCCGAGAGTGATGAGGGCACCTTTTAGCTTATCAAACCAGGTCCTAGGAGCCTGCTTGAGGCCATACAAGGCCTTGTGCAGCCTGCACACCATGCTTAGGTCACTATAAATGAAGCTCAGAGGTTGCTCCATATAGACTTTTTCACTGAGATCACAATTTAAAAACGCATTGTTTACATCGAGTTGTTGGAGGGGCCATCCATAGGACAATGCTAGTGTGAGGATGATCCGAATAGTAATGGACTTCACAACAGGGGAAAACGTTTCAGTATAGTCGAATCCGGGTTGTTGATGAAACCCTTTGGCCACTAAACGGGTCTTGTATTTGTTGATGGACCCATCCGGGTTTTCCTTGATCTGGAATACCCACTTGCAGCCTATGGCTTGCCTATGTGGAGGAAGAGCAACTAGGGACCATGTCCCATTCTTGAGCAGGGCATCATATTCAGCCTCCATGGCTGTGTACCAATTCTGATCAGTAAGAGTAGTTTTTACTGATTTCAGTTCAGCATGGGCAAGGAGTAAAGTTGGATGAAGGCGTGGCCTAACAATGGCAGCTTGAGAACGGGTTGTCATGGGATGAATGTTGGTGGGGCCTGCAGTGGAGGAGGACGTTGGGAAGGGAAATGGGGTGTTGGGAAGTTTAGTGGCAGGTGGTGCATCACTGCTGGAACCCGAGGAGTGTGATGCACTAGGGAAGACAATGTTATCAGGATGCTTAGGTATTGAGTGATCAGGTAAGGGAGTTGGTGGGGTGGTAGGATATAGTGGATGTGGAGATTGGTTTTGTGGGCGGGTTGTAGGCTGCGGTATGGTGGGAATATGTTGGTAAGTTGGTAAGGGGGAGATCATGGGAATTGGAGGCAGGGATAATGTGGATGAGGAAGATTGTTGATTTTGGGGTTGAAAAAGTTCATTGTAAAGGAATCTTAGTTCATTAAAGACCACAACCTTGAAGATAAAGATACGACCGGTTGGGGAAAGACATTTGTAGCATTTGTGGCTAGAGGAATACCCAAGAAAGACACACTCATGTGACCGGAACTCAAGCTTATGACTATTGTATGGCCTTAGAAGTGTAAAGCAGGCGCATCCAAACACTTTTAGGAAGCTATAGTCAGGACTCTGTTTTAGGAGTTTAGTGTGAGGAACCTCTTTGTGTATGGAGGCAGAGGGTAACCTATTTATAAGGTATATTGCTGTTTGAAAGGCTTGATCCCAGAACTTGAAGGGAAGGGAAGCATGTGCAAGGAGAGTGAGCCCTAATTCAACAATGTGCCTATGCTTCCGTTCTACAACACCATTTTGATGGTGTGTATGAGGGCAAATCACTCTATGGGTGATGCCAAACTCTTGCAATACTCTAGGGAAGGAGCGAAACTCATCACCCCAATTAGTTTGTATTGACTTGATTTTTGTGTTGAATTGAAGTTCAACCATGTTTTTAAATGACATGAATGTTTGTAGTGCTTCGGATTTCTTTTTGAGTAGAAACAGCCAAGTAAATTTGGTGTTGGCATCAATGAATGAAATATAATAGTTGAAGCCAGTAGAAGAATTGATAGGGGTAGGACCCCACAAATCACTATATATGAGATCAAACAGATTATCATATACAATATTAGAATGATGAGAAGGTAGGCGGTGAGCCTTACTAAGACAACAAGAGGAACATAATATCACATTCATTTTATTGCTAATAGGAAGATTACAAGTTTGCATTACAAGGTGCAAAGTATCCTTATTGGGATGGCCTAGTCTTAGATGCCATGTGTTAGCTGATACATTGTGTAGTGGTATTAGCAGTGGGAAAGGAAAGAGTACAATCAGATCTCGGATTAGAGACAAAACTTGGACTGGAACTTGGCTTGGGGAGAAGATGCAGGTTGTCGAACTTGTATAGTCCATCAGCTCCAACATCTCCTCGAAGCAAAACTTCATGGGAATCCTGAGATTTCACAAGACACATTAGAATGAAACTCAAAGAAAACATGATTATCCTTTGCAAGGTGCAAAGTATCCTTATTGGGATGGCCTAGTCTTAGATGCCATGTGTTAGCTGATACATTGTGTAGTGGTATTAGCAGTGGGAAAGGAAAGAGTACAATCAGATCTCGGATTAGAGACAAAACTTGGACTGGAACTTGGCTTGGGGAGAAGATGCAGGTTGTCGAACTTGTATAGTCCATCAGCTCCAACATCTCCTCGAAGCAAAACTTCATGGGAATCCTGAGATTTCACAAGACACATTAGAATGAAACTCAAAGAAAACATGATTGTCCTTTGCAAATTGACTCACACTCACAAGATTCTTTGTGATATTGGGAACATGTAAAAGATTATGAAAGACAAGATTGACATTGGAATTAATAGGTGACTTAAAATAGGAGGAGCTGTAACACCCTTCTCGAGTGCTACATCGTACGTGAACATTTTAAGGGCGAAAAGTAGGTTAATTAAAATTGGATATAAAAGAATGGGATAATTTTTTTTCCTTTTCTTAAGTCGTAAATATAACTACTTTGATATAAAGGAATGAACAATAAAATATCCCATTATCATAATTAAGGTGAGTTCGAAAATCATTTACATAATATCCAACCCGACTCATAAACAGAAATCATAGAAATGTACAGACTCAACATAAAGATATGGAGACGCGGCTCCTAAAATACAAGATACTTGGTGTCGCAGCTCAATAGACAATTACATTAACTCCCAAACATACCCAACTGGCCAAACTAAAAAAGAAAAGACAATCATTTCTCGTACATCGTGAGAAGGATAAACCCAACTGACGAGATCTAGTGGAAACTCTATTTGAGTCCACTACCGACGTCGTCACAAAAGACACTACTAGAGTCACTACAAAAATAACTCTAGGACTAAGCCATTTCCTCTTCCAAGAGGAAAAACATGGTCTAGGAACCCATCAACAGTCTGGAAGACTTCCACTATGAGTTCCCACATATCGTCCGCATGCTCGAACCTCAATCTCTACGATGCGTCAGTCAAGGGACATTTTGACGTCTCAATCTTCTCAAAATAATACAGAAGTCACATAGCTAGCCGACATAGGCAATATAAAAATAAATAGGTGAGATTTTCATTTATCTTACACATAAGGCAGACATGCAGTGGTACGACTCACAAGTATATAATACAACAGTCATATATTCTTTTTATCTCCCATTTTAATTCTACAACTCAAAATTCCAAGATTACAAGATATCAAACTCGACGGTAAGCTTATCAAACATACCGGACACAGTTTGTCCATCAAAGGACATGAATAGAGAAACTGATTGAAAATTGAAACTGCATAGTCTCATTCCTACACAGCCTCAAGAAATATCCGATTCTAACATCGGAGCTAATTTGACATTTTGGAAGGAAATGGTCTGTATAGGTTTCACATCCGCCCACCTCAGGCACCTTTGTGGCTTTCGTGTTACGCACACAAGGCTTAAATCATAACGTACGTACAATCATAATCACATGTGATCTCAAACTCTCTGTAACACATCAAGCTCTTTATGAAACCTCTACAACCGAAACTCGGCTTCCTAGGCACAACGACCTCACCGAACATAGATCAACTATGTATCTGGGCAAAATTGCCGGAATACGTCCAATTGGCTCATCCATCGGATAACCTCGTGATTCCACCAGAATCCACTTGCTGTCAATCTCTGGCGGACGATATTCTCGATTACAAATCATCGGTCCTTCACTGATCCACAGTTCTCAAACAAACTTGTCATGTTTGTGTAAGGATGTTTTAAAGCACTTGCTTACAAGTCCTAACACATTATGAAATTGGATCGACAGTCCAATTATTTATTTCTTTACACTTTTCTAATAGAGTCATTCTCTTGGCTTCCAAAAAATCAAGTAACTCTTAGTCCATTAAATCTTATGGAGGTATGGATAATAAATTATCCATACTTTACGACAAATGGTCTTGCTTCACCATAAGTCATAAATCATTAAGTTCATATTTCACTAAGTCATTCATGACTTGGGTTCCGCTCTTTAATATAAATACCAGTCTTGAAGACTAAAATCCTCTTTTGTCTTAAAACCAAACCTTGGGTTAAAACCAAACTCTTTTGAAATTAGATTCCATCAAAGTACATAAGTACTAAATTCCTCAAAAAAATTTCTTGAAAAATGTTGAAACTCTTAAAATACCGTTTTACCGCTTTTTACTGTATTTCAACTTAAATCCCATATTTTCACAAATGTAATCATTCTTCTCAAATCCTTCACTTTCTTAAGTTACCATACTTATGTTAAAGTATTAAAATACTGGTTTCAAACTTTACATCATTGTTTCCTAAAAAATCTTTAAAAACGCTTGACGACGGTTTCGCCGTTTTTTACTGGTTTTAGACCCAAAAGTCATACTTTTGAAAATGTCTCTTCACCTCAAATCTATTACTCACCTAGGTTATAATACTCATATTAAGATGTTGAAACACTGATTTTGAAGTTTCCTTTCCATGTATACGAAATTCCTAAAAATTTGACCTAACATCGTTAAGTTTGTAAAACGCGTAAATCATTTTTCAACGATTTTAAACTCTAATAATCCAAAACTCATTCTGGAGTTTTAGAACAGCTAGATAGGTATGAAAAACAGTCTCTCAAAGTCCAGTTAAATATATTTTCAAAAATTGCAATTTAACCCCTAAACTTTCATTAATTGCAAAAAGATCCTTATTCACTTAAAACATTGCAACTTTTTATTTATAACTTCAAATCACACCAAACCAACTTCTATAGAAATATTTTTCAGTTACCATCAATTTTTCAGAAATTACATTTCTGCCCCGAATATTTTACAATAATTGCAAAAAGATCCTTGTTTACTAAAAAGCTTATAAATTTTTTATGTATTAATCCAATTAACACCAAACCAATTTATATGGTCTTATCTTATCATTCACTTCAATTGTGTGACATATTTTCATATTTATAGTTCAGTCCCGTAATTTTCTAGAAATTGCATAAAAGTTCCTAAAGACTCAAAAATTCATATCTTTTAACATACATATCCAAATCAATCCAAACCAATTTCTATACTCTTATATACTCATTCAATCCTTATAAAAATTATTCGAACAAATTAACTCAACTTGAAACCCCATTAATCAGTTATGGCCGAATGGCCTAAAATAATTATATTAAGCATTTTTCTTAACCAATCAAGCAAACAACAATCATGGTTCCAACTTAAGGTCATTGAAACCAAAACAACCATATGACACATCATACCACAACCAAGCATCAAATCAAATCCTCCAAGAGGATCAAACAACCATAAACAATAATACATAATCCTAACACTTAGGATTTGAAAACCAACATACAATTATTTTAAACCACATCCATATCTACATTAAGGTAGGATAGTAGTAATCTTCCCCCTTACCTCTTGTAGATCACTTGAAACTCAAGTAGTAGAAGGATGTTGTTCACCTAAATCACAAGGTTTTGAACCCACAAAACCTAGCCATGAGCAATCAACAAGAAATCAAGTTGAAGATTGAAGAAAATCATCCTAACCCACTTGAACATAGTTTCGGTCTAGTCAAGAAGAAATAGCTAGGGATCTCTAAATTTTTCAAGCTCTTGGATAATGAAAATAGAAGTCATATGGAGATCATAGAAATTGATTTCAAGTCAAATGGATTTTTTTACAATTTTCTAGAGATTTTTGGAAAAAGCTTCATGAAGATGGAAAATCATGATTCATGACTTAAACAACTAAAATGATTGAAGGAGAAATCATGATTGATCATGGAGAGAAGAGATTACCTCTTAAATGATGAAGAGATGAAGAGAAATGATCAACCAAAGCTTGTTAAAAATTTGACAGCTTTGAAGATGTGGTGGTTTTATGACTGTATCTCACGATCTGCTCATCTAAAAATTACAAACTTTGCCTTGTTGAAAAGGTAATAAAGAGATGCACAACTTTAATGTTGAAGGTTTTGTTTGATTCAGATCAAAACAGGGGCGTAAAGAGCCTGCTTTCCACTGTTCTTGTGTGATGTTGAGGATTTTGAGCTATTTTGGTAATTTGGGCATATCTCCCAATATACTTATTCGTTTTTGATGATCTTTAGCTCTTTGGAAAGAAGAGAGGAAGAGGAACAACTTTCATGTAGAAAGTTTTTCGAGTTTCAGAACAGAAGAGGGTCATAATTTCGGTATGGTTTCGGGGAGTCAATGGAACTTTTCTTTGTGTTCTTGATGAAGAAGAAGAAAATGTCTAAGTGTGGGAGAGTGGGCAGCCACGAATTGGCTAGGTGCGGAGGGGTTTTCCACCTTGTAAAATAAGTGATTTAGGGAGAGGATATGTGTCATTGTTAATAATCATTTGTTAGTAACCATAGTTAATGTTAACCAAGCTAGGTTAAGTTAAAAAATAATATAATACTTAACTAGGGTTAATAATAATCATGACTAGGAAAATATGTGGTGAAGAGTGAAGGGGGTGGTGTGGCTGAGTTTTGGACCACATAAAGGTTGAAGAAGCAAATTTGAACTTGTCTTGCCTTAACCATGGTTAACTTTTAACTAAGGTAGGTTAGGTTAAGGGCATTTTGGTTTTTTCACATAAAAGACATGATTACTTGCATTTAATGTTTCATAAATGCTTGGTGAGTCATGGTGGTGACTCACTCCATGGCTCAGCTCCTCCCGCGTCTGGTTCTATCTCTGCATATCCATTCTTGATTCCGTCGATTTCCCGATTAGGGTTTTACGTCCGAATAAGCATAATAACTTATTTATTTTGAAAATTTTCAAAATAAACCATATCGTTGGAAACGAAATATAAAGTCTCGTTCACGAGTCAAAATTAGATTTTCTGATCAGTAAAATCTTACTGTCAGTTAAAACGCAGACCGGGTTTCGTCTGAATTTTAAACCTAAATTTTTACCGTAACCTTCTACCATAATGTAGAGTAAAATTATGATTTTATTTTATCCAAAATCATTTTCTAGATCCCAGATAAAATATAAAGAATTAAAAATTCTATCGATAATAAAAAAACAATAAAAACGAGGCGTTACAGGAGCCACGAGAAGAGATTTGTAAACCTTGACCGTTACCAACAAGGATCTGGTCTAAGCCTTCATAGGGAATTGGATTTTGAATGTTATGCATGTTGGAGGTAACATGATGAGAGGCTCCAGAATCGGGGTACCATTGGTTTGAGAAGGTTGGTGAGGTTGGTGCCACCATGGCTTGTGGTGCAGCAAGGTTTACAGCATGTGGTTGGGGGCCATGATTTTGGTGCTGGTGTTGCCAGGGTGGTTGGGTTTGATGGAAAGGCTGTTGATAGTTGTTGTAGTTTGGAGAAGGTTGTGGTGGGTTTGGGTTAGGCAACTGCTGATCAAAACGATACCAGCATGCAAAGGCATCATGCCCAAATTTCCTGCAGAGTTGACACTGAACTGACCCACAGCCACCACGGCCTCTGCCACGGTCACCACGAAAATACTGCAAAGATAGAGCCGCATACAGTTGTTGTTGCTGGAGATGGCATTATTACGAGCAGTTTGTCTGTAGCGATCCAATCGCACTTCCTGAGCAAGAAGGAGTGTTTCCAATTCATCAAGATCGGAGGAATCATACCGAGTACTAACCAGATTGATTAAAGAATCGTATTCTTCCGGTAATCCTTCAAGAATTACATCGAATTGTTCTTAATCTGAAACTGGATCTCCTATTGAATAAAGCGCATCAACCAAGGCTTTGACACGAAGGACGAATTCGGAAATGGAGCGATCTTCTTTCTTGGTATTGCGAAGCTCAGTTCTGAGCATCCTAGCTCTAGCACACGTTTTGGACTGAAAGTGATTGTGGAGCTTCTCCCATAGCTGCCATGAATGAACGCAACCAATGAGTCGAGTAAGAATAGGCGCAGTTACTGAAGATTGAAGCCACGACAGAAGCATCGAATCTTGCAATTCCCATCGCGTGTACTCAGGATTTAGGGTTCCAACTTGACGATCTGTTTCAGTGAGATGGCGAATCGGAATTTGCGGTGACACCAAGAAATGATGAAGCTGATGTGCTTTGATGATTGACTCAATCTGGTGCTTCCATAGGAGGAAGTTGTCTTCTGTGAGTTTTTTAGGGATCATAAGAGAGAACGCCGACGGAGGTACCGGAGGAGGGGACGGTGGCAGAGGAGGAGGAGGAGGCGGGGGAGAAGCTTCGGAAGCCATGGAAATGGTTCACCTAGCTTGATGATACCATGTTAGAAAAGTTTCAGAGAGTGAAACTAGAGAGTGTAACTGAATATACTGTACCATCTTACCATGTACTCTATCAGTAGCAATGATGGAAAAACTATCAAAATTTAAGCATCCAGGACTTGAAATGATCATTCAAATAAAATTCTTTTGGCATTCGAAACTACAGTACAATACAACTACGATAACAAACCCTTTTCCCACTAAGATATATTGCACTTTCCAAGATAATCATGCTCAGTTGTAGAAGCTATATTGCAAAAATAGAGTTAGCACAAACTTGGGTAAATGAATCTGTAGGCAGGGTTGTGGCTCCTGTTGTCTAAAACAGCTCAGCTTTCCCTAAGAGTCAACTTGATCAAAGTTAATTGAACCATCCTGAAAACCGTAATCTGATTGATGGAGTCTGTTCCTAGCCAATCTGCTCATCATAGCAAGACCTAGATCAAGGCAGAAGAGATCCAGTTACATCAAAATATGAAATATATGGTCATCCCAAATCACATTAAAATTGTGAAGTTCCTTGTCTCGAAAATTTATAGCAAATTTATATAAAATGGCAGCATGTAATCCCACAGCACAGTTTGCACAATTATTCAAAACACGTGAAGGCTAGGCAAACACAATAGGGGGCAAAGACAATCTAATATAACTCAGGCATACACTTCAATTACGTACTGACTTGGGCTACTTCATTTTAGCCGTTGAAA
Source organism: Sophora flavescens (assembly GCA_030762895.1). NCBI lineage: Eukaryota > Viridiplantae > Streptophyta > Magnoliopsida > Fabales > Fabaceae > Sophora > Sophora flavescens. The sequence goes on from CM061062.1 coordinate 99,733,176, forward strand.
AGTATGCTTTATCCACAAACTCATGCCAAATTGGGATATGATGATGTTGTTGTTGTTATTATTTACATGATCAATCACTTTGCTATGATCAATTGCATTATTATTATTATTATTATTTACATGATCAATCACTTTGCTATGAAACCATATCTGCCAGGAAGGATTACTTTTAATTTGGAGATCTTAGAAAGTGGCAACAAGAGAATTGGAAATGAAAAAAAGGAGAAGTGCATTTCAAAGGAGAAACGTGAATTGGTGCTATAAATTTCATTTTTTACTTGCATAATCTCTGCACATGAAGGCGTTGAAAAAGATGCCACAAAGTATACCTTCAGTCATTTTGTAAAGTGATGACCACCATCCATCTGGGGATATTTGGTGTTGGTCTAAAGATTCCTCAATTTCTTTGTCATGCTTCCTTTCCAAAACTCTTTGCAAAGTTATCACAGCATCCTTTGTCTTCTTGAGAATACTGGTTTCATCTTCTATTTCCAACCTTTGCAGGTCATTCTGTGATGAGGTGAGACTGGCAGCAAGAGCAAATTGGGCTGCAGCAGCCCAGCGAGAAGAAGCCATCCATTTCCTCTGGCCATCTAGATGCTTGCTTTCTCCTCTTTCTGACTTGTCCCCACCAAGTGCTAAGCTGCGTAAGTATTGAGCATTTGCAGCTCCTGTACTTTGCACCATCTTAGAGAAAGCACTACCTTCATTTGACAGCAGTTCCTCAGGGGTATCATATTCAAGAACCTTTAAACATTAAAAGCTAGCATCAATTAGCATTGGATCAAACCAACATCAGGGAAAGGATTTTGAGTCAGATTAAAAGCTGTCTGCATTTATAAGGATGACTAGTAAAAAAAATTATTTTTCCTAACTATGAATTTATATTGGCACTATTCTTTTCAATGTATAGACTGGATACACACCAACAACAAATAACTTCTTATAGTGTGATTTTCATCCATCCAGATATTGAATCATAAAATTCTATCATGTCAACTATACACACCAAATTTCCAATAAAGAATACAGTAAAAAGAGCAAATGAATGTTCTAACTTTAATATAGCTTAAACCAGTGCCAAAGGGCATGAGAGTTAGCCAGCTATATGGTTTGCAATATTGACTGCATACCTTACCACCATCAAGTAAAATAATCCGATCACAGTCAATAATGGTGTTAAGGCGATGAGCAATAATGAGCATTGTACAGGATTTAAATTCCTCCCGAATTGTTTTCTGTATGAGTGCATCTGTCCTAACATCAACTGCTGCAGTTGCTTCATCAAGTACTAATATTTTCGATCTCCGCAACAATGCCCGGGCAAGACTCAACAGTTGCCTCTGTCCAACACTGAAGTTCTCCCCTGCCTCAGATACCTTAACACAGCACACTTTCATTAATAAATACTGGTTTCAACAATGATAGTCATCTCTGAAAAAAAATACAGGAGAAATCACATTTACTTCTAAAGCACATCCATAATAGTGTGGATATTCAGACACCCCTCCCTCTTCCCTTTGATAAAAGAAGATCTAGTTTAAAAAGTAAAGAGATACAGAATGGGGGATCATACGCATTCTTACTTCTGTTCTGCACTATTTCCTCTGAACCAAAGATTACTTTTATAGTTGAGCATTTAGTGCTAAAATAGATTATGGCTTCTGCATAAGTTTATATCACCCACCAGGTTCCTCACTTTGGCCCATTCTCTCCCCATCAGCAGGGCCAACAAGCTACACACTACAGGAAACCTACTCACCCCGCAGGTGGAATCTTCATACCAAATCAGACCAAATACCAGGAATATATAATTATTAATTCATTTCTGTAATTACTCCAATTAATCATCTAGTGTATATGAATGTCTCACATTAGACTACCTAGTTACTAAAGCCTTCATTAAGACATCATTCTTCACTCATTGTAATTATATTCACAGAACCATAATGTAGATATACAGAAAGCAAAAGGAGGACAGATACAATAATAATCAAATTCAATTACATGAATCAAGAAGGAATTAATTAAAACTATATAAGTAAAAAAATGCCATCATTTCAATCAATAAATAACACAATCATATATCTAGCAATGCACCATTTAGCATTTACCTCAGCATCCAACCCCAAAGAATTCCTCCTTATCACATCCTTCAAATGTGCCCTCTCCAGAGCCTCCCAGAGGTCAGCATCATTGTGTTCATTAAAAGGATCAAGGTTAAATCTCACAGTTCCTATAAAAAGTTAGATTAGCTTAGTATAATTACAATGTCATCATTTGATTTTTATATTTCAATTACCTGTAAGATATCAATTCGGAATATAAAAGGTTCTTATCTTCCACAACTTACAATTTAGTAATTATAAAACCAGACAGAATAGAGATTAGCCATTTAATCTCGACTGTTAGAAATATAAAAAGAAAACATTGTTGATCCTGACATAACCACTTAACCATGGGGTCAACTAGCTCACAAAACAATAACAAGTGTGGCAGTTTCCAGAAGTATTGAATTTTTTAAATAACTTTCATGTAAGTATATTTATCCTTATCCTTAATCATTTTCTAATGGGATTGTTTATCTCTTACCAAATGGTGACAAAGGTAACCCGTTATATAAATGAATAAATTATAAAATTATCATGAGTACAGAAATCCTTCATATATCAATTATCATGCTAACATTTTATCATGCCTCTCATAAATTTTTTTCTTTTATAAAAAAAAATTAAAATCATATGCTAAAATACAATAGATAAACATATATATCTTTTCATTAAAAAAAAAAACATATCTTAAATACCTGAAAAGAGAACAGGAGATTGTGGTATAATACCAAGAACTTTACGTAAATCAGCTAGTCCAAACTTTGCAATATCACAATCATCAATTAATATTCTTCCTCTTTCCAATTCCACAATTCGAAATAAAGCATTAAGCATGCTAGATTTTCCTGCTCCTGTCCTCCCAACAATGCCAACCTTATCGCTAGGAAAAATTGTGAAAGTCAAACCATGCAGGACAGGAGGAAGTTCAGGCCTGTACCGAAGAACAACATCTTCAAATCTGATTGATCCAGATGATGGCCACCCAGGAGGAGGGCGATTATCATCAATGATAGATGGAGCCTCCGAAGGCAAATCTATATAAGTGCCAATCCTCTCAACTGCATTTAAACTATTCTCTGCCATACTTGCAAGCCTGAGCACAGCAGTCAGCAAACTAGTAATATTCAAAGCATAACTTAGTAATAATCCCATAGTTGATGCGAATTCCTGCTGGTTCTCTGCCCTCCCATTCTGCATTACAGCAAAGGTCGCAGTAAACCATATCATGATGCCTCCCAAAATTTCCAATCGGATTCCAAGCCATCGATTTCCACTCATGTTCACAAGAGTGAACCGTATATTGTTGTCCATGGATTTCCCATTAATATCAGCCATTCGATCATAAGCTTTGTAAGCTCGAATTGTTGATAGACCATTAAGTGCTTCTCCAAATTGTGCATAAACGGGAGATCTGCTAATTGAATCTAAGCGCTTCACTTCACGGGCTGTGCTCTAAAAGGAATAAAGTAAGGCTCACATAAGTTTATATACACTTAAGTTGACAAACAGAATAATGATTTCCACTACAGAGTTTGTAAAGTGGTTAACAGTTCCTAAACTAGAACATTGTTACCTGAAATTTAGTTTTCCTTTTGGGTTTTACTTACAAGTGCCGAGTACTTGTTAAGGAAGACAAAATAAAAAGTTTTAAATGAAAAAGTAAAGCCTTTTCAATTTCCAATGTATTGAATGCTTTGTTTTCATTTCAAACTTCCTATTTTGACTTCCATAACAAGTTACCTTTTTTTAATATAAATTTAATTACTCTGCAGATCCCTGAACTATTTGAGATTTTTTAAATAGATCCTTGTATTTCCGATTACAAAATTTTAAAGTATAGGGACCTAATTACAAATTATTTACAGGTTCAGGGATCCAATTACAAACTTTTAAAGTATATGGATCTATTTCAAAATTCTAAATATTTCAAGGACCTGCGGAGTAATTGAACCTTTTAATATAATATTTTCAAGATCTATCACCGAGTAAGGGTAAAAGTTTAAGTGCATATTTATAGTATCCATAATTGAATCCGTATTTATATGACAAACCAACAACAATAATTGCATAAGGCATACCGCACACATGCTGGTTTATATTATAAAACAATTAGACCAAATTACTTCATAGTTACTAACAGCCTGTTACTAAAGTTTAAACAAGCTGTCAATTTGGACTTATAATGTGCAGTATACTCGATAGATAGTTTTGCTTCACCTAAAAACTAGCACCTAAGCTTAAGTAATTTTGAACTTCAATTAAATTAATATTCTATTATCTTCAACTGGATACTGTGTAGGGTTTTATTAGATTTTGGGCCTAACCCAATCCCAAAAGCTAGCTCATGAGATGAGGATTGCCCACTACTTATAATGTTTTATTAGATACTATCTCTAGTCAATGTGGGACTTGGGTTTTCCCCAATACACCCCCTCACGCCAACTCGCCAAGCGCTATTGGGCTTGGTGCGTTGATAACATGGTGGGTGGCCCAACGATAGATCTAGGATAGCTTTGATATCATATTAGATTTTGGGCCTAACTCAATCCCAAAAGCTAGCTCATGAGATGAGGAATGCCCACTACTTATAAGCTCTTATTAGATACTATCTCTAGTCAATGTGGGACTTGGATTTTTCCCAATAGATTTCAAAAAATAAATGGTTGTAAATGCAAGAATACAATGTTTATACCTGATAGTATAGATATGCTACATAAAACACTACCAACAATGGCATTATCGCCCACAAGGACATTGTGCTGACAATCCCTATCAGGATGAATGTTGAAAGGAGCTGGGAAACTTGACCCAGAAACATATTCATAAACGGGGCAACATTACGATCAATGTCACCTAGATCCTTTGCAAACCTGTTAATAACCCTCCCGAGCGGATTTGTTTGGAAAAAAACCATAGGAGCTCGTAGTATGGAGTGAAGCATGGCTTCATGCAACCTTTTGGCAGCACGAAGACTTGATAAGATTAACCAATAAGAATTTGTTAAAGTCACCAAAACCTGAAAGATAACATGATAAGGACAATTCCAAATTAATATCTTCCATAGATGAAATTTGATAAAAATGCAAACAATAATAGTAATTTATCCTCTCACATAAGATGGAAAACAGACAATAAAAAGAAAGACATGATGCAGAAAAGGAACTGAATTTTTTTAGCAAAATGACTATGACACAACACAACATGATTCTACTTGCCATTTTATAAGAGAATTATACCTGACAAAATGATAGAGCTGCATATATCATATTGTAGAAGCCAGGATTATAACCCTCCGAAGCACTCTGACCAGTCCAATGGCTTAACCATGTGCTACTGGACACTCGTAACACTTCTGTTAAGACATAGCATGCAAAGAGTACAAAAACCACCCAAAATCCTCCCAATGCATTCTTGTACCTAGAAGGACCCCGAGACAATAAGATTAAATATCATAAAAAAAAGAGTAGCAAGTAAAAAATGAAAGGCCAATGAGAAACAGAATCACCACAAAATTCGCACCATAGTCCATTTTATTATACATGTTCATCATCAAGATTATACATAAGAACAGCATTGCAGTTTTGGAGAATGGAGCATTCCATAATATGAATGTGCGTGCATGTGCATATGTGAGCACATTTGTGTGTGTGTTGGGGGGGGGGGATCATCAGAAGACATCCAGTATGTTATCACAGCAAATAATTGTAAACCACTACATTTTGATTGATATTATACTAATTTATTTTAATCATGTTACCTTCTTAGAACATTCCAACTTACAACACCTGTTTCCCTTTCTTCCTGTTTAATAAGTACAGATTTTCCTTCTTTTGTTTCACTTCCAGTCTTTGCATAATCATTAAGTGCTCCATTGGCCACTGGTTTCGAAGAAGACTTCTGATCAGTGGCTTCAGTATCTACCTTTTCTTCTTCATACTCCTCCATCTTTCCCGCATTTTCCATAAGCTTTTGGAACAATGGCCCCTGGTTAAAGAGCTCCTCAAATGTTCCCTCCTCTTTCACCATACCTTCATGGATCAAAATGATTCTATCAACCTGTGAAAGGAAATGCAGCTGATTTGTAACAAGAACTCGTGTCTTCCCTCTCAACTCTCCCTTGATGCATTTATCAAAAACCTGAGATGACATGTAAATCATATTAGACAATGTTAAGATAATATTAAGACTGGAATCAGACTTCAACATCTAGCAACATAAAAGAAGATAATTCAACATTCATCAATAGTCAAAACCAAGGGGACTAATTGCAAACTGTATTCAGTGTCTCTCAGTCCATGATCATGATCTATTTTACCAGTAGAATAAACTATTGTATATTTTCCATCTTTTGCCTTTGATACATGCCAGCTATTGGCAGGTACCATGTGCATACATATAAAAAAAAGTGTGCTTTTGTAGCATATAAAGCAACCAACTGCAAGAATAATTTATTAAGTAATTCAAATAATTCAAAAAGAGAGCCATATAGAACAAAAAAAATGGAAATAGTAGGCTTGTTGCTTAGCATGTATAGTTGAAGAAAGAGAAAGTGGCTTTCATGTTAAGGATTAATAAAATAAGGAACCTCTGCCACTATACATACAAAGATGCAAACGCACTATGAATCACAATTTTTTAGTGAGACAACGAGGGCAGGAGCACGAGGTTATGTAGTCACCCCGGTCACCCCACAAGAATTGCATCCCTGGGATTTGAACTATAAATCACAAATTTAATCATACATTACTATGTATGTACATAAATGCATAAAAAACATGAGCTGGATCATGAGTACAACATACAGCACTCAAGCATCTGAAAGACTGAAACAATCTAATCCAACAAGACTCACTAGTAAATATTTAGCAGTCCTGATTTACATACAAAGGATTACCAAAATAATACAATAGCATAAAATTTACTTTTGAATTAGAACACTGAAGCAATAGAAATAACAGCAGGTCTCTAAAGTGGAACCACTTAGCATGAAGGTAACCTGTCTAGCAACATGTGCATCCAAAGCACTTAGGGGGTCATCAAAGATGTACACATCAGAATTTGAGTAGACAGCTCTAGCCATGGATACTCTCTGCTTTTGGCCACCGCTGATGTTCACCCCTCTTTCACCAATTTCAGTAAGATCACCACCCTAGTCATTAAGCATGTGAGAGAAAGAAGGAAGCAAGGGCCACGAACTTATAAATCTAAGAATTAAATGGCAAACCCATTAATATCTAGTTAAATGCTATAACTCGTGTATATACTCACAGGCAGTAACTCAAGGTCATGCTGCAGTTCAGTCACATCTATTGCCCTTCCATATCTTATTGAGTCAAAGGCAGAACCAAATAAAACATTATCCCGTACCTGTAGATATAAAATTATGAGCCATCTTCCCATATTAAACAAAATGAGAGTGATTAAGAGAGCCTTAGTGATTAAGAGGGTGGTTACTTGTAATGCATCCAAAAGTAAAAGTTATAAGAGTGATTTATTATTAGGAAGAGAGAAGAGATAGAAAGTTTGTAAGAAATGTAAACTGATCTGAATTCATTGAGTTTGGAATGATTACAGTAGGGGTTTATATAGGTGATCCTATGCTAACTGATTCTGTTAGAATCAGCACTGCTGAGTCAGCAGCGGTTACAACTACCTAACTGCTTAGTCTACAACTGGCTATAGTTAGCCTTTCTATATTCACTAACATACCTTTCTATATTCACTAACATACCCCCTTAGAAACCTAGGGTGGGGTTGCATAAGTACTACACTAACATACCCCCTTAGACACATAGGGTGGGGTTGCATAAGTACACCTATCTACAATGCCAAGATTGTTCCTGAGGGCTTCAAATCTGGTCTGTGACAATGGCTTGGTGAGGAGATCAGCTACTTGATCTTGCCCTGGAAGGTGCAGAATGGACAGAGACTTAGCTAGGACCTTTTCACGCACAAAAAATAAATCCAATTCCATATGTTGTCCTAGAGTGTAGCACTGGATTATGGGAAAGTGCTACTGTGCTGAGATTATCACAGTAGATAACTGGTGCCATTATAGGAATTGGCAGCTCCTGCAACAGAGACTTTAGCCATAGAACTTCAGCAGTGGTGGCTGCTAGGCTCCTGTACTCAGCTTCTGTACTTGACCTAGCCACCAATGTTTGCTTTCTTGACCACCAAGAGACCAGATTTGGCCCAAAGAACACACAGGAGCCTCAAACAGACCTCCTGTCATCAGTGTCTGCAGCACAGTCTGCATCACTGAAGGCCTGCAAGCTGAAAGACCCACCTATGGTTGCTGGTTTTAGTAACAAGCCATGTGTGAGAGTACCTCTAAGGTACCTGAGGATGCGTTTTTACAGCCTTCCAGTGCTCTTCCAGAGGCTGAGAAAGAAACTGACAGGTCTTGCTAACACTGTAGCACAACTCAGGCCGAGTGATGGTCACATTTTGGAGGGCCCCAACTATGGACCTGTGCTGAGTAGGATCCTGTAAGTGGTTGTCACCCTGTGTTGTAAGCTTACAATTACTGGTCATAGGTGTTGGAAGCGGTTTAGCTTCTGCCATGTTAGCCTTGGCCAGTAAATCTCTGATATACTTGGTCTGTGACAGTAGTATTGCACCATTCCTAAGTCACCCAGCTCTTTAAGAGAAAATTCAGCCTTGAGCTTGTTGATCAGCTGAGATATGCGGGTTGAGGCTGATCCTGTGACTATAATGTCATCTACATAAATGTGCACACAAGTGTTGTGACCACCAGAGGAGTGAACTAGGAGAGAAGGGTCACATTTGCTGGACTTTAATCCAAACTGAATGAGTGCTTGAGTGAGTCTTTCAAACCAAGCCCGAGGGGCTTGTTTAAGACCATAGATGGCTTTATTTAATTTGCACATCAGTGCAGGATTTGAGCTAATGAATCCTGCAGAAAATTATATTGAATATTATTGATGTCTTAATGAGACTAATAAGAATACATAGGCGATGCTAAACCTAAAGGGCTTGACTAATGGGCCTAATACAAAAAATACAAGATTTACAATATTTACAACACTCTCCCTCAAGCTGTTGAATGGATATCTATCATTCCCAGCTTGCAAGTAAGTTGACTGAATCGTTCTGTTGGTAAGCCTTTTGTTAACACATCTGCCAGCTGATGCCAGAAGGAATGTAAGTTGTAGTTATCAGCCCGCTATCCAGCTTCTCTTTGATAAAGTGTCGGTCTATCTCAATGTGTTTTGTCCTGTCATACTGAACAGGATTATGAGCAATACTAATAGCCGATTTGTTGTCACAAAGCAACCTCATAGGCCCTTCACACTTTATCTTCAAGTCATCAAGCACAATCGTCATCCACAATAGCTCACAGATTCCCTGTGCCATAGCTCTAAATTCTGCCTCGGCACTTGATCGAGCCACTACACTTTGCTTCTTACTTCTCCAAGCGACAAGGTTCCCACACAAAAATGCACAATAGCCTGAAGTGGACCTTCTATCACTCACTGAACCTGCATAATCAGCATCGGTATAGGCTTCCATAGTTAGGCTTCCACCTCTTTTGAACAAGAGTCCTCTCCCTAGAGTGGCATTGAGATACTGCAGAACACGCTCTACAGCCTGTAAGTGTCTCACCCTCGGATCATGCATGAATTGACTCACAACACTAACCGCATATGCTAAATCTGGTCTAGTGTGTGCCAAGTAATCAACTTCCCCACTAATCTCTGATATTGAATCTTGTCAACTTTAGCACTCTCCTCTTCGATGCTCAATTTGTGATTTTGCTCTATGGGAACACCTGCTGGTTTACATCCAAGTTTGCTTGTTTCCTTCAACAGATCAAGCACATACTTTCTTTGAGAAATGAAAATACCTTGTTTTGAGTAGGCCACCTCAATCCCCAAGAAATACTTAAGTTTCCCAAAGTCCTTCATCTCAAACTCCCCAGATAATTTCTCCTTGAGTAGTTGTCTTTCAACCAAATCATCTCCTGTAATAATGATATCATCAACATAAACAAGAAGTACAGTTAGCTCTCCTCCCTATGAATGTTTGAAGAAAAGTGTACAATCTCCTTGGCTTTGCTTGTAACCCAGGCAAACCATTGCTTTTGTGAATCTCTCGAACCATGCCCGTGGAGACTGTTTAAGCCCATATAAAGCCTTCCTCAATATACACACTTTGTTTGTTCCACTAGTGGGTCCAAATCCCGGAGGAATCTCCATATACACCTCCTCCAAGTCTCCATGCAAAAACGCATTTTAACATCAAACTGGTGAAGGTCCCACCCTGAGTGAGCAGCAAGAGAGAGTAAAATATGAACAGTATTCATCTTTGTCACTGGAGCAAATGTCTCCTCGTAATCAATGCCATAGGTCTGAGTATATCCCTTTACCATAAGTCTTGCCTTGTATCGATCAAGAGTACCATCTGATTTATGCTTGACTGTATAAATCCACCTGCAACCAACTGGTTTCTTGCCCCCTGGCCTCTCAACAATTTCCCAAGTTCCATTACTTTCAAGTGCTTTCATCTCCTCATCCCCAGCTTGGACCCAATTTGCATCATTTAGTGCCTCTTGAACAGATGCTGGGATTCTCACAGAGTCAACCGCTGCAATAAAACTCTGATGCTGCAATGAAAGGTGTTTAGAGGAGACAAATTGAGAAATAGGGTATTTAGCATAAGACCTTTTCCCTTTTCTCAAAGCAATTGGTAAGTCATCTGGATCAAGGTCAAGATTATCAAAACACTGAGAATCAGAAGTGGGTGGATTATTTTCAGTACTTACCTCCGGTTCGGACAGTTGAGGTTGTTTCTGGACCAGGTTGGGTTTTACTCACCTCTGATACACCACACCTACTCATTAGCTTTGTTCTTCGTTGGTGCTGAAGGTGCAGATTCCTGTAAAACAGAAGACAAAGGAAAAACAGGAGCAGAAACAAGTGACTCAAATGGGAAGCTCATAAACAGGTGAGTCAGGAGTAGGTGACTGAGGAACAGTTGACTGAGGAACAGGTGACTGAGGAACAAGTGATCGAGGAACATGTAACTCAGGCAGACGAGGACCAAGGAGGAGAAACTCGGACTCGGATTCCAAATTATTGCTCTCCCCCTGAAGCTGAGGGCGAGTGAAGAATGACACATGTTCATGGAAGGTAACATCCATAGAGACAAAGTACTTACGACTGGAAGGAAGATAGCATTTGTACCCCATTTTGTTAGGTGCATAACCCAGAAAGACACACCTGACTGCACGAGAATCCAACTTAGTTCGATGCTGCTTATGAACATGAACAAAGGCAACACATCCAAATACTCGAGACTCAAGACTCTGCATGATAGGGACAGAAGGAAAGTATGAGATCATAAACTGAACTGGACTAACATTACCTAGAACACGAGATGGTATCCTATTAATCAGATAGGCCGCTGTCAGTACAGCTTCTCCCTAGTATGAGTTTGGGACTGACATTTGGAAGAGAATGGCTCGAGCAACTTCAAGTAAGTGGCGATTTTTCCTTTTTGCAACCCCATTTTGTTGTGGGGTGTCAACACATGTAAATTCATGGATGATGCCCTGTTTATTATTAAAATCGGAAAGGCTATGATTGACATATTCTTTTCCATTGTCCGAGCGTAATCTTTTAATGCCTTTCCCAAATTGTGTCTGCACCATATGATAAAATTGAATAAAAAGTTGGGGTACTTCTGATTTATCCTTCATCAAGAAAAGCCAAGTTACTCTAGTACAATCATCAATAAAGGAAACAAACCATCTCGCACCAAAAATATTAGAAATAGGGGCTGGTCCCCAAACATCAGAATGTATAAGATCAAATGGTTCAACACTTTTCTTATAACTAGAAGGAAAAGTAGCAGGATGATGTTTAGCAAACTGACAAATGTCACACTTGAAAGACTCAACAGATTGTTGTAAAAACAAAGACGGAAACATAGACTTAATTAGAGGAAACGGAGGATGTCCAAGATGCTTGTGCTGAAGCCAGACCTGTGATGCAGGAGAGTGAGACTCAAAATGAGACTGTAAGCAAGAAGACTGCACCTTCTGACCATATCTTTCATCAGATAGATAGTACAACCCTCCCTGTTCCCCTTAGCAACTCCAATCGTCCTCCCCGTGGCAAGATCCTGGAAAACACAATGGGAAGGGAAAAAGGTTACTACATAGTTTTGGTCTCGAGTAAGTTTATGAATAGAGATCAAGTTATTGGAAAGTCTGGGAACATGAAGCACATTTTCCAGTTTTAAAGAAGATTGTAATTCAATATTTCAAGAACCAACCACACGAGTATGAGAACCATCAGCAACAGTAATAGAATTAATACTAGAATGTGAGGTATAAGAGGAGAACAATTTAGAATGGAAGGTCATATGATCAGTGGCACCAGAGTCAAGAATCCAAGCATCCTTAGGGATAGTACCGGAGGGAGTAAAGGAGCGGGAGCAAAAACTCTTACCAGTCATTGCCAGAGAACAGGAACCAGAAGGCTTACTAAGAGAGTCAAGAAGAGTCCACAAACGATCCAAGTCATTCTGACAGAATTGCGCTTTAATTTCTGCCATAGAAGAGGGGGGAAATTCTGATGAACAGTACACGTGAATAGTACCATGGTGAACAGTAACACGACAACCCGTGCTCACGATGAACAGTGCTCGGTGAACAGCACTGCGTGAATAGTGTGCACGATGAACGGGAACTCGATGAACAGTGGTCGATGAACAGTACGCCTGAACATGACGTTAGACAGTGATCGCGTGAACAGTACCTGGAAAAAAAAAAACAATGGTGACATCACCTGCGATTGATAAGGGCACAATGACAATGCCAAGCGCTGCAATGAAGGCAGCTAAGAGGGGCCGCAATGAAGGCGGCTAGGGTTTTTCTGCGGAAGCAAGACCCCTAAGATCAGGAGCTCTTGATACCATGTAGAAAATTATATTGAATATTATTGATGTCTTAATGAGTACAAACACTAATAAGAATATATAGGTGATGCTAAACCTAAAGGGCCTGACTAATGGGCCTAATACAAAAAATACAAGATTTACAATATTTACAACAAATCCAATTGGCTACTGCATGTACACCTCTTCAGCCAACAATCCATTGAGGAATGCATTATTAACATCTAACTGCTTGATATCCCACTGATGAGTGATAGCTAGGGTGAGGATAACTCTAACTGTAACTGGTTTCACAACAGGGGAGAATGTTTGTGTGTAATCAAACCCCAGTTTTTGGTGAAACCCCTTTGCGCTAACCGAGCCTTGAATTTATTAACCGAGCCATCAGGGTTCTCTTTGACATGGAAAACCTATTTGCACCCTATGGCTTGCCTATGAGGAGGCAAATCCACCAAGGTCCAAGTGTTGTTCTTAACCAAAGCATCAAACTCATGTTGCATAGCCTCCTTCCATTGTGGCAAATTTAGTGCCTCTTTTGGTGAGTTAGGTTCTGCATGTGACACCCTAGACTTTGATCTAGTGACCATGGGATGACCATTACACACTTGTGGTGGAGTAGGGGAACCTGAACCTGAAGACTGATGGTCAGAATTAGATGATGCAGGGTATTAAGGTGTCAGACCTGAATGCAAAGAGGGAAGAGCAGAAGAACTTGAGGTGTGAGACAGTGAATTTGAGGAGGTTGGAGGACTTAGAAGTTGAAAAGGTGAAACATTAGAGAGATTAGGAGATTGTTGAGGAGACTGTAGGTTTGGTGACAAATGAGGAGAGGGAGGAGGAATAAACTCAGGAGGTGGAGATATAACAGTGAATGGGATGGGTGAGAATGAGGTAGGTTGTGAGTCAGTAGGATTGGAGGGGTTGGAAGTGAGGTGAGACTTGGAAGCAAAAGGGAATTTGGACTCATCAAACTGAAAATCTTTTGAAATGTAAAGTCTACCATCACTTGAAAGACATTTGTACCCCTTATGCGAAGCTGAATAGCCTAGGAAAGTGCATTCACTTGACCTAAACTGAAGTTTATTCTTGTTATAGGGCCTTAAACAAGGGTAGCATGCACACCCAAAGATCCTTAGGAAAGAGTAATCAGGGTCCTTGTTATACAATAGGGTGAAAGGAGTCTTTTGAGATAAAACAGAAGTTGGAAGTCTATTTATTAAGTAGACTGCAGTTGTGAAAGCATGGTCCCAAAATTTCATGGGTAAGGAAGCTTGGGCAAGTAGAGCAAGCCCTGTCTCAACAATGTGTCTGTGCTTCCTTTCAACACTCCCATTTTGGTGGTGAGTGTGAGGACATGACCCTATGAACAATTCCTAAATCAGCTAGAAACTTGGTGAAAGGACGAAATTCTCCCCCCCAATCAGTCTGAACAGACTTTATGACAGTTTGAAATTGGACTTTAACAAGTTCAAGGAATTGTTTGAATATAGTTTGAGTCTCTGATTTTTGTTTTAACAGAAACAGCCAAGTGAATCTAGTGTAGGCATCAACAATTGAAAAGTAGTAGGAATGACCAGATGCAGACTGAATGGGTGCTGGTCCCCAAAGATCCAAAAAAAGAAGCTCAAAAGGCTTGTTATAAATTGTAGTGGAAGTATGAGAAGGTAGTCTATGAGACTTTCCAGAGCAACATGCTACACAAAAATCTGTAGTTTTATTCATTGTAGGAATATTACATTGCTGAAGTATTTGTTTATGGCTACATCATTGGCATGGCCAAGCCTACAGTGCCAAGTATAAAAGGAAATTGGTAACTTAATAACTGAATTACAACTGGGAAGGGAAATACAACTAGGAAAGCAAATACAATCAGAACTAGTGTTTACAACATTATTACAGAGACACAGAGACATGTTGGAGAGGCTTGAGCAGCATACTTGCTTGCCACAGTGAGGTTAGGAAACACATGACCTTGAGAGTTGAGATTTCCAGTGAGAATGACCTGTTTATTGACCTGAGATGTGACATAACAGACTTTAGCATGGAATTCAAAAGTGACATTATTGTCTTGAGAGAATTTACTTACACTGAGAAGATTTTTAGTGATTTTTGGCACATATAGAACATCTTTGAGAATAAGACTGACATTAGGACTTAAGGGAGACACAAAACATGCAGAACCTATTGAGATTATAGGGAGGCCAAGACCATTACCCATATAAACTTGGTCAAGTCCACAATTGTTGGCTTGATGCTGCATGTTGGCTAAGTCTGAAGTAACGTGATGTGTTGCTCCACTATCTGCAAATCACATCCCTGAATCTGAGTTGGATCCAGAAGCAGACATAGCCATAGAGTTATTTGAGGCTGCCATCATTGCCATGGGGCCATTTAGCTGCTGATTGTTGAAAAGAGCTGAGGAAGGCTGTTGCCAGGGCAAAGGTAGTTAACTGTGAGGAATTCAGTGCTGTGGATGGTGCTTGCTGATAAGTGGTGTAAGCCATAGGAGAATAGTGAGCGCCTGGGTTGAGGCTGAGGCTGAGGCTGATGATGAGGTCTGTCAAATTGAGATGCCTAAGACTGATGGTACTGAGTAGGTTGTGCAGTGTAAGCCTGATCAAACCTATAGTAACAATTTGGTGCATCGTGATTGGTGCGGTAGCAGATCTGGCACTCAACACCTCCACGATTATAGTACCTTCCACCTCTTCCTCTGCCACGACCACCATAACAGCCCCCGCGGTATCCATTTCCAGAATAGGAGGGATTAGTATTTGGATACTGACGATTATTCTGAAAAGAATTTGAAGGAGGTGGAGGATTTGAAGACTGAACCTGATTATTAGGTGGAGGAGTGGAAGTATGCGCAAGGTTCACAGAAAATGCATCAACCGCAGTCTTGGCTTTGAGCCTTCACAAATGCGACTCATGAGACAGAAGTAGAGCTTCAATCTCAGCTACTGAATGAGGATTGACACTGCTCTCTATGGTGCGAAAAAGAATGTGAAATTCTTCTGGCAGGCCTTCCAAGATCGCATCTACGTGTTCTTGAAGTGTGATTGGATTTCCAATCGAAGCAAGAGAATCAACCAGCGCCTTGATTCGCAACAAATACTCGTTGATTTTGTGATCTGCTTTCGTGATGTGTCTCAATTCAGATCTTAATTGAGCATTTCTGGCTTTCGTCAAAGCATTGAAATGGTTGTGAAGCTCATCCCAGAGCTCCCACGCATGTGCACAGCCGATAACCCTAGCATGAATCGAATCGCAGAGAGAGTTCAAGAGCCAGATGAACAGATGTTGATCTTGCGCTTCCCACGCAAGATACTCAGGGTTCGCACGATCGGCGATGCGATCAGCATCGGTTAGGTATCGCGGTGGAATTCTTGTGCACACTACGTACTTCTCGAGTCGATTTGCTCTGATTATTGCTTCTACCACTTGTTTCCAGTGTAAAAAATTGCCATC
Source organism: Sophora flavescens (assembly GCA_030762895.1). NCBI lineage: Eukaryota > Viridiplantae > Streptophyta > Magnoliopsida > Fabales > Fabaceae > Sophora > Sophora flavescens. The sequence goes on from CM061062.1 coordinate 99,749,681, forward strand.
GGTGAGTTTGACAGTGACTAGCGAAGAGAAATTGGACAAAGAGTTTTGCGCCGGTGGAGGAGGAGGAGGAGGCGGTGGCGGCGGTGGTGGAGGGGGATCGAGTTCAGAAGCGGAAGCCATGGTTCTAGAATCTTAAGCTCTAGATACCGTATTAGAAAGAGAGAAGAGATAGAAAGTTTGTAAGAAATGTAAACTGATCTGAATTCATTGAGTTTGGAATGATTACAGTAAGGGTTTATATAGGTGATCCTATGCTAACTGATTCTGTTAGAATCAGCACTGCTGAGTCAGCAGTGGTTACAACTACCTAACTGCTTAGTCTACAGCTGGCTATAGTTAGTCTTTCTATATTCACTAACATACCTTTCTATATTCACTAACATTTATTAGTCGGGTATTAAAACAAATAGGGACATACACTCCGCATTTTGTATTCACCATTTTTAGAGCCTGTTTAGTGAATTCTTGTTTACATTCCTCCTTATTTACTCTCTTAGCCTCTTCCTACGCTCTTCCTATTGACTATTTTAATCTCTATACAGGATTATAGAATATATTATTAACTTACAGTTGCATTAAAAATCCATGAAACTTGGGATACGTAAGCAACTGTCCCTCTCATAACAACAGTTGAATCTGTAGTTGGAGGAAGTTCTCCAAGCATTGCAGATACGAGTGATGTCTTCCCTTCTCCTGTACTGCCAACAACTGCAACTAAGCTACCGGCAGGTATATCCAAATTTATGTTAGACAATGTAACCCTTTCAACCTGAAGAAAGAAAATTGTCAGAGCTTCTGTTTCCAGAAAATTCAAAAGCAAGAACCTTCACAGTTCCTAATGTCATCAAACGCAACAAAATTCCGGGTGACCATAAGATGCTTCTGGGAAGATATAATATTTAAAACATCAGTAACCTACAATTAATTGCAAGTTTGCAACTCTACCTCAACAATATATATATATATATATAGAGAGAGAGAGAGAGAGCAAACAGGATGCATACAAACATGTATGCATGCGTGTGTGTGTGCGCGCACGTGTGCGTGCAATCATAGGATGACGAAAAGACCGTGGACCTTTCCATCCCAAGAAAAGTATCCATTCTTTATCGAGATGGCTGGTAACCCTGGCTCAAGTGGTGGATTTGGTAGAAGTATTCTATCTTCTGCTAAGAGCAACTCCTCCAGACGCTTCAAGGATACATTTGCATTAACCACCTTAATAAAAAAAAGAAGAAGAATTAGGCCAATGAGAGTACGAGGAAGGAGAGAGTATGAGAACAGAGGATAAGGCATCATGCTGCCAAATCAAAGAAACAAAAGAAAAGTGCAAAGGAGAATAACCTGAGTTATAATATTAGGAAGCATGAAGAGAGGAAATCGAAGCACAGCAAACAGAGAAAGCGATGTAAAAGCTCTCGCAGGTGTCAAATCCCCTCCAAGCATGGTGAACACTCCAAATGAAGTCACAGTTACAACAACAGGGATGCTGTTTAGAATAAACATATTAGCCTGCAAAAAAGAAAACAATATAGGGCTGGAGTCAAGAAGCAATACCAGAAAATATATACCTTCTGGTTTTCATAATCAACATTTTCCTTTTCCAATCTCAACACTTTTATTTTAAATTGCAATAGTGGAAAACCATCAATCAAGATAATTCAGCATTCTAATCTTACCATCCATTATTTAATTTGCGGTTTGGGTGAAGGGATCTCTCAGAAATGAGATCTTTCATTGTCATGTTACTTTATTTAAAAAAAAGGGCGGTGAAAGGTAAAGCCCTTAGAAAATTGAGGTAATTCATTAAATAAATTTCTTTCTTTGTTGAGAAATCATCCATATATCATACATCACATATGTTACTTCTAGTTTTCCTTAGTGCAGATTGATTATGTCATCAAATACATGATTGAGCAGAGCTAGTCAACTTCAGCTTCGAAGGAGGATAGGTTTAGAAGTAGGTTTCCCGCTGTCCCTCCTACTCCCTCTGCTATTTTATATTAAAACTATAGTAACTCTTTACAGTTTACAGTTTACAGTTTACAGTTTCAAGTCATTTTCAATATTGTGATGGATCTTCACTCAAATAGTTGTCTAGAATTTTAGATCTTATCTATTTATCAAACTTCAATTATGTTTTTCATTCACATCATCAACATCGAGTATTCTTTTATTTGTGTATCGTTTATAAGATCTTTTGGACGACAAGCAGCAAACCATTATTGAAGTGGGTCAACACACGGATTTTTCTTTTAAAATTTAGAGAAAGGAAGTTGGTGAGGAGAGCATATAAGCAACCATATTCGTGTAACAATACCAAGTTGTGTCAGATAGGCATTAGATAGGTCCACAGAAGTGCAACCTGAGGTCACTTGAAACTTGAATTCTAATGGGTGGACATGCATGCAATAGAGAAACGTGTTTGTTTAGAGAAACCAAAACCGATATATTCAAGGGAGCAAAGATAAATAAACTGTAAACAAATAATTATTGGAAGATAAATTTCTTGAATTGGTTTCATGACGTACCGCTCCAAGTAATGATGCTTTCCAAAACCAAGATAATTCATCATTTCGGGCACTCAGTACTTTAGACTGGAAACTACTCTCCCATGCATAACATCTAAGCCATGTCAGCATAACAAACAACAGAGCTGTTAGAGAATGTTTAATATAAGTAAAAACAATATCATTATACAAAACATGAAGTTAACCATTCTTGGCAAAAAGACATACTTTACAGTGTCCATAGCAGCCAAAATTTCATTCATGAGACCAATTCTCTTGTCTGTACGTTGTAGTCCTTCCTTAGACAACTTCTGCATTCTGCTGATGATAAATGTCTGCTTCCACAAAACACATTATTGAAGTTTCAATTCATGTTTTCAGTAAGCTACCATGATGATGCAAAAAAGTCTGAGACCAAGGATATTATGCCACAAACACAGTTACCAATCTAAATTATTAGCTTATAAAAGATACTTATTTGGTGCTTCCAAAGTAAAGCTAAATCAGAAAACCTCACTACCTTAATGGGATGAAACAAGAAAGGAATCAAATGAAAGGTAGGCAAAGAGGAAGGAATGAAATTAGTGTAATAGGATGCAGTAGCTTAATTTACTTTGGCTTTCTGACAGTGTTTACACTAATAAATCCGGTGCAGTGCAAGTGAAGTACAAATTATGGTAAGCAGGTTATCTCCTGTACCTGTAATGGAAACATGAGAACTAGCATCAAAGCACCGAGGAGGGAAGCAACACCTAGTTGTTGGTAAAGAAGAACCAATGCAATGACAATACGAAATGGAGCTGACCACAAAGTGTGAAGTGACTGGCATATTTGCTGTTTAAGGGGAAAAAGAACAAATCAAGACATTAATCACAAGAAGGCAGTATTAAAAGTTAAAACATCAATATATTATTCAGAAAATTTATATGGCACAAGTATTTCTGGAAATTGTTTACAAGAGAAATTATATAAATATCTAAAATTTTGAGCACCACAGTAACCATCTTCCTACGTATATTCAAACTTCCTAGAGTAGTAAATCCATTTTTCTGTGCTATAACAAAGTTTAGTTGACCGAGTGCTCTGGAGTTTGACCCTTGTCACCATCATATAATTTATTTACTTTTTTTTAAAGTTCAATTTAGGTTAACGTAAATGGTTACCAACATTCAAACCGAACAACTTTTGTAGAGGACATGTTACAGCTATCTAAGTTAGTACAGGTCCCTTGTTAACAGCTTTCGAGTCAAGTGATTCTTTCACACCTTTTAGCAGCAAATATTTGAAAAGACAACAGACAATGGAGAAATAAACGTGCCTGAAGTGCCTCAGCATCAGTAGTCATCAAGTTGGTTATTTTTCCAGACGCAAATTGCTTTCGGGCTTCATGAGTAAGCCTTAGAGATTTGCGAAATACAGCAGCCACCTACAACGAAGAAAAGAACAACAACCAAGCCTTATTCCACTAGTTGACTAAGTGCAATGGCGGATCTAGAACTAAAATCTCAGGGTGGTCACAGAATATAATTTAATTGCTATATCATCACACTTCAAAGCAAAAATCTTATATAATTTTAATGCATTCATATTAAAAAAAGAAATATATCCATAAGTTCCAAAAGTAAAACTAAAAATTAATGGTGGCCCAATTTTATTTAGTTTTTAGTGAGAATAAAGAATGGTGGACCAATTTTTAATGGGTAAGGGTTAAATTTTCTTTGAGGAGGCAGAAAGAGTACAGCTAGGCAAGGGGGAAATGGGTCAAAAACAAAAATTCTAAATATAAGAAGTGTTTAAAGTGTCTAGATTCAGCATACAAGGCTTTCGATTACAAGTCTAATGGGTTGTCACTTATGGAACCATTGTTGGGCACTAAATGACATAAGCTTTTAGGTCAATTCGTTCTTTGAGAACAAACTTGGGAATTAAAGATGTTGTTAGAGAGTATCTAGAATATCTACAGATTATCTTTAGAATATATTGTGGAATCAATTAGGCATCTAATTGAGGAAGCCAACACAGGATTTTGATTTTGTTAGTGGGTTTGGGCTTGTACTAGTAAGTTAGTAACACTAGTACTTGACCTAACTATTAGCATGAAGAGGGGTATTATGTTAGTTTATGTATCAGTTTCGTACTATTAATAATTCTGTCAGTTTATCATTGTTAACTCTTTTCTCTCTTTTCCTTTCCCTAACCCAAAACCTATAATTCTTTAACACTGTTAATGAATATATGTAAACAAGAAAAATGAAAGAGAGAAAGAATTACCAGTGTTGATCTTAGCCGGTAACCAACACGCATGACATTCTGAAAATATTGAGCTTCACATAACACCCCAAAGAACTACCAAACAGAAATTCAGAGAGGATCTTAATTAGTCAAATCAAATCTTCCAAGAATTCTAAATACTTAACCGTAATTCCATCAAGCCACCATGGAGATTGGCATAATTTTACTCAAAAACCAAAAATATCTTCAATGTTTATCATCACTGTTAACATGCAGAAGCAATTACTAGGGTATAAGAATTGCAGTCAAATCTTGGAATCTGACATAAATAGTAATATCATTGAAAACGGAAAATTAAGAATTCAATCATCAGAACTGCTGGCTTCACAAAGCATTCAATCCAATCCATACATTAGCAATCAAGAATTTAATTAGATTTTGTATCATACCACTCCAGCAAATATTGAGAAGGCATAAATGTAGCCAATCCAGGCCGGATCACCATTTTGCATTGCCTGCAGACAGTTTATAGGAGACATCAAGTGATATTATGAAAATTGTTATAGAACAAAATAATGATAATAAGGTATTTTGTTAGAGAATTATATTGTCAGTGTGCGTAATACATATTGAGCTGGTATTCTATTTCTATTAGTCTACGAAACTTGACCAGTGACAACTCAGTAAAGGAGCAACTAACCTGTAGTAGCTGATTCAATATAAGTGGGCCCATGAATTGGGAAATATCATTGCCAATCTACATGTTGTAAATAGAAGAAATATATCAAATTAAACTAATAAAGCTTTCAGCTCAACAATTTAATCGTACAAAAGTACACTTTCAAATCTTCAAAGGTACAGTTTTTTGCAGATTTCACACTGGAAACGTGACATGAGATTGCTAGTGAATCTCTGAACAATTATAGTTTTTGCAACTAGCAGCTCAGTCTAAATTTCAGTGAGCTCTAATACCGACTTACGCTGATACTTGATAGTTGTCGGAAAACATGGTACAGAGGAGAGAAACGAGAGAGTTCACAAATTGAGATTTTACATAATGGTGAAGAGTGTGTACACCAAGCCAATGTAACAGATTGATAAGATGGGTACCATCTAAACATATGCATAAATATTTTAAGCATCATTCGTGCAGCAGTAAATATAACTAATAACCAATTTAAAATGTTACATTCTATAAATTTAACAAGTTCATATATTCTTGGCAGACCATAAGGACATCTAGAGTTTGGCATGCAGTAAACTCCAAGAGGTCTAAATTTTGTGTATCCAAACCAAACGGCACTAGTAGCCTAGTGCAATAGTTATACAGTAAAATTACCACTTGCAACCTTACGACCAAGATGTGGATCATAAATCTAGTCTTATGCAACAATTTATGACAAATAAATTATTTGCCTTTATTGATAACTCATCAGATATTGAATACCAAAAATAAAGAAAACTATCTCAAGAAAATCATGGAATTCTCTCATAAATGGACCTGTATCCTATCAAATTCATGTCAGAAATGATGTTCATCAATGATATTAACAGAAAAAAGTACAGTACCTTCCAAAAGCCTCCCCACCAAAACCTACATGAAGCAAAACGAAATATAAATGAAATGAAAGCAAATAAACACAAATAAGACACACAAAATAAAAACAGCAGTTGCATACTAAACAATAAGTGCTTTCATAATCATGAACTAATTTTACCATGTAGAAGTAGGATACACAAGTTAACCTTCTAAAATCAACTTATCAATGCCAAGCATGATTATTATGATTAGTAAGTTGTGCCAACCCCATTATTAAATTCAAGCAGACAGAACATTTAGAGGTTAAAAGGATGGCCACACAAAGTCCTCCTGCTGTTTGCATTATGTGTTTCTCAAATTTTTGACTTTTAAGATTAGCGTCCACTTTATTTTACATTGTTCAGCTGCTGGAAACTTGTGTCATGGACTCTTTGGGTGAATGTTAAATATGCCCAGGGAGTTTGGAGGCTATGTGAGGAGTAAAAAAGGAAAAACCCGTTGGAGGTCTGCTATTTAAGCTGTAATTTGGTGCTTATAGATAAAAAGGAATGCAGAACTTTCAAAGAAAAAAATTTGATGCTGGAATTGGATGCGGGAGGCAAGTCCATTGTGGGGCTCCATACAATAATACAGCCATTCAAGTCCCACACCTTGCAATTGGGTCCACAGATAGATTGGCAGAATATGTTTGTAATATTCCTCTAGTAGAATCTAGTATAAATTGAGGTAATTGAGATGGAGGCTAGGGGCAGTGTTAGAGTATTGAACACTATCCAAAATACAAAAAATAACAAATTGTTATGAATTAAGGAAGTGTTGACCCTAAAATTAAGGGTGGTTTACTAGGAGTTGATTCGATTCAAGGTGACTGATTGGAGCTTGATTGACAAATGATTCATTGATAGAATATCATTGTAAATCCCTCGAGCATCTAGTATAAATTGAGGTGTGGGCTGGCAGCAATTCATACATTGTGCTTCAACCTACAGCCTTTCAACATTATCTCCATCTCTCTCCTACTTTGACAAACTATTTTTTTTTTCCTCTCTAACTAGCAAGTATCCCTTGCATTGCATGGGTTTTTCTAAATTCTGGTAGAATTTTAAAAAAAAAAACATAAAAAAGATAAAATACTTAAAAGCTAAAATTATAAAGGATATATGCATAATTAATTTAAAAGAAAATATGAATTTAAAATTTAAAATAAGAGAAGAGTGACATGCATCATTCTTTGAGGAAGAGTAGAGTAGGAGATTCAGCTATCCTCAAGAAGACGTACTCTAATTTAATATACAAGGGTAAATTATTCAACCCGGAAAAAAAAACACAGTAACAGAATAAAGTAGAAACTGTGATCTGCAAATCCTTATCCATACCTTCCTCCAAGGCTTGCATTTAATGCTCTTAAAAGCCAAGGTTTCGACTTCCGAGACTCTTCAGCCCAACATCTCTGAAAACTACAGAGTCAAGAAGCACTGTGAAGCAAAATTGAAACACAATAACTTGTGTAAAAAGAAAACATTTTGAGGAAAAGGAAAACACATACTTGTTGTTCAGTGTCTCAGTCCTATCCCACGTATCTAATTTCCATATGTCTTTCTCTGTAAGAGGTTTTTCATATCCTAGTCTCATGATGGGATTCATCCAAGAAAAAAATATTTCTGCCAAAGGAATCAAAATGAATTACTCACACAGCATACTTACAGAAATGTGATCCACATCCTAACCTTGTACGACATATCATAGCCATTTTCACTTGAGATTGTAACATTTAACACCAGAACCATCTATAACAGAAAAAGTAATAGCTCATACAGCCCAGAGTTTGACTCTTCTAAATCTCTTAGCAACAATTCCTAATGCATTTTCCAAAAGTATACACAACATTCTTAACTGTTGGAATGAACATTTTCCCAATGTGTAAATACATACTTGACAATATGTTGGCATGCCTCTCAGGGCATATCATCTCTCCTCCAGGAAGTTCATCATATGCAGCATCAGTAACCAATTCGCTCCGAATGGGGGTATAACCGGGATAAGGATCCAAAGTAGGAACGTAGACAAGTAAAAGTATTCCAAACAAAGCCTGGACCCAAAACGAGATAATATATTAATTTTTTTATTGAAAAAAATAAATTCACTGAAGTTCTAACTGAGGAAAAATACAAGTCGGGGGAGTATAAGATACCCACCAAAGCAGGGGGAATTAAGAGGAGGAAGGATTAATAATGGAGCAAAGCTGCTCAATGTGTGCATTAAAAACAGCAAGACCCTCAAAACAAACTAGAACAGAACAGTAGAGAGAAACCACACAAAAATCTTATCCCTAATAGGTTTGGCGGTAAAGAGACACCCTTAAAATGGGACTCTTGAACTCCAACAAAATGCAATAAAGAATTGAAAAGATTGCACACTGCCACCCCCACCAAATGTTTGCCTCGTAATTTATGTCAAAAACTTTCTATAACATGTTATAAGTTTATGCAACTAAACCATTCAACTAAGAAAGCTGATATTTCCAAAAAGGTCCACTCAGGACTAATCAATAAAGCGACTGCAACTTTAGTAAATGCCCTTTCCTTTTGGAAGCTGGGCAAGGGCTGCCACAAGGGTCATCAATATCCTCAAGCTAGCCTCAAAAGTGTATTTCAGATAAACAAAACCAATGTTAAATATCACCCAGCACAAATTTGTAAGGAATGCTAAATTAAAGAGCACAGAATACCTGGCAGACCACCTCACTGATGTACAAATACAGCACAGATCTGTAGAGAAAGCCAAACTGTGAGATGGAAAAAAACAAAGACAACCAACACAAATGGTTCTGAACATGAAGCTGATGAAAAATGTAGATTGCTTCATTTTTTGTTGGTTGATATGCCTCGTTATACAATAGTACCTATAGTACATATAAAAACAAACACAAACGCATGCAAATATGTATGTCATTAGATGGTCCCTTGTTTGAAAATATTGGCTAAAAAAGTGGAACCAAAGAAAAATTGCAGATAATGCATGTGATTTACGGGTGATAATATTACAGGCTTATTATCATAGTACAAAGAAAAGCTACTCCAAAGTCCCTCTTAAATCTTGAGGGACTTCATAGTAGTTTTAATTGCAGATACAAAATAGGAGAATCAAGAATCCTCCTAAGGCTACAAAGGAACAAGGAGCAAATTATTTATGGTCGTTGATGAATCACGGGGCTGTCCTATCAATTTGGATCATTTTCTGCTATAAAGCTTTAGAGGATCTAGAAAGATTAGCATGTTTGGAAACTTGATTGATTTGGGTCAAAGTGCTTTTGGCTGGAAGCTACTGTGAGTAGCTTCCACGTCCAAAAAGCACTTCTAAAGCCTTGATTAATTTGGGTCAAAGTGCTTTTGGCTGGAAGCTACTGTGACGTCCAAAAAGCACTTCTAAAGCCCCTGACCTTGATTCCAAACACATTAGATATCTTGTTCTCCTCCGTTTTTGTACTCCCACTTTAATCTCTTTGATAAAGTTTACCTTTACCAGGAAAAAACAGATTTTAAGAAGTCTCAATAGACAATACAAAATTACAAATTGTGTCACCATTAGCCAACAAGACACTTAACATAAGACATGGTCAAACCTGCTATAGAACTCTGTCACAGAAATGATGAGATTGAACAAAACAGCATCCCCTACAATAGTATAGATCAAACCAAATCTTACAAACCATCGGAATTCATGGATGTAGACTTTAGTTTCAACACCAAGCAAAATCAGCACGGAACACCAAGCAAGAGCCTCAACAATCAATGAAATTATCTGTCAATAGATGATATTACAGCTTTAATTATCATAGTCAAAATCTGCCAAAAAAAGTATTAACCAGAAGAAAGAAAAGGAATTGTGTGCAACACTGAAAGGGTGAGCAGGTTGAACAAATCTAAAACACTCAAATATCAATTATATGCAAATTAAAAAAATAGGAAAATTTTATAATAAAAACATATGTGTAGTATCACCTCAAATGGAGCAAGATGAGTCTGCCCATCTAAATTTAGAACTGATATTCCCATGATCAATCTGAATAACGGCTCTGCCACACAATATGCAGCTAACAACCCAAGAATGTAATTATATAGTTTGGACCTTAAACAGAACCTCTTGACTTTGATATCCTTCATAATCAACCATATGCGGTAAACGCACAGGCCTAGAAGTACCAAATGAGAAATGGAGACGACAAGAGAGTCGACTGCACAAGGAGTGTAAGCACCAAAGGCATTCTGGACTGCCGTTGTCCATACTCCATGTGCAACTGGCTGACAATACCAATCTAATGGCTCAAATGCCATTTTTATCAGCTGCTTTAATGGAAAAGTTTAAGCAAAGCACATCAGCACAAAATGCTCCCCTCTTTCCTCTTCAAATGGAGTAGTCCTATTGCAGTATAATGAACCTGAAGCCAATAAGCAGGTAGAATTAGCTGTTTCTGCGAACATATGAGCTCAAATGAGTGCAAAATCTAAAACAAGCATTCATGTTTCACCACTTACCCTAGCCCACATACAAAGTTAATACTTTCAATTTTGAATATTGAAGTGTGAACAATGAACAATCGTTATTACCTGTACTCCAAAGTTTTTTTCTATTTCAGTTTTATGGTAAAACCCAAAAAAAAAAAAAAAACTTTGTCTGTTTCCTGCATACCCTTGGGAACAAGGGATGTAAATTCATCAAAGGATTTATCAACAGATCTCCTATTTTAATGTTGTGCAAAACTAACTTGAAGAAGAAATCTCAACGATAGTGACAAGAATGAATGAACAACTAACAAAACGCTCCTATCATACAAATACAGACAGATTATTGTAATATAACAGATTGGATCTCAGGAATCCAAATCCAATCATGTATAATCACACAAATAGCTTATGACATCAAGTTTTTTTAAAAAAAAAAAATCTCCAGTCCACAGTCTAGTTTCTTTCAACTCAGCTGAAGATTAACATAAGTCAACACAAAAGCTTGAAATCGAAAAAAAGAAAAGAAAAGAAAAGCTTTAAAGTAAAAACGAAAGGACGAACCGAGGAGAAGGAAGAAGAGCGAGGTGGGCGGGGAGTGGTAGCAAGAAAGAGTGAATGGAAAAGGGTGAAAAGTTTGAGAGAGAAAGACAAGGAATCTTTGAAGATAAGGGAATAGAGAAAGCGAATCTACCTTTGGTTTCCAATTCAATAGAGAGAGAAAGAGAGGCAAACGCAAGTGAAAAATGGAACAGGATTCAGCCTCTCATAGTCACTCACTTGTGTTTGTGATTGGTGATTGGTGATTGGTGATGATGTAAGAACAGAACAAAACGAAGTTAAGTGTTTGGTTCGTGTGGAATGGAATTCAGAGGCATTCCACGGACCAGAAATGGTAGTCGCCGGTGTGCGGACAAACCTTCGTTTGTTTTCATTTCACTACAAAGCAAAGAAGGTGTCAACCATCATATGTCACAGCTTACGATTCTAATATCTATATTTATATCGACTAGAGTTTCATTTCACCAGATAAATTATTGATGATTTTTAAATTATTTGATTAATAATTTTTGAATCTTGACATGTCAATTATATAAAGTTTTTATATAATATACATAAATTATAAAAAATATATAGTACATGTGAATATCATATAGTTAGTTAAGTTTAAGTAACTTATTTAATAAATCGAGAAATAAAATATTGAATATATAATGTATGTGATATATTGCTAGGATCAAGATTTTTTTATATTATGAGACGATGACAGAGTATTATATATTTGATTTTGAAATAATTTTTTATAAGCATAAAACCTTTTAATGATGTGTTATTTTAGTATTAATCGACAGTTTATAGACACATTTATCTTACTTGCATTAAGCAAGTCTTCCTCAATGGAAATCTTTGGAGAACAACTTATTTGACTTAGAACTCTTTGTCCAAAATCATTATTTTCGAGAACCCTTTTATGACATAAATACATTATTTAGTACCAAATAAAAAGTAAAAGAATTATAATATATTTAAGGGGTTGACCTCTCCCAACATATGCTCTTCCATACACATGATGTCACCAATTAATTTTAATTGTTTTTTTTCTTCTTCAAATTTTAAGCTTCTTCAACCTCGGGATCGAAGATAAGTTTGGTTGAATGAATAACATTTTGAAGACTGACATTTTCATACTATTGAAAACATCCACATAAGAACCAAAGAGAGTATATTCCATCCTCGTACTGTTTTAAGGATTTGAAAAAATAGTGAAAACCAACGAACACCAAATAAATAGATTTAATTGAAATTAAATTTGAAGTTAATAATGTATAGTGGCAGCATCAATACCCATCATTGTACCACTCCAAAACCCTTAATTTGGATTTCTTTCCATCCTTTCAAACTTCTCGTTCAGTATCGAAAGTAATAAGAAGACCAATTACATCTGTCCATGATATGATAAGTACTAAAAATGAGAAAGCAATATTTCGACTAAGAAATGAGACGATAATCACAAACAAAAGTAGGACTCACCTGTAAAACAAATAATTAGATAAGATTAATTACATTTAAAATTTAAATTTTTGAAATTAACATAAATTTTATAGTTGATTTAAATTCAAATTTAAAATTTTGATATTAGCTTTAAATAACAATATTACGTAAATTTGAAATTTGATTTATTATTTAATTTCAATTTAGTTAATTTTGGCTAATTTTTATATTTTTTTGTTAAGTTTATAAATATAAATTTAATAACATTTTGTAGAGTTGTCAAATATGGTTGTGGCCCAAGGGACCAATCATTCAGCCCTTCATGAGGGTTGTCATTTTTATTAGCCCATTCAGAGAAAGGGTTTTGTCAGTCCTAACCTGTAAAGGTTCGAATGTTTAAGGGTTAGGGTAGGGTTATCCCGTGGTGGCGTGGATCAACCCTCCATACTCTTCTGTCACCATGCATTATATAGATTTCCACTTCCAGTCTTTTATGGATTCCCTTCTTTGCGCATATCTCACGCCATGCACATTTGTGGCCATTTTGTGTTTCTGCCATGCACACATAAATACTAGTTTTTTCTTTTACTTAACACAAATAATAATAGTTGTAATGTAATAACTTGTATAAGATGTGATGTGATTAGAAGACTTTGGGTTACACTATGAGTCAATTAAAACCAAAAAGTTGGACAAAGTAGAAAAATAAAAATATTATATAAATTTAATTATTTATTTTTTTTGGTAGAGAAAAAATCTACATTAGGATAAGGACCGGTCCCATGTAAAATCATATAAAAACGTTATATAAAAATTATTTATAAGAAAAGGTATTATATCCGTACTTTCAACAAAAAAAGTATTATATCTTAATTTTAATTAGTAAAGATATTAATTTAATATTATATTTAAAAGTTATATTAGTTGGATAATATATTTAGAAAAATTAAGAACCTAACGTAACAGGAACGTATAGTTTAATCATTTATGTCATTAAATTTCATTATAAAAGTCATTTATATGTCAAATTCAATTCTTACATATATCTCTTTTAAAGTCTTAATTAAAAGAGTGAATGTTTAAATTGGTCCATGAAAAATTTTGGGACCCACTTTTAGCCATTGAAAAAATAAATTAACCATTAAGTCCCTCAAATTTTCAAAGCGATACACATTAGTCCCTAGATTTAGTTCGGCTTCCATTCACTTTTCATTAAATTCTCACGACTGAAATGCGTCATATGCCACGCAGGACCAATAACGGGTCAAGTGAGATGGCTAATAGGACAATTAGGCAAGTAAATAGACGTCAGAACTAAATCCAATGAAAATTTCAGGGATTATATGGTTAATTTATTTTTTTCATGGACTAAAAGTGGACTCCCAAAACTTGTCTGAGACCAATTTGGGTCTTCACTCTATTTAAAATCAAAATGGGGTTGAACCAATTTAAGCGGGTAACGTGAATTGATAAATTAAATAAACAAATAAGATTAATTAAATTTAAAATTAAAATTTGATAAGATTTCATTTTAAATTTAATTTCAAATCTGATAAGATTTACGTAAATTTAATATTTAGATAAGATTAGTTAAATTTAAAATTAAAATCTGATAAGATTTCAATTTACGGAATTTAAATTTAATTTCAAAACCGATAAGATTTACGTAAATCCATTTTAGATATGACCTTAAATTTGAAATTTAAAAATTAGCATTTAAATGACAATATTTACGTAAGTCTGATTTTTTGTTTTAAATAACAATATTTAAAATTATTTTCTAAATATAAATAACAATACGTAAAAATTATTTTTAAAATAACATTATTTAAAGTTTAGTTTTTAAATTTAACAATATTTGTTGTATGATTTTTTGTTAAGTTTATAAATTCAATATTAAATCAAAAAAAATTGTAGTGTTAACACTTGGTATCCATAGAATTGATCCATTTCCTGCATTGGGAAGACGACACATTGCAAAACGATGTCGCATAGGGGATAGAAATGTATTGTTTATAGATATTATGGGTGCGTTTGGGTAAACAACTTAACTAAGCACGTATCGCATAAAACCTTATTGCATGAGAGCTTATGGCATAAGTACTTAAATCCAATAAGTCATGTGCGTTTGGATGCATATTTCCAAAAGCACTTATACAAAATTAAGGCGTTTGGATACATACTTCGAAAAGCACTTATCCATGAGTCCATGACCCCCGAGAATCCCCTTCTCCTTCCTCGTTAAGGCTCCCTCATGTGAAGCAATGAAAAAGGGATACCAGATCCGCCACCATCTTTCTCACACCGCCAGCAACTCGCGTTCTCCGCCTCGGACCAGAAGCTACGCCGTGTCGTGCTCCATCATTCCCAAACCACCAGTAAGTGATCTCAGATCCGCCACGCATTCTCCGCCTCCGACGGCTGGAACAAATGAAGTGCTGGGTGTAGGATCTGTGACGGCGGAGGACGTGACGCGGCGGCGATGGGCGGAGAAGCACTGTGTAACATCCCAAAATTACAATATAAATTATTTTAATGAAAAGATGAAGTTGTTATAAGGCTTAGCATAGAAAACTATTAGTATAACAATTTATTTGAATTATTTAATTTTTTAAAACAAATACAAAATTTAGATTAAAAAAAAAGAGAGAAGAAAAAGCCATGAACCACCATCCATTTTTTGATTTCTCGTATAGGAAGTGAGCATGTTTAGCTTTGTGTGAAAAACAATTAGGAGATGTAATATTAATGAGGATTCTTTGGGGTTTAAAAAAAAGGAAACAAAGAATGAAAATGGAAATAAAATTATATAGACACGTATGTTAAGGTGAAGGACTCCTCACGTCAGGACTAGATTGCCTTGCCTTTCATTCATCTAATAATAAAGGTCAGCAGGTCCCACAATATATTCAAGGTAGGAAAAAAAAGAAAGAAAATAAACATAATGCTATGAGGAAACCTAGTTGTTATTCACACGGCTATATAAGTTTATAACTCCTCTTTCTCTCACTCACGTAACGAAACGACACGGCCAGACAAGGGAAATAAAAGAAAGAGCAGTGCTAATTGTTGAATTTAGTAACGAATGGGGAGCCACGCATAGACCAAAAATTATTAACGAAAAGAAGGAAGATTTTTGTAGTGAAGGACTAGCTCTTCCCTTAGATTAATTTTGAAGCTTTTGAAGGTCTTCAAGAGGTAAGTAAAAACATATTTGTTCACCCTTGTACGATAAATTTTGGGGTTTGAAACCAAATTATGAATTTAGGTAGTTTCCAATGATTAAATGTTCAATATTTTAAATTATGTGATTAAATGTTAGATTGGAATGATTTCTTGAAGGATGTGATTTTTATTGTGTTATTAATATGAAGAATTTGGGATTAGCAGTCTTCTAGGCTTTTGAGTTTTAAATATACTGGGTATAGCATCTAAATGACTGAATTTGTTTGCTTATGTATAATATTGTTTGTTGTGAAAATCTTTGTTCCCTAGACATTCACAAACTTACGTTAATGAACCTACTGAAGCGAGAATTGGTATGAAGCCTTTCTTTGGTTTATATATGTACGTATAGCTTAAAAATAAAATTGCATGGCTGTAATTTATTTTGAAATTGAACAAAAGGCTTTGTAACATGGAATTCACGAATTGGTGTGTAATATATATATATATATATATATATATATATATATATATATATATTGATTGATTGATTTTGTGATGTTATAGTGTTGTCTTGTCATGACGCTGTATCATTGAGATTGACATACGAGGTCATATATCATGACCTGGGGTTATGATATATGCCCAAAATATGATTCTGAATTATGATTTTTGTGATTCTTAAGATATATGGGATGATGGATACCTCCTCGTTAGAGGAATGATTTCCTCGTTAGAGGGGATGAAAGATACCTCCTCATTAGAGGGAAAGACAGATACCTCCTCGTTAGAGGGGAAGACAGATACCTCCTTCTGGGAAGGGGATGATAGATACCTCCTCGTTAGAGGGGAAGATAGATACCTCCTCATTAGAGGGGAAGACAGATACCTCCGTCTGGGGAAGGGATGATAGATACCTCCTCGTTAGAGGGGAAGATAGATACCTCCTCATTAGAAGGGAAGATAGATACATCCTTCTAGGAAGGGGAAGAGAGATACCTCCTCACTAGAGGGGATGACAAATATCTCCTCCTTAGAGGGGAAGACAGATACCTCCTTCTGGGAAGGGGAAGATAGATACCTCCTCATTAGAGGGGAAGACAGATACCTCCTTCTAGGAAGGGGAAGACAGATACATCCTCGTTAGAGGGGAAGATAGATACCTCCCTTTGAGAAGGGGAAACCCATTATAGATACTTCCTTTTGGGAAGGGAAAGGCGGTGGGACGCCATTCCATTTGTCATGAGCTCATAGACTTAAATTTTTGGTAATTAAATAAAAGAGACTTGGATATACATTGAGATTGATTGGACACGAGAGACGTCCTCCGAATGATTTTACTTATATTATGTGGATCGAATTATTTCTTTTGATGGTGTTACGTCTTATACATAAATTTCATAAGATTAATATTTATTCTTTAATTTATGAAGACATTTTGAGTTATATCATTTTGAAAATTAACGGGTACCGTGGATGTTTTCTTCTTTTTTTTTCCCGGTTACCGCGCCGGCTGAGAACAATACTATTTTCGAAAATATTGTTAGAACTTGTTTTTATTCATTGGGATTATATCTCATTAAAAGTGTTGTTTTCAGAGCACGAGGACGACACCTTTGAGATCGAAGCGGCTTGAAGACTTAGTGAATTTTCTTAGTCATTTTTAGTTTGGTTAGTATTTTCTTAAATGCGGAGTCGTATGTGGACAGACACGTTTATTTATTTATCGTTGGGTTTATTAGTAGACGCCCGGTTTTGAGGCTTTTGGTTATATTTGGATGTATGAATTTTTATTATATTATTACTTCGGATACTTTATTACTATTTTAATTAATGTAAGGTATATTCGTACTCAATTAATTTGCGAAGTTTTCATGACTTGTATATTTTAATTAAATGTTTTGAAGGATTTTTATTGAAATTAATTTGGATTACTAATGTAACGAAGGGCGTTGCACACTGTGGCAAGGTGCTTCGAAGGGCGGTCGATGATGAAGCACAGGGCCAACTGTGGCAAGGTGCTTCGAAGGGTTGTCGATGGTGGAGCACAGAGCCGACTGTGGAAGGACGACTGCGCACGACGAAGCTCGCAATCGAAAGGCGGCGCACGACAGAGCTCACAGGCGGAGGCGGCGCTAGGGTTCCCCTGCTCTGCTCAACGAAGAAGAAGAAGGGACTAGGGTTCCATAAGAGCTTTTAGAAATACCATAAGCTTGTTTCACTAACTTATCAAAATAAGTCAAAAACTCCTTATGAGATGTCATAAGCTATTTTTATAAGTTCTGCCAAACATACTGCATAAGAGCTTATGTCATCAGATAAGTCAAAAGAAGTTTAAATAAACTCTTCTAAATATCTATCTATATCTAATCTAATCTAAACTATGTACAATTCAAAGTTACTGTTGTAATAACTTTGTACACTTGGCAACCATTTAGAAAGGTTTTGAAAAATCACAAAAGACAAAATAGGTACCCTCTTTAGAATGTTTTAGTGCAATTGTCATTAAAATATCATTATCTCTCAAAATATGATTCTCGGTGCATTTACCCCTTTTCATTGACTTTTTGTTCCTTTCCAATACCACCTTTCTCGGTGCATTTTTGTATGAAAGTGGGGTTCTTTCTCTGTGCATTATTGTTTGTCATCTGCACTAATATAAAATAGGGATAGTCATTTCTATTGTACATATACATGTCAACATCAGGATTTTTTGGTTTTTTTTAAAAATATTAATTTAACTTTTTTTAAACAAAAATTTACTTTTTTTTACTTTTTTTTAAAATTATTTACTTTTTTTTTTATTTTTATAGTATTTTTTAAATATTTTATTTTTTTTTAATTTGTTTTTTACGTTTTGCTTTACTTTTTTTCTTTTTTTTAGTTTATTTTTAAAAAGATTTAATTTTTTTTACTTTTAATTTTTTTTACGTTTTGCTTAATTTTTTAAATTTTTTTCCTAATATTTTTTTTTCAATTTATTTGTATACACTGACAGTGTAAATTTTTTTACAATGTCAATCAATCATAAATTGACAAACAGGAAAAGTTGAGTTGTCATATTCTTGATGTTTTAATTTTTATATACATAAATTTTAATGTATATATAATTTAGTAGTTTAAAAATTAAAAAAATTTATATTTTTATTTATAAACATATATATATATATTTTAATATTTTCTGGTTCAAACCGAATCAAACCTAACCAATTTTAATTGGTTCGGATATTGTTATTGACTTTTTAAGGTTTATAACTTTTTTATAGATATTTTTAGACAGGAAATGTAGCAAAGCTACAGTGTTCTTCGAAAAAGTTTAGGGTCGTAAGACTCGAACCAATAATTCGATGAATTTGAAAATCCGAACCAACCAATTAAATTGGTTCGTTTTTTTTCTTTTTTGTGCATGGCTCCGAATTGAACCAATCCCAATGATCACTAATTCGGTTATTTTGGAATCGAACCAACTAATATATTTTAATATTTATATATATTTTAATATTCAATATGTATATCACTTTATCAATTAATAACTTTTCTTCTATTGTTCCTGTAACAGTAGAAGTACTTGTTGTAACGCCCTTCGTTACATTAGTAACCCAAATTATTTTCAATAAAAATCCTTCAAAACACTTAATTAAAAAAAAACACAAGTCATAAAATTCATCATAAGGCACAATTTCATGTCTCATACGTGTAACAATTCATTTACCAAAAATTAAATATTTGATCTTATCA
The DNA here is from genome assembly GCA_030762895.1 of Sophora flavescens. NCBI lineage: Eukaryota > Viridiplantae > Streptophyta > Magnoliopsida > Fabales > Fabaceae > Sophora > Sophora flavescens. The sequence continues at coordinate 99,769,360 of CM061062.1, forward strand.
TACATGTCAAATAAACTCACATGGCATAGCATACACTAATAAGCACGTCATCCAACTAATACAAATACCAATCATGTATTTCATGCCATCAGTACCAAGAATAAATACCCAATTTAATAATCTTTTTTTTAATTCAAAACCCCTAAAAAATTAGTTTATTAATAACATGCATCATTCAATTAAAATATCTCAAAATCATAGTTAAATCGTTCAACACAACAAACACATGTATCATGGAAAGGTTTATTGAGAGATATTGTTGCTCACCTCTCGAAGACTTCCAATGTGCTCTAAAAATTATTTATGATAAGGATTTACGCTTCCCTAAAAATTTTTCTCTCGTATGATGATGTTGTTGGATCTGCGTTGTTACGATTGCACTGTCGTCGAAGAAAATAACGTCTGTAGCTCTCCTTTGCTACACTCTGCGGCGTGCAGTTATTTTTGTAGACTTCAAACGCTCTGGATACTCTTTAAGACAGTTGCTTACGTTTTGCTGAGAATATGTATGGTTCCAATGTTTGCACAGCAATCACTCTTCACGTTCTTGTCCTGTTCGGCGGCGCAAGAGTTTTTTACTGCTTTATTAGGTTTCTCTTCATTCTAATATATATATATATTAAACAATATGGCTTTAATATCTGGATGTTGCTAAAGGCCCTGTCCCTCAATAGCCTTCTCACGCTAATGTACGCATGTATGTATTTTTTTTTTCTTTAGTCAAGATCATGGCAGCTTGGGCTTAACGCCGAAGTATCCTTCTTTTCTTTCTTTTTTTCATATATATATATATATAATTTTGCATTCTTTATAATAGTTAATAAATTTCAATAAATCTTTATACCATCACTTTTTTATACTAAATCTCTCATTTATATTTTATTTACACTACACTTTTTAATAACTTAATAATATTATTATTTTTATTTATTTATTTTTTTCAAATTGATTATGTTAGAATTTTAGGATGTTACATTTTCTCCCCTCCTTAAAGAGTTTCGTCCCCGAAATTCGCCTCATACTCACACACTTATTTTAACATGTGACATATTCAAACGTAAAGGTTACCGTACCTTAGATAATAAAATATGGGTATTGACGCACGATGTCCTCCTCCATCTCCCAAGTGGCTTCCTCAGGAGTCAATCCGTCCCATAACACTTTCACCAATGGAATCGCCTTGTTCCTTAGAGTCTTGGTGCTCTTGTCTAGGATTTGACTAGGCTTTGGCTAGGCTTTGGCTTATAGATCAAATTATCCTTCAATGTAAAAACTCGGGAGCTATCACATGAGATTCATCGGGCACATATTTTCTGAGTTGCGACACATGGAAAACATCATGAAGGTTTGCCAACTGTGGCGGGAGAGCCAATTGATAAGCAACAGGCCCGACTCTTTTAAGTATTTGGAAAGGTCCCATGAAACGAGGATTTAGCTTGCGGACTTTCATCGACCTCCCTACCCCCGTCTTAGGAGCGACTCTCAAAAATACATGCTCACTTTCCTAGAATTCTAGAGGCTTTCTCCTTTTGTCGGCATAGCTCTTTTGTTTACTTTGCGCCGTGCGCATCCTCTCCCTAAACATTTTTATTCTCTCGGAGGTTTCCTGGACCAATTCAGGTCCTATCAAGGTTTTCTCACCTACCTCACACCAACATAAAGGGGACCTACACTTCCTACCATATAGGACCTCATAGGGTGTCATGCCTATACTAGCGTGATAACTATTGTTATACACAAACTCAATGAGAGGTAGAAATCTATCCCAACTCCCTCCTTCATCCAAGACACACGCTCTAAGCATGTCCTCAAGGGTCTGAATGGTCCGCTCTGACTGGCCATCCGTTTGGGGATGATAGGTCGTGCTAAGGTTCAACTTAGTCTCAAAGGCTTGCTGAAAAGCTCTCCAAAATCTAGAGGTAAACCTCGGGTCTATATCCGACACTATGGAAGTGGGTATCCTATGAAGCTTGACTATTTCCTTGATATAGAGGTAGGCCAACTTGTCTAAGCTATAGACTGCCTTAATTGGCAAGAAGTGGGCGGACTTGGTCAACCTATCCACTATCACCCAAATAGCGTCTAAGCCCAAACGCGTCATATGTAACCTCATCACAAAGTCCATAGAAATTCTCTCCCACTTCCATTCTGGAATCTCCAAGGACTGCAACAACCCCGAAGGCTTCTGATGTTCTATCTTAACCTTTTGGCACACTAAACACCTAGCTACGAAGCTAGCCATATCCTTTTTCATTCCTGGCCACCAATACATCCTCTTAAGGTCTTGGTACATCTTAGTTATCCCAGGATGTATGGTAAACTTTCCCTTATGAGCTTCCTCTAATATCTTCTCTCTAAGGCTCCCCTCCTTAGGAACAACGATCCTATTCTTAAACTTCACTAGCCCATCAACTGATAATTCATAACCCTCTTGTCCTAACTGAGACTGCAACTCTTGGTCTAAAAGTTGTTCCCGCCTAACCTCATCTCTAAGGTCACTATTAATTTCCAACCTATTCAACTTCAAACTTAAGACATTTAAGGACGCATCCAACACCTCCAGATTCAGGTCCCTAAACTCTTCCATGAGTTTCGGCTCTTACACCATCAAGCTGGACACGTGTAGGGACTTCCTACTCAAAGCATCTGCCACCACATTGGCTTTTCCCGGATGGTATTTCAACTCGAAGTCATAGTCCTTAAGGAAATCCATCCACCTTCGTTGTCTCATGTTCAACTCCTTCTGGTCGAACAAGTATTTAAGGCTTTTATGGTCACTAAAAACTTCAAACTTTGCCCCGTAAAGGTAATGCCTCCAAATGTTAAGGGCAAAAACCACGGCTGCTAGCTCTAAGTTATGGGTAGGGTAATTCCCCTCGTGTGGCCTAAGCTGCCTAGAGGCATATGCTACCACCTTGCCCTCCTGCATCAAGACACATCCCAAGCCATTCTTAGATGCGTCACAGTATACCACAAAACTCACTAAGGGATCCGGTATAGTTAAGACTGGTGATGACACCAATCTCCTCTTAAGCTCTTGGAACCCGTCCTCACACTCCTGATCCCACACAAAAGGTTTCCCTTTCCTAGTCAACTGGGTTAAAGGTAAGGCTAATCTAGAGAACCCCTCTATGAACTTCCTATAGTAACCAGCTAAGCCTAAGAAACTTCTCACTTCGGTTACTGTCTTAGGTTGTTCCCATCCCAACACCGCATCAACTTTAGAGGAATCAAATGCTACACCATCCTTTGAGATTGTGTGTCCTAAAAACTTTACCTCGTCTAGCCAAAACTCACACTTCTCCGGTTTGGCATAAAGACGTTCGTCCCTCAAGATCTGCAACACTAACCTTAAGTGTTCTCCATGTTCTTCTGGCGTCCTAGAGTATATTAAAATAGCATCTATGAACACCACCACAAACCTGTCCAAAAAGGTCCTATAGATCTTATTCATGTAGTCCATGAAAACGGCTGGGGCGTTGGTCACACCAAAGGGCATCACCACATACTCATAGTGCCCATACCTTGTCTTGAAGGCTGTCTTAGGGATGTCCTCGCTTCTAACTCTAATTTGATGGTATCCCGATCTTAGATCTATTTTAGAAAACACTGACGCTCCCCTTAACTTATCTAAGAGATCATCTATCCTAGGCAAGGGATATTTGTTCTTGATGGTTACCTTATTCAGTTGCCTATAATCAACACACAACCTCATGCTCCCATCCTTTTTCTTCACTAAAAGCACTGATGCTCCCCAATGTGGCACACTAGGCCTAATAAACCCCTTTTGTAACATATCCTCTATCTGTTTCTTGAGCTCGCTCAACTCTAGAGGTGCCACCCTATAGGGTGCTACTGATACAGGTCCACTCCTAGGTACTAGATCTATGGTAAACTCAATCTCTCTATCTGGAGGTAAACTAGAGACATCCTTTGGAAACACATCTGGGAACTCACACACAATAGGCAACACCGCTATATCACTTTTAGCCTCTATCTTAGCAGAAAAGAGAAGTATATATCCATGAGCTCCCTCAACTAAGCACTTATGACATGAGGCAGCAGAGATAAGATGTTCTGCCCTAGGAGAGTCAACAGACATGGACTGTGGAATGAAAGAAATAGTTCGACTAACACAATCAATAATAGCATTATTACGAGACAACCAGTCCATGCCCAAAATAATATCCAGACCAGACATAGGTAAACATATCAAATCAACAATATAAGTCTGGTCTTAAAACAATAAGGGACATTGCAGGCAGACATAAGAAGTAATCAATCTATCTTTAGCAGGAGTAGAAACACACAAATCATATGACAGTTTAGTAACAGGTAACTCTAAGAATTGAGCACATTTAAATGAAATGAATGAATGTGTTGCTCCCAAATCGAACAATATGATAACATCATGACCTTTAATAAAGCCCTTACCTTGGATCAAACCGTCAGATTCCTTCACCTCCTCTCCTTGGATGGTAAAGACCCTTCCGTGGTTCAATGATCTGGTTTGAGATTGTCCTCCTGACCTGCACATCCTAGCAAGGTGTCCCATCTTATCGCATTTGTGGCAAGTGGTTTGTGCCGCGGGGCACACACGATCTCCATGCTGCCACCCACACTTGTAACATGCAGTCCCCTTCTCACCTTGAGCACCTTGAACCTGCTTACCCTTCGTGATTGTAGGCACAGGTCGTAGGCTCTTTTGGAAATTACCCCCTTTCCCATGGAATCTCTTGTCGTCACTGAAACTCTTCTCCTTCAACCTCTCAGCCAGCACAGCTTGCATATTCTGCTCCGCCACCCTACACTTGTTCACTAAAGTGGGGTAGTCTCAAATCTCTAGGAGCCCAATAAGGCTCTGCAGCTCTGGCTTCAAACCCTGCTCGAACTTAATTGCTTTCCATGGACCATCAGGATTATCCCTCACCTGTGTGGAGAACCTTGCAAGCCTCTCAAACTTGGCCACATATTCCGCTACCGTCATACTCCCCTGACGAAGATGTAGAAACTCCATCTCTTTCTTTATCCGAACACTGTGCGGAAAGTACTTCTCCAGAAACACCTCCTTGAATCCGTCCCGCATGACAGGGACACCCGAAGTGAGCAACCCGCCCCTGGCACAGTTCCACCAGTGCTCTACATCTGACTCTAACATATAGGTGGCAAAATCCACCCTCTGAGCATCAGAGCACCCCATGACCCGGAAGATCTTCTCTAATTTTTGTAACCATTCCTCAGCCTCAATAGGATCGGTGGTCCCTCGAAAAGCTGGCGGATTATTATTCCTGAACTCTGACAGACCCCTGTACTGTGGATCTGGAGCTGCAATCGGTACCACATTAAGCACGTCCCCCTTATCCCTCATCTGACGGAGAGTCTCCGTATGCTCCTACATAACTCTGGCCATTCGAGCAAATGTCGCTGCAAGTGCATCATTTCTCCCTCGCCTGTTCGCTGCCATAATCTGCATACCACCAATCAAACAGTGGGTTGATCAAGTCCAATATCCAAAAGAATAGAATGCAGAATTATAACTCTAACAAGCATCCTATGCGCCCAAGTTTTGTTTTGTTTTGTTTTTTTGAAAAAGCCCCACTATCATAATCCGATTTAGAATCGAACTGCTCTGATACCATAAATGTAACGCCCTTCGTTACATTAGTAACCCAAATTATTTTCAATAAAAATAATTCAAAACACTTAATTAAAAAAAACACAAGTCATAAAATTTTTCTCAAATAACTAAGTAGGAAAATACCTCATATTAAATAAAATAGTAAAAAAAATATCCATGTAATGAATTTAAATATAAATGAAAACCACAAGCCTCAATACCGGGCTTCTACTAACAAACCCAACGATAATTAAATGTGTCTAGCCACATACGGCTCCTTATTTAATAAAATACTAACCAAACTAGAAAGAATAACTAATGGAATCCACTAAGTCTTCACGCCTCTTCAGTTTCAATGACGTCCTCCTCGTGCTCTGAAAACAATACTTATAATGAGATATAAAATCCCAGTGATCAACAATACAGTTTTTAAAAAAATATTTTCGAAGATAGCATTGTTCTCAGTCGGCGCGGTAATCGAAAAAACTGTCCATGGCACCCGCTAATTTTCCAAAATAATATATATGAAAGAAAATACTTTTAATATCAATAATAATTTCATATCAATACATCACATTCCATATACCAGATAAATTCTAGTTTAATCCAGGTGGTCCGAAGACCCCCTAATTAAATTGGCCTCTTGCCGGCATGCCATATATTCACACATCATATGACAATGACGTCCCATTGCCCACCCCTACTCACGAGGAGTGTTTCGATGTCACCCTCCTGTCGGGGACATTTCCATTTCGATCCATCCCATGTGTACATGGTGGTATTTCTCCTTTTTCGACACCCCAACCTGTGGCGGTGTTACTTTCGATACTCCTTTTTAGGTAGTATTACTCATTTTCGACATCCCAACCACATGACCATGTTACTTTCGATACCCCCTTAAGGCGGTATTTCTCTTCGATACCCCTATCATAGGTGGTATTGCGGCAAACATCATATAATTCATCATAAGGCACAATTTCATGTCTCATACGTGTAACAATTCATTTACCAAAAATTAAATATTTGATCTTATCATACATGTCAAATAAACTCACATGGCATAGCATACACCAATAAGCACATCATTCAACTTACTTAAGGAGGGATTTTGCTCTCCTCTCATTCCCTCCAAGAGTTGAAATAAATATAAAATTTTTAAAAAAATCCTTCACTCCCCTCCCCTCCTCTTCATTCCCCTCTATTCAAACATTACCTAAGGCATATTATAAGTTTCGAGGAGAATCTCACTCTAGAATAGCTAAACCAAAATTTTGTTACACAAAAAATATCATATACCATTACATTATTAAAAATTGCAGCCCAGAATAATACAATACTTTTTTTTAAGGAATACGATACTTTTTGTTTACCAAAAAAAAAATACAATGCTTTTTAAAATGGATTATAATTTTTCTTAATCAATGCATTATTTATTACTTAAATTTGAATTGCTGTTTATATAATCAATTCTAATAAATACACTCTTAATTCCTAACATTTTCCATTTTTTGCAAAGAGGTTGCATTTGGAAATCAGAAATCAAATCCATACCAAAACTTCTCATAAATGCCACAAAAGGACTGTTGAGAAAAATGCATATAGCTCTAAGAGACACCTCTCCTCCACCTTTTGAGATTGAGAATGGTCGAATACATATGTAGGCATATAGCTGATACCTATCTGTTTTTTTCCTTGAGAGGGGTCTTCAATCATCATCATCATCATTATTATTATTATTATTTTATTATTATTTATAGATTATAGATTTTTTTTATGAACCTAAATTATAGATTATAGATGATATAGATGACTAGGGATTGCAAAATTATCCGCACCCGGATATCCGCATAAATTACTCGCAATGGGTAGTAAATGCATACCTACTAAATGGGGATGAGGATCATGGTATCCGTCCCGCGGATACTCGCATATTTATAATAAATTTTTTATTAAATATAATATATATATATATATATATTATGACAATTTCTATCATTTTGAGATGAAATAATTTTTATTTTCTATCTTATTTGACACTTTTTAGTGGTTAAACCCTTAATAATAATTTTTTTAAAATATATATAGTATATTATACAATGTTAATATAATCTATTGTTATATTATATTGTATAATTGTATTTTATTTCATTTTATTTTAGACTCATAAATACCCGCGGATATCCAATGGATATCCATGGATATCCGCTACCCGCTACCCGCATAAATATCCATGGATATTAACGGGGATGAATGTGGGGGAAGCATTACCCGCACCAACCCCGTTGCCATCGCTATGGATGACGCTGCTAAAAATTAGCACTTATATTACCTAGTACTTGCTAACTATTATGGTTATCCCATTTTAATTTCATCTTCTCTAAATTCCAAATTTAATATTTTATTTTATCAAGATTTGATTAAAATTATGGTCTTCCAAGGCTTCTTGCAATCCCTTCGTCGAAAAACATGTTCAAATATTCATTTATATTTTTTTTGACACAAATTAATTTAATTTTTCTATCTTTCACTTTTCAGAATGAGGATTGGATGGACCAAGACCCTCCACAGTAATTTACTAATTTTACCACTGGGTGAGATCATATGATTCATATCCTTTCAATATATTTTATTATATAATGCATTTTTATTTTAAAGACGAGGTTTTAAAAAATAAATGGTGGGATCGTGACAATTAACCATGGTGAGTTTTTTAAAAGAAAAATTACAGAATATGCTTTTGACTTGGACTTAACCCTTTTCTCTCTTCTTTATGGACCAATTGGCTTAGATAACCTAAAATAATAATACACGATCCAAAAAAAATTTAAATATCCACTGCTTTGAGAAGAGTTCCGGAACACAAGTCACGAAACCTAGGCTGGATCTAATGCCGGGTTCTTATATACCATCCTTTCTAAAATATTTCATCCGATCCACGATATAAGAAACAAAATCCTAAAATACGTAGATTAAGAAAATATATTGAATTTGGTTAATTATAATTAATACTTGTATAAATTTCCAAAAACACTCATTCTAATTTTAATTAATATTCTGATGACCTATATTAAATGACAGTAATTAATAATGACAATATTGGAAATTAACATTTAATATATATGAAAATTGATACACGTTTCTTATATTTTGGACCCAAAAAAAGGATCTATTTGTTTTTTATATTGTCGACCGGAGGGAGTAACACGTATGATTCAGAAAACTCATCTTTCTTAAACAAAATAATAACATCAATGTTATATGTACACCCACGATGGACACCTATATCATGACACCATATAGTTTGGGTGTGTATGAGGTGATAGTATAGTGAATTGATACACTTGTATTTACATAATTGTCATTATGTTATATGGTGTCCAAGAAAGTTGTCCCAAATGAGTGTACAGATATCATTTCTGAAATAATAATACAGTTTCCCGATGGGATGAGGGTTTTGTTACATCTAAAGCTCTAGTCATGATGGGATTCAGGCTTGTAGTAGAAGGTCAGCCTTCAGTAAGATGCACTATACATTTTTTAATGAAGATTTATTATCTAATTTTGATATATCACATTCTATTCTTATTAATAAAATTTTATCAAATCAATTAAAATTTCATGTAATATTAGAAAGATAGAATATGTGACAAAATATTTAATTATGTATATGCTTATTGGTTTTTTCTTATTCACAGGTTACTTGGTCGTGGTAGACTCCTCTAAAGTATGGCTGCGACTGAGTCTCTTGCTTCAGAGACTCTCTCGAAAGAGGAATGTGACTTGCTAGAACGTACCACCACGAAGGTTAAGGTGGGGGAGGATGAGAGCACTGAAGGGAAAGGTGACACAGTGATGACCAATGCTATAGACGAGGGGGATGGCCAGGGATCAATTCCTTCTCCGGTCAGAGCTTCTTATAAGGAGAAGGTGTTGTCCCTGGTAGGAGGGACACAAAGAGAGGAATTTCTGAAGCCGGCTGAAATAGTGCAGTATGTTATGGAGGAAGCCTTCCCGGAATTGAAAACCGATGAGAAGGAAGAACCAAGTACTTAGGAATTTAACCCCAAGCCTCATGTGCAAGTTTCACTAGAGGAGTATGAACAATGGTGCCGCCCATGGAAAAAATACCCTGATTGTTAGGCTTATGGTGAAAAGGACAATTCTGAGATTTATGTCCAATAAACTACAACATATTTGGAGTAAGCAGGGAACAATTCAGGTGTTGGATGTGAACAATGGCTTCTTTATGGTCAGATTTTCAGATGATGGGGATTATAAGCATGCCTTGTATGAGGGACCTTGGCGTATGTTTGATCATTATTTGTTGGTGCAGAGATGGCGTCCTTTGTTTGACACATCGGATCATAGTGTGTAGAAGATTGTTGTATGGATCAGGATACTAGACCTCCCTATGGAACTGTTCAACAGCCACTTCTTATGGATAGTTGGTTCCAAGCTGGGACCGATGCTGAAAATAGATAACCTAACGTCAGTACAAACCCAAGGGAAGTTTGCTCGTATCTGTGCCGAGGTGGACCATCGGAGGGAACTGGTTCCTACCTTCGAAGCTTTGGGGTGAGAATTCAAACTGGAATATGAGGGACTACACCTCATTTGCTTTAGTTGTGGCAAATATGACCACCGAGCAAATAATTGTACGAAGATTTTGTCCCAGAATGGTGGTGTAGCGGCTGGAAAGGATGGAGAGCAAACTCAGCCGGAGGGGACAGCGGCGGTGGAAGCCGTAGAGGAGAATCAGGGGTTGCAACAGAATCCCCCGCAAGTTCAGCTTAATGGGGATTCGGTTCCCGAGATTAGTGGCGAAACAGGTGGCGGCGTGTTTGGCCCCTGGATGATCGCTAAGAAGCCAATAAGGCGTAGCAAACCAGGGGCGAGAAGTGCGGAATCCAATCCAAAAGGCAAGGATTTGGGTCAGGAAATTGCTAATGAGCCGGGAGCAATAAACGCGCCAGGATCAAAATTTGATATTCTTGATAAAGAAGACGTGCAAGGCATGCAGACATAGCGTGATTTACGTGAAGAAGGGACCAAGGTACAAAAAGAGAATGGGCCGAAAAACACTAGCCCAACAGTTGTTAACAAAAGAACTAGGAGAGATATGAGGATAGCCTCTAAGGGCCAGCAGCGTGGGAATCCCATTAACTATAAGAATGCGTCTCTCAAGCAAGATAAAAGTGAGCCTAGTTCACTTGTGAAGCCCGATACTATCCCCAAACCAGAAGTCAGGCCCAAGATAGGTAATTCTAATACCGAGATGGAGAGGGAGGTGTTACGGATCATGCAACGTATCCAAAAGGATATCTATGGGAGAACTGCAGCAGGTGAGCGCGTTGATATTCTTGCCATACAGAACAAAATACGTTAGCTTACCATGCAGAAACTAGTACGTCAGGTATGGAGCGTAACTTGGTAGAAAGGGTGAAGAAGCCACCGGATCCTAGTGGAAGCTCTACTATGATGGATGATGATCCTCGGTTTAAGTAAGTGTCTAGTGTTGACATAGAGATGGCCATGGCTGAGGGAGCAATCCCTCACGTTTCCTTCTAAGTCTCTACCCTAGGAGGGGTGATAGGTCAGGTGGCTGGTCTTCTTATTCTCTTTTATATGTTATCCATGATGAGCTTCGAAGATATGTGTATTTTGTCCTGGAATGTGCGTGGCTTTGCTAGCAGGAGAAGTAACCAGCATATGAGGGAACTGATTAGAAGATACAAGCCTGAGATGATCTTTGTGTTTGAAACCCACACCAGTTTTTCTAACTTGAAGAGATTCTGGGATAAGGAAGGTTATAACATGATTAATGTGTAAGAAATTCAAGGCCACTCTAGTGGTATTTGGGTTATGGATAGACAAGACAGTAATGCCTCGTTTGGTGTAATCGGGAGCATGCACCAATGTATCACGGTTTCAGTCTCTCAGGGGAACACAACTCGGGCCTGTTCTGGTGTTTACGCAAGCCTGAATTACTCCCTCAGGTGCAATCTACGGGAGTATCCAAGGAACTTGAGAAGTCAAATCTCCATGCCGTGGTCTATGATCGGGGATTTCAATGAGATCATTACTCCATCAGAGCAGAAAGGTGGTAAGTTTTCTCACATGAGGGCCGATCGGTTTGTTCTAGCTCTTAACAGTTGTGATATGTTAGATATGGAATTCTTCGGCACTCAATTTACTTGGCAAGGATATTGTAGAGGTAACAAGGTCATTGCTAAAAGATTGGATAGAGGTGTCTGTGATTGTAACTGGAGGTTATTGTTTTTGGAAGCCACCATGGAGCACTTGGTCAAGTGACATTCTGACCACAATCCTTTGCTCATGAGATGCAGTAATACTGCAACTTCCAGAGAAGACCGACCCTTCAGGTTCCAAGCTGCTTGGTGCACTCACGATGACTATCATAAAGTTGTAAAGGAAGCTTGGAAAAAAGATGCGAGTGATGTGGTGAATTCTCTCTTCAATGTTTCAACTGATTCTTTGGTGTTTAATAAGGAAGTCTTTGGAAATATATTTGAAAAGAAAAAGAAGCTGGAAAATAGATTGAGGGGAATTCAACGAGCCTTGGAGGACATTGATTCAGCCTGGTTAGCTTTACTCCAAAGAGAGTTGTTGAAAGAGTATGAGACAATTCTCTTCCAAGAAGAAACCTATTGGTTCCAAAAATCGAGAGAAAAATGGATCGAGTTGGGTAGTCGGAATACCTCATTCTTTCACACTCAAACTGTTGTTCGTAGGAAGAGAAATAAGATCCATGGGATGCATTTGTCATCGGGGGAATGGTGTACAGATCCGGGCATCCTCAAATAAGAAGCAAAAAATTTCTTTAAACTTCTCTTTTGCTCCATCGAGAGTATTAGTGGGGATGATCATGGTGATATACGTTCTGTGCTGGATGAGGAAGGGAAGAGGAATCTCACTAAACCTGTAACTAAAGAGGAAGTTTATAAAGCTTTGATGAGTATGAAGTCTTATAAAGCTCCAAGGCCCGATGGTTTTCAACCGATCTTCTTTAAAATGTTTTGGGAGGAATTGGGTCATGATACTTGGCAATTTGTGAAGAATGCCTTTGAGAGAGGTAGTTTTGATAGCCGTGCAGCGGAAACTCTTCTGGTTCTAATTCCGAAAGGGGATCACCCTTCATCCTTCAAAGACTTTAGGCCGATTACCCTCTATAATGTTATTTATAAGCTGATTTCCAAAGTGCTTGTAAATAGATTAAGGCCTTTTCTAGAGAACATTGTGAGCCCTCTGCAAAGTAGTTTAATCCCGGGTCATGGTACAAAGGATAATGTCATTGTCCTTTAGGAGATTATTCATCACTTGAATAAAAAAAAGAGTATAAGGGGAGATATGGTTTTCAAGCTTGACTTGGAAAAAGCGTATGACCGAGTTGATTGGAGATTTTTAAAGGAGCCCTTGAGTATGTTTGGTTTTCCAAGGGTGATAATTTCGTTGATTATGCATGGCATTACTACCTCCTTTATTTCGCTTCTTTGGAATGGTAGTAGAATGGAAGCTTTTATGCCTAGAAGAGGCCTCCGACAAGGAGACCCCTTATCCCCCTATTTGTTTGTCTTGTGCATGGAGAGATTGGGAGAAATAATCTCAAAGGAGGTGAGGGATAATAGATGGGAACTGATTCAAGTGTCCAAGAATAGGCCAAATATTTCTCACTTTTTTTTCGCGGATGACGTTCTCCTTTTTGCCAAGGCAAAGATCTCTCAAGCCAAGGTAATTAAGGAGGTGCTTGAATCATTTTGCTCAGTTTCCGGTTTGAAAGTGAGCGTGGACAAGTCCAAGGTATATGCTTCTGCAGGGGTTCCCAGAACTAATAAAGATAAGGTCAGACAAATAACTCAGATCCCTTTCACCAAAAATTTGGATAAATATTTGGGTTTCATAATTTAACAAGGCAGAATCAAGAAGGAAGACTTTGTGGGTGTGTTGGTTAGAGTGAACTCCAAACTCTAATCTTCGAAGGGTCGGTTGTTGAACAAACCTGGGAGGCTCATTCTTGCTAACGCGGTTTTAACCTCAATCCCTTCGTATGGCATGCAAATTCAGTGGTTCCCTCAGTCTGTTTGTAACCACTTGGACAGAACAATTCGGAATTTCCTATGGAAAGGGCATGGTGATAGAAGCATACACATGGTTAATTGGGAGACAATCACAAAACCGAGGAGTTTGGGTGTCTAGGAGACAAAACACTGCATTACTAGGCAAGTTGGTTTGGGACTTGTTACATTTGCATGACAAGTTGTGGGCCTCAATGCTGCAAGCCAAGTACAACAGCAGTGGGAACTTATTTGGAGGATCAAGTTCCAGAGTGTCCAGTACCAGGAATTCCATTCAGAAGGTCTTAGAGGTAATTAAAAATGGCTTTCGCATGAAGATTGGGGAGGGAAATTCTCGGCCGTGGTATGATCCCAGGGTCACCAAAAAGCCTCTTTGTAATCAGGTGTTGTTTGTTGATATTCATGACACGGCCTTGAAAGTGAAGGACATCTATATGGAGGGTGAGTGGCAGTTGCAAAGCCTCTATACTCTACTCCCTAATGAGATTAAAGAACGTATCCTATTTTGAAGCCAAGACTAGCTGATGGAATGCTTGATAAATGGGTTTGGGAGCAGGACTCATCAGGAGTGTACTCAACCAAGTTAGCTTACACGTGGTTGTTGCATGAGTATGTGCAAGACCAAGGGGGTGCGAACTGGAAGTGGATATGGAAGTTGAAGATACCGGAAAATATTAAATTCTTCATTTGGCAAGTGTGTCACTTGGATCTTCCTACTCGAGCGGTTCATGCCAATAAAGGAGTTCACGTGAACCCAAGTTGCACCTGGTGTAATGCCCATGCAGAGACAATTCATCACTGTTTCTTCAGTTGTGGCCACGCAAAGGAGGTTTGGAATAGTTGTTTTCAACATCATATTCAACTGCCGAATGAGGACTTTGATCCTCTTATTTGGATCCATGGTGCAGTTTTGAAACATGGCATCTTAATTTTGGTGATTGCTTGGAAGCTGTGGTGTGCTAGTAATAGACTAGTATTTGAGAATATGCATACTTCTAGTCAAGGCATCGTGGCGGGTAGTTGGGGCCTTTATCAGTAGGTTCTGCAAGCGTTTGATCAAACTGGAGGAGATTCTCAATCTAGTAACGATGGCACTCTTGTCATGTGGAAGAAGCCGCAATAAGATAGTGTCGCACTTAACGTGGTTGGTGTTAAGTCTCTAAAATGTTTGATGTGCATTTCCCTAAGTTTTGATGAGAACTAAACATTGGTTAATGATTTAATTAACCTTCATATTGGTTGCTAACCTGTCTATCGAGTGTGCAGATTAAATAAAACAAACAGACGTCCAACAAAGTAAAACAAACATACGTCCAACAAAGTGAAATAAACAGATGTCCAACAAAGTGTAAACAAGCAGACGTCCAACACTGTAGTGTTTGAAGCACCCGTCCAATAAAGTATCAGAATAGCCCGTCCAATAAAGTATCAGAACCGCGCGTCCAATAAAGTATCAGAATAGCCCGTCCAATAAAGTATCAGAATAGCCCATCCAATAAAGTATCAGAATAGCGCGTCCACTAAGTTATCAAAATGACTCGTCCAATGACGTGGCAATTGGAGCTCGTCCATTAAGGTCAGAATGGCTCGTCCAATGATGTGGCATATGGAGCTCGTCCATTAAGGTCAGAATGTATCCATCCAATGACGTGGCAAATAGAGCTCGTCCACCAAAGTAACTGAGGCTCTCGTCCACCAGAGTAACTGAGACTCTCGTCCACCAGAGTAACTGAGACTCTCATCCACTAAAGTAACTGAGACTATCATCCACTAGAGTAACAGAAGTGCTCGTCCACTAAAGGTAACAGAAGCTCTCGTCCACTAGAGTAACAGAAGTGCTCATCCACTAAAGGTGACAGAAGCGCTCGTCCACTAGTCTTTGGACTTGCTAAGTCCTTAATATGGAGCTCGTCTACTAGCCCGAATGAAAACTCAAATGACTAGATAGACGTGATTATTTTCAAGATGGAAGCACTTATCTTATGAACGTGAATTCTTTAAGGATTATCAGAATCTTAGTTACAGAACCAGAAAGAGACTTGAAGTCTTATCTCCTACTCAGTTTCACGATTATCAAGAAAAGTCAGAGGCTACTCTCTCAAGCAACCTTGGATAATCGGAACCAAAGACCAGTTAAATAATGCTTCCAACGTGCTTTATTCCCTAGTACCTCTGGTCCTTACACAAAAAGGGAAGTGTACTCAGTAAAGTACAAAAAGCTCTCTGCACAACTTTGATATGGTTGTAGCACGATGAATAAAGCCATGATCCTTCATGTTAGAGTACAACCAACGACTCTATTGCATTAATGACTACCCAGAATGACTCTATTGCATTAATGGCTGCCCAGAACGACTCTATTGCAATAATGAAGTTCTGCTTGAAGCCAACATCTGAGGGGATGTCTCTAACGGATCCTAAATGCTTGAAGACCATAAATACAGAAGCCATTGACGATGAAGAAGGAGAGAATACACATTGCATTAAAACGCCATTATTTTGAGCATTTATTTATTCATTCTTTTATTTTGTATTCTTCAATATTTTTGAAGTTATTACGCAGACTTTACTGAGCCTTACATTTAAACCACTCTCTGAGTGTTAGTGAAAGATCTGCCTGTGAGAAATTGTATTTATTACAAACCCTATCTCTCAAATAAACCAGAGTGAGCCTGAAGAGGCTAGGTGTGAAAATAATACTTGTCTTGAGCCTGAAGAGGCTAGGTGTGCAAATAATACTTGTCTTGAGCCTGAAGAGGCTAGGTGTGCAGATAATACTTGAGTCTGTAACCTTATCAGTTATAGTGGATAAATCTTGGTGTTGCCAAGGACTGGACGTAGCTCTTTGATTTGAAGAGTGAACCAGGATAAATCACCGTGTCAATCTCTCTTCCCTTAAACTCTTTAATTGCCTTAGTTTTCTTACGTCTATCAAGTGGTGTGCTTGCAAAAGTCACCCGTCCATCCTGTATTCTTCCACTCGTCCAAATATAGCCTTTTTGTTTGTGAAAAGATTTCAACTTTGCTTAAATTATGATAAACACAATTCAACCCCCCTTCTTGTGTTTATAGTTGTCTATTTCAGTTGGTATCAGAGCTCAGCCTCTGGGTTGAGCATCTAACAGTGTAGAGGTAAAAGGTCCTGAAGAATAGACATGACGGCTGGAGCTAGTACAAGTGGAAGTCATCAGACTGAAGGAGCCTCCCTAACCAGACCTCCTTAGTTCAATGGAGAAAACTACAACTATTGGAAAGATAGATTTCAATGGTTCATTCTATCTACAAACTCTGATCTTTGGGATGTCATTACAGATGGTCCATTCATTCCCAAGAACGATGATGACACTGTCAAATCAAAAGCTCAGTGGACTACTGCAGAAAAGACAAAATGGGAGCTGAATCACAAAGCTAAATATAACATCATTTATGCTCTCAGTCCTGAGGAGTTTGAGAAGGAATGTGCTTGTGACTCTGCCAAAGAAATATGGGACACTTTAGCTGTCACACATGAAGGATCAGCCAAAGTCAAAGAGTCAAAGATTTCCATACTTGTCAGAAAGTATGAACTGTTTGTCATGGAGGAAGGAGAATCTGTAGGTCAAATGATAGGAAGATTTCAAACTATTGTCAACAGTTTAAAATCTCTTGGCAAAGTCTATACCAATGCTGAGAAGGTTGGAAAGATTCTGAGAAGTCTACCTAAACAGTGGAGACCTTTGGTCACTGCTATCTCTCACACCAAGGATCTCACTACCTTGAATTTGGATGAACTTCTTGGAACACTCACTGTTCATAAGCAAGAACTTGGAGATGAAGTTGCACCAAAGAAGGGCAAGTCAATTGCTCTGAAAGCTTATCAAAAGTCAGTAAAAGTTTCCAAGGCTCTGAAGGCAGATGAGTCATCCAGCGATGCTGACCTATCAGAACTCGAGGATTCTGAGAGTGATGAAGAGTTGTCTCTCCTGACCAGGAAGATAAAGCTTCTCCTACAAAAAAAGAAGTTCAAGAGGGATAGGCTATTCAGAAGGTCCAACAAGGACAAGAACTTCAAAGAATCCACCTCAACAGAAAAAGTCCAATTGTTTGCTATGAGTGCAAGAAGCCCGGTCACTTCAAGACTGAATGTCCTCAACTCAAGAAGGCCCCTAATAAGAAATTCTTCAAGAAGAAGAAGAAAGGAATGATGGCTACTCGGGAGGATCTGGAGTCAACATCTTCTGATGAAGAAACTGAGGAAGAAGCCAATCTCTGTTTGATGGCCAACACTGAATCAGACTCTGATGATGAGGTACATCCTGACTATGAGGAATTACTTGATGATTATGAGGAGTTGTTGGAGGAATCTAACTGCTTATCTAAAGCCTTCAAATCCCTCAAGAGAGAGTATGTAAAGCTCACCAGTGAGCATAAACAGAAATCTTAAGAGTGCGAGAAGCTGGCTAAAGAGAATAGTGAGCTGAAGACTGAAAAGTTTAATGAAGCTAAGATCTCAAGTGAAACATCACCATATGAAGAAGTTGAAAAACTTCAACAGAAAGTGGAAGAGCTCACTTCTGATCTTGCCAAATTTGTTAATGGTAGAGACAATCTGACTAAGCTACTTGGCATTCAGAAGCACTCTCTTAACAAAGAAGGTATTGGATATGTCCATCAGACACATAATAAAGTATCAACTAAAGTTACTACAGTATCTGTTAAGTCAACTGTAACCAAATCAACACCTATTTGTAACTTCTGTGGAAAAACTGGGCATGTTATGTCTAAGTGTATTCATAAGAAGAGAAGGAAGTCTTTACAGACTCCTAGAACTAACAAGAAAGGACCCAGAAAAATATGGGTACCTAAAGATCAAATAATTTTTGTTGCAGATGTCCTCAACAGGACAAAGAAAACACCACTGCTGGTACCTGGACAGTGGATGCTCGCGTCATATGACAGGAGAAAGGTCTATGTTCCTAGACCTTCAACTTAAGAAAGGAGGATACATTGCCTTTGGAGGAAATCAGAAAGGGAAAGTTATAGGAATTGGTACTGTTGGTGGTAAACCCCCTCTTCCCTCTATATCTAATGTTCTTATGGTTAAAGGATTAAGACACCATTTGCTTAGCATAAGTCAATTATGTGATAATGGTTTTGATGTTTCCTTTACCAAGGATGTATGCATAGTTAAAGACTGTAGTGGCAAAACCTTCTTTTCAGCTAAAAGGCAACAAAATCTTTATAAGATTGAACTGTCTAATCTCTCAGATCAAAGTGTAACCTGTCTGATGTCTAAAGAGGATGAGAGATGGTTATGGTATAAGAAACTAGGACATGCTAGTATGAAACTAATTTCTGAATTGAAAAGGAATAATCTCGTGAGAGGATTGCCTGATATTAGCTTTAAGAAAGATGTCTTGTGTGATGCATGTCAGAGAGGTGAACAGATAAAATCAAGTTTCAAATCTAAAAACCAAGTATCAACATCTAGACCTCTTCAGTTGTTACACATGGATCTGTTTGAACCAGTTAGTGTTGCCAGCCTGGCTGGAAGAAAATATGGATTTGTCATAGTTGATGACTATTCTAGATACACATGGGTACTCTTCCTAACACACAAGGATGAGTCTTTTAAGGCTTTCTCAGTATTCTGCAAAAGAGTACAAAATGAGCAAGGTTTCTGTATTTCTACCCTTAGAAGTGATCATGGGGGAGAATTTGAAAATGAGCAGTTTAGACAGTTCTGTGAGGAGAATGGAATCTCTCACAATTTATCTGCACCTAGAACTCCACAGAAAAATGGAGTGGTTGAGAGAAGAACAGATCTCTACAAGAGATGGTTAGATCTATGCTCAATGAAAATAATCTCCCTAAGTACTTCTGGGCAGAAGCTATAAACACTGCTTGTTATGTACAAAATAGAATACTTATTAGGCCTTTTCTAAAAAGGATTCCTTATGAATTGTGGAAAGGAAAAAGCCCCAACATATCTTATTTTCATGCTTTTGGATGTGAATGTTTTATTCTGAATACCAAAGATAATCTTGGAAAGTTTGATTCTAAGGTAGATAAAGGTATTTTCGGAGGTTATTCTGAAAAGTCTAAGGCTTTTGGAGTTTACAATTCAAGAACTTGTATTATTGAAGAATCTGTTCATGTTAAATTCAATGATGGAGTAAAGACTGATAAAGAACTATCAGATCTAGAAGATGATCTTGCAGGTCTTGATATAAACAAACCAGAAAGTCAACAACCCGATCTAACCAAAACAGAACCTATGCCTGAGGCTGAAAGACAAGTGGAACAGACGAGTCAGCAGACAAGTCAAGATCTTCATGATGATCTCAAAAGGGATTGGAAGTTCAACACTCATCATCCTAAGGATCTTATTATTGGAAATCCTTCTGAAGGAGTAAGAACCAGATCCACATTAAGAGAATCAAGCAATGTGGCCTTTATTTCAGATTTGGAGCCTAAACGCATTGAAGAAGCTCTTGAGGATGAAAGCTGGATTCTTGCTATGCAAGAAGAACTTAACCAGTTCACCAGAAACGATGTCTACACTCTTGTCTCTAAGCCTAAAAACAAGTCGGTTATTGGAACAAGATGGGTCTTCAGAAACAAATTAGATGAAGATGGTAAAGTTGTCAGAAATAAAGCAAGGTTAGTAGCTCAAGGCTATAACCAACAAGAAGGTATTGATCATCACTAGTGGAAAATATACATTAGACGGTAAAGGTTTACGTCAGTTAACCAAAAGCTAGACGTTAAAAAGGAAGCGGTGGCAGTTTTGTAAATATCAGAGTTCATTAATTCAATTTTAACGTCAGTTGTTTTAATGACTGACGTTAAAAGTGAAGTGACTCACTTTCAACGTCAGTTCAATAAAAACGGCGTTAACGATGGAACATTTTAACGTCAGTCCTTACATCAACAGACGTTAAAGGTTATTTTAATAATATTTTTTATCTAGTATACGATCCCTTCCGCATTGCCTTCCTCAAAGTTTCAGTTTCACATGAATTGCTTTGATGTTTTGTGTTTCTGTTTTTGAAAACTATAAGTTGAATCAATAACCCAAACCAGATCTCATTCATGAAGTATCTTAATACGTCGATCGATACGAGAAGATTGAAAGGGTTTAAAATCCTATAAAAAGTTACATTTGAAGGGTTTAAAATCCTATAAAAAGTTACATTGAAAGGGTTTAAAATCCTAAACATTAAAGCTACATCCCATCAGAGAGTTTTATGAAATATGCCAAAGGGAAAACTATACTCCGAAGACCACAGAAAACGGGGGGGCATGAGAGACCTCAAGAGAGAGGCAAAAACAGGTGCACTAGATCTGTTTCAAGCAAAGGCAGTGGTTCCAGAGACTTCCAAGACGGTCACTTGCTGCCAAAGCTGAGGTTTTGGAACTGTGACCCCCGAGCACCTGATTAGCCCTCCAGCAGCTGATTCTCCGGAAGGTGATAAGGTGAGCAACTCACATAATGTAATTTACTCAGACTTATCACCCATGTAATGTAATTTACTCAAACTCAGAAGTTGTTTGACCATTAAGACAAAGACCTTTGAGTCTAGGAATAGGAAGAAAGAGTGATGAAGTTAATCTCACTACAGAGCCATATTGTGAAGCAGAAAATTAAAAGGATGGAAGGAAGCTATTTATAGGAGCAGGGGATGAAGTTACTAAGCTATTCTGATTTTGTTGAAAACTTACCTATAAACTTAATTCTCATTAAGAGGATTGAGTTACAAGGTGCATGGGCAAGTAGCACAGTACATTCAAAGGAATGAATGTTTTTGCAGATATCTATACACTTTTAACATCAGTTTTTTAAAAAAACTGACGTTAAAAGTGTTTTTCAAATAAAAAATATTAATTGTTAACGTCAGTTTTTTATACAACTGACGTTAAAAGTTTGAGTTTTACTTCAGTTAAATAAATAGCTGACGTAAATAATCCTATATATTATAAACGTGCAGAATGAATATTGGAAATAATGTAATTAATATACGGGAACTTGGCAGTCATCAATTAAGTTGACGTTAAAAATGAGGTGGTGGGTAAACTATTTGCGTCAGTTCTATAAATAACCGACGTAAATAATTATGAAACTCATTTCATTGGTTGTCATGTCCATGTTGTCCCTCTTAACGCAGATCACTCCATATAGTACTGCAGTTTATTTCTAAACCTTTTTTTATACAAGTTTATTTTTAATTTTTATTAATTAGCTTGAGTTAGTAAACAAATTATTGTGCAAATTAAAATAAATAAACACTTAACATAAAACAAGTTATATGTATAATCAAATCGTATGACATTGAAGCGATTCATAAGTTAAAATTACATGATTAAAAGATAAAAAATTTCTGCAACATAGCCCTAAAATATAAAAAAGTTTCTGCATCAACATCATTTTCTTCTCAGTCCTGTCATCAGAAACTCTAATGGATGCATCACCTCCCTCACTTGAATTCCAAGATGCAAAGTAAATCCTCAGTCACTAGCAACGAAGGCAAAGTGAAATGGATCTTTGCATCTTTCTTCTTCAGTGGAGTTCCTTGATGCATCATCTTGAATCCACAATCACTTGCTTCCAAAGCAAAGTGAAAGGGATGATGGGGATGAAATAAAGTGAGAGAATCACATTACGTGATTCACCCAACCTTAATATCCATGTAATGTAATTTACTCAAACTCAGAAGTTGTTTGACCATTAAGACAAAGACCTTTGAGTCTAGGAATAGGAAGAAAGAGTGATGAAGTTAATCTCCACGGCAGAGCCATATTGTGAAGCAGAAAATTAATTAAAAGGATGGAAGGAAGCTATTTATAGGAGCAGTGGATGAAGTTACTAAGTTATTCTGATTTTCTTTAAAACTTATCTATAAACTTAATGCTCATTAAGAGGATTAGGTACAAAGGTGAATGGGTAAGTAGCACAGTAGTCAAGGGAATGAATGTTTTTGCAGAAACTAATAAACATTTAACGTCCGTTGTGTAATACAACTGACGTAAGAAGTTGTGAGTGTTTTTAACGTCAGTTTCTTAATACAACTTACGTTAAATATATGACCTTTAACGTCAGTTATTACTAACAACTGACGTAATAAGTGTGAGAGTTTTTAACGTCCATTTATTAAGACAACTGACGTTAAATATATGATCTTCAACGTCAGGTTTTACCAAAAACTGACGTAAAATGTTGTTTTATTTTAATTATAACGTTTACCCCCGCACGCCTTCTCCACTTCTCTGTACGTCTTTTCTCTTTTCATCACGCTCAACCCTCACTCTCGCTCTCACTCTGCCCTAATCGCGAGCTCATCTCCACCGCAACCACCACGAGGGCTTCTTCGCCACCACCGTGAGGTACACTCTTAACCCCTAACTCTGTCTTTCCCGCTCATTCTTTGCAATAACTTGACATCTCTCTTTCCCTTGGCCTTCCCGCGCACTAACTCTCCTTGTCCCTCTGCTTTAGTAACCACATCGAACGTTGGCCACCACTCGAGCTTCCCCCCCACCACCACGCGAGCGCCTATTTCTGGTGAGTCTTTAATTAGGGCACATTTTTTTATTCACGGTTTTGAGTGCATGCATGTTGCTCTGCTGGTTTGAAACTGTAGTCTCAGTAGTTGAAACTTGAAACTGTGAGTTTGAGTTGTTTGGAATGTCTCTATTTTTGGTTTTGAGTGTATGTTGAAACTGTAGTCTCAGTAGTTGTAACTTTAAACCGTGAGTTTGAGTTGTTTGGAATGTCTCTATTTTTGGTTTTGAGTGCATG
Source organism: Sophora flavescens (assembly GCA_030762895.1). Lineage (NCBI taxonomy): Eukaryota > Viridiplantae > Streptophyta > Magnoliopsida > Fabales > Fabaceae > Sophora > Sophora flavescens. Next base: position 99,792,848 of record CM061062.1, read on the forward strand.
TTGCTCTGCTGGTTGATCTGTCACGGCCGTGATGCTCATCACGGCTAGGCCGTGATCAGTTCTGCCTATGAGGGTCTGGTTCAGTTGGCACGTTACGGCCGTGATGTCCCGTGATGGACATCACGGCCAGGCCGTGACCAGTGTTTGGCAATCTTCAAAAACTATAGTTTTCAATCTCCCGTATTGTCCTTATATTGGATATATAGATGTTTTGTATATCTACCGGACCTATCTAGTTATTTTTATTTATACTTCTGTATTTATTTTGAGTTATAACCTATGTTAATACATATATATTGTTTCTGAACAGGCATACATATGGATCAGTCAGATAGCCCACATGCACGGGAGGACACTGTGGGGGTTTCGCAGGACCCGATCACGCCTACGCCCGACTCTAGTGTAAGTTTACATGTTATATACTATCTTTAGTCCTTCTTGTTAATGTAAGTTTATAATGTTACAACCCTCTATTTTATCATTTTTTTTTTGTCCATACAGACATCACAGGCTCATAGGAAACGGGGTAGAGGAGCCACCTCGTTGAAGAAACTAGAGAAGGCCATGCGGTGCGGACAGAAGCTTGAGGTATCCTTCGATGCTAATCTAAATGCCCAGGGACCCCGTGCTAAAGTATTTAATAAGTGGGTGTTTCTACAAGCGAAGCGACGTAAGCATCAACTACAACCATCGGAATGACGTTCCACGTAACGTTAAGGATCAGATTTGGGAGGCTATCACGGTATTTTACCTTTACATTCGTTTGATTTACATTATTAGATAATTATCCGAGTTATAATCCATCCAGTTGTTATATATGTATCTAATGTGTAGGTAGCTTGAACTGTGCCAAATGACGAGGATCATCGTCATAAATGTATGAAAATGGCATCAAAGCGTTGGAATAGGTTCAAGCATGATCTTACCAGGTACTATGTATCTGGGAAGAAGCGGCTTGATAAAATGTTCTCGGATTATCCCTGGATTGATCAGGATACTTGGGATATGTTTGCCAGGAGTCGACAGGATGAAGAATTTCAGGTTGGTTGATTAAGTTAATTTTGTATGCTTATTATAGATCATTTAACTGTATTTAATTATGTGTTTTTGTTTGAATAGGCTAAGGCAAATAAGGGTCGGCAGAATCAGGCGAAGAACGTCCACCGCCACACCATGTCTCAGGGTGGGTACCATACTCGGATCCAGCAGATGATGGCGGATAGGCTGAGGGCGAAGCAGGAAGAGCACTCTGCTAGGATTGAAAGAGGAGAGGTGCCTGAGGGCACACCATCAAGTCCTCCGTCGGACATCGACCGCGAGGATGTCTGGTTAGCCTGCCGCATGACAAAGGCGGGATCTTTTAAAGTTGATGCCACTCGCGAAGTGGCAGATAAGATTGTAAGTAAATAATTAACTTGATTTCAATTGATATTTGTATAGATATTTGCAACACTTTTCACTTGCACGTTTTTTCATTTTTGTTTCATTGTAGATGGATCTTAAAGCAAAATCCTCCCAGGGCGCATTCGTCCCTTCTGGACGGCAGGACGTCTTGATGACTGCTCTAGGCAAGAAAGGCCATCCTGGTCGGGTTCTCGGTGTTCCTGGGAACGTGACCATCAAACAATATTATGGCAAATCTGCTTCACGAAAGCGGGTGGTCAATGAAGCATCAATTTTGGCTGACATTACTCAGCACCTCATGTCCAACCCAGATATTAGAACACATCTGATGCAAGGCTTAATAGCCAACCCAGAATTCAAGCAGGCGCTTTCCAGAGAGCTTTCCTCCGTCGGTACATCCCAGGACACCGCAAGGCTTACCAACGCTTCACATGTGAGCACAAAAGAGAGTTTTAGTATGGCACATGTGGAGGATGATGAGTTGGCAGCTAGGGAGCGAGAGTTGGAAGTCCAGCGCCATGAGCATGAGTTGGAAATGAAAAGGCGTGAGCTTGAGTTGGACTCCAAACGACGTGAGCTCGAAATGTTAGCAAAGGTATTTATTCATTATTAATGTCCAAATTAGTCAAATAATTACTTGTGTTTTTTTTAATTATCAAAAACTTATATATTTTATTTTTCTTAAACTGAAGGCCAAGTCGACGTTGGTGTCGCTGTCACCTATCACTCGTTTGTTCTCACTTGGTGAGGATTATGCGTTTGAGATTTTTGAATGTCCATTGGATCACAATGGATGGGTGGCACGCCCAGATCAACAGAGGATATTTTCCTTCGTTGGTGACGATCTCGGGAACGCCTGCAGAAATAACATCTGGATGAACAGCAATGTCATCAGTCTCTGGTGCACGTAAGTTAATTTTAATTTTATAACTTATTTATTTTTGGTATTTTTCCATTTAATAATTTATTTTAATTTCAATATATATATTATGTAATTAACATCCACACCTTTTCATATCTTAGGTATCTCCATCGTCTTCAGCTTGATAAGGGCGTTGCATCAGTTTACGGTTTCTTAGATCCGTCAATCCTTCTGCCCGAGTTCTTTGCTGGCGATGCATTGAGTAAATACTTAGGGAACTTGTTGGGAGACAATCCGAAAGAATTATATCTGGCTCGCTACTGTATGGATCGCCATTGGCAGTTGTTCGTACTTCACCCGTCTAGGCATACTGTCATATTCTTCTGCTCTCTCCACCGTGATCCGCCACCGAAGGTGGTGGAAGCTGTAAATATGTAAGTAATTAATCTTAAATTTAATTTAAGTTTTAATATCAATTGTTTTTAGTTTATTACACACATGATATATGAGTTTGTTAATTGATCGACATGATTATTTGTTTATGATAGCGCGCTAAAGGCGAGTAGCATAAGTTGCGCCAAAGGGAGAAGTAGGACTTCTAAGGCTAAAGTAAATCCTGTATGGAACATCCTCAAGGTTTGGTAGTTTATTTGTCAAATAATTAATATTACAATTACTAATTTATGTGTATATTCAACTGACGTTGAAATTAATTTTGTTGGTAGTCTCGATTTCAAACTGACAGTTGGTCGTGCGGCTATTATGTGATGCTTCATATGCTGAACATAGTCTCCGCATCTATTACGGATGGATGGAAGAAGGTAATATTTAAACAACTTGTTAAATTATATATTATAGTTTTGAAGATGACTTGCATTGATGTTATTGTTATTATTTGAACGTGTCTAGGCATTTATCGACCAATCGCCTATTGAAGAAGATGAGTTAAGAGACTTGAGGATGCGCTTCGCTGAATTCTTCTTCAAGTATGCGGCAGAAAAAGGAATTGCCAACATACCTCCGCACTACTTAGATAAATAGTTTTTTTGTTAGACTTTAGAAACTAATTAATAACATGTATTATAAACACAATTCAACCCCCCTTCTTGTGTTTATTGTTGTCTATTTCAGTTGGGAGTGCAATCACCAATCTTGGCTTGGCAGGGTTTGGTGGTTTGATAAGAAATCATATGGCGAGTTTATGATGGGGTTCTTTGGCTCAGCGGGACAATCTGATATAATGCATGCGGATTTGATATAACATCCCTGGTTGTTTTATGGATTGACGACTGTCTTCACAAACCAACACGATGGGTCTTTTCAGTGTGCTTTGTCCTCACTCACACGCTTCTTGGGAAATATTCCCGGGAGGTCACCCATCCCAAAATTGCTCCAAGTCAAGCACGCTTAACTGTGGAGTTCTTAAGTGATAGACTCCCGAAAAGAAGATGCATCTTGTTAGTATAGGTATTACCAATCAATTCATATAAGTCATCCTCAACTGTATAGTCCCATACCTACAGTCTCAGGATCCCCCTCATTCGGGTGTGTAATCGGTTCATTCATGTGTCCCTTCACCTAGAAGCCAGCCAAGAGTCGCTCCTTGTTCGTGCTTTTTTGCATCGGCGTCCATTCCCCGCCCTCGTCAGCCCCGAGTGTTACATGCCCATCAGCTTCCGCTTGGTTCGTCCCCGAACCACACCGTACTGGGAGAGGTGCGCTCTGATACCATTTGTAACATCCCTGGCTGCTCTATGGATTGACGACTGACCCTACAGACCAACACGGGTCTTTTCAGTGTGCTTTGTCCTCGCTCACACGCTTCCCGGAAAAACTTCCCAAGAGGTAACCCATCCCAGAATCGATCCAAGTCAAGCACGCTTAACTGTGGAGTTCTTAAGTGATGGGCTACTGAAAAGAAGATGCATCTTGTTGGTATAGGTAGTACCAATCAATTCATATAAGCCATCATCAACTGTATAGTCCCATACCTATACAGTCTCGGGATCCCTCTCACTTCGGTGTGTAATCGGTTCATTCATGTGTCCCTCCGCCTAGAAGCCTGCCAGGAGTCGCTCCTTGTCCGTGCCTTCTTGCACCGACGACCACTCCTCGCCCTCGTCAGTCCCGGGTGTCACAGTTGATGGCCATGTTCCATGGTATATCCTTGTGTTGGGAGCAAGGTTTCAAGAAGGTTGAGTGCTACACGGATTCTCTTAATACCCTTCGTTTGATCCGTGAGGTTGACCAGGATTTTCACAAGTTTGGGAACAAAATTGCCATTATTAGAAGCTTGCTGCAGAGACACTGGGAGATTAGGTTGCCCCAAACCCTTAGAGAGAGCAACCAATGTGCTGACTTTCTTGCCAAGTTGGGAGCGAGCCAGAAGCAACTCTAGCTTGAATATTGTGGAGGCTGCTCTGTCATGGATGGACTCTTTGATTTTGGTCGATGTTGTTGGCATATCTTTCATGAAGCACCAGGCCTCTACTTTTGTTTCCTTTTGTCTTTTGTTGCTTCTCTTTTGTTACCCAAAAAAAAAAGGTTGCTTGGTCGTCGTGGTGGATGTCATCGTCTACCTGCTTTAATGGGCATGAATTTGGCTGGAGATAGCCCACCGATTTTTTTGGATTTTTTATATATATATGAAAAATGGTGACAAGTGAGCAATCACTCCGTACCGGGTCGGTTAATTAAGATCAAAAGTACAACCTTGCGGTTCCTTTCCGTTCCCAAGGATCGAACAGGCAATCACTTGATTAAGGGACGAGGCGTCAAACCACCATATCAGCAACATTGGTTTTTTTTTTATTGGAAATTTTTTGGATGCTTTGTATCTTAGTTTGGAATAAAATCATTATCAGTTTAAAAGAATCTTTTAATTGGCTTCTTACAATTTTTTTTTTTTGATAAGAGGCTTCTTACAACTTTTAACATGATTTCAGGGTTGACACTTACATTGGATATTGAAAAAATTTCATATACAAAAGATTGTTCTTCATGGTATTTTTTTTAGTACATGTTTCCGTATTTTGATTTGAAATATATGTTAACAGTATAATAATTTTGGATTGACAGTGCGGATAACAATAATGTTATTGTTAACGTTTAAATTTTTATACTTACTTAGGCCATCTCCGGTGGCTTTTTTTTAGTGTTACCTTAACAAGCATTGGTACTTAACAAGCACTTATTGTTGAAAAGGATTTTAAATGGGGTGCTTAATAAGATGAGGTCCTTGTACAAGAATCGGTCCTTATATTATTCGGGCCAAGCTTCAATTTTTAAATACAAAAAGGTACACGTGCAATCAATTAATGCTATAATATTTAATATTCAAAATGAGATGTAAGATGTGGGTCTACTAGTGGGGTCCATTTAAGAGTTTTTTTTGAAATTGCTGGGTTGGAGAATTAAGGAGTTTAAATTGTAAAAAGTAAAAATGAGTGATGTGTCAAAGTGAGACCCATTTAAGCAGCATTGGCCCTGAGCACGGTCGAGGTGGACGACCGCCCAGGAACCCATTTTTTTTTTAGGGCACCAGGTAGTAGGTAAAACATTATAGGAGAATGCTAACAAGTGCCCTTAGGGCATTGTTTAAGGAAAAAAAAGAAGAAAATTTTGTACGGAAATAGTATATTTAACATTTTGAAAAGTGTTACACTTGGTATATATAGATATTAAATAATTTTTTTATATAATTAATTTTTTACCAACAAAAATAATTATTCCAAAAAAATTAATAATAGAGTGATAAAATTAATAATTATCTAAAACATGATAATTCTTATGATCTTGATGGAAAAATTTTATTTGAAGAATTAAAAGTTACAAGAGAAGTTTTAACAGTTAAATAAAAATCAAGCTTTATGATATTGAGTTCTTTGAAGACATTTAATTGTTTTCTTAATACATGCACAACTAATAGAATAATATTAACTATCCGTGTTATTGTTGAGCTGAGAGAAATTTTTTCTAAATTGAAATTATTAAAATTTTATTTACAATTTAATATGTCACAAAGTAGATTGAATAGTCTTACTCTGATTTCTATCGAAAATTATTTTTTAAAGAAACTTGATTATGAACGGATTATTAATGATTTTGAAGTAAAAAATGCAAAAGGAACAATCTTCAAATGATTATAAGAGTATCATTTCCTAAATTTGCCTAAGATATTAAAAATTTCACAACCGACCCTACATTTAAGAATCCTAAAAGATAAAAAATATAGGATAGTAGGATGGAGATGAACATACTCATTTAAAAAATAAAACCAGAATAATATCATTCACTTTTCTCCGGCTTCCGATTTTTTTTTTTAAAGTAGTATGAGCTTGTTTTCTCCAGGAATTATGGCGTAAGGTACTAAGGTGAACAGAGGCAGAAGTGTGAATTAATTTATGATTTGTTTTCGGTTTCCAGTTTTCAGAAATAATTATAAAACTGTTATTTTATTTTCATTTTATTTTTTGTTTTTAGAGATTTGTACAGGAAACTCTAAAAAAAACTTTTTCTATTTTAAGTGTTTCCTGTACATTTATTTGAAAACAAGCAATAGAAAGAAAATAATGTGGCAGTTTTATAATTATTTTTGAAGATAGGAAATGAAAATAAAAATCTGGAAACAAAGCAAACAGACCTTTAGTTTCCTTTTTTCGCAGATTAGATTCAGATTTCGTTGACCCACGAGATGTTGTTCAAGTGACTAGAAGCGAGTCCTTTAATCATATGTCCATGATTCGAATCCTGATGATGTGAATAGAGATGCATTTGTGAGTAGAGGAGTTATTCCTTAATTGGTACTCTACATCCTCGAGGAATTAGTCCTACGACTATCGACTATGAGATACCCTAAATTCTATCCCTAAAAGAAAAAAGATTCAGATTTCATTGCTCTACTTTCCAGTTTTACATGTTATTTGTTTTAAAAAAAGCTAGAAAGGTACCCGTGCTAAGCATGGGTCCTTTTTCTTTCTTTTTTTTACTTTGCTTTAATTAAATCATGTGAAAATAAATATAATTATATATTAATTTAATAATTAATATGTATACATGTATATTTATTAATTTTAGTATATTTTATGGATACTAATTAGTCATATAAAAACAAAAAATCAATCATTTTATGATTTTTTTGCGCTATAAATTCAAGGTGAGAGGATGGTGTTCCACTTCAAGAAAGAGAAAATCTTTGGGCTCTATGAGCACTTATCATCATCTAATGAAATTTAATACGATAAATATGAAATAAAATATCACTTAATTATACTTTATTATAAAAATAAAGCTGTCTCAAAAAAATATAAAAATATAAAACAAAAATTAAAATTTTAAATAAATATTTTGCAACAACTCCAAAGAATGGCATTAACTATGTTGAATAATATTAAGATTGAGTAAGTGATAAAAAAATTAGATTTACATGAGATTAAATTTCAAAACTCATTATTATTTATTTTATTAAAGTTTATTAATTACGACATATTAATAATATTAAAATAATAAATCAAGTGGAATACTTTGCATGAAGTTTTAAATTTTTATGCTAATATTATTACCAAATATTTTTTTATGCTAATTATATAGATTTTTTGGTCAGGAAAGAAAGCAAGAAAACAACATGAAAGAAAAGAACTAAATCCTAGTCCTTGTGATGCCCATGGCATCGGCTAGCAGAAGCGACTGCACTTGGGGGGACAAGACTCCCAGTGAATAATCTGATGATCCATAGAGGCACCATTCTTAGCCAACCAATCCGCACAGAAGTTCCCCTCTCTCAAGGTATGCTGCAAGGTCAAGGTCCAAGGCAACACCAGAAATTCCCTTATTCGGTTAATAAGAGCAGCATAAGGGTGAAAAGGCTGCACTCCCTTAGAAATTGAATCCAATGCCATTTGTGAATCAAACTCACAAACAGCTTTACGAAACCCAGATTTCCAAGCAGAATCTAAACCATGATAGATGGCTAGAAGCTCAGCATTAAAATTAGTTGTAATTCCACAAAAAGCAGAAAAACCACCAAGCCATTCTCCATGACTGTTTTGAATAAGACCCCCAAAGCCAGATCTGCCTGGATTTCCAAAGGAGCTCCCATCAACATTAATTTTGCAAACACCTTCTATTGGGACATTCCACCTCACTTCTCTAGCAATTGGAACTTTTTTGATGGTCCCAAAAGCTTTAGAAATCAAGTACTTGAGGCTTGAAATTTTACTCAGCACAAGCCAATCCTCCCATTTAGTACTATTGAAAATTTCAGCATTCCTAGCTTTCCACACTAGCCAAGCAGTGACAGCAAAAAGTAAACCATGCTCATGAGTAAGATTAGCCTTTAGCCAAACCTGCTAATCAGAAGAGAAGAAATCCCGATGTAGATGGAAATTCAGCAACTTCCAAATTCTCTTGGCTCTATTGCAGTCCCTAAGAGGATGAGTAATAGATTCATGAGGGTTCCCACATAATTGACACCTATTGTCCATACTGAGACACCCGTAGCATCGAAATTCATTAGTAGGCAAACATCCCTGCATAACAATCCAAATGAAATGCTTAATGTTCTCAGGAAGCTTGAGATTCCAAATCCAACTCCAAGATTCAGTTACCCCAATAGTAGGAGAGTTAGCTTCGGTTAACCAAATATAAGCATCTCTAGCATAATACATACCAGAGCTAGAATTGCTCCAAATTAAGGTGTCATCAGTTCTTTCATCAATAAAATAACTTTGCATTTGCAACTTGATGTTGGTAGGGATGATAGTTGCCAGCCTATTCTCCTTGACAGGCATTGTTAACCGGAATGTCCTTCAGCTACAAATTAGTGTCCTGAATGTCCACAAAGGGAACTAAGTTACATAAAAGGTCCTCATCCAACCACCTGTCATACCAAATAAAGAAATGACCTTTCCCAACTCTAATCTTGAATCCGGGTTTGAGCTTGTTTACAACTTTTAGAATAGATCTCCAAGTTGTGGAGATGCCTACAACAGGCTTAGCATTCAGAATATGGTAACCCTGAAGGTGTTTGGAAGACAAAAGTTGAACCCAAAGCTTGTCCGGATTGTGAATAACATCCCAGATATGTTTACCAAGCATAGAAACATTAGTTTCCCTAGATGTATGGATACCAAGACCACCTCTACTCCTTGGTTGGGTGACAGTATCCCATTTCACCCAGTGACAAGCCTTACAACCCCAAATAAACATTCCAACACAAGTATCAATGCTGTCACAAATACCTTATGGCAACCAATTGTTTTGCATGGTATAAATAGGCATAGAAGAGATTACCGATATGGCTAGAGTAACTCTCCCTGCTCTATTCAACAGCTTCCCTTTCCACCCTGCTAATCTAGCATTAATTTTATCCATCACAAAACCAAAGTAAGATTTTTTAGTTCTTCCAGTAAGTAGAGGAAATCCAAAGTACTTCCCCGGATTGAAAGAGTGCTGGAAACCAGTAATAGCAGCAAATTTAGACACTTTGACCCTGTGGATATTAGCAGAAGCTACAAATCTGGTTTTCTGGACATTTACCTTTAAACCTGAGGCATGACAGAATGCTTGGAGAACCTCCTGACCTAATCTTGCCTGAGATGCTTTTGCATGAGTGAAAAGCAAGCAATCATCTGCAAAGAACAAATGGGAGTTAGCAGGGCCATGCTTAGAGATCATTACAGGTTTCCACTTCTTATCTTGGACTTTTTCTTGAATGAGGAGTGCAAGCTTCTCCATACAAAGAACAAATAGGTAGGGAGACATAAGGTCACCTTGCCTCAAACCCCTATGAGGAGCAAAATTCTCTAACTTTTCACCATTCCACTTCAAGGACAAGGTTGGAGAAGTTGTGCAGTGCATTATAAGATCAATAGTATATCGTGGAAAACCAAAATCAGCTAGCGTAAGCTTAAGAAAATCCCAATTGACCCTGTCATAAGCTTTTTCAAAATCTAATTTGAAGATAAGATAACTTGATTTCCCTTTCTTCCTATGTATTTGATGAATGATTTCTTGAACAATTAAGGCATTGTCAGAAGTACCTCTCTTTGGGATAAAATTGCTCTGAAGAGGTCCTATAAGATCAGTTAAGTAGGGTCTGATTCTATTTACCATCACTTTGGAAATTAGTTTCAACATCACATTGCAGAGACTTATAGGTCTAAAATCTCTAAGGCATACTGGATTGTCAATCTTTGGGATGGGAACTATCAAGATCTCAGTCAATCTATCATCAATTGAACCTCTAGAGAAAGCATTCGAAACCAGATCACATACATCATTTCCTACTATATGCCAATAGGTCTTGTAGAAAATAGGTTGATAGCCATCAGGTCCGGGAGCTTTGTAAGAATTCATTGAGAAAAGGGCACATTTAACCTCTTCCAAGGACACTGGTTCAAAAAGTCTATCATGAAGAGCTGTTTCAATCCGAGGCATGAATCTAAGCTGGAGACTATTAGGGCTACAAGAATCAGTATTCTGGAAGAGATTCTTAAAGAAAGATAGAGCCTCCATTTTCAAAACTTCCTCATCAGCGCACCATTCTCCATCAATATCTAAACCAGAGACTTTGTTTCTCCTTCTACAGATCACTGTTTGAGTATGGAAAAATTTGGTGTTCTTATTGCCAATCTTAATCCAATTTTACCTTGACTTATGGAACCACAACATCTCTTCTTGACACAAAACCTCATTATATTACTTTTGAAGGTCCCTCTCAAGGCTAATCATGTCTGGGGAAGGGTAAGAATCCAATTGACAGTGAACCCCTTTGATTCTAGCTTCTAGACTTCTTTTCTTCTTGAAGATGTATAGATCATTTTTAATTCATTAATGTGATATTAGTCTTTCAAGAACTAGCATGTAATATGTAAATAAATGTGATATTAGATTATTATAAAGTTTGTTAACATTAATTTTTTTATGAAATTAGTTTATTAGCATGTTTGAGGGAAAATAGATACCACGGAAATGAATATATAATGTGAGTGAGTGAGAGGTGAGGATTGTGTTGTGAGATTAACAATGCAATATACAAAGTGGAAAAGGAGAAGAGAGAACAAATGGGAGAAACATGCTAGGGTTCAATATATTGCAATAGTCTAAGCCACAAATACAATAATGAGAAAGAGTAAATATATATGCATAAGTGAAATGACTAAGCTACCCTTATATTATCTAACATCCCCCTCAAACTCACGATGCATCAATGGGAAGCATCGAGAGTTTGCTAGTCAAGAAACGAAAACGTGGAGCGGAATGCGATTTTGTGAGCAAGTCGGCAAGCTACATGGAAGAAGTAACAAAAGGTAAAATGATGGTCCCCTGCTGAAAATGATGTCTAGTGAAATGAAAATCAATCTCAATATGCTTGGTGCGTTCATGGAAGACAATTGCGGGTGATCTGAATAGCACTCATGTTATCACAGTACATAGGGGTCGGTCCAGAGAGGGAGACACCCATATCAGAAAGTAACCAACGCAACCAAACTATTTCTGCAGTGGTTGATGCCGTAGCACGGTACTCAACTTCTGTAGAAGAACGAGAGACAATGTCTTGCTTCTTACTCTTCCAAGAAATAAGAGAATTTGCTAGAAAAATGCAAAATCATGTGGTAGACTTACAATCAGTGGGGTCACCAGCCCAGTCAGCATCAGAGTAAGCACGCAACTCCAGAGAAGAAGATGAAGGGAAAAGAAGACTCTGAAATTGAGTACCCCGAAGGTAACGAATAATATGAAGAATAGCTGCCCAATGCACCTTAGTAGGAGCAACAACAAACTGACTAACAACATGCGCTACATAAGCAATATCAGGTCTAGTGATGGTAAGATACACCAAGCTACCAACCAGTGTACGATACAAGGTGGGATTTGGTAAAGGGACACCATCCGAGGAGACATATCGAGCATTAAGCTCAACAGGGGTTTCTACTGCTCGAGTATCAGAGAGACGAGCTTGTTCAAGAATGCTGCCAATATACTTAGATTGAGAAAGAAGATAACCTCTAGGAGATTAAGTAACTTCAATCCCTAAGAAATATCGAAGAGTACCTAAATCCTTCATCTCAAACTATTGGGCTAACTACAATTTCAACTCTGCAATCCCATCAACATCATCCCCTGTAATAATCATGTCATCAACATATAAAGAGAGTATAATACAACCATGAGAAGTGGACTTGAGAAACAAAGCAGAATCATGAGGACTAGAACAGAAGCCGAGAGATGCAATCACAATGGATAACTTCTCAAACCAAGCTCGAGGAGCTTGTTTAAGCCCATAGAGAGCCTTCTTTAACTTACAAACTTCCCCTGGATTATGAGAAACACCTGGTGGAGGTACCATGTAAACTTCCTCTTGAATATCACCATTTAAGAAAGCATTTTTAACATCCAGTTGAGAAATATGCCACTGGCGAACAGATGCAACTGCTATAAGAGTGCGAATAGTGGTCATTTTAGCAACAAGAGCAAAGGTTTCTTCATAATCCATACCATACTGTTGAGAGAATCCCTTAGCAACAAGACGAGCTTTGTATCACTCAACTGTCGAGAACCAATTACTCTTTTTCCTGGAGGAACGGGAACAAGGTCCTAAGTATCTGTTTTATGCAAAGCAGAAAGTTCCTCTACCACAGCCTACTGCCAAAGGGGATCAAGGGTAGCCTCTTTGTAGGAAGATGGCTCATACAAACTGTGAATAGAGGTTAGAAAAGAAGCAAAAGAACTGGAATGAATGGAATAAACATAATCTGGTAAGTGGGTGGACTTACGATCACGTCAAGGATAACGAGGAGGAGGATCAACAATCACAACGGGTTCTTGGGGAGCCGTGGGGACAAAAGGGACATCAGGTTCTGTAGAATTAATAGTGTCAATCCTGCAAATATCAACATCAGAAGTATGGGAATTATCTGTATCCATGGCAAAAGGATCAATACGAATGAGATCAGATCGTGTAACACTATGAGAATCATCAGGAATAGAATAAAATGGTATATGCTCAAGAAACACAACATGACGTGAGACATAAATTTTTTAGTTGTAGGATCATAACAACGATAACCCTTTTGACCATCACCATAACCAAGAAAAACACACATTGCGAAGCGATAAGACAATTTACTACGTTCTACATGAGGACGAAGAACAAAGCAAGTAGAACCAAAGACTCTCAAGGCTGAATAATCAGGAGTACATCCCTGTAACTTTTCAAAGAGAGACAAACCTGAAGTAACAGAAGATGGAATTCTGTTAATAACATGTACTGCAGTAAGGACGGCTTCCCCCCAAAACTCACTTGGCATAGAGGCAGACAAAAGAAAAGAACGAGCAGTTTCAAGAATGTGACGATGTTTCCTTTCAGCAACTCCATTTTGTTCGGGAGTATCAGTACAAGAAGTTTGGTGAATGGTCCCATCAGAGGCAAGTAATTCAGAAAATTTATTAGAAGTATATTCACCACCTATATCACATCAAAAACACTTGATAACAACATTATGTTGAGTTTTAACAAAGGCACGAAACATATGATAAATGCTAAAGAAGTCAGAATGATGTTTCATAAGATAAACCCAATAATAACGAGTGCAATCATCAATGAATGATACGTAATATCTAGATCCACCTTTAGTAAGAACCGGTGATGGTCCCCATACATCAGAATGAACCAAGTCAAAGGGTGCAACAGAAACGGAAACACTTTTACAAAAGGACAAAGCATAAAATTTAGCAAGCTTGCATATCAACAATCATAAATATAATTAGTTTGAAACTTTCTTAAATCTCCTGTAGAAGCTAAGTATTTCAAACGGGAAGAAGAAACATGCCCTAGACGAGAATGCCATAAATAAAAACTAGATGATGAAGAATTCTAACGAAAAGATGACAGGTCAACACTAGAAGCTGCAACATCTGGAACTCTCAGCTCGTCCAGAACATAAAGTCCCCCCTTCCTACAGCCTGTCCCAATCAGCCTTTTGGATTGTGGATCCTGCACATAACAAGAGGTGGAAGAAAAGAAAACCGAGTAACCAGAATCACATAGTTGGCTAACAGAAACAATACTCAAAGTGAGATTATGAATATAATAAACATCAGAAATGGACAAACGAGACGTGGAAATCGACCCAGTGCCTGCCATCGACATAGGAGTGCCATCAACAGTCATGATTGGCTCAGACGGAGCAGGATGTAAAGACACAAATGAATTAAAATCAGGTGACATATGATGAGAGGCTCCAGAATCAAGGATCCATATGGATGAGAATATACCCGATGATCTAGAGGAGAGCAAACCTATATTAGAGGAGACGGACGTGGCATGCGGCTGTGTGATATGAAACCTCTGGAACTACTCGACAAAAATAGATACGGTAGGACCTGTAGGAGAAATGCTTTTAGGAGAATATGCATGTCCAACACTAAGAGAATCAGCCTTTTCACAAACCATTGCTACCAAACACAATAACTTCAAATAATAGTATAATCGGAGCAGAATTGTTGAAAACTGAGTGCAAAAATGGAAAAATCTCACCAAAAATGTCTAGAAATGGTCAACAATAGATGGTCAAAGGCTCTGGTCAACAAGTCAACGACGCAGGTCAAACGGTCAATGGGTCAAACACTGGTCAACTAAGCGTGCGGGTCAACAAGGTTCAACGGGCCGGGTGCGGGGCGCTGCGATACCCGGATCTGCATCAGGCGCGTGCAATTCACGTGCAGAAGGTGCACCAGTGCGTGGAGAAGCGTGTGGGCGCGTGGGTGGTCGTAAGGCGGCGATTTTTCGCCGGCAAGTAGATCGACGGACGACAAACACACCTGTATGGGTGGTGAGATGAAATGATGATCGGAAAATGAAGGCTCAGAAACGTCGATGGTGAACCTAAAGCCAAACAGAGAATTTCTCGAGACAGATACAACCAAGGAGAGCAGGTACAGGAGAGAAAGAAGAGACTACTAGGTTCAATAAACCTAAGCTCTTTGATACCATGTGAGATTAACAATGCAATATACAAAGTGGAAAAGGAGAAGAAAGAACAAACGAGAGAAACATGCTAGGGTTCAATACATTGCAATAGTCTAAGCCACAAATACAATAATGAGAAATAGTAAATATATATGCATAAATAAAATGACTAAGCTACCCTTATATTATATAACATGTGTAACTTGCCAATAATAATAATAATAAACATAACAATACTAAATATATTAATCAGGTAATGTATTGACACGTGGATCTTTATGGGGAAAAGTTATTGAGTTTTATATATAGTATATAGATTAATGAAATAATAATGTGGCAAAAACAATTTATGAAATAATATATCTGTATTTAATTTTAATATAAATTACAATTAAGGCATTAAATGTTAAAAGTTTTTTTAAATGTTTGTGTCAAATGTAAAATAACTAGTCTTTATTTTAAAAAAATAAAAATAAAAATAAAAATATTAATAATAACAACAACAACAAGTCTTTTATATGTACAATTTATAGGGTAATTTGTTAAAAAAAACTTACAGAGAAATTAGGAAAGAAATTAAAATAAATGACTTGTTTACATAGTTTTAGCAAATTTAAGTTTTAGGGTCAATACTTTTTTTTAGATCAATTCCTATATTTTTACTCATTTAGAATTATTTTTTTTTGGATTACTCGTATGAATTTTAGTCCATATTATTAATGTAACATCCCAATTTTTGCTTACATGTTTAACTATTTATTTGAGTGGTTGATTATTTGGATAATTACTTTTTTTATGTGATTTAGTTTGAGTAATTGTATTTGCTCGTTGAGGAATGATTTTTGTACACAAAATAGGGACACCTTATGATGTTCCCTTTGTTATTTGAGTGTATTTTCGAGAAGCGTGTATACAAAGAAGATAAAAAGTAAGTGTGAGATAGAGATAAACATATACGGTGTCACATATAGTATCCAAAATTTGTGTTCAAATAACACAACTCTTACTCATTTAATAGAAACCTGAGTTCGTTAACATTGCGTTGTTACAGGGTGTACACGCTTGCTAGACAATAGCATTAAGCTAATATTCTTTGTTTAGAAAAATACCATCTAAAATTATTTTAGTTAAAGAAATATTATTTTCATAGTGTCTAAAAGGAATTTTTAGCATCAAAAAAATAAAAGAGATCATTTTCTTAGGTTTTTTTCCCTGGTCCCCAACCCATCCACGGCACCCTCCTTTTCTCTCTATTTTTTTCCCTTTTCTTTTCTTTTTCTCTCTCCCTTTCACGATTTCCATTTTCTTGAGGATAAACATTTTCCTCACTTCTCTCTAAACTCCATTTTTCAAGTTTCTCCTCCTTGTCTCTACTGCAGCCGCGACCACCGCCACCTAGGGAGCTCCGGCCGCCGCTCGACAACATGAGGGAGAAGACCTAGCATCCCTGCACGCGTCATTGGAGCCACTCGCGTCTGGTCCCTGTTTGCGTCGAACCGCTGCGAGCTCCGCCGCATCACCGCCCTCAGTCATCGTCCGGCCAATTCCCAAAAAGGAGAACCGCTCGTCTCAGCTCATCATCTCGCACTGTTCGGATTTGGTTGTTTCTCCACCATTTTGCGTCGCGTCTCCGTCGCGGGTGAGCTTTCTGACCACCATTTATGGTGGTCTTCTACCGTGGTTATGTTGTTTTCTTCCACTCCTTTGAAGTTCACCTCGTTTTTGGTCCATGGTTGCTTTAGGAACGCTGCTGCCACCATCAGTCGTGGTCATCGTCGCCGCTCTGCAGATCCCACAGCCTCGCCATGCCCTCTTCTTCTTCCTTGGGTGAGTGAAATCTTACCTATTGTGTTCATATTCAAAAAAGCCCCAAATTGATTTTGAAACCCTAACCCTAGAATTTTGAATTTAGATTTTAATTTTGAAATTAAAACTTGTTTTATGCAATTAAGACTGTTAATTAATGATTTCTAAGGTTAATTTCATGTTCCTGTGATCAAAGCTCAATTTCCCCAATTTTGATGAAGAACCTCAATTTTCCCAAATCTAATTTTTATTGAAATTGGTACTATTTTGTAGAATTAAGTGTTTAAATTCACTTAAAGTGAGTGTTTGATGATGAGCAATTGATTGTTTGATTTGTCTGATTGTTTCAATGCTTGGGTCGTCTCTCTGTGATGTTGTTCGTGTTCGTACTTGCATTTGGGAAGCGAGGATTGCTCTTGGGAACTAATTGGAGCTGACTGCATAGCTGTGAAGTTCCAGAAAAACCTCCGAACGCCCTAAAAGGTGGGGGAAGATTATATGTTAGGTGTAGCTTGGGGTATATGCGGGTTAGTATAACTGCTTAGGAATAATGGGAATTGTTTACTGTTGTTATTATTTGTGTAATTTTAGAACCTTAGTTATACCTTGTTGTAACTGTTTAGATTTAATTTAGTGTTGTGCTAAATTGGATCTAGTTGATTTGGCGTAAGGTTCTAATTCCAGAACCTTACTTATCTTCGTAACTCGCGTACGTCAAACGTTGGATATAATTCCAAGTAACTGGGCTCTAAGTATAAGCCTTATGTCCGATCGTTAAGTCGCTTAGGGACTGGTTGTGATGTGCATTTTTTTACGAACTTGGATTCAGGAGGTGTTGGAATGTTATTATCAGTTGGTATTAATTTCTTATTTATTGAATCTGTAAATTCAAACTTAAGGTTTATCCTTATTTCCGTTTTGTCAAGTCTTGGGCTCGAAAATATTTTATTATACGGAGTTGAGTAATTTTTTGAATAAATAGGCCAAATTATTGTATAGTTGAGGAATTTCAAATCATTCGAGACCAACTCTTATCAATAACTGTTTTTATACCGATATCGTCGCTTTGGAACTTTTAGTTCCTGCTTTGTTTGTCCTCAAACAACATTCCAACCTAATCATAATCGTTGTCGTTCTGGAGGCATAAACACCTTTTATAGGATATTAGGGGACTATGTGGGGGCCACGGAGACCTCGGGGATAGTCAGGCGTGGATCCTACCAATGGTTCGGTGTATGAAGCACCGGTGCCGGTGGAGACCAAGATAGTAGGGCTATCTTGAAACTCCACTGAACTAAATACTATTCAGATGTTAAGTACTCTCGTGTGAAAGCACCGAGGTGATGGCTGTTAGCGCACTCCGATAGTGGGCTTGTACACCGAGTTGTTACGCATATTTCCCGAATGCTATCTCGACAGAACGTTATGACAACAATAGTCTCCATGGAGCAAGGTTAGGTCGAAGTCTTAGGCATGCATTCGAGTCTCAGCCTTTTTCTGAAATGATGTATATATATTTTATAAAAGTTTCCCTAAATACATGTATCCACTTGAATGATTGTTTGTCTCCGTATACCCATATCTATGTTATGAGCTTGGCATAGAATCTTACCTCCATATGCATTTCTTCTTTCTTCTTATGTATGTGAGTAGCTAATTTTGATGGCCGCTCCGTACGTGGGATCGAGTTTCCTGATGACTGATGATGACAGTTTGGACTTTGGTTTCTTTTTGGAGGATCCCGTGCTTGAGGGATATTTGAAGAATCTTCTTTGTTTTATGATGTGTGTATATATATATATATATGTTAGAAGGAACTTTGAATTTTTGTTGTATCGGCTTGTAGGATGGTTGTTCCCTGTATTTATGACTTTATGTGTAACGCCCCCCCTTGGGGCATTACTATGTAACCCATGCAGAAGTAAATTTAAAAGATAATTTGCTGGTTGCTTTCGGAAAATTTGTTTTCTCTTAAGTCAGAAAACTGGGGTATAAAATTTTCTCATATAAGGATAACTCTGAAATCCATCATACATACATTTAAAATGTAAAGTCATGTTCGTAACAAAGTTACCATGACATACAACGTTTCTCTAAGTTTTCACTTTCGGAAGAAAAGTTCAAACTATAGATGGATGTATATAACACTACATTTACCGACCTCTTTAGATATACAACCCAACTCAAAACTCCTAAGATGGTCATTCTATCAAATATTAATTGGAGAGACCCCCAATCGGAATACTTTCCCAACCACTAACACTAGGTCTTCAATTGACTTAGAAGGACTCCTCCGCAACATCGGTACTAGAGTACCA
Organism: Sophora flavescens; assembly: GCA_030762895.1. NCBI lineage: Eukaryota > Viridiplantae > Streptophyta > Magnoliopsida > Fabales > Fabaceae > Sophora > Sophora flavescens. The sequence goes on from CM061062.1 coordinate 99,812,208, forward strand.
AGGTACTACAGCAAAACCCGAAGAGACCTGATATAATTGTAAGAGTGAGATACCATCATAAGATATATCCCACAACAACCATATACATGATACATACATCACAGAATCGTATAAGCAATTAAATCATGCATATACACAATATAACAGTGTTATATCAAAGGGTCTCAAACCCGCACAGTCAATCTTTCGAAAATATGCATGGCACTTCAATATCAGGCCCTAACTTAATCTCCAGAGATCCCAACAACCTTCAAATGAGTTGATCAATCTCGATACACCATCTCATTGGCTAGCTAAGCACAACGATAATACATTGGCTAGCTAAGCACAACGATAATACACCGTCTCATTGGCCATTTAGGCACAACGATTATGCACGCCGTTTCATTGTCCATTTAGGCACAACAATACACGTACACCGTCTCATTGTCCAATTTAAGAACAACGATAATAAGGCACATCTGCCTAGGGAAATGCACATGAGAAAATATTTTATTTAAAAGGATTTCTTTGTGTTCATTCTTTTCACTGTCGCTGCTCAAAGCTAATGACTTAAATCATCATTTCCCCATCACTTGAAAACTCAGAAGCATATGACTCATAGTCCGAATGCTCAATCACAATGCCCAAGACCATGGCCGCAATCAAGGGTTGTGGTCGTAGAAAATAACCTTCACCTTTAATCATGTTCATCACACGCGGTTAGAATACACAGTCCAACACAGCGTGATTAGGACCTAAGTCCATCACAACGAAATCAGAACGAACTGTCCTCAATTTCGAGAATTGGACTCTCAGTCCATAACATCATAACCAGGACTCGTAGTCCCGAATTAACACTGATCCAAGATCACGTGCGCATCACTGAATACTAGAGGCGACGTCTCGCGTACTAGATTCTCTTTCTTAAGTACTTATTTTTCGTTCAGTGGAAAACAAATTCAAAACCGAATCCTCGATAACCTATCCAGGTTATCGGAAAGTTTCTAAAATATTTAGGAAAAACCTTTTCTTTGAAAATCTTTTTATAAAGCATCTTTGAAATTCTTTTATCTTTGAAATGTTTCCCCCCAATAGGATATTGCCAAATAATCTTGAAAGTTTTCACTTGAAGACACATAGTTCGAAAAGGATTTTTCTCTTGTATAACAATAATTCACCAAAACCATTTCAACATTTAAAACAAGTACTTTAAGTTTAGAGAGCTTTTGGAAAAGAACACCAATCCCTTCATCTTCAAAGCTTATTAAGGTTTTTTAATCCTTATAACGGTTGAGCGCAGACACAAGTCTGGCTTAGCAAACTTTCAATCAACAGCAGTATATATTATCAGTTCAGTGCTAATATCACAGTTGAAAGCAGTTCATCACATATATGCATTATAACATTTAGAACAAGTACAGTTCAACATCAGATAATAGCATATCAGTTCAAGTACATTAGATAATCAAGTAAGCTCAATCAACATGTAAATATCCAATTAAACACATACACACATGCATACAGTTATTTAATATCTTTAGGAAATCCCCTCTTACCTTAAGAAGGTAAGAGAATGCAAGAAAATAAACAGTTTCGCGGACGTTCTTCAAGGTTGGTTAGGATGCAAGTCTAGGTTTCAAGACACAAGGTTCAAAGGATTAGAACTCAACCAAGAACTTAGGGTTAGAAGTTTCCAAAACATATGCAACTTAGGGATTTATGATCCTCAAGTGCTAAGAGTTTAAAACTTGATTACTTAAAACAAAGTTGAACAAAAATCCCACCAAGTTACACTTTGATGGAGATTCGGCCTTGACCAATAAAATAGGCTATGAACATTTAAAATTTCCAATATCTTTGGTTTAGCATCCATTAATAGTAAGGAGCTCAAAACCATGATCACTTTGGAAAATGAAAAACGAAACACCCTAGGTCCATAACCTTTAAGATTCGGCCATCCTTGGGTTTTTATGATAAAAATCTTTAAATTCTTCCAATCTCTTAGACCTTTTAGTATCCAATAACTTATGGAGCTCAAGTCTATGATCATCTTGAAAGCAACATAGTATTTTAAATAATAAAGCTCATAAGCACATAAAGTAAGAACAACATAGGCTTATAAATAATTAAAGTATAATGACACAAGTAAATGAATCATAAATGACATAAACATAAATGACATAAAGTAAATGACATAATGTAAATGACATAAAGTAAATGTCATAAATATAAATGACACAAAAGTAAATGACATAATGTAAATGACATAAAGTAAATGACATAAAGTAAATGACATAATGTAAATGACATAAATATAAATGGCATGAAAGTAAATGACATAAAAGTAGAGTAAAAATCTTTAAACTTTCCAATCACTTTAGACATAGCATCCTTTAACATAAAGGAGCCTTGATCCATGATCATTTTGGGAAAACAAATCTTTAAACTTTCCAATCACTTTAGACATGGCATCCTTTAACATAAAGGAGCCTTTGTCCATGATCATTTTGGGAAAACAAATCTTTAAACTTTCCAATCACTTTAGACATAGCATCCTTTAACATAAAAGAGCCTTGGTCCATGATCATTTTGGGAAAACAAATCTTTAAATACAAACTCATATTTGTAAAAGTTGAAACAAGATCCATCTAAACCACATGCATGGTTAGGCCTCATTAGAAAGTAGAGGTTAGGAAACTTTGTTTTACACAACCTTTTAGTATGTTAAACTACAAGTAAATACAAGACCATAGAAATTGGTTTCAACTCAAAAGGAGTTTTCTACCATTTTTGAGAGATTTTTGAAGATAAAAGCTCATATATGACATAAAGAAGAAACTTTAGAAAAAGATGAAGTTTTTAAAGAAAAGAATACATGAGAGTATTACCCTAAACAAGAGGAACAACTTTGATGAATAACACTTAGTGAATAGGAGAATAAAAACAAGAGCTTTGGAAGCTTGAAGTTAAAAGATGAAAGCTTAAGAGTGGAGTAGGAGAAAGGAAAGAGATGAAGTGAAGTGGATGAGTGATATTTATAGAGGAAAGGTGGAGGTGCACGGCCTTGAGAGGGAGAAGAAGAAAGAAGATGAGTTTCTTGAAGAGAGGTTAAAGAGTTAATGTGATGTGATGTGATTGGAGAGAGAAAGATGAAAAGTAAGATTTTGGAGGGAAGTAAGGATTTACTTTTTCTTAGTGTGTGTCATAAACATTTAATGAGACTTCCCATCAAGCCTTTTCTCCTCCTTTAGGGTTCCTTTAACTGCTTAAATACGTAACCGGTTGCACATCCGATCGTATTTTCTGAAGGTTTCGTCCGGATAAAATATTATATTTTATTCCCGGACAACAAAATTCGAAAATTTACCAAACCCACACAAAACATCATAAAAACACTAACTGTCTCGTTCACGAATTAAAATTTTGTTTCTAGCTCAGTAAACTTGTACTGACAGAGAAAACGCAGACCGGTTTTCGTCTGAATTTTCGACCGAAAATTTTACTGTGACTTCATACAGTAAAACAGCACAAGAAAATGATTTTATTTTAAATAAAATCATCCTCTGAATTTTATCCAAAATAAACCATTAAAGCATGTATTTACTGATAAAGAATCATACGAAAAACAGGGTGTTACATTATGTAAATTTTATATTAAAAATGAAAACTTTTGCATTTGTATGAAAATTAATTTGGAATTACCATACTGATTATTATTTTAAGTCTCTATTATAGTTGAAGTTTTTATTTTTCCGCTCCTGACAGTTTATGTAAGACTAGAGACCAAGTTTGGTTGGATAAAGTATTTGATGTTATAAACTGATTTATCAGGCTTTTCCGATTTCATTCAAATCTCCGTTTTCAAAGGAGACATTTCGGAAATGATTTGTGAAAATCCCTATTTTAATCATCATAATTAGTGTTAGTTAAAACTAGGCGTTACAATTAAGGTATTGGTCCTTATACTTTTTGCTAATCATTTGGGTTTTTATTGTTATAGATTCCACTCACTAAGGTACTCATATTTTCCATTAAATATCGATGGTTATGACCAATGAGGAGTTGGTCCGGTGGAAGCAATTAGCCCTCATAAGAAGGAGAACATGGGGAACTGGGTTCGAATCCTTATAGAGTCACTCCCATTTGAAGGCTGAGAACCAATGGGTAAAATCATGCTCAATCAGCCGAACCAGAGTTTAGTCTCATAGCGGGCCCTTCGGGCCTAAGCTGCGGGATACTCTGGTGGACCTACTCGACCCAAATGGCTGATTAGGGTGGGTTCCGAGCCAAAAAAAAAAAAGGATGTTTATGGTTTTCAAGATTTGATGCCATTAAAATTAAGGATTTAATTATATTGCATCATTGGTATAATGACTTTTTGTTTTGTCAACGTAAACAAAAAATATATTTATATTGTCTATCAATCATATATTATTAAATTATTAAAAATATTTGATGTGAGTTTGATTCATAACACTTTTAGCAGTGTCGACCCATGATTGAGTGAGGCTTAAAACAAACTTAAGTGTGAGAGAGTACCTGGATCAGACTGTTTATTAGTTTGGGTCTTTTTGTTAGCATGTTTAGCCTTTTAACTTTATAAAAATAAAAGTAAATTTTTTTTTACCGGTGGGCCTAAAGATAGGGCTTTAGTTGCTTCGTCCTTGGGCCGGCCCTGAATAGGGATGGTCCAACATATTTTTAGGCCTAAAGCGAAATTTGATATAAGACCTTTTTAAAGCTAATAATAATATTTTATTAAAAATACTTATTTTATTTGAGGATTAGTCTCACAACGTTACCTATACAAATAGTCATTAAAGACAAAAGAAAAATAGGTTAGTATCAAACCTAAAACATTCCTACAAACTAACTCAAGGGGGTTTGGACGAATTCATAAAAAGTTTATTTGGATTTGTGATAATAGATTATAAAAATAAACTTATGAAAATAGCTTTTAAAAAAAATAGTTTTTGAATTTTTTATAATTTATTTTTAGCTTATTTCAAAAGAATTTATTGAATAAGTGCTAAAATAAATTATTTATCAAAATAACTTCATGTGTTTTACTATGAAACTTTTTAAAAGACATTAGATTAACCTTTTTAAATGGGTTAAACCTTACTGGAAAGTCATGCCATGTATTCCTTCAATCCTACTCATATTGGTGTGTTTGGTTCAGTATTTGCTAAAAGTGATTTTGAATGAATTTGATTTTGTAAAATTGATTTGGTTAAAATGAGTTTGGAGTAAAGTGATGATTTAAGTTTGAATATTTTTACTTTGAAAGCAAGTTTGATGTAAAATATAATGTAAATTTTCAACCAAACGTAAAAGCTATTTTTTATCACTTCTAGTCAAACTGAGATTCGGAGGCAAAATTGATTTTGATTGGCAGTAACTCAACATATATATTTTTACTTTTTTTTTAAGCAAGGTGATCATACGTCACCATAAGTTATCGATAAAAACAGAAAAAACAAAATTGTAACACCCCGATTTTTCGCTGCTTCGTAATATCGGTAATAAATATATAAATATATATTTTTATCCGAGACAGAGAAAATGATTTTGGATAAACCAAGGTCATTTCCTTGTTATACTTATTTTTATAAGGTTACGGAGAAGTTTTTGGTTGAAAATTCAGACGGAAGTCAGTCTGCGTTTTCTGCGTTTTCACTGACAGTAAAAGTTTACTGCTCAGAAAACCTAATTTTGAGTCGTGAACGAGATGAAAAATGTTTTTATCGTATTTACTACGATACTGGAAGTTTTGAAAATTTTGGTAAAAAAATTAAAATATTATATTTGTTGCGGGCTTATAAGTCGAGATATCTCTAGGAAAAGCTTGCGCCAGATGAATCGAGGAGTCGGCAACGTAGCAGAGATGTTGGATTGACCGACTTGACGAGCATTTATGACGAGTTTATCCGTGTCATAATGGCCATAATGGCACATTTATGACAAAGTAAATTTTTCCTATGAAATGACCAAATTGCCCTTGTCTTTTTATGACAATTGCAAGCAAATGCCATTGGAAAAAGTTGAACAACCCTTGCCCAAAACCCACGGCTCCAATGCCTTCTTCATTAAGTTTGGTTTCTTCTTCATTTAAATAGGTTGTCTTCTTCATTAAGCTATTTTCTTCCATTTTCATGTTCTTTTCTCCAAAGAGTTCATAATTCGTCAGATTTTGATTGGCAATTCTGACCAGTTTCTATTTTGAATCTCGAAAAACTTTCAACATGAAAGTTGTTCATCTTTATCTCTTCTTTCCAACTACATAAAGATCATCCAAAACGGAAAAGTATGTTGAGAGATCTACTCAAAATACTAAAACTGTTCTAAACCCTAACTATGTTCATCTTCTCCCTTAAGTTTCTTAAGAACTCCATAAGAAAACCTTGAAGAACATCATCCAAACTTTGTTTTATTGGATCATCAAGAGGTAATAACTTATTCTCTTGTCATCTAAATCATTTATCTTCATTTCTTTTGTAGATCTATGACTTAAATCCTTATGTTCTTCATTTGTTCAAAGTTCATGGAACTAGATTCAAAAATTCATAACTAATTCTAGAAAAATCCTTTTGACATGAAACCAATTGCTATGATCTTATAATCATCTCTATTTTCATCCTCTAGAAGCATAACATCATGAGAAATTTCTTTCCCTAAAATCTGGACTGGGCCGAACCTAGGTTAACTTTGTGTTCTTAGGTTTTGTTTCAATTTCATGCCTTGATTCATGATTATAACTTGATAGTTCTTGTATTCAAGTATATAGAAGATCAAAAAAAATCAAACTTTAACCTATTGATCTCATCAAAACCGAAACCCTAGGTATGAGCACTTGTTGGTTTTATGATTCAAAAGTTGTTTGTAACACTTGAATCTAACTCTAGGTTTTGTATGTTGATTAAATCCAAGAGTTTAGAAATTTTAGAGATTTCTAAACCCAAACTCAGCCCTTGGCCGAAACCCTAGTTCTTGGAACTAGATGAGTTTTAGTTCATGTTCTTGGTTCATAATCTTGGGTTAAGTGCTTAATCATGTTTAAGTTACTTATGGATCATAAATCTTTAAGTTAACAAAATTTTAACTTTCCTAACCTAGAAAAGTTGTTGAGGCCGAACCTTAACCTCCATGAGTCAAGTATGTTTTTGTTTTATTTGATTTATTTTGGTTGCAATTCGTTATGAAGGAATCGATCGGGTTGGTTTGACCTAAAGCCGACGGAGGAAACCGGATCAAATCGGGAGATTATTTGAAACCCTTAGTTCGAGTCTTCAAGAGGTAAGGGGAGCTTACCTGATGGATTTTTCTCAATAACTATTTGCTTGTGGTGTGGTTTATATGATTTATATGTGGTTGTGATTATTTGTTTATGTGGCTTACGTTGTGTTGTTTATCTGTGCATCGGTGATTAATCTGCTTTTAATTGATTTAATTATCTGCAGTAGTATGTTATGTTGCTATGATGCATGATCTGCCTGGTGATATAATTATGGTGATGTTGTTGAATGTTGTTTGAGAGGCCTGACAGTGGTCAGTGCACAACCGATTAATCAGATAAAAGATTTAATAAGCTGTGAAAATTATATTCAACGTTTTATGGGGAATGTTGGAATATAATAGTGGTGGAAAATATTATTTTGAAAAATAATGAGTTTTTGAGAAATACTATTATTTTAAGGATTTATTAGTGTAAAAGAAATTTATGAGTCACGGTGAGAGCGTAACCGTGAAATTTTTTTTGTACTGCTAATTTTTACGCAAGAAATTCCTAAATATTATAAAAAGTTATTTTGTGAAATTAATATTCAAAAATACTTTATAAAAATAAAAATAATAAAATAATAATATAAAATGAAAAGTCAAAGTTTGACTTAAAAAAATATTTTCTTGGAAAATAATAAATGATGGCAAGTTTTGAAAATGATAAAAATATTTATGAGTCACGGTGAGAGTGTAACCGTGAAATTTTTTTTGTACTGCTAATTTTTACGCAAGAAATTCCTAAATATTATAAAAAGTTATTTTGTGAAATTAATATTCAAAAATACTTTATAAAAATAAAAATAATAAAATAATAATATAAAATGAAAAGTCAAAGTTTGACTTAAAAAAATATTTTCTTGGAAAATGATAAATGATGGCAAGTTTTGAAATTATTTACGGTGAAAGTTTAAAAATAGCAGTACTTGTTTTGAGAAGAAGTTTAATCTGAATTGATTTAATTTTTATAGTTAAAGTTTGAGTAAAAAGTTTTTGATGATTGGACGTTTTATAAACGAATTTCAAGTAGAAAAGATTTTCTGTAACTGAGTTTACTCAATGACGTATTTTCGGTAACTTGGATAAGTTACGGAGATATTATTTTGGATATGTTTTCATAGACGAAAAACGACGTAAACGACGTAAACGACGATATAGAACTTAGTAACCGAGATGTCGGGGTGCTAGTGTTCTTATGATGTTATCCTATTTTGGATTTGTGTTTCACGGACAAAAAAAACGATGTAAAACGACGATATGGAACTTAGTAACCGAGACGTCGGGATACTAGTGTTCTTATGATGTTAAAGACTTGGTGTCTAGTAGGTAGACTGTGTGTCTACTTCACGACGTAATAAACGACGGTAAAAGATTTATGATGTTTTCTATTACCACGAACCTAAGACTGATTGCAAGGTTTAGGGTTTCGTGACTAAGCACTCGGACTGCGTGTCATGTGTTGTTAATGAAAGACTTTAAGACATTGAAAACTACGTTGGTCGTAAGCTTTTGAGCTTTGGCAAAGGAAAGATTACACACGAAGAAAACGACGAGAACAAAATATTTTATATGCATGCATTGGCAGACGTGCCCACGATGTCCTATGTCGGATACCTTGATGATAGGGTATTTTGGCTACGAAGTTATGTCGGATACCTTAATGATAGGGTATTTTGGCTACGAAGTTATGTCGGATACCTTGATGATAGGGTATTTTGGCTACGAAGTTATGTCGGATTTGAGTGGTTTTTGGGGTTATGTCGGATACCTTGATGATAGGGTATTTTGGCTACGAAGTTATGTCGGATACCTTGATGATAGGGTATTTTGGCTACGAAGTTATGTGTGGTGCTTTAATGAATAAAGTATTCCATGCCACGAAGTGCCTAATATATTTGGCTATTGAGCTTGATCAACTCATTTACGCGGTGTTGTGGGATCTCCAGAGATTAGGAAAAAGTTAGATGATGTATTGAAGTGCTCATGCATAGTTTTCCAACGTTGATGTTTGGGGTGTGAAACCCATTGATAAATTGTATGCTATAGTATGGATGCTTATGTTGTTATAACATGAAATTGTGCATGTGCCTTCTTTTGTGCGAGCATTTAGTTATTTTGTTAAATCCATATATTGGTGTCTCACCCTTACAACACATCTCAGAGACGTACGAGGGGTATGATCCCTACAAGAAGAGGAAGGCTGTCTAGTTAGAAGCGTGTTGTGCTGCTCCTATTGGCTGTAGTGTCTGTTAGTTACGACCAGCTTAGGTCCTATTATATTATATTATGTTTTGAAGATAAAACTGATGTTGATTTAGGTATGAAAATATATGAGGCAGTATAGTTGTAAGATTTATATACTTTGTGTATCTAAATGTAATTTGATTACGTTGTTGTTGTTGTGGTTGTGAAGTTAAAAGAAAAAAATTTATCACCAGATTTTGAAAATATGAACGTTGAGAAAATATTATTTTCCGAAAGTAACCAGCAAATTAAGTTTTATTTCCGCAAACGGGTAACCATGTGATGACCGAGTTTACGGTGTCACAAAAATCATGGGGATATAAATCAAAACTCATGAAAATAAAACAAGAGTCATTTAAATCTAACATTATATTTTCTATTCTTCCTTGAGAGACTTAGACATAACCATAATGAGATCTGAACCAACTTGAACAGCTTTATCATTATTCAACTGCTCTCTTAAGAGTCATTTAGTAGGTCAAAGCTAACATTATGCTTAATAAATTAAAATCACATTTGATAAGGAGGCAAAAACAATTCGATTATTATTCTAATATCGAAATCAAACACACCGTTAGCAAGTGATCTCTATCTCCCAACTAGAATGCGGTTTGTGTATCGGTGGTACTTATCGCAATCACGGTCTCGATCTACGTGGTGTTTGGATTTTCTTTTGGCAGGATTCAAAGGTTGCACTACACATGGAGATCGATCTAGTTCCGAACCAAGACCGGGGATGCTAGTAGCTCATTACTTGTTGACGATGATAGACTTTGACTTATGTCTTTTGCAAGGAAATTGAAATGCAATCGCCTTATTCATTCTTTTTTTTTTTTTGAGAGAGTCATATTCATTCTTTGAAAACACCCAAAGGTCGTATTTCAGAAAAGTAGGATAAATTATTAACTTTTTTTTCCATTTTGACGCATATAATAATCATCACAACAGTTCTTTATAATAGGAGGCAGGTGGATCTTCTTGACCAGAGGCCAGAGAGTAGAGTCACGAGCCATCACTTCCCTTGGTATTTCTATTTGCTTGTTCGCATCTCTTGCTGATTAATTAAAATTTTAGGTTTTCATTTGTAAAATCATGAGGAGTCAATGAACAGTATGAATAGACAAATGGGAATATTAATGATGTCATATATGCATGATAAGAAAGAGAAATAATCATAATCTCATATTGTTTGAAAATTTAACGTAGGCTAGTTTTATAAAAAATAAAAAAAAGGTTTATAGTAAATGTCTAAATGAGTGGTTTTTTTTTAAAAGTTGATATGAGTGATTAGATTCAGAAAGAAATCTAAATAGGATTTCAATAACTGTTTAATACTCGAATGCTAACTTGTTTCAAGATTTGATAATCATAACTTTATTAAGGCTGAATGTTTTGGCTGCTACTGTTTGCTGAGTTGTTGGCTAATCTGGAAATTAGGGATGGGTATTAAATTTTTATTAGTCATTTTGGTTGTTGATTTCCTATTTGATTTTTTATTAAGCTAGCTTTTAGTGTATTTTTTCCTTACACTAGAAGGAAGCATGGGATATGATATTGATAGAGAAACGTCTGATCAACCAGCCCATTAGCCCATATTTTCTCTTTCTTCTTTCACATTTCTTCTCTGCGCTCCCCCTTCTCTCACATTTCTTCTCTGCCTCTCTACCTCTCCTCTGCTTTCTTTGTGTCTCAAGGAAGGCCGTTGTTTCATTTTTCTTTTTCTTTTTTGCTTTTCTCAAACCATTTTTTTTCCTTTTCCCATTTGAACCTTATCTGCTCCATCTTTCTTTCTCTCTCTCTCTCAACCCATATACCACCCCCACTCTTTCTCTTTCGTCACTTTATAGCTTTAATTCTGGAAGAATGTTTTGACACCTAATAACAATTCATTCTTTTATTTTAAATTTAATTAAAATTTTGATTTACAATTTTGTTAGTGATTGTGAAGACATTTTATTAATTGCTCATATAATATAAATTTCGAAATTCAATTTTTCAATTGTTTTCAAGACATTTTATTTAGAGTTTAATTGGTCATTAATTATTCATATAATTCCAATACAAACTTTGTAGATTCTCATATGATATTTCTCCTCTCAAAACATGATCAACTATCTTTCACCCCACCCCATGAATCTTTCTTTTCATTCTTTTATTTTAAAATTTTAATTTTAATTCAAATTTTGAATTTCAGTTGCTTCCAAGACATATTTATTATAATTAAAATGTGTATTTATTAGTTTATGTCTTGGAATGTGTAAGTGTGTCATTTCTCTTTCTTTCCAAGTTACTTCTCAAGAGTGTAATCAATGACAAGTAGAATTCTAATATATCTTATTCCAATATTTCTTTAATTTTAATTTCAAATTTCAAATTTTTAACTACCTAACTTGTTCCTTTTCATTTTCATTTGGTTGGTGATTTTGATGTGTCCCCAATGATCTCAGTTGGGGTTAAACACATACGAAGATGTAACACTAAGAGGAGGGACCAAAAAAAGAAGTAAAAATTGATACAGGGAGGAGGCTCAAGGAGAGAGAAGACAGTGTAGCAAATGCATGATTACTTTGTAATGACAACAAAACGAAAGAGTTTTCTCTTATAATTGCAACTTTCTTGGTTTGATATGTTATTTTTTGAAATTTGTAATTCCTTATTCTTTGGATTTGTTAGAAATTGTAACAGAAGTGGGAGCCCTGTAATATGAAAATTGTTACCAATTTATTTTGAGATTATATATCTATATAATATATATTTACAACTCATTATGGAGGAAAGTTTTGATGGGTGTTATTCTAATTTGCAATATATTTACTATCTTTTGATTTCTATTGAAAACTTTTCTCAAAAGTGGATGAGAGCTAATCACAACTCATTCTTTCCTCAAATTATTATTCTAATTTTTGAAATTTGGTCACTAATTTCATTAAGTGAGTCAATAATCCAACATTTATTATGTGGTGCCTTTTCCATAAAACAATAAAATTACTTTAAAATGGTAAAATGCATAAATATCAATACAATTAGTTAGTAAAAAAGAAAAATCAATGTGCATTAATTGGAATTTTGAAAGACTAAATGTCTATAACTTCTTGATTTGAATCTAAAAAGAAAACCATTATACAAATGGTGAGGTACATGTGCTCAATATTTGAATATGCTTAAACTTTTAACAAGCGTACCCGGTGATCTATCTGTTATTTTCTTTTAAAAATTCTTATTTGATTTAACTATTATATAAATTGTTATGTTATATGGAGGATGGTTATTATTAATTTAAATGTATTAAAATTTCATTTTATTTTATATGATTTTTATTCGAATTATGATTATATTTTAAATTAGACTATTGGATTTTTTTTATTCTAAAATCACAAAGAATTCTTAAAATTTATTTGATAGATAAAAGGGGGGACCAATAAAGAAAATATGATAGATTAAGGGGAGTGAGAGAACCAAATGTTTAAAAGAAATATGAAGAAAAATTTTCTCTATGATTATTAAGCTCATTGACAAATGTCTAGCGTTAAAGGGGTGGAAACTAGGGGAGGGTGCTCTGTGCAGCTTTAAAAATGAGATATTTTAAATAAATAAAAAAATATTGGTAGTAAGTATAGAAATAAAATAAAATATTTTTGAACTGTCTGATTATTGTAGTTTGTCTTATTGCTGTTTTTTGGACAATCCTATTGCCATGGTGCAAAGTTATGTTATTTTATAGTATATGTATTTTGGGGAATTTCTATTTAAGGAAAATATTTATGTGTTTTGCAAAATTATTGAAATTCGCTATGAACCGATGCAGAAGTTTCTTATACTCCAATTTTTCTTATACACATATTTTATATCCCATATTTTATATTTATCTTTTAAAACTTATACATTGTATATATCTTATACAATGATGTAACCTCGTACAGTGCACGGGCAAGAACTCTAGTACTTACATATTATATTATACACAGTATAAAAGTTTAGAATTTCATCCCTTATTCAGGCGTTTTGTGAGTGCACGAGTCTAAGACCATCTCCGATGGTGGTTCTTACGTGAGTTCTTATTTGTAAGAACTGGTTATTTAAAATTCACTCATTGGATATGTATGACCTGGTTCTTATACAAGAACCATTCTTGCCAAAAAAATTGTTTGCCAAAAAACTTTTATTGAAATAAAAATAAATATAAATAGAAGTATAAATAATAAGTGTGGTTAATTGTGAGACCCACTTAAGAACAAAATGAGTTCTTTTATTGGAGTGAAAAAGGGGTTGGGTTCTTATATCTCATGTGACATATATGGACCCACAAAATGATAGATAAGAACCAAAATGTGGTCTGTAACACCCCGATTTTCGCTGCTTCGTAATATCGGTAATAAATATATAAACATATATATTTTTATCCGAGACTTAGAAAATGATTTCAGACAAACCAATGTCATTTCCTTGTTATACTTATTTTCATAAGGTTGCGGGGAAGTTTTTGGTTGAAAATTCAGACGGAAACCGGTCTGCCGTTTTCTGTGTTTTCACTGACAGTAAAAGTTTACAGCTCAGAAAAACTAATTTTAATTCGTGAACGAAAGACTTAAGATTTTTATTTTATTTCCTACAAGAGTGTATTTTTAGAATTATTTCAGAAAAAAATAAAATAATTTACGTTTTACGGGCGGAATACGTAATCGGGTAGACGACGGAGTGGATTTCGGAGTTTCCAAGAGCAGAAAAAGAGGTTATCTTAGGATTTTGAGATGATTCATGGGGATGAATCATACTTTTAAGTCTAGAAGGTTCCACTAGGTTAAAGTGAAAATTTATGAATTTTACGCTTAAGTCCCTGAACTTTCTGTTAATTACCTTTTTGTCCCTGAGTTAGTTTCTAAGTTTTTTTCAAGTGAATTGGGCTAGAATCATTGTTCTCAATCTCTTAATGGACGTGGCTATGAAGCCCAAAATTTATTGTTCATGGATTAATTCCATAAAGCCTATTTGAAACTATACAAGTTTCCTATGTCATCATAAGCTTTAAGCCTTTTTGGTGGGCCCCACAAAGATGAATTCAAGCCCAAATTTATCAAGCCCATGCGCAGGCCCAAGATGGAGTGGGGGCTGCCTTAGTTTGGAAGAGTCAAGTGGATTCTTGAAGTTTCCACACAATTCCACAATATTCTCCAAGGTTCTCAAATGATCTCAAATGTTCTCAAATGTTCTAGGTTTTTCCAAAAAGTTTGAAGAAAAATCAGCCAAAGTGATGTCAAGATAAGACCACATTTATTGTGGCACATGGTCATTATTACAATTTATTGACAATTTGCAAAATAGTCCTTATACTTTTGGAATCTTTGCAAAATGGTCCCTATGAGTGATTTGCACTTTAATCCTTTGAAAAACCACCTCCTTTCTACTTGGTCCTAAAAAGTGGCGCAGCCCACATGCCTATAAATACCTTCCCTCACATTTCATTTTCTTCCTATTGTCATTTGTTTCAAAAACTCGAGAGTTCTAAGTTCATAAGCCTTTTATCATCACTTTGTGAAGCAAGTCCTTGGATCTTCACTTGTTTTTGATCTTCAAGAGGTGAATCCTAATCTTATTCTCTAATCATGTCTATGTTCTTCAATAAGTTTCATGATTCAAAGTCTATTTCACCTATGTTCATCACTTTTAAGTTTCTAGATCTAGAACTTTGAAAATTCATAACTAATTCTAGAAAAATCCTTTTGACACGAAACCAATTGCTATGATCTTATAATCATCTCTATTTTCATCATCTAGAAGCATATGATCATGATAAATTTCTTTCCCTAATTTCTGGACTTGGCCGAACCTAGGTCAATGTTGTGTTCATAGGTTTTGTTTCATTTTCATGTCTTGATTCATGATTCAATCTTCAAATACCTTGATAGTTCTTGTATCCAAGTATATAGAAGATCCAAAATCAAACTCTAACCTATTTGTTTCATAAAGGCTGAAACCCTAGTTCTTGGAACTAGATGAGTTTTGTTCAAAGTTTTCATTAATGATCTTAGTAATCAAGCTATTAGTATGTATGCTTAATAAATCCAAGTTGGTTTATCAAACTAAAAACCCTAACCCCATGAACATGTCAAGGCCGAATATAAGTATATGAGAGTTAGGAAGTTTTGAGTTTAAAATTTAGTTGTTTAGTCACTAATCCATGATCTTGGTTGATTAAGGACCATTAATCTATGACTTAATCATGATTAGAAATTTTAAGGATTTTGAACCCTAAAAGTCATCCCTTGACCGAAACCTAACCCTCATGAGCTAAGTATGTTGTGGTTTGATTTGATTTATTTTGGTTGCAATTTGTTTGAAGGAAACAACCGAGTTAATTGAT
Organism: Sophora flavescens; assembly: GCA_030762895.1. Classification (NCBI taxonomy): domain Eukaryota; kingdom Viridiplantae; phylum Streptophyta; class Magnoliopsida; order Fabales; family Fabaceae; genus Sophora; species Sophora flavescens. The sequence continues at coordinate 99,828,070 of CM061062.1, forward strand.
TTAAGCCGACGGAGGAAACCGGATCGAATCGGGAGATTGTTTGGAAACGTTAGTTTGAGCCTTCAAGAGGTAAGGGGAGCTTACCTGAGGGATTTTCTCAATAACTATTTGCTTTTAGTGTGGCTTATATGATTTATATGTGGTTTGTGATTAATTGTTTATGTTGTTTACAATGTGTTGTTTATCTGTGTATCGGTGTTTGATCTGCTTTTAATTTATTTAATTATCTGCAGTAGTATATTATGTGGCTATGATGCATGATCTGCCTGGTGATAGAATTATGATGATGTTGTTGAATGTTGAATGTTGAATGTTGTTTGAGAGGCCTGATAGTGGTCAGTGCACAACCGATTAATCAGATAAAAGATTTAATAAGATGTGAAAGTTATATTCAATGTTTTATGGGGAATGTTGGAATATAATAGTGGAGAAAAATATGATTTTGGAAAAATAATGAGTTTTGAGAAATATTATTATTTTAATGATTTATTAGTGTAAAAGAAGTTTATGAGTCACGGTGAGAGCGTAACCGTGAGATTTTTTTTAGTACTGATAATTTTTACGCAAGAAAATTCTGAAATATTATAAAAAGTAATTTTGTGAAATTAATATTATTTTAGAAGAAATGTCAAAGTCTGACTTAAAGACGTTTTCTTTGAAAATGTTAAACGACGACAAGTTTCGAAATTATTTACGGTGAGAGTTTAAAAACAACAGTACTTATGTTGAGAAGAGATTTAATCTGAATTGATTTATTAGAGTTGATGTTTCAGTAAAAAGAAGTTGTTGATGATTTGATGTTATTTTGGAAAAATGAGTTTCCAAAGGAAAAGTGGATTTTCTATGATTTGACGTTTTATCAACAAATTTCAAGTAGAAATGATTTGCTGTAAATGAGTTTTACTTAATGACGTAAAGGATGATATAGAACTTAGTAACCGAGATGTCGGGGTACTAGTGTTCTTATGACGTTATCCTATTTTGGATTTGTTTTTCATAGACAGAAATGATGTAAAACGATGTAAAAAGATGTAAAACGATGTAAAAAGATGTAAAAATATGTAGAAAGATATAAAACGATGAAAAACGATGTAAAAAGATGTAAAACGATGTAAGACAATGATATGGAACTTAATAACCGAGATGTTGGGGTATTAAGGTTCGTTGTGTTATAAACTGGGCATCTATTTAAAGAAGTTAAAACGTTTTAAGTTGTTTTCTACTACCACGAACCTAAGACTGATTGCAATGTCTAGGGGCTTCGTGATTGAGCACTCGGACTTTGAGGTCCTGTGTTATTAATAAAAGATGTAGAGATGTTTTAAACGATGTTAAGTCGTAAGCTTTTGAGAGCTTCCATGTTTTAAAACGATGATGCTTTTGAGAGCATTAGATGTTTAAAACGATGATGGGTTGTAAGCTTTTGAGAGCTTTGACAAATAAAGATATAGCACAAAGAAAAGTGTTGAGAACAAAATGTTTTCTTGCATGCATTTGGCTGACGTGCCATGATTAAACGAGGGATTACCTTGCGGCGTCAGGGTAGATCATACAAAGATGTTCTCATTGTGCCCGGTGTTTGGACAATGAGGCCCCATCTACGATGTTATCACCGTGCCACGATGTTGGACAGTGTGCGATGGGCGTGCCTGTGGCAATTGAGTCTGATCAACTCATCACGAGGTTCACGAGGTTGGAGATATCTCATGAGATTAGGTACGAATGTTTAGATGATGTATTGAAGTGTTCATGCATAGTTTTCCAACGATGTTTGGGGTGTGAAACCCATTGGTAAACGAGATGCTATGATATAAACGAGTACTCGTTATGGACATGTATACGTGTATGTGCCTTTTTTTGTGTTGCGCATTTAGTTATGGTGGTAAATCCATATATTGGCGTCTCACCCTTACAAACATATCAGAGTCGTACAAGGGGTATGATGTCTATAAGAAGGAGAAGGCTGTCTAGTTCGAGGCATGCTGTTGCGGTTTTTATCGGTTGTAGTGTCAGTTAGTTACGACCAACTTAGGTAATATTATGTTTTGAGAATAAAGTTGATTATGATTTAGGTGAGAAAACATATGAGGCAGTATAGTTGGAGGACTTATATACATTATGTATTTAAGTGTGATTTGATTACGTTGTTGTGGTTATGAGGAGAAAAGGAAAAAAAAATTATCACCATATTTTGAAAAGATGAACGTTGAGAAAACATTATTTTCCGAAAGTAGCCAGCAAATTAAGTTTTATTTCCGCAAACGGGTAACCATGTGATGACCCGAGATTAGGGTGTCACATGGTTCTACCATTGTGGATGCTCTAAGGGTGTGTTTGATTTAAAGTAGGGGAAGCAATGGATTTTAATGGAGGGAAGGGGAGGAATTTTAAAAAGACATTGTGTTTGGTTGAGAGGAGTGAATGGGAGGGGAGATGAGGGGAAATAACACTTTCATGTTTGGTTAAAGAGGGGAGGGGAGAGATTTTAAAACAAATTTATTTTTAAACCTTATAATTATTTATTTTAAAATGAATAAGTGGTCATGTTTCAGTCAATACATGTCTAAAGGAGGAGAGGGGGGGTGTTTAATCAAAGGAGGGGAATGAAGGGGATGAATTTTAATTAGATATTGTGTTTGGTTGAGAGGAGGGGAAATAACACTTTCATGTTTGGTTGAGGAGGGGAGGGGAGGGATTTTAAAGCAAATTTATTTTTAAACCTTATAATTATTTATTTTAAAATGGATAAGTAGGGATGTTTTAGTCAAGACATGTAAAATGTTCTAAAATCCCTCCCCTCCCCTCCCAGTCCCCCATTATTGGAGGGGAGCCAAAACTCGCTTAAAGGAGGGATTTTGCTCCCCTCCCCTCCAAAAGTTGAACTAAACACAAAAGTTTTAAAAAAATCCCTCCCTTGACCTCCAACCAAACAGTACCTAAATCCCCTCATTTTTGGAAGGGAGCCAAAACTTACTTAAGGAGGGATTTTGCTCTCCTCTCATTCCCTCCAAAAGTTGAACTAAATATAAAAATTTAAAAAAAATCCTTCACTCCCCTCCCCTCCTCTTCATTCCCCTCCATTCAAACATTACCTAAGGCATATTACAAGTTTCGAGGAGAATCTCACTTTAGAATAGCTAAATCCAAAATTTTGTTACACAAAAAATATCATATACCATTACATTATTAAAAATTGCAGCCCAGAATAATACAATGCTTTTTTTTAAGGAATACAATGCTTTTTGTTTACCAAAAAAAAAATACAATGCTTTTTAAAATGGATTATAATTTTTCTTAATCAATGCATTATTTATTACTTAAATTTGAATTGCTGTTTATATAATCAATTCTAATAAATACACTCTTAATTCCTAACATTTTCCATTTTTTGCAAGGAGGTTGCATTTGGAAATCAGAAATCAAATCCATACCAAAACTTCTCATAAACGCCACAAAAGGACTGTTGAGAAAATTGCATATAGCTCCGAGAGACACCTCTCCTCCACCTTTTGAGATTGAGAATGGTCGAATACATATGTAGGCATGTAGCTGATACCTATATTTTTTTTCCTTGAGAGGGGTCTTCAATCATCATCATCATCATCATCATCATCATCATTATTATTATTATTTATAGATTATAGAATTTTTTTATTAACCTAAATTATAGATTATAGATGATATAGATGACTAGGGATTGCAAAATTACCCGCACCCAGATATCCGCATAAATTACTCGCAATGGGTAGTAAATGAATACCTACTAAATGGGGATGAGGATCATGGTACCCGCCCCGCGGATACCCGCATATTTATAATATTTTTTTATTAAATATAATATATATATATATATATATATTATGACAATTTCTATCATTTTGAGATGAAATAATTTTTATTTTCTATCTTATTTGACACTTTTTAGTGGTTAAACCCTTAATAATAATTTTTTAAAAATATATATAGTATATTATATAATGTTAATATAATATATTGTTATATTATATTGTATAATTTTATTTTATTTTATTTTTATTTTATTTTAGACTCTTAAATACTCGCGGATATCCATGGATATCCACTACCCGCATAGATATCCATGGATATTGACGGGGATGAATGCGGGGGAAGCATTACCCGCACCCAAGGTTTTGAAAACTGGACCGGCCGGTCCGACAGGGAACCGTGACCTTGGCCGGTCCGATTTATATGGAAAACCGTCCCTGTATTGAACCGAAGGAAAAACCGAAGAACCGGTTCAAAACCGGTCATAACCGGTAGTGAACCAGCCTGAACCGGCTTCCTAAAAAAAAACAATTAGTATAAAAGGATTTGAGTCATCCTAGCCAAAACCCAATTCTTTTGTTTTCTAACATATGTGGGCTGGTTGTAGATTTTGGGTTGATTTTCCCTATGATGATGATTTTAACATATATCTTTATATATATTTAGTTTAACTTCAAAATTAAAAAAATTGTACTTAATAATTTTAGTTGTTATGATGTTTTTTTGTTTAATATTGTTACAAATATTATATTAAAAATTAAAATAATAATATTTAATTATAATCGGTTCAACCACGATGATGCTGCTAAAAATTAGCACTTATATTACTTAAAACTTGCTAACTATTATGGTTATCCCATTTTAATTTCATCTTCTCTAAATTCCAAATTTAATATTTTATTTTATCAAGATTTGATTAAAATTATGGTTTTCCAAGGCTTCTTGCAATCCCTTCGTCGAAAAACATGTTCAAATATTCATTTATATTTTTTTATGGCACAAATTAATTTAATTTTTCTATCTTTCACTTTACAGAATGAGGATTGGATGGACCAAGACCTTCCACAGTAATTCACTAATTTTACCACTGGGTGAGATCATGTGATTCATATCCTTTCAATATATTTTATTATATAATACATTTTTATTTTAAAGATGAGGTTTTAAAAAATAAATGGTGGGATCGTGACAATTAATCATGGAGAGTTTTTTAAAAGAAAAATTACAGAATATGCTTTTGACTTGGACTTAACCCTTTTCTCTCTCCTTTATGGACCAATTGGCTTAGATAACCAAAAAAAGTCCCAAATTTTTTAAAATCGCGAGAGAGTGGTCGGGCGGGGGGGCCCCTCTAAAATACTTCATCCGATCTACGATATAAAAAACAAAATCCTAAAATACGTAGATCAAGAAAATATATTGAAATTGATTAATTATAATTAATACTTGTATAAATTTTCAAAAACACTCCTTCTAATTTTAATTAATATTCTGATGACCTATATTAAATGACAGTAATTAATAATGACAATATTGGAAATTAACATTTAATATATGTGAAAATTGATACACGTTTCTTATATTTTGGACCCAAAAAAATGACCTATTTGTTTTTTATATTATCGACCGGAGGGAGTAACACGTATGATTCAGAAAACTCATCTTTCTTAAACAAAATAATAATAGCAATGTTATATGTACACCCATGATGGACACCTATATCATGACACCATATAGTTTAAGTGTGTATGAGGTGATAGTATAGTGAATTGATACACTTATATTTACACAATTGTCATTATGTTATATGGTGTCCAAGAAAGTTGTCCCAAATGAGTGTACAAATATCATTTCTGAAATAATAATACAGTATCCTGATGGGATGAGGGTTTTGCTACATCTAAAGCTCTAGTCATGATGGGATTCGGGCTTGTAGTAGAAGGTCAGCCTTCAGTAAGATGCACTATACATTTTTTAATGAAGATTTATTATCTAATTTTGATATATCACATTCTATTATTTTTAATAAAATTTTATCAAATCAATTAAAATTTCATGTAATATTAGAAAGATAGAATATGTGACAAAATATTTAATTATGTATATGCTTATTGGTTTTTTCTTATTCACAGGTTGCTTGGTCGTGGTAGACTCCTCTAAAGTATGGTTGCGACTGAGTCTCTTGCTTCAGAGACTCTCTCGAAGGAGGAATGTGACTTGCTAGAACGTACCACCACGAAGGTTAAGGTGGGGGAGGATGAGAGCACTGAAGGGAAAGGTGACACAATGATGACCAATGCTATAGACGAGGGGGGTGGCCAGGGATCAATTCCTTCTCCGGTCAGAGCTTCTTATAAGGAGAAGGTGTTGTCCCTGGTAGGAGGGACACAAGGAGAGGAATTTCTGAAGCCGGCTGAAATAGTACAATATGTTATGGAGGAAGCCTTCCCGGAATTGAAAACTGATGAGAAGGAAGAACCAAGTACTTGGGAATTTAACCCCAAGCCTCATGTGCAAGTTTCAGTAGAGGAGTATGAACAATGGTGCCGCCCATGGAAAAAATACCCTGATTGTTAGGCTTATACGGAAAAGGACAATTCTGAGATTTATGTCCAATAAACTACAACATATTTGGAGTAAGTAGGGAACAATTCAGGTGTTGGATGTGAACAATGGCTTCTTTATGGTCAGATTTTAAGATGATGGGGATTATAAGCATGCCTTGTATGAGGGGCCTTGGCGTATGTTTGATCATTATTTGTTGGTGCAGAGATGGTGTCCTTTGTTTGACACATTGGATCATAGTGTGTAGAAGATTGTTGTATGGATCAGGATACCAGACCTCCCTATGGAACTGTTCAATAGCCACTTCTTATGGAGAGTTGGTTCCAAGCTGGGAACGATGCTGAAAATAGATAACCTAACGTCGGTACAAACCCAAGGGAAATTTGCTCGTATCTGTGCCGAGGTGGACCATCGGAGGGAACTGGTTCCTACCTTCGAAGCTTTGGGGCGAGAATTCAAACTGGAATATGAGGGACTACACCTCATTTGCTTTACTTGTGGCAAATATGACCACCGAGCAAATAATTGTATGGAGATTTTGTCCCAGAATGGTGGTGTAGCGGCTGGAAAGGATGGAGAGCAAACTCAGCCGGAGGGGACAGCGGCGGTGGAAGCCGTAGAGTAGAATCAGGGGTTGCAACAGAATCCCCCGCAAGTTCAGCTTAATGGGGATTCGGTTCCCGAGATTAGTGGCGAAACAGGTGGCAGCGTGTTTGGCCCCTGGATGATCGCTAAGAAGCCAATAAGGCGTAGCAAACCAGGGGCGAGAAGTGCAGGATCCAATCCAAAAGTCAAGGATTTGGGTCGGGAAATTGCTAATGAGCCGGGAGCAATAAACGCGTCAGGATCAAAATTTGATATTCTTGATAAAGAAGACGTGCAAGGCATGCAGACACAGCGTGATTTACGTGAAGAAGGGACCAAGGTACAAAAAGAGAATAGGCCGAAAGACACTAACCTAGCAGTTGTTAACAAAGGAACTAGGAGAGATATGAGGACATCCTCTAAGGGCCAGCAGCGTGGGAATCCCATTAACTATAAGAATGCGTCTCTCAAGCAAGATAAAAGTGAGCCCAGTTCACTTGTGAAGCCCGATACTATCCCCAAACCAGAAGTCAGGCCCAAGATAGGTAATTCTAATACCGAGACGGAGAGGGAGGTGTTACGGATCATGCAACGTATCCAAAAGGATATCTATGAGAGAACTACAGCAGGTGAGCACGTTGATATTCTTGCCATACAGAAGCCACAAAATACGTTAGCTTACCATGCAGAAACTAGTACGTCAGGTATGGAGCGTAACTTGGTAGAAAGGGTGAAGAAGCCACCGGATCCGAGTGGAAGCTATCCATGATGGATGATGATCCTCGGTTTAAGTATGTGTCTAGTGTTGACACAGATGGCCATGGCTGAGGGAGCAATCCCTCACGTTTCCTTCTAAGTCTCTACCCTAGGCGGGATGATAGGTCAGGTGGCTGGTCTTCTTATTCTCTTTTATATGTTATCCATGATGAGCTTCAAAGATATGTGTATTTTGTCCTGGAATGTGCGTGGCTTTGCTAGCAGGAGAAGTAACCAGCATATGAGGGAACTGATTAGAAGATACAAGCCTGAGATGATCTTTGTGTTTGAAACCCACACCAGTTTTTCTAACTTGAAGAGATTCTGGGATAGGGAAGGTTATAACATGATTGATGTGGAAGAAAGTCAAGGCCACTCTGGTGGTATTTGGGTTATGTTTAGACAAGACAGTAATGCCTCGTTTGGTGTAATCGGGAGCATGCACCAATGTATCACGGTTTCAGTCTCTCAGGGGAACACAACTCGGGCCTGTTCTGGTGTTTACACAAGCCTGAATTACTCCCTCAGGTGCAATCTACGGGAGTGTCCAAGGAACTTGAGAAGTCAAATCTCCATGCCGTGGTCTATGATCGGGGATTTCAATGAGATCATTACTCCATCAGAGCAGAAAGGTGGTAATTTTTCTCACATGAGGGCTGGTCGGTTTGTTCTAGCTCTTAACAGTTGTGATATGTTAGATATGGAATTCTTCGGTACTCAATTTACTTGGCAAGGATATTGTAGAGGTAACAAGGTTATTGCTAAAAGATTGGATAGAGGTGTTTGTGATTGTAACTGGAGGTTATTGTTTTTGGAAGCCACCGTGGAGCACTTGGTCAAGTGACATTCTGACCACAATCCTTTGCTCATGAGATGCAGTAATACTACAACTTCTAGAGAAGACCGACCCTTCAGGTTCCAAGCTGCTTGGTGCACTCACGATGACTATCATAATGTTGTAAAGGAAGCTTGGAAAAAAGATGTGAGTGATGTGGTGAATTCTCTCTTCAATGTTTCAACTGATTCCTTGGTGTTTAATAAGGAAGTCTTTGGAAATATATTTGAAAAGAAAAAGAATATGGAAAATAGATTGAGGGGAATTCAACGAGCCTTGGAGGACATTGATTCAGCCCGGTTAGCTTTACTCCAAAGAGAGTTGTTGAAAGAGTATGAGACAATTCTCTTCCAAGAAGAAACCTATTGGTTCCAAAAATCGAGAGAAAAATGGATCGAGTTGGGTAGTCGGAATACCTCATTCTTTCACACTCAAACTGTTGTTCGTAGGAAGAGAAATAAGATCCATGGGATGCATTTGTCATCGAGGGAATTGTGTACAGATCCGAGCATCCTCAAAAAAGAAGCAAAAAATTTCTTTAAACTTCTCTTTTGCTCCATCGAGAGTATTAGTGGGGATGATCATGGTGATATTCGTTCTGTGCTGGATGAGGAAGGGAAGAGGAATCTCACTAAACCTGTAACTAAAGAGGAAGTTTATAAAGCTTTGATGAGTATGAAATCTTATAAAGCCCCAGGGCCCGATGGTTTTCAACCGATCTTCTTTAAAATGTTTTGGGAGGAATTGGGTCATGATACTTGGCAATTTGTGAAGAATGCCTTTGAGAGAGGTAGTTTTGATAGCCGTGCAGCGGAAACTCTTCTGGTTCTAATTCCGAAAGGGGATCACCCTTCATCCTTCAAAGACTTTAGGTCGATTACCCTCTATAATGTTATTTATAAGCTGATTTCCAAAGTGCTTGTAAATAGATTAAGGCCTTTTCTAGAGAACATTGTGAGCCCTCTGCAAAGTAGTTTCATCCCGGGTCATGGTACAAAGGATAATGTCATTGTCCTTTAGGAGATTATTCATCACTTGAATAAAAAGAAGAGTATAAGGGGAGATATGGTTTTCAAGCTTGACTTGGAAAAAGCGTATGACATAGTTGATTGGAGATTTTTAAAGGAGACCTTGACTATGTTTGGTTTTCCAAGGGTGATAATTTCGTTGATTATGCATGGCATTGCTACCTCCTTTATTTCGCTTCTTTGGAATGGTAGTAGAATGGAAGCTTTTATGCCTAGAAGAGGCCTCTGACAAGGAGACCCCTTACCCCCTATTTGTTTGTCTTGTGCATGGAGAGATTGGGAGAAATAATCTCAAAGGAGGTGAGGGATAATAGATGGGAACTAATTCAAGTGTCCAAGAATGGGCCAAATATTTTGCACTTTTTTTTCGCGGATGACGTTCTCCTTTTTGCCAAGGCAAAGATCTCTCAAGCCAAGGTAATTAAGGAGGTGCTTGAATCATTTTGCTCAGTTTCCGGTTTGAAAGTGAGCGTGGACAAGTCCAAGGTATATGCTTCTGCAGGGGTTCCCAGAACTAAGAAATATAAGGTCAGACAAATAACTCGGATCCCTTTCGCCAAAAATTTGGAGAAATATTTGGGTTTCATAATTTAACAAGGCAGAATCAAGAAGAAAGACTTTGTGGGTGTGTTGGATAGAGTGAACTCCAAACTCTCATCTTGGAAGGGTCGGTTGTTGGACAAACCTGGGAGGCTCACTCTTATTAACGCGGTTTTAACCTCAATCCCTTCATATGGCATACAAATTCAGTGGTTCCCTCAGTCTGTTTGTAACCACTTGGACAGAACAAATCTGAATTTCCTATGGAAAGGGCATGGTGATAGAAGCATACACATGGTTAATTGGGAGACAGTCACGAAACCGAGGAGTTTGGGTGGCTAGGAGACAAAACACTACATTACTAGGCAAGTTGGTTTGGGACTTGTTACATTCGCATGACAAGTTGTGGGCCTCAATGCTGCAAGCCAAGTACAACAGCAGTGGGAACTTATTTGGAGGATCAAGTTCCAGAGGGTCCAGTACCTGGAATTCCATTCAGAAGGTCTTAGAAGTAATTAAAGATGGCTTTGGCGTGAAGATTAGGGAGGGAAATTCTCGGCCGTGGTATGATCCCAGGGTCACCAAAAAGCCTCTTTGTAATCAGGTGTTGTTTGTTGATATTCCTGACACGGCCTTGAAAGTGAAGGACATCTATATGGAGGGTGAGTGGCAGTTGCAAAGCCTCTATACTCTACTCCCTAATGAGATTAAAGAACGTATCCTAAGTTTGAAGCCAAGACTAGCTGATGGAGTGCTTGATAAATGGGTTTGGGAGCAGGACTCATCAGGAGTGTACTCAACCAAGTTAGCTTACACGTGGTTGTTGCGTGAGTATGTGCAAGACCAAGGGGGTGCGAACTGGAAGTGGTTATGGAAGTTGAAGATACCGGAAAATATTAAATTCTTCATTTGGAAAGTGTGTCACTTGGATCTTCCTACTCGAGCGGTTCATACCAATAAAGGATTTCACGTGAACTCAACTTGCACCTGGTGTAATGCCCATGCAGAGACAATTCATCACTGTTTGTTCAGTTGTGGCCACGCAAGGGAGGTTTGGAATAGCCGTTTTCAACATCATATTCAACTGCCGAATGAGGACTTTGATCCTCTTATTTGGATCCATGGTGCAGTTTTGAAACATGGCATCTTAATTTTGGTGATTGCTTGGAAGTTGTGGTGTGCTAGTAATAGACTAGTATTTGAGAATATGCATACTTCTAGTCAAGGCATCGTGGCGGGAAGTTGGGGCCTTTATCAGTAGGTTCTGCAAGCGTTTGATCAAACTGGAGGAGATTCTCAATCTAGTAACGATGGCACTCTTGTCATGTGGAAGAAGCCGTAACAAGATAGTGTCGCACTCAACGTGGTTGGTGTTAAGTATCTAAAATGTTTGATGTGCATTTCCCTAAGTTTTGATGAGAACTAAACATTGGTTAATGATTTAATTAACCTTCATATTGGTTGCTAACCTGTCTATCGAGTGTGCAGATTAAATAAAACAAACAGACGTCCAACAAAGTGAAACAAACAGACGTCCAACAAAGTGAAACAAGCAGACGTCCAACACTATAGTGTTTGAAGCGCCCGTCCAATAAAGTATCAGAATAGCCCGTCCAACAAAGTATCAGAACCGCGCGTCAAATAAAGTATCAGAATAGCCCGTCCAATAAAGTATCAGAATAGCGCGTCCACTAAGGTATCAGAATGACTCGTCCAATGACGTGGCAATCGGAGCTCGTCCATTAAGGTCAGAATGGCTCGTCCAATGATGTGGCATATGGAGATCGTCCATTAAGGTCAGAATGTATCCGTCTAATGATGTGGCAAATGGAGCTCGTCCACCAGAGTAACTGAGGCTCTCGTCCACCAGAGTAACTGAGACTCTCGTCCACTAGAGTAACTGAGACTCTCCTCCACTAAAGTAACAGAGACTCTCGTCCACTAGAGTAACAGAAGTGCTCGTCCACTAAAGGTAACAGAAGCTCTCGTTCACTAGAGTAACAAAAGTGCTCATCCACTAAAGGTGACAGAAGCGCTCGTCCACTAGTCTTTGGACTTGCTAAGTCCTTAATATGGAGCTCGTCTACTATCCCGAATGAAAACTCAAATGACTAGATAGACGTGATTATTTTCAAGATGGAAGCACTTATCTTATGAACGTGAATTCTTTAAGGATTATCGGAATCTTAGTTCAAGAACCAGAAAGTGACTTGAAGCCTTCTCTCCTACTCAGTTTCACGATTATCCAGAAAAGTCAGAAGCTACTCTCTCAAGCAACCTTGGATAATCAGAACCAAAGACTAGTTAAAGAATGCTTCCAACGTGCTTTATTCCCTAGTACCTCTGGTCCTTACACAAAAAGGGAAGTGTACTCAGTAAAGTACAAAAAGCTCTCTGCACAACTTTGATATGGCTGTAGCACGATGAATAAAGCCATAATCCTTCATGTTAGAGTACAACCAACGACTCTATTGCATTAATAACTACCCAGAACGACTCTATTGCATTAATGGCTACCCAGAACGACTCTATTACAATTAGTGAAGTTCTACTTGAAGCCAACATCTGAGGGGATGTCTCTAACGGATCCTAAATGCTTGAAGACCATAAATATAGAAGCCATTGACGATGAAGAAGGAGAGAATACACATTGCATTAAAACGTCATTACTCTGAGCATTTATTTATTCATTCTTTTATTCTGTATTCTTCAATCGTTTTGAAGTTATTACGCAGACTTTCCTGAGCCTTACATTTAAACCACTCTCTGAGTGTTAGTGAAAGATCTGCCTGTGAGAAATTGTATTTATTACAAACCCTATCTCTCAAACAAACCAGAGTGAGCCTGAAGAGGCTAGGTGTGAAAATAATACTTGTCTTGAGCCTGAAGAGGCTAGGTGTGCAAATAATACTTGAGTCTGTAACCTTATCAGTTATAGTGGATAAATCTTGGTGCTGCCAAGGACTGGACGTAGCTCTTTGATTTGAAGAGTGAACCAGGATAAATCACCGTGTCAATCTCTCTTCCCTTAAACTCTTTAATTGCCTTAGTTTTCTTACGTCTATCAAGTGGTGTGCTTGCAAAAGTCACTCATCCATCCTGTATTCTTCCACTCATCCAAATATAGCCTTTTTGTTTGCGAAAATATTTCAACTTTGCTTAAATTCTGATAAACACAATTCAACCCCCCTTCGTGTGTTTATAGTTGTCTATTTCAGTTAGTATCAGAGCTCAGCCTCTGGGTTGAGCATCTAACGGTGTAGAGGTAAAAGGTCCTGAAGAATAGACATGACGGCTGGAGCTAGTACAAGTGGAAGTCATCAGACTGAAGGAGCCTCCCTTACCAGACCTCATTAGTTCAATGGAGAAAATTACAACTACTGGAGAGATAGATTTCAGTGGTTTATTCTATCCACAAACTCTGATTTTTGGGATGTTATCACAGATGGTCCATTCATTCCCAAAAATGATGATAACACCGACAAACCAAAAGCTCAGTGGACTGGTGCTGAAAAGACAAAATGGGAGCTTAACCACAAAGCCAGATATAACATCAACTGTGCTCTCAGTCCGGAGGAGTTTGAAAAGGTTTGTGCTTGTGACTCTGCGAAGGAAATATGGGACACTTTGGCTGTCACTCATGAAGGAACAGCTAAAGTCAAAGAATCAAAGATTGCCATACTTGTCAGAAAGTATGAACTGTTCATCATGGAGGAAGGTGAGTCTGTTGCTCAGATGATAGGAAGATTCCAAACTATAATCAACAGTTTGAAATCTCTTGGCAAAGTCTATACCAATGCAGAGAAGGTTGGAAAGATTATGAGAAGTCTACCTAAACATTGGAGACCTTTGGTCACTGCTATCTCCCAAGCCAAGGATCTCACTACCTTGACTATGGATGAACTTCTTGGAACACTCACTGTTCATGAGCAAGAACTTGGAGATGAAGTTGCACCAAAAAAGGGCAAGTCAATTGCTCTGAAAGCTTATCAAAAGTCAGTAAAATTTTCTAAGGCTCTGAAGACAGATGAGTCATCCAGTGATGCCGACCTATCAGAACTCGAGGATTCTGATAGTGATGAAGAGTTGTCTCTCCTGACCAGGAAGATAAAGCTTCTCCTATAGAAAAAGAAGTTCAATAGGAATAGGCCATTCAGAAGGTCCAACAAGGACAAGAACTTCAAAGAATCCACCTCAACAGAAAAAAGTCCAATTGTTTGCTATGAGTGCAAGAAGCCCGGTCACTTCAAGGCTGAATGTCCTCAACTCAAGAAGGCCCCTTCTAAGAAATTCTTCAAGAAGAAGAAGAAAGGAATGATGGCTACTCGGGAGGATCTGGAGTCAACATCTTCTGATGAAGAAACTGAGGAAGAAGCCAATATCTGTTTGATGGCCAACACTGAATCAAACTTTGATGATGAGGTACATCCTGACTATGAGGAATTACTTGATTCTTATGAGGAGTTGTTGGAGGAATCCAACTGCTTATCTAAAGCCTTCAAATCCCTCAAGAGAGAGTATGTAAAGCTCACCAGTGAGCATAAACATAAATCTTAAGAGTGCGAGAAGCTGGCTAAAGAGAACAGTGAGCTGAAGACTGAAAATCTAATGAAGCTAAGATCTCAAGTGAAACATCACCATCTGAAGAAGTTGAAAAACTTCAACAGAAAGTGGAAGAGCTCACTTCTGATCTTGCCAAATTTGTTAATGGTAGAGACAATCTGACTAAGCTACTTGGCATTCAGAAGCACTCTCTTAACAAAGAAGGTATTGGATATGTCCATCAGACACATCATAAAGTATCAACTAAAGTTACTACAGTATCTGTTAAGTCAACTGTAACCAAATCAACACCTATTTATAACTTATGTGGAAAAACTGGGCATGTTATGTCTAAGTGTATTCATAAGAACAGAAGGAAGTCTTTACAGACTCCTAGAACTAACAAGAAAGGACCCAGAAAAATATGGGTACCTAAAGATCAAATAATTTTTGTTGCAGATGTCCTCAACAGGACAAAGAAAACACCACTACTGGTACCTGGACAGTGGCTGCTCGCGTTATATGACAGGAGAAAGGTCTATGTTCCTAGACCTCCAACTTAAGAAAGGAGGACACGTTGCCTTCAGAGGAAATCAGAAAGGGAAAGTTATAGGAATTGGTACTATTGGTGGTAAACCCCCTCTTCCCTCTATATCTAATGTTCTTATGGTTAAAGGATTAAGACACAATTTGCTTAGCATAAGTCAATTATGTGATAATGGTTTTGATGTTCCCTTTACCAAGGATGTATGCATAGTTAAAGACTGTAGTGGCAAAACCTTCTTTTCAGCTAAAAGGCAACAAAATCTTTATAAGATTGATCTGTCTGATCTCTCAGATCAAAGTGTAACCTGTCTGATGTCTAAAGAGGATGAGAGATGGTTATGGCATAAGAAACTAGGACATGCTAGTATGAAACTAATTTCTGAATTGAAAAGGAATAATCTCGTGAGAGGATTGTCTGATATTAGCTTTAAGAAAGATGTCTTGTGTGATGCATGTCAGAGAGGTAAACAGATAAAATCAAGTTTCAAATCTAAAAACCAAGTATCAACCTCTAGACCTCTTCAGTTGTTACACATGGATCTGTTTGGACCAGTTAGTGTTGTCAGCCTGGCTGGAAGAAAATATGGATTTGTCATAGTTGATGACTATTCTAGATACACATGGGTACTCTTCCTAACACACAAGGATGAGTCTTTTAAGACTTTCTCAGTATTCTGCAAAAGAGTACAAAATGAGCAAGGTTTCTGTATTTCTACCCTTAGAAGTGATCATGGGGGAGAATTTGAAAATGAGCAGTTTAGACAGTTCTGTGAGGAGAATGGAATCTCTCACAATTTCTATGCACCTAGAACTCCACAGCAAAATGGAGTGGTTGAAGCTGTAAACACTGCTTGTTATGTACAAAATAGAATACTTATTAGGCCTTTTCTAAAAATGACTCCTTATGAATTGTGGAAAGGAAAAAGCCCCAACATATCTTATTTTCATGCTTTTGGATGTGATTGTTTTATTCTGAATACCAAAGATAATCTTGGAAAGTTTGATTCTAAGGTAGATAAAGGTATTTTCTTAGGTTATTCTGAAAAGTCTAAGGCTTTTGGAGTTTACAAGTCAAGAACTTGTATTATTGAAGAATCTGTTCATGTTAAATTCAATGATGGATTAAAGACTGATAAAGAACTATCATATCTAGAAGATGATCTTGCAGGTCTTGATATAAACAAACCAGAAAGTCAACAACCCGATCTAACCAAAACAGAACCTATGCCTGAGGCTGAAAGACAAGTGGAACAGACGAGTCAGCAGACAAGTCAAGATCTTCATGATGATCTCAAAAGGGATTGGAAGTTCAACACTCATCATCCTAAGGATCTTATTATTGGAAATCCTTCTGAAGGAGTAAGAACCAGATCCACATTAAGAGAATCAAGCAATGTGGCCTTTATTTCAGATTTGGGGCCTAAACGCATTGAAGAAGCTCTTGAGGATGAAAGCTGGATTATTGCTATGCAAGAAGAACTTAACCAGTTCACCAGAAATGATGTCTGGACTCTTGTCTCTAAGCCTAAAAATAAGTCGGTTATTGGAACAAGATGGGTCTTCAGAAACAAATTAGATGAAGATGGTAAAGTTGTTAGAAATAAAGCAAGGTTAGTAGCTCAAGGCTATAACCAACAAGAAGGTATTGATTATACTGAAACCTTTGCACCTGTAGCTAGAATAGAAGCCATACATATTTTAATGTCATATGCTGCACAACACCAAATTACCCTTTCAAATGGATGTAAAAAGTGCTTTTCTAAATGGTATAATTGAAGAAGAAGTGTATGTTAAACAACCCCCTGGTTTTGAGGATACTGATAAACCAGATCATGTTTTCAAACTTAAAAAGGCATTATATGGTTTGAAACAAGCACCTAGAGCATGGTATGATAGACTCACTTCTTTTCTCATGCATAATGGTTTTACTAGAGGACAAGTAGACACTACTCTGTTCAAAAAATGCTCTAAAGAGAACTTTATTATAGTTCAAATATATGTTGATGATATCATTTTTGGAGCAACTAAAGAAAAGCAGTGCAAGGAATTTTCAAATCTAATGCAAGCTGAATTTGAGATGAGCATGATAGGAGAATTGAAGTTCTTCCTTGGATTACAAATCAAGCAGACAAGTGATGGAATTTACATTCATCAATAAAAATATACCAAGGAGATACTCAAGATATACAAAATGGAAAATGCAAAGCTTATGAAAACCCTATGCAACCCAATGCAAAACTAAGCAAAGATGATGAAGGTAAAAAGGTAGATCAAACTGTCTACATAGGTATGATTGTCTCTCTCTCGGACTTAACTTCAAGCAGACTTGACATTCAATTTAGTGTCTGTATGTGTGCTAGATTCCAATATGATCCTAGAGAATCTCATTTTAAGGCTGTTAAAAGAATATTTAGATATTTGCTTGGAACTACTAATCTTGGTTTGCTGTATTTAAGATCAAAAGAATACAGATTAGTGGGATACTGTGATGCTGATTTTGCTGGAGACAAAATAGAAAGAAAAAGCACCAGTGGAGGATGTCACTTCATTGGAGCAAGTTTAGTCTCATGGTCAATCAAGAGGCAAACAACCATTGCCTTGTCTACTGTTGAAGCAGAATACATCTCTGCTGCTAGTTGATGCTCTCAACTCTTATGGGTAAAACATCAACTTGAGGATTACTCTATTTATGAACATAACATATCTGTATGGTGTGATAATTCGAGTGTTATATGCTTAACTAAAAATCCAATTCAGCATTCTAAGGCTAAACATATTGAAATCAAACATCATTTCATTAGGGATTATGTTCAGAAAGGCATTTTTGATATTAAGTTTGTTAAAACTGAAAATTAATGGGCTGATATTTTCACTAAACCCCTCGCATAAGATAGATTTTTATTTATTAGAGATAATCTAAACATGCATTGCATTGTTGAATGATATGTCTGAATGTTAAGCTGTCTGTGCTAAATTTGTTATTACTCCTATATACATGTTCTTTCAACTAAGCATTAGTTCAGGGGGGTAATGATACAATAGTTTAAGTGGAGTATGTCTAATATGTTTGCTGCATTACTATGATTTTCTTAACATGTTATCTTGCCCTTAACATATCACATAAATAAAACTTGATAACCCTTTTTGATGTTGACAAAAGGGGGAGAATAGGAGAAATTGAGATTTGTGATAGAAATATGTTATAGGGGAATGGGAGAATGAATATGAAATGGGAGAATGAATATGATATACCCTGTTCGCTTAAAGAAAATTTTAACCTGTCTGATATATGCTATTTTCTTTGTTGATATTTTGAGGTTCATTAAATCATCTCAATGTTTGTCATCATCAAAAAGGGGGAGATTGATAAGTCTCTAAAATGTCTGATGTGCATTTCCCTAAGTTTTGATGAAAACTAAACATTGGTTAATGATTTAATTAACCGTCATATTGGTTTCTAACCTGTCTATCGAGTGTGCAGATTAAATAAGACAAACAGACGTCCAACAAAGTGAAACAAACAGACGTCCAACAAAGTGAAACAAGCAGACGTCCAACAAAGTAAAAAAGGGAGACGTCCAACAAAGTAAAAAAGGGAGACGTCCAACAAAGTGTAAACAAGCAGACGTCCAACACTGTAGTGATTGCAGCGCTCGTCCAGAATGCAAGAGATAGAAACTTGCGTCCACCAAAGTGTTGAAAGCCAGCGTCTACTAACATGGCATTTGGAGCGCGTCCATTAAAGTATCAGAACAGTGCGTCCAATAAAGTATCAGAACAGCATGTCCAATAAAGTATCAGAACAGCGCGTCCAATAAAGTATCAGAGTTGCCCTTCCACTAAGGTATCAGAATGGCTTGTCCAATGACGTGGCAATTGGAGCTCGTCCATTAAGATCAGAATGTATCCATCCAATGATGTGGCAATTGGAGCTCGTCCATTAAGATCATAATGTATCCGTCCAATGACGTGGCAAATGGAGCTCGTCCACCAGAGTATCTGAGATCTCGTCCACCAGAGTAACTGAGACTCTCGTCCACTAAAGTAACAGAGGCTCTCGTCCACTAAAGGTGACAGAATCTCTCGTCCACTAGAATAGCAGAAGTGCTTGTCCACTAAAGGTAACGGAAGCTCTCGTCCACTAGAGTAACAGAATTGCTCGTCCGCTAAATGTGACAGAAGCACTCGTCCACTAGTCTTTGGACTTGTTAAGTCCTTAATATGGAGCTCGTCTACTAGCCCGAATGAAAACTCAAATGACTGGATAGACGTGATTATTTTCAAGATGGAAGGACTTATCTTATGAACGCGAATTCTTTAAGGATTATCGGAATCTTAGTTCAAGAACCAGAAAGTGACTTGAAGCCTTCTCTCCTACTCAGTTTCATGATTATCCAGAAAAGTCAGAAGCTACTCTCTCAAGCAACCTTGGATAATCAGAACCAAAGACTAGTTAAAGAATGCTTCCAACGTGCTTTATTCCCTAGTACCTCTGGTCCTTACACAAAAAGGGAAGTGTACTCAGTAAAGTACAAAAAGCTTTCTACACAACTTTGATATGGCTGTAGCACAATGAATAAAGCCATGATCCTTCATGTTAGAGTACAACCAACGACTCTATTGCATTAATGGCTGCCCAGAACGACTCTATTACATTAATGACTACTCAGAACGACTCTATTGCAATTAATGAAGTTCTGCTTGAAGCCAACATCCGAGGGGATGTCTCTAACGGATCCTAAATGCTTGAAGACCATAAATACAGAAGTCATTGAACCCGTTACTCTGCATTAATTTCTTCATTCTTTTATTCTGTATTCTTCAATCATTTTGAAGTTATTAATCAAACTTTCTTGAGCCTTACATTTAAACCACTCTCTGAGTGTTAGTGAAAGATCTGCCTGTGAGAAATTGTATTTATTACAAACCCTATCTCTCAAACAAACCAGAGTGAGCCTGAAAAGGCTAGGTGTGAAAATAATACTTGTCACTAGCCTGAAGAGGCTAGGTGTAAAAATAATACTTGTCTTGAGCCTGAAGAGGCTAGGTGTTCAAATAATACTTGAGTCTGTAACCTTATCAGTTATAGTGGATAAATCTTGGTGCTGCCAAGGACTAGACGTAGCTCTTTGATTTGAAGAGTGAACCAGGATAAATCACCGTGTCAATCCTTATTCCCTTAAACTCTTTAATTGCCTTAGTTTTCTTACGTCTATCAAGTGGTGTGCTTGCAAAAGTCACACGTCCATCCTGTATTCTTCCACTCGTCCAAATCTAGCCTTTTTGTTTGCGAAAAGATTTCAACTTTGCTTAAATTCTGATACACACAATTCAACCCCCCTTCTTGTGTTTATAGTTGTCTATTTCATTTAATTGCCTTAGTTTTCTTACGTCTATCAAGTGGCGTGCTTGCAAAAGTCACCCGTCCATCCTGTATTCTTCCACTCGTCCAAATCTAGCCTTTTGTTTGAGAAAAGATTTCAACTTTGCTTAAATTCTGATAAACACAATTCAACCCCCCTTCTTGTGTTTATAGTTGTCTATTTCAGTTGGGAGTGCAATCACCAATCTTGGCTTGGCAGGGTTTGGTGGTTTGATAAGAAATCATATGGCGAGTTTATGATGGGGTTCTTTGGCTCAGTGGGACAATCTGATATAATGTATGCGGAGTTGATGTAACATCCCTGGTTGTTTTATGGATTGTCGACTGTCCTCACAAACCAACATGGGTCTTTTCAGTGTGCTTTGTCCTTACTGACACGCTTCTTGGGAAAACTTCCCGGGAGGTCACCCATCCCAAAATTGCTCCAAGTCAAGCACGCTTAACTGTGGAGTTCTTAAGTGATAGGCTCCCGAAAAGAAGATGCATCTTATTAGTATAGGTATTATCAATCAATTCATATAAGTCATCCTCAACTGTATAGTCCCATACCTACACAGTCTCAGGATCCCCCTCATTCAGGTGTGTAATCGGTTCATTCATGTGTCCCTTCACCTAGAAGCCAGCCAGGAGCCGCTCCTTGTTCGTGCCTTTTTGCATCGGCGTCCACTCCCCGCCCTCGTCAGCCCCGAGTGTCACATGCCCACCAGCTTCCGCTTGGTTCCTCCCCGAACCACACCGTACTGGGAGAGGTGCGCTTTGATACCATTTGTAACATCCCTGGCTGCACTATGGATTGACGACTGACCCTACAGACCAACATGGGTCTTTTCAGCGTGTTTTGTCCTCGCTCACACGCTTCCCGGAAAAACTTCCCAAGAGGTAACCCATCCCAGAATCGCTCCAAGTCAAGCACGCTTAACTGTGGAGTTCTTAAGTGATTGGCTACTGAAAAGAAGATGCATCTTGTTGGTATAGATAGTACCAATCAATTCATATAAGCCATCCTCAACTGTTTAGTCCCATACCTATACAGTCTCGGGATCCCTCTCACTTCGGTGTGTAATCGGTTCATTCATGAGTCCCTCCGCCTAGAAGCCTGCCAGGAGCCGCTCCTTGTCTGTGCCTTCTTGCACCGGCGACCACTCCTCGCCCTTATCAGTCCCGGGTGTCACAGTTGATGGCCATGTTCCATGGTATATCCTTGTGTTGGGAGCAAGGATTTAAGAAGGTTGAGTGCTACACGGATTCTCTTAATACCCTTCGTTTGATCCGTGAGGTTGACCAGGATTTTCACAAGTTTGGGAACAAAATTGCCATTATTAGAAGCTTGCTGCAGAGAATCTGGGAGATTAGGTTGCCCCATACCCTTAGAGAGGGCAACCAATGTGCTGACTTTCTTGCCAAGTTGGGAACGAGCCAGAAGCAACTCTAGCTTGAATATTGTGGAGGCTGCTCCGTCATGGATGGACTCTTTGATTTTGGTCGATGTTGTTGGCATATCTTTCATGAGGCACTAGGCCTCTACTTTTGTTTCCTTTTGTCTTTTGTTGCTTCTCTTTTGTTACCAAAAAAAAAAAGATTGCTTGGTCATCGTGGTGGATGTCATCGTCTACCTGCTTTAATGGGCATGAGTTTGGTTGGAGATAGCCCACCGAATTTTTTGGATTTTTTTTATATATATGAAAAATGGTGGCAAGTGAGCAATCACTCTGCACCGGATCGGTTAATTAAGATCAAAAGTGCTACCTCGCGGTTCCTTTCCATTCCCAAGGATCGAACATGCAATCACTTGATTAAGGGACGAGGCGTCGAACCACCATAACAGCAACATTGGGTTTTTTTTTTTACTGGAAATTTTTTGGATGCTTTGTATCTTAGTTTGGAATAAAATCATTATCAGTTTAAAAGAATCTTTTAATTGGCTTTTTACAATTTTTTTTTTTGATAAGAGGCTTCTTACAACTTTTAACATGATTTCAGGGTTGACACTTACATTGGATATTGAAAAATTTTCATATACAAAAGATTGTTCTTCATGGTATTTTTTTTAGTACATGTTTCCGTATTTTGATTTGAAATATATGTTAACAGTATAATAATTTTGGATTGACAGTGCGGATAACAATAATGTTATTGTTAACATTTAAATTTTTATACTTACTTAGGCCATCTCCGGTGACTTTTTTTTAGTGTTACCTTAACAAGCATTGGTACTTAACAAGCACTTATTGTTGAAAAGGATTTTAAATGGGGTGCTTAATAAGAATCGGTCCTTGTACAAGAATCGGTCCTTATATTATTCGGGCCAAGCTTCAATTTTTAAATACAAAAAGGTACACGTGCAATCAATTAATGCTATAATATTTAATATTCAAAATGAGATGTAAGATGCGGGTCTACTAGTGGGGTCCATTTAAGAATTTTTTTTTGAAATTGCTGGGTTGGAGAATAAAGGAGTTTAAATTGTAAAAAGTAAAAATGAGTGATGTGTCAAAGTGAGACCCATTTAAGTAGCGGTGGCCCTGAGCACGGTCGAGGTGGACGACCGCCCAGGAACCCATTTTTTTGAGGGCACCAGATAGTAGGTAAAACATTATAGGAGAATGCTAACAAGAGCCCTTAGGGCATTAAGGAAAAAAAGAAAGAAAGTTTTGTACGGAAATAGTATATTTAACATTTTGAAAAGTGTTACACTTGGTATATATAGATATTAAATAAATTTTTATATAATTAATTTTTACCAACAAAAATAATTATTCCAAAAAATTAATAATAGAGTGATAAAATTAATAATTATCTAAAACATGATAATTCTTATGATCTTGATGGAAAAATTTTATTTGAAGAATTAAAAGTTACAAGAGAAGTTTTAACAGTTAAATAAAAATCAAGCTTTATGATATCGAGTTCTTTGAAGACATTTAATTGTTTTCTTAATACACGCACAACTTATAGAATAATATTAACTATCCTTGTTATTGTTGAGGTGAGAGAAATTTTTTCTAAATTGAAATTATTAAAATTTTATTTACAATTTAATATGTCACAAAGTAGATTGAATAATCTTACTCTGATTTCTATCGAAAATGATTTTTTAAAGAAACTTGATTATGAACGGATTATTAATGATTTTGAAGTTAAAAATGTAAAAAGAACAATCTTCAAATGATTATGAGGGTATTATTTCCTAAATTTGCCTAAGATACTAAAAATTTCAAGACCGGCCCTACATTTAAGAATCCTAAAAAATAAAAAATATAGGATAGTAGGATGGGGATGACCATACTCATTTAAAAAAGAAAACCAGAATAATATCATTCACTTTTCTCCTGCTTCCGATTTTTTTTTAAAGTAGTATGAGCTTGTTTTCTACAGGAATTATGGCGTAAGGTACTAAGGTGATCAGAGGCAGAAGTGTGAATTAATTTGTGATTTGTTTTCGGTTTCCAGTTTTCAGAAATAATTACAAAACTGTTATTTTATTTTCATTCTATTTCTTGTTTTCAGAGATTTGTACAGGAAACACTAAAAAAAACTTTTTTCTATTTTAAGTGTTTCCTGTACATTTATTTGAAAACAGGCAATAGAAAGAAAATAATGTGGCAGTTTTATAATTATTTTTGAAGATAGGAAATGAAAATAGAAATCTGGAAACAAAGTAAACAGACCTTTAGTTTCCTTTTTTCGCAGATCAAATTCAGATTTCGTTGACCCACGAGATGTTGTTCAAGTGACTAGAAGTGGGTCCTTTAATCATATGTCCATGATTTGAATCATGATGATGTGAATAGAGATGCATTTGTGAGTAGGGGAGTTATTCCTTAACTGGTACTCTACATCCTCGAGGGATTAGTCCTACGACTATCGACTATGAAATACCCTAAATTCTATCCCTAAAAGAAAAAAGATTCAGATTTCATTGCTCTACTTTCCAGTTTTACATGTTATTTGTTTTTAATAAAGCTAGAAAGGTACCCGTGCTAAGCATGGGTCCTTTTTCTTTTTTTGTTACTTTGCTTTAATTAATTCATGTGAAAATAAACATAATTATATATTAATTTAATAATTAATATGTATACATGTATATTTATTTTAGTATATTTTATGGATACTAATTAGTCATATAAAAACAAAAAATCAATCATTTTATGATTTTTTTTGCGCTATAAATTCAAGGTGAGAGGATGGTGTTCCAATTCAAGAAAGAGAAAATCTTTGGGCTCTATGAGCACTTATCATCATCTAATGAAATTTAATACGATAAATATGAAATAAAATATCACTTAATTATACTTTGTTATAAAAATACAGCTGTCTCAAAAAAAAATATAAAAATATAAAAACAAAAATTAAAATTTTAAATAAATATTTTGCAACAACTCCAAAGAATGGCATTAACTATGTTGAATGATATTAAGATTGAGTAAGTGATAAAAAATTTAGATTTACATGAGATTAAATTTCAAAACTCATTATTATTTATTTTATTAAAGTTTATTAAGTACGATGTAACATCCTAAAATTCTAACATAATTAATTCGAAAAAAATAAATAAATAATAATAATAATAATATTAAGTTATTAAAAAGTGTAGTGCAAATAAAATATAAATGAGAGATTTAGCGTAAAGAAGTGATGATATAAAGGTTATTGGAATTTATTAACTATTATAAATAATACAAAATATATAAATATATATATACACACATATATATATATATGAAAAAAAAATACTTGGGCGTTAAGCCCAAGCAGTTGGCTAAATTAAAAAAAAAAACAAAAAACAAAAAAGGAGAAAACGTAAAACCCTGCCTGAACCCGCGCACAGTATATATATACATATATACTTTAGAAAAACACACAGTAGACTAAGAAGGGGAAACGCGCCGCACAGTGTTCCATTTCTGGCGTTCTTTCCTTTCTTGCTAGTACAACCGTAACAATACAGATCCAAGAACGCCACCAAACGGGAGAGGAATTTTTAGGGAAGCGCAAATCCTTATCATACGTAATTTTTAGAACACTTTGGAGGTCTTCGAGAGGTGAGTAACAATACCTTTTTATAACCCTTTCCATGGTACATGTGTTTGTTGTGTTGAGAGATTTACCTATGATATTGAGAGATTTTAATTGAATGATGCATGTTATTAATAAACTAATTTTTTTAGGGGTTTTGAATTAAAAAAAATTATTAAATTGGGTATTTATTCTTGTTACTGATGGCATGAAATACATGATTGGTTTTTGAATTAGTTGAATGACGTGCTTATTGGTGTATGCTATGCTATGTGAGTTTATTTGACATGCATGATAAAATTAAATATTTAATTTTTGGTAAATGAATTGTTACACGTATGAGACATGAAATTATGCCTTATGATGAATTGTATGATGTTTGCCGCAATACCACCTATGATAGGGGTATCGAAAAGTAATACCACCGTAATGGGGTATCGAAAGTAACATCCCCACATAATTGGGATGTCGAAAATAAGTAATACTACCTAAAAAGGAGTATCGAAAGTAACACCGCCACAAGTTGGGGTGTCGAAAAAGGAGAAATACCACCATGTGCACATGGGAGGTATCGAAATGGAAATGTCCCCGACAGGAGGGTGACATCGAAACACTCCTCGTGAGTAGGGATGGGCAATGGGACGCCATTGTCGTGTGATGTGTGAATATATGGCATGCCGGCAAGAGGCCAATTTAATTAGGAAATCTTCGGACCACTTGGATTAAACTTGAATTTATCTGGTACATGGAATGTGATGTATTGAGATGAGATTATTATTAATGTTAAAAGTATTTTCTTTATATATATTATTTTGAAAAATTAGCGGGTGCCATGGACAGTTTTTCCGGTTATCAGATCGCATTTGAGAACAATGCTATTTTTGAAAATGTTTTTATAAAACCGTATTGTTGATCACTGGGATTTTATATCTCATTATTAAGCATTGTTTTCAGAGCACGAGGAGGACGTCATTGAGGCTGAAGAGGCGTGAAGACTTAGTGGACACCATTAGATAATCTTTCTAGTTTGGTTAGTCTGTTCTTAAGTAAGGAGCCGTATGTGGCTTGACGCAATTATTTATCGTTGGGATTGTAGTTAGACGCCCGGTTTTGAGGCTTTTGATTTATTTATTTATTTATTTATATCTATATTCATTACATGGATAATTTAATACTATATTATTTAATATGAGGCATTTTCAGACTTTAATGTTTTCTTTAATTTTTCTTTATGAGAAATATGTCTTAATTAAATGCTTTAAAGGATTTTTATTGATTTTATCTTGGGATTACTAATGTAACAAAGGGCGTTACATTTATGGTATCAGAGCAGTTCGATTCTAAATCGGACTGTGGTAATGGGGCTTTTTCTAAAATAAAACTTGGGTGCATATGATGCTTGTTAGAGTTATAGATGCTGCATGCTATTCTTTGGGATATTGGACCTGATCAACCCACTATTTCATTGGTAGTGAGCAGATTTATGGCGACTAATAGGCGAGGGACGAATATTGCACTTGCAGCAACTTTGGATTGTATGGCCAAGGTTATGCAAGGGCAGACGGAGACTCGCCGTCAACTGAAAGGTAATGGAGGCCAGTCACTAATGAAGTGGTGGCAACCTAGGACCCTTAACACGTGGGGCTTTTCGAATTCAAGAAGAACAATTCGCCATCATTCTGAGGCAGCTTAGATCCGAAGGAGGCTGAATTTCTCCCACTCGTTAAGAAAAAAAAATTATTATGTTGTTTGATTCAGGAGCAACGCATTCCTTGATACATCCTTTATGTGTGAAAATTTGGAGATACCAATCTTTCATTTGTCCTTTGATTCCTACGTTTCTACTCCTATAGGGATATTATTGTTCTTCCATTGGCTGCTTAAATTGTTTCCTTGTGCGTCAAGACACTCCTTATGACATCAACCTTATTGTTATCTATGTATTGTATGTTATTCTTGGTATTGACTTATTAGCATCTAGACTCATTACCATAAGCATTCTGACAAAAATATCCTTATCTCTTCACATCCAATGTCTAATGATTTTCCCCGTACCCAGTTCTATTGTTTCTGTTGTTGCTTGTCATAAGTGCTTAGTTGAGGGAGCTCAAGGATATATACTCTTATTCTCTGCTAAGATAGAGGCTGACAGTGATGTGACGGCTATACCTGTGGTGTGTGAATTCCAGGATGTTTTCCCTAAGGATGTCTCTAGCTTGCCTCCGAATAGGGGAGTTGAGTTTAACATATATCTAGTGCCAGGGAGTGGACCAGTATCGGTAGCGCCTTATAGAATGGCACCTTTAGAGTTGAGCGAGCTTAAGAAACAGTTAGAGGAGATGCTAGGGAAGGGGTTTATTAGGCCTAGTGTGTCACCCTGTGGAGCACCTGTCCTCCTGGTGAAAAAGAAGGATGGGAGCATGAGGTTATGTGTTGACTATAGGCAGTTGAACAAAGTGACCATCAAGAATAAATACCCTTTGCCTAGGATAGATGACCTTCTAGACCAGTTGAGGGGAGCGTCAGTGTTTTCCAAAATAGATCTAAGATCGGGATACCATCAAATTAGAGTCAAGAATGAGGACATTCCTAAGACAGCCTTTAGGACAAGGTATGGGCACTATGAGTATGTAGTGATGCCCTTTGGTGTGACCAATGCCCCAGCCGTTTTTATGGACTACATGAATCAGATCTTTAGGCCATTCTTGGATAGCTTTGTGGTGGTGTTCATAGATGATATTTTGATATACTCTAGGAAACCAGAGGATCATGAGGAGCATTTGAGGTCAGTGTTGCAGATTCTGAGGGAAGAGCAACTGTATGCAAGGCCAGAAAAGTGTGAATTTTGGCTTGATGAGGTGAAGTTTCTAGGACATACCATATCTAGGAGTGGTGTAGCGGTTGACTCTAGTAAGGTTGATGCAGTGCTTGGATGGGAGCGACCTAAGTCAGTGACGGAAGTGAGGAGTTTCCTAGGACTGGCAGGTTACTATAGGAAGTTCATAGAGGGGTTCTCTAGACTAGCTTTACCTCTTACCAAGTTGACTAGGAAAGTAAAATCTTTTGAGTGGGATAAGGAATGCGAAGAGAATTTTGAGGAGCTTAAGAGGAGATTGGTGTGATCACCGGTCTTAACCATTCCAGATCCCTCAGTGAGTTTTGTGGTATATTATGACGCTTCTAAGAATGGTTTAGGTTGTGTATTGATGCAGGAAGGTAGGGTAGTGGCTTATGCATCTAGGCAGCTTAGAACCCATGAGGTGAATTATCCTACTCATGACCTTGAGTTAGCAAAGAGAGTCTTTGCTCTTAAGATTTGGAGGCACTATTTGTATGGCGCAAAGTTTGAGGTTTTTAGTGATCATAAGAGCCTTAAGTATTTGTTTGACCAAAAAGAATTGAATATGAGGCAAAGGGGATGGATGGAATTTCTTAAGGACTATGATTTTGAGTTGAAGTACCATCCAGGGAAAGACAATGTGGTGGCTGACGCACTCAGTAGGAAAACCTTTCATGTGTCAAGTTTAATGGTCCGAGAGATGAATATGTTAGAGGAGTTCAGGGACATGAATCTAAATGTGTCCCTTAGTGCTCTAAGCTTGAAGTTGAATAGGCTGGAAATTTGCAGTGACCTTAGAGAAATGATTAGGCGAGAACAACTATTAGACCAGGCGTTACAATCTCTTTTAGATCGAGAGAATTATGTGTTGTCTACTGATGGTATAGTGTTGTTTAAGAATAAAATCGTTGTTCCTAAGGAGGGGAGCCTTAGGGAGAAAGTTCTAGAGGAAGCGCATAAGGGGAAGTTCACCATACATCCAGGGATAACCAAGATGTATCGAGATCAAAATAAGATGTATTTGTGGTTAGGAATGAAACGGGATATGGCTAGCTTAGTAGACAAGTGTTTAGCATGTCAAAAGGTTAAGATAGAACATCAGAGACCTTCGAGTTTGTTGCAGCCTTTAGAAATTCCTCAAAGGAAATGGGAGAGGATTTCTATGGATTTTGTGATGGGGTTACCTAGGACTTGTTTGGGTTTAGATGCCATATGGGTAATTATGGATAGGTTGACCAAGTCTGCACACTTCTTGCCAATTAAGACAACCTATAGTTTGAATAAGTTAGCAGACTTATACATTAAGGAGATAGTCAAGCTTCATGGGATACCCACGAATATAGTGTCGGATAGAGACCCGAGGTTTACCTCTAGATTTCGGAGAGCCTTTCAGAGAGCCTTTGGGACTAAGCTGAACCTTAGCACGGCCTATCATCCCCAAACGGACGGTCAGTCGGAAAGGACCATTCAGACTCTTGAGGACATGCTTAGAGCATGTGTTTTAGATGAAGGTGGGGGTTGGGATAAATTTTTGCCTCTTATAGAGTTTGCTTATAACAACAGTTATCATGCTAGCATCGGCATAGCATCCTATGAATCTCTTTATGGGAGGAAGTGTAGGTCCCCTTTTATGTTGGTGTGAGGTGGGTGAGAAGACCCTGCTAGGACCAGAGTTAGTCCAGGAAACGTACGAAAGAATCAAAATGATTAGGGAGAGGATGCGCATGGTGCAAAGTAGACGAGAGAGCTATGCTGACAAAAGGAGAAAGCCTCTAGAATTCCAGGGAAGTGAACATGTATTTTTGAGAGTCACTCCTAAGACGGGAGTAGGGAGGTTGATGAAAGTCCGCAAGCTAAATCCTCATTTCATGGGACCTTTCCAAATCCTTAAAAGAGTCGGGCTTGTTGCTTACCAATTGGCTTTCCCGCCACAGTTGGCAAACCTTCATGATGTTTTCCATGTGTCGCAACTCAGAAAATATGTGCCTCATGAATCTCATGTGATAGCTCCTGAGTCTGTATAATTGAAGGATAATTTGATCTATAAGCCAAAGCCTAGTCGAATCATGAACAAGAGCACTAAGACTCTGAGGAACAAGACAATTCCACTAGTAAAGGTGTTATGGGACGGATTGACTCCTGAGGGAGCCACTTGGGAGACGGAGGAGGACGTCGTGCGTCAATACCCAGACTTTATTATCTAAGGTACGGTAACCTTTACGTTTGAATATGTCACATGTTGAAATAAGTACGTGAGTGTGAGGCGAATTTCGGGGACGAAATTCTCTAAGGAGGGGAGAAAATGTAACATCCTAAAATTCTAACATAATTAATTCGAAAATAAATAAATAAATAATAATAATAATAATATTAAGTTATTAAAAAGTGTAGTGCAAATAAAATATAAATAGGAGATTTAGCGTAAAGAAGTGATGGTATAAAGGTTATTGGAATTTATTAACTATTATAAATAATACAATATATATATATATATATATATATATATATATATATATATATATATATACACATATACATATACATATATATATATGAAAAAAAAATACTTGGGCGTTAAGCCCAAGCAGTTGGCTAAATAAAAAAAATAAAAAACAAAAAAGGAGAAAACGTAAAACCCTGCCTGAACCCGCGCACAGTATATATATACATATATACTTTAGAAAAACGCACAGTAGACTAAGAAGGGGAAACGCGCCGCACAGTGTTCCATTTCTGGCGTTCTTTCCTTTCTTGCTAGTACAACCGTAACAATACAAATCCAAGAACGCCACCAAACGGGAGAGGAATTTTTAGGGAAGCGCAAATCCTTATCATACGTAATTTTTAGAACACTTTGGAGGTCTTCGAGAGGTGAGTAACAATACCTTTTTATGACCCTTTCAATGGTACATGTGTTTGTTGTGTTGAGAGATTTACCTATGATATTGAGAGATTTTAATTGAATGATGCATGTTATTAATAGACTAATTTTTTTAAGGGTTTTGAATTAAAAAAAATTATTAAATTGGGTATTTATTCTTGTTACTGATGGCATGAAATACATGATTGGTTTTTGAATTAGTTGAATGACGTGCTTATTGGTGTATGCTATGCTATGTGAGTTTATTTGACATGCATGATAAAATGAAATATTTAATTTTTGGTAAATGAATTGTTACACGTATGAGACATGAAATTATGCCTTATGATGAATTGTATGATGTTTGCCGCAATACCACATATGATAGGGGTATCGAAAAGTAATACCACCGTAATGGGGTATCAAAAGTAACATCCCCATATAATTGGGATGTCGAAAATAAGTAATACTACCTAAAAAGGAGTATCGAAAGTAACACCACCACAAGTTGGGGTGTCGAAAAAGGAGAAATACCACCATGTGCACATGGGAGGTATCGAAATGGAAATGTCCCCGACAGGAGGGTGACATCGAAACACTCCTCGTGAGTAGGGATGTGAAATGGGACGCCATTGTCGTGTGATGTGTGAATATATGGCATGCCGGCAAGAGGCCAATTTAATTAGGAAATCTTCGGACCACTTGGATTAAACTTGAATTTATCTGGTACATGGAATGTGATGTATTGAGATGAGATTATTATTAATGTTAAAAGTATTTTCTTTATATATATTATTTTGAAAAATTAGCGGGTGCCATGGACAGTTTTTCCGGTTACCGTACCGGCTGAGAACAATGCTATTTTTGAAAATGTTTTTATAAAACCGTATTGTTGATCACTAGGATTTTATATCTCATTATTAAGCATTGTTTTCAGAGCACGAGGAGGACGTCATTGAGGCTGAAGAAGCGTGAAGACTTAGTGGACACCATTAGATAATCTTTCTAGTTTGGTTAGTCTGTTCTTAAGTAAGGAGCCGTATGTGGCTTGACGCAATTATTTATCGTTGGGATTGTAGTTAGACGCCCGGTTTTGAGGCTTTTGATTTATTTATTTATTTATTTATTTATATCTATATTCATTACATGGATAATTTAATACTATATTATTTAATATGAGGCATTTTCAGACTTTAATGTTTTCTTTAATTTTTCTTTATGAGAAATATGTCTTAATTAAATGCTTTAAAGGATTTTTATTGATTTTATCTTGGGATTACTAATATAACAAAGGGCGTTACATTTGACATATTAATAATATTAAAATAATAAATAAGTGGAATACTTTGCAGGAAGTTTTAAATTTTTATGCTAATATTATTACCAAATATTTTTTTATGCTAATTATATAGATTTTTTGATCAGGAAAGAAAGCAAGAAAACAGCATGAAAGAAAAGAACTAAATCCTAGTCCTTGTGATGCCCATGGCATCGCCTAGCGTGCAGATCGCACTTGGGGGA
This sequence comes from Sophora flavescens, assembly GCA_030762895.1. NCBI lineage: Eukaryota > Viridiplantae > Streptophyta > Magnoliopsida > Fabales > Fabaceae > Sophora > Sophora flavescens. Next base: position 99,860,872 of record CM061062.1, read on the forward strand.
CAAGACTCCCAGTGAATAATCTGATGATCCATAGAGGCATCATTCTTAGCCAACCAATCCGCACAGAAGTTCCCCTCTCTCAAGGTATGCTGCAAGGTCAAGGTCCAAGGCAACACCAGAAATTCCCTTATTTCGGTTAATAAGAGCAGCATAAGGGTGAAAAGGCTGCACTCCCTTAGAAATTGAATCCAATGCCATTTGTGAATCAAACTCACAAACAGCTTTACGAAACCCAGATTTCCAAGCAGAATCTAAACCATGATAGATGGTTAGAAGCTCAGCATTAAAATTAGTTGTAATTCCACAAAAAGCAGAAAAACCACCAAGCCCTTCTCCATGACAGTTTTGAATAAGACCCCCAAAGCCAGATCTGCCTGGATTTCCAAAGGAGCTCCCATCAACATTAATTTTGCAGACACCTTCTATTGGGACATTCCACCTCACTTCTCTAGCAATTGGAACTTTTTTTATGGTCCCAAAAGCTTTAGAAATTAGGTACTTGAGGCTTGAAATTTTACTCAGCACAAGCCAATCCTCCCATTTAGTACTATTGAAAAATTCAACATTCCTAGCTTTCCACACTAGCCAAGCAGTGACAGCAAAAAGTAAACCATGCTCATGATGAGTAAGATTAGCCTTTAGCCAAACCTGCTAATCAGAAGAGAAGAAATCCCGATGCAGATGGAAATTCAGCAACTTCCAAATTCTCTTGGCTCTACTGCAGTCCCTAAGAGGATGAGTAATAGATTCATGAGGGTTCCCACATATTTGACACCTATTGTCCATACTGAGACGCCTGTAGCATCGAAATTCATTAGTAGGCAAACTTCCCTGCATAACAATCCAAATGAAATGCTTAATGTTCTCAGGAAGCTTGAGATTCCAAATCCAACTCCAAGATTCAGTTACCCCAATAGTAGGAGAGTTAGCTTCAGTTAACCAAATATAAGCATCTTTAGCATAATACATACCGGAGGCTAGAATTGCTCCAAATTAAGGTGTCATCAGTTCTTTCATCAATAAAATAACTTTGCATTTGCAACTTGATGTTGGTAGGGATGATAGTTGCCAGCCTATTATCCTTGACAGGCATTGTTAACCGGAATGTCCTTCAGCTGCAAATTAGTGTCCTGAATGTCCATAAAGGGAACTAAGTTACATAAAAGGTCCTCATCCAACCACTTGTCATACCAAATAAATAAATGACCTTTCACAACTCTAATCTTGAATCCGGGTTTGAGCTTGTCAACAACTTTTAGAATAGATCTCCAAGTTGTAGAGATGCCTACAACAGGCTTAGCATTCAGAATATGGTAACCCTGAAGTTGTTTGGAAGACAAAAGTTGAACCCAAAGCTTGTTCGGATTGTGAATAACATCCCAGATATGTTTACCAAGCATAGAAACATTAGTTTCCCTAGATGTATGGATACCAAGACCACCTCTACTCCATGGTTGGGCGGTATCCCATTTCACCCAGTGACAAGCCTTACAGCCCCAAATAAACCTTCCAACACAAGTATCAATGCTGTCACAAATACCTTATGGCAACCAATTGTTTTGCATGGTGTAAATAGGCATAGAAGAGATTAATGATATGGCTAGAGTAACTCTCCCTGCTCTATTCAACAGCTTCCCTTTCCACCCTGCTAATCTAGCATTAATTTTATCCGTCACAAAACCAAAGTAAGATTTTTTAGTTCTTCCAGTAAGTAGAGGAAATCCAAAGTACTTCCCCGGATTGAAAGAGTGCTGGAAACCAATAATAGCAGCAAATTTAGACACTTTGACCCTGTGAATATTAGCAGAAGCTGCAAATCTGGTTTTCTGGACATTTACCTTTAAGCCTGAGGCATGACAGAATGCTTGGAGAACCTCCTGAACTAATCTTGCCAGAGATGCTTTTGCATGAGTGAAAATCAAGCAATCATCTGCAAAGAACAAATGGGAGATAGCAGGGCCATGCTTAGAGATCATTACAGGTTTCCACTTCTTATCTTGGACTTTTTCTTGAATGAGGAGTGCAAGCTTCTCCATACAAAGAACAAATAGGTAGGGAGACATAGGGTCACCTTGCCTCAAACCCCTATGAGGAGCAAAATTCTCTAACTTTTCACCATTCCACTTCAAGGACAACGTTGGAGAAGTTGTGCAGTGCATTATAAGATCAATAGTTTATCGTGGAAAACCAAAATCAGCTAGCGTAAGCTTAAGAAAATCCCAATTGACCCTGTCATAAGCTTTTTCAAAATCCAATTTGAAGAGAAGATAACTTGATTTCCCTTTATTCCTATGTATTTGATGAATGATTTCTTGAACAATTAAGGCATTATCAGAAGTACCTCTCTTTGGGATAAAATTGCTCTGAAGAGGTCCTATAAGATCAGTTAAGTAGGGTCTGATTATATTTACCATCACTTTGGAAATTAGTTTCAACATCACATTGCAGAGACTTATCGGTCTAAAATCTCTAAAGCATACTGGATTGTCAATCTTTGGGATGGGAACTATCAAGATCTCAGCCAATCTATCATCAATTGAACCTGTAGAGAAAGCATTCGAAACCAGATCACATACATCATTTCCTACTATATGCCAATAGGTCTTGTAGAAAATAGGTTGATAGCCATCAGGTCCGGGAGCTTTGTAAGAATTCATTGAGAAAAGGGCACATTTAACCTTTTCCAAGGACACTGGTTCAAAAAGTCTGTCATGAAGAGCTGTTTCAATCCGAGGCATGAATCTAAGCTGGAGACTATTAGGGCTACAAAATCAATATTCTGGAAGAGATTCTTAAAGAAAGATAGAGCCTCCATTTTCAAAACTTCCTCATCAGCGCACCATTCTCCATCATTATCTAAACCAGAGACTTTGTTTCTCCTTCTACAGATCACTGTTTGAGTATGGAAAATTTTGGTGTTCTTATTGGCGATCTTAACCCAATCTTACCTTGACTTATGGAACCACAACATCTCTTCTTGACACAAAACCTCGTTATATTACTTTTGAAGGTCCCTCTCAAGGCTAATCATGTCTGGGGAAGGGTAAGAATCCAATTGACAGTGAACCCCTTTGATTCTAGCTTCTAGACTTCTTTTCTTCTTGAAGATGTATAGATCATTTTTAATTCATTAATGTGATATTAGTCTTTCAAGAACTAGCATGTAATATGTAAATAAATGTGATATTAGATTATTATAAAGTTTGTTAGCATTAATTTTTTTATGCAATTAGTTTATAGCATGTTTGAGGGAAAATAGCTACCACGGAAATGAATATATAATGTGAGGGAGTGAGAGGTGAGGATTGTGTTGTGAGATTAACAATGCAATATACAAAGTGGAAAAGGAGAAGAGAGAACAAATGGGAGAAACATGCTAGGGTTCAATACATTGCAATAGTCTAAGCCACAAATACAATAATGAGAAAGAGTAAATATATATGCATAAGTAAAATGACTAAGCTACCCTTATATTATCTAACATCTCCCTCAAACTCACGATGCATCAATGGGAAGCATCGAGAGTTTGCTAGTCAAGAAACGAAAACGTGGAGCGGAATGCGATTTTATGAACAAGTCGGCAACTGGTCGTGCTGTTGCGCAGGCGCCAAAAAGAACGAGCGGGTTTTAAAACTATAGTTTAGGGCGACAACTCGGATGTCGTCTCACAAGGACTCTTAAAGTGTTATTTTTCACAAAAATCAGTTTTTTTTGGGGGGGGGGGCTGGATTGGTATGCAAATAAGAAAACAAAGTAATAACAGAGCAATAAAACAAGGCAGTTCAAAGAGGTTATCAAATAGCTAAAAACGATTAATCTACTGTTCTCGGTTTCCCACTATCATCGGTTCATGTAATCCCAAGCCCTAAGCAGATTCTAATCCCCTTTCAGTTGTAGCAACAATTAACAAACTAAATCGCTACTATGGATACATGTTCCTATTCCCGAATTAAACAAACGGGGTTAAGCCCTCATGAACTAAACGAACATGAATGAACACACGCGAATTAAACAAACGCGATTAAGTATAGGAACATAGCATCACTGAAATGAATCGACACAACACTATACACTCCTGAATTAAACAAACAGAAATGTATAACATGGCATTGAAAAGGGAAAAGCATACAAAACAGGGATTACAAAACCTCAAGTACGGTGGAAATCAATTACAGCAGATTAATCTATGAAATTTAGTTCCACATGAAAACGGAATACACACAGAAAAATATGTAAAACAAAACAGTGGAGAAGCAAAAGTCCTTCCAATTTGTCCAGAACAGCCTTTTATAATTATTCAGAAATTCAGCCCACTCGCGAGGCGAGCCCTAATTCGCGAGGAGAATATTGAGAAGAGTCAGCAACCTTTGGCATTCTCGCGAGGCGAACAATGGCTCGCGGGGCGAAGAACTGAAGAGTCTTCTTATTACGCCCGTTATGAACATCAGGGGGAAACCGTGATGCTTTCTGACTTCCATTATCGCGAGGCGAAGAAGTTATTCGCGAGGCGACCTCGAGAGCTTGCATATTTCTGGAACAGTCATCCTTCAGGGTCGCGAGGCGAGGTACTGTTCGCGGGGCGAACCAGAGAGGATGACATTTTTACTGTTCTGCTGGCTTTCAGGTTCGCAAGGCGAGAAGACTCTCGCGAGGCGAATCCCCTGTTTCTTTATTCCCTCAATTTCTACTTAACCTGAAAACAACAAAATAGCCATAAGTGCTTTATTTGACTCAAAACTGGCTAAATTAACCTAAAACTACTTTAGAGACTCAAAACCTTGCTTGAGGACAATCTAATCTAATTTGGGTGAAAATAGGATATAATTTGCACAAAACCCTGGTCATACTAGCCATAAAACTAGATGAGCCAGAGGAGCCAAGTTACACACAAGAGGGAGATCACCAAATTCAAACAACTGCCTTCTTCACAAGGGCATTTAGTGTTCACTCAATCGCTCAGTTTGTGTCAGGCTATCAACATTGCACTCAGTTTCACTTTTCAAGAACACTTCCCATAAATTTGATTTTCATCTCCAAATGATTCCCACAGAAAACATGCATGCAACATCAAAAGGTCTTTTATGGGTTGTAATGGGGCCTGGCTAAGGGTAGGATATACAAAGGTACTAGGCTGAAGACCCTAGGAACTAAGAGAGCATGAGCTTTTTACACTTTGAATTTAAACTCAAGTTCCTTTTTTTCATTTTTCACTTGCCTTGGGTGACTACAGCCTCTTTTTTTTTTCTAATACTTTTATTTTTACACTTTTCTCTTCTTCTTTTTTTTTTCTGCTTTTCTTGTTTTTTTTTTCTTTTTTTTTTCTTTTTTTCAATCCCAAACAGCACATCACATCCTTGTAGCCACCCCAAACTTAGTTTCTTGCAACCATTCTCTTTGCTAAGCTTCCATGCTCTCCTAATCCTAAGATCGGGTTAACATGGGTTTTTCCAGATTTTAGGCTCATAACATAAGGTTATCAAGAATTAAAAGGCTAATTAGGCTCAAAAGGGCTAACTAGGGAACATGCATTAGGGATAGTTATTTTTAGGCCAAGTGGTTATTTACAAAGAAAATGCCTAAATCATTTGAAGCAAACACATAAACATGCAAACCAAGAAGAGACTCAAGCAAATTCGGGAAAGTGCAATCAAAAGTGATTCTCACAGTCAAAAACATGTTGGAGGCTCAAATCCTCACCTGGACATTTTTGCAAATTGTTTGACAGAGATTCTATCCCTAGTGTGTGCTTCCCTTCACCCCAAACTTATCATAAATCATGCCATCATAACAAAATATCTCAAAGTTCGGTTTTCAATCACATGGGGATCACTTTTCAAAAAAAAAAAAAATTTCAACCTAGGGGGAATCATCACATCAATCATGCAATCAATCTGTGCAAAATCAATCAAAATCCAGCAAACTTGCCAACATAAGACTCATCACATCAATTTATTCAAGAGCTAAAAGAAAGACAAAACAAAACAAAACTACAACTAGTTCCCTCCCCCACACTTAAAACATGCATTGTCCCCAATGAATTAACATAACAATAAAATCAGAGTGAGGGAAAGGAAAAGGTACTCCCTGATTAAGTGTCAGTGTAGGAGGGAGCTTCCAAGGAGAGCTCCTCAACATTAGCATCCGCAGGAACACCAGCATCCACACCATGGAATGGCTTCAACCTTTGCCCGTTAACCTTGAAGGACTTGTTGCTACCTGCATCTTTAATCTCTACTGCACCATAAGGAAACACATTAGTAACAACAAATGGTCCAATCCACTTGGACCTAAGTTTCCCAGCCATCAATTTCAGGCGGGAATTAAACACTAAAACTTTCTGGCCCACAAAAAATTCTTTTCTAGCAATCATCCTATCATGAAAAAGTTTTGTTTTCTCTTTATAAATCCTGGAGCTTTCATAGGCTTCTAGCCTAAGCTCCTCAAGTTGCTGCAGCTGTAGTTTCCTTTCAACACCAGATTTTTCTTCATTTCCAAGTTCTGACACTTGACCGCCCAATATGCACGGTGCTCAACTTCCACCGGGAGATGACATGCCTTACCAAATACAAGCCGAAAGGGGGACATTCCTATAGGCGTCTTGAAAGCGGTCCTCTCGAGCCCACAGGTGCGTCTTCCGGGGCGGTGGCTCCATTCCTTTCTATTCGGCTGCAAAGATCTTCTCTAGAATCGCTTGATCTCCCTATTTGATATCTCAGCTGGCCATTGGTCCGGGGATGGTAAGCGTGGAAACTCTATGCACAACTCCATATTTCTCGAGTAAGGCTTCCATGGTTCGGTTGCGAGAAGTGAGTGCCCTGGTCACTAATGATAGCCTTAGGTATGCCAAACCTGCAAAAAATGTTGGACCTAACAAATTTGGAAACAACTTTAGCATCGTTAGTCCTAGTGGGGATTGCTTCCACCCACTTTGAAACATAGTCTACAGCCAAAAGAATATATACAAAACCAAAAGAAGCAGGGAAAAGACCCATAAAATCAATCCCCCACACATCAAAAACCTCACAAAAAAGCATGGGCTGCTGAGGCATCTCACTCCTACGAGTGATGGCAGGGCCTGTTGTTTGACATTCCTTGCAATTTCCCTGAGACCTCATAGGCATCTCTAAAAATTGTGGGCCAGTAGAACCCAGAATCCAGGACTTTTCTTGCCGTCCTCTGTGGTCCAAAATGTCCTCCAACTTGAGAGGCATGTGAAAAGTGCAAGATAGACTCTGTCTCATGATCGGGGACACACCTCCGAATAACCTGATCACTGCAAAACTTCCAAAGGTACGGATCATCCCACACATAGTACTTTGCATCGCTTCTGAGCTTGTGGAACTTGGATCTACTTGTACCTGCAGGAACAACACCAAAGAACAAGAAAGTTAACTATGTCGACAAACCAGGTGTTTACCCGTACGGATGTAGAAGTCTCTCATCAGGGAAGTCATCTTGGATGGGAGAAGGATCCTCATCCCTTGCTATTCGGCTCAAGTGATCGGCTACCAGATTTTCAGCTCCACTCTTGTCTTTTATCTCCACATTGAATTCTTGGAGCAAAAGCATCCACCGGATCAGTCTTGGCTTAGCCTCGGTTTCTTCAACGTGATCTTGAGTGCTGCACGGTCAGTGAAAACAATAACCCTAGAACCTAGCAAATAAGACCTAAATTTATCAAGTGCAAACACAATAGCTAGCATTTCTTTCTCAGTGGTGGTGTAATTGGATTGTGCAGCATCTAATGTCCTAGAAGCATAATGAATTACATGGGCAGCCTTGCCCACCCTTTGTGCCAGAACCGCTCCCACAAAAAATTGGAAGCATCACACATGAGTTCAAAAGGGAGTGTCCATCTGGGGCTGGATGATGGGGAGTAGAGGACAATGCTCTTTTCGGGTAGTCAAATGCCTTCTTGCAATTTTCATCAAAATGGAACATGGCATCATTCTTGACGGAGTTTGACAATGGCAGAGCTATTTTGTTGAAGTTATTAATAAAGCGCCTGTAGAAACCTGCATGGCCAAGAAAAGAACGGATCTCGTGTACGCAAGATGGATAAGGCAATGAAGAAATCACATCAATTTTTGCAGGATCTACTGAAATACCCTCTTTAGAAATAACATGACCCAAAACAATCCCCTGTTCTACCATAAAGTGACATTTTTCATAGTTCAAAATCAGATCAGTCTCAATGCATCTTTGTAGAACTAAACTCAGACTATGCAAACATGCATCAAATGAGGAGCCATATACAGTTAAGTCATCCATGAACACATCCATGCAATTTTCAATAAATTCAGAAAAAATGCTAAGCATGCATATTTGGAAGGTGCCAGGAGCATTACAAAGGTCAAATGGCATCCTCCTATAGGCAAACGTGCCGAAGGGGCACGTGAAAGTGGTCTTCTCCTGATCCTCAGGGGCAATATGGATCTGGAAATACCCGGAAAAGCCATCAAGAAAGCAGTAATGAGATTTACCAGCCAGCCGATCCAAAGATCTCGATCTATGAGCGGCAAAGGAAAGTGATCCTTTCTCGGTGGCCTGGTTCAACTTCCTATAATCTATCTGAGACTCGCTTGACTATTCCGGACTCTAGTGGGTACAAGTTCATTATTATCATTTCTAACTCTTTGTGAGACCAGGACTTCTTGGGTACAACATGCACCTTTGGACTTACCCAAGTACTATCAAAGATGGGGTATATAATATCCGCTTGCGAAGTTTAGTCACCTCCTTCTTCACCACATCCGAGAATCAATGGGTTTAGCCGCCTTTGGGCTGCGCTTCTTGGTTTAGCCCCATCCTCCAATAGAATTCCGTGCATACATCCGGAGGGGCTAATTCCTGGAATGTCGCCTAAGGTCCACCAATAGCCTTCTTGTGCTTCTTCGTGAACCTCTAAAGGCTTAGCTTCTGCAGTCGAAATCAAGGCTGGAGGAAATGATGACTGGAAGTTTTTCATTCGTCTCGGTGTAGGCATACTTGAGGTTCCCGGGAAGTGGCTTGAGCTCTAAGGAGGGTGGCTGCTCAATGGATGGTACATTAGGAGTAGCCATGATGCCACAGACCTGGCTGAGCAGATAGCTTCACTCTCACTATCACTATCACCCCAAAGTTGAATCAAGAAACTCAAGACAAACAAGACACCGGGTTAGTGTCGATGCGGTTAGTACATGAATATAAATCATCAAAACCAGAAATAAAAGGAAAATCGAAACTAGGTCCTCATGGGTATCCTCAATAATCTCGAGAAAGCAACTCTAACCCGGAAAACAGTGCTCCTCCAATGGAAGTTTCATAGCATCAAAGATGTTGAACTTTGCCACAATATCACCAAACTCCATAGACATAGTCCCATCATTCACATCAATCTTAGTCTTGGTGTCTTCATGAATGGTTTGCCCAAGATTATTGGTGATCTACTGGAGTTTGTCTCTCCCGCCATGTCTAGGATGTAGAAGTCGGCAGGAAAATCAGCTCATCAACTTGCACCAAGACATCTTCTACCATTCCCATGGGACGGAGCCTTTAGTCCTGTTGGCCAACTGGATGGTGAGACCTGTATACTGCGAGGGCCCAAGATCAAGTTTATTAAAAATAGAAGTGGGCATGACATTTATGGATGCTCCCAAATCCAGCATGGAATTTTCAAATCTTCTATCCCCAATAGTGCATGGAATAGTAAATGTGCCCGGATCCTTGCACTTTTGTGGTAATGCCTGAGTAGGGGCTAAAATAGCAACTCTTTCTGATGCAGACTTAGACTGGATAAGAGCTGAAACATTTCTTCCCAAATCAACTCTCTCATTATTCTTCAACTTCCTCTTGTTGGTGCATAGATCCTTGAGAAATTTCGCATACTTGGGCACCTGCTTGATCACATCTAGAAGGGGAATATTCACAGCTACCTTTCTGAACACATCTAAAATCTCCCTTTCCTTGTCTTCACCACCAATCTTCTTATTTTTCCTGAACTCTGTGTGGGAAGGGGATTGGTGGTATGTATACCTTCTCAACTTCAACATCAACAGAGGTTCGGGAGTTACCTCAATGTGTCTTCATCTTTTCCGAGGTGCCTCCACAACTTTTCCAGATCTCAGGGAAATGGCACTCACATTAGGATTGGAGACATTGGGATTTATCACTGTTTGTGCAGGCAGCTGACTTGTTCTTTGAGCTTGTTGTATGTTATTTATGGAGGTGGCAAGTTGTCCAACCCGTGTCTCTAAATTTTGAATGCTAGCATCAGTTCTCTGCTGAGATTGACCAAACTGTGTCTGTAAATTGTGAATGCTAGCATCATTTCATAAATCGTGTCTGTGAGGCCTGGAGCTGTCCAATTTGTGCAGTTATTTGTGAGGTCATTTGTTTGAACAGGTCCTCTAGTGAAGGTCCAGAAGGTGCAGAAGTGGTCCCTTGAGGAGGATTCTGAGGTGCTATCGGTTGTTGTTGGGATGAGTTCCCATCTCCGAAGATTAGGATGATTCCTCCAATTGGGATGGTACCTATTTGTGGAGAGGTGCAGGGTGTTGTACTGGTTACATTGTTTCCTTGATTATAGGAATGGACTGCATAAGCCTGAGACAGATCAGTGACAAACTCTTCCTTCGGAATGGGGCATGCATCATACGGGTGCTCAGGAGAGTTGCACATGCTACACAACCTTGCAGGCTGAACCCTATCTATTGCCAATTGCCTTACAAAAGAAGTGAGCTCATCCATTCTATTTTCAAGGGCCTGGTTGGAAGAGGAACTATGGACCTCATGCACACCTTTTGTCTCAACAGAATTTCTCCTAGTAGTAAACTGCTGGGAATTCGGTGACATATTCTCAATGAGTTGCTTGGCAGCAGCTGGGGTCTTATCAACAAGTGCTCCCCCACTAGCAGCATCCAAAAGATTCCTATCCATCGGCAGTAACCCCTCATAAAAGTACTGGATAAGAAGTTGTTCAGAAATCTGATGCTGGGGGCAACTGGATACCAAATGCTTGAATCTTTCCCAATATTCAGCCAATGACTCATTTCCTTGTCTGATGCCACATATTTCCTTCCAGATTGACGCAGCTCTGGAAGCAGGAAAATATCTCTCTAAGAAAACCCTCTTCAAATCATTCCAGGTGGTGATAGAGTTTGGCTCAAGATATAATAGCCAATCCTTTGCAGCTCCCAGGTGAGAACGGAAAAGCTTTCACTTGATGCTATCCTCGATTACTCCTCCCGATCTCGAGGTTGTGGAGCGAGACAACCCGGAATTCCTTCAAGTGCTTGTGTGGATCCTCACCTGCAAGACCATTAAACTTTGGCAACAAGTGAATGAAACCAGATTTTAATTCAAAAGGAATATCAGTACCAGGATATGAAATACACAATCCATTGTAATTTACATCAGGGGAAGCAAGCTGTCTTAATGTCCTTTGGTCTCCCATGTTTTCAAAAACAGTTTTAGAATTAGAATCACTACTAGTGCTAGCCCGAATTTCTCTAAGGCGTGTGTGCAGTGTTCTTTCAATTTCAGGATCAAAATCACACAATTCGGGGCAATTAGACCTAGTAGCCAGACCAATTCAAAACAAAAACGAAAATAAAAGAAAAAAAATTGCGAAAATAACAAACAAGAGTCCCTGGCAACGGCGCCAATTTTTGGTCGCGCTGTCGCGCACACGCCAAAAAGAACGAGCGGGTTTTAAAACTGTAGTTTAGGGCGACAACTCGGATGTCGTCTCACAAGGACTCTTAAAGTGTTATTTTTCACAAAAATCAGTTTTTTGGGGGGGGGGGGGGGGGTTGGATTGGGATGCAAATAAGAAAACAAAGTAATAACAGAGCAATAAAACAAGGCAGTTCAAAGAGGTTATCAAATAGCTAAAAATGATTAATCTACTGTTCTCGGTTTCCCACTATCATCGGTTCATGTAATCCCAAGCCCTAAGCAGATTCTAATCCCCTTTAAGTTGTAGCAACAATTAACAAACGAAATCGCTACTACGTATACATGTTCCTATTCCCGAATTAAACAAACGGGGTTAAGCCCTCATGAACTAAACGAACATAAATGAACACACGCAAATTAAACAAACGCGATTAAGTATAGGAACATAGCATCACTGAAATGAATCGACACAACACTATACACTCCTGAATTAAACAAACAGAAATGTATAACATGACATTGAAAAGGGAAAAGCATACAAAACAGGGATTACAAAACCTCAAGTACGGTGGAAATCAATTACAGCAGATTAATCTATGAAATTTAGTTCCCCATGAAAACGAAATACACACAGAAAAATATGTAAAACAAAACAGTGGAGAAGCAAAAGTCCTTCCAATCTGTCCAGAACAGCCTTTTATAATTATTCAGAAATCCAGCCCACTCGCGAGGCGAGCCCTAATTCGCGAGGCGAATAGTGTGAAGAGTCGGAAACCTTTGGCATTCTCACGAGGCGAACAATGGCTCGCGGGCGAAGAACTGAAGAGTCTTCTTATTACGCCCGTTATGAACATCGGGGGCAACCGTGATGCTTTCGACTTCCATTATCGCGAGGTGAAGAAGTTATTCGCGAGGCGACCACGAGAGCTTGCATATTTCTGGAACAGTCATCCTTCAGGGTCGCGAGGCGAGGTGCTGTTCGCGGGGAGAACCAGAGAGGATGACATTTTTACTGTTCTGCTGGCTTTTAGGTTCGCGAGGCGAGAAGACTCTCGCGAGGCGAATCCCCTGTTTCTTTATTCCCTCAATTTCTACTTAACCTGGAAACAACAAAACAGCCATAAGTGCTTTATTTGACTCAAAACTGGCTAAATTAACCTAAAACTACTTTAGAGACTCAAAACCTTGCTTGAGGACAATCTAATCTAATTTGGGTGAAAATAGGATATAATTTGCACAAAACCCTGGTCATACTAGCCATAAAACTAGATGAGCCAGAGGCTTATCAGAAAGCTGCATGGAAGAAGTAACAAAAGGTAAAATAATGGTCCCCTGCTGAAAATGATGTCTAGTGAAATGACAATCAATCTCAATATGCTTGGTGCATTCATGGAAGACAGTTGCGGGTGATGTGAATAACACTCATGTTATCACATTACATAGGGGTCGGTCCAGAGAGGGAGACACCCATATCAGAAATTAATACGCAACCAAACTATTTCTGCAGTGGTTAATGCCGTAGCGCGGTACTCAACTTCTGTAGAAGAACAAGAGACAATGTCTTGCTTCTTACTCTTCCAAGAAATAAGAGAATCTGCTAGAAAAATGCAAAATCATGTGGTAGACTTACAATCAGTGAGGTCACCAGCCCAGTCAGTATCAGAGTAAGCACGCAACTCCAAAGAAGAAGATGAAGGGAAAAGAAGACTCTGAAATTGAGTACCCTGAAGGTAACGAATAATACGAAGAATAGTTGCCCAATGCACCTTAGTAGGAGCAACAACAAACTGACTAACAACATGCACTGCATAAGCAATATCAGGTCTAGTGATGGTAAGATACACCAAGCTACCAACCAGTGTACGATACAAGGTGGGATTTGGTAAAGGGACACCATCCGAGGAGACATATCGAGCATTAAGATCAAGAGGGGTTTCTACTGCTCGAGAGGGGTTTCTGTAGAATTAATAGTGTCAATCCTGCAAATATCAACATCAGAAGTATGGAAATTATCTGTATCCATGGCAAAAGGATCAATACGAATGAGATTAGATCGTGTAACACTATGAGAATCATCAGATAAAATGGTATATGCTCAAGAAACACAACATGACGTGAGACATAAAGTTTTTTAGTTGTAGGATCATAACAACGATAACCCTTCTAACCATCACCATAACCAAGAAAAACACACATTGCGAAGCGATAAGACAATTTACTACGTTCTACATGAGGACGAAGAACAAAGCAAGTAGAACCAAAGACTCTCAAGGCTGAATAATCAGGAGTACAGCCCTGTAACTTTTCAAAGAGAGACAAACCTGAAGTAATGTGAAGATGGAATTCTGTTAATAACATGTACTGCAGTAAGGACGGCTTCCCCCCAAAACTCACTTGGCATTGAGGCAGACAAAAGAAGAGAACGAGCAGTTTCAAGAATGTGACGATGTTTCCTTTCAGCAACTCCATTTTGTTCGGGAGTATCAGTACAAGAAGTTTGGTGAATGGTCCCATCAGAGGCAAGTAATTCAGAAAATTTATTAGAAGTATATTCACCACCTAGATCACATCGAAAACACTTGATAACAATATTATGTTGAGTTTTAACAAAGACACGAAACATATGATAAATGCTAAAGAAGTCAGAACGATGTTTCATAAGATAAACCCAATAATAACGAGTGCAATCATTAATGAATGATACGTAATATCTAGATCCACCTTTAGTAAGAACTGGTGGTGGTCCCCATACATCAGAATGAACCAAGTCAAAGGGTGCAACAGAAACGGAAACACTTTTATAAAAGGACAAAGCATAAAATTTAGCAAGTTTGCATATCAACAATCAGAAATATAATTAGTTTGCAACTTTCTTAAATCTCATGTAGAAGCTAAGTATTTCAAACGGGAAGAAGAAACATGCCCTATACGAGAATGCCATAAATAAAAACTAGATGATGAAGAATTCAAACGAAAAGATGACAGGTCAACACTAGAAGTTGCAACATCTGGAACTCTCTGCTCGTCCAGAGCATAAAGTCCCCCCTGCCTACAGCCTGTCCCAATCAGCCTCTTGGATTGTGGATCCTGCACATAACAAGAGGTGGAAGAAAAGAAAACCGAGTATTCAGAATCACATAGTTGGCTAACAGAAACAATACTCAAAGTGAGATTATGAATATAGTAAACATCAGAAATGGACAAACGAGACGTGGAAATAGACCCAGTGCCTGCCATCGACATAGGAGTGCCATCAACAGTCATGATTGGCACAGACGGAGCAGGATGTAAAGACACAAATGAATTAAAATCAGGTGACATATGATGAGAGGCTCCAGAATCAAGGATCCATATGGATGAGAATATACCTGATGATCTAGAGGAGAGCAAACCTATATTAGAGGAGACGGACGTGGCATGCGGCTGTGTGACATGAAACCTCTGGAACTGCTCGACAAAAACAGATACGGTAGGACCCGTAGGAGAAATGCTTTTAGGAGAATATGCATGTCCAACACTAAGAGAATCATCATTTTCACAAACCATTGCTACCAAACACAATAACTTCAAATAATAGTATAATCGGAGCAGAATTGTTGAAAACTGAGTGCAAAAATGGAAAAATCTCACAAAAAAAGTCTAGAAATGGTCAACAATAGATGGTCAAAGGCTCTGGTCAACGGCGCAGGTCAAACGGTCAACGGGTCAAACACCGGGTCAACTAAGCACGCGGTCAACAAGGTTCAACGGGCCGGGTGCGGGTCAACAACACGGGTCGGGCGCTGCGATACCCGGATCTGCATCAGGCGCGTGCAATTCACGCGCGGAAGGTGCACCAATGCATGGAGAAGCGTGTGGGTGCGTGGGTGGTCGTAAGGCGGCGATTTTTCGCCGGCAAGTAGATCGACGGACGACAAACACACCTGTATGGGTGGTGAGATGAAATGATGATCGGAAAATGAAGGCTCAAACGTCAATGGTGAACCTAAAGCCAAACAGAGAATTTCTCGAGACAGATACAACCAAGGAGAGCAGGTACAAGAGAGAAAGAAGAGACTACTGGGTTCAATAAACCTAAGCTCTTTGATGCCATGTGAGATTAACAATGCAATATACAAAGTGGAAAAGGAGAACAAAGAACAAATGAGAGAAACATGCTAAGGTTCAATACATTGCAATAGTCTAAGCCACAAATACAATAATGAGAAATAGTAAATATATATGCATAAATAAAATGACTAAGCTACCCTTATATTATATAACATGTGTAACTTGCTAATAATAATAATAATAATAATAATAATAATAATAATAATAATAATAATAACAACAACAACAATACTAAATATATTAATCAGGTAATGTATTGACACGTGGAATTTTATGGGGAAAAGTTATTGAGTTTTATATATAGTATATAGATTAATGAAATAATAATGTGCCAAAAACAATTTATGAATATATATGTATTTAATTTTAATATAAATTACAATTAAGGCATTAAATGTAAAAAGTTTTTTTAAATGTTTGTATCAAATGTAAAATAACTAGTCTTTATTTAAAAAAATAAAAATAATAATAATAACAACAACAAGTCTTTTATATGTACAATTTACAGGGTAATTTGTTAAAAAAAACTTACAGAGAAATTAGGAAAGAAATTAAAATAAATGACTTGTTTACATAGTTTCAGCAAATTTAAGTTTTAGGGTCAATACTTTTTTTTAGATCAATTCCTATATTTTTACTCATTTAGAATTAATTTTTTAGGATTAATCATATGAATTTTAGTCCATATTATTAATGTAACATCCCAATTTTTGCTTACATGTTTAACTATTTATTTGAGTGGTTAATTATTTGGATAATTACTTTTTTTATGTGGTTTAGTTTGAGTAATTGTATTTACTCGTTGATGAATGATTTTTGTCACACAAAATAGGGACACCTTATGATGTTCCCTTTGTTATTTGAGTGAATTTTCGAAAGCGTGTATACAAAAAAAGATAAAAAGTAAGTGAGAGATAGAAATAAACATATATGGTGTCACATACAGTATCCAAAATTTGTGTTCAAATAACACAACTCTTACTCATTTAATAGAAACCTGAGTTTGTTAACACTGCGTTACAGGGTGTGCACGCTTGCTAGACAATAGCATTAAGCTAATATTATTTATTTAGAAAAATACCATCTAAAATTATTTTAGTTAAAGAAATATTATTTCATAGTGTCTAAAAGGAATTTTTAGCATAAAAAAATAAAAGAGATCATTTTCTTATGTTTTTTTCCCTGGTCCCCAACCCATCCACGACACCCTCCTTTTCTCTCTATTTCTTTTTTCCCTTTTCTTTTCTTTTTCTCTCTCCCTTTCACGATTTCCTTTTTCTTGAGGATAAACATTTTCCTCACTTCTCTCTAAACTCCAATTTTCAAGTTTCTCCTCCTTCTCTCTACTGCAGCCGCGACCACCGTCACGTAGGGAGCTCCGGCCGCCGCTCGACAACATGAGGGAGAAGACCTAGCGTCCCTGGACACGTCATTGGAGCCACTTGCGTTTGGTCCCTGTTTGCGTCGAACCGCTGCGAGCTCCGCTGCATCTCCGCCCTCAGTCATCGTCCGGACAATGCCCAAAAAGGAGAACCACTCGTCTCAGCTCATCATCTCGCGCTGTTCGGATTTGTTGGTTTCTCCGCCATTTCGCGTCGCGTCTCCGTCGCGGGTGACCTTTCTGACCACCATTTATGGTGGTCTTCTACCGTGGTTATGTTGTTTTCTTCCACTCCTTTGAAGTTCACCTCGTTTTTGGTCCATGGTTGCTTTAGGAACGCTGCTGCCACCATCAGTTGTGGCTGTCAGTCGCCACCGCAGATCCCACAGCCCCGCCATGCCCTCTTCTTCTTCCTTGGGTGAGTGAAATCTTACCTATTGTGTTCATATTCAAAAAAGCCCCAAATTGATCTTGAAACCCTAACCCTAGAATTTTGGATTCAGATTTTAATTTTGAAATTAAAACTTGTTTTATGCAATTGAGACTGTTAATCAATGATTTCTAAGGTTAATTTCATGTTCCTATGATCAAAGCTCAATTTCCCCGATTTTTTTATGAAGAACTTCAATTTTACCAAATCTAACTTTGATTGAAATTGGTACTATTTTGTAGAATTAAGTGTTACAATTCACTTAAAGTGAGTGTTTGATTATGAGCAATTGATTGTTTGATTTGTCTGATTGTTTCAATGCTTGGGTCGTCTCTCTGTGATGTTGTTCGTGTTCATACTTGCATTTGGGAAGCGGGAATTGCTCTTGGGAACTAATTGGAGCTGACTGCATAACTGTGAAGTTCCAGAAAAACCTCCGAACGCCTTAAAAGGTGGGGGAAGATTATATGTTAGATGTAATTTGGGGTATATGCGGGTTAGTATAACTGCTTAGGAATAACGGGAATTGTTTACTGTTGTTATTATCTGTGTAATTTTAGAACCTTAGTTATACCTTGTTGTAACTGTTTAGATTTAATTTAGTGTTGTGCTAAATTGGATCTAGTTGATTTGGCATAAGGTTCTAATTCCAGAACCTTACTTATCTTCGTAACTCGCGTACGTCAAGCGTTGGATATAATTCCAAGTAATTGGGCTCTAAGTATAAGCCTTATGTCCGATCGTTAAGTCGCTCAGGGACTGGTTGTGATGTGCATTTTTTTCCGAACTTGGATTCGGGAGGTGTTGGAATGTTATTATCAGTTGGTATTAATTTCTTATTTATTGAATCTGTAAATTCAAACTTAAGGTTTATCCTTATTCTCGTTTTGTCAAGTCTTGGGCTCGAAAATATTTTATCATACGGAGTTGAGTAATTTTTTGAATAAATAGGCCAAATTATTGTATAGTTGAGGAATTTCAAATCATTCGAGCCCAACTCTTATCAATAACTGTTTTTATACCGATATCGACGCTTTGGAACTTTTAGTTTCTGCTTTGTTTGTCCTCAGACAACATTCCAACCTAATCATAGTCGTTGTCGTTCTGGAGGCATAGACACCTTTTATAGGATATTAGGGGACTATGTGGGGGCCACGGAGACCTCGGGGATAATCAGGCGTGGATCCTGCCAATGGTTTGGTGTATGAAGCACCGGTGCCGGTGGAGACCAAGATAGTAGGGCTATCTTGAAACTCCATTGAACTAAATACTATTCAGATGTTAAGTACTCTCGTGTGAAAGCACCGAGGTGATGACTGTTAGCGCACTTCGATAGTGGGCTTGTGCACCGAGTTGTTACGCATATTTCCTGAATGCTATCTTGACAGAACGTTATGACAACAATAGTCTCCATGGAGCAAGGTTAGGTCGAAGTCTTAGGCATGCATTCGAGTCTCAGCCTTTTTCTGAAATGATGTGTATATATTTTATAAAAGTTTCCCTAAATATATGTATCCACTTGAATGATTGTTTGTCTCCGTATACCCATATCTATGTTATGAGCTTGGCATAGAATCTTACCTCCATATGTGTTTCTTCTTTCTTCTTATGTGTGTGAGTAACTGATTCTGATGGCCGCTCCGTGCGTGGGATCGAGTTTCCTGATGACTGATGATGACAGTTTGGACTTTGGTTTCTTTTTGGAGGATCCCGTGCTTGAGGGATATTTGAAGAATCTTCTTTGTTTTATGATGTATATATATATATATATATATATGTGTGTGTGTGTGTGTGTTAGAAGGACCTTTGAAGTTTTGTTGTATTGGCTTGTAGGATGGCAGTTCCCTGTATTTATGACTTTGTGTAAATTTTATATTAAAAATGAAAACTTTTGCGTTTGTATGAAAATTAATTTGGAATTACCATACTGATTATTATTGTAAGTCTCTATTATAGTTGAAGTTTTTATTTTTCCGCTCCTGACAGTTTATGTAAGACCAGAGACCAAGTTTGGTTGGATAAAGTATTTGATGTTATAAATTGATTTATCAGGTTTTTCCGACTTCATTCAAATCTCCGTTTTCAAAGGAGACATTTCGGAAATGATTTGTGAAAATCCCTATTTTAATCATCATAATTAGTGTTAGTTAAAACTAGGCGTTACAATTAAGGTATTGGTCCTTGTACTTTTTGCTAATCATTTGGGTTTTTATTGTTATAGATTCCACTCACTAAGGTACTCATATTTTTCGTTAAATATCGATGGTTATGACCAATGAGGAGTTGGTGCAGTGGAAGCAAAAGCGCCATAAGAAGGAGAACATGGGAAGCTGGGTTTGAATCCTTATGTAGTCACTCCCATTTGAAGGTGAGAACTAATGGGTAAAATCATGCTCAATCAGTAGACCGGAGTTTAGTCTCATAGCGGGCCCTTCGGCTAAAGCTGGGATACTCCGGTGGACCTACTCGACCCAAATGGGCGATTAGGGTGGGTTCCAGCCAAAAAAAAAAATGGATGGTTATGGTTTTCAAGATTTGATGCCATTAAAATTAAGGATTTAATTATATTGCATCATTAGTATAATGACTTTTTGTTTTGTCAATGTAAACAAAAATATATTTATACTGTTTATCAATCATATATTATTAAATTATTAAAAATATTTGATGTGAGCTTGATTCATAACACTTTTAGCAGTCTCGACCCAAGAGTGAGTGAGGCTTAAAACAAACTTAAGTGTGAGAGAGTGCCTGGATCAGACTGTTTATTAGTTTGGGTCTTTTTGTTAGCATGTTTAGCCTTTTGACTTTATAAAAATAAAAATAAATTTTTTTTTACCGGTGGGCCTAAAGATAGGGCTTTAGTTGCTTCGTCCTTGGGCCGGCCCTGAATAGGGACGGTCCAACGTATTTTTAGACCTAAAGCGAAATTTGATATGAGACCTTTTTAAAGCTAATAATAATATTTTATTAAAAATACTTATTTTATTTGAGGATTAGTCTCACAACTTTACCTATACAAATAGTCATTAAAGACAAAAGAAAAATAGGTTAGTATCAAACCTAAAACATTCCTACAAACTGACTCAAGGGGGTTTGGACGAATTCATAAAAAGTTTATTTGGATTTGTGATAATAGATTATAAAAATAAACTTATGAAAATAGCTTTAAAAAAATAGTTTTTGACTTTTTTATAATTTATTTTTAGCTTATTTCAAAAGAATTTATCGAATAAGTGCTAAAATAAATTATTTATCAAAATAACTTCATGTATTTTACTATGAAACTTTTTAAAAGACATTAGATTAACCTTTTTAAATGGGTTAAACCTTGCTGGAAAGTCATGCCATGTATTCCTTCAATCCTACTCATATTGGTGTGTTTGGTTCGGTATTTGCTAAAAGTGATTTTGAATGAATTTGATTTTGTAAAATTGATTTGGTTAAAATGAGTTTGGAGTAAAGTGATTTAAGTTTGAATATTTTTACTTTGAAAGCAAGTTTGATGTAAAATATAATGTAAATTTTCAACCAAACGCAAAAGCTATTTTTTATCACTTCTAGTCAAACCGAGATTCGGAGGCAAAATTGATTTTGATTGGCAGTAACCCAACATATATATTTTTACTTTTTTTAAGCAAGGTGATCATACGTCACCATAAGTTATCGATAAAAAGAAAAAAAACAAAATCATGGGGATATAAATCAAAACTCATGAAAATAAAACAAGAGTCATTTAAATCTAACATTATATTTTCTATTCTTCCTTGAGAGACTTAGACATAACCATCATGAGATCTGAACCAACTTAAACAGCTTTATCATTATTCAACTGCTCTCTTAAGAGTCATATAGTAGGTCAAAACTAACATTATGCTTAATAAATTAAAATCACATTTGATAAGGAGACAAAAACAATTCGATTATTATTCTAATATCGAAATCAAACACACCGTTAGCAAGTGATCTCTATCTCCCAACTAGAATGCGGTTTGTGTATCGGTGGTACTTATCGCAATCACGGTCTCGATCTACGTGGTGTTTGGATTTTCTTTTGGCAGGATTCAAAGGTTGCACTACACATGGAGATCGATCTAGTTCCGAACCAAGACCGGGGATGCTAGTAGCTCATTACTTGTTGACGATGATAGACTTTGACTTATGTCTTTTGCAAGTAAATTGAAATGCAATCGCCATATTCATTCTTTTTTTCTTTTCTTTTTTTGAGAGATCCATATTCATTCTTTTAAAACACCCAAAGGTCGTATTTCAGAAAAGTAGGATAAATTATTAACTTTTTTTTTCCTTCCATTTTGACGCATATAATAATCATCACAACAGTTCTTTATAATAGGAGGCAGGTAGATCTTCTTGGCCAGAGGCCAGAGAGTAGAGTCACGAGCCATCACTTCCCTTGGTATTTCTATTTGCTTGTTCGCATCTCTTGCTGATTAATTAAAATTTTAGGTTTTTATTTGTAAAATCATGAGGAGTCAATGAACAGTATGAATGGACAAATGGGAATATTAATGTTGTCATATATGCATGATAAGAAAGAGAAATAATCGTAATCTCATATTGTTTGAAAATTTAACGTAGGCTAGTTTTATAAAAAATAAAAAAAAGGTTTGTAGTAAATGTCTAAATGAGTCATTTTGGTTGTTGATTTCCTATTTGATTTTTTATTAAGCTAGCTTTTAGTGTTTCTTTTCCTTACACTAGAAGGAAGCATGGGATATGATATTGATAGAGAAACATCTGATCAACCAGGCCATTATCCCATCTTTTCTCTTTCTTTTGTCACATTTCTTCTCTGCGCTCCCCCTTCTCTCACATTTCTTCTCCGCCTCTCTACCTATCCTCTGCTTTCTTTGTGTCTTGAGGAAGGCCGTTGTTTCATTTTTCTTTTTCTTTTTTGCTTTTCTCAAACCATTTTTTTTTCTTTTCCATTTTGAACCTTATCTGCTCCATCTTTCTTTCTCTCTCTCTCTCAACCCATCTACCACCCCCATTCTTTCTCTTTTGTCACTTTATAGCTTTCATTCTGGAAGAATGTTTTGACAGCTAATAACAATTCATTCTTTTATTTTAATTTTTAATTGAAATTTTGATTTACAATTTTGTTAGTGATTATGAAGACATTTTATTAATTGCTCATATAATATAAATTTCGAAATTCAATTTTTCAATTGTTTTCAAGACATTTTATTTAGAGTTTAATTGATCATTAATTATTCATATAATTCCAATACAAACTTTGTAGATTCTCATATGATATTTCTCCTTTCAAAACATGATCAGCTATCTTTCACCCCACCCCATGAATCTTTCTTTTCATTCTTTTATTTTAAAATTTTAATTTTAATTCAAATTTTGAATTTCAGTTGTTTCCAAGTCATATTTATTATAATTAAAATGTGTATTTATTAGTTTATGTCTTGGAATGTGTAAGTGTGTCGTTTCTCTTTCTTTCCAGGTTACTTCTCAAGAGTGTAATCAATGACAAGGAGAATTCTAATATATCTTATTCCAATATTTCTTTAATTTTAATTTTAATTTCAAATTTCAAATTTTTAACTACCTAACTTGTTCCTTTTCATTTTCATTTGGTTGGTGATTTTGATGTGTCCCCAATGATCTCAGTTGGGGTTAAATACATACGAAGATGTAACACTAAGAGGAGGGACCAAAAAAAGAAGTAAAAATTGACAGAGGGAGGCTCAAGGAGAGAGAAGACAGTGTAGCAAATGCATGATTACTTTGTAATGACAACAAAATGAAAGAGTTTTCTCTTATAATTGCAACATTATGCATGATTTTTTGAAATTTGTAATTCCTCATTATGGAGGAACGTTTTGACGGGTGTTATTCTAATTTGCAATATATTTACTATCTTTTGATTTCTATTGAAAACTTTTCTCAAAAGTGGATGAGAACTAATCACAACTCATTCTTTCCTCAAATTATTATTCTAATTATTGAAATTTGGTCACTAATTTCATTGAGTCAATAATCCAACATTTATTATGTGGTGCCTTTTCCATAAAACAATAAAATTACTTTAAAATGGTAAAATGCATAAATATCAATACAATTAGTTAGTAAAAAAGAAAAATCAATGTGCATTAATTGGAATTTTGAAAGACTAAATGTCTATAACTTCTTGATTTGAATCTAAAAAGAAAATCGTTATTCAAATGGTGAGGTACATGTGCTCAATATTTGAATATGCTTCAACTTTTAACAAGCGTACCCCGTGATCTATCTGTTATTTTCTTTTAAAAATCTTATTTGGTTTAACTATTATATAGATTGTTATGTTATATGGAGGATTGTTATTATTGATTTAAATGTATTAAAATTTCATTTTATTTTATATGATTTTTATTCGAATTATGTTTATATTTTAAATTAGACTATTGGATTTTTTTTTATTCTAAAATTACAAAGAATTCTTAAAATTTATTTGATAGATAAAAGGGGGGACCAATAAAGAAAATATGATAGATTAAGGGGAGTGAGAGAACCAAATGTTTAAAAGAAATATGAAGAAAAATTTTCTCTATGATTATTAAGGTCATTGACAAATGTCTAGCGCTAAAGGGGTGGAAACTTGGGGAGGGTGCTGCTGTGCAGCTTTAAAAATGAGATATCTTAAATAAACAAAAAAGATTGGTAGTAAGTATAGAAATAAAATAAAATATTTTTGAACTGTCTGATTATTGTAGTTTGTGTTATTGCTTTGTTTTTTGGACAATCCTATTGCCATGGTGCAAAGTTATGTTATTTCATAGTATATGTATTTTGGGGAATTTCTATTTAAGGAAAATATTTATGTGTTTTGCAAAATTATTGAAATTCGCTATGAACCGATGCAGAAGTTTCTTATACTCCAATTTTTCTTATACACATATTTTATATCCCATATTTTATATTTATCTTTTAAAACTTATACATTGTATATATCTTATACAATGATGTAACCTCAATGCGATTAGTGCACGGGCAAGAACTCTAGTACTTACATATTATATTATACACAATATAAAAGTTTAGAATTTCATCCCTTATTCAGGCGTTTTGTGAGTGCACGAGTCTAAGACCATCTCCGATGGTGGTTCTTACGTGAGTTCTTGTTTGTAAGAACTGGTTATTTAAAATTCACTCGTTGGATATGTATGACCTGGTTCTTATACAATAACCGTTCTTGCCAGAAAATTTGTTTGCCAAAAAACTTTTATTGAAATAAAAATAAATATAAATAGAAGTATAAATAATAAGTGGGGTTAATTGTGAGACCCACTTAAGAACAAAATGAGTTCTTTTATTGGAGTGAAAAAGGGGTTGGGTTCTTATATCTCATGTGGCATCTATGGACCCACAAAATGATAGATAAGAACCAAAATGTGGTTCTACCATTGTGGATGCTCTAAGGGTGTGTTTGATTTAAAGGAGGGGAAGCAATGCAGGGAAGGGGAGGAATTTTAAAAAGACATTATGTTTGGTTGAGAGGAGTGACGGGGAGGGGAGATGCGCGCACATAACACTTTCAAGTTTGGTTACAGAGGGGAGGGGCGGCCAGAGATTTTAAAACAAATTTATTTTTAAACCTTATAATTATTTATTTTAAAATGAATAAGTGGTCATATTTCAGTCAATGCATGTCTAAAGGAGGAGAGGGGAGGGTGTGTTTGATCAAAGGAGGGGAATGAAGGGGATGAATTTTAATTAGATATTGTGTTTGGTTGAGAGGAGGGGATGGGAAATAACACTTTCATGTTTGGTTGAGGAGGGGAGGGGAGGGATTTAAAAGCAAATTTATTTTTAAACCTTATAATTATTTATTTTAAAATGGATAAGTAGGGATGTTTTAGTCAAGACATGTAAAATGTTCTAAAATCCCTCCCCTCTAAACCAAGTCCCCCATTATTGGAGGGGAGCCAAAACTCTCTTAAAGGAGGGATTTTGCTCCCCTCCCCTCCAAAAGTTGAACTAAACACGAAAGTTTTAAAAAAAATCCCTCCCCTCCCCTCCCCTCCCCTCCATTCCCCTCCAACCAAACAAGACCTAAATCCCCTCATTTTTGGAAGGGAGCAAAACTTACTTAAGGAGAGATTTTGCTCCCCTCTCATTCCCTCCAAAAGTTGAACTAAATATAAAAATTTTAAAAAAATCCTTCACTCCCCTCCCCTCCTCTTCATTCCCCTCCATTCAAACATTACCTAAGGCATATTATAAGTTTCGAGGAGAATTTCACTTTAGAATAGCTAAATCCAAAATTTTGTTACACAAAAAATATCATATACCATTACATTATTAAAATTTGCAGCCCAGAATAATACAATGCTTTTTTTTAAGGAATACAATGCTTTTTGTTTACCAAAAAAAAAAACAATGCTTTTTAAAATGGATTATAATTTTTCTTAATCAATGCATTATTTATTACTTAAATTTGAATTGTTGTTTATATAATCAATTCTAATAAATACACTCTTAATTCCTAACATTTTCCATTTTTTGCAAGGAGGTTGCATTTGGAAATCAGAAATCAAATCCATACCAAAACTTCTCATAAACGCCACAAAAGGACTGTTGAGAAAATTGCATATAGCTCCGAGAGACACCTCTCCTCCACCTTTTGAGATTGAGAATGGTCGAATACATATGTAGGCATGTAGCTGATACCTATCTGTTTTTTTCCTTGAGAGGGGTCTTCAATCATCATCATCATCATCATCATCATCATCATCATCATCATCATCATCATCATCATTATTATTATTATTTATAGATTATAGAATTTTTTTTTATGATCCTAAAGTATAGATTATAGATGATATAGATGACTAGGTATTGCAAAATTACCCGCACCCAGATATCCGCATAAATTACTCGCAATGAGTAGTTCAAACCCAAGGGAAATTTGCTCGTATCTGTGCCGAGGTGGACCATCGGAGGGAACTGGTTCCTACCTTTGAAGGTTTGGGGCGAGAATTCAAACTGGAATATGAGGGACGGGAAATTGCTAATGAGCCGGGAGGAATAAACGCGTCAATATCAAAATTTGATATTCTTGATAAAGAAGACGTGCAAGGCATGCAGACACAGCGTGATTTACGTGAAGAAGGGACCAAGGTACAAAAAGAGAATGGGTCGAAAAACACTAGCCTAGCAGTTGTTAACAAAGGAACTAGGAGAGATATGAGGATAGCCTCTAAGGGCCAGCAGCATGGGAATCCCATTAACTATAAGAATGCGTCTCTCAAGCAAGATAAAAGTGAGCCCAGTTCACTTGTGAATCCCGATACTATCCCCAGAACCAAAAGTTAGGCCCAAGATAGGTAATTCTAATACTGAGATGGAGAGGGAGGTGTTACGGATCATGCAACGTATCCAAAAGGATATCTATGAGAGAAGCTGCAGCAGGTGAGCACGTTGATATTCATGCCATCCGAAGCCACAAAATACGTTAGCTTACCATGCGAGAAACTAGTACGTCGGTATGGAGCGTAACTTGGTAGAAAGGGTGAAGAAGCCACCGGGATCCGAGTGGAAGCTCTCCTATGATGGATGATGATCCTCGGTTTAAGTATGTGTCTAGTGTTGACACAAAGATGGCCATGGATGAGGGAGCAATTAATCCCTCACGTTTCCTTCTAAGTCTCTACCCTAGGCGGGATGATAGGTCAGGTGGCTGGTCTTCTTATTCTCTTTTATATGTTATCCATGATGAGCTTCAAAGATATGTGTATTTTGTCCTGGAATGTACGTGGCTTTGCTAGCAGGAGAAGTAACCAGCATATGAGGGAACGATTAGAAGATACAAGCTCGAGATGATCTTGGTGTTTGAAACCCACACCAGTTTTCTAACTTGAAGAGATTCAGGATAGGGAAGGTTATAACATGATTGATGTGGAAGAAAGTCAAGGCCACTCTGGTGGTATTTAGGTTATGTCTAGACAAGACAGTAATGCCTCGTTTGGTGTAATCGGGAGCATGCACCAGTGTATCACGGTTTCAGTCTCTCAGGGAACACGACTCGGACTGTTAGGTGTTTACGCAGCTTGAATTACTCCCTCGGTGCAATCTACGGGAGTATCCAAGGAACTTGAGAAGTCAAATCTCCATGCCGTGGTCTATGATCGGGGATTTCAATGAGATCATTACTCCATCGGAGAGCAGAAAGGTGGTAATTTTTCTCACATAAGGGCTGATCGGTTTGTTCTAGCTCTTAACGGTTGTGATATGTTAGATATGGAATTCTTGGCACTCAATTTACTTAGCAAGGATATTGTAGAGGTAACAGGGTTATTGCTAAAAGATTGGATAGAGGTGTTTGTGATTGTAGCTGGAGGTTATTGTTTTTGGAAGCCACCGTGGAGCACTTGGTCAAGTGACATTCGACCACAATCCTTTGCTCATGAGATGCGAATACTGCAACTTCTAGAAAGACCGACCGCCAGGTTCCAAGTTGCTTGGTGCACTCACGATGACTATCATAAAGTTTTAAAGGAAGCTTGGAAAAAGATCCGAGTGATGTGGTGAATTCTCTCTTCAATGTTTCAACAGATTCCTTGGTGTTTAATAAGGAAGTCTTTGGAAATATATTTGAAAAGAAAAAGAAGGCTGGAAAATAGATTGACGGGAATTCAACGAGCCTTGGAGGATATTGATTCAGCCCGATTAGCTTTACTCCAAAGAGAGTTGTTGAAAGAGTATGAGACAATTCTCTTCCAAGAAGAAACCTATTGGTTCCAAAAATCGAGAGAAAAATGGATCGAGTTGGGTAGTCGGAATACCTCATTCTTTCACACTCAAACTGTTGTTCGTAGGAAGAGAAATAAGATCCATGGGATGCATTTGTCATCGGGGGAATGGTGTACAGATCCGAGCATCCTCAAAAAAGAAGCAAAAAATTTCTTTAAACTTCTCTTTTGCTCCATCTAGAGTATTAGTGGGGATGATCATGGTGATATCCGTTCTGTGCTGGATGAGGAAGGGAAGAGGAATCTCACTAAACCTGTAACTAAAGAGGGAGTTTATAAAGCTTTGATGAGTATGAAGTCTTATAAAGCTCCAAGGCCCGATGGTTTTCAACCGATCTTCTTTAAAATGTTTTGGGAGGAATTGGGTCATGATACTTGGCAATTTGTGAAGAATGCCTTTGAGAGAGGTAGTTTTGATAGCCGTGCAGCGGAAACTCTTCTGGTTCTAATTCCGAAAGGGGATCACCCTTCATCCTTCAAAGACTTTAGGTCGATTACCCTCTATAATGTTATTTATAAGCTGATTTCCAAAGTGCTTGTAAATAGATTAAGGCCTTTTCTAGAGAACATTGTGAGCCCTCTGCAAAGTAGTTTCATCCCGGGTCATGGTACAAAGGATAATGTCATTGTCCTTTAGGAGATTATTCATCACTTGAATAAAAAGAAGAGTATAAGGGGAGATATGGTTTTCAAGCTTGACTTGGAAAAAGCGTATGACATAGTTGATTGGAGATTTTTAAAGGAGACCTTGAGTATGTTTGGTTTTCCAAGGGTGATAATTTCGTTGATTATTCATGGCATTACTACCTACTTTATTTCGCTTCTTTGGAATGGTAGTAGAATGGAAGCTTTTATGCCTAGAAGAGGCCTCCGACAAGGAGACCCCTTATCCCCCTGTTTGTTTGTCTTGTGCATGGAGAGATTGGGAGAAATAATCTCAAAGGAGGTGAGGGATAATAGATGGGAACTAATTCAAGTGTCCAAGAATGGGCCAAATATTTCTCACTTTTTTTTTCACGGATGGCGTCCTCCTTTTTGCCAAGGCAAAGATCTCTCAAGCCAAGGTAATTAAGGAGTTGCTTGAATCATTTTGCTCAGTTTCGGTTTGAAAGTGAGCGTGGACAAGTCCAAGGTATATGCTTACTGGGGGGTTCCCAGAACTAAGAAAGATAAGGTCGGACAAATAACTCAGATCCACTTTCACCAAAAATTTGGAGAAATATTTGGGTTTCATAATTTAACAAGGCGAGAATCAAGAAGGAAGACTTTGTGGGTGTGTTGGATAGAGTGAACTCCAAACTCTCATCTTGGAAGGGGTCGGTTGTTGAACAAACACTGGAGGCTCACTCTTGCTAACGTGATTTTAACCTCAATCCCTTCGTATGGCATGCAAATTCAGTGGTTCCCTCGATCTGTTTGTAACCACTTGGACGAACAATTCGTAATTTCCTATGGAAATGGCATGGTGATAGAAGCATACACATGGTTAATTGGGAGACAGTCATGAAACCGAGGAGTTTGGGTGGCTAGGAGACAAAACACTGCATTACTAGGCAAGTTGGTTTGGGACTTGTTACATTCGCATGACAAGTTGTGGGCCTCAATGCTGCAAGCTAAGTACAACAGCAGTGGGAACTTATTTGGAGGATCAAGTTCTAGAGGGTCCAGTACCTGGAATTCCATTCAGAAGGTCTTAGAGGTAATTAAAGATGGCTTTCGCATGATGATTGGGGAGGGAAATTCTCGGCCGTGGTTTGATCCCAGGGTCACCAAAAAGCCTCTTTGTAATTAGGTGTTGTTTGTTGATATTCATGACACGGCCTTGAAAGTGAAGGACATCTATATGGAGGGTGAGTGGCGGTTGCAAAAGCCTCTATACTCTACTCCTAATGAGATTAAAGAACGTATCCTAAGTTTGAAGCCAAGACTAGCCGATGGAGTGCTTGATAAATGGGTTTGGGAGCAGGACTCATCAGGAGTGTACTCAACCAAGTTAGCTTACACGTGGTTGTTGCATGAGTATGTGCAAGACCAAGGGGGTTCGAACTGGAAGTGGATATGGAAGTTGAAGATACCGGAAAATATTAAATTCTTCATTTGGCAAGTGTGTAACTTGGATCTTCCTACTAGAGCGGTTCATGCCAATAAAGGAGTTAACGTGAACCCAACTTGCACCTGTGTAATGCCCATGCGAGACAATTCATCACTGTTTCTTGATTTGTGGCGAGGCAAGGGGAGGTTTGGAATAGCTGTTTTCAACATCATATTCAAGCTATAGAATGAGAACTTTGATCCTCTTATTTGGATCCATGGTGCAGTTTTGAAACATGGCATCTTAATTTTGGTGATTGCTTGGAAGCTGTGGTGTGCTAGTAATAGACTAGTATTTGAGAATATGCATACTTCTAGTCAAGGCATCGTGGCGGGTAGTTGGGGCCTTTATCAGTAGGTTCTGCAAGCGTTTGATCAAACTGGAGGAGATTCTCAATCTAGTAACGATGGCACTCTTGTCATGTGGAAGAAGCCGCAACAAGATAGCGTCACACTCAACGTGGTTGGTGTTAAGTCTCTAAAATGTTTGATGTGCATTTCCCTAAGTTTTGATGAGAACTAAATATTGGTTGATGATTTAATTAACCTTCATATTGGTTTCTAACCTGTCTATCGAGTGTCGCGATTAAATAAAAAAGCAGAGGCGTCCAACAAAGTGAAACAAGCGGGCGTCCAACAAAGTGAAACAAGCAGGCGTCCAACAAAGTGTAAACAAGCGGGCGTCCAACACTTTGTAGTGTTTGAAGCGCCCGGATCCAATAAAGTATCGAGAATAGACCGTCCAATAAAGTATCGAACCGCGCGTCCAATAAAGTATCGAGAATAGCCCGTCAATAAAGTATCGAGAATAAGCGCGTCCACTAAGGTATCGGAATGACTCGTCCAATGGCGTGGCAATTGGAGCTCGTCCATTAAGGTCGGGAATGGCTCGTCCAATGGCGTGGCATATGGAGCTCATCCATTAAGGTCGGAATGTATCCGTCCAATGGCGTGGCAAATGGAGCTCGTCCACCAGAGTAACTGAGGCTCTCGTCCACCAAAGTAACTGAGACTCTCGACCACTAGAGTAACTGAGACTCTTGTCCACTAAAGTAACTAAGACTCTCGTCCACTAGAGTAACAGAAGTGCTCGTCCACTAAAGGTAACAAGATCTCGTCCACTAGAGTAATGGAAGTGCTCATCCACCAAAGGTGAGGAAGCGCTCGTCCACTAGTCTTTGGACTTGCTAAGTCCTTAATATGGAGCTTGTCTACTAGCCCGAATGAAAACTCAAATGACTAGATAGGCGTGATTATTTTCAATATGGAAGCACTTATCTTATGAACGCGAATTCTTTAAGGATTATAAGAATCTTAGTTCAAGAACCAGAAAGAGACTTGAAGCCTTCTCTCCTACTCAGTTTCACGATTATCAAGAAAAGTCAGAAGCTACTCTCTCAAGCAACCTTGGATAATCAGAACCAAAGACCAGGTTAAAGAATGCTTCCAACGTGCTTTATTCCCTAGTACCTCTGGTCCTTACACAAAAAGGGAGGTGTACTCGGTAAAGTAAAAAAAGCTCTATGTATAACTTTGATATGGCTGTCAGAGACGATGAATAAAGCCATGATCCTTCATGTTAGAGTACAACCAACGACTCTATTGCATTAATGACTACCCGAACGACTGTGCATTAATGGCTGCCCCAAAGCGACTCTATTGCAATTAATGAAGTTACGCTTGAAGCCAACATCTGCTTGGGTTATTACGCGAGACTTTCCAAAGCCTTACATTTAAACCACTCTCGAGTGTTAGTGAAAGATCTGCTGTGAGAAATTGTATTTATTACAAACCCTATCTCTCAAACAAACCGAGTGTGCTCGAAGAGGCTAGGTGTGAAAATAATACTTGTCTTGAGCCTGAATAGGCTAGGTGTGCAAATAATACTTGTCTTGAGCCTGAAGAGGCTAGGTGTGCAAATAATACTTGAGTCTGTAACCTTATCAGGTATAGTGGATAAATCTTGGTGCTGCCAAGGACTAGACGTAGCTCTTTGATTTGAAGAGTGAACCAGGATAAATCACCGTGTCAATCTCTCTTCCCTTAAACTCTTTAATTGCCTTAGTTTTCTTACGTCTATCAAGTGGTGTGCTTGCAAAAGTCACCCGTCCATCCTGTATTCTTCCACTCGTCCAAATCTAGCCTTTTTGTTTGTGAAAAGATTTCAACTTTGCTTAAATTCTGATAAACACAATTCAACCCCCTTCTTGTGTTTATAGTTGTCTATTTCAGTTAGTATCAGAGCTCAGCCTCTGGGTTGAGCATCTAATAGTGTAGAGGTAAAAGGTCCTGAAGAATAGACATGACGGCTGGAGCTAGTACAAGTGGAAGTCATCAGACTGAAGGAGCCTCCCTAACCAGACTTCCTTAGTTCAATGGAGAAAATTACAACTACTGGAGAGATAGATTTCAGTGGTTTATTCTATCCACAAACTCTGATTTTTGGGATGTCATCACAGATGGTTCATTCATTCCCAAAAATGATGATAACAGAAACAAACCAAAAGCTCGGTGGATGGGTCTTGAAAAAGACAAAATGGGAGCTTAACCACAAAGCCGGATATAACATCATCTGTGCTCTCGATCAGGAGGAGTTTGAGAAGGTTTGTGCTTGGGACTCGTGAAGGAAATATGGGACACTTTGGCTGTCACTCATGAAGGAACAGCTAAAGTTAAAGAATCAAAGATTGCCATACTTGTCAGAAAGTATGAGCTGTTCATCATGGAGGAAGGTGAGTCTGTTGCTCGGATGATAGGAAGATTCCAAACTATAATCAACGAGTTTGAAATCTCTTGACAAAGTCTATACCAATCTTGAGAAGGTTGGAAAGATTATGAGAAGTCTACCTAAACGGTGGAGACCTTTGGTCACTTGCTATCTCCCAAACCAAGGATCTCACTATCTTGACTATGGATGAACTTCTTGGAACACTCACTTGTTCATGAGCAAGAACTTGGAGATGAAGTTGCACCAAAGAAGGGCAAGTCAATTGCTCGAAAGCTTATCAAAAGTCAGCAAAAGTTTCCAAGGCTCGAAGGCGGATGAGTCATCCGGTGATGCTTGACCTATCGGAACTCGAGGATTAGAGAGTGATGAAGAGTTGTCTCTCTTGACCGGGAAGATAAAGCTTCTCCTACGAAAAAAGAAGTTCAAGAGGGATAGGCCATTCGGAAGGTCCAACAAGGACAAGAACTTCAAAGAATCCATCTCAGAGAAAAAAATCCAATTGTTTGCTATGAGTGCAAGAAGCCCGGTCACTTCAGGTTGAATGTCCTCAACTCAAGAAGGCCCTTTCTAAGAAATTCTTCAAGAAGAAGAAGAAAGGAATGATGGCTACTCGAGGAGGATCTCGGAGTCAACATCTTGATGAAGAAAGCGAGGAAGAAGCCAATCTTTGTTTGATGGCCAACATTGAATCGGACTACGATGATGAGGTACATCTGACTATGAGGAATTACTTGATGCTTATGAGGAGTTGTTGGAGGAATCCAACTGCTTATCTAAAGCCTTCAAATCCCTCAGAGAGAGTATGTAAAGCTCACCGGTGAGCATAAACGAAAATCTTAAGAGTACGAGAAGCTCGGCTAAAGAGAAGTGGAGTGAAGGCTGAAAAGTCTAATGAAGCTAAGATCTCAAGTGAAACATCACCATCCGAAGAAGTTGAAAAACTTCAGAAAGTGGAAGAGCTCTCATCCGATCTTGCCAAATTTGTTAATGGAAGAGACAATCGACCAAGCTACTTGGCATTGAAGCACTCTCTTAACAAATAAGGTATTGGATATGTCCATCGGACACATCATAAAGTATCAACTAAAGTTCCTACAGTATTTGTTAAGTCAAATGTAACCAAATCAACACCTATTTGTAACCTCGTGGAAAAACTGGGCATGTTATGTCTAAGCGTAATCATAAGAAGAGAAGGAAGTCTTTTGGGGACTCCTAGAACTAACGAAAGGACCCGAGAAAAATATGGGTACCTAAAGATCAAATAATTTTTGTTGCGGATGTCCTCAGCGGGACAAAGAAAACACCACTGCTGGTACGGACGGTGGTTGCTCGCGTCATATGGCCAGGAGAAAGGTCTATGTTCCTAGACCTCCAACTTAAGAAAGGAGGACACGTTGCCTTGAGGAAATCGGTAAGGGAAAGTTATAGGAATTGGTACTATAGGTGGTAAACCCCCTCTTCCCCTCTATATCTAATGTTCTTATGGTTAAAGGATTAAGACACAATTTGCTTAGCATAAGTCAATTATGTGATAGTGGTTTTGATGTTCCCTTTACCAAGGATGTATGCATAGTTAAAGGGTGTAGTGGCAAAACCTTCTTTTCAGCTAAAAGGCAACAAAATCTTTATAAGATTGAAGCTGTCGATCTCTCGAGATCAAAGTGTAACTCTTCGATGTCTAAAGGCGATGAGAGATGGTTATGGCATAAGAAACTAGGACATGCTAGTATGAAACTAATTTACGAATTGAAAAGGAATAATCTCGTGAGAGGATTGCACGATATTAGCTTTAATAAAGATGTCTTGTGTGATGCATGTCAAAGAGGTAAACAGAGATAAAATCAAGTTTCAAATCTAAAAACCAAGTATCAACCTCTATACCTCTTGGTTTGTTACATGGATCTGTTTGGACCGAGTTAGTGTTGCCCGGCTGGGTGGAAGAAAATCTGGATTTGTCATAGTTGATGACTATTCTAGATACACATGGGTACTCTTCCTAACACACAAGGATGAGTCTTTTAAGGCTTTCTCGTATTCTGCAAAAGAGTACAAAATGAGCAAGGTTTACTGTATTTCTACCCTTAGAAGTGATCATGGGGAGAATTTGAAAATGAGCGATTTAGACAGTTTTGTGAGGAGAATGGAATCTCTCACAATTTCTCTGCACCTAAAACTCCACAGCAAAATGGAGTGGTTGAGAGAAAGAACAGATCTCCGCAAGAGATGGCTGGATCTATGCTCAGTGAAAATAATCACCCTAAGTACTTCAGGCGAGAAGTTGTAAACACCGCTTATTATGTACAAAATAGAATACTTATTAGGCCTTTTCTAAAAAGGACTCCTTATGAATTGTGGAAAGGAAAAAGCCCGACATATCTTATTTTCATGCTTTTGGATGTGAATGTTTTATTACGAATACCAAAGATAATCTTGGAAAGTTTGATTCTAAGGTAGATAAAGGTATTTTCGTAGGTTATTCTGAAAAGTCTAAGGCTTTTGGAGTTTACAATTCAAGAACTTGTATTATTGAAGAATTTGTTCATGTTAAATTCAATGATGGATTAAAGACTGATAAAGAACTATTAGATCTAGAAGATGATCTTGCAGGTCTTGATATAAACAAACCAGAAAGTCAACAACCCGATCTAACCAAAACAGAACCTATGCCTGAGGCTGAAAGACAAGTGGAGCAGAGCGAGTCAGCCGGACAAGTCAAGATCTTCATGATGATCTCAAAAGGGATTGGAAGTTCAACACTCATCATCCTAAGGATCTTATTATTGGAAATCCTTTTGAAGGAGTAAGAACCAGATCCATATTAAGAGAATCAAGCAATGTGGCCCTTATTTCATATTTGGAGCCTAAACGCATTGAAGAAGCTCTTGAGGATGAAAGATGGATTCTTGCTATGCAAGAAGAACTTATCTAGTTCACCAGAAATGATGTCTGGACTCTTGTCTCTAAGACTAAAAACAAGTCGGTTATTGGAACAAGATGGGTCTTCAGAAACAAATTAGATGAAGATGGTAAAGTTGTCAGAAACAAAGCAAGGTTAGTAGCTCAAGGCTATAACCAACAAGAAGGTATTGATTATATTGAAACCTTTGCACCTGTAGCTAGAATAGAAGTCATACGTATTTTAATGTCATATGATGCACAACACCAAATTACCCTTTCAAATGGATGTAAAAAGTGTTTTTGTAAATGGTATAATTGAAGAAGAAGTGTATGTTAAACAACCCCCTGGTTTTGAGGATCTTGATAAACCAGATCATGTTTTCAAACTTAAAAAGGCATTATATGGTTTGAAACAAGCTCCTAGAGCATGGTATGATAGACTCAGTTCTTTTCTCATGCATAATGGTTTTACTAGAGGACTAGNAGACACTACTCTGTTCAAAAAATGCTCTAAAGAGAACTTTATTATAGTTCAAATATATGTTGATGATATCATTTTTGGAGCAACTAAAGAAAAGGCGTGCAAGGAATTTTCAAATCTAATGCAAGCTGAATTTGAGATGAGCATGATGGGAGAATTGAAGTTCTTCCTTGGATTACAAATCAAGCGGACAAGTGATGGAATTTACATTCATCAATAAAAATATACCAAGGAGATACTCAAGAAATACAAAATGGAAAATGCAAAGCTCATGAAAACCCCTATGCAACCCAATGCAAAACTAAGCAAATATGATGAAGGTAAAAAGGTGGATCAAGCTGTCTACATGGGTATGATTGGCTCTCTACTATACTTAACTTCAAGCGAGACTTGACATTCAATTTAGTGTCGTATGTGTGCTAGATTCCAATCGATCCTAGAGAATCTCATCTTAAGGCTGTTAAAAGAATATTTAGATATTTTCTTGGAACTACTAATCTTGGTTTCTTTGTATTTAAGATCAAAAGAATACTGATTAGTGGGATCTTTGTGATCTTGATTTTCTTTGGAGACCAGAATAAAAAGAAAAAGCACCAGCGGAGGATGTCACTTCATTGGAGCAAGTTTAGTCTCATGGTCAAGCAAGAGGCAAACAACCATTGCCTTGTCTACTGCTTAAGCGAGAATACATATGTCTTTGCTAGTTCTTTGCTCTCAACTCTTATGGGTAAAACATCAACTTGAGGATTACTCTTTTATGAACATAACATATCTGTATGGTGTGATAATTTGAGTGCTATATGCTTAACTAAAAATCCAATTCAGCATTCTAAGGCTAAACATATTGAAATCAAACATCATTTCATTAGGGATTATGTTGAAAGGCATTTTTGATATTAAGTTTGTTAAAAGCCCGAAAATCAATGGGCTGATATTTTCACTAAACCCTCGCATGAAGATAGATTTTTATTTATTAGAGATAATCTAAACATGCATTGCATTGTTGAATGATATGTCTCGAATGTTAAGTCATGCACTGTACTAAATCTGTCATTACTCCTATATACATGTTCTTTCAACCAAGCATTAGTTCGGGGGGAGTAATGATACAATAGTTTAAGTGGAGTATGTCTAATATGCTTGCTTTGCATTACTATGATTTTCTTAACATGTTATCTTGCCCTTAACATATCACATAAATAAAACTTGATAACCCTTTTTGATGTTGACAAAAGGGGAGAATAGGGAGAGAATTGAGATTTGTGATAGAAATATGTTATAGGGGAATGGGAGAATGAATATGAAATGGGAGAATGAATATGATATACCCTGTTAGCTTAAAGAAAATTTCAACTTTGTCGATATATGCTATTTTCTTTGTTGATATTTTGAGGGTTCATTAAATCATCTCAATGTTTGTCATCATCAAAAAGGGGAGATTGATAAGTCTCTAAAATGTCGATGTGCATTTCCCTAAGTTTTGATGAGAACTAAACATTGGTTAATGATTTAATTAACCTTCATATTGGTTGCTAACCTTTGCTATCGAGTGTGCAGATTAAATAAGACAAGCAGGCGTCCAACAAAGTGAAACAAACAAGCGTCCAACAAAGTGAAACAAGCGAGGCGTCCAACAAAGTAAAAAAGGAGATGTCGGCAAAGTAAAAAGGGAGGCGTCCAACAAAGTGTAAACAAGCGAGGCGTCCAACAACATGAGTGATTGCGGCGCTCGTCCAAAACGCAAGAGATAGAAACTTGCGTCCACCAAAGTGTTGAAAGCCGGTGTCTACTAACATGGCATTTGGAGCGCGTCCATTAAAGTATCGAAACGATCGTCCAATAAAGTATCGAAACAACCACGTCCAATAAAGTGTCGAACAACGCGTCGAATAAAGTATCGAAATTGGCAGTCCACTAAGGTATCGAATGGCTCGGTCCAATGGCGTGGCAATTGGAGCTCGTCCATTAAGATCAAAATGTATCCGGTCAATGACGTGGCAATTGGAGCTCGTCCATTATCGAGAATGTATCCGGTCCAATGACGTGGCAAATGGAGCTCGTCCACCGAGTAAGCGAGACTCTCGTCCACCGAGTAGTGCGAGACTCTCGTCCACCGGAGGAGTAGCTGAGACTCTCGTCCACCGAAGTAGCTGAGACTCTCGTCCATTAAAGTAACAGAGGCTCTCGTCCACAAAAGGTGACAGGCTCTCGTCCCACTAGAATAACAGAAGTGCTCGTCCACTAAAGGTAAAGAGCTCTCGTCCACTAGAGTAATGAAGTGCTCGTCAGCTAAAGGTGACAGGAGCGCTCGTCCTTTAGTCTTTGGACTTGTTAAGTCCTTAATATGGAGCTCGTCTACTAGCCGAATGAAAACTCAAATGACTAGATAGACGTTGATTATTTTCAAGATGGAAGCACTTATCTTATGAGCGTGAATTCTTTTAAGGATTATCGGAATCTTAGTTCAAGAACCAGAAAGTGACTTGAAGCCTTCTCTCCTACTCAGTTTCACGATTATCCAGAAAAGTCAGAAGCTACTCTCTCAAGCAACCTTGGATAAATCAGAACTAAAGACCAGTTAAAGAATGCTTCCAACATGCTTTATTCCCTAGTACCTCTGGTCCTTACACAAAAAGGGAAGTGTACTCAGTAAAGTACAAAAAGCTTTCTACACAACTTTGATATGACTGTAGCACGATGAATAAAGCCATGATCCTTCATGTTAGAGTACAACCAACGACTCTATTGCATTAATGACTGCCCAGAACGACTCCATTGCATTAATGACTACTCGAAGCGACTCTATTGCAATTAATGAAGTTACGCTTGAAGCCAACATCCGAGGGATGTCTCTAACGGATCCTAAATGCTTGAAGACCATAAATACAGAAGTCATTGAAGATGAAGAACAAGAGAATACACATTGCATTAAAACGCTATTACTCGCATTTATTTTTTCATTCTTTTATTACGTATTCTTCAATCATTTTGAAGTTATTACGCAGACTTTCCCGAGCCTTACATTTAAACCACTCTCGAGTGTTAGTGAAAGATCTGCTGTGAGAAATTGTATTTATTACAAACCCTATCTCTCAAACAAACCGAAGTGAGCCAGAAGAGGCTAGGTGTGAAAATAATACTTGTCTCAGTAGCTTTGAAGAGGCTAGGTGTGAAAATAATACTTGTCTTGAGCTCGAATAGGCTAGGTGTGAAAATAATACTTGAGTCTCGGAACCTTATCGGTTATAGTGGATAAATCTTGGTGCTTGCCAAGGACTAGACGTAGCTCTTTGATTTGAAGAGTGAACCGGGGATAAATCGCCGTGTCAATCTCTCTTCCCTTAAACTCTTTAATTGCCTTAGTTTTCTTATGTCTATCAAGTGGTGTGCTTGCAAAAGTCACCCGTCCATCTGTATTCTTCCACTCGTCCAAATCTAGCCTTTTTGTTTTGCGAAAAGATTTTAACTTTGCTTAAATTCGATAAACACAATTCAACCCCCTTCTTGTGTTTATAGTTGTCTATTTCATTTAATTGCCTTAGTTTTCTTACGTCTATCAAGTGGTGTGCTTGCAAAAGTCATCCGTCCATTCCGTATTCTTCCCACTCGTCCCAAATCTAGCCTTTTTGTTTTGCGAAAAGATTTCAACTTTGCTT
This sequence comes from Sophora flavescens, assembly GCA_030762895.1. Lineage (NCBI taxonomy): Eukaryota > Viridiplantae > Streptophyta > Magnoliopsida > Fabales > Fabaceae > Sophora > Sophora flavescens. Next base: position 99,901,071 of record CM061062.1, read on the forward strand.
AAATTCCGATAAACACAATTCAACTCCCCCTTCTTGTGTTTATAGTTGTCTATTTCAGTTGGGAGTGCAATCACCAATCTTGGCTTGGCAGGGTTTGGTGGTTTGATAAGAAATCATATGGCGAGTTTATGATGGGGTTCTTTGGCTCAGTGGGACAATCTGATATAATGCATGCGGAGTTGATGTAACATCCCTGGTTGTTTTATGGATTGATGACTGTCCTCACAAACTAACACGGGTCTTTTCGGTGTGTTTTGTCCTCACTCACACGCTTCTTGGGAAAACTTCCCGGGAGGTCACCCATCCCAAAATTGCTCCACCTCAAGCATGTTTAACTGTGGAGTCCTTAAGTGACAGGATCCCGAAAAGAAGATGCATCTTGTTAGTATAGGTATTACCAATCAATTCATATAAGTTATCCTCAATTGTATAGTCCCATACCTACACAGTCTCAGGATCCCCCTCATTCGGGTGTGTAATCGGTTCATTCATGTGTCCCTTCACCTAGAAGCCAGCCAGGAGCCGCTCCTTGTTCGTGCCTTTTTGCATCGGTGTCCACTCCCCGCCTCGTCGGCCCAGAGTGTCACATGCCCACCAGCTTCAGCTTGGTTCGGTCCACGAACCACACGATCTTGGGAGGAGAGTGCGCTCGATACCATTTGTAACATCTCTGTCTGCTCTATGGATTGATGACTGACCCTACAGACCAACACGGGTCTTTTCAGCGTGCTTGGTCCTCGCTCACACGCTACCCGGAAAAATTTCTCAAGAGGTAACCCATCCCAGAATCGCTCCAAGTCAAGCACGCTTAACTGTTGAGTTCTTAAGTGATGGGCTGCTGAAAATAAGATGCCACTTGTTGGTATACGTAGTACCAATCAATTCATATAAGTCATCCTCAACTGTATAGTCCCATACCTATACGGTCTCGGGATCCTCTCACTTGGTGTGTAATCGGTTCATTCATGTGTCCCTCCGCTTAGAAGCCTCCGCCAGAGCCGCTCCTTGTCCGTGCCTTCTTGCACCGCGACCACTCCTCGCCCTCGTCGATCCGGGTGTCACAGGTTGATGGCCATGTTCCATGGTATATCCTTGTGTTGGGAGCAAGGTTTCAAGAAGGTTGAGTGCTACGGATTCTCTTAATACCCTTCGTTTGATCCGTGAGGTTGACCAGGATTTTCACAAGTTTGGGAACAAAATTGCCATTATTAGAAGCTTTCTGCATAGAAACTGGGAGATTAGGTTGCCCCATACCCTTAGAGAGGGCAACCAATGTGCTGACTTTCTTGCCAAGTTGGGAGCGAGCCAGAAGCAACTCTAGCTTGAATATTGTGGAGACTGCTCCGTCATGGATGGACTCTTTGATTTTGGTCGATGTTGTTGGCATATCTTTCATGAGGCACCAGGCCTCTACTTTTGTTTCCTTTTGTCTTTTGTTGCTTCTCTTTTGTTACCCAAAAAAAAAAGGTTGCTTGGTCGTCGTGGTGGATGTCATCGTCTACCTGCTTTCATGGGCATGAGTTTGGCTGGAGATAGCCCATCGAATTTTTTGGATTTTTTTTATATATATGAAAAATGGTGGCAAGTGAGCAATCACTCCGTACCGGGTCGGTTAATTAAGATCAAAAGTGCTACCTCGCGGTTCCTTTCCGTTCCCAAGGATCGAACAGGCAATCACTTGATCAAGGGACGAGGCGTCGAACCACCATATCAGCAACATTGGGTTTTTTTTTTACTGGAAATTTTTTGGATGCTTTGTATCTTAGTTTGGAATAAAATCATTATCAGTTTAAAAGAATCTTTTAATTGGCTTCTTACAATTTTTTTTTTTGATAAGAGGCTTCTTACAACTTTTAACATGATTTCAGGGTTGACACTTACATTGGATATTGAAAAATTTTCATTTACAAAAGATTGTTCTTCATGGTATTTTTTTTTTTAGTACATGTTTTCGTATTTTGATTTGAAATATATGTTAACAGTATAATAATTTTGGATTGACAGTGTGGATAATAACAATGTTATTGTTAACATTTAAATTTCTATACTTACTTAGGCCATATCCGGTGACTTTTTTTTAGTGTTACCTTAACAAGCACTTATTCTGGAAAAGGATTTTAAATGGGGTGCTTAATAAGATGAGGTCCTTGTACAAGAATCAGTCCTTATATTATTCGGGCCAAGCTTCAATTTTTAAATACAAAAAGGTACACGTGCAATCAATTAATGCTATAATATTTAATATTCAAAATGAGATATGAGATGTGGGTCTACTAGTGGGGTCCATTTAAGAATTTTTTTTGAAATTGTTGGGTTGGAGAATTAAGGAGTTTAAATTGTAAAAATGAGTGATGTGTCAAAGTGAGACCCATTTAGCGGCGGTGGCCCCGAGGCATGGTCGAGGTGAGCGACCGTCCAGGGAACCCATTTTTTGAGGGCACCAGATAGTAGGTAAAACATTATAGGAGAATGCTAACAAGTGCCCTTAGGGCATTGTTTAAGGAAAAAAAAAAGAAAATTTTGTATGGAAATAGTATATTTAACATTTTAAAAAGTGTTACACTTGGTATATATAGATATTAAATAAATTTTTTATATAATTAATTTTTTACCAACAAAAATAATTATTCCAAAAAAATTAATAATAGAGTGATAAAATTAATAATTATCTAAAACATGATAATTCTTATAATCTTGATGGAAAAATTTTATTTGAAGAATTAAAAGTTACAAGAGAAGTTTTAACAGTTAAATAAAAATCAAGCTTTATGATATTGGGTTCTTTGAAGACATTTAATTGTTTTCTTAATACATGCACAACTTATAGAATAATATTAACTATCCTTGTTATTGTTGAGCTGAGAGAATTTTTTTCTAAATTGAAATTATTAAAATTTTATTTACAATTTAATATGTCACAAAGTAGATTGAATAGTCTTACTCTGATTTCTATCGAAAATGATTTTTTAAAGAAACTTGATTATGAACGGATTATTAATGATTTTGAAGTAAAAAATGTAAAAAGAACAATCTTCAAATGATTGTGAGGGTATCATTTCCTAAATTTGCTTAAGATACTAAAAATTTCACGACCGGCCGGCCCTACACTTAAGAATCCTAAAAAATAAAAAATATAGGATAGTAGGACGGAGATGACCATACTCATTTAAAAAAGAAAACCAGAATAATATCATTCACTTTTCTCCTGCTTCCGATTTTTTTTTTTTAAAGTAGTATGAGCTTGTTTTCTACAGGAATTATGGCGTAAGGTACTAAGGTGAACAGAGGCAGAAGTGTGAATTAATTTATGATTTGTTTTCGGTTTCCAGTTTCCAGAAATAATTATAAAATTATTATTTTATTTTCATTCTATTTCTTATTTTCAGAGATTTGTACAGGAAACACTAAAAAAACTTTTTTTCTATTTTAAGTGTTTCCTGTACATTTATTTGAAAACAGGCAAGAGAAAGAAAATAATGTGGCAGTTTTATAATTATTTTTGAAGATAGGAAATGAAAATAGAAATCTGGAAACAAAGCAAACAGACCTTTAGTTTCCTTTTTTCGAGAATCAGTTCAGATTTCGTTGACCGAGGATGTTATTCAAGTGACTAGAAGCGGGTCTTTTAATCATATGTCCATGATTCGAATCATGATGATATGAATAGAGATGCATTTGTGAGTAGAGAAGTTATTCTTAACCCGATACTCTACATCCCGGGGATTAGTCCTACGACTATTGACTATGAGATACCCTAAATTCTATCCCTAAAAGAAAAAAGATTCAGATTTCATTGCTCTACTTTCCAGTTTTACATGTTATTTGTTTTTAAAAAAGCTAGAAAGGTACCCGTGCTAAGCATGGGTCCTTTTTCTTTTTCTTTTTCTTTTTTACTTTGCTTTAATTAATTCATGTGAAAATAAATATAATTATATATTAATTTAATAATTAATATGTATACATGTATATTTATTTTAGTATATTTTATGGATACTAATTAGTCATATAAAAACAAAAAATCAATCATTTTATGATTTTTTTGCTCTATAAATTCAAGCTGAGAGGATGGTGTTTCAATTCAAGAAAGAGAAAATCTTTGGGCTCTATAAACACTTATCATCATCTAATGAAATTTAATACGATAAATATGAAATAAAATATCACTTAATTATACTTTATTATAAAAATACAGCTGTCTCAAAAAAATATAAAAATATAAAAACAAAAATTAAAATTTTAAATAAATATTTTGCAACAACTTCAAAGAATGGCATTAACTATGTTGAATGATATTAAGATTGAGTAAGTGATAAAAAATTTAGATTTACATGAGATTAATTTCAAAACTCATTATTATTTATTTTATTAAAGTTTATTAATTACGACATATTAATAATATTAAAATAATAAATCAAGTGGTATACTTTGCAGGAAGTTTTAAATTTTTATGCTAATATTATTACCAAATATTTTTTTATGCTAATTATATAGATTTTTTGATCAGGAAAGAAAGCAAGAAAACAGCATGAAAGAAAAGAACTAAATCCTAGTCCTTGTGATGCCTATGGCATCGGCTAGCAGAAGCGACTGCACTTGGGGGGACAAGACTCCTAGTGAACAATCTGATGATCCATAGAGGCACCATTCTTAGCCAACCAATCCGCACAGAAGTTCCCCTCTCTCAAGGTATCTTTGCAAGGTCAAGGTCCAAGGCAACACCAGAAATTCCCTTATTCGGTTAATAAGAGCAGCATAAGGGTGAAAAGGCTGCACTCCCTTAGAAATTGAATCCAATGCCATTTGTGAATCAAACTCACAAACAACTTTACGAAACCCATATTTCCAAGCAGAATCTAAACCATGATAGATGGCTAGAAGCTCAGCATTAAAATTAGTTGTAATTCCACAAAAAGCAGAAAAACCACCAAGCCATTCTCCATGACAGTTTTGAATAAGACCCCCAAAGCCAGATCTGCCTGGATTTCCAAAGGAGCTCTCATCAACATTAATTTTGCAGACACCTTCTATTGGGGCATTCCACCTCACTTCTCTGGCAATTGGAACTTTTTTTATGGTCCCAAAAGCTTTAGAAATCAGGTACTTGAGGCTTGAAATTTTACTCAGCACAAGCCAATCCTCCCATTTAGTACTATTGAAAATTTCAGCATTCCTAGCTTTCCACACTAGCCAAGCAGTGACAGCAAAAAGTAAACCATGCTCATGAGTAAGATTAGCCTTTAGCTAAACCTGCTATTCAGAAGAGAAGAAATCCGTCTGAGATGGAAATTCAGCAACTTCCAAATTCTCTTGGCTCTACTGCAGTCCCTAAGAGGATGAGTAATAGATTCATGAGGGTTCCCACATAATTGACACCTATTGTCCATATCTTGAGACGCCCTGTAGCATCGAAATTCATTAGTAGGCAAACTTCCCTGCATAACAATCCAAATGAAATGCTTAATGTTCTCAGGAAGCATGAGATTCCAAATCCAACTCCAAGATTTAGTTACCCAAATAGTAGGAGAGTTAGCTTCGGTTAACCAAATATAAGCATCTCTAGCATAATACATACCAGATCTAGAATTGCTCCAAATTAAGGTGTCATCGGTTCTTTCATCAATAAAATAACTTTGCATTTGCAACTTGATGTTGGTAGGGATGATAGTTGCCAGCCTATTCTCCTTGACAGGCATTGTTAACCGGAATGTCCTTCAGCTGCAAATTAGTGTCCTGAATGTCCACAAAGGGAACTAAATTACATAAAAGGTCCTCATCCAACCACCCGTCATACCAAATAAAGAAACGACCTTTGCCAACTCTAATCTTGAATCCGGGTTTGAGCTTGTCAATAACTTTTAGAATAGATCTCCAAGTTGTAGATATGCCTACAACAGGCTTAGCATTCAGAATATGGTAACCCTGAAGGTGTTTGGAAGACAAAAGTTGAACCCAAAGCTTGTCCGGATTGTGAATAACATCCCAGATATGTTTACCAAGCATAGAAACATTAGTTTCCATATATGTATGGATACCAAGACCACCTCTACTCCTTGGTTGGGTGACAGTATCCCATTTCACCCAGTGACAAGCCTTACAGCCCCAAATAAACCTTCCAACACAAGTATCAATGTTGTCACAAATACCTTATGGCAACCAATTGTTTTGCATGGTGTAAATAGGCATAGAAGAGATTATCGATATGGCTAGAGTAACTCTCCCTGCTCTATTCAATAGCTTCCCTTTCCACCCTGCTAATCTAGCATTAATTTTATCCATCACAAAACCAAAGTAAGATTTTTTGGTTCTTTCAGTAAGTAGATGAAATCCAAAGTACTTCCTCGGATTGAAAGAGTCTTTGAAACCAGATAATAGCAACAAATTTAGACACTTTGACCCTGTGAATATTAGCAGAAGCTGCTAATCTGGTTTACTGGACATTTACCTTTAAACCTAAGGCATGACAGAATGCTTGGAGAACCTCCTGAACTAAACTTGCCTGAGATGCTTTTGCATGAGTGAAAAGCAAGCAATCAACTGCAAAGAACAAATGGGAGTTAGCAGGGCCATGCTTAGAGATCATTACAGGTTTCCACTTCTTATCTTGGACTTTTTCTTGAATGAGGAGTGCAAGTTTCTCCATACAAAGAACAAATAGGTAGGGAGACATAGGGTCACCTTGCCTCAAGCCCCATGAGGAGCAAAATTCTCTAACTTTTCACCATTCCATTTCAAGGACAAGGTTGGAGAAGTTGTGCGAGTGCATTATAAGATAAATAGTTTATCGTGGAAAACCAAAATCAGCTAGCGTAAGCTTAAGAAAATCCCAATTGACCTGTCATAAGCTTTTTCAAAATCTAATTTGAAGAGTGATAAGCCTTTGGCTTATCTAGTTTTATGACTAGATAGACTGTGGTTTATGTTTCAATCAGTCGAGTTCACTCTCGTTTTCGCCCAAATTTTGCCTTGTTTTGTTCCTAAGTTGGACTTTGACTCGTTTTGCGTCTTTTGTGTAGTTTTTAGCTTATTTTGGATAGAATTATGCTTTTGGTTGCTTTTGGTGTTTTCAGGTCAATAAGTGAAGCTCAGGGAGTCAAGGAAAGTCAAGAAACAAGTGGAAATTGCAGTGCAGACACTCGCCCGCGAGTTAAGCTCGCCTCGTGAGCCTCGAACATCAATCAAGCAGACAGTCATCACTCCGGTTCGCCACGCGATAATCTTCTCGCCCGCGAGAGTCGAAGACTGCAAGACAGAGACCATCACGGCATAGCGTGATTAAGGTCACGCGGCTGTGACAAATTTAGGTTTGAAGTCTCGCCCCACGAGAGATAGCTCGCCTCGCGAGAGCCTCAAGACCCTGGGAAGACGAGAGACCATCACGGCCTTGCCGTGATGAAGGTCACGGGCTGTGACAGATTGAAGTTGGAAGACTCGCCCGCGAACACACACTCGCCTCGCGAAAATCCAAAATTTGAAGCGCGCCAATACTAAAAATTCGCCTCGCGAAGAGTGCTCGCCACGCGAGCGAGCAAGATTTAGAATCCTTATTTAAAGGCTGTTTCAGATCAGAGCTTGGAGGAGGTTTTGGAGAGCTTTTGGAGATCCGAATCCTAGTAGGGTTTTTCCACTGTAGAGTAGTGTTTAGGCCAGATTTCTTTTCTCTTTGGAGGCTGCGTCTCCCCTTTTTCTTTTTGTGTTATTTTACGATGGTGATTATGTCAGAGTGTTTGTCTATGAGCACGAGGAACTAATCCCCTCCGTCCGAGGGATCAATGAAGCCGCCTATGGCGGTGTAGATTCGATGTGATGTATGTTTTCCTTTCCTTCTTTTAATTAATGTTTTCCAATTCTGTTTTGATTGCGTTGATCATATGTTTTGCGTGATTAACTAGTTAACGTGTTTGAGGCGAAACGGCGATTGGCGTTTTAGAACTTGAATTGGAATCACTAATTGAATAATAAACACGACATTGGATTTAGGAGATTAATGCAACCTTATAGGGAACAAGAATTAACAGAATTCGGGATTAGGGTTATGAGACAGAACAAGTAATTAATCCAATCTTCGAATACGTCCTAATGAGCACGACAGGTGGATTTAGGAGAATTTAGGGGTCCCGGTTGACATTGTAATTGAACTTAGGGAGGAATTCATCATCACTTGGGTATGCATGTTGGGTAGGTGGATTTGTGACCTTGGACATTTTAACTTCAGATTTTAATAGTTTAGTTTTATTAGATTGTTAATTTGAATTCAATCCTATCTTCTCTCTCAACCACCTTCGTAACTTGACCAAGCGTATCGGATTTCCAGCGGATTAGTCGAATTGGTAGCCCAATCCCTGAGTTCGACCTCGGTAATTACTTACCGTGTTTATTTTATTACTTATGCGACCCGGTACACTTGCCGGAGTCACCAACAAGTTTTTGGCGCCGTTGCCGGGGATTGGCACAACCAATTTTCCTAATTTTAGGGTAGTTTGATTATTTGGTTAAGTTATTTTTATTTTTATTTTTTTATTTTTATTTTATTATTATCTCTCTCTACTTCTTTGATTCCACTTGGTCTTGCCTTGTTTTGTATGCGAGGTACACGAAGGAATGCTTCCGGGTTGCGAATATTGTAATGGGAACCATGACACTTGGGTTATCAGTTCTACTTCTCTCAAGAATATGTGGAACCATGGCATAATTTCTATGACAGCGTGCCCCGAACAACTATCGAGTCGGGAATCAGTATTGGGGTGATATGAGTAGAGACCATCCGGATTTCACTTGGAGTAATGCTGACGATGGTGTAGCCTGGCAACCACAACCTCAACAAAATTGGCAACAACAACCTCAACAGAATGGTGGAAGACAACCTTGGGAGTTGGCTCTTGAGAAGTTGAGTGCGACACTTGAGAAAGTGTCAATCAATACAAATGCAGTCATTGATAAGATGGCCACATCAATTGAGAAGGCGAATGCGGCATTAGAGATGCAGATTGCCCAACACTTACAAAGCAACTAAAGGAGCCTCTCCCAGACACTCTCCCAGGTGATACCGAGAACCACCCTAAGAGCCAATGTGATGCCACAACAACTAGAAGCAGTGGGGTATGGGAATCTGACTGGGATGCAACTAGTTCTCAGGAAGTTGAGGAAGAACTACCACATGTTGAGGAAGAGCTACCTAAGGAAGAGGAATTGACAAGCGACAAGGCCCCGGAACAGCCACATGTTGAGGAAGAACAACCTAAGGAAGAGGAGTTGGCAAGGGACAAGGCAATGGAGCAAGGGGGTAGAGATCAAAATGCGGATAAAGTGGTAGAGGATTCCACCATGCTTGCCAAGCAACCTGAAATTAATGCATTGGATAACTATGTTGGCTTGCATGCATGTGTGGACATTGGTAAGTTGGTCCCTCCCACTTGTCTGACACACTTCCTCGTAAAAACACCATTTGACCCGAGAGGAAGTGAGTTCATCATTGCGGAGGTCAAAGAAGTTTTCACACTCAGACTAGATGGAAGTATGGATAGAGTCATATTGCTCCTACAAGAGCCACTTCACAAACCATGGGATCCGGGTGGAGGATTTGAGATGATGAGCGTCTCTTGGCCCTTGTACCACAGACTATGGGATCCAGGTGGATGCTTCTTAATAAGTCAGGCTCGGGACGTTAAACAAGCGCTACTTGGGAGGCAACCCAAGCTAGGTATCCCTCTCTTTTCCTAACTTTTGTTTTGTTTTGTTTTTGTTTTTGTTTTTGTTTGTCACTCTTGAATAATTTGAGAAGATCAAGAGTTGTTGTATGAATAGTGTGTCAGGCAAGCTTGTTGGATTTTAATTAGATTGAGCGTAGATTGATTGCATGAATTATATTGACCATTGATGATCCCCCCTAGGTTCTGAAATTAGAAAAGTTTATCCCCACTTAAAAATTGAAAACTGAACTTTGAGAATTTTATTGTATTACTTGATTTATGATAAGTTTGGGGTGAGGGGGTGCACACACTAGGAATCGTATCTCGATCAAACAATTTGCAAATGTCCAGGTGAGGATTTGAGCCTCCAACTTGTTTTTGATTGTGTGAATCACTTTTAAGTTGCACTTTCCCGGATTTGCTTGAATCTCTTCATGGTTTGCATGTTTATGTGTTGCATCAAATGATTTAGGCAATTTTCTTTGAATAACTACTTGGCCTAAAAAGGACCATCCCTAATGCATGTTCCCTAGTTAGCCACATTGAGCCTAATTGACCTATTGTTTCTTGATGACCCTATATTACAAGCCAAAATCTGAAAAAAAAACCATGTTAACCCAATCTTAGGATTAGGAGAGCATGGAAGCATAGCAAGAGAATGGTTGTGAGCAACTAAGTTTGGGGTGGCTACAAGGTGATGTGTCATATTGGGGGTGAGAAAAAGAAAAATAAAGGTTGAAAAAAAAAATTTGCCAAAAAAAAAAAAGAAAAGGGGCAAATCAAAAGATTAGCAAGGAAAAAGGCTGTAGTCACCCGAGACAAAAAGAAAAATGAAAAAAGGAAATTGAGTGGAAAAAGTGTCAAAATGCTCATGCTCTCTTAGTTCCTAGGGACTTAAGCCTAAATATCCTTCATTATCCTACCCTTAGCCAGGCCTCATTACAACCTTTGAAAGACCTATTGATGTTGCATGCATGTTTTCGTGGGAACTATGTTTGAGATGAAAATCAAATTCATGGGAAGTGCTCTTAGAATGTGAAAGTGAGTGAAAAGTTGATAGCCTAGACAAACTTGAGCGAATGAGTGAAATACTAAATGCCCGTGTGAGGAAGGCAATTGTTTGAAATAGGTGATCTTCCTTTGTGTGTATCTTTGAGCCTCAACTTAGGGTAATGATGGCATGAATGATAAGTTCTCAATTGTTTAAAGTAAATGAATGTGGGGATTACGTTGATTTAAGGGGGGGAGATCATTGGATAAAAATTGTTTTGATTGCATGAAATTTGTGCGAAATCGATTGATTCCTTTAGGCTTGCCAAGTCTTGAGTCGTTTTTGAGTTTTAGCTTGCTTGGGGACAAGCAAGGTTTAAGTTTGGGGTGTTTTGATAAGCCTTTGGCTTATCTAGTTTTATGACTAGATAGACTGTGGTTTATGTGCCAATCAGTCGAGTTCACTCTCGTTTTCGCCCAAATTTTGCCTTGTTTTGTTCCTAAGTTGGACTTTGACTCGTTTTGCGTCTTTTGTGTAGTTTTTAGCTTATTTTGGATAGAATTATGCTTTTGGTTGCTTTTGGTGTTTTCAGGTCAATAAGTGAAGCTCCGGGAGTCAAGGAAAGTCAAGAAACAGTGGAAATTGCAATTCTGGAGACACTCGCCCCGCGAGTTGAAGCTCGCCTCGCGAGCCTGAACATCAACTGAAGCAGCAACACTCATCACTCTGGTTCGCCACGCGATAATCTTCTCGCCCCGCGAGAGTCTGAAGACCTGCAAGATAGAGACCATCACGGCATAGCCGTGATTAAGGTCACGGCTGTGACAAATTTAGGTTTGAAGTCTCGCCCCGCGAGAGATAGCTCGCCTCGCGAGAGCCTGAAGACCCTGGAAGACAGAGACCATCACGGCCTTGCCGTGATGAAGGTCACGGCTGTGACAGATTGAAGTTGGAAGACTCGCCCCGCGAACACACACTCGCCTCGCGAAAATCCAAAATTTGAAGCGCGCCAAGACTAAAATTCGCCTCGCGAAGGAGTGCTCGCCCCGCGAGCGAGCAAGATTTAGAATCCTTATTTAAAGGCTGTTTCAGATCAGAGCTTGGAGGAGGTTTTGGAGAGCTTTTGGAGATCCGAGATCTAGTAGGGTTTTTCCACTTGTAGAGTAGTGTTTAGGCCAGATTTCTTTTCTCTTTGGAGCTGCGTCTCCCTTTTTCTTTGTGTTATTTTACGATGGTGATTATGTCCGAGTGTTTGTCTATGAGCACGAGGAACTAATCCCTTCGTCCGAGGGATCAATGAAGCCGCCTATGGCAGTGTAGATTCGATGTGATGTATGTTTTCCTTTCCTTCTTTTAATTAATGTTTTCTAATTCTGTTTTGATTGCGTTGATCATATGTTTTGCGTGATTAACTAGTTAACGTGTTTGAGGCCGAACGGCGATTCGCGTTTTAGAACTTGAATTGGAATCACTAATTGAATAATAAACACGACAGTGGATTTAGGAGATTAGTGCAACCTTATAGGGAACAAGAATTAACAGAATTCGGGATTAGGGTTATGAGACAGAACAAGTAATTAATCCAATCTTCGAATACGTCCTAATGAGCACGACAGTGGATTTAGGAGAATTTAGGGGTCACGGTTGACATTGTAATTGAACTTAGGGAGGAATTCATCATCACTTGGGTATGCATGTTGGGTAGGTGGATTTGTGACCTTGGACATTTTAACTTCAGATTTTAATAGTTTAGTTTTATTAGATTGTTAATTTGAATTCAATCCTATCTTCTCTCTCAACCACCTTCTGTAACTTGACCAAACGTATCGGATTTCCCGCGGATTAGTCGAATTGGTAGCCCAATCCCTGAGTTCGACCTCGGTAATTACTTACCGTGTTTATTTTATTACTTGCGACGACCCGGTACACTTGCCGGAGTCACCAACAAAGAGAAGATAACTTGATTTCCCTTTCTTCCTATGTATTTGATGAATGATTTCTTGAACAATTAAGGCATTATCAGAAGTACCTCTCTTTGGGATAAAATTGCTCTGAAGAGGTCCTATAAGATCAGTTAAGTAGGGTCTGATTCTATTTACCATCACTTTGGAAATTAGTTTCAACATCACATTGCAGAGACTTATAGGTCTAAAATCTCTAAGGCACACTGGATTGTCAATCTTTGGGATGGGAACTATCAAGATCTCAGTCAATCTATCATCAATTGAACCTGTAGAGAAAGCATTTGAAACCAGATCACATACATAATTTCCTACTATATGCCAATAGGTCTTGTAGAAAATAGGTTGATAGCCATCAGGTCCGGGAGCTTTGTAAGAATTCATTGAGAAAAGGGCACATTTAACCTCTTCCAAGGACACTGATTCTAAAAGTCTGTCATGAAGAGCTGTTTCAATCCGAGGCATGAATCTAAGGTTGGAGACTATTAGGGCTACAAGAATCAGATTCTGGAAGAGATTCTTAAAGAAAGATAGAGCCTCCATTTTCAAAACTTCCTCATCAGTGCACCATTCTCCATCAATATCTAAACTAGAGACTTTGTTTCTCCTTCTGCTGAATCACTTTGTTTGAGTATGGAAAATTTTGGTGTTATTATTGTCGATCTTAACCCAATTTTACCTTGACTTATGGAACCACAACATCTCTTCTTGACACAAAAACCTCATTATATTACTTTTGAAGGTCCTCTCTCAAGTCTAATCATGTCTGGGGAAGGGTAAGAATCCAATTGACAGTGAACCCCTTTGATTCTAGCTTCTAGACTTCTTTTCGTCTTGAAGATGTATAGATCATTTTTAATTCATTAATGTGATATTAGTCTTTCAAGAACTAGCATGTAATATGTAAATAAATGTGATATTAGATTATTATAAAGTTTGTTAGCATTAATTTTTTTTATGCAATTAGTTTATTAGCATGTTTGAGGGAAAATAGCTACCACGGAAATGAATATATAATGTGAGGGAGTGAGAGGTGAGGATTGTGTTGTGAGATTAACAATGCAATATACAAAGTGGAAAAGGAGAAGAGAGAACAAATGGGAGAAACATGCTAGGGTTCAATACATTGCAATAGTCTAAGCCACAAATACAATAATGAGAAAGAGTAAATATATATGCATAAGTAAAATGACTAAGCTACCCTTATATTATCTAACATCCCCCTCAAACTCACGATGCATCAATGGGAAGCATCGAGAGTTTGCTAGTCAAGAAACGAAAACGTGGAGCGGAATGCGATTTTGTGAACAAGTCGGCAAGCTGCATGGAAGAAGTAACAAAAGGTAAAATGATGGTCCCCTGTTGAAAATGATGTCTAGTGAAATGACAATCAATCTCAATATGCTTGGTGCGTTCATGGAAGACAGAGTTGCGGGTGATCTGAATAGCACTCATGTTATCACAGTACATAAGGGTCGGTCCAGAGAGGGAGACACCCATATCAGAAAGTAACCAACGCAACCAAACTATTTCTGCAGTGGTTGATGCCGTAGCACGGTACTCAACTTCTGTAGAAGAACGAGAGACAATGTCTTGCTTCTTACTCTTCCAAGAAATAAGAGAATCTGCTAGAAAAATGCAAAATCATGTGGTAGACTTACAATCAGTGGGGTCACCAGCCTAGTCAGCATCAGAGTAAGCACGCAACTCCAAAGAAGAAGATGAAGGGAAAAGAAGACTCTGAAATTGAGTACCCCGAAGGTAACGAATAATACGAAGAATAGCTTCCCAATGCACCTTAGTAGGAGCAACAACAAACTGACTAACAACATGCACTGCATAAGCAATATCAGGTCTAGTGATGGTAAGATACACCAAGCTACCAACCAGTGTACGATACAAGGTGGGATTTGGTAAAGGGACACCATCCGAGGAGACATATCGAGCATTAAGCTCAAGAGGGGTTTCTGCTGCTCGAGTATCAGAGAGACGAGCTTGTTCAAGAATGCTGCCAATATACTTAGATTGAGAAAGAAGATAACCTCTAGGAGATTAAGCAACTTCAATCCCTAAGAAATATCGAAGAGTACCTAAATCCTTCATCTCAAACTGTTGGGCTAATTACAATTTCAACTCTGCAATCCCATCAACATCATCCCCTGTAATAATCATGTCATCAACATATAAAGAGAGTATAATACAACCATGAGAAGTGGACTTGAGAAACAAAGCAGAATCATGAGGACTAGAACAGAAGCCGAGAGATGCAATCACAATGGATAACTTCTCAAACCAAGCTCGAGGAGCTTGTTTAAGCCCATAGAGAGCCTTCTTTAACTTACAAACTTCCCCTGGATTATGAGAAACACCTGGTGGAGGTACCATGTAAACTTCCTCTTGAATATCACCATTTAAGAAAGCATTTGTAACATCCAGTTGAGAAATATTCCACTGACGAACAGATGCAACTGCTATAAGAGTGCGAATAGTGGTCATTTTAGCAACAAGAGCAAATTTCTTCATAATCCATACCATACTGTTGAGAGAATCCCTTAGCAACAAGACGAGCTTTGTATCACTCAACCGTCGAGAACCAATTGCTCTTTTTCCTGGAGGAACGGGAACAAGGTCCTAAGTATCTGTTTTATGCAAAGCGAAAAAGTTCCTCTACCATAGCCCTCTTGCCAAAGGGGATCAAGGGTAGCCTCTTTTGTAGGAAGATGGCTCATACAAACTATGAATAGAGGTTAGAAAAGAAGCAAAAGAACTGGAATGAATGGAATAAACATAATCCGGTAAGTGTGTGGACTTACGATCACGTCGAGGATAACGAGGAGGAGGATCAACAATCACAACGGGTTCTTGGGGGAGCCGTGGGGACAAAAGGGACATCGGGTTCCGTAGAATTAATAGTGTCAATCCTGCAAATATCAACATCGAAGTATGGGAATTATCCGTATCCATGGCAAAAGGATCAATACGAATGAGATCGAGCTGAGTGTAACACTATGAGAATTATCGGAATAGAATAAAATGGTATATGCATAAGAAACACAACATGACGTGAGACATAAAGTTTTTTAGTTGTAGGATCATAACAACGATAACCCTTCTGACCATCACCATAACCAAGAAAAACACACATTGCGAAGCGATAAGACAATTTACTACGTTCTACATGAGGACGAAGAACAAAGCAAGTAGAACCAAAGACTCTCAAGACTGAATAATCAGGAGTACAGCCCTGTAACTTTTCAAAGAGAGACAAACCTGAAGTAATGTGAAGATGGAATTCCGTTAATAACATGTACTTGCAGATGGGACGGCTTCCCCCCAAAACTCACTTGGCATAGAGGCAGACAAAAGAATAGAACTAGCAGTTTCCAGAATGTGACGATGTTTCCTTTTAGCAACTCCATTTTGTTCGGGAGTATCAGTACAAGAAGTTTGGTGAATGGTCCCATCAGAGGCAAGTAATTCAGAAAATTTATTAGAAGTATATTCACCACCTAGATCACATCGAAAACACTTGATAACAGCAGTATGTTGAGTTTTAACAAAGGCACGAAACCTATGATAAATGCTAAAGAAGTCAGAACGATGTTTCATAAGATAAACCCAATAATAACGAGTGCAATCATCAATGAATGATACGTAATATCTAGATACACCTTTAGTAAGAACTGGTGATGGTCCCCATACATCATAATGAACCAAGTCAAAGGGTGCGTGAAAACGGAAACACTTTTACAAAAGGACAAAGCATAAAATTTAGCAAGTTTGCATATCAACAATCAGAAATATAATTAGTTTGCAACTTTCTTAAAGCTCCTGTAGAAGCTAAGTATTTCGAACGGGAAGAAGAAACATGCCCTAGACGAGAATGCAATAAATAAAAACTAGATGATGAAGAATTCAAACGAGAAGATGACAGGTCAACACTAGAAGCTGCAACATCTGGAACTCTCAGCTCGTCCAGAACATAAAGTCCCCCTGCCTACAGCCTGTCCCAATCAGCCTCTTGGATTGTGGATCCTGCACATAACAAGAGGTGGAAGAAAAGAAAACCGAGTAACCAGAATCACATAGTTGGCTAACAGAAACAGTACTCAAAGTGAGATTATGAATATAGTAAACATCAGAAATGGACAAACGAGACGTGGAAATAGACCCAGTGCCTGCCATCGACATAGGAGTGCCATCAGCAGTCATGATTGGCACAGACGGAGCAGGATGTAAAGACACAAATGAATTAAAATCAGGTGACATATGATGAGAGGCTCCAGAATCAAGGATCCATATGGATGAGAATATACCTAATGATCTAGAGGAGAGCAAACCTATATTAGAGGAGACGGACGTGGCATGCGGTTGTGTGACATGAAACATCTGGAACTGCTCGACAAAAACAGATACAGTAGGACCTGTAGGAGAATGCTTTTAGGAGAATATGCATGTCCAACACTAAGAGAATCATCCTTTTCACAAACCATTGCTACCAAACACAATAACTTCACATAATAGTATAATCGAGCAGCATTGTTGTGAAAACTGAGTGCATTAATGGAAAATTCTCACCAATAATGTCTAGTAATGGTCAACAACTTATGGTCTAAGACTCTGGTCAACAAGTCATCGGTGCTGGTCAAACGGTCATCGGGTGAAACTCTGGTCAAGTAAGCGTGCGGGGTCAACAAGGTTCAACGGGCGGGTGCGGGTCAACAACACGGGTCGGGCGCTGCGATACCGGATCTGCATCGAGGCATGTGCAATTCACGTGCGGAAGGTGCACCGGTGCGTGGAGAAGCTTGTGGGCGCGTGGGTGGTCGTAAAGGCGGTGATTTTTCGCCGGCAAGTAGATCGACGGACGACAAACACACCTGTATGGGTGGTGAGATGAAATGATGATCGGAAAATGAAGGCTCAGAAACGTCGATGGTGAACCTAAAGCCAAACAGAGAATTTCTCGAGACAGATACAACCAAGGAGAGCAGGTACAGGAGAGAAAGAAGAGACTACTAGGTTCAATAAACCTAAGCTCTTTGATACCATGTGAGATTAACAATGCAATATACAAAGTGGAAAAGGAGAAGAAAGAACAAATGAGAGAGACATGCTAGGGTTCAATACATTGCAATAGTCTAAGCCACAAATACAATAATGAGAAATAGTAAATATATATGCATAAATAAAATGACTAAGCTACCCTTATATTATATAACATGTGTAACTTGCCAATAATAATAATAATAAACATAACAATACTAAATATATTAATCAGGTAATGTATTGACACGTGGATCTTTATGGGGAAAAGTTATTGAGTTTTATATATAGTATATAGATTAATGAAATAATAATGTGCCAAAAACAATTTATGAAATAATATATCTGTATTTAATTTTAATATAAATTACAATTAAGGCATTAAATGTTTAAAGTTTTTTTAAATGTTTGTGTCAAATGTAAAATAACTAGTCTTTATTTAAAAAAATAAAAATAAAAATAAAAATAATAATAACAACAAGAAGTCTTTTATATGTACAATTTACAGGGTAATTTGTTAAAAAAAAACTTACAGAGAAATTAGGAAAGAAATTAAAATAAATGACTTGTTTACATAGTTTCAGCAAATTTAAGTTTTAGGGTCAATACTTTTTTTTAGATCAATTCCTATATTTTTACTCATTTAGAATTATTTTTTTTTGGATTACTCATATGAATTTTAGTCCATATTATTAATGTAACATCCCAATTTTTGCTTACATGTTTAACTATTTATTTGAGTGGTTAATTATTTGGATAATTACTTTTTTATGTGGTTTAGTTTGAGTAATTGTATTTACTCGTTGAGGAATGATTTTTGTATATAAAATAGGGATACCTTATGATGTTCCCTTTGTTATTTGAGTGTATTTTCGAGAAGCGTGTATACAAAGAAGATAAAAAGTAAGTGAGAGATAGAGATAAACATATACGGTGTCACATACAGTATCCAAAATTTGTGTTCGAATAATACAACTCTTACTCATTTAATAGAAACCTGAGTTCGTTAACACTGCGTTGTTACAGGGTGTACACGCTTGCTAGACAATAGCATTAAGCTAATATTCTTTGTTTGAAAAATACCATCTAAAATTATTTTAGTTAAAAAAAATATTATTTTCATAGTGTCTAAAAGGAATTTTTAGCATAAAAAAATATTTCTTACGTTTTTTTCCCTGGTCCCCAACCCATCCACGACACCCTCCTTTTCTCTCTATTTCTTTTTTCCCTTTTCTTTTCTTTTCTTTTCCTCTCTCCCTTTCACGATTTCCTTTTTCTTGAGGATAAACATTTTCCTCACTTCTCTCTAAACTCCATTTTTCAAGTTTCTCCTCCTTCTCTCTACTGCAGCCGCGACCACCGCCACCTAGGGAGCTCCGGCCGCCGCTCGACAACATGAGGGAGAAGACCTAGCGTCCTTGCACGCGTCATTGGAGCCACTCGCGTCTGGTCCCTGTTTGCGTCGAATCGCTGCGAGCTCCGCCGCATCGCCGCCCTCAGTCATCGTCCGGCCAATGCCCAAAAAGGAGAACCGCTCGTCTCAGCTCATCATCTCGTGCTGTTTGGATTTGTTGGTTTCTCTTCCATTTCGCGTCGCGTCTCCATCGCGGGTGAGCTTTCTGACCGCCATTTATGGTGGTCTTCTATCGTGGTTATGTTGTTTTCTTCCACTCCTTTGAAGTTCACCTCGTTTTTGGTCCATGGTTGCTTTAGGAATGCTGATGCCACCATCAGTCGTGGTTGTCAGTCACCACCGCAGATCCCACAGCCCCGCCATGCCCTCTTCTTCTTCCTTGGGTGAGTGAAATCTTACCTATTGTGTTCATATTCAAAAAAGCCCCAAATTGATTTTGAAACCCTAACCCTAGAATTTTGAATTCAGATTTTAATTTTGAAATTAAAACTTGTTTTATGCAATTGAGACTGTTAATTAATGATTTCTAAGGTTAATTTCATGTTCCTATGATCAAAGCTCAATTTCCCCAATTTTGATGAAGAACCTCAATTTTCCCAAATCCAACTTTTATTGAAATTGGTACTATTCTGTAGAATTAAGTGTTTAAATTCACTTAAAGTGAGTGTTTGATGATGAGCAATTGATTGTTTGATTTGTCTGATTGTTTCAATGCTTGGGTCGTCTATCTGTGATGTTGTTCGTGTTCGTACTTGCATTTGGGAAGCGGGAATTGCTCTTGGGAACTAATTGGAGCTGACTGCATAGCTGTGAAGTTCCAGAAAAACCTCCGAACGCCTTAAAAGGTGGGGGAAGATTATATGTTAGGTGTAGTTTGGGGTATATGCGTCAATGCGGGTTAGTATAACTGCTTAGGAATAATGGGAATTGTTTACTGTTGTTATTATCTGTGTAATTTTAGAACCTTAGTTATACCTTGTTGTAATTATTTAGATTTAATTTAGTGCTGTGCTAAATTGGATCTAGTTGATTTGGCGTAAGGTTCTAATTCCAGAACCTTACTTATCTTCGTAACTCGCGTACGTCAAGCGTTGGATATAATTCCAAGTAACTGGGCTCTAAGTATAAGCCTTATGTCCGATCGTTAAGTCGCTCAGGGACTGGTTGTGATGTGCATTTTTTTCCGAACTTGGATTCGGGAGGTGTTAGAATGTTATTATCAGTTGGTATTAATTTCTTATTTATTGAATCTGTAAATTCAAACTTAAGGTTTATCCTTATTTCCGTTTTGTCAAGTCTTGGGCTCGAAAATATTTTATTATACAGAGTTGAGTAATTTTTTGAATAAATAGGCCAAATTATTGTATAGTTGAGGAATTTCAAATCATTCGAGCCCAAATCTTATCAACAACTGTTTTTATACCGATATCGACGCTTTGGAACTTTTAGTTTCTGCTTTGTTTGTCATCAGACAACATTCCAACCTAATCACAGTCGTTGTCGTTCTGAAGGCATAGACGCCTTTTATAGGATATTAGGGGACTATGTGGGGGCCACGGAGACCTCGGGGATAGTCAGGCGTGGATCCTGCCAATGGTTCGGTGTATGAAGCACCGGTGCCGGTGGAGACCAAGATAGTAGGGCTATCTTGAAACTCCACTGAACTAAATACTATTCAGATGTTAAGTACTCTTGTGTGAAAGCACCGAGGTGATGGCTGTTAGCGCACTCCGATAGTGGGCTTGTGCATCGAGTTGTTACGCATATTTCCTGAATGCTATCTCGACAGAACATTATGACAACAATAGTCTCCATGGAGCAAGCTTAGGTCGAAGTCTCAGGCATGCATTCGAGTCTCAGCCTTTTTCTGAAATGATGTATATATATTTTATAAAAGTTTCCCTAAATATATGTATCCACTTGAATGATTGTTTGTCTCCGTATACCCATATCTATGTTATGAGGTTGGCATAGAATCTTACCTCCATATGCGTTTCTTATTTCTTCTTATGTATGTGAGTAGCTGATTCTGATGGCCGCTCCGTACATGGGATCGAGTTTCCTTATGACTGATGATAACAGTTTGGACTTTGGTTTCTTTTTGGAGGATCCCGTGCTTGAGGGATATTTGAAGAATCTTCTTTGTTTTATGATGTGTGTGTGTGTGTGTGTGTATATATATATATATATATATATATGATAGAAGGAACTTTGAAGTTTTGTTGTATCGGCTTGTAGGATGGCAGTTCCCTGTATTTATGACTTTATGTAAATTTTATATTAAAAATGAAAACTTTTGCGTTTGTATGAAAATTAATTTGGAATTACCATACTGATTATTATTTTAAGTCTCTATTATAGTTGAAGTTTTTATTTTTCCGCTCCTGACAGTTTATGTAAGACCAGAGACCAAGTTTGGTTGGATAAAGTATTTGATGTCATAAACTGATTTATCAGGTTTTTCCGACTTCATTCAAATCTCCGTTTACAAAGGAGACATTTCGAAAATGATTTGTGAAAATTCCTATTTTAATCATCATAATTAGTGTTAGTTAAAACTAGGCGTTACAATTAAGGTATTGGTCCTTATACTTTTTGCTAATCATTTGAGTTTTTATTGTTATAGATTCCACTCACTAAGGTACTCGTATTTTTTGTTAAATATCGATGGTTATGACCAATGAGGAGTTGGTCTGGTGGAAGCAACTAGCCCTCATAAGAAGGAGAACATGGGAAGCTCGGGTTCGAATCCTTATGGAGTCACTCCTATTTGAAGGCCGAGAACCAATGGGTAAAATCATACTCAATCACCAACCGGAGTTTAGTCTCATAGCGGGCCCTTCGGCCTAAGTCATGGATACTCTGGTGGACCTACTCGACCCAAATGACTGATTAGGGTGGGTTCCGAGCCAAAAAAAAAATGGATGGTTATGGTTTTCAAGATTTGATGCCATTAAAATTAAGGATTTAATTATATTGCATCATTAGTATAATGACTTTTTGTTTTGTCAATGTAAACAAAAAATATATTTATACTGTCTATCAATTATATATTATTAAATTATTAAAAATATTTGATGTGAGCTTGATTCATAACACTTTTAGTAGTGTCGACCCAAGAGTGAGTGAGGCTTAAAACAAACTTAAGTGTGAGAGAGTACCTGGATCAGACGGTTTATTATTTGGGGTCTTTTTGATAGAATGTTTAGCCTTTTGACTTTATAAAAATAAAAGTAAATTTTTTTTTTACCGGTGGGCCTAAAGATAGGGCTTAAGTTGCTTCGTCCTTGGGTCGGCCCTGAATAGGGACGGTCCAACATATTTTTAGGCCTAAAGCAAAATTTGATATGAGACATTTTTAAAGCCAATAATAATATTTTATTAAAAATACTTATTTTATTTGAGGATTAGTCTCACAACTTTACCTATACAAATAGTCATTAAAGACAAAAGAAAAATAGGTTAGTATCAAACCTAAAACATTCCTACAAACTGACTCCAGGGGGTTTGGACGAATTCATAAAAAGTTTATTTGGATTTGTGATAATAGATTATAAAAATAAACTTATAAAAATAGCTTTAAAAAAATAGTTTTTAACTTTTTTATAATTTATTTTTAGCTTATTTCAAAAGAATTTATCGAATAAGTGCTAAAATAAATTATTTATCAAAATAACTTCATGTATTTTACTATGAAACTTTTTAAAAGACATTAGATTAACCTTTTTTAAATGGGTTAAACCTTACTGGAAAGTCATGCCATGTATTCCTTCAATCCTACTCATATTGGTGTGTTTGGTTCGGTATTTGTTAAAAGTGATTTTGAATGAATTTGATTTTGTAAAATTGATTTGGTTAAAATGAGTTTGGAGTAAAGTGATTCAAGTTTAAATATTTTTACTTTGAAAGCAAGTTTGATGTAAAATATAATGTAAATTTTCAACCAAACGCAAAAGCTATTTTTTATCACTTCTAGTCATACCGAGATTCGGAGGCAAAATTGATTTTGATTGGCAGTAACCCAACATATATATTTTTACTTTTTTTTTAAGCAAGGTGATCATACGTCACCATAAGTTATCGATAAAAAGAAAAAAAAAAACAAAAAAGAAAAAAAACAAATCATGAGGAGATAAATCAAAACTCATGAAAATAAAACAAGAGTCATTTAAATCTAATATTATATTTTCTATTCTTCCTTGAGAGACTTAGACATAACCATCATGAGATCTGAACTTGAACAGCTTTATCATTGTATCATTATTCAACTACTCTCTCTAGAGTCATTTAGTAGGTCAAAGCTAACATTATGCTTAATAAATTAAAATCACATTTGATAAGGAGAGAAAAACAATTCGATTATTCTTCTAATCTCGAAATCAAACACACCGTTAGCAAGTGATCTCTACCTCCCAACTAGAATGCGGTTTGTGTATCGGTGGTACTTATCGCAATCGTGGTCTCGATCTACGTGGTGTTTGGATTTTCTTTTGGCAGGATTCAAAGGTTGCACTACACATGGAGATCGATCTAGTTCCGAACCAAGACCGGGGATGCTAGTAGCTCATTTCTTGTTGACGATGATAGACTTTGACTTATGTCTTTTGCAAGGAAATTGAAATGCAATCGCCATATTCATTCTTTTTTTTTTTTTGGAGAGAGAGCCATATTCATTCTTTTAAAACACCCAAAGGTTTTATTTCATAAAAGTAGGATAAATTATTAACTTTTTTTCCTTCCATTTTGACGCATATAATAATCATCACAACAGTTCGTTCTTTATAATAGGAGGCAGGTAGATCTTCTTGACCAGAGGCCAGAGAGTAGAGTCACGAGTCATCACTTCCCTTGGTATTTTTATTTGCTTGTTCGCATCTCTTGTTGATTAATTAAAATTTTAGGTTTTCATTTGTAAAATCATGAGGAGTCAATGAACGGTATGAATAGAGAAATGGGAATATTAATGATGTCATATATGCATGATAAGAAAGAGAAATAATCATAATCTCATATTGTTTGAAAATTTAACGTTGGCAAGTTTTATAAAAAATAAAAAAAAGGTTTGTAGTAAATGTCTAAATGAGTGTTTTTTTTTTAAAGTTGACCTGGGTAATTAGATTCAGAAAAAAATCTAAATAGAATTTCAATAACTGTTTAATACTCGAATGCTAACTTGTTTCAAGATTTGATAATTATAACTTTATTAAGGCCGAATGTTTTGGCTGCTACTGTTTGCTGAGTTGTTGGCTAATCTGGAAATTAGGGATGGGTATTAATTTTTTATTAGTCATTTTGGTTGTTGATTTCTTATTTGATTTTTTAGTGTATCTTTTCCTTACAATAGAAGGAAGCATGGGATATGATATTGACAGAGAAACGTCTGATCAACCAGCCCATTAGCTCATCTTTTCTCTTTCTTCTCTCACATTTCTTCTCTGCCTCTCCACCTCTCCTCTGCTTTCTCTGTGTCTCGAGGAAGGCCGTTGTTTCATTTTTCTTTTTTTTTTTTGCTTTTCTCAAACCATTTTTTTTTTCTTTTCCCATTTGAACCTTATCTGCTCCATCTTTCTTTCTCTCTCTCAACCCATCCTCCACCCCCATTCTTTCTCTTTCGTCACTTTATGTAACCTCTGGCTTTCGGATTGGGAGTGGGAGGGGTAAACTTTCTTTTTCTCTTTCACTTTCATTCTCCTTTTATTTTTGTTCAACTTGCTGTTTCCAGCTTGATTTCATGTAATGTTTTTTTTTTTCGTTTCCTTTGTCAGTTTTTGATGGTTTCCATGTCTGATTTTTACTAGAGGACATGCTATGGCGATGGTACAGCTTGGAAGAGAGCATCGTGGTACAGCTTTGGACGATGGTGATGCTATGAAGGAAGGTATT
Organism: Sophora flavescens; assembly: GCA_030762895.1. NCBI lineage: Eukaryota > Viridiplantae > Streptophyta > Magnoliopsida > Fabales > Fabaceae > Sophora > Sophora flavescens. The sequence continues at coordinate 99,926,052 of CM061062.1, forward strand.
ATGATACTGTTATATCATTTATGTTAAGATGGCTTTGGCATGATTGGGGCGGGTACAACATTATGACTTAGACAATCTCATAAATCTGTAGATTTTTGATTCTGAAAAATTGCACATGAAGTGTTTGAGAAATTTCATCTTTATTATTTTTGGTTGCACATTTTATTCTTTCACATCATATATTTCTTTTTTCCTTTTTATCATGTTATAGTACCTCACGTGTTCCTCTTTTGCCAAAAAAAATTAAAATATCATTATGGAGTCCATTTTGTAATGACTTTAAGAAGTGAAAAGCTAATTTTATGGTTACCCGGGTATGGATGAGAGGGGGAACAAAGACGCATTTTCTATCTATACCCATCAAAAATATCATTTCTTAACTATTTCAAATTAAAATCAATTTAAGCTTGAATTTGTTTTAATGGCAATTTCATGTACTCTTCAGTAGTTATCCATCTTTTAGCATGTTTGACATAAGGGAAAACAATTGAAAATACTCATCGCTTGGTCTCATTCTTCAAAATGTATTACCTCAATTGTTGTAAATCTGTATTGCAGGCTTTTCTCCAAGTAGGCGATGTGCGGTGCTTGGTGGTTCACAATAGTGGCAGAGAGGTAGGTTATTAATTAACTTAATTTTAGTATGTATTTGTGGGATCTTTTCATGAGCATTCCATTAAATAAAGTTCTTTTAGAGCATTTTAAATAAATTCTGATTTTATATGAATTAGGCGAAAAGGCATAGTAATTACTGTAGGGCCTTTGACATTGAAAGTGAATTATCAATATAATGTTACTAATCTTTTTTGTCATAATATTATTGATTGATCTTTCTTTCTGATGATAGGTGCATCCTAAATTTCAAAGAGGAAGGTTGTTTGTTGAGCCCTTAGGATTAAGGTAAATGCTCAATTAATTTCAAATTTTATTTTCTCTCATTTTAATACTACCTATACAAGTAAAATTTTATTTTCTCATGTTCTAATTTTAAGTGAGTATTACATAACTTGCAAAAGTTTCCACTTTGTTGCATTAGAATCATAGAGGAGTTGTATATATATGTATATAAAAAGAATCATAGAGTTGTTTTTTAATTGCAGCTTCCTGAATGTTGCCCTATTGATTTCCTCTAATTGCAAATCTTGATCCTATTATGGGATGCAAATGATACATTGGAAGCAGTCAAATTACCATGTTCATTTCCTTTTCATTTGATGCTTCACGTTGGTGATAATTTTCCTTGAATTGACAGTTGCTCTTTTTACCACTCTTCTTGCTTTTCATTATATACTATATTTTCTCTTTCTTCTCCAGAGAAACTTCTCTGCACGCTCCCTTCTCTCACTCATCTTATCACCTTACCTCTCTACCTCTCCACCACTCCTCTGTTTTTTTTGTGTCTCGAGGAAGGCTAGGGTTTCTTTCTTTCTTCCTTTTCGATCATTCCTTCAAATTTTTTTTTTTGCTTTTCTACGTCACATTTTCTCTCAAAACCAGATCATCTCTACCAAGGACGACTACCACAATTTTCAGAGGAGAACCAACAAAGAGCTTAAACGACGGTTTTATGGTTACCCAGGTATGGATGAGAGGGGGGACAAATATGCATTTTCTATCGATACCCATCAAAAATATCATTTCCTAACTATTTCAAATTAAAATCAGTTTAAGCTTGAGTTTGTTTTAATGGCAATTTCATGTGCTCTTAAGTAGTTATCCATCTTTTAGCATGTTTGATAAGGGAAAACAATTGAAAATACTCATCGCTTGGTCTCATTCTTCAAAATGTATTAGCTCAATATGTTGTAAATCTATATTGCCGGCTTTTCTTCAAGTAGACAATGTGTGGTGCTTGGTGGTTCACAACAGTGGCAGAGAGGTAGGCTATTCAATAGCTTAATTTTAGTATGTATTTGTGAGATCTTTTAATGAGCATTCCATTAAATAAGGTTCTTTTAGAGCATTTTAAATAAATTCTGATTTTATATGAATTAGGCAAAAGGCATAGTAATCACTGCAGGGCCTTTGGCATTGAAAGTGCATGATCAATATCAGGTTACTAATCTTTTTTGTCATAATATTATTGATTGATCTTTCTTTCTAATGATAGGTGCATCCTAATTTTCAAAGAGGAAGGTTGTTTATTGAGCTCTTAGGATTAAGGTAAATGCTCAATTAATTTCAAATTTTATTTTCTCTCATTTTAATACTACCTATACAAGTAAAATTTTATTTTCTCATATTCTAATTTTAAGTGAGTATTACATAACTTGCAAAAGTTTCCACTTTGTTGCATTAGAATCATAGAGGAGTTGTATATCAAAAAAAAAAAGAATCATAGAGGCGTTGTTTTTTAATTGCAGCTTCCTGTATGTTGCCCTATTGATTTCCTTTAATTGCAAATCTTGATCCTATTATGGGATGTAAATGATACATTGGAAGCAGTCAAATTACCATGTTCCTTTCCTTTTCATTTGATGTTTCACATTGGTGATAATTTTCCTTGAATTGACAGTTGTTCTTTTTACCACTCTTCTTGCTTTTCATTATATACTATATTTTATCTTTCTTCTCCCTAGAAACTTCTCTGCATACTCCCTTCTCTCACTCATCTTATCACCTTTCCTCTCTACCTCTCCACCTTTCCTCTGCTTTTTTTGTGTGTAGAGGAAGGCTAGGGTTTCTTTCTTTCTTCCTTTTCGGTCATTCCTTCAAATAAAATTTACTTTTCTGCATCACAATTTTTCTCAAAACCAGATCATATCTACCAAGGACGACTACCACAATTTTCCGAGGAGAACCAACAAAGAGCTTAAACGACGGTTTTATGGTTACCCGGGTATGGATGAGAGGGGGGACAAATACGCATTTTCTATCGATACCCATCAAAAATATCATTTCTTAACCATTTCAAATTAAAATCAGTTTAAGCTTGAATTTGTTTTAATGGCAATTTCATGTACTCTTAAGTAGTTATCCATCTTTTAGCATGTTTGATAAGGGAAAATAATTGAAAATACTCATCGCTTGGTCCCATTCTTCAAAATGTATTAGCTCAATATGTTGTAAATCTGTATTGCAGGCTTTTCTTCAAGTAGGCAATGTGTTGTGCTTGATGGTTCACAACAGTGGCAGAGTGGTAGATTATTCCTTAACTTAATTTTAGTATGTATTTGTGAGATCTTTTCATGAGCATTCCATTAAATAAGGTTCTTTTAGATCATTTTAAATAAATTCTGATTTTATATGAATTAGGTGAATTGGCATAGTAATCACTACAGGACCTTTGGCATTGAAAGTGCATGATCAATATCAGATTACTAATCTTTTTTGTCATAATATTATTGATTGATCTTTCTTTCTGATGATAGGTGCATCCTAAATTTCAAAGAGGAAAGTTGTTTATTGAGCCCTTAGGATTAAGGTAAATGCTCAATTAATTTCTAGTTTTATTTTCTCTCATTTTAATCCTACCTATACAAGTAAAATTTTATTTTCTCATGTTCTAATTTTAAGTGAGTATTACATAATTTGCAAAAGTTTCCACTTTGTTGCATTAGAATCATTGAGGAGTTGTATATCCAAAAAAAAAAGAATCATAGAGGAGTTGTTTTTTAATTGCAGCTTCTTGTATGTTGCCCTGTTGATTTCCTTTAATTGCAAATCTTGATCCTATTGTGGGATGTAAATGATACATTGGAAGCAGTAAAATTACCATATTCCTTTCCTTTTCATTTGATGTTTCACATTGGTGATAATTTTCCTTGAATTGACAGTTGTTTTTTTAACCACTCTTCTTGCTTTTCATTATATGCTATATTTTCTCTTTCTTCTCCCGAGAAACTTCTCTACACACTCCTTTCTCTCACTCATCTTATCACCTTTCCTCTCTACCTCTCCTCTGCTTTTTTTGTCTCTAGGAAGGCTAGGGTTTCTTTCTTTCTTCATTTTCGGTCATTCCTTCAATTTTTTTTTTTGCTTTTCTATGTCACATTTTCTCTCAAAACCAGATGAAATCTACCAAGGACGACCACCAAAATTTTCCGAGGAGAACCAAAAAAGAGCTCAAACGGCGGCGGCGGAGAGGACGACGAGGAGTAAGGCAGTAGCAGTACTTTCACTTATGATTTTAATATTATCAAGGAATATATTGCTATATCATTTATACGCATTTTCACTTGTGATTGCAGGAAGCTCGGCGACGGCAGTATAGGAAGGATTGGTGGTTGGGCAGAACGTGGTTGTGACACGGAGGCAACGATCTGGTTTCTGAAAATAGAGAGCGGAGCTGATTGTTGGATTTATGGAGAGGGAGAAAGGGGATGGAGATGCTCTTGATAAAAGGCTAAAAAGGGAGTAAAAAGAAAAAAACGAAAATCAGGGATTTGAAGGGTATCCTTGATTTTCTGAATTTATGTCTGTGTGATCTCAGTTGTTGGATACTAATAGAAAGCCTTCTGTTTAGGGAAAGTTAGTGTCTTCACATTGGAATATCATTTATTCTTCCTTATTATCCATTGAGTTATATAATCTGTGTTGTTGTTGCTTCTTCATTCCATTGTTAGTTGCTCAAATTTCATTGAATAAATGTGTTTTGCTTCAATTTGAACACTTTAATTTCTGCATTTTTGTTTTATTCCAGGTATGTCATATTCTGGAATTCTTCCTGCGAGTTGGAAATTTTATTTTTTTACTTCTAAGACCAGATTAAGACCAGGTATGTCATAGGATTTGGATCAAATATTTGACTAAGCAACATACACCAATTTTCTAAGTAATATGATCAGCATTTGGCTTCAAACTTTTCAAATGCTTATCATTGGTCAAGCTATTAATATGATTTTTTGAATTTGTATAATTTTATTCACATGTTTTTATATTTACCTTATAAAAGCAAGTTAGTCCTCTTTAAAACCATTTAGATATCCCATATATGCCAGACTCACTACCAAACACAACCGACGGGATTTACTAAATCAAATTACAGACTTTGAAATATAATTGAAATTTATCATTACAAAATAATAACAAGTGGTGCATGATGATTATTGCCTGCAAAATAATGCAAATGGTGCTGGATCCAGTGTCCACAGTTTGTAGGTATTGTGAATCAATACAATTTGAAATGCTGGTTACATTATTCACAGTGTCCACATTTTCCGCAAGCTAATTTCACTTCTTTTATATATATTCTATCAGGTCCTCTTTACCCACTAAATCAGCTTAAACATGAAGGTTAAGTAGCATGACTCACATCATTTCCAGTATGAGGGTCGTTTCTAAGCCCAAAAGTCTTATAATTGTGTAATTTATACCATATTTTCTTATTTATTGCTTGGATACTAACCTACAATTCCTTCAAAAGAGGGTAAAAACTAAGAACGAAACAAAAAAACATTTTGTGTTTATGGAGGATGTTGTTAGCTGTTGATTTTGTAGTATATGTTTTAGAAACGTATCATGATCTAGCATTCTTTTACATTTTTATTGATAATTGTTCACTGAAATTTCACCGCTTCTTCTGTTCTTTTCTATGTCATTATAAACTCCTTTTTATCACTTTAGGTCATTTGCCGTTATTGTCCAGTCCCTGTTTTGGCGGCAACAAAACTGTTATGGTGTTTGACGCCATCACATGGGACTGCATTTCAAGATCTTTTCAATGTTATTTTCTCAGGAACACCAAAGGTTAAAAATCTGTCTTTTATTTTTGTACTTCCCCCTATATTGCAGAAATGAAGGAATGACTGGAATTTGTCAAGACTGACCCACACACAAATTGGGAGATGGATGGGTCAGATGAGGAAATAAAATGGGTTATAAGTTTTGAATAATTGTACTCTATTGGTTGAATAATAGGTTGTTATAACTAATTTGAGATTTTTGTTAGATTGTCATTGAGCTTGATTGGAGCCATCTTTTTAGATTTTGTCAACTTATTTAGTTTTATGTTTTGTTGCAGATGGCTACAGTTGTTGCATTGTGCATCCAATATCAAGCTTAGTTTCTGCCAAATATGAGCATGGAATCCATAAAGCCCCAGAGATTCATCCCTCGAGTTCACCACTAAGATCTAATTTGATATTACATAGATTTATTTTAATTTGTTGTCTGATTGCATAAACTCCAGCAGAAATGGCTATTTCTTTTTTCTTTTGAACATCTTCAATTTAACTTGGGTTGTGAAATCAATGGAGAAGATGCATAGATGAAGAGAAGAAAAGATTGTGCCTTTTACCAGTTTCCCTGCCAAATCACAACCATTTTCACATAAAAGAAAAACAATTGTTTCTCTTCATAAACAAAACCTTAACTACTGAGAAAAATTTTAATGACTTTGTTTTTAAGTTTTCATAACAGATCAGTATCCTTCCCCTCAGGTATTCCCCCCCCCCCCCCCACCCCCCCCCCCCCTTCTTTATTTTTTGTTGAATTTGCAACTGTCTCTAATCTCAAATTCTTTCTCATCTAAAAATCATTAGTTCATTGTAGCTTTATGGCTTGCCTTTTAATTAATGAATCTGTTAGGGGTGACTGTTCTTCTTGAGCTTATTGGTATTACTCCTTTGGCAGAACTTCTATTTTTGTTTCACTATTTTTTTTAAAATTATTTCTATTGTTTAGTTCTTTGCTTCTTTATAATAATATTTACTTTCTATCTATATTTTGTTGCAGCACTGTCATCTATTGTTTACTTCTTAAATATCACAGCACTGTCTTCATAACATTTAATCTTATTCACATGAATTCAACTGAAACATGGTGTTCTCTTGGAGTTGTCTTCTGTGTGCAATTGGTAAAGAAATATTTTGTCTTCTCCTGAATGCTAATCACCATTGCATGCTAATCAGTTAATTGCAGCAATAAGGATGCTAATATTAACAAGTATGTAGCACACACCAATAAGACACATCAGCATATAATGGTGGTGGTCTAACATTGAAGTATTAGTAGTAACAATTTTAGTACAAGTAACTACTGCATGATGTGTCTTTATCCAATTGTAATATAATATATTCCTTTTAATTTAATATATTTGATATCATACCAATCAGCTATGTTCACACATACAATGTTAATTAAAAGGAAAATGTTTGTTAAATATTATAATAGGAATTGTTTCTCTGTTTTTTTTTTTTTTATGTAGCTTGGTGGTCCTGAATAACCTTGTTTTTTAATTTTTATACTACTTTTTGTATAGAATTTTTGTAGATTCATGTCACAGTTGAGAATTTTGGATGCTAAGGAGATTGATGTTAGAGGTGAGAACTCTGTGGATGCTGAGTGGATGAAATATTTGGGAGCGTTTCTCTATTTCTCTACTTGAATGTTTAACATTGTCATAAATCATCGGTTTTGTTCTGTGAGTTATTGCGGGTTTGATTGGTAATGGTGTGACATAAGATGAAGCTATTTTATGTTTTAGCATGAAACCAAGTAAAGATGAAAATAACATTAGGAGAAAAGTGTTCTATTTGGATGTGGAGGAGCTCCCTTCTTAGATCTGCTTCCATTGGTATGCTATGCTATCTTTCTTCACCATCATCTTCATACCACTCAATCAAGTATTATCTCTCTTTTCCCTTTTATTTTTGTTTTTCTCCAATTGCATGATTCACTTTGGTCTAGGGAAAATAAGATTTGTAATGTTGGGGCAGCAAGAACAGGGTGAAGCTATTTGATGATAGTTAAAATGTTATGACATAAAGAAATCTATGACTAGGCGGCTGATAATGTATTCTGGAGACTTGGGTAGCGGTGTGAGAAGGAGAATAAGTGGTAATGTAATAAGTCTATATTGAGGCAAGAAGTGATGTGATTATTTTAATGTCTAACCCGAGCTTTCCTCTGAGAAATGAGAACATTGATCTAGAGATGTTGGTTTTATCTGCCGAAAACCAAGTGCTTTAGAAAGCCCTTGTCTTCTTAGACATAGTGTGATTGATTGTGAAATGACTATCAATTGTTTAGTGCAACTATGAGTTTGTTCAGGTGGTCTTTGCATGCTGAATTGAGTTGATCCGAAATTCACAGAATAATCTACACAACCTGGTTATACTGATAAAGTATATAGTTATCATGGAAAGTAAAGATAAATAATGTGGTTTATTTACTTAGATGTATACATAACTTCTATTTCTAAGTTATGGATTGTTGCTTACAATTGAGGTTCTATTTCTTATAGATTGATCACTATGGGAAGACTATAAAACCTTGTGGTACAACCGTGAAGGGACAAAAGCTTCCTCTTCCTATTAGAAGTACCAATGTTGAGCTTTGTAGCCAAACTATTGGGAAAACTGAGAAGTAGAATCAACTTAACCATAGATTGGAGTTTCATAGAAAGATCAACTGTTGTTGTGAAGCCAAAAGTTATGGATTGATTCCATATCAAAAAGTCAGTCAAGTATATGTTCATGCAATCATTTTTTATGTTATATTTTCTACTTTTGAAACTTAGTTTTGTGCTATCGAGTATGATTTATCTGTTGTGTGGTTTATCTTTCCTTTTCTTTGATAGAGTATGTACATTACTTTCCTTCTTTCATCCTCAACCATTAGTGAGTACGTTTACATCAATTTTTTTTTTTTTGGGTTGGTGGAAGCATATGAATGCAAAACAAAAGTACAGTGGGTAAAGGATAATGTGCACAAAGAGGGTGTCTGTAGTTTATCTGTTGTGTGGTTTTTCTTTCCTTTTCTTTGATAGAGTATGTAGATAATAATTTCTCTCATTTTCTTTGGTGTACTTTTTGGCTTATAAGTTTTTAGTTCCAACGTGCTATGGGATATGAGAAAAGAGGTAGAAGGGTTTCAAGACATTCTAGGAATACTAATGGTATTTTTTTTTTTGGGGGTACATATTACATTCACTTTTGCATTTATTTTTGTTTTTTAGCACTTATTAATTTTCTAATACTTAAGTTAGCCACAGCTCTTTTTTTCGCATGTGCAGGTCTTCTTATTAATGCTGGTGTGCCCCTTCAACCAATCAAGCCATTACAGTTTCCTTTGTGTGATAAGGAACATAATTTTTTCACCCATTTACAAGGTAGTGATCGTAACATCATGTCATCAAGCATAAAAACAGGGTCACTAATTTTCCAAAAAGTAAAAAGATAGTAAAAGTAAATTTCTTAAATAATAACATTTATTGTTGTGGCCATATTCTTCCTGTCTTCTCTTTGTCTAGGTTGTCATGCTAGACTTTTTCATGGTCGATAAACTTTGCAGTCAAGCAGTATTTCATAGGAAGTTTTTTTATTGCCAATAAATATCTTAAGGATATAAATTAATAATAAATAAGCACATAATTAATAATCGCATCATTTCTATATAGGTGTGAATGCTCAGGAACCTCAAGTATGTGGCCTGTTACTATATAACTGACAGCTACAAAACTCAGGACTATGGGTTCTCCATGAAAGCAAAGGATTTCATAGATCTTGCTTATGCAGTTAAACTTAAATGGTTACTTTGTATGCCTTAAATAATGATATATTTTTTTACCATCCCTTGACTATTAAGCTACTGCTGTGTGAGGTTTAAAATTAGTGTACAAGTAGCATTCTATTGGGCCATTCCACAGCCAACTCTTTTTTATTAATGCAATCAACAATATCTATTATTTGTAGTTTTGATACTTGCTTACATGTCATGATAAACTGACCCATTTGAAGCACTTGTGGAATCTTTGCTCATTGTTGCTCTTTTTATGGCCTAATCTTCTCTTGACTATGAAAGACATTTCCAAAAAAAATAACCAAGAAGAATGATTAGTTACAAAACTAACTGACAAGGGAAAGTTTTGAGTTTGAAAATCTAATAATTCCAAAATTCCTTCTATGTGATGTAGATAATAATTTTTCCTACTTATACTAACAATAGTTTGTTACAGGTTCTTCTGAAACTTGAAGAAAGAAAGGCAAACATCTCATTCTACCACTTAAAAGGTAACATTGCATCCTATTTATCAAACATTTGAGAAAGAGAAAGAAAAAGCCAAAGTAAATTTCCCCGCACAACCTTAACCTTTCCACACATGATGTAAAATGCACAAGGTGTTTGCCGAAAGTTCATCTTTGTGGTACTGCTGTACATGGTTGACAATTCTTGCATTTTTGTCTGTAGGTTACAGCAAGTTGTTTTGTTTAAATTTACATCTTTGGGCAATTCTAACATTGTTATTTGATTTCTGTTTGAATGATATTTTGTTCAAAATTAATCTTATACATGGTTTGTTTGACCCAGATGCTTTGTGTTCATGGTGGCCTTACATTCATTTGAACAAATTGATCAGGTCCTCTACCACCCTGTTGGTCAACCACAATATTTCTTAAGTTTAGACTTTGTCTTCCTCACTCACGGGTCCAGAAGCTGCAGTGGAAGACCCAGCTTTTGATGGTGGTGGTGGTGGTGTACCTTTCGGACATGCATTGCTTTTAGATGCAGACCCATTTGCATCTTTGAAAGATAACTTCGATGAAGAATTTCAATAACAATTGTAGGAAAACCTGTTTGATTAGTTTTTCAAATTTAAATTGATTTGTAACCTAAAAAAATATTGAATATGGATATGTATTAAATAAACAATCATTTATATTAATTATTTTTTCTATTTATTCATTGGAAAAGATACCAACCTACTTTGCATGACAGTGGATGATCCACATATGCAAGACCCCTCTAAAACTTCAAAAGCTCAAGAAACAATTTCATACTATAAACATATAGAAAGAATAATGCAGCATAATTTTCCAACATGCATGATAAAAGGAGCACGTATGTATATTGGTTTGATTTTTAGGTTTAAGATTTTGAAGGATTTTTTAGTAAAAAAAAAGATTTTGAAGGAGTTGAAGGGTTATAATTTAAATTTGTAGAAGAGAAAGAGAACTAACAATTAATATATCATCCAGCGTAAGTCAGCAATCCTAGTACTTTCTAAATAGGAGACACAAATTTGTTGAGCTCTAATTCGCATAATGGATAAGTGGGCTTGAAGGTCCACCTACTTCAAATTTCAAATGCAGCAAAAACCTAACCCAACCTTTGATCCTATGAATACAAATAGCATTCTGTCAAAAAGTATATTTAAAATGGATACAAATAGTAGGTTAAGGTTATGGTGCACCACCCACGTATCAATTTCTAAGTCAATCATTTTGACAGTCGACGATTTTGACTTTTCTTCTGTTCAAGTGGAGAAATTAAAATAAGTATTTACAATTAGTTACGCTGTATTTATGTATTTGCTAATTGATCCCCATTTTTAAAAACTAAACTAAACCATCCAGAAAACCAAACCTACCCGTATGCAAACCCAGCCCATACCCAAAATAAGTTCATCCAAGGAAGAAACCCTATGTCTGTTCATCCTATCTCCGTTCATCACTGGGAGGACGCCGCCTCACCACCGTCAGAGGTCGAGTGTTTGTAATGATGGAAAGGAAGCATTTTGTGAAGTGGGTTTCAATGCAATGCTCCCTCCGAATCTATTTTTGGACAAGTTCACTACCAATAAGGTTGAACTTACAAAACCAGTTTGGTACATGGCCTTGTAGAGAATTCTCAGAGAGATCCAAAGCCTCCAACTTTGACATGTTCCTTAGGTACCCCCACTTAAGTTTTTTGATGCAAGCTCTATCTTCCTAATCTGAGTGCTTGAATAGTTGGAAGAAGCTTTTGTTTTGAACTAGGGAGGGTTGAATCCAAAGACGAGAGGGGAAATGATTCTTTCTTCTTGTCGCACCACATCATCTCTAGGTTTCATTGTTCTGAGAGATGGGGGAAAGGAAATTGGTAGAATTTTTTTTTGCACCAAATCGCAAACAAACAAATTTTGGCATAATAAACTATTTTTTTTAAACACAAAATACAATATTTTAATATGGATGAAATTTGTAAATACAAAGAGTACAAGTAGTATACTACAATATACTGTTGTTCCGTCCAAATACCTCGGATGTGAGATACTCGACTGAACGAGGATTAGTGGGGTGTTTTTGGATTGTGCTTGACAGAATGTGGATTCTGCTCCTACGTATCCAAATGAGAATCAAAGCAAACGTAGTTCTGAATGAGGGGTAAGCCCCCTATTTATAGAGATCTCTCAGGATCAAGCTCCGAAATAAGCGGAGAAATATTTGGATCAGATCGCGATCATGGGGAGAGATATCCGGAGCCTGATTATCCGGAGTGACGTTATGGCTAGCGAGATATTCGGCCCAGTTAGCTGCGGGTGGATAGCTTGGGGCCGAGGTATCTTCGCAGGTGGCCTGATATGGATCAGGGGCGAGTAGTTATCCTCGGATGTCAGGCGCGTTGACATGTTCTCGGCTCCTTGAGGTTTGGGCCAAGGCCCATTCGTGGGGGTAAGCTCGGTTGGTCGGGTTGTATAGACGAGTTCTCGGTCTTTTATTCTCGGCCAGTACACAAGCCCCCCGAGCTCCGAGCTTAAATAAGCGAAAGAGCTGATAAGTGTGAAACCGAGCTTATTCTTCGGCTATGCAGTTATCCACATTCTCAGCTGTCGTTTCAATCAAGTCTTCTCTCTCTTGTCAGAGGAAGTAATTATTCCCCTATTACTTCTACGGCACGCCATGGACAAGAAACCCTAGAGTTCCGCGCCCATTTAATGGGGGGAAAATCAAAAGTCGCGCCCTTTTGGGCCCGATGGAAAATGGGCTTCCAATCGCAAGCTATAAATATCTCCTCTGGCGCCCACTCCCTCCTACTTTGCTTATCCTTCTTTGCCATTCACCCTCGTCTTCCAAGTTTCTGCCATTATCTCTCTGCTTGTCATCCTCCAGGTACGCTCCGTTTCCTCCTTTCCTTCGTGCTTCTAAGCTCCATTTCTGGTTACCAGATATGAGTTCATCTGTGTCTTCTGAGTCGAATACCTCGCCTCTAGTTGAGCGCGAAGTTTCCCCAATTGGGGGATCTCTTTCTGTTTCTTCTGTTCCTTCACGGGAACTAAGCGTCGGAGAGGCGGAACCGTCCTCCTCCGGGTCGTCTTCGCCTGATTCAGATTCTTCCGAGTCTGATTCTCCTAGGTCTGGTTCTCCCCCTCCAAGAGTGTCCAAACCCGCCACTCGCAAACAACGCCCTAGGGTTCCAAAAGACCCTATTACCGATATTACCCTTCCTGGGTATACCTGGGTTAAAGGTGAGGTTGGGACCTTTTTTTCTGACTACCAAACTCCCGATTCAATTGTTCAACTTCGGTCCCATATTAATATCTCGGCCTCTGGAGACGAGTCCGAGTTTATTTGTTCTCAAAGGACCGAGTGTGTCTTTCTCGGGGCTCGTCCTTCCGAGCCCCCTTTACATATATGTACAAAACACTTTTTGAGAAGCTGCATGTGGGAAGGATCTGCCGATTCTTTCCTCTCCAAATTTTTTACTTTTATCAAACGGGGTTTTTCCCTTCTCCTCCCACTTTTTCTCCCCCCCCCGGGGATATGATATTAGACTTCTCCTCCATTTCCACTCCTTCTCCTCCACCCCAATCCACCTTAAAAGTAATCTCTTGTTTTTATATTTTTATCATGTTTGTTATACTAACAACTCTTTCTTTTATCAGGAAAATATTTTAGTTAAGAAGAGGGTCGTTTCAACCAAAAGACCTCCTCCCACCAAGACTTCTGCAAAGGGGGCTTCGTTATCCGCCCCTCAAAAAAGGAAGAGGGCAGAGGTTGAAGTAGTCGCCGACGATTCTCCCCTTCCTGGCCCAAGCTCCCCTCGCCCTACTACTCAGGGGACGGAAATCGCGGGGCGAGAACAGCCACCCCCTGCTCCCCTCGAGCCAAAATGGTACAACACTACCCTGAAGGCAGGGACTTCATCTCTCTGGGGTGAAGACTTCAACCCCTTCCCCTCTTTCGACTCGAGCCTCTTAAAGGCCGCCGATCTTCGGTTTATCAAGCAGCAGGGGGCCCGATCTAGTATGGAGGCCCTCTCGGTCTACTGCCTTCGGGCTGCAGCTTTGGCTCGTTTACGTAGGGCCGAGAGGTGACGGAGACCGAGAGGAAGTCCCAACAGTTGGAGTCTGAGTTTGCTGCTATTGAGAGGTTGAAGGGGGATCTTTCCCGGATTTCCTCCGAGCGCGAAGAGCTGGCCCGCGGCAACGAACGCCTAACTGCCACCATTGCTGAAATTAATACTCGGAACTCCGAGCTGGATTCCCGGGCAAAATCGGCCGAGGAAGGCAGAGTTCGGGTTGAAGAAGACAAGGCTCGTGCCGAGGAAAAGCTCAAAGAGGCTCAGGCTGAGATTGATCGGCTCAAGGCTGCCTTGGAGGCTGAGACCCAGGCTAAGATGCTGCTCGAGGAGGACGTAAAGGAGGCCACCAGCTGCATTATCATCGAGCACCGGAAAGGTTTTGACAAAGCCATTGCCCAAGCTGAGGTTCTAGTCCCTGGCATCGACCTTTCGGGGGCCGATGTGAACATGGAGGTGGTGAATGGGGAACTTGTTCCCATTATTCCCGAGGAGGGGGAAGAGGTAGACGTGGTGGGGGACTCTCCCGAAGGTCACATAGATGCCGAGGAAAGCCATAGGGGGGAGTAGTGTTGTACTTTTTTGTTTTTTGTCCATCCTTTGTCTTGGGCTCATGCCCTTGTAACTCGACATTCTTGAATGAAAATCATTATCATTTTGCTGATTCTTTGTTGTGTTTGGCTTGTTAATCAAATCTTCGGCTAAGGCCAAAATACTCTACCGTCCAAAATGGACGGTGGTTGTTACACGAGAAACACGTGTTTTACATTTTGCGTTGTCATGCATTAAATCCTTTGGAAACCGTAATGGGTTCATGCAATCGCTGCCTTTTGCTTAGTTTCGAGATTTGTTTTCCCAACAAACTCTCACGCATGCTACTTCCTTCCTTGCTTATAAATAGGGCCCTTCCGCTGCCTCACTTGTTCATTCCTCATCCTTTTCCATCAGCCAAATTCGTTTCTTACTTCTCTTCCACCCGAGTAGTTCTATGCTAGCGTCAGGGGTTTATGTTCCCCTCTCCCAGTTAACATCCTTTTTTGGGTCTCACATCCGCCAAAAAGGATGTAAGTGGGAGACGGGATCCAGAATTCCTCGATACTTCAAGAAGGATGTTAACTGGGAGAACAATAATCTTCGGGAGTTGAGAAAGGGGTAGAGGTCGTCTACTCCCGGAGTTGGCCGAGCACCTCATCATCCAGCTTTCTCAGGGGGAAGTGACTACAGCCTCCCTTGAGAGAGAGTGGTGGCGCTTGATTAGGGGGATTGGGGGCCGTCCGGACTTGCTCCTGCTCTGATTGGGGGGACTACTGTCCCGCCGGGCGGCCCTTATTTTCAATTTTGGCTTTCGACTTCAGCGTTGTGCTCGGTCCCTTGAATGTACTTTTCTAAGAGTCAAACTCGGCTTTATTTTTGCCTTGCGCATTGTACTCGTTTTCCTTGAATGTACTTTTCTAGAGTCAAACGCGGCTTTATTTTCGCCTTGCGCATTGTACTCGGTTTCCTTAATAAAATAATGGCTCGTACTCGGCCTTTCCGAATTTTGTTCTTTGCTCATATTCGGCTTTAACAATTTCGCGGCTTAAATTCAGCGTTAATAACTTAATAACTCGGATTCAGCTAATAAGATCATGCTTGACCTTTAGACTTAACTTTATGGCTCGTACTCGGCCACCAGGCTCAAACTTGGCCTTTAGAAAGTAATTGACTCGGACTCGGCCATTGACTCGTACTCGGCCACCAGGCTCAAACTTGGCCTTTAGAATGTAATTGGCTCGGACTCGGCCATTGGCTCGTACTCGGCCACCAGGCTCAAACTTGGCCTTTAGAATGTAATTGGCTCGTACTTGGCCACCAGGCTCAAACTTGGCCTTTAGAATGTAATTGGCTCGGACTCGGCCATTGGCTCGTACTCGGTCACCAGGCTCAAACTTGGCCTTTAGAATGTAATTGGCTCGAACTCGGCCATTAGGCTCAAACTTGGCCTTTAGAATGTAATTGGCTCGAACTCGGCCATTAGGCTCAAACTTGGCCTTTAGAATGTAATTGGCTCGGACTCGGCCATTGGCTCGTACTCGACCACCAGGCTCAAACTTGGCCTTTAGAATGTAATTGGCTCGAACTCGGCCATTAGGCTCAAACTTTTTGTGTTGTGATGGTACTTGGTTTGAATGTAATTGGCTCGGACTCGGCCATTGGCTCGTACTCGACCACCAGGCTCAAACTTGGCCTTTAGAATGTAATTGGCTCGAACTCGGCCATTAGGCTCGGCCATTAGGCTTAAACTTGGCCTTTAGAATGTAATTGGCTCGGACTCGGCCATTGGCTCGTACTCGGCCACCAGGCTCAAACTTGGCCTTTAGAAAGTAATTGGCTCGGACTCGGCCATTGGCTCGTACTCGGCCACCAGGCTCAAACTTGCCTGCAAAATAAATACTTCGGCAAAGCAAGAGAAAATAAAACCATATTCATAATAAAATTTGTTTTTTATTGGATGGAGTCCGCGGTGTGCCTCGTTAAAACCTCCCCGGTCAAAACCCATTTTGGGAAAAAATACCGAGGTAGGAAAAAGAGTACAACACCCGACTATATACATCAGCTGTAATAAAACTTTAAATGAGAAGCATTCCAAGTCCTCGGGATAGGATTTCCTGACAATTCTTCTAACCTATATGCCCCGTTCCCCAGGTTTTCAACTACTCGGAATGGCCCTCCCCAGTTTGCCGCTAACTTGCCTTCCGTGCGGTCCTTCCTTGCTTCCCCTTTTATTCTCAGTACTAAGTCTCCGCGCAGAAAACTCCTTGGCCTCACTCTTGAATTATACCTTCTAGTGGCTCTCTGTTTGCAGGCTTCTTCTCTGATTCTGGCTTCCTCCCTAACTTCTTCTACCAAGTCAAGTTCGACCCTCAGATTGCTCTCATTGTCATTCGGCTTGTGTTGCACACGTCGGAAAGACGGTTCACCAATCTCTACTGGGATCATGGCGTCTGTTCCATACGTCAGCCTGAAGGGTGTTTCTTGAGTGGTAGATTGAGGCGTACAGTGGTAGGCCCAGAGGATACTCGGTAACTCTTCTGCCCAAGCTCCTTTGGATCTTCCTACTCTTTTCTTCAGTTCCTCGAGGATGACCTTGTTAGCTGCTTCGGCTTGCCCATTGGTTTGGGGGTGCTCAACGGATGTAACTTGGTGCTTAATACCGAGGTTGTCATAGAATTCCCGTAGCGTCTTATCCACAAATTGTCTTCCGTTGTCAGTGACGATTGCAAAGGGAATTCCGTGCCTACAAATAAGGCTCTTCCACACAAATTTCTGCACTTTTTCGGCGGTAATCTTTGCCAAAGGCTCTGCTTCGATCCATTTGGTGAAGTAGTCCACCGCTACCAGTAGGAATTTGACTTGGCCTTTGGCTACAGGGAAAGGCCCCAGTATGTCCATTCCCCACATAGCGAACGGCCAAGGCGAGTTTAATGTGTGAAGTCCTTCAGGGGGGGTATGATTTACATTGGAAAATCTTTGGCACTCATCACACCGCTTCGTCCACTCCATGCAATCAGCTCTGATGGTAGGCCAATAGTACCCTGCTCGGACTACCTTGGAGGCCATTGATCTGCCTCCACAGTGAAAACCACAGATTCCTCGGTGAACCTCTTCCATGACATACTTGGATTGTGCCCTCGTCAGACATTTTAGCAATGGCGCCGAGAATCCTCGCTTATACAACTCCCCGGAGATTATGGTAAAGTGACTTGCCCTGAGCCTGACTTTCCTGGCTTCGGCCTGATCCGAGGGTAGAGTTTCTGAGGATAAGTACTCCCATATGGGTGTCATCCACTCTCGGTCAACCAACTCGTTGGCCATCACCTCTTCTGTCCCAATGCTCGGTTCATTGAGGGTTTCTTGAATAACCGTTCTATGGTGTCCCGGCTTCTTTGTGCTGGCTAGCTTGGACAGCAAATCAGCCCGAGTGTTTTCTTCCCTGGGAATGTGCTCAATAGTGAATTTTTCAAAGTCGGAGATTAATTGGTGGACCTTACACAAATATCTGGTGAGCTGAGGTTCCTTCGCCTGATAGCCTCCGGATATTTGTCCGGTGACTAGTTGTGAATCACTCCGGCACCTAACAGCCTTTGCCCCCATTTCATTCGCCACCCTTAATCCTGCTATCAAAGCTTCATACTCGGCTTGATTGTTCGAGGTTTTGAATTCGAACTTTAACGATTGCTCCAAGATCAGATCTCCCGGTCCTTCCAGAATCACCCCCGCTCCACTGCCCCTGACATTCGAGGATCCATCCACGTACAAATTCCACCATATATCCTCGGCTACTGGCTGTGGATGGAGCTCGGCTATGAAGTCGGAGAGGCATTGAGATTTCAGAGGTCCTCTCATCTCGTATTTCAAGCCAAACTCGGACAATTCTACTGACCAAGCAATCATACGCCCCGCCAATTCGGGCTTTTTGAGTATTTGTTTAATCGGGTGATCCGTTTTAACAATCACTTGGTGACTCACGAAATGCGGGCGCAACCGCCGAGCTGCGGTTACCAAGGCTAAGACGAGCTTCTCAATTACTTGATACCGAGGTTTCGGCATCGTGAAGCACCCTACCGATGAAGTATACCGGCATTTGAGCTTTCTACCTCCTCTGTACGATGATGCTGCTGATGGCATTCTCGGAGGCTGACAGATATAAATACAATTCCTTCCCGGGGATGGGTCGTGTTAATATCGGCGGGGAGGACAAAAAGGCCTTGAAGTCGACAAAGGCCTTCTCGCAGTCCTCGGTCCACATGAAGGTTTGGGGCTTCTTCAGCAGTTTGAAGAAAGGCCGAGCTTTCTCTGCGGATTTGGGCAGGAACCGAGATAATGATGCAAGCCGTCCTGCCAATCTTTGCACTTCCTTAACGTTCTGCAGGCTTCTCATCTCAATCACGGCCCGGCACTTATCAGGATTGGCCTCGATTCCCCGGTGCGTAAGCATAAAGCCGAGGAATTTTCTCCCCTGGACACCGAAAACACACTTATCCGGGTTCAGTCTCATGTTGTACCTTCTCAGCTGCTGAAATATTTCTTCCAGATCTGTAGGGTGGTGGCTGGGGTCATCGGATTTCACCACCATGTCATCCACATATACTTCCATAGTTCTGCCAATTTGTTTCTCAAATACCCGGTCCATGAGTCTCTGGTACGTAGCTCCCGCATTCTTCAGCCCAAACGGCATCACTCTGTAACAGTAATTTGACCCCTCGGTAATGAAGACTGTTTTCTCCTCATCTGGGGGGTACATTCGGATTTGGTTGTACCCGGAGTATGCATCCAAGAAGCTTAGAATTCTGTATCCGAAAGCCCCGTCAACCAGCCTGTCAATACTCGGCAAAGGATAAGGGTCTTTTGGGCAAGCTCTGTTCAGATCTGTGTAATCAGTGCACATGCGCCACTTGTCGTTTGCTTTTTTGACGAGAACGACGTTGGCCAGCCATGTGGTGTATTCTACTTCTCGGATAAAATTGGCCTTGACCAACTTCGCTGTCTCCTCTTCCACTACTTTTCTCCTTTCTTCACCTAATCTCCTTTTTCTCTGGCCATCAGCCTCGAGACAGATTGCCAATTTATGGCATAAGAGTTGGGATCAATTCCCGGCATGTCGGATGTGGTCCAGGGCGAATAGATCGGCATTTCTGCGTAGCACTTGCTTTATTTCTTCTTTCAAAGTAGGCTCAAGGTGACCACCGAGTTTAGTGCACTTTGCTTCAGCCGTGCGCCGAGCCGGAACTTCTCTAACTCCTCAATAGGTTGTGGACGTTGTTCCCGCATGTCCATCCTGGGATCCAGCTCAACGGAGTTTCTTGAATTCACCGCCTTGTCCTTCCCCCTGTCTAGGGTTTCTGCTGTGTGCGGGTTTAAGTTTGCTCACCCGCAAACTATCGGCATAAGACTGTCTTGCTTGCCATCCTCCGATCTGCTCGGACAGCCACTATGTCCCCCGAGCTGGAAGGGAACTTCATCGTGAGGTGGGGAGTAGAGACCACAGACCCCTAACTCATTCAAGGACGGTCTTCCGATCGGGATATTATACGATGTAACAGCATTAACTAACACATACCTGACCATGATGGTTTTAGAAGCTCTGCCATCGCCAAAAGTAGTCAAGAGGTCAATATATCCCCGAGTATCAACCCGTTCCCCTGCGAAGCCAACGAGCTTACTGTGGTACGGCTGAATTGATTTCTCCGGGATCCCGAGCTTCTGAAACGTTGAGTAATACAATATATCCGCAGAGCTCCCCTGATCGACGAGGGTTCTTTTGACCGAGAAGTTGGCCAACTGTACGGTGATCACCATGGGGTCATCCTGGTTGGGATCTACTCCCACAAAATCTTCATCGGAAAAGATAATAGGTGGGGAACTTGGGGAGGCTTGCCGGATATCTGAGTTGATTGACTCGGATGGCCCGCAGTGTCTTCTCCGAGCTGAACTTGTTGTGCCTCCCCCAAACCCCTCCCGAGATGGTGTTTATTACCCCCGAATGACATTATCCTCTTCCCGTCTCTCATTCTCGCCTCTCTCTCTGGTCTCTCTCTCTCATCATTTCGTCGACCGCCACCCCTCCTCGGGCTTGGTCACCCTCTCTCCTCCTTCTGTTTCCACAGCGCCTCTCACTTTTGTTGTTGTTTCTTCGAACAAAGTTGTTGAGATGGCCAGCATGAACCAGCTCTTCAATTTTATCCCGTAGGACCCAACACTCCTCGGTGGTTTGGCCAGAGTTGCGGTGATACCGACAATGCTTCACGGTGATCTGCGTTTTGGGGGTGTGGCCACGATTTGGGAGGCTGCGAGGTTCCGCGTTGTACGCTTCCTCGAACACCCGAGCCCGATTTGTGTTGAGGGGAGTATAATGCTCATACTTCGGTCCCCTCTGGAAATGCTCGGCCAGGCCTTTAAATCTCGGCTTATCACCCCCTGCCCTCCTCTTGTCTTTACCTTCTACTTTCGGCGGCATCATCGGTCCGCTCCCTTTTCTTGGACTCCTCAACCTCCTCCATATTGATGAACCCCGCAGCTTTTCTTCTCAGTTCGTCCATATCGGCTGGTGGTTTCCGAGCCAAATGCCTAGCAAAAGGGCCAGGTCTCAACCCGGTCAGGATGGTGTGTAGTGCAACATCGGCACTGAGGTTGGGGATGAGTACCGCCTCCTTGCTGAATCTGGCCATGAAGTTGCGGAGGGATTCATTCTTCTCTTGCCTGAAGTTTACCAGTGAGGCCGAGGTTTTTTGGTGGGCTAGGCTCGTGGCAAACTGAGCGCTGAACTTAGCCACGAATGTATCAAAAGAGTCTACCGAGGCTGGGGGTAGCTGGGTGTACCAAGTCAGCGCTGCCTCCTTCAGGGTGGTTGGGAAGACTTTGCACATGACAGCGTCGTCATCCGTAAAGAGGTACATCTGTGTGGTGAAGGCGTCCAAGTGGCGCTCGGGGTCTGAGGTGCCATCATATTTGTCAATGTTGATGGGCTTGTAGTTGGCTGGAAAGGGGACCCCCATGATATCGTTCGTAAAGGGATGCCTCGGCTTCCGCAGGCTGGCCCTATCATTAAGTCTGTTTGACTGGAGTGAAAATTCTGGGGCTTGCCTAGGGAATCCCTCTTCCTCTGCTCGGTTGTCGTGGTGGGAAGCCCGGAGGTGTGGACCCCCTTCCCTGTACAAGTTTCTGGACCCCTCAATCTCCGGTGGTCGGCGCTCTCTTTCATGTGGGGAAGAGACCGACCTTTCCCTGCTCTGCTCTCTTTCACGATGGCCATTCTGCCGGCGGATTTCTTCGTTCTCCCTTCTCAGCGTTGCAATCTGCGCGAGAAGCTCCTGAACCACGGGATTGTCAGTCATTCCTGCTGGGCCTACGGATCGTTCTCCATTATCCCCGTTAACTCCGTTGTTGGCGTTCCCCAGCTCCTCCTTCCTGCAGTTTCCACTCCTCGTCCTCACCATTTTGTGTGGTATGGGAAAATATTTGCTTCGATCCCCACAGACGGTGCCAAATGTTCCGTCCAAATACCTCGGATGTGAGATACTCGGCTGAACGAGGATTAGTGGGGTGTTTTTGGATTGTGCTTGACAGAATGTGGATTCTGCTCCTACGTATCCAAATGGGAATCAAAGCAAACGTAGTTCTGAATGAGGGGTAAGCCCCCTATTTATAGAGATCTCTCAGGATCAAGCTCCGAAATAAGCGGAGAAATATTTGGATCAGATCGCGATCATGGGGAGAGATATCCGGAGCCTGATTATCCGGAGTGACGTTATGGCTAGCGAGATATTCGGCCCAGTTAGCTGCGGGTGGATAGCTTGGGGACGAGGTATCTTCGCGGGTGGCCTGATATGGATCAGGGGCGAGTAGTTATCCTCGGATGTCAGGCGCGTTGACATGCTCTCGGCTCCTTGAGGTTTGGGCCAAGGCCCATTCGTGGGGGTAAGCTCGGTTGGTCGGGTTGTATAGACGAGTTCTCGGTCTTTTATTCTCGGCCAGTACAACTGTATTTATCAAGTTTGACGATGGTATAAATACAATGTCATACTTTGAATTTATGACCAACCCATATGGCAAATTGATTGACCCAAAATTCACCACATGAGCGGTGCACCACTGCACCACTTTGGTGAGCAGTGCACCATGGACGAAACCCAAATAGCATCTTATTATCTTCCTATTAGCTACAACTGAACGAAATGAAGGGGGAGAGTGTTCGACTCAGAGCTTGAGAACTTGACGCAGCTACACAGCTTGAGCCCAAGGCACAAATTCACAAACCCATGAATGTGTAACAATGGACCCACTTTAAACACGTGTATCAATAAAGGGCTCTGCTATTCACACCTAGTAATTTGCTATTCACACCTTGCAACATAGTTTTACCAAATTTTTTTCCCAAAAATACCCTCTTTACTCAAATACACTTCTCCCACACCAGTAGAACAACAATCCGGAAAACCTAGACCACAACCCCCCGAATGAGCCCATATTGGGGAATCCAGTTTGGCAGCCCTACGATGCGGTTCTCATGCTACTTCGCCATACGATTACTCAATTCGGTTCACTCTGCAATATTTTCATCTCGTTTCATTATTCGCACGAGCAAGGAAGAGGAGCAACAACAGCTTGAAGCTATTTGCGTTTTCCATCTCAGAGTTTCGAATATAGTCCATTTTGATGGTAACAGTATCTTCACCTTGTAGTTCTGTGTTTTCCAATCTTTGTTCTCCAGATTCTTTCTCACCTATGCTTTCCAGATTTGATTTTCCGGGTGGATTCCAGATTCGATTTTTCGGATGATTTCCGAAATTGATTTTCGGATTCTTTGTTTTCCGGATTCTTTCTCATCTATGCTTTCCGGATTTGATTTTCCGGAATTTATTTTTCGGATTCTTTGTTTTCCGGATTATTTCTCACCTATGCTTTCCATATTTGATTTTTCAGACGATTTCCGGAATTTATTTTCCGAATTCTTTGTTTTCCGAATTCTTTTGAGAATTTCTTTGGTTGGGTTCCTTCTTCTTGCAGTTTCCCATAGTGTCTTTTGTTTCTTAATCGAGGTTCAAAGCAGAAAAAGAAGGGTTGGGTTTTGGTTCTGTTGAAGTGTGGGAGGAAGAAGGCAGGTGTGGATGGGTGCTGTGTGGGTTACGGCGCAGAGAAGAAAGTGGGGGAGGAGTGTTTATGCAGAGAAAATGGCATTTTTGGAAAAGAATTTTTTAAAAAACCAATGCAAGGTGTAAATAGTAAAGCCCATCGATAAATATAAACTGCAAGCACACGGGGCCCAAGTAGATCGGAAAATATAGCTTAGACGAGCATTAGTGACTAATTATTGTTAAACAATGTACAAACACACTCTTTTCAATACTCTTTTAAACACACTTTTTATTATTTGAAAAATTTTATATGGGGACATGAATTTTATGTAAGACTCACTCTATTTTGTGAGACCCACATTAAATTCATCAAATAACAAAAAATATGTTCCATAAAGATTTAACAAATGTGTTGCTAGTATTTCTCATCATTATTTGTTTCTTTGTTTTTTTTAGTAAACCCGGGTATCCTCCAGTCGAGAGACAGCAACTAATCGCTCGAGGTACTTAGATCCATTTAAGGAGTTGACGTCTCCCAACAGATTTTTTCTATACGCATGAATCAGAAATCGAATCTCTTATCACATGCTTAAGGTACTCGGTTATCTACCAACCATGCACACCATGTTGGTCATCATTATTTGTTTCTAGTGCGTTGGAAATAAGAGCAAGAGCAAAAATAATCTATTTTTCAGGGCAAGAGCATAAAGGAATCTTCGGTTTTTCTTTTTGGTACAAGAGCAAAAGGAATCTATTAATAAGACTATTAAGAGTAATGATATTTGGACATAAAAATGATGTCCAAAACCGTATAAAAATATTCTTCAGCACTCATTTGTTATTTTATTCTCTTTCATTGTGTATTTCACCATTCTCAAAATACTCCATCAACTATACGGTGTCTATACATGATATTAAAGTCTGTATCGAAATATCATTATTGGACTATTAAACATAAAAGTTCATCAAAATACTTGCCTACAAAAAATAATAATGTTTGAGTTGGATTGGATTGTTTTTTTAATGAATGCTTAATGATCCATCTAAAAAACAAAGTGAATTATTTTTTACCCACTCAATTTTTTTAGTCTATCCATAACACACTTGTCACACTTGGCCATCTCCTCGCTGTCGTCGAAGTTGATGCCATAGATGTAATCCATCGACGTCCATGGACAGTTCCCTACTCATCCGGTGGGTCGGAATTTTGAGGGTAGTTCGATCACTCTTTAATGATCTAAATCAAATGACGAATTTGAATTGAATTGAGAAATAAGAGAGTACCTGAATGTGAATGAATTGGGGGAAGGAGGATCTTCTGTATCTACTCACACCACACACATGATACGAGGATGGTGAAGCTGTTTTTACTTTTTAGGGTTCTAGAATTGTTTTCACCATTCTTTGTATTGGACATTCTCACTGCATATTCACAATGATTATGTTGTAGGAGTTCAAACGAATGTAAAGAGATTTGTGAATTTCCTTTCAATCTTTTGCTCTTTTATTTTATTCATGAAATTAAAATAAGCATTTTTCTTAACTAGTTTGAAATTGTTAAAAAGAAAGAAAAAGTTTTTCCTACACCAATTTTGTTTATTTTTTTAGAACTCATTCTTTATGCTTTTTCATTCCAGAATATATAAAAAAAAATTAGAGAGAGGAAATTTTTGAAAGATTTTTTATTTAGCATGCAAAAAATGTTAAAATCAAAATTACAATGTATAATATGTTTTTAAATATATCATCCATAAAGGTTTAAAACAATTGGCTATTTTTCTGTAATAAAAAACTTATTATTATTAACATTTGCTTGTTGCAATACTGATGGTTAAAAGTAACGGTGTTGTCTAACATGCACACTCTTAAAAGATTTGTATTTACGCACCTCTGATAACAACTGTTGATTAAAAGTAAGGTTTAATTACTCTGTAGGTCTCCAAACTATTTGGGAATTTTCAATTAGGTCCCTGAATTAAAAAAATTTCAATTGGGTCCCTGATTTTATAATTTTTTTTAATCAGGTCCCTACTGTTATCCTTCCGTCAGTCCACTGTTTATTTGCTGACATGGCATGTTGACATGGAACTGTCTCCCTAATTTTTCAGTTGTTACTCCATTGCTGCTTCTACACGTTGAAAATAATAGTTGTCTCCATGTCCAATCTGCAAGTCTGATGATTTTGTCATTCCTACCATTATTTAATACAAGTGGTCCAAAATAGTGGCATGATACAATGAATAAAAAACCAATTCAAAGTTAAAAAACATATTAATAGCACCAAAGACAAAACGTGTGGTGTGGTCCCAATACATATGACCAAATAACATCATGTCTGATACATATAGTGAATAGTTAAGCATTCCATCAATAAACCAAAATGTTAAAGTGAAAGCACCAAAACGTGTGGTCTCATTATGGCCACATTACATAGTCTATATTAATAAGGATGCCCACATTATATTGTGCTCCCAATATCGGAAAAACCAAAAAGTCCACACAAGTTCTTCACTGTGTGTTTGGTGGTGGCTGAGGAGTCTTGGTGCCCTTTGTTGGTAGCTTTGGTCTTGGCTGAGATGATGCACCTCTCCCTTGTCCTCTCCCTATTCCTCCTCTACCTCTTCCTTGAGTTGCAGTTCCTCCACCTCTTTCGGTGACTGCAGATCCAGTTGTTTGCTGTGCAGATTCGATGGTGGGTGGTGCAGATCCAGTGCTGGGTGGTGCAGATTCGGATGGTGCAGCTGGTGGTGGTGGTTGTTTGTAGGTGGCCTTGTTGTGACCAACTTGCTTGTACCTCCTACATTTCATAACTGTCCCAGTTTTCCTAAGCCTTGACTGACCTGGTGTTTCATCCGCTTCCCTTCTTCTTAACTTCCTAGGCCTTCCAGGTTTGACTCTGAACAATGAGGGCAAGATCTTGTCCATGTTTGTTGTTGGCCATAGATTTTCTCCATTTATTGGGTTCACCACTGGGCCATAGCAAGCCATATAGGCTGCAGGGATGTAGAAGTTACTTATGTAGTCCTCTGCATTATCACCCTTCCAAAAAATGGCACTGCAAGCATGCTTGCAAGGCAAACCAGTGAGTTCCCAAAACCTGTAAAAGGGTCAAAGTATGGTAAATCGGTGCATTTTAGATTTAGTGCAACTCAGATTTAATGCATATCAACCACTATATTTGCATATCAGTTTTAGTGCCTATGAGTTTTAGTGCATATCAACAAAGTTACATCATTTTTAAAGTGCTTATTAGTGATAGTGTGCAGCAAAGTGATTGTCTGAGTGTGTGCGTGTGCAGCAAAGTGTGCAGCTTATTACCTGCAGGTGCAACTTCCACTTCGCAAATCAATGACAAACTTCTCAGACATGTTCCTAAAAGCATGTGCCACCTCAAATTTAAATTCACAAGCCCACTTAGTTGTCCAGTTTCTGGATTGAATCACCTCTGCATCCATTCTCTTCTTAGGTTTTGGCAAGATCTTCCCCTTGTACTTCTCACCCTTAGATCTCTTCTCAATGAACCTTGTCATCCAATAACATCTAATCCACTCTAACATTGTGAGAATAGGCTTGTCTCCAGTCTCTAGTATTCGCCCATTGAAGGCTTTAAAGATGTTGTTCATCAACATGTCACTTTTACAGTAAAATGAGAAGTGTGACCTAGTCCACGGTTCAGGCTTCAATGCTACCATCTTATCATAACATTCCTTCTTAACCTTCTCTGATTGTTTCATTTTTCTCTCCTAGTCTTGAACATATGTTGCCTTTGCAATACTCATGATCAAATCTCTTAGAGCCGAACCTCCACCAAATTGCTTCTTACAATTGGCATATAGGCGTCGAAGACAAAACCCGTGCTCTACTCCAGGCATCATCTCCTCAAATACTTGGACAAGTCCCTGCAATCAGTAGGTAGTAGTGTCATATTAGTGTAATATTAGTGTAAGTGCAATGTCATTATAAGTGAAGTGTGTTACCTTTTGTTGGTCAGAAATCCATACATATCGCCTTTGTCCCAAATTTTGCAGCAAGAGTGATATGAACCATCCCCATGAGTCTTTTGTCTCAGCTTCCACTGCTGCAACAACAATGGGGAAATAATTGTCATTTGGATCCCTTCCTACAGCAACCAACAATTGTTGTCCATAAGAACCCTTTAAATGACATCCATCAACACCAATAATTGGCCTATAGGCAGCGAAAAAATCCTACTTAACAACATCTATGCACATGTAAAGTCTTTGAAATCGAGGCTCGTGCAACAAAGAAGGTCGGTCCACCATCACTTTGAGTGTAGATCCCGGGTTCTTATTCAAAACCTCCTCACAATAATCCCATACTCTTCCATACTGCTGAACAACTTCTCCCTCAAGTTTCTCAATTGCCTTTCTCCTTGCCCAATAGGCCTTAGTAACAAATCTCAGCCAAATATTTTTCCTTCACATCTTGGATAACATGCGCAAGTTTCTTTTTCTCATCCAATCTCATCGTGGTAGACAATTTACCAGCAACCCAATCTGAAGAAGCAAAATAACCTTTAAAGGTTCTCCTGCATGTATGTACTCCTTTATAGGTCTTAAGCCTATAAGTTAATGCATTACCCACCTTGCCAACATAAGCCATCCACTCACATCCTTCTCCTTTACACTTCACTCTACATCTTATTTTGTCATTCTTAACATACCTTATATCCCTCCCGTTCAGTAACGCCCATTCCTTCATAGCCTCTCTAAATTAACTGATTGAGGTAAATTCAAGACCCACTTTCCATTTGTAGTCCATGCACATCTCTGCAGGATTATACAAGTGAAATCTACTTTTTCTTTGCTCATCATCTGAAGATCCATCCATACTATGTAGAGATTCCGATTCATATCCATCTGAAATTTCACCATCATGAGGGATTGAGGAAATAGCAGCAATGGGTTTTGAAATTTTGGCTAAAAAAAAGGGCTCTGCATGTTCTGGTTGTTCATTCAAATGCTCAACACCTTCAAAGTAGTCCTCGTGCTCACAATCATCGGCACTATCATCAAGTCTAACAACCACACCACCGTCACTACTATCATCCTCTTGATTATCACCGTCATTTTCATCTTCAGTCGGCACATAGTCGGGATCATTTGATGTGAGTTCAATCCCATTACCTTCCCTAAAACCATCGACTACAAATATCCTCACTTGTTTCAAACTTGTACTCAACACAAACTCAGTCATTGCAATACAATCTAAATCTGACTTCAGTTCCTTCAACCCGTTATTCATATATCTACTTGGCTCCAAATATCAAGCCTTGACATACCCCTTGTACCCTAACTCCTTCAGTATAGCAGTAATTTCTTGTAGAGACCAATGGTCCAAATCAAACTCCAATCCTTTCTTGGTCTTACCACCTAAGTATTCATTGCCAAATCTTTCATTCAAAAACTGACCCCCATGGTGTAGTTCAAATTCAAATTTTAGGTCTGCCATTTCTGCATATGACAAAATCCAAATGATTAACATACAAGCAGCAAAGTTAAACAAAACCATCACAGAGAAGAAAGCAGGGTTTAAAACAAAAGAAGAAGGCATCACAATTCATCACAGAGAAGAAAATAACAACATCATCTCGGATTAGACTGATAAAAAACTAAACCCAAATGATTAACTAAACCCTAACAGGAAAACTGATACAAAACTAAACCATTAACTTCAAAGATGGTACAAAACTAAACCCCAAAAAATAACTTAACAGCTTACCTTCTCTCGCTGTCGCTGGTAGCAGAAGCAGGCCGCGCCGCCTGAAAGAAGAAGCAGGAGCACCGCGTGAGAGAACAGAACTGAACGGTGAATGAAGAACAGAACGGAACGGTGAATGAAGAACATAAATCGTGAGTGTGAAGAATGGAATGGAAGGCAGAACTACAGAAGGAATGCCAAACAGAAATCGTGAGTGTGAAGAATGGAATGGAAGGCAGAAGGATCGTGAGTGTGAAGAAGGCAGAAGGATCGTGAGTGTGAAGAATGGAATGGAAGGCAGAAGGTTTGGGTCAGCGAAAGAACAAAAAAGTAAAAGGAATTAGGGATTTGAAGTAACATGAAATTAGGGACAAAATAGGAAGAAATCAACAAAGAGGGTTATAAATGATGTGGCAAAAGAAGTCCAGCATGGAAGGCATCAAGCATATTCCGTTAAAGGTAACAGTGGACTAACGGATTTAGAGTTATAGGGACCCAATTAAAAAAAATAATATATCAGGGACCCAATTGAATTTTTTTTTTAGTTTAGGGACCTAATTGAAAATTCCCAAATAGTTTGGGGACCTACGGAGTAATTAAACCTAAAAGTAATCTGGTCAATCATAGGTTTGTGTGGCAGGAAGGAGGGTGTGCACTGGCCTTTAGGCTCATAGTGGAGGAAAGGATCGAATAACAATCGGGGGTTTTCTAGGTCGTGATTGTGGCAGCTGATGGCATGGTAGAGAACGGCAAGGTCGATGTGGGCCTCGCAATGGCGACCGATTGCGATGCTATGGTGGTTGGGTGGAAAATGCGGTGCGGTGTAGCTCACAGGAGGTTGTAGATAGTGTTTGTTGAATGGTTCTGGCTTTTGGCTGAATCGAGGATGAGATTTTTTTTGTTCTATTTGTTCAATTTTCAATTCAATTCTCGTCTATGTAGTTATGAAGGTTCGTCGAAGAGTGGTGGAGATACGACCGGAGTTCTAACTAGTAGCCAGGGTATACATCAAATTAAATTATTTGCAAATCTGTCCTCTTATAAATACCAACTTATATGGGTCACTTTTATAAATACAAGTCATAGAGAAGGTGCATGGATGCAATTTTTTTAAGAGGGTGCATGTTAGAAGGCACCTAAAAGTAACAAGTCCATCAACTATTAGTCTATGGGTGCGTTTGGATAAACAACTTAATTAAGAACTTATCATATAAGATCTTATCGCATGAGAGCTTATGCCATAAGAGCTTAAAGAAAGAAAAAGAAGGAAAGGGGCACGAAAGGATTCGAATAGTTAAAAACATGGAGAGGGTGTTTAGTGCATAAGCTCTTATGATAATTCCATAAGCTTCTCCCAGTGACTTGTGAAAATAAGCCAAAAACTCCTTATGGGATGGCATAAGTTGTTTTTATAAGCTCTACCAAACACACTGCATAAGAGCTCATGTCATCAGATAAGTCAAAAGAAGCTTAAATAAGCTCTTCCAAACGCCACCTATTTGTCACTTGGTCACCAAGAAACATAACTGTCATGCAAAATAATTCTTGTAGTGTCATGTGCCATTTTATGTTAATCAATTAATCCTAGATAAGGTTTTGGCTCAGTACTTGTATACTGATGTTTACTTTTTGACTACGATTCCCATTAGCATACAAACTGTGTTGTGGAGATGCAGGAAGGATTTTAAAAAAGAGTAAAACTTTTGGCTAACTCAAAGCTATTAATTACCTCCATTATAATAACTATAGATGCCCCATTTGTACTCCAAACTGAACATTGGTCGTTGGGAGTGCCCCAAGCCCCCGATGGTGGTCTCCCAACTATTGCCATTTTGGTTGCCAGCAAGGGGATCATAGTGGATTTCTGCTACAACCATGGCCCATCAAATGGTGCTTTTGCATGTACCTTCCACATGACATTAAAAAAAAGTTATCAAGAATGGGAAGCAAATAGAGACATTATTAGTCGTACGGACAGATTGATCTTCTGCCCTTTTCTTAAATCATAAATGCTCTCAAATCTATGATTAATAAATCTAAATTAAATTAGGAGAATGCTAGGTTGCCGACGAATGTTCTGTAAGGTGGCATTTGGTAATGTTTTATTGTCCGGAAAATTTTATTTTCAGGAATGAGATTCTCAGGAATATTAACAAAATATGTTTGGTTGACACTTCATTTTCTTGGAAATAGTATATTACATTCCCAATCCCATAATTGGTTCATTTGAAACATTCCCATGAATTTAGTTTATTTTTCCAAAAGTATCCTTATAAAATAAAAAATTTTAAAACAAAAGAAATGATGATTTATGAAAGCAAATATAATTTAAGTACTCCAAACAAATTGTCATTTTTCATGTTTATAATTTAAAATGCATATTGATTGATTAAATGATATCTTATAGTATTTTTTTTTGTCATATACCCTTTTATTATGTATTTAAATTATTGATAAAATGACAATTTTGGGACTTAGTGTAAAAACAAATCAGATTTCTGCAGCACTGTTGCTGTGATGACTAGCTTGCAGGGACTCCTCAGTAGCACTGTTCTGCTACTAGGCTAAGAAGATTTTCATCTCCTCGTTAATTTTTTCGGGGTAATGGACACTTGTAAATGCATATTTACTTTGTTGGGGAAAAGTTTGTGGGTAAACTTCATAGGGGCTTTATGTCAGTCATGTAATAGGCGCAAGGCATACATTTCAGACTAAAGAAGGAGAGAACGTGAAACTGGCGGGAGAATACATAGATATTTGGTGGAAACTATTTTAAAGAAATTAATTATGCTAATAAAGTAATTTAACTTTTTAAAAGTTTTGCATTCTCTTTGTAAAACTTTTTTACCACTCTCTTTCTAAACTTTATTCTTGGGAATTTTTTATTCTTGGAAATATATTTTTTCTTTTATACCAAATGTAAGAAAACTTTATTTTCAAATCATATCTCCAGAAAATAAAAATATCCGTTGTACCAAATGCCATCTTATGATATTGTTTAAGAAATAAAAAAAAAATTCTACATAAAAATGATGTATTTAACATTTTGAAAAATATTGTACTTAATTTTTTAATACAAATTTTCTTTTCATAAATTGCTTAACTAATAATCTTAAAACACTCGTTAACAAGACCATGTTGAAGATTTGAAAACCCCCTCCCCAAGAAGGAAAAAAAATGTTAAAGAGGTTTTTGAACTCCACGTTTTGGTGGTAGTGGGGAAGCTGTTTTACATACTTGTTAGATGGTTATCGATTTATAGATCGGAATTAAGCCTTTTGCCTAATTACAATTACAATCCTACCATTCATTACATTTTAATTATAATTTTTTTAGTTTCAACTTTCAATTGATAACTTTCCTAATTATGAATAATTACTCCTGGTTATATCATAATCTTTCCAAGACGCCCTTATCATACGGTACCAGGCAATTTTACCGATTCGCTCGTCCTATCTTTCTTTTTTTTTTCTTTCTTCTTTTACTTACCTTTGTTTTTGTATTCCCTTGTTCTTTAATATATCTATTTCATTCATCTTTGATCTATATGTATTTCATTCATCTAAATGAAAGGTTTGGCAAGAAAGAGTAACGCAATCATGGAAGTTGATTGGAACTACTGAACATGAAAAGTCTAGTGAGATACTTTTACTTTTCTTTTTATATATATATGTATGTATGTATGTATGTATGTATATGTACCTTTTTATGTAAGAGTGAAAGGGTTATATTTAAGTTGTTAGATTAAATTTAATGACTGAGATTAAAACATAATTAAAAAAGATCACGTGCTTCTTCCTGCCTAGTTTCTTCTTCCTCGTTTTTTTCTTTTTAGTCCCTGTCGAGACCCAATCTGTTTTCACTCATTTCATCCTTCTATTTCAGTAGTGGAATTAATTAACAACGGATGCTTCTTAAAACCATTTCCCTGGCTAATTAATGGAGACGATAAAAAAAATATGAATAAAACAAAACAATAGATTAAAATAAAAAAATTGATTAAAACTGCTTTACGTTTCAAGACCTATGCCTCCACTGTTGAAATGTTAAAACTTAAAAGGAAGGAAAGGGTTAAGGATGGCGATGCTCAGACCCAAAAACCCAGCAACCACCCAAAGCATAAAAAGCTCCCTTTAAAACTTTTTTATTATTAGCTTTTACAATATCCCTTTTCCTTGCTGCATTTTGTCGAACATATTATGATAAAACTTAAAAACTCCAAAAAGCAAAAAAGAAGAAATATGTAATTTCAATTCATGGCAGCGATTGAGGGCTATTGCAGTACTCTTCGTTCTCGTGTTCGTGGTTGATGTTGCTTTCGACATAAATAAAAAAGGCTATCCGGCTTGCCTTTGTAGTCTTTTTAATGCTAATGTCTTCTTCCTTCATTCATAACTTGATTTTGGGGGAAGACAGGGAGATGGCGATGGAGAGATGTGGGAAGAGTGTTCATCTTCGTCGGCCTGTTGCTATGGTAGTGGAGAGATTAAGTTTTATGGGTGATTGAACGTGAATGGGAGATTGGAGAAGAAGGAAAAGGGCAAACGTGAATTGTTCAGATTAGAGGTGCACGTGACTTTTTAATTAGGTAGTCTAATCTCAGCCATTAAATTTAATGAGACAAAGCTTAATTAAGTTTGCCTACAAATCACTCCAACTCTCATCGCTGACCTGCTTTTAAATAACCGAGTCTTGATATATTCTATAAATTATTGTGGAAAAACTACAAAGATCAATTATAAAATTTAATTTAATTACATCTACTATTTTTTTCCCCCTGAAATTACACGAGTTTCGTTTGATATTTATGATGTAAGGATATACATAAGTACTCCTTCAGTCCTTAAGTATAAGTAAAAAAATATTTATATTTAGTAGACTCAAATATAAGTAAAATCCAATCAATTCAACTCGATTTAATATCAGTGTTCCTAAAATACCCTTAGTTAATTAATCTTCTTTTACTTTTACAAGAGTAATACACACTCTCAAGAATTAAATGTGATGATTGTTATAAATAAGGGTAGTTTAGTAATTGTAACTCACTTTTTACATAAATCAAGATAATTAAACTAAATCAACTAACTTCCTAAATAAGTTTGAAGTTAGTTAATCTTACTTATAATTGAATCCGGATGGAGTATAATGATAATAGGATTTGATTGATATGCATTGACAGTGTAAAGATTTTGGGTCTTGCTAACGAGTATCCTAAGCAACTCATAAAAAAAATTGTATTGAAAAATTAAGTATAACACTTTTCGAAACGATAAATACACAATTTTATAAATAAATCATTTCTTAATTTCTTGAACAATATTCTAAGAATACTTATTAACGTTCTCTAAAGATTTTTTATATGGTAAACTGATCGTAAATTATTTTTTCTAAAGTTACACTCATATTTTTTGAAATTTGGTTACGATTACACTTAACTTCCTGGAATGGAAAGTGATTGAAATTACACGAACCATTTCTAAGGAGAGGTGAATATGAAACTTTAAATAAATAAAAAAATTAACAATGATGCAGCACTTTTATTAATCAGGGCATCATTGTGCACCTTAGACAATAAAGGTGGTGGATCATTGGTCAACTCCTTATAACTGCTCCGTCCAAATTATCTTGATGATCTTATCTTTATCCACATAATAATTCAGATGATCTAATTTTGTCATATGTGTGGTGCATGCGTACACCATCTTAATAAGTAGTGTACCATAACCTTCATCATATTTCATAAAACAAGTAAGTGTTTCTGAAATTAATTGTAAAGTAGTATATGATCCCTAAAATTATCGAAATTCAAAATTAGTCCTTGAATTTGTAAAACGATAATCAACTTAGTCCCTCGATTGAAAATCGTATGGACTAAGTTGATTTTAAGTTAATAGTATCAGCAACTTAATTGATAATTGATACTAACTTATCATTCAGGGACGTATTTGGAATTTTGATAATTTCAAGGATCAGATTAATATTACCTAACAATTTCTAGGTTCAAATAGAGTATTTACTCTTAAAAAAAACCTACTCTCTCCTCCTTTTGTTTTCCTTTTTTCTTTTTTTGATCCTGATCCTCTTGTCGTGTATACTACCTGCAACACAATATTTTAAAAATATAGACATAAATAATACATTATATAATATTATGTCTCGAAGAAAAAATAATTGAAAGCTTTTCAGAAGAACAAAGAAAGGCCACCTACTTTGATCAAAAGAAGTCCAATCGCACATGGCAAAGGGCCGAAAAAGGGCACTTTTAAAAAAACAAATTCATATCATCAACCAAACCAAAATCTGGAGAGAAGTGCCCCCCAAAAAATTTAATCTAGCGAGTAGACAAATTCAAATACAAGTCCTTGAACAATATAAAAAAAATCATAGAAATCAATCTAATCTTAATATTCATTTGATTATATTATAAGATTTAATTTGGATGCATCATGATTATAATATTTTTGTATTATCAAGTAATAATATACTATCATATTAAAAAATATTTTTTTATAATAATTATCTTAAAAATCAATGAATCGTAATTGATATTTTAATAAAAAAATATACTAACAAAAATTATTACTTTTGTAAAAATTATAATTGTTTATGCAATTTTAAATCGGAACGAGGTGACTATTTTTGGATTAGAATAACACTACAAATAAATTTTGCTTAGAAAAACAATTCAATCACGTGATCTACAAAACCAACTACTTTGAAATTATAAAAAAATAAAAAACTCAAACAAGGTGTAAGAAGGAACCAAGTGTGGCAGGAAGCCTTTTAGTATGATGCCTTTGGTAAGAGACCCTCCCTTGACTTTACCGGCTGTAGTGGGTTAAGAAGGTTTCTAAGTAAAAGCAACAGGTAATAGGTAGTAACTTGCAATTATAAAATTTTGCCTTTTAGAATAAAATATTTTCCCTCGGTTAACTTTAAGGCTCGTTTGGTGGTCATGATAAGAGAGACATGATAGGATAAACTATCATATCTTGTCTGAAGCTATTGTTTGGTGAGGCAGCAGAATATGATAAATCAATCATGTCACATATCATATCATGTCCATTTAGTTAAAATTACATCATGTGGGGAAGGCTAGGTCAGAACTCAACATGATAGAATAAGATGATTTAAAGTACAACAAAATATAAAATATTTCATATATAAAATAATTAAAGTATAATAAAATATAACATGATTACCAAAAAAAGATATATTAAAATATAAATATTTAAATTAATAAAAATAAAAATAATTAAATTTTAAAATTATTTTTATTTTGTTTCAAGGCTAATTTTATTATTTATATTATTTTAAAAACTGAAAATTATAAAATTATTCTAAACTATATATAAAGTAAAAATTAAAAATGAATATTTAAAATTATAAAAAAATTAATTTAAGTTAAAAAATATTTAAAAAATTATATGAAATTTTATTATAAAGATAATTTTGTTTTTTATATATAATTTAAAAAAAATTTAAAAACTAAAACTAAAATCTAATAAAATATTAAAACATTGATAATAAAAAGAAAAATTTTAAAATCCATACTAAAATTATAGTACTATCCAACTGGTTATATGATGGATAACAGGTTATCATGTTTATATTATATCTTACTCATATCTACTCATCTTATCCCTCTCTATCATGTCTTAGGCAAGGAGCCATTAATTCTTATAAGACTTCAATTGCCTTTTCTGAACCCACAAACCTCATAACCCACCACCACCATCATCTCTTCCCTCTTTTTCTAGTACGTTCCACCATCTCTATCCCGTCTTATTCTCGCCGCTTGGCTGCTCTTTAGTTCTCGTGAATGGGCAGATTTCTTGAACATAAATAGCTGAAGCCACGTAGAGATGGCCAGCAATATATGCCTCGCCTACTTGCAATTGTCAGACTTAAAATTCGATTAACGTTCCAATTCAACTTTGATGTTTACCCTGGTGTCTCCCTCACTTGCACACACATGGGAACATGTTCGGTTGCTCCCGTGGCCAAAGGCAACTTTTCTTTGAACTTGGGTGGACCGTGCGGCGGTGGTTAGCGGCGGCGGCGAATTGCAATACGGCAGAGCCGACGCGTATTGAGGGGTCAATGTTCTAAATCGTGGATGCGGTTGCGGTTACGGTCACTGCGAATGCGGCCATTGCGGTCGCTGCGTCGCGGATTGCAGTCGCTGCGGCGTGAAATAATTTTATGTTCGCACCAAATCTAAAAAATATTGTATAATTATTGTAATTATTCATATATCTGAATTGAGAACAGGATAGCAAAAATAGAGAAAAGAAACAAATTGCTAAAGCATAAAGGAATAATTCATGTATCTAAATGCTTTGGGGACCTGAAATTTTTTTAGTTTTGGAAAAAAAAATTTGAACGAACGATACTGAAAATGGGTGTTGCGGTCTAATACGGTCTGATGCAGTGTCTGATGCGGTGTTGATGTGGCTGCGTTGCGGTCGTAACAAGTGAAAAGATATCACACCGTAATTGCGGTGTGATGCGGTTGCACTGCGGTCCGCAATCGTAATATTGTGACCGCAATACGTGATGCGATCTGCAATTTAAAACTATGAAGGGGTGTACGCGCGTATGGGGAGCGGGAGACGAAGGCTTTTCTGAAAAATGGGGTGATTTGTTATATTTTTATTTTATTTTATAAAAGCCCATGTAATCCACAAAATATATAGAATGAATGAAGGACTTTGTTATAAACTAGGGAAATAACAACTATCAATTTGCTGGGATTCAATATTAGCCATTGTTCAATTTTTTATAATAATCCAACTGTAAGGATTGAGGGGTCCAATTCTGCACCCCATTAAATGGGGCACCATACTAAAATTTGTAGTGTGACAGGGTGGTAATGAGGATCTGACCAGAATTTTAAGTTTGAGTTTGACTTGTGAAAAAAGAATGGGTTGTTCAAACTTGACTTATTTATTTAAATGAGTTTAATTAAAAGCTTGAGCTTAGCTTTCTAGAAAAAAGTAAAGCTTTAGTTTGACTTGTTTAGCTCATTTAAACTTAATTATTCTTGTATTTATGAAAAATTACTTTAAATTATTTTTATGTTTACTAATTTAGTATTCAATAAAGATTTTAATATTATATGATAATCTATGCATAGAAATGTGTGCTTGACATGTGATATGTGAAATTCAAAATTTTTAGACTATTATATTTTCGTAATATAGTAAATAAAAAATTCATAACTTTTGTACTATTTTATTGTTTATTTTTAAAACCAAGTTATAATCATACATATAACTCACAAATAAAAAATATTTTTATAAAAAATTGTTATTAGAAAATTATACAAATTAAAGTATTTTTATGTATATAAATATATATATATTCGCTTAGTTGTGTTAATGTCGAACCAATAAGACCCAAGCTTGATCCATTTAAATAATCGAGCACAATCTCAAGCTTGAATTTGTTTATTTAATTAAACAAATGAGCTTGATCGAGCATTTAATGAGCATAGTCAAAATAGTTCACGAATGTTAATCTCATTTACACCCTTAAAGTGTGGTGTAACGTTATGCATGAATCATAAAATAATTAAGGCAAATGTTAACGAGTGTCCTAAGAGCATCGCTTAAAGAATATAAAAAAAGAAAGTTTCTATGAGAAGTTGTGTAATCAATACATTCAGAATGAATATACTCAGTTTTTTGATAAATATTTAACTTATTTGGATTCTTGGAATCCTTAAACAATGTCCTTAAGGTGGCGTTTAGTTCCTGAGATGTTTTATTCACAGGCAAATTATATTCTTGGAAATCATGTTCCCAGTAATATTTCTTTCCCACCTTTACATATGAGAATATAGTTTTCCCAAATTTTTAATTATAATTCACTATTTTTATTTCCGAGCATCTCTTATGTTTGGAAATAATTTTTTAAAACTTGTACCAAATATGAAAAACTGTTATTCACATGCCAACATTTTTTAGATTTTTTTTTTACTTAATTTCACTTTTTGTCCCCCAACTATTGGTCATTTGTGATTTTGGTCCCTAAAGTTTTATCACGCACATTTTGTCCCCCTATTTTTTTAATGTTACAAATTTGATCCTTCAATCAAACGTCTGTCAATTTTTCAATGATTAACAGAGAGGAACCACTGCTCTAAGCCCATAAAACCTCTTGTTGAGCATTTATGGTAAAGGATAATGTGGTGGAACCAAA
The DNA here is from genome assembly GCA_030762895.1 of Sophora flavescens. Lineage (NCBI taxonomy): Eukaryota > Viridiplantae > Streptophyta > Magnoliopsida > Fabales > Fabaceae > Sophora > Sophora flavescens. The sequence goes on from CM061062.1 coordinate 99,965,594, forward strand.
AAATGTCCCAGGAAAGGAGGGGCGAAACCAGTAAATAATAGTGAGGAAGCATTGAATTAGGTTGAATTGTAGAGGCAGAGGGAGAACCTCAATTAGAGGTTCTATGTTTTTAGGGGAGTGGTTCATCTATGTTGATCAATGAAAAAATTGGCATACATTAGATAGGAGGACCAAATTTGCAACATTGAAAAGATAAGGGCCAAATTTGCGCACGATAACAACTTTAGGGGCCAAAATTGCACATGACCAATAAATAGGAAGACCAAAATTGCAATCAGGTCTTTTTTTATTTTTTTTTTGGCTTGATTGTACTTTTGGTCCCCCAGGTTTTGCTCATGTGCGATTTTGGTTCCCAAAGTTTTTTTTGAGCGCATTTAGTCCCACAAGTTTTTCAATTTAGCAAATGTGGTCCCTCCGTCCATCCTCCGTTAATTTTTTAACGGAAGTTGCCTTCATGGCACTGACTTTACCAAGCTGGAATTCATTTTAAATTATTTTAATTAATTTAAAATATAAAAATTTGAAAAATTAGTTGCCATGTGCGTCTCACATGACCGCTCCTAGAACCCATCAGCTGCCATGACCCATTTCCTTCAACGCACACAAGGGACCATCTTTAGAAACCCTAATTCCTATTCCTAATCCTTTCATTTCTTTACCAAAAACCCAAAGAACCTTAAGTAGCACCCACCTTCTTCCTCCTCGATGGCGACGCATGCGCAGCAAGCAGGTTCCTCCTCGGTGGCGACGCAACACTCTGGTTCCTCCTCGACGGCGGCGAAGCACGCAAGTTGCTCCTCGACGGCGACGCATTGGTTATAAGAACTCTGGTTTAAGACGCCTGAAGGGGAAGGTAAGGTTGTCTTTGATATAGGCATGACATTTTCATGTGCTGCATTGGTTAGGGATGCCGTGAAGGAGTATGTACTTAAGGATTAAAAGAAATGTGTACATGGCTAAAAATGACAAGAGAAGAATTATGGTAAAGTTCATGAAAGAGTGTCCTTTTCGATGTTAGGGCCTCTAAGCCTAGTGGCACCTCTTATTTTCAGGTGGTAACAATTGTAACATAGCACACTTGTCATAGGACTGCAAAAAATAGACAAGCTATGACTAATTGGCTTGCAAAAAAATTCATGGCGACTTTGAGACATACACAAAGCTATAAATGCAAAGCTTTAATTGAGGATGCAAAGGACAAGTGGGGGAGTCCACCTATTAAGGTACCAAGCGTATAGGGCAAAGAACAAGGCCATTGAACTGTTAGAAGGGTCTGTGAAAGAGCAATACAATCATCTAAGGAGTTATTGTGAAGAACTGAAGATGAGTAATCGTGGAAGTACTGTAATCATTAAGTGTACTGTTGGGGAGAAAGGACCTGTATTTGAAAGGCTGTATGTGTGTTTTCAGGCATGCAAGGCTGCCTTTGTGACTTCTTGTAGGCCTCTAATAGGGTTAGATGGTTGTTTCTTGAAGGGATTTTACGGAGGACAATTACTAACTGTAGTTGGGAAAGATGGTAACAATCAAATGCTGCCTCTAGCATTTGCAGTAGTTGAGGCTGAGACAAAGGGTGCTTGGGCATGGTTTGTGGATTTACTGTTGCAAGACTTGGATGGGATTGAGAGGACGAGGTTGTCCTTCATCTCGGATCAGCAAAAGGTACCCTATAACCATATTGTTTATTTAATTTTGCATTATTAGATTGATGTAATGATTGACAATATTTTGTAGGGTTTGGTTCCAACTATATAAGAGGTTAGCAAACATGTTGAACATAGGTTTTGTGTCAAGCACCTATATGGAAACTGGAGGAAGAAGTATCCCGGGAGTGAGATGAAGGAAGCTCTATGGAGGGCAGCTGGAGCTAGCATAGTCCTTGAGTGGCAGAGAGCCATGGACTACCTGAAATCTTTGAATGAGCAGGTCTGGCAGGACATGTTGGAGCTTCCAGCAGCAATGTGGAGTAGATCATCATATGATACCTACACGCGTTGTGACCTTCAAGTCAACAACATGTGTGAGGCATTCAATAGAGCTATCTTGAAGTACAGAGACAAGCCTATCACCTCATTGGTAGAGGGATTGAAATTTTACATTTGAGATATTTATCCACTTAAGGGACATCATGCTCAGATACAAGGGGACAATTTGTCCAATGATACAACAAACCTTAGAGAAAATTATGAGAGATGCTGATGCTTGGACCCCACATTGGTTTGGTGATGCAGGTTTTTCACTGTTTGAAGTAAAAAAGGCACAAGACAAGTATGTGGTGGACTTAGGGAAACAAACTTGTGCTTGCGGAAAATGGGACCTCACTGGTATCCCATGCTGGCATGCTGTCGCTTGCATGTGGAGTAACAATTACAGGCCAGAGAACTATGTGGCAGCCTATTACAGGTAATTCAACTATTAATATTTGCTTTTTTTTTTTTATGCAACTCTTATGTTAATGACTGTTTGGTTTAATGTGGCAGGAAAGAAACCTTTTTGAACATTTACAGGCACATAATTTTGCCTTGTAATGGGCCAAAGCTGTGGCCAGTAATTGATGCAGATCCTATAAATCCACCTTACATGAGGAGGGCTCCTCGAAGGCCAAAGAAGCAAAGAAGGAAAACCGATTATGAGGCAAGGAATCCAACCAAGATGCCTAGGAAACAGTAAACTGTCAAGTCCTCTACATGTGGGAAGCTAGGTCATAACAAAGCCACATGTAGGGGGCAAATCAGCAGCTGACAGGGTCATTCCAAAAGGAGGCAACAAGGTATGAATTTTTTTATGAGACTCATTTGTGTTTATTGTTTGATTTTTGTTTGTGATTGAGTATTTGGTGCTGTTTGCAGACACACACTCAAGTTGAACATCCTATTCAAGGAGGTGCTTCTAGAATGAAAAAAAATCCAAAGAAAAAAACAAGGACCAATGTAGGCACATCTACCAATCATGTAGACCATGAGCAGCCAAGTCAAACCTCTACAGTGACATTGCAAGGAAGTCATGGCTCAACACAACCTCAATGACTAAGCCAAGCACCTCAAGGACTAAGCCAAGTCTAAAGTTAATTATTTGTGGTCCTTTTTTTTTGTAATGCCAGTTTGTATGGCCTTAGACTACTATTTTGTAATGCCAGTATGTATGGCCTTAGACTACTTTTGCGAGGGATTTCCAAAATTCATGTTGGAATGGTTGCTTTTTGTTAATGGTTAAATAAATTTAACAGTTAATTATTAGCATGATGTGATGCTTTGGCCTAGTAGTGTAACATTGCGGAAATGTAATAAGGGTCACGAGTTTGAATCCAATGTTAATTGGTTTTGATTTTTTATGACCGTTTATTTGTAAAACACGGACTGAAGAAGAATAAAACCAAAAGTTGCATCTGATCGGATTCAAACTGTGCATACAGCATTGGAGTGTAACCATTCATACCACTAGGCTACTACACAGTATATTGAATGTTGCCACATGATAATATTTAAATATTATGTATGGGCGCATTGCCTCGTTAAAATCCTTGAAGGGTTATTCTCTGTCACCAAGGGGCATGAGTTGATCTATAAATAGAACCACTATGCAGGTAGGAAAGGGATCCGAATTTGGATTAGCCTTCTCCATTCCAAACCACTTCCTTTCTTCCCTTAATGCGTAGATAGATTTAAGGAAACTATTATTCTGTAAAATGCTATTGACGATACGCTTGGTTTAGGGTGTTCAAACCAAACCAAGGTTCTGCATTGTATCCTGAAGGGGATTCGCCGGTTACACCTGTTGCATCCAATCTACTAGGAGAGATTGGTGGGGGCGAATCGAACCTAAAGCCTAGTGTTCTTACACGCCTTGGAGGGTGCGCATGTCACTTGTTATTCTCTTCTTTGTTGCAGACCAGACCCCATTTTCTAATAATATTTAGGTTCGATTTTCGATTTATAACAATGGGTGCAACATTGAAGGAGATGACATTTGACATTGTCAAAGTGGAGAGTTTCGAGGGTGGAAACTCCGTTTGTTGGGAGAAAGTGATGAATGATCTTTTTACGACAATGAGAGATGAGTACTCACATGCTTCATCAAAACATTTTTATTTGTGCCCATGGTGAAAGGTATACAATTACTTTCTATGGATATAATATGCTTGGTGTTCTAAATTCATTAGTGTGCAATCTTAAAGGCATTATTTGTTTATGTTAAATTTAGCATGTGGTGTTAGTGCCTTAGATGTATGATTTAAGATCTACTCAAGCATGGGGATTTTGATAAGTATGAGTATAGTTGGTATATGATGCATGCATGTATGTTGCTCTATTTTGATAGAAAGGTCTCGGGTATAAATGATTATATCAAGTGCATGCATTAGTGAAATTGTTTCATGCAAGAACCAATTAATTTTAGAGTTGATAATCTTATATTATATGCATGATTTTGTGAATATAAGATGAGAGTTGTTTCTTGATTTTGTAGAAATTATATATGTTTTGGACGTATTTTTGGAGTGTTCTAAGTTGTTAAAATGGACATGAATGTTTATGAAGAAATGTTATAGAAAACTTAGTAATGATTTTAGATCATTGTTTTGTTTGTTTTCTAACATTAATCCAATACATAAAAGCAATGGAAATATCTTTATTTTTGGGTCGAATGCTCAAAAATGGTTGTGGGTCACGAATGGGTCGTGTGAACCCGATTTCCAGAAAACGGGTCTGGTTGACTCGGATGGTGTAGAGAAAGACCCAAAAGTAGCATATGTTCAAACGGTGAAATAGAATTGATAATCGAGTGTTATTACCAATGTATGTGTTGGTCTGGTGGTGTGTTAATCTTCGGCCAGTATATCCGGTGTGAGTTTGAATCAATGTTTTTGCAGTTTTGAGAACATTTTCGACAATTTTTTTGGAGAAAACAGATTTAAAGTTAACAGTTGTGTCCGGCGGGGTTTGAACTCGCGACCCATGAAATGTAGAGAGAGGGCGTTTACCACCAGGCTTAGGACAGATGGCAGTTTCTAAATGTTTTAATAAAATATATGTATCTAAAACCCTTTGATAATATTTCCTGGTCAAACATTATTTTAAATGATTATGAATGCTTGTTAGCAATAATTAAGGAAATAAATTTTAGAATGTTAAAGGATTCTCGGTTACCCATTAATTTGATGCCTATCTATATTAGTATATAGAATGGGTAAATTCAAATTGTTTGTCATAAAACATTTATCAAATGCTTTACGAGTTATAGAATAGGAAAATTCTATAGTCCTAGTTATTATTGAGTCTACTAGAATAATTGACCAAACAATTGCACCTTGTTTCTCACAATAAAATAAAATAGTTGAAAGGAAACATAGGATATGAAAAGAACTGGTAAATGCCATGATATCCTATTATGGTCTAGCAAAAGGTTATTGGGGAGAAGCCATGTTGAAGGTTTGTTAGATAATAAAAAGAGTTCCAAACAAAGAAATAAAATAACCTCATATGAGCTCTGAAAAAGTAGAAAGTCCAATATTTTTCAAAATTTGAGGTTGTAGGGCAATAGTAAAAGTTTCTAAACCTATAAGAAAGAAATTAGGTGAAAAGGGAATTGAATATGTGTCCTCGGGCTATGTTAAAATTAGCAAAGCATATAGATTCATGATTATAGAATCTAACGACTCATCCTGTAAATACAGTAATTGAGTTTAAGGAAGCAATCTTTCAAGAAGATAAGTTTAATTCAATTTCAAGTCACATGGATAATGTTCATAATAATCCACATAATCCGGAAAACAATGTATCTAATAAAGATGCTTTGGAGGGTTCAGAACTTAGGAGAAGTCAGAGAGCTAGAAAAGAGAAAATGTAGAGACAAATTTTTTCATGTTCCTTGTTGAAGGAACAAGATAGTCCATAGACAGTTATGAACCAATCTATTATTATACAACAAAAAGTGATCCATAGACATTTGAAGAGACAATAAAGTCTCGAGTTGTCGCTTTCTGAGAGGAAGCTATACAAGAAGAAATAGACTCAATAAATGGGGAATAAAATGTGCAAATCAGTAGACCTCCCACCTGGTTCCAAACCTATAGGTTGTGAATAGATTTTTAAAAGGAAAAGGAAGGTAGACAGAACCGTTGATAAGTTTAAGGCAAAATTAGTTGCTAAGGGATTTACACAAAAGAGGACATTGACTATATACATATGCACTGGTGGTAAAAATTGCCTCAATTAGAGTGCTATAGGCACTTGGATCCATCTATAAGTTTGTCATCCATCAAATGGATGTGGTATTCCTAAATGAGGAGATAGATAAAGAGGTGTATATGACACAACCTGAAGGGTTTGTGGATAATGGTCAGGAAAAGAAAGTGTGTAAATTGAATAAATCATTGTATGGATTAGAATAAGATCCTAAGCGATGGGATCAAAAGTTTGTTCAAAGTTGTGCTAGCTAATGGTTATAAAATAAAGAAATCTGACAAGTGTGTTTACAGTAATAGTAATTTTCATAATGGAAAAAGGGTCATGATTTGTTTATATGTTGATGATATATTAGTATTTGGTACTGATCTAGATTAGGTAGAAGAAACTGAAATGTTCTTATCTAGAAATTTTGACATGAAAGGCTTAGGGGTAGCTGATGTGATTCTAGGAATTAGAATAATAAGAGATGGTGAGAATGTATGTTTACCCCAATCTCACTAAGTAGAAAAGATATTAAAAAAATTTAATCACTTTGATTGTCAACCTATCACTACTCCCTATGATCACAACATTAATTTAGTACCAAATAAAGGTAGTCTAGTAGCACAACTTGAATACTCAAAAGTAATTGGATGTTTATGTATGTCATGACATGTACCCGGGCAAACATTGCATATGTTGTAGGGAGACTAAGTAGCTATACAGGTAATCCAAGCAAGACCACTGGCAAGTTGTCCAAAGAATATTGAAATACTTGAGGGGGACAATGAACTATAGTTTAAAGTTTAAACTATAATGGGTATCTTCCGGTATTATAAGGTTACATGGATGTCAATTGGGTGACTTGTACAGAAGACCATGCTTTGACAAGCGGTTAGGTCTTCACATTTGGTGGGGGTGTTATTTTTTGTGTATCCAAGAAACAAACTTGCATTGCAAAATCCACCATGTCTGCAGAATTCATAGCATTGGCAGCAGGTAACAAAGAGATTGAATGGCTTAGAAACTTGTTGTACGAGATACCAATTTTAATGACGCCGGTATCTATACAATGTGATAGTATTCAACACTATCAAGGGCAAATAGCCAGGTTTATAATGGAAGGTCTGGGAACATTGGGTTGAGACATAGTTATATCAAGGAACTAATTGCAAATGGAGTAATATCCAGGGTCTTTATAAGACGGAAAGAAATCTTGCATCCTTTGACGAAAGAACTGACAAGTGATATGATGTGGAAAAACATCATTAGGGATGTGACAAGCCCATATCTAAATGATCACCAATGGTGGAAACCCGACTCACACTTGAGTTCAATGGGCCAAAGTACACTATGAGAGTGATTGCAAGTACTTGACAAATAGATACATCCCAAGGTTTAAAAGTACTTGGATATCATAAGGACATAAAAGGGAAGGGAGAGCTTTTGCTCTTAATGGGCCTATAGCATATATGTGCTGAGGTACCTAACTTATAGGGGAGCTTTCGGTAAAGTCCACCTATATGAGAGTGAAGTGGGACCGCTTCTTGGAGTTAAGGGCTTAACTCTGTAAGCTCTCATGAAAAGGATACACGACATAAGGCCTTACCAAATGTGTCACACTACCACGTCGTTCAATGGTACCGAGATTTCATATGTAAGCCGTGCACGCTTGTTCTAATGAATATTTGGTTCAAATCTTGTCTACCACTTTATTCGGGGATGAGTGATACCCATGGCTTACTAAGCAAAGGTTCAAATCCCCAAGATACCTTTGTCTGAAAGCATGCTATTTCCGGAATAATGAGATTTTGATTTATTTTGAAAATGGTGGGGGATTGTGAGGGATTTACAAAATTCATGTTGGAATGGTTACTTTTTGTTAATGGTTAAATAAATTTAACAGTTAATTAGCAGCATGATGTGATGCTTTGGCCTAGTGGTGTAACATTGCGGAAACGTCATAAGGGTCACGAGTTCGAATCCAATGTTATCGTGCATACAACATTGGAGTGTAAGCATTTCTACCACTAGGCTACTGCACAATATATTTAATGTTGCCACATGATAATATTTAAATATTATGTATGGGCACATTGCCTTATTAAAATCCTTGGAGGGCTATTCTCTTTCACCAAAGGGTATGAGTTGGTCTATAAATAGAACCACTATGCAGACAGGAAAGGGATCCAAATTTGGATTAGCCTTCTCCATTCCAAATCACTTCCTTTCTTTCCTTAATGCGTAGAGAGATTTAAGGAAACTATTATTCTGTAAAATGTCATTGACGATACGCTTGGTTTAGGGTGTGCAAACCAAATCAAAGTTCTCCATTGTATCCTGAAGGGGATTCGCCGGTTACACCAGCTGCATCCAATATACGAGGAGAGATTGGTGGGGGCGAATCAAACCTAAGGCCTAATGTTCTTACATGCCTTGGAGAATGTGCACGTCACTTGTTATTCTCTTTTTTGTTGCAGATCAGACCCCATTTTCCAACAATTTTTATTTAACGCCAGTTTATCAGTGATCTATAGTGCACATTATAGGACTCACAGTGCATATTTTTGTAATGAAACCTTTAAGGAAATTATGTTGCATGTAATGAACTATTTTCCTTCCAGGGTATTGGTGCTTGTATGTACCATTTTCCTCCAAGGTTGCACCCAATATTTTGAGGGATGCCTATTATTTTTGCGCAGGTTTTGTTACGGTAATTGATTGTGTTGGGTTTGTATGACATTAATTGTGCAAATTTTAACAAATCATTGATACAACAAATTAAGAACAGTGTTGTTGCCAAATTGAAAATTTGTGGAATTAATGTGCTCAAAAATTTTTTTGGAGAACCAAAATCACACTGGACCAAAATTAGGAGATCAAAAATGTAATTAAATTAAATTTAAATTATTATATTAAATTAATTCCACGTGGTTGGTCCAGCTTGGCAGAGTCAGTGCCACGTAGGCAACTTCCGTTAAAAAAATTAATGAAGGATGGACGGAGGGACCACATTTGCTGACTTGAAAAACTTGTGGAACTAAATATGCTCAAAAAAAATTTTGGAGATCAAAATCGTATATAACCAAAACCAGGACACCAAAAATAAAATTAAGTCAAAAAATTTTTTGTACTAAATGCTAACTAAGACATTCGTCAGCAAGATTCATATAATTAATAGAAATACTAACGAGTGTCCTAAGGATATTCGTTAAGAAATTAAGAAAAGAAACTTCGTATTGAAAATTGATATATTTAATATTTTAAGAAATTAAATATTTAGTTTTTTCATAAAAACTTACTTCTTGTAATTTCTTAAAGAATGTCCCTGGAATACTCGCAAGCAGAACGACGTATAATTAAGTGGATGAGGTAAATGAGTAAATTAGAAAGAAAGCAGGGCCAAAGCTGTGAAGGAACGGAGGCACGTAAAGTGAGGAACGGCGCTATGTCTGGTCTTTCCCGATAAGTCCGGTGATTGTTGGAACGAGGAACAATCTCTTCATAACCCACTTTCACTTCACCCTTCCTTCCACTGTTCTATTTTCTACTGCTTCCTCTCTCTCTTCCACACACACTCACGTACTCTATAAATATCACCCACCATATACCCCACAATTTTCCCTTACTTTCTTTTTGTTTTCTCCTTAGAACATTCTTCTACCTCTCCCCTCTCATGTGGAGAGAAAATAAAATTAAAAAAGCAACTGTAAGTGTGAATCAAACTCCAAATTCAGTTCAAAAACATGCTCTTATGATTTGGTAGTGGATTTGAGGTCTTAACCTAGACTTAAGGTTGCTTGTTTTAATTAGATGGAGGAGACAAAACAAAACTCTGAACTTTTTGTTTTTATTTTTTAGCTGTTTTGCAGTTCAAGTTATATTTGAGAAGCAAACAAGACTCATCAATTCTTTCTTGAAATAAAAGAGCATAGAAGGTCTCTTATGCTTTTTTGTTATCTCTCTTCCTTAGCCCTTAATTACTCCTTACTATGAAGCTACTTTTATCTCTATCTGATTTTTGTTATTATGATTTTCTTTCAATTTGATGGATTTTGTTTTTGTTTCTTTGTTGTTTATTGTTGTTGGCAAAATGTGTGAACCGGTCTGAAAATATAATAATGTCTTTTAATGAGCTGAAATTTGCAGGGTTCGGATTTTTTGTTTTCCTTTTTTGTTTTGTTTCATTAATGCAACTCCAGGTACACAGATCTGTGAACTGTGGGAAGAAGTCACTGCCTCACCGCAAATTTGTAATCAACACTTGATTTATTTATTTTCAGAGCGTAACACCGTCCACAAAATCCGATCCAACAATGTTCAAAGTAACTAAGCTAGAAACTTTTTAACCATTTTATTCAAGATAGTTGAGCAATATATAGTAGTTTTATATTAAAGAATTGTAATTTGCTAAGTACTAACTAAGCCATAATTAATGAACCTTCTTGTGGTGTGAGTTCTAATTAATATAATGTGTGCTATTTTAAGGGCATGGAAAAACTATACATGCAAGCAGAAGGTAAAAGGGATTTAGCTCAGATCAGCTACCCATCTGCAAAATTTGCTGCTTTAGCTTAAAAACAAAGCACAAAGGCTCAGATTGAAGGTACATAAAGCATTTCTACCATTTCTCAAAGTTTAAAGTTTTTAATAAACCGCTTAATTAATTAGGTTTTAATGCTAACTATGCAAATTGCATAGTCAGACTCAGACCTTATATACTGTGTAATAATAAGTGACTTCTGCAAACAGCTCCTTTTATTTTCTTTTTGTTCAATATTATATATTTTTTGTCTTTTTATCTGGATGATAATAAATATTTTTTTGGGGGGTGTTAATGCTATTGTGCCTGTGATGTTGCTTTTGGTTTGCAGGAGGAGACTTAGGCTCGGAGACCTACTCATCAATCAGTCTTTGCTTTTGAAAGCGTATTCGCAACTTCAAAAAAGCCTTTAAGTCTTTAACAAGCTACTTCTGACTTGGACCGTGATATATCGGTGCGTAAAAAAAGGCCTTTTTATCACTACACAGCCAAAGTACTCTCTGAATTACCGTAATCAATGCAAAACGCATAGCAACCCCACCCCACTCTCTCTTTCTCTCTCTCCACTTACTGTGAAAGGAAAACAAAAAAAAAAAAAAAAACAAGGCAAAATGGGGTTTGTAGCTTCACTAGCCTGAGCTTCTGTTGTTGAAAAAGGCATGTTTTTGATATGGAGGAGGATGATGAGATTCAAGCACAAGCATGTAAGTTCCCAAGACTTGGAAATGGAAGAAACGAGGCTAACAAGTTAGTTTCCACCAGAGGGAATGATGCAGAAGATGGAGAGCTCAGAAAGAGAGGTGGTGGTGGAGGTAGTGATGGTAGCACAAACCTTTTCCCCACTAGCACTTGGCACCAATCTTCAAGAATTGTGAGGGTATCTCGAGCATCTGGTGGCAAAGACAGGCACAGCAAGGTAATGACTTCAAAGGGTTTGAGAGATAGAAGGGTTAGGCTTTCTGTGACCACAGCCATTCAGTTCTATGACCTTCAAGATCGACTTGGTTATGACCAACCAAGCAAAGCTGTTGAGTGGTTAATCAAAGCTGCTTCAGATGCCATTTCAGAACTCCCTTCTCTCAATTACACCTCATTCCCTGATACCCCAAAGCAACCAAGTGATGAGAAAAGGCCAAGTGCTTTAGGAACTGATCATCAACAAGGCTTTGATGAGGTAGATGGGGATAACACCAACAACTATCATTACCTGAACCAAAGCCAAAGCCAAAGCCAAAGCCAGAACTTTTCTTTGTCCAAGTCTGCTTGTAGCAGCACTTCTGAGACAAGCAAAGGTTCCGGCTTGTCCCTATCAAGGTCTGAGATTCGTGTCAAGGCAAGGGAGAGGGCAAGGGAAAGAGCAGCAAAGGAGAAAGAGAAAGAGAATGAGTCTCAAATTGCACATCATCACAACAATGTGAACCCCATGTCTCAAACTGCTTCTTTCACTGAACTTCTCACTGGTGGGATCGGTAGTACAGTTTCACTTCCTACAACTACTACTACTACTACAAGTCCTAATGGATCAGTTCATCAGATCCATGGTGGTGATGAACCTAATCTATTCAACAAGCCAACAACTAGACAGTCACAGCAATGGTCTTCAACAGTGACACCTATGGTCATGGATTACTTCAGCTCAGGCCTTGTAATGGGACCATCCTCTTCAAGAACCACCCATCAAACTTCTTCTGGTTTTTCAGGACAAATCCAACTGGGAAACAATTCCCTTCAGGTTTCACCATTCAGCACTGAAAACCACTCAGATCAGTTGCAGCATTTCTCTTTCATCCCTGACCATATGATACCAGCTGTGGTTACTTCTTCTTCTCAGCCAAGTGGGAGTGACTGCAATCTCAACTTCACCATCTCTCCTGGCCTTGCTGGTTACAATAGGGGGACCCTTCAGTCCAATTCTCCGTCTCATATTTTACCTCATCATCTGCAGAGGTTTTCTTCATCTATAGACGGATCCAATAATCTACCTTTCTTCATGGGAGGAGGAGCTGCTGCTCATCCAGCTTCTGCTGCTCCAACAATGGACACTAACCATCACCAACTTCAGTTCACACCTGTGTTTGATGGCCGCTTGCAACTCTGCTATGGAGATGCAACCCGGCATTCAGACCAGAAGGGGAAAGCCAAGAACTGATGAGTTCTTTGGGAAGGCTACATTTCTGTACCTCCATTTTCCTTCCTGGTAATTAAGACTAAGATAAAATCCTTTCATCTTTTCTCTATTGCCCTTTTCATTCATTATAACTTAGATTTAGATTTTTGATATAACCCTTCTCATTTTCTTCCCTCAGATTGTTGTTTATGCATGTTTAATTATTTGCTGAACATGTTTTTTCTTCCACATTGATATGCTTTGCCTGTGTTAGACCTTGGAGGACAATAGGACATAAGATAAAATTTTGATTATGTGTGTATTTTGGGAATTGAAAAAGCTCTTGTTTTTGGTAAAAAAAAGTTATTATTTTTTGATTTCTTGATAAGTCTAAGATTATTATTTTATGGTTAAAAAACCATTTTTTAAAATAAATTTGAAAGATTATGTTTTTGGATTTACGTGTTGTTTGCAATACCATGAGCGGCTAACTTTCTTGGTAATCATAAACAAGTTGGCCACTGAACATACATAGTTGTATGGGATGCTATCTGTTTTTTTGTCTTTTTGTTGATCCCTGCATGGATTGGCGTGTGAATAGGGTTTCCACTGGTTGTCTCCTCCGTTGTTCTCTCCTTGGTTCCCCTTCTCTCTGGCATCAGTGACTCCATCCATGCCAGGTGTAAGCTATTTTGTGGCAGATAACATTTTAATCACTTTGTACCAAAATCAAAGTCTAAAATAGCTTTACAATCCCAATTCATTTCACTCCCCAAAGCTGCAACTCATATGACATGAATTCTAATCCGCACATTGTCAGGTCCTGCAAGGCACACTAGCATAGTTAAGTTGTCTAGAATAACCACACCACACACATTGAGGACTTTTTCATATGGTGAAAGGTCCATGCACGTAGGCAGCTCTTCAAGCCATGAAAAGAAATGGATTGAAAGTAGGCTAGGGTAGGGATAGACAAGGAGTTTTCTCACTTTCTCTAGACTTTAATGGATAAAAATAACCCAGATTTTAGGGGTTAAAGATCATTTTCTCAAAATGTGTCATCTCATTTAAAAATGATATATTTATAATAAACACGATTAATTTTACAAATGACACAGTCTAAAAGAATGAGACATAAAGTGACATCAATTTGACACAGGGGATCTCTATTCGATTTTAAGTAAGATAGTTAGAAACTTAAATGAAAAATGCAATAAGTGGTCACTTTCTACACATTGGTGAGGGAGAAGGGTAAACTTTTGATCATTGAAACTTTAACAACTGAAATAGCTAACACCTTCAATATTTATATATATTCCGGGTTTAATTTTTTTTTTTATATAATTAAACAGCAGATCAGTCTCTTTTTTTTGTAAGGTATAAATTTTGTACACTCCCGAATATATGTAATTTAATTTTTATTTTATTTTTAATTATTATCTGAGATTCATCAGTTTAATATTCCTATTATCACCTAGGTGAATAGAGAGAAAATATCATAATGTCATGTCTTAGCAGTTGTAGGATGTGCATTTCAGTATTTGTCTTCATTTAATCAACTTATAAGAAAATAAAAAATAGAAAGAAAAAGAGAATAGGGAACTTGACTTGAATCTTGATTAGAATTGAAATACTTATTACATGAGAGCTCATTTTGACAAAGTTAGGTTTTGGACCTACCCAAAATTTTTTTAAAGAAAAAATTAACCTAGGAGCATAGTAGAGTACTGGAGAAGTAAGGGACAAATATATGGTGGAGAATTATGTTAGTGAATTTTTGTTTAATTAATTTTCTGGTAGTGTCTAGTGGAATGTGCCATGCCTTGCTGTAACTTCAAGCCGAAGACTCCTAATCAATACAAGGCCAGTCCTTCACAAATCCCTTTCTCTACTTCAAACATATTCCTAAAACATTTCTCTGTCAAGCTATCGATCGCCTAAGGAAGTGGTCTTAAAACTATCTGTCTTTTCTCACCAAAGATAATTATAGTAGTCAACATATTTATATGAAACTACTCTACTCGGCTCTCAAGATTTTTGAGATGAGACAGCTGACCTTGCAGAGATGTAGGGATGAAATTCAGTTTAGTTTGTCACAATTGTTAATCACTAATCGTCAATAAGATTTGGCAGACACATGAGTGAAGATAGAAGCTTGTTTTTCGAAATGGAGAATACACAAGGACAAGTCACCTTGAGAGATGAATCGAAGATGACAATAAAACACAATATAGAAAAAGAGTGTTTCATTTCCCGTTCCTCTGTTTAGATTATGTCATATCATTTAAAAATAATAAATTTATAATGAAAAAGGTATGATTAACCAAGTGCCACAATCTAAGTGGGGATAGAAAATGAGACATCCTTTTGATACAGATAATTTTTATTCTATAAGACAAAGATAGCATTTAAAGTCATGATAACCACCAATTTTTAAGTCAATTCCATAGAAAAGAAATTAATATATAACAACCTAAAGGGTTTGTGATGGAAGGGAATTGACATAAGCCTCATTTAAAGGATGATTATGGCCTGAGGCAGTCACCAAGAGATGAATAGTAAAATTGATCAATACTTCCAAGACGACATCTTTATGAAGTATCTCGATGAGTATGCTCTTTATGTCAAGAAGAATGAGCATGGGGATATCTTATTAGTCTGTCTATACTTGGATAGTCTAATTATTACATACAACCAAATGATGTCTAAAGTGTTCAACTGAAATATTTGTACCTTTGAAAAAGATTATTTTTGAGAAAATAATTATTACTATTTTTTCTAAAGTTCGTTCTTATAAAACTTTTGATTAAGTTATTTTTAACATAAAATAAACTAACTCATACATACATAACTAAAGTGTTTGATCCTAGTGACATCACCCTCATGAGGTACTATAGAATTGAAGTTCTATAATGAAAACAAAGGTAACATATTTCATGATAAAAGGACTTTGAAGTTTGCAACCTAGAAGGTCAAATTTCAAAATTAGAGAAGTTGTTTGGTGGGGATTGTTGAGATCTCATGTTGACTAGAGATATGACTAAAGTAGTTCTTAAAAGACTTGGTCAATCCTCATATCTTGAGTTAGCTAACTTTTGGAGTTGAATTAAGCCTAAAGCCCAAATTCTAAAATGATATCTGAATCCATCCTAGATCTGTTACTAGGCTAGCTATTCCCATATTTGTCCATATTCCAGATGTCTGGTATTGGGTGTGAGGGGGTCTGTTAGTATAGCCTGTTTGGATGAGCTTTGTTTTGAGGAAAAAAAAACACTTATTTTTGAAATAAAAATGCTTTTATAAAAAAACACTCATCAAAGCGCAAAATAGTTTCTGCTTTTAATAATCGTTTCTGCAAGCTCTTTTTTTTAAAAAAAAACTCATCCAAATGGCAATAAAGGATTTTTTTTTTTTTTTTTGGGGGGGGGTTTAACAAGGAATGACAGCAGATATATGAGCTGCATCGGATATTCTCTATACACAAAAGTTCGAGATAACATCAATTAGCCAATTGCATGTTAAAAAATGTTGTTAGGAATTCATGGGAAAGAGAGTTGCCACTTCAATGGAAAAATTGTGATGTATTATTGAATCTTCGATAGAAAAAGGAGGATATGTCCTTCCAAGGGCTCCCTCTTTAACAAAGGGAAACCCTTTGATATGTTAAATGGGCCTAGGGATCCAAACCAGTCAAACAAGCCCAATTGTTCTACTAGCAATTCACATCATATTCCTTAGTCTAGAATAATGATGAATCACATCATCTTAGGAAGAGTCTAAAACTATGATAAGTCACTAGTTTGTAATTCTTTTTTTTTATTGCTTAAGCACTAATATATATATATACCAATCTAATGCAAGGAATGACAAGAAGAAATTAACCAGAAATTTTAGTATCTTTTACTCTTCTCTCTAATTTTCTGGAGCTTCCCTTGCTCGAAAAAGGTTCGTATCACCCTTTTACAAACTAACAAATGAATGAATGGTTGTTTCCTCTACGATTACCATCCATTTAACCATCTAAGTAAGTCTGTTGGGCCTAACAATACCACCCCTTGAAGTTGAACCTTGTCCTCATGGTTGAAAATGGCCAACTGATACTAATAGTGTGCATGTTATTGCTTCCGCAAATTTTCAAAGTGCTTCAATTCGTGAATAAATTTCCGCCGCTTGGGGATCCTGTAGGTTAGACCAAAATTGTTAGGAAGCCACGAGGAAGAGAGTTGCAAGAACAATATAGAAAGAGAAGAAAAACTCTGATGTGTTATTGGGTCTTCTGTACCTTGCTTCCAAAGAGTTTCCCTTTTTACAATTGAGCTGTCTCTGTTTCCCAAACTAACAAATCAACCAATGACTCATTCCTCTACAATTTCATCTATTTAACTATCTGTATCAACTGAATAACCATACATTTATTTTGTGACAATGCTTCCCCTTATTTAAATTTATATTTACTTGTGTTGTGACAATCCTTTTCTTGAAGGTGTAATTTGATCTCGATGTTAAGCGTTGAGAAGTTAAGTTGAACTTGATGTAAAGCTTATTATATAGTAAGAAGCTTGTTAGTTTACGGTTCTTGTTACTTTTAGAATTTCAACTCTTTTTCCTGCTTTTTTATTTTCATCCTAACCTTGGAGCATCTTTCACACTGCATCTGTGGCTAGGTGGACCATAGATTTATATGCTTACCTTTACTTGTTAAATTTAAATGCCTCCCCTCCCTTTTGTACTTTTTTTTCTCTTTCCAATGGCTATTCATTTTCTCTATGCATGAATGTTGGATAACTGGTTGATATCACTCCTGTTATAGCTTTATTATATTCACGTATTAACTATTAGCTACTGGTCTTAGCGTGGAGCTATTGTTTTTGTTTTACTATAACAATTTAATTATTGCAGAATTATACTCTTCTCTGAGGACATTATGTCTTATTTGTTATTATCCTTAGTATGATGTGCATTGCCAAGAAACATTCTTGTGTAGTGTGGTCAGTGTTCGTTTAAGGCACTTGTGTCCTTTTCATAAGCATCTTGGGATTGCATAATGTTTTTACTTATAATAAAATCACTAATATTTGTTATTTGTAGGAACTCTTCCGTGGCCTTTCTTTTATGTAGGAGCAGCAAGCTGTGCCCCAAGTTTTGCCTTCTTCAAAACGGAGGCTAAGTTATTGTCATCAAGTGTTGGTATTTCTTCTTGGATCATTTTGAGCCATTCAATTACATTGGGTATTTCGATATTTAGTAATCTATGCGTGCAGAATATTGTATTTTGGAGAAATGTAAAAGAAATTTGATTGAAGTTATTCTTTTGCTTTCTGCCAGTATTTTGAAATTGTACCGTTGGTTGAGATAAAAAGCTGTAAATCAGTCCATCGAAAGGAGCTATTATCTTCCAAATTTTCAACACTGCCCTTTCCAATGGCACTTCTCATGAATTACCTTATGAATCCCATAAACTTAGGAGACTTTTTTCACCCCAAATAATTTGAGTAAGTAGTTTATTGGCTTACAAGAATTTCCGGTGTTTTTATTCTCCCCAATATATTTAAAATTTCCGGTGTTTTTATTTACAAGAATTCTTAGAAAATCAACTCAAGATGTTGGCCTTTAAAATATGTAACTGACAGCATGTAAACCAACGCGAATGATAAATGATCTTGTCGAAAATGGTTTTTTTTTTCCATCCAATTTTCATCTACAATCATGTTTATGTTTATGGTCACAATTTATGTTTATGTTTCAAAGTCAAAATAAATTGTGACCCTTAGATAAGACTATGATTATGGATGAAGAGGAGATAAAGAGAAATTGGATGATTTTGTCAATCACAACACTTGATTTACAAAATATATCATTAACCAAAGTCCAAAAGCTTTTTAAGGCTAACATCTTTGTGGGCTTAGACACGATTTTATTTGCCTTCATAATAGAGAGAGCTGAGCCAAATTGTTAAAAATGAATTTTATTGTTCTAAAATTGTCACCACGTTCATACACATTGTATCCGCAAAAAGGATTGTGCATTTTTTCTTCTTCATGTTTTTGGTCGAAGGATGGATTTTACGTTTACTAACCCCAAAAAAATTCATTGTGCTAGAAAAATCTGAAAAACAAACTGGGATTGTGCTAGAATTGCACAAAGTTAAATTGCTATTCAGACTATAATGAATAATTTATATGCATAGACTTTTTCATCATAAATTACATAAGCAAGCGTTTCTCCACGTTTACACTTGTCTTATTGCCCGTCACATTATTTCAACTCATTGAACATTTCTGTTCATTTCATTCCTTTTTATTTTCTTTCAATTTGCATCCTCTCCCAGACAAAACCTTGAGCTGTGTAGTCATTTGTTGGTTACCTTCATTTTTTGTGCGACTGCAATTTGATCAGTTTCAAAGTGTGGTGTCTGTTAAAAAGAGGGAAACCCAATATATTGAAGAGATCTCAACTAATAATAGGCCTAAAGAGGAATAATAACAGGGTCTAGACACCACATTTTAATCTAAAATCTTAAGAAAGCTATGACTTTATCCATTACCAAACAACTTAGTATGTGTTTGTATTAAATTATTCTCAACTCAAACTTCCGTTAGAGCTGCGTTCCTTGAAAGCTCTAATGTTGAGCTGCGAAAATAATTTCCTCGGGACGCTGAATTATGCCGTTTGCATCATGTAGGCTTTGCTTGGTTGTGAGAAGAAAAGGAGTAGAGTGAAATATGTGAGAAAGAGTATGAGAAGAGACAAAATTGTGAGTAATAGAGCATATTTTATGTGTTGTTTGGTGTAAGAGAAATATGAGAGCAACAGAGGAGAAAGATGTGTTTTATCTCTCTTCCCTTTGTTTGGTTTAATAGAAAATAAGGAGAGAAAAGTAATTTTTCAAAAAAGACAAAAATATCCTTAACTAAAAAATCAATATAAAAATATTTAAATTTAATTGATTTAAGTTATTTTAACTAATCAAATAATTTAAATTAATTTACCTGATTTAAGTTATTTTAAATAAAATTTATTAGTTTAATATAATTATTTTATTTATTTCAATTTAATCTAATTAAATAAATGATTAATTTAATTCAATTTATTTAAATTTATTAAATAATTGAATGAGAACCCAAAAAGAAGGGTACAAAAATCATTTTACATGAAATATTCTCTCCCTCTTCCATTTTCTTCTCATTTGGGAAGAGAAAAAAATTGAGGTGGGTCCCACCAATTTTCTTCCCTCGCTATTTCTCTCCTCCACCAAATAAGAGAAAAGTGTATTTTTTTCTCATCATTTTCTCTCGTCTTGTTTTCTTACTCGTCATTTTCTACTCTAACTAACAAACCCTTGGAATCTCAAACAGCAGTAGTTAAGAGTTTAAAAAACACGCTTGAGTTCTAAAGACTAAAAGCAACAACATTCTTTCTGCATGTGGGACAAATGATGTAATCGATGTAAAGACTAACTGATTTAGTTAGTAAGTTGATCAACTTTCCAGTTAGCAGTTAGTTTGTTATGACAGTTAGATTGGTCAGTTTCCTTACTGCTGAACCATTGTGTTGTGTATAAATACACAAAGTTTAAGGTTCATTTTCTTCACTTTACAGTATTGTAATAATGTGCTTACAAGTAATGTCAAAGTGTTGGACGTGTTTCTTGTTTAAAGATTTTTCACCCACCCGGCCACTCTTTATGGGTGGATGAAGAAAAGTGGGCATCAAAAAAGACTTTCCTTAAAGGATGCAAAAAAGTGTTGGCATTAACTGTAGTTGAATTCATGGAGCCTTTAAATTTACACTCAGACCATTTGTTGCTATGCAAAAGTATAACCAAAGTAATTTTCACTTTAAAATGACTAACCGGAGCAACTTTAGCTTATAAAGGGGAAAGAAAGGAAAAAGACTACAGCTATGTGCGATTTTTCTTTGCCAAGCTAAATGTCATTTTTAAAAAAAAGTTAAGGCAGATATTATAAGAAATCTTAGCCGATGCTAATTAAATCAATTCTATTCTGAGATCTTCTGGTGTAGACATGGATGGATGATCCATTCTATGATATGAAAGAAATGAATGGTTAAGACTTAAAAGAGTACGTCCCCTAATTTAAAGGAACAGTTAGCCCTCCTTGTTAAGGAGTGCTAATAAAATCAACAAAAATTCAGGCTTTAAGCAAAAACACACAAAATTGCTTGTATATAAAAAGGAGACAAGTTCCACCTTGAGTCTTTTTAGAAAGAGTAATATAAATAAAGCTGCAAATGCCATTTACCCGCCCCCTCAATGGCCTTTGTTACGCCTAACATATTTTTTTTGTTTTTCATTACCCTGCTTGGTATATTAAAATATATTTTGTCCAGTCCTCACTGCCTCAAACTCTGTCGGCATAAATATTAGCATGTGGGGGACTTCATCACCATTTGCTGTGTCCTGTATTATTCCCCCGCATCTACTCTTGCATGGAATTTTTTATTTTAAAGAAAAACAATAGGGTAGAATAAAATAGAAGGAGACATCCTCAATTATAATATGAGATTAATTTGGCTCCTAATTAATTATATGTAAAGTCACCAATGTATGTGTAATGAAAAAAACAAATTAAGGTATCAGTGGAACATTATAGCCTCCAGTCAAAAGGGGAATGACTGAGCAAGAAGAGTGCATTCAAGCTAGTGTTTGAGTCACACAGTCCACACCTCATTTCACGTGGATTGTATAACTATACAAAGCTAAGGTACCTCATGTGACAAACTGATAAAGTTAGAGAACAAAAAGAAAATAGAGGTGGACTCTACGAAACATCCTTGCCCTGTCATCACAACTGTAATGCCTGCAATTTCTGTTAGCTACGAAACTTAACTTAAGCAGCAACCAAATAATCAATCAAATAAAAGTGATAAAACTTCTTATCATTTTTCTTCAAAAAAAAAAAAACTTCTTATCATTTATTTGTTTTTTTGAAAATAAAACTATTCCTTTTCTTCAAACTTCAAATTTAATTAATCATACTTATTAGAACGACTTTGACTTGTGAACACAAGTAAGTAATAAAAGAAAATACATTATCTCCAACACAAGACCGAAGGTTTTTTTTTTTGAGGACAAGACTCAAGTTGAAATACCGTATTTTTCAATCTATATTATTATTATATATAAAAACATAGATCGCAGAAGTTTTCACTTAAACCAAAACTATCCTTTATCTTAACATTAATTATTATCTTATTTTTGAATTTTAAAAATATTATTTCTGTAAGAGAAAATAAAATATATATTTTCAAGTTTATTAAACTTTAATAGATATTTCGTTCATAGTAGGTCAAAGAAAAATATTTTAAAAGTTTGTGAAAAGGTTTTATTACGATATTTAAATTTTAATTCTTGATAATTTTTTTATTATTGAAATTATATTATAAAAAAAATCGTTTTCTAATTGTAGTTGAGCTCTTATAGGTCCTAAGAAAGACTTGTAAGAAAAAGTTTATGTATATAAAACTGATTTACAAAAAATGGTATAGATCAAAAATAAATGTTAAACCCTACGGGTATGTCACACAATTTATTTATAAAAATGTAGTGCAACAACTGATATTGCAAGAATATTTTAGAATGGCACAAATGGTTCCAAGCTCAATATTAAGAATCTCGAGAATTTGTCCCATCCACTCCCTCCGTTCCTGTCGAACCTGGAAGCACCTAGATTCTAGATAAATAGCATTTCTCAAGAAAGAAATGGCATTGGGTGAGTAAATATCTATCTAATTGACCAAACATGTAGTATATAACTATGACCCCACCTCTTCCTGATCCATTCTGTCCATAATGTATTGGAACGGAAACTTGTCTGTGTAAACAATGACCAATTCAATTTTCAAAATAAGACTCAACTTCTGGAGTAATTTAGGCCTCAAAATAAGCTCAATCTCCTTCATGTTCTCTTAATTGTTTCATCCGGAGGAAGTTATAAGGTGGTCAAGATAGTTTGGGAGAGTGATATGAGATTTGAAGTGATAAAGAGATCATGGATTCAATTCAACTTCTCCGCTAACATAATATATTAAATATTAACATTTACCTGTCAAAATGGATGAGACATTTGCTTGTATAATGCACCATGCCTTCAAATTCCCTTTTTAGTCACCCTACTTTTCAAACAGAACTTTATAACATTCATATATATATATATATATAGACTATTGATTGTGGTTTGACCAATTTGCAGGTTTAAAAATAAATTACATTTTATCCATGTTTAGGTTACGCACTAATTCTAACAACCGAATAATTTAGAAAATATTACAGTCAAACTAAGTTTGGGGGGTAAAACAATGAACTTCCTCGGCGATGAATTCATCAGAAGGTGAAGAAGGCTGTCGAGCACATCTCTGAGTACAAATATACTTCCAACTACCAAATCCAACGATATGATAAACAAAAGGATATCTACTTTTAGGCATTTTTACATAATATAAAAGTGATCCCCCCTAATCATATAAGAGCATCATTATCAGTACAGGAAGAGAAAAAAATCCTGAACTTAGCCTGCTGAAGAGGCCATTTGAATTTGCTAAATGATGTCCAATAGCAGAATAAATTGAAAAGGGTTATTTAAAAGTATATTAACTTTAATATATTTGTGCTTAATATTATTCAGTGAATTGAATTTTTTATACAACTTATACTAGTATATCCATTATAAACAATTTTATCTGCAACCTCTTGGCAAAGTCAGCGGATCGCATAGCACATTAAGGATGGTCACATAAAAGGGGAAAACTCACAAAATTTCTGGTCATCCACCCTATGTCCCTTTTCATTATGAAGGGGTGGATCGGTGTCGGTTTTCAATTGACAAGTTGGTGAACGGCGAAATTGAGTTTGCAACAAATTAATTTCTAAAACACAATCTCAATAATGCCATAAAAACTCTTTTTTGCACAAGTGATGATAATCATACACCGTAAAGTGTTAACTATGGACAACAACCTAGAATTATTTTTCAGAAAAATAATTTTTTCTATAATTTCAATTATTTTTCAGGAAAATGTTAATGTCACATCAGAAAAATGTCTCACATTTAAGAGAACATAACAGATTTAAAATGTACATAAAAGATAAAACAAAACAAACTATAATCAAACGATTAAACTTATATAGAAATAGACGAGTATGCATATGTAAACATATCACTAACGTTATTCTTGTACCTTAGCACCCTCTTAGAGATCCAGTCATAAAATTTTGCAATTATAGATGCTAGGAGTCATAACTATGTAATTTTTCTTTCAGCTATCTGACTCGCCATGTCGTTTGCATTAAAGTCTACTACCTATCCCTGGGGGACCATCCTCACCAAAATTAAAGCAGCATGGTAGCGGTTGTGACACGATATAACCAACAATGAAAACCACGAACAAGATACCATGTGAGCTTTAAATAAATCAATTTTATCCACCTCGTAGAATATCAGTTACCAACCAGCAACATCAACTACAGAGCTTGCAAATTACCCGTGGCATTCACTAGACTAGAACGGCTATACATGTTGTGTAACAGCCACCTTTATTAAATATATGCTATAACAGCTATATGCCACTTACTGACTGAGTAATAATATTTTGACACAAAAATAATATCCAACACCGTATAAAAATACTTCTTCCCACTTATTTATAGTGTCTATACAAGATGTCCAAATTGTGTGTTCAAATATCTTTACTCTAATAATTCTATGCTATACTTTTCACCACTATGGATACCCTTGAAACCAGACAAAATCCCCGACAGCAGTTCAAATGAAGAAAAGAAAAAAAACATAGCAAGCGCAGGAACAAGTATTGTATGATTGACTCATCCAGAAGTTATTTAAATTACAGAAGCAAAGTACATTGCTGATTTAACTTCAGAAAATTATATCAAAGGCAAACCAAACTGATACCTAGAATATTCACAGAGGAAGAACTTAAAACGGTAGATGACTACAAACTCAAAAAGCTCTTTAGAAGATCACCCTAGTTGCAGGTGTGGACTTTTACAAGCATTGCCTCAAATAAAATCACCAGCAGATGCATTTAGTTTCGGTTCAATCCAAGATAGGTGGCAGCTCCTTAATAACTACTCAAATGTAGGCCACAATTTCAGGAGTCAGAGAGAGCAACGATTCAGGTGGCTGAGCTGCTTTCACTTCATGTACGCCAAAAGAAAGTTTGTGTATTCTGATTCATTCTATACGAGGAACTTGACGTTCCCCATTTTGCAAATGATTTCCTCATTCCCTGAAATTTTCATTTCGAACAAATAAATAAGAGCTGTATACCTTCATAGGTGGAACAATGGGGTAATTGCTAGATCGGAAGAGTCTACTAGGTAAATAAGGAAACAATCACAACATTAGAACTAAAGAACAGTGATTAAAAAATTCGGTAGATTCAGTCCTGAGCAAATCCAGGTAAGCTAGCAGGGAAGTGGGAAGTGAAGTATAAGGCGAAAGGCACTCCATACAACCTTTATTCTTATCAATCTACAGAAAAGAACATGAAACAAGTAATGTTTCCTCATTCGACCACTTCTAAAATCAAAAACAATTGGCAGTCAAAGATATATCATATACAATTAGGCTGTCACTATAAAGTAATTTAACATAGAAATTAAAGTGAAACAAATAGAAATATGGATTCCCTGCATTCATGCGTTCACGCATTCATGCACGGATTGATCCAAGGGTGCATGACGCATGAATGCAGAGAATCCAGATCCAATAAATACTTATGAGCTCTTGAATTAAAAACTTACATTACAGATATAAGAAAATTAGATCCAAACCTAAAAGATTCCATGGAAACACAGATTTGGAACAATGAGACTCAGGAAGGTTGACTTAAACACACACTTCTACAAGGTTTTCAGTTATCTTCAAGTGGCAATCCATGAATATCATCCGTTAACAAACTTCTTCACACTCAAATATCAACTTGTTTCACAATCCATTTCTATATTAAGTTGAACTACAAATCAAACAAAACAAAACTTGCACCAACCAAATTCATCAACAAGAAAGCAAAAAAAAACTACCTTCAGATCGAACAATTACTTAAGCATCCATCAGAAAGAATTCATCTCAAGGCAATAAGTCCTCCTCTTCACGAGCATTCTAGCCGCAGTCCTATAAGGCTCCTCAAAAGCTGTTGAAACCCAAGAAACATCAGAGGGTTCCTTCTTTGGAGTTGTAGCAGTAGTAGTAGTAGGTGATTGCTGCTCACTGGGCCTAATAGCAACAAGAGTAGCACCTTTCAAAACAACCCCATCAGGCAACTCCAAATGGGGTGCATACCAAAGCCTCATATTGAGTGCAGGAACAAGTGTCCTCTTTGATGCCAAAGAAGCAGAGAGAGGCTTCACCCTCAACTCCTCGAGCTGATCCCTATTCATATGCAACACTCCTTGCCCATCAGCATCTGTCAAAACCAAATTATCCAAAGTCTTATGCTCCGAAATTATCGGTTGTAACAAGTAATGCCTCGCAGATGCTGCGATCAGAGAGCTAATGGTCCAAACAACTCTAAGTTTGAGACCACCGTTTGTGTAAAACGAATCAGGTATGCTTCCATTATCATCACCATTACCACCACCACATGAGGCATCAGCAGCAACAACAACCCCTTCTTGAGATTTTGGGTGAATCACAGAAGAAGCACCTAGAATCACACAACTATCCAAAGTTGATCCAAAATCCGCTCTCCATTTCAACAAAACCCCATCTTCAATCCCTAATTCCCCGCTTGGGAGCTCGATCCTAAGCAAACGAATCTCGTTGAAATTCTTCAAAACCTGAGTCGGGGAGTGATGGGTCACCCCTCCCTGATCTCCGTCGCCGCCGTCTTCGTCGCTGGTTCCAACAGCGAGCGACGAGGCCGACGACGACGAAGAGGAAGAGGATCCGGCGGCCAAGGTTGCTCTTTTAGGGCCCAGGAACTGGCCCAGTGCTTGAAGGGGCTTGACGATGCCGGTGAAGACCAAGCGGAAGAGGTTCGAGAAGGTTCCGCGGGATTTGTCGGAGGAGGCAGCGGAGGAGGAGGAATCGTCGTCGGAGATGACGCAATCGACGCGAACGACGACGTTTTCGACCTGGGGGACGAGGGAGTGGAAGCGACGCGAAACGACGCAGCATCGACCTAGGGCTTTGACATCGCCGATCTTGTTGAAGACGAGGAGGAGGAGAGAGTCAGGGAGGCGATCGAAGTGGTCGATTTCGGAGCCATCGGGTTCAGGGTAGATCCTGATCGATAGATCTGCGCGGAGAGAGGACATTCTAGAGAAAGAAAGAGAGAAATTCTAGGTTTCTTAGAGAGAGGAAGTTGATAACCCTAAAGGGGTGTGTCTGTGTGTGTGTCTAAATAAAGGTTTAAAATTTTCAGAGGTTGGGGAAGTGGGTTAGAGGCAGATCTGTGAAAGGATGAAGCATTGAGGAGAATCGGAGTGTGAAAGCAAAAGGGTTTGTGGGAAATTGGGAATTGAAGATGGAAAGATGGAAATGAATGGGAATGGTGTGGGATGGGATGAGATGACAGAAGCGCGGTTGTAGTTTTGTCTTTACATATATTGAGAGAGAAAAAGAGATATTATTAAGCGCGTTGAGTTGAGGCTTGTGACTTGTGAGTTGTGTGTGTGTGAGAGAAAAAGGTGAATGGAATCAGTGGTAGATGGGGATGGAGTGACTGTGCTTCTGATTGTGTGCCTGTCTTGCTCTCTGCCTCTATTATGGTGAGTTCTTTGGTACCCACTATAAATGTTGGGTAGGGTTTACACTTCTCACATGGACCATTGAATAGTTGACATCTCAATTAAAAAGTTCATATCAGCCCCACCTCATAGTTGACCACTTAATTATTTTTTAAACCATCCCCACTTTTACCTTACACATTTACCCACAGGGAGGGACCTTGTTGCAAATTACGTTTTTGATCCAAAAGACCACCATCTGCAAATTGCCAAAGTCGTGACCCCTCACTTTCCCAACCAGGGCCGACCCAGGCAAACCCTCCCTTTCCCTCAAGCACGAACGAGCAGCCAAACCCTCTCAAATCCCTCAAGCATGAACTAGCTTGTTTCCAAAGAAGCATCACTCGACCAAGCATAGAGTCAGCTGTTTGGCGAACCAGGTTGCTCCACCAACCATCACGTTCTCTTCATCAAGCACGAACCACTCAAACCCTCGTTTTCCCTCAAGCACGAACCAGCTTGTTCCACCAAGCATCACTGACCAGGATAGGAGTCAGTTTCTGCGAACCAGGTTGCTCCACCAACCATCACGTTCTCTTCATCTTGCATTCGATGACCTTATTCTAACATGGTAGGTTATTCATAGGAGCTTGTCGTTGTCGCGATTTTTGAATCATTGCATAGGTTTTAATCATTGAAGCATTTTTCTTGCAATCTGTGGATGTTAAAATCATTTGATTGATTTTCGATTATGAATTAGAAATTGATTTCAAGCTTCAAATCTTGAAGCTCGTGTGTTTCTTTCTTCTAATTTCATCTTCTTCTGCTCAACTCGTATATGTTGTTTAGAAGGATTCTCGATCTTGAAAACTCATTTGGTTTACACATTTACTTTGCCTATCTTCTGTTTGATGAAGTTCCTGAATTAACAGTCTTGTGATGTTTGCCCTGGTTGGTCATTTGAACTCTCAATTTTACTCACTGCATATTACCTATTCGATGAAATGCTCATATCATGAATCCTTTGTTTTTTTCCGTGTTTTTTAATATTTTTATTTGCTTCCATTAATGAGGATGATCCAGGAATTTTATTGTTATATGATAACTGAGTATGAGGGGGTTGCTCCTCCAATGGTGTTAGTGCATTGTAAAGAAGTGGCATGAAGATCACCAATGAGCCGCTCTCTGTATTTGAAACTGTCATTTGTTTTTAATATCCTGCTGAACTTCCCACTATCTGTTGCCTGGTTCTGCTTAGGAAACGAAAAAATATCATTAACTTATTGTTTTTCGTTCCTTTATTGTTTTTGAAGAAAGACTACAGTTTCCCGAGGTACTAATCATCATGATTAAAAGAATTTATGTCCCTGGTTTACTATTATCCCTTGAATATTCCTTAACAAAGTATCAACCATGCATTCGGTTTCAAAGATTCAAAAGGGAGTAAAGAGTCACAAAATTGAAATTAAGTTAGGATTAGTTTATTGCGCTTTTGTCCCATATTTGTTTCCATTAAGCTCCTTCTAACTTCCCATAGCATATGTATAGTGTTCTACGCTACTCAATTTGATTTTTGCTGTGTATATTGTATGTTCCGTTTTGTTTTAGATGGTTGATGTTCGTGTGGAAGACACTTGTAGATCTCAAGTCATGATTCGAAATGGAATAGCGAAAGAAGTACAAGTAATGTTGTTATTGGTAATAACAATGAAAATAAGGAAGATGGAGATGAAGGCTTGAAAAGGATAATCTGAATTGTCGTCGGATGACATCTTTGGCTTGGAATTTGCATCCTGTCAAGCATGTAACTTCTACTTTTCATATGCTAAGAGTCGTGGTTTCGTGGCTAGAAAAGATGAAATTCGCCGGGATGCGATGGGAGAGATAAACATGCGTCGCTTAGTTTGCAATAGGGAGGGCAAGAGAAATCAAAGTCATTTGGATAGACTGACAGACGTAGAGAACACATGCCTATTACCCGTACAATGTGCCCCGCCGTGTTTCGTGGTCCATATTGATGGCGGACATTCGAAGTGGATAGTTGCTTTGCGTTTGAGGATGCACATAACCATGATTTGACATCGCCTTGAACAAGTTCATTTGATTCCGTCTTACCGGTCAATGAGCAATGTAGACAAGACACAAGTAGACACCCTTCATTTATATGGTGTGAGGACATGCCATATAATGGGTCTAATGCTTGGACAAAAAGGTGGACATGGTGAGGTAGGATTTTGTAAGAAGGACTTGTACAACCACATTGATCGTCAAAAGCGTGCTAAGATAGAAGATGGTGATGCTTTTGCCGCTGTCCTATTTGCAAGCAAAGGCTGATAACGATCCCATGTCCTTTGCCAAGTTTACAACAACAAAACAAGGTAGGTTGCGAGAATTTGTTTTGGGCTGATGGAGCTAGTCGTATAGACTATGAATGTTTTGGTGATGTGCTGGCGTTTGACACTACCTATAAAAAGAACAAGTACAACAAGCCATTGGTGATTTTTTGCGGTTATAATCACCACGGACAAACTGCAATTTTTGGTTATGCACTTGTTGACGATGAGAAGACAGAGACGTATAGATGGGTTTTAGAAACGTTTTGTGAAGCTATGTGTAACAAACACCCAAATGCAATTGTTACTGATGGAGACAATGCGATGAGGGAAGCTATAAAAATTGTGTTTCCTGATGCTACCCATAGGCTTTGTTCATGGCACCTTCACCAAAATGGTGTTGAAAATGTAAAGAACTCGGATTTCCTTGTAGAGTTGAAGAAGCTAATCTATGGCAACTTCTCTCCTGCCAGGTTTGAAGAACAATGGGAGGCTGTCATTGGTAAATATGGCCTGCATAATAACAAATGGGTAAAAAAATTTATAAGATGAAGGAATCGTGGGCTAGTGCTTACTTGCGTGATAAGTTATTCTCGCGGCATTAGAACAACCTCGATGTGTGAAGGCATTAACTCCTTCATCAAGAGATATGTGCAACAAAGGAACAAACTTAGTCGATTTTTTGCACAATTTTGAGCGCTTTGAAAGAATACGAGACACAATGAATTGATGTCCGATTTCAACTCTTCATATGTCTCGACCTGTTCTTACAACTCGCCCGCATAAAATAGAACAAGGTGCAGCGAAAGTCTTTACAAGGTCTAAGTTTAGAGAAGTAAAATCTGAGATTGAGGATTGTGCGAGCTTTAAATATATCCGAACGGGTAGTTAATGGAGATTCAGTGCACCTGAAGATGAATGAATTCTGCAATCCTAGAAGTGAGTTTGTCGTTGTTTTTGATACAGCAGAGAGGAAATTTACATGCGAGTGTCGGATGTTTGAGTCACGGGCATTCCTTGCAGTCATATATTATGTGCAATGAGGCATGAACACATTTATGCTATACCCAGCTCCCTAATTTGCCGACGATGGACCAAGACTGCTAAGCTTGACTATATGACAATGCTCCTTCCTTCGATTGTGATCTAGAAAAACTTGTTATGTTACGCTCAGTGCATTATCTGCTTGGATGTAACAGTTGTGCAATCTTGCAGCCCAAAACAGGGATGATTTTTTGTATATTAGATCTGAAATCCATAAACTCACATTAAAGCTAGAGAGTCGTATTAATGGAAGACCCCAACAAAACACAGGTGCTAATGTGATTAACGATCCCGAGATGGTAAAAACCAAAGGTGCCCCGCGAAAGAAGAAATATGACAAGAAGAGGAGGCGGTGTTCTCATTGCAAGAGAATTGGTCACAATATTAGTACATGTCCTGTTTTATCTCAGAAGGATGTTTTGTGTAGTATGGATGAAAAGTCATGCAGTTCGAAGGTGATTTAGACATGGAAAGAAGTGATAATGTAAGTAGTATGTTTGTTTAATTAAATGAGTAAAAGGTGAACTGTTGATAAAGTACTTGTATGATTTTAGAGCTCTAATACATTGAATAATATATAGGTGTATGTTCTGGATGATGACGTTGATGGAACTCAACAAACATGTTCAGTTCAAGCATCTACTCGTAGTGAACATGTAAGTCTGTCATTTAACTACCACCTTAAATAACCATGTATGTCTAACTTGTTAAAGGCTGTTGTGGAGGTTTCTTGTCCACGGCAGAAGAAGCAAAAGGTGAAATGTCCAATTCCAACTCAAAAATCAGCAAAGGTATGTATAGGTAAATCAATAATTAGTTAATGTCTGGGTTTCGATTTTCAACATTGCTTTGAATTTTATGCAGCAGACGACATTGCCCCAAGACCAAGATAAACATAATGGAACTGGTAGTGGTGCACATCAAAATATACCAAATAGATATGCTCAAACTGTGCATCATTTCCCACAATATCCTGCAATTCCAATGTTTCCCAACATGGTCCCTCCTTATCACATTTACCATCCTCTAAATCAGTCGTTCCCCATGTATCCACAGGTATATAAAATGTCCTTCGAGTTCCATTTGTATATTTGTTAATACTATTCTAAATTTGGTGATGGATTTTGTTGTAGTATTTTGGTTTTATGGGCGATCCTCCTGATACAAGGAAAAAGTGATCACTGATATTAAAGAACGGGTTAGTCTGTTTGGCAACTATGCAGCTGGTTTATTGCATATTTAAAATGATGTTTGTTTGAAAACTACAACATCTTATTACTTTTTTCACAGGGACTTTGTTCATGGGTATGAGAACATGACTATAGGACTAATGGGCAAATTAACATGGAGCTGATGGATTCAGTCGTGGGGCAACTATAGAACCACTGTTCTGATTTTGATTTTACTTTTTTAAACTATTGTGATTGTGATCATTGAACCACTGTACTGTACTTTGCAATACAACTTGGTTTATCTTTTTTAGTGAGTATTTCTGGCATTGGTGTTATGTTTTTGATTTCTCGCATGGTACAGCAACATGGTTTTGGTGTTCATTCCGAATGATTTCTAATTTGATCGTGATGCAAAGTATTATGTAATTTACTTGAGATTGTGATGTATTCCTTTCTCGTCTTCCTTTGCTCTGCATGGAGTTGTTCTGTTGAATAAAGCTATTGAGCCTTTGGTGTTCATTCAGAATGGTAAGTGGCCATTTACTAATTATTTTGATTCAAAGATTTAAACTTATATATGACTTTATAATATTGTAATTATTATTACACTCATGTGATTTGCTAGTAATACCTTAAGATCAATTTCACCAGGGCATTGATAGAAAGGATGTCAGAATTGTGTGCCACTTCAACATTCGAAAGTAAATGGAAGCATTCTATCAAGAGTCAGGCAGAGCAGGTCGTGATCAGTTGCCTTCTACAAGTCTGTTGTACTATCTTCTAGATGATCACAAAATAATGGTTGGCTCACCTAACTTGATATTTTGATCTTGTTATTCATATTAGACTTGTTTCCTCTAATTACGATGTGTCAGGAATTTATATTACGTAACTCTGGAAGCAAGCAGTTACAGTCATCAAGTTCTCAAGAAGATTCATCCAGAAGGTCCCTGACTGACTTCAATCAGGTGACATCCAAATCCCTACACACTTCTTGAACACAGAATCTATGCATTGTGCCATTATGTATTCAAGTAATGATATCTATGTGGAAATATGTAGATGGTTGAATATTGTGAAGGATCTGGGTGTCGTAGGAAAAGAATTCTCGAGAGTTTTGGGGAACAGGTAATGGAATATATAGCCTTAAATATGTAGACTGTCTCATGTTAACCTGAGTGGATATCTTACACTCTTTGTTCAAAGTAGGTAACTGCATCAGTATGTGGAAAAACATGTGAGGCCTGCAGACATCCGAACTTAGTTGCAAGATATTTGGAGGATCTCAGAACTGCCTTTGCTCTCCTCCAGAAAATTGGTTCCTTTCGAGTTTTTATCAGCAGGTGCTATATTATTCATGTATGACAATTCCTCTTATGCTTTAGGAATTGCACTTAAAATTTTTATAAATGGACAATATTTGGGTATAAACAGTCTGCATTTTGTGTACTGTTGTAGATCCTTGTGCAAAAGATGATACAAGCAATGAACTCGCAGGCAATGCTAGAGTGGAAGCTTCCCCCTGTGCTGTACTAATAGAAAGTTCTTCCTTTGATACAGAGTTGCCAGAAATACCATCCTTCTCTGAATTCGTTAATAGTAGCAAGGCAAAAGGGGACCAATTAAAGGACTTTGTTAATTGTGAGAAAGTCTGCCAAGTGCTGAGTTTTGTTTTTGTGAGAAAGTCTACCAAGTCTGCAAAAGGGGACCAATTAAAGGACTTTGTTAATTGTTAATAGACAGTCTGCCAAGTGCTGACTTTGGTTTTTGTGAGTATAAAATGAATAACCATTACTTCATTGGTGTAGATTGTGCCAATAACTTGTAAATACTTGCAACTTATGACAATGTAGATTCGCCATGTATATTGAGCTAGATATGGCAGGGCTATCCTTGAACTCTATCAGTACTACAAAAGTTCTTGGTACATTCATAGAATTGTTTCCAATAACAATATTTATTTTGACATATGGAAACCTTGTTTGTGAAATTAAAAATTGATTAATGGTGAATACTATTCTCTTTTTCATTTATGGTAAAATGACTCTAGTTATGCAACATATGTGATTGCCTAAAGAATGAAACTTACAGAAACATTTTTTCCACTCCCCAACTCTATAGTGCTCTTGAAATCCCTATCAATGCCACTTTGGCTCGCTCATCATTACAATCCATGGTGCATTATTTGCGACACTTTGGCCATATTGGGACCATCATTTCCAAATGAGGCCACGGTGATTATGCCTTTCCTCATGGCATGAAATGCACCAATTGCTATAGAGTCCTTCACATAATTTGCATTCCCTCCACCTATGGAAATGGATATGACATCCACTCCATCATGTATAGCAGCTTCAAATGCAGCAAGTATGTCCATGTCTCCGCACATCCATTGGTTTCCCAACAGACTTTGTAAATTGCCAACCTGGCTGATGGCATCATGCGCCACACAGCAGTCCCTTTGGCCAACCCAAAGAGACTTGCATTTGGGACCAGATTGCCTCCTGCTGTGGATGCAGTATGAGTGCCATGGCCATCCACATCTATGGGAGATAATATGTCAGATGGTTCAGGATTTCCATCAAGCTTGAAGTATTTGGCACCGATAATCTTGCTTCAAGTTTTCCATAGAGAGTTGTCAAGCATAAGGAATACATAAAGTTAGTTTAAGGCATACTAAATATTTGTGAAGTCTGATTAAAAACATGCTGATCAATAGACTTAGATATAGAACCTCCTTCATAAATTACAAATGGTATCTTAGTTTGATTAGTTATTTGATTAATATTATTAATGATATTGAAACAATCAATTATATGTTAACTCCGCATCACAGATTGAAAATACAAGGATAGGGATGTTACTTGTTGCAGCCTGAGAAATTAGCATATTTTTCACAAGTTCCCTTCCATTTAGCTGGTGGAGGACCAAATCCATTGTCTTTGAAGCTATGAAACTCAGGAGTGATCCCTACCTCACCAATATGGAGACACAGTCTTTTGCAATTAAATTATGAAGTGCCATTTATATAATGTCTAACATCAAGAACAAGGAACTATAAACAAGAAATGAAAATAGGAAGAAAGATATGATGAACCTGTATCCAAAATAGCCACAATTGTGTCACTCTCTGATTTCAATCTTCTCTTAGCAGTCAAAGGTAACCCAATGAAGTCCCATGATCTTGTCGTATGTAGCTTGCGGTATCGATTTGGAAATACCGAAAGCACTTCATCCATGGCTAAACTTACACAAATGGAAAAAATGACTATAAGCATATACTATTTAAACAAATATGAAAGAACTAGAGAAAAATGATCACATGCCAGATAAAAAAGACACTATAAAAAAGGAACAACAAATTTACATAACTGGGATAGTCTTGTATTACATGAACTTGGTATGAACCATACAAATAAGAAGGATTAAGTTCCTCTAAAATGAGTTGGGGTGTAAATTTAAAGGAGGTTTATCCTATCAGAAGATGCTTCTATATATTTATGCCACTGGAAACGTACATTTATTCAATGAAAGCTTAACTTGCTATTTACTAGTTCTATGCATTGTGCAGTGGTAATATTCCAACGAAGTTGGAATTTAGACTACCTAGGTAAAGATTGTCCTCAAACTCCAAAGCTGAAGTCACTAATTTAATCACCTTTCCATTATTATCATCAAATCTCCTGATTATTTTACCGTCAGTTGCCACATTCACCACCGTTGCTTTCTTATGTACACCAACGATCGGCCCTTTCAAGGTCTATCCTCCTCGACCAAGTCCTAATCGACGTCTTTTCTCAAAGCGGTTTGGACTTGGGTCGTGCTAGTCTTATCGGGCCTAAGGGCATTCCGGACCATCACGGGTGACTATTTGTCACCCTTGGGACATTTGAGTCAATTCATTCCACTTGATCCGTAAGTGAATGGCTCAATTAACATCTTCCTAATTTTTGTTTATTATTTTACTGTTAAAATCAACCGTTTAAGTGTAACAGTGATGAGTTACTGGTTACATGTGGTGAGGGTTTCGAGAAGGCTACTAGGGGAAACATGCAAGGGTTGCTTCCTGGAATGATGCTGGATCAGGAGGTTATAATATACCATGCATAATCCCAAGAATTTAAGTTCATCTAGTATTTCAACAGGTCTAACTAAAACACCTTTTATTGTTATAGATTCTGAACTGTGTGTCATGCATGCTGACTGACCAAGAGAGGACCAAAAAATGCTTCCCTGAATTCTGGTTTTTTCCAACGATGTTTGCGGTAAAAATTTGCTTCTGTTTATGTTTCCATTTTACCTTGCGCCCAATCTGTTTCTGTTTCCATTTTATCTTATTTTCTGGTTCATAAAATAATAATGTTTCTAATGAATGATGCAGCAATTTGTGGATACATGGAGCATGACTCCAACAACCATGTTTCAGCTATATGGCTACAAGTTCATGGGTATGATTGACTACATTAAGAAGGTAATACAACTTCACTTCATAAATAAATCAACTCTGTAGTAATTATACTGGTTTCTTTGGAACTGAACATGATCCTGTTATATAATGTAAACAGATTTACATTCCTATAAATGAAGATAATCTGCACTGGTTTCTCATTGCTGTGGACTTGACTGCAAAACAAATTGTCCTGTTGGACTCTTTTCCATCCCCTCATCATGCTGAGGCAAGACTCAACAAAGTACAGAAAGTGGTAATGAACCCAACCATTTATTGAATAACCCATTTATATGTGTATCACACCTATGCTGAATTTTTAGTGACTAAATTTTATTTTGCAGGCCCTGTTTCTGCAAGACCTGTTAAAGTACAGATTTGAGAGCACCATGAAGAAAACTGAACCAATACTTGTATCCAAATTTGTTGTTGTTGTGCCTGAGGGACTTCCCATGCAATCGAATGACTCGTAAGAACAACATGGGCCTTTATGTCTTTTTAGCATTCCTATTACACTAAAATTGATGTCTGACTTGTGTGCTGGATATGTCTTCAAAGGAATGATTGTGGCGTTTATGTGGCAAAATGGATGATGACCTATGAAGACGACAACTATATAATAGAGGTGCTCATTTAGTTTCAGTTATTTGAGCAATGAGCAATTTCCAATCATACCTAATTTTCAATGACATTACAGGTTAATGATGGTACTAGGCTGCTGCTTGCACTTGATTTGGTATTGAAGCCACACAATGAGAAGAGGGAGCATGTGAAGATGGGTGCTATTGAGCTGAACAAGTGATTCTACAAAGGAAACAAATGAAGCGAGGACTTAATTATATAGTTTATATATTTTAAAATGACTATGGACATTTTGGGTTTTTAATTCTAGACAATTAGCACTTCTGTTTAAGAGACTATGAACTAGTATTAATATTTTGGGTTGAATGGACTTCTTTGAATTTTGTGACTGCTACATTATGGTGTGAAATCTCCATTATGTGACTATGGATATTTTGTGGAAATTACTTACCCTGCTATATATGTTCATGTGTTATTTCTTCCACTGTTTTTTATCATATTGTTGTGCAGCGTACTAGGACCTAGGACCTTGGCCTTTCCCATGATGACTATGAGTATGGTAATCCTAGTATTTGTGCTTTGTCATTTTTACCTTGCCATTGATTCCTAAACCTCTCTACTGACTGTAACTCTGAATTTTGAATGATAGATAATAAATCTCATGAAGAGGCTTTTACTCTATGCTTTTTGATGGAGTTGCTGCCACCGTATGCCCGCCGACCGTCTTCAACATCTTGCCTCTTCATCACTGGAACTGTGCTAATTAGATTACAATGATAGAAGATTGTACTTTCATATCAGCTGTTTATGCTAATGTCTTTGTAGAATGTAAATTAGATGTATTGAATTGTCCAAATTGTAACATAGGAAGTGAGTTATATGAAGTACATCAACTCTGATCTGTTGGTTTCCCAGGTTGGACAAAAAGTTCTGACTGTTTTTGCTGTAAATGTTAATGAATGAAATGAGCATTTCCTTATTTAAATCTTTGTGGTGAGTTGTTGTTGCTGTGCACACATTCTTGAACCAGGAACTTGTTGAAAAAGTCTACTAATAGCTACATTAAACCATCTTTAGGTAACATACATACAGAAATAAAACACTACCCAAAACAGTGAACCAAAATTGTGCTTAAGCACCAAGGCCAAACTCATTGAAAATGCATTGTTCTATCGAACACAACTTGCACACACACTGAGAGTTGCAGTAATTCACTGTTTTGAGACTCTACATCCATAGAAATTAGTGGGTAACTTCATAACACATCATAACCATGGACAACAATCAATTCTCAACAACTGAAGTTCTTAAAAACCTGCATATACAACCATTTGACAAATTCTCATTTCATTAATATAGTATCAGTGATACACTTGCTGAAAAAAACAAAAGGTCTTGGAACCATCTACTACCAATTTGAGAGACATTTCATGCCAATAAACCTTCAAAATATATACATACATCAACATAATTGCCAAGACGACCCAAGACACAACCAATGTGATACAAACATTGTCTCTTTGTTTGCGAGCTAATACAACATCAACCCTATGATTTCTTTCAAGTTCTAAAAGTTGATCAATAATTTGCTTCAGTTGGTTGTCAGCTACTTGGTTGCTATTTGCTTGGTCTTCATGGTTGTTATTTGTTTGGGTGGTAATAGCATGATTGGAAGTTACTTCAATGATAGTTGCTCGACTGCCATTTCCTCCAACAGCAATAGGCTGGGATGGACTAGCTTGATTGCCATTACCTTCCACTAGCTTGATTGCAATCAGCTTGACTGGAATTTCCATGCTATATGGGTACAACTCATCTATGAAAACCAAAAAACACCAGATAAAGTTCAACATTTAAAAAAACAAAGGATTCATGATATGAGCATTTCATCGAATAGGTAATATGCAGTGAGTAAAATTGAGAGTTCAAATGACCAACCAGGGCAAACATCACAAGACTGTTAATTCAGGAACTTCATCAAACAGAAGATAGGCAAAGTAAATGTGTAAACCAAATGAGTTTTCAAGATCAGAATCCTTCTAAACAACATATACAGTTGAACAGAAGAAGATGAAATTAGAAGAAAGAAACACCTGAGCTTCAAGATTTGAAGCTTGAAATCAATTTCTAATTCATAATCGAAAATCAATCAAATGATTTTAACATCCACAGATTGCAAGAAAAATGCTTCAATGATTAAAACCTATGCAATGATTCAAAAATCGCGACAACGACAAGCTCCTATGAATAACCTACCATGTTAGAATAAGGTCACCGAATGCAAGATGAAGAGAACGTGATGGTTGGTGGAGCAACCTGGTTCGCAGAAACAGCTCCTATGCGGGTCGAAGTGATGCTTGGTGGAACAAGCTGGTTCGTGCTTGAGGGAAACTGAGGGTTTGACTGGTTCGTGCTTGATGAAGAGAACGTGATGGTTGGTGGAGCAACCTGGTTCGCCGAAACAGCTCCTATGCGGGTCGAAGTGATGCTTGCTGGAAACAAGCTGGTTCGTGCTTGAGGGATTTGAGAGGGTTTGGCTGCTCGTTCGTGCTTGAGGGAAAGGGAGGGTTTGCCTGGGTCGGCCCTGGTTGGGAAAGTGAGGGGTCACGACTTTGGCAATTTGCAGATGGTGGTCTTTTGGATCAAAAACGTAATTTGCAACAAGGTCCCTCCCTGTGGGTAAATGTGTAAGGTAAAAGTGGGGATGGTTTAAAAAATAATTAAGTGGTCAACTATGAGGTGGGGCTGATGTGGACTTTTTAATTGAGATGTCAACTATTCAATGGTCCATGTGGGAAGTGTAAACCCTACCCAACATTTATAGTGGGTACCAAAGAACTCACCCTCTATTCTGTATTTAACTCGCAATTTGTTACACTACTAGGAACCATGTTATGCTCTAATCTCTAACCAGTGCCTTTCTTTACCAAAATTGTTCAGATATTCTTATCCCTCATTACAATATTATAATCAGATATTCTTATATTTATATATATATATATATATATATATATATATATATATATATATATATAAAACAAAAATAGATATGTTACTATATAAATATAAATAGAGTGTAATTTACTAATTTAGGGGTTTGTATTTTATTTTTATATGAAAAGGGGGCAACAGTTCCAAGGAAATAATAGAAAAAGCTCAAAGTGTAGTAAATACGATGGAGACATGAAGACCCCAATCGAATATGCATGGATGAATGGGATATAAACTTTATTTTAAAATAAGCCATGTTAAAAGAAATGATTTTAAAAAATTGACGTTAAAACAATTGATATTTTAAAAGTGAGTTCATAATAATTGATTTTATTTGGATAATGAAATATAATCACTTTCAAGATGTAAAATACACAGAATTTTATGAGTTCATATCTAGAATTAATTTTACTCAATGAAAAAATATAGGAGTGCTTGCTTCTATATAAATCAATTGTATGCATTCCAAAATTAATTTTATTAAAAATACTTTTGAACCCTAACACTCCAATAACTAAGCAAGTGATGTTTGGGTGTCAAAAACCCATTTGATAGCTAGACAAACAGGCACTAAGTGTAGGTTTGGCTTCATAATGGAAAATACCGAGATTGATTTTGTTTTTTAAGTGTTTTGTTTTTTTCCACCTCTTGTATCCTTTTAGTTTGTTTTTTATTATATTTTTCGAAAATTCAATTTAGGGTTTCTATTATGTTAAAAAAAAAGAGTTTCTATTTCAGGCCATCTTTATTAGGTACTAATCTTTTCAAAATTAATCATATTCGTCTTCAAACCATTAATTCAAAACACGATAAATTTTAGTTGGCAATACCAAGTGTGCAATTAGATGCATATAGGATTTCGTGATATGAAAACAAAATATTATTATCACCTTCCTTATGATTGTTGGGAGCCATGACTTCACTCCCAAATATATAGTCATATTACTTGATAATTAATTAAGATTTAGTTTTTTATTAAAAAAAAAAGGGATCAAAGAGGAATATGAATAGATAAATGAGAATACTAATATATATGTGTGTCGAGTTAGTTAGTCTAACTATAATTGTATATTCAATATATTTAGTTGTGTAGCTGTGAACAACCCAGTTAGTTATTTTCTATTATAACTTATACCTTGTACCTCTTGTATATAAAATAAAGAGTGGTAACTCAAGTCTTCATAAGTCAATGAGATTTTTTCTCTTTTCTGTATTATCCGGTTGTCCTCATAGAGAGCTTCACTCTTCTTGATTCTTTTAATGAACGTTTCTACCTTATCATTTCTATTTTCTCAAACGTTTCACTGAATGTTGGGCATCCTCCTTCCAGCTTGTGAGGTGTCAAGTTAGTCGGCCTAATATACTCAGATAGTTAGTTATATGGTTGTGAACAACTTGGTTAGTTATTTTCTATTTTAACTTATGTCTTGTACATTTTGTATATAAAGAGTTGCAACTCGGCTTTTAATAAGTTAATGAGGATTTTCTCTTTTCCGCATTATCCGATTGTCCTCACAGAGAGTTTCATTCTTCTTGGTTCTCTCAACGAAAAACGTTTCTACCTCATTGTTTCTATTTTTTCAAACGTTTCACTGAATGTTGGTCGTCCACCTTCCGGCTTGTGGGGGTGTTAAGTTAGTCCGTCTAACTATGGCAAGTTCTAT
Source organism: Sophora flavescens (assembly GCA_030762895.1). Taxonomy (NCBI): domain Eukaryota; kingdom Viridiplantae; phylum Streptophyta; class Magnoliopsida; order Fabales; family Fabaceae; genus Sophora; species Sophora flavescens. Next base: position 100,007,348 of record CM061062.1, read on the forward strand.
GGTGGACAAGTAACATATATAGTACCACCATGCACAAGCTTCTAGAAACCGTTGGATCAAATACAAAAGTAACTGACGGTCGAGATTATTTCAATCTATGGTGCACCCTCCCACACTGAATCTTTTTTCTCCTTCCTCATTATTCCCTCCCTCCGCCTGATATGTCTCCTTCGTAGTCAAAGCACTTACACATTAGTCACACTAACAACTAACTAATTCTCTAACTATCTAACAAACTCAACAACTAATATTTGAATTATCTCCAATACACCCCCGTAATTCAAATATCCCACATACAATATTTTTATTACATTGAATTTGCATTTTTATAATGCACACATTATTATCACTAACACACATATATTTGTCCACCAGGATCCCATATCGATCTTTTGAATAATTGGGCTTCACTCATTAGGTCAATAAGAAAATCTGAAAATTGACCCAAATTGGCCTTTTTCTCTATGCTCTCTTAGCTGAAGCAATTTCCTTCCTTCACTATAATGGGCTTGTTGCACATTAGGCCATTCAGAATGAAACAAATTAACATCAGCCCAAATTCTGCCACTATCATACTTCTGAACAACTTGGACTTGGCCCATTTTCGAAAATAATTCTGCCCTAACACTCTGCTGGGGCTTTTCCAAAACTGCGCCTACAAGCATCATCTTCTCCTTCGCGACAGTCAGCACCGCCACAACCTTCAAGCTCATCGACACCACCTTCGTTTCTCTTGTCACCGCCGTGTGAGGATCCCGGTCCTTCGGTTCAGGTGACGGTGACCTGAACGGATCCAACTTCTAATTTTCCACCCTTGGCCTACTTCGATTTTGCACTCCATCTCATTCTATACGTAGCAGCTTTATAGATGGCTGCAGTGTCGTCCCTTCCGACAATGACAGTTTCAGTAGCTGCGACGGTTGTGACCTAATCGTCCCTCGTTGTCGTGCTGTGATTGTCTCCCTCTTCACGGCAATGCTTTTTGTACGGATCTGCGATGCGGTCGTCGTCTTGATCGCCGTCTCAGGCGACTGCGATTTCTCACACCCTGTTCTTTCTGGTGTGCCACCTCCTTTCTCAGTCGCAAGAAACACCTCCGATTCCAGAGTGTACCATTGAGGAGCAAGAGGAGTTTTAACACTCAATTCTTCACCTTCTTTCTACTCGCACCAAACAGATACCTCTGGGGATACCGGTGGCCTCCTGACCGGTGATGCATCCTCCACAACACTGTGCTGTCCTTCATCGGTGTCATCATCGCCCCACAAACTAAATGTGAACCCATACACGCTTGCAACTTCGGAAACCCGTCGGGTCCTCTCCTGACCCGAACCATTATGGATGTCTCCTTCTTCTTCGATCTTCTTGTTACAAGAATTATCACCTTCTTTCGTTCCACGCGCTTCCTTTCTTGGCTCCTTCGAACACCCATCTTCTTCTGCTGTGGTGCTACACTGATATTCACACTTCACAATCTTGACACCTTCTGTACCTTGAAGATACTGCGAATAGTACTCTTCACAGTCAGTTTCAGCACCCAACCTTTCTCGTTGATAATCTCCATCAACACCACTTGCATTGTTATGCACCAAAAGCCCAATTTCTTGGGTTTGCTGGCTTGCTGCCATCGTTGTTCTTGCCTTCTTCTTGGCTGCAACACCTTTCTTCTCTTTATCAGCACCACCGTGGACTTCATTTAAGATGTTCCATGCTTCTTTAGCATTCGTGACAGCAACAATCTTCTCAAAATTTTCAGAGTCCACACATTGATGGATGGTGGAGAGAGTCAAACAATCTTTATTCTTGGATTTCTTGTAGGAGGCACTATCCTCCTCTTTTTGGATCTCATCCTTCACTGTTTTCAACACTTCATGGAAACGAAAGATTGCTTTCATCTTCACAACCCAATGCTCAAAGTTCTTGCCATCAAGAACCGGTAGAGGGATTGAAAAATCCTCACTCAACTCCATCTCCATGGACACACTCTCCCAAGATCGTTATAGCTCTGATACCACTGTTAGTGCAAGAACACTCCTAATTCTTACACACACTCACAAAGAAGAAATAGAGAAAAAAATGAATATCACAAAAATGAAATTTCTATTCACATTTCACACTTCTACAATACACTAAGTACTCTCTATTTATGATAGAGCACTTACACATTAGTCACACTAACAACTAACTAATTCTCTAACTATCTAACAAACTCAACAACTAATATTTGAATTATCTCCATTAATATGTGTGTTTAATATTAAAATGCTTGTACTTACTTATATCTAGTTTGACACAAGCCTTTGTTTAAACTCAATTTTTTTCTTTCATGGTGCGTAAAGTTTTCTAATTTTTAATATTTAAAAAATCTCTTATTTATCCTTTTATATTTTGCCTTTCTCCATAGTTTTCTTCCGGCTCCACACTGATTATTATGAAAGAAAAATAAAATCTAGAATAAAGTTAAATGACAAAAATATTTTTGCCTTTTAAAAAATATTTCAAAAGCAATTGCTTTAACTTTTGAATTGTTTTTTTTTTGAGGTGTTACCATCTTGTATTTCTCATGGTCTTTTTTTTTTTTTTATCTAAATCCAATATATAATATGGTTTCCTCTTACCAAACACTATTTTAAATGATAAGCTATGAGTTTTCTTGGTAAAAAAAAAACTGTTAAATTGTTGCTTGGGTGGTTACTGCAAGTCTCCACCAAATATATATATACGAAGAGGCGGCTTTTGTCATGTAATCTCTCAACCAAAGGTTTCCGATATATTTATCGGATTTAATTGCTTTGTATTTAATATAAAATATTTTCATACCGTGAATTAATTATAAATTATCATACTATTAAAAGTATCATAATTATCTAAAAATTACATAAAATTATTGTAATTAATTGATTGTAAAAAACTTTATATTAATAATATATTACAATTAAACTCAAATTTACATCGCATATGATGTACATACTTCTTGGCGACTAAGCGTCATACTAATACGATGGATTTAGTTTAGTTTCCAACTTTCCCTTACTTATATTTGTATCGATAATGCTAAACTGACACGGAAAATTGACACTTACGGAAACACCGTATATGTCAATGGCAATTTCGTGATTCAGCCAGTGGCAAAATCGTTATTCTGAGTAACAGGGGAAAAGGGGTTTCCCTCCAATCTTCCATCCTTCTTCTTACTGCCTCGACGTTAACATTTCTGCAGAGCTCTTTCTTCCTTCTCGTGGACGCTGTTTCTGCTTGGCTCTGTCTTCTTCACTGCCTCGACGCTGTGTCTCCCTCATTCGCTCTTTCATCTCATTTCCGTTGGCTCTTTGTTCTTCACTCGACGCTCTGTCTTTTTCTCTACCTCGTCCCTCTTTCTTCTTCACTCGACGCCAGTCTTGTTCACCCGTTCTTCTTTGCCTCGGCGCTCTGTGTTCAACTCTTTGTTCTCACTGCCTCGACGCTCCGTTCCCGAATGACACCACCACCCACTAGCAAAGCCCAGTGACAGCCACAGCGGAAACGCCACCACCCACCACTCATCGACGGCGTTTCCCACCACAAGAACAGGTGAGGAAAAACCCTCCTTTCTTCCTTCCCTGTTTCTGTTTTTATCTCTATTCTCCCTAGGGTTTAAATGCTATTCTCGTTGTTTCTTTAATGGCTTTATTGCTTGAGGTCTTTGTCAACATTGTTGTGGCAAGTATTGGGTGAACCTTAGAAACCTGTTTTTCTGCTGATGGAATGATGTTAGAAATGTGCTGTTTGGTAGTGTGACAGTGTGAAATGCATTTTTTGGTTGAATATACTTGGCTTGTTCATGAAAGAAGGACTGAGGATACTGTGTAATTGAAAGTATGCTTGGAAAGCAGTGAAAGGTGGTTGTTTTCGCTGGTGTGGATGATTTTCCAAGTTTGGTGGTTCATGTATTACTGTACTAGTTTATAGTTCCAGCATTTGTGCTTTATAGTTATAATGATGAAGCTTAGTTTGTCAACATTTATTCACCTTCACATACACTCCATACTCCATTGAGCACTTATTAAACTCATGTTGAAGTAGAAAGGTGACAATTCTTTTATTCCAATGTGCATGTGTCATTGGTTTGTTGATGCATTGTCTTCAAACTGGAAGATGTTAGATGCAATAGGTAGCTACCCAATACATGTGTAGTAAGTTATAAGTTATAATTATGCATTGTTAAGATTTTCAATATTAGGGAAGGTTAGCATTGTGCATACTCTAACATTTATATAGTTGAGTGGGTTAAGGTGAATTTGAGTTTGTCATCATTAATTCATATGAGAAGCTAGTGAATCCATAATTGTTTTGTGACATTACTTATGAAAGATCTAATTTGTGCAGTTTCAGTGTGGCATCCTCAATTCGATATACATGGAAACTTCAAATGATTATGTGGACTGTGGTGGTGGTGATAGCGAAGCAAATGGAGTTGACATTGTTAATGATGATCAAGAAAAGTGGGAGCCTGCAACAGGGATGTGTTTTGATTCCATAGAGGATGTTAAATCATTTTATCGTGAGTATGCTTTAAGAAAGGGTTTTGGTTGGAAGACTAGAACATCAAGAAAAGGAGAGGATGGGCAGATTAGATACTTAATGCTAGTATGTTCACGAGCGGGGTCCCGAGTGTCGGAAATTCCTTGTACGTTGATGACACGTCCGACTAAACGGAAGAATTGTCCTAAAAAAATTACTATTAAGTTGGGAAAAGATGAACTGTGGTACATTAATAAATTTGAACCCAACCATTCTCACGAGATCAGCCCTACAAAGTCAAGGTTGTTCAAGGCTAACAAGAAAATCAACCTCCATGTAAAAAGAACAATCCAAATCAATGATGATGCAGGGGTGAGGATTAATAAGACTTTTTAGTCTCTCGTTATAGATGGAGGAGGGCATGAGCATATACCCTTTTGTGAAAAAGACGTGAGAAATTATGTCAACAAAGAAAGGCGTGCGATTGGGAAAGAAGGTGATGCTAAGGCCTTACTAAGCTATTTTTCTCGAATGACGGAGCAAAACAAAGATTTCTTCTATGTCATAGATATGGATGATGATTTTTATGTTAGAAATGTGTTTTGGGCTGATGCAAGAAGTAGAGCTACTTATGCATATTTTGGAGATGTTTTGACATTTGATACAACATATTTGACCAATAAGTATGACATGCCTTTTGCTGCATTTGTTGGTGTGAATCACCATGGTCAATCAACATTACTTGGATGTGGTCTGGTTTCTGCAGAAGACACAGAGTCATTTGTCTGGCTTTTCCAAACATGGCTTCATTGTATGGAGGGAAAAGCCCCTACGGGTATTGTCACTGACCAATGTAAGGCTATGCAAAATACCATTGAGCTAGTCTTCCCTACAACTCGTCATAGGTGGTGTTTATGGCATATAATGAAAAAAATTCCTAAAAAACTTAGCGGATATGGTGAATATAAGAAGATTAAGTCTGTAATGAAAACAACGGTTTATGATACAGTCACAGCAGCTGATTTTGAAGATAGATGGACTTCCTTCATTGACAAATTTGACCTTGGACAAAATGAGTGGTTGGATGGGTTGTACAAGGAACGTCATAGATGGGCACCAACCTTGCTGAAGAAATATTTTTGGGCAGGTATGTGGTTGTGTGCAAACTTGGTCTGTCTTTTGTTTCAAATGCATTTTCCACCTTCTCATACTTTTTTTTTACAAAGCAAGCCGTGTAATATCCATGGTTATCATACTTGGTTAATGGTTTTTCACTTGTATGAACTTGGGCAGGTATGTCAACAACGCAGCGAAGCGAGAGCATACATGCATTCTTTGATGGGTATATCAATTCAACAACAAGTTTGAATCAATTTGTAAAGCAGTATGATAGTGCTCTCAAGAGTAGAGCCGAAAAGGAGTTTCAAGCTGATTTTCAATGCATGGATACGACAATTCCCTGCGGTTCAAACTCGTCAATTGAAAAGCAATTCCAATGTGAGTATACTCATGCCAAGTTTAAGGAGGTTCAGGCCGAGTTTAGATCAAAGATTAATTGTGCGTATTCTTTGAAGACCGTGGATGGTTGCGTTGCCACTTATCATGTGATGGAGGAGGTCCTGTTTGGTGATAGAACAAAAGAATGTGAGTATACTGTTGTGTTTAATCGTGAGAACCATGAAGTATGTTGTGAATGTTCGTTGTTTGAGTTCAGAGGCATTCTGTGTCGCCATGTGCTTTGTGTGTGTACTCAAGAGAGGATTAAAAATGTGCCGGATAAGTATGTTTTAGCAAGATGGAAGAAAAATATCAAAAGGAAATATTCATATATTAAGAGCAGCTACTGTGTGACAGAATTGAAGCCACAAATGGAAAGATTTGACAGATTGTGCAAGCATTTCTATGAGGTTGCTGAAGTATATATGCAGAGTCTGAAGTTGCAAGTAAGGCACTACATGAAAGGCTACATGAGTTCAGTTCTAATTTGCCCACCATGGATGCTACAATGCGGGAAGTTAACAAAAGTCCCATTGCCGACTCAAATCCAAACAATGCTCCCCACATTCGCAGTCCATTGCGTGTCAAACGTAAGGGACGCCCTCGTACAAATAGAAAAATAGGGGTAGTTGAAAAAGTTGTCAAGAGGGCGAAGAAGCGGTCACAACATACTGAAGACAAAGAGACTACCAAGGTATTATTTTTTTCTCCAAAAATTCTGTATTAACCATACACACCACGTGATTGATGAGTAATGTGAACCTTAACCAAAATCCAATTTAAATGTAAGTTTCAACAACAACATTTCTAAACTGTGCAGGAGGCAAACAATGGAATGGTGGGTAATCACAGTGGAAACAACATCCATGTAGAATCATCTCTTGACATTGTCACCAGTGGAGAATTGTTGGATACAAGCACTGTGGTTTGTGTCCAATGTCATATTGTGTTTAACTTGTAGACGTTGTTTTATTATGTGTTGTCGGTTAAATTTTAGCAATTTGATGGATTTGTACCCCGTGATGTATACTTTCTACAAAATTCATGTGCCTTTTGTGGGCAATGAGATGAAAATTTACGTTGATTGGTTTATTGTTTTTCTATACAGTCAATGTCCACTTTTGAAGACAGTTGTTGTGTTCTTCAAAATCCAACAGTTTCAAGCCCTGTATTTAAGGGTTTAGAAGACGTTACTTTGAATACACATGCATGTAATTTGTGGGTCATTTATATAGTTAAGGACTCCATTATTTTAGTTTCTTATATGGTGTTGTCCAGGTCGGAGCCAGTATATCGTTCGTCGACCTTTTGACAACGTCCGATGTTGACTTCATGGGGTGTCCGCGGTTCACTACAAATTTGGATGATTAGACACATTTTGGATTTTAGTTGTCTTCACTAATGATATGTGTTTTTTGGTATATGGTTGTCAGTTGATGGTATGGTTTTTCATAAGTCCTGGACTATGGTACTAAACTTTGTGTACAATTTTTAGTGTTTAACGCTTTACCATTCGTTGTGCAGGTTGGTCGGGCGCCATAACTTTTGTCGGTTTTTTGAATGACATGGTTGCAGCACAACGATCCATTATCTTGTCATATATGTATATGAACATTTACTATGTGTATGTAGTTAAATACAACTTAGTTGGGTACAACACAATGCGTGTTAGCTTTTTGTATCATGAATGACAAAATCACCACTTGTTGTACATACTTAGACAATCCTATGTAGATGATCCTGTATAAATGTCAATGGAAATGATCATATATATCTGATGAATGCCCTCAATTACCTTGTGAACAAGTTATTCCTGGATAATTAAGTGTTGAATGCCTTTTAATTATCTGGTGAATGCCTTTGAATATGTGGTGAATGCCTTCGAATATGTGGTGATTGCCCATAGTAAAAGCCAAGTTTTGGAACATGTGGGTTAGATTATCTGGTGAACATAGTTCGAATATCTGGTGAATGCCTTCGAATATTTGGTGAATGCCCATAGTAAAACCCAAGTTTTGGATGGGTTAGATATATCTGGTGAATGCCTTCGAATATATGGTGAATGACCATAGTAAAACCCAAGTTTTGGATGGGTTAGATTATCTGGTGAACATATATCGTGAATGCCTTCAATATGTAAGAACCCAAGTTTTGGATGGGTTAGATTATCTGGTGAACACAGTTCGAATATCTGGTGAATGCCTTCGAATATGTGGTGAATGCCCATAGTAAAACCCAAGTTTTGGATGGATTAGATTATCTGGTGAACACAGTTCGAATATCTGGTGAATGCCTTCGAATATGTGGTGAATGCCCATAGTAAAACCCAAGTTTTGGATGGGTTAGATTATCTGGTGAACACAGTTCGAATATCTGGTGAATGCCTTCGAATATGTGGTGAATGCCCATAGTAAAACCCAAGTTTTGGATGGGTTAGATTATCTGGTGAACACAGTTCGAATATCTGGTGAATGCCTTCGAATATGTGGTGAATGACCATAGTAAAACCCAAGTTTTGGATGGGTTAGATTATCTGGTGAACACAGTTCGAATATCTGGTGAATGCCTTCGAATATGTGGTGAATGACCATAGTAAAACCCAAGTTTTGGATGGGTCAGATTATCTGGTGAACACAGTTCGAATATCTGGTGAATGCCTTCAAATATGTGGTGAATGCCCATAGTAAAACCCAAGTTTTGGATGGGTCAGATTATCTGGTGAACACAGTTCGAATATCTGGTGAATGCCTTCGAATATGTGGTGAATGCCCATAGTAAAACCCAAGTTTTGGATGGGTTAGATTATCTGGTGAACACAGTTCGAATATCTGGTGAATGCCTTCGAATATGTGGTGAATGCCCATAGTAAAACCCAATTTTTTGATGGGTTAGATTATCTGGTGAACACAGTTCGAATATCTGGTGAATGCCTTCAAATATGTGGTGAATGCCCATAGTAAATATCTGGTGAACGTAGTTCACTTATCTGGTGAATGCCTTCAAATATATGGTGAATGCTAATACTAAAACCAAGCTTGTGGATGCCTTAGATTTTCTGGTGAACGTAGTTCGCTTATCTGGTGGAAGCTTCAATTATTTGGTGAATGCTTTAAATTATTTGGTAACTAACGTATCTTACCACCAACTCTTGGAGCAAATCAGTTATGTCATCACTAAACTTCACTCATCAATTTCGTTATCTATTTAATGACTTGTCAAAACACTTAAATTAGTTTCACACAACCATGTAAAGCATGTCAAACCTGTTAGCAATGTCGTAAGATATTTTGCACAATAGTTAATATCTATTTCAATGTTGATCATAGAATCCAAGCTTACCAATCCGAGAAATTACATACTACTCCTACATTACAAAATAACAATGTACATATCAAGTTTTCATGTTCGAATATACAAATAAAAAACTATTCTTTTGTTGTCCTTCTCATGTGTGCCTTGGTATATGGGGGATCAAGTCTAGAAGATTGCTTTCGCATCCTATGTTTGCCCTTCACCCTTGTTGCTATGTTTGACCCACCCTCCGGATCACCCTCTGTATTATGTTCACCTACAACAGTCACAATGGTAGATTGTAAGTAGTCTATCTTTTTAACATAATGGAACTTTTTCATTGTGAACATGCAAATCATTACTTACAAGCGGGCACTGCAACTGCTGCTTCATTTGGTGCACCCATCGCTACAGCCGGAGGATCTACAATAGCATCATCAGCCTCCATCCGCTGAGAAATTGGCATTTCTACACCTGCATAGACAAAGATCTTCAATGTGCTTTCAACGAGTAAACCACAAACACAACCATGTAAAACAGGCAACTAGCTTGTTTAGTAACCACCACCTATTTGAACACCTGAAGACCCTACACCACCCATGCCAGCATAAATATCCGCTAGGGGAGTTTGGTGACAAGTGGGACCATCTTTCAAAATTGCAACATCCGCCTCTAGAGCCAAGATCCTCTGTTGTTGCTCCCTAATTTTCTGTTCATGCTCATGAAGCGTCGCCAATACTTTTTGATATTCATCAACATGTACATATTGGTGTTGTTGGCCCCCCAGTAATGCATCCCGGACAATGGGTAGTTGAAGCTCAGCATCTGTTGCTATTAAAGCAACCGTTACCTGCAAACATCACAATCACATCAACTGAACATTGGGTATATCAATTTTCAAGATATTATAGAAAATATGGTATGGTTGGTACCCTTGTATTCATGAATGCTTCCTTCATTTTCTTCTTCCTCAATGTAACAATTGGCCAGTTCAGAAACCGTGGGAAAGGATGCTCGGGAGGAGTGCTAGGTGTATAGCCAATCGAGATATGGTTCATCGCCCAGATCTACCAAAAAAGATTGACATCATTAGTAGCCGTAAAATTTTGTTAACATATCATTATATGGCTATCTAACATATGCAACAATACATACCTGTAGGATGGGTGCACAGCCACATATATGTATTTCATGGTCATTTGACCCTTCGCCACTGACCATGTGAGCTCTGCTCAAACTCGCAACCAGGAATTCATGAACTGCAGCTGCCCAGTTGAAGCTATGGCTGGCATCCAAGTCATCCAGCAGCCAGGCATAATCTGTGAAGACATGCTTGCATGTCCTCGCAAAGTAAAACACTCCGAAAGCAAGGAGTATATATGTCCTACAGAAATCCCCCACATTATGCGAAATGGCGGGCATCTTGTCCAGTATAGACTCTATGGTTATATCAGCCCCCTCAAAAATAGACAGTGTATAACAATGCTCATTAGCTGCACCTACCACTGGTTCACCTGTGGCTGGAAGTCCCAGAGCCAGGCATACATCAGCAGGGGTAAAAGGGATCGGCGTACCCCTAACATTGAATGCTCGATCACCGTCATCCCACCTCCTCACAAGCTCGCACAATAAGACATTTGAAATATTAGGTTCATTGGTCATTTTACTAACCCATTTAAATGGGGTCGTATCCAACAAAGCACGATGCTCCTCTGAAAGTGCCTGGTTGATATCAATCAATATTCCTGGCATACAAGCATGCCTCGCACGAACCTGCCAAGTATAATTACTTGAAATGTCAGTTGATTGTAAATACGTTGCACACGAGTAAGTACAAACACAAATGAGGTTTCCTTACATTAATATCTGTTGCTCCAGCCATTTTCCTTTGCTTTTGGTTTACCTGTTTATAGACGATCCAACACATCATAAGTTAGAATCACATTAACCTATTTTGTACTCACTGCCATTATTTTTCTAAGTTTTCTATATGGTACATATAGAAAACTTATCATAAGGAATGGTTGAGACAAAGTCGTGACAAACTAGGATTATATCAGGCCTAAAAAAATTCAACATTTTGATGCAAACAAAATGCTTCACAGATAAGTTACAAGAAGCCAGAACCAACATTGCATCCTCAGTCCTTCTTTCATGAACAAGCCAAGTACATTCAACCAAAAAATGCATTTCACACTGTCACACTACCAAACAACACATTTCTAACATCATTCCATCAGCAGAAAAACAGAGGTTTCTAAGGTTCACCCATTACTTGCCACAACAATGTTTACAAAGACCGCAAGCGATAAAGCCATGAAAGAAACAATGTGAATAGCAACTAATCCCTACGGATAATAGATAGACAAAGCTTACCTAGCTATAGCTTCAGCAGAGCCCAAGGGATGAGATGCGAGATTGTGAGAGTGAGTGAGCTAGGGTTTGTTTGATTTGGTGGTGGGTGGAGATATGAGAGATCAACAGAAACAGGGAAGGAAGAAAGGAGGGTTTTTCCTCAACTGTTCTTGCGGTGGGATTCGGCGTCGATGAGTGGTGGGTGTCGGCGTTTCCGTCGTGGCTGTCACTGGGCTTTGCTAGTGGGTGGTGGTGGCATTCGGGAACAGAGCTTCGCGGCCGTGAGAAGAACGAGTTGAAGACAGAGCGCCGAGGCAGAGAAGAACGAGTGAACAAGACTCAGAGCGCCGAGGCAGTGAGAAGACACGGTGAAGAAGAAAGAGAGACGAGGCAGAGAAGAAGACAGAGCGTCAAGTGAAGAAGCGAAGGAGGGAAGAGTGCAAGGCAAAGCCAGCGTCGAGTGAAGAAGCGAAGGAGGGAAGAGTGCAAGGCAAAACCTATTTTCCCCTGTTACTCAGAATAACGATTTTGCCACTGACTGAATCACGAAATTGCCATTGACATATACGGTGTTTCCGTAAGTGTCAATTTTCCATGTCAGTTTAGCATTATCGTGTTTGTATTTGCTTGATGTCAGAGCTATTTGTACCTTTAGGATTGTTGCTTAGTTAATTCCGTTTATATTAAAAAAAAAAGTGACCGCCCAAATTGGTTCGTGGTTTGAGGACTTTTTTTAATCCCTAAAAAAATAAATTAATTATTTACTCTCTCAAATTTTTAAACGTGAGACATATTAGTTCATAGATTTAGTTTTGACGTCTAGTTATTTGTCTACGTGTTACATTAATCATTCTACTTGATCCATTAAGGGCTCGTTTGGTGGTCAGGATAGGATAGAAACGGATATGATAAGAGAACATGATAGGAGTATGATAGGATATGAGCAGGATAAGCTGTTATCATATCCGACGTTTGGTGTCCACCAGATAACTAACCGGACAGCATTATAATTTAAGTATGAATTTTAAATTTTTCGTTTTTATTCTAAATGTTTTCATCTTTTATTAGATTTTTGTTTTGTTATAATTTTCATTATTTAAAATTATATAAAAAGACAAAATTATCATTGTGATAAAATTACATATAATTTTTAAATTTTTTAAAATATTGTCTAAATAAAATTAATTTTTTATATTTTTAAATATTCATTTTTTGTTTTTACTTTACATATAGTTAAATTATTAGAATACTTTTTTATATTTTACAGTTTTTTAAAATAATATAAAATAACAAAATTAGCATTGTTATAAAATAAAAATAAATTTTAAATTGAATTATTAATATTTTATTATTTTAAATATTTTATATTTTATTATACCTTTTTTGGTAACCATGTTAAATTTTATTATAATTCAAATTATTACTTTATTATACTTTAATTATTTTATGTATTATATATTTTGATATTTTATTATACTTTAAATCACCATATCCTACTTGTTACCAGAAAAAAAAATCATTATCCTATCTTGTTGAGTGCTAACACAACCCTCCCCTCGTGATAGAATTTTAACTAGACGAACAAGATAGGATAAGTGACAGGATTGCCTTATCCTATCATGCTGGCTCACCAAACAACAGTTTCAAACAGGATATGATAGCTTATCCTATCATGTCTCTCTTATCCTGACCACCAAAGAGGCCCTAATGGTTCTGTGTTGCTTATGATAAATTTTCACCATAAAAATTAATGAAAAATGAAAAAAAATTATAATTTTTAGGTTTTTGAATTTTAAAATTGTCAATGTTTTTCATATTTTATTCATATTTTATAAAGGAAATTCATCATAAGCCACGTCACGGGATCATTAACGAACCAACCAACTAAGATGATTAATGAGATATATAGACAAGACAAGTAAAAAAACATTAGAATTAAATATAATGACTGATGTGTCACGTATTTAAAAATTTGATGAAATAAAAGGATAAATCGTGTTTTTATTTTATCCCCATATCTGCCTCTCATCTCATCGTCCGTAATCAACGACAATCACACCACGGATGATCATGCCATAAAGCGGGATATACACACAAAATCTCACAAGAGCACATCCGTTGATGACTCAAAATCATAGTGGCCGTTTCTTTTATAGTTGGGAGGTAACAAAATTTTGTTTGGGTTCTAAATTCAGTTGTTACAATAATTTTATGTGTTTGTGTAAGAAACTCACTTGAAAATAATTGATTTCTGGTGGGTCAAAATTGAGTTTTGTAGAAGAAAAAATTTCTAACTTTTCCGTTGAAAATAATTGATTCTAGTTTCTAAATGTATGACCCATAAAATTCTACATATTTACACCTCAAAAGTGATTTTACTTTATCATCCAAACAAAATCAATTCTTCTAAACCTACTTTTAAACTTTGTTACCAAATATAAATCAATTTTTTTAACCTTGATTTTTTTAAAATCAATTCTTACAAAATCAATTCCTTCAAAATCAATTCTATTAAAATCTAAAACACACGGACCGAGAGTCGTCATCTACTTCAACAATTACGAGTTTCACCTACGTTGGAACCATAAAATATTTTAAATGGAAATTGCTAAGAGAAAAGAAAAGAGTTGAAATTGACTAGTTAATTGTCATAATTTCTTTGTGAACTCCAAGTAAGAGGGAGGTCCAATCCATAATATAAGCAAAAAAATTTAATTTTTTTTAAAATATAAGCAAATTTTAATTACTTTCATTTTATTTAATAATATTATTTTTAAAATATCATTCATTTAATACAAATTTTATTTTTTAATGACTTATTTTATTCTCAACAACACAAGCTTAATAAATAAGAGGAATGATAGTTTAGGTAACAAACTTAATTTTTTTATTCTCAATGAGTCTTTTAAATGAGATAACTAACCACCTTAATATTTGTGTTTTATTCAATTTTTTCTTATAATAGAGACCGGAGGAAGTAAGATGCAAGAGAAAACAATAAAAAAAGTTTGTATTGAGAACATAAGTTATATAACAATTTCTCATATAAACTTACCTCTTTTGATTTCTTAATCGATGCCCTAAGAACACTCGTTAGCATTTTTCATAAAAAAATATAACCTTCCTTTTCAGTTTGTATTGAGAACATAAGTTATATAACAATTTCTCATACAAAATTACCTCTTTTGATTTCTTAACCGATGCCCCAAGGACATTAATTAGTATTTTTCATAAAAAAAAAACATAACCTTTCTTTTCTGGACCCGTTTGTAATAAATTATAAATAAACTTTATAAACTCTATCAATTGATCAATATCTAGCTCATGTGATGAAAATTATCCATCACTTACAAACTCTTATTAGATACTATAGTCAATATTGGACTTTGGGTTCTTCTCAATACCACATGAGGAAACATAAGTTCATGTTTAGGTGCAGATGTAATTCGGTGAGTTGTGTTTGAAGCAAAAGTGGATGCTGCAATTGTAGATCCGAGAGAAGGTAAGGAAGTTTTGGCTTTTTGGGTGTGAATGTGATTATTGGGGACAATGCTAATGCACCTGTTTCCCTTTAAACTTTACTCATCATGTAGATGTGGATGCTAATGTTTCTTTTATCATTATGGAAGTGGCAGGTGCAGTGCGGGTAGGATTACCGGTAGCAACTAGCAAGTGCAACCTTCAAAACCTAGCCTTTTATTTTTTTATTTTTACATAAAATCTGTAATAGTTTTTTATTTTATTTTTTGCTTATTGTACAACTTTTAAATTTAGTCTTTAGTATGTTTTCCTGTTTTCATTTATTCTCTTGTCAGATAAGATAGTTTTTCTTTTAAAAAAAAAGTAAAAAATAAAATCGAGCCATTTGATCATGGTTACTTAGGATCATGAAATTTATGTGACTTGGGGTACGTCTACTCTACACTACGTTGAAATAAAGTGCATAGACGCACCATTTTTATTTTTTTTTGATAGAAGAGGCTACCCATCTTATTAATTCCAAACTAATGTCGGGGTTGAAAACCCTTTACAATCATTGTTAATGAACAAATTGCTAACACTGGACTAATACTATTACTATTAACTAACTGGATATGCATAGAAGCATCAAACCCACATTTGGCCAAATAGCGGCACATTTGTTTGATTCCCTAAAAGTATGTTGCACCATGACTCAACTCATGAGTAAAATTGGACGGCTGAGAAACTTCCTTATCAATAATAACACAGGTCTGGTAACATGTTTGCTGCCATAGTTCATCTCCCAATTTGGTTTCATTCCAAAAAACAAAACAATTCATATCTCTCCAAAGAGCATCAATGGTGACAGAAAAGAGGGACATCTAACTCCAGGGAACCTGAGGTCAAGTTCCATTCCAGCCTTACTCCAGTTAGCATCATCAATCACTCTACTCCACAGGTTGACAGTCTCTTCATAGTCTCTATAGTCTCAGGACATGAGTTGCATCTTGGGCAAATTGAATCTGCAGTCATCCCTCTTGCATTCATTTCCTTGTTTGTTAAGAGTTTCCCATGAAGGACCTTCCACAACATAGCTCTCTGCCTATTTGGCCCTTTCCACTTCCATATCCTCTTAAAAAGAGGATGCAATCCAGCATCAGTGTCCACAGGATTCCTATCTGCAATTAACACCTTATAAGCAGAACTTAAAGTAAATAAACCATCAGAATTAAGAGACCAGCATGGAATAGTGTTTTTTATTTGCATTCACCTATTTTTCTAATATTATAAATAGTTTAATTTCTATACACCGTAGGCTTAAAAAGATTTTTATATGGTCATCTAATAATATCTTGACAAATTATTATTATTATTATTATTATTATTATTATTATTATTATTTCTCTCTCTTATTTATTAAAATAAAAACACGCATGTCAAAATGTTAGTGGATGTTTATGTAAAACTTTTTACAGTTACAATGTATACTACTTTAATCCTTTTATAAAATATTAAAGTAGTATGCATTATCATTGTAAGATGATGATTGTCCAAACTTTATAAGCATTACTACCCAGCACAAGAAAGGTGTCGATGGCAGCTCAAAAGTTCTCGCAATTAAGGCGGCTAGAGACGAACTACAATTAAGGCGACTTTCCAGCACACCCCTTCACACTTATGGCTATGCACCTGAAGCGTCGATGATATGGACGGTCCAACGACGGAACTAGGATAGACATATACCATCTTGAAATTTGGGTTTAGGCCTAACCCAACTCCATAAAATCAACTTGTAAGGTGAGGGTTGCACATGCTTTATAATCACTACCCTGCCATTAAGGCGACTTTCCAACACACTCCTTCAAAGTTGTTGTGACTCGTGTGAATTGGCCACTTAGAACGTGCCTTCCTCCATTGTTGTTGGAGCACCATCGCAACCATCGACGTCATTGCTCTCAATTTATAAAGTTGTGATTTGTGTGAATTGACCACTGAGAACATGCCTTCCTCCATTGTTGTTGGAGCACCATCGCAACCACCGCCGTCATTGCTCTCAATTTTATAGTACTGACGGAACAAAAAAATTTAAAAGTAGTAACAAACAATGAGTTGACCTGGGATGTGGACAATGCGGGCGACCCAACAATGAATCTAGGATAGGCTTTGATACTGATATCATCTTAAAATTTGGATTTGGGCCTAACTCAACCCTCACACACATGTGCATGCACACACTCTCGTGTGAAAATTGACCAAGAATGTGCCTTCCTCCATTGTTGTTGGAGCACCATCGCAAACACACATGCACACAACACAAGCACACACATCGGTGTGACTTGGCCACTGAAAACGTGCCTTCCTCCATTGTTTTTGGAGCACCATCGCAACCACCGCCTTCATTGCTCTCAATTTTATACTCAGTGATAGAAAAAAAATTTAAAAGTAGAAACAACAATGAGTTGGAAAATAGTTTAATGTTCTCATACAGTAAACGTTGAAAGTTAGTGAACGAAAGTTAGTAAAAAATTTATTGAGATTTTATTTATATTTCATACATGGAATCAGTTATAGTACCATCAAAATAAGTCTAAATCTTATTTTGGTTATTTAACGTTGTTTTCATTCTAACTTTTATTTTTTGGTAGAGGAAAGGGGCCTAAACCCATGTTTTCAAGCAAATGCTAGGGTGGGCCATGAGCAAGCTTCTTTTTGCAAAAAAAAATAATTATTTTCATTACCAAGTTTTGTCATACAAATAATAGGATTCTAATAATACGATAATATAGTAATAGAAAACTCCAAAGTCAGTAAAGCTACATGCCTCACTCTCGTTAACATCACTATACTAAAACAATAATATTTTTTCCATTACCAAATTTGACACGAGAAGACATGATTGAAATTGAAAATAATATCAATATATTAAAATATAAAACTGAAATATATATACTATATATATAAAAAATGAGTAAAATATAATCTAAATATCAATTTTTTTTTGGTAACCATGATCAGGTTTTCTCCATACATGCACACGCACACCGGTGTGACTTGGCCACTGAAAACATGCCTTCCTCCGTTGTTTTTAGAGCACCATCGGAATCACCGCGTTCATTGCTCTCAATTTTATACTCAGTGATAGAACAAAAAAATTTAAAAGTAGAAACAACAATGAGTTGGAAAATAGTTTAATGTTCTCATACAGTAAAAGTTGAAAGTTAGTGAACGAAAGTTAGGAAAAAATGTATTGAGATTTTATATATATTTCATACATGGAATCAGTTATAGTACCATCAAAATAAGTCTAAATCTTATTTTGGTTCTTTAACGTTTGTTTTCATTCTAACTATTTTTTTTTGGTAGAGGAAAGGGGCCTAAACCCATGTTTTCAAGCAAACGCTAGGGTGGGCCATGAGCAAGCTTCTTTTTGTAAAAAAAAATAAATATATTTTCATTACCAAGTTTTGTCATACAAATAATAGGATTCTAATAATACGATAATATAGTAATAGAAAACTCCAAAGTCAGTAAAGCTACATGCCCCACTCTCGTTAACATTACCATACTAAAACAATAATATTTTTTCCATTACCAAATTTGACACGAGAAGACATGATTGAAATTGAAAATAATATCAATATATTAAAATATGAAACTGAAATATATATACTATATATATAAAAAATGAGTAAAATATTATATTTGAATCCCTGACCACTTGTTTAAGATATCCAAGTCTCTTATCACTTGAACCAACTACATCTTGGGATCTAAATATCAAATTTAGTGATACAAGTAAGAGAACTCTTTTTAAAATTTACTCTATTTGCAAAGCCACGGAGTTCTAGGTAGCTCAATTCACTCCTTCGGTCCTTCCCGTGCATGAAATTAACGGTATTCATGCAAGACAAGATGTGTTTTGGATTTGTAATGCTGAGCTGGTTTTGAATTTTTGATCCACATTAGTTTGATAAACGTGGTTCCAACACATCCTGTTATTATCTTATTATCTTCTGAATCTGTTCCTTTAATTTTATTTTATTCTGTTAGTTTCTATCACCAACGAATATTATAAGAAAAGAAATTATAGAAGGTTGGAACTATAAACCGGATTGATAGACTCGAATAATAATAATAACAAGGAGAATGTTAATGAGTGTCCTTAGGACACTTTTTAAGAAATTATGTAAAGAAAGTTTTTATTGGGAATTGATGTATTTAATGTATGAAAAGGTGAAATAGTTAGTTTTTCAATAAAAATTTGTTTTTATTGGTTTCTTAAATAGTACCCTAAGAATACTTGTTAGCATGACCCTAATAATAATAATAATAATAAGTTGGGTGTCGTATCCTGCTTAAAGCATCCCTTTCTTTCGGTGAGATATAAACGAAACATAAATAAATGCATTAAAGGGAATTAGAATTTGTTTAGTTATTATTATCGTAAAGGAAAAAAAACACTGATATCATCGAATGTTGACACAAATGGAGGATAAAAAACAATTTATTTATCTCCTTGTTGTCTCTGTTGCACGTCTTAAAGAAATTTTGAATAATAAAAATTGGTTTGAATCTACCATGAAACAATCTACTTAAAATCAATATAAAATAGCATACGAAATGCATATTTTGTATCCCATTTTGGTATCAGATACCATGTGCACTTGACATTGTTTTGATAATTTAGAATTGGATCCAAGAAATTACTAAGTAACAACACACGCGCACGTTGTGGCATGTGTGTGCATTCATGGCATATGGTTTATGAACAGTTGAATTTCACGGTGATTGAGATTGCAATTTCCGTACTCATATGAAAGTACAGACACACAGCATGTAAACTATATAATCTATTTTACTACTATCAACTTTGGAGCTGAAATTATGGTCAACTCTGAGTGTGTTTCGAGTACTATCCCACATAACATTGGTCTGATCAACAGATTAAAACCGTTATTTTAAGTTTTTAATTCCTTTTCATATGATTATTTCAATTTTGAGTTTTTTAGCCAGTAAAGATCTTGAAAAATAACTTTTACACTTATAAATGATAACCCAAAATAATATGATAAATAATATGATTACTAAAGATAAATTGAATGTTTTATTGATCAGCTTGTTGAATAATATTAAGAATGATAAATACTATGAAAGATATGATGGATTAAGAGTAGCTAGAATTGATTTCAAACAACCAATTAAATGTAATGATAGTGATCTGATTGTATTAGTTGTTATGTATCTTCTAATTAAATACGCTTACACAACAAAGTCATTTGAAGTATATATGTACAGTTTAGGAGAAAAAAATTAACTGTAAACTTAAAAATAAAATAAAAAACCAATAGGTGATTGGTCCGAGTAGTAACAGGCTCGGGCCCTTAAAGCAAGTGGTCATGGGGTTCGATCAATGACTCTTGTGTATGGAGAAAATCTAATTGAAAGATGTTTGTCATTCAATATCGTCTAGTACATCGAGGGGTTAATCTCCACACTTGCGTGTGGGAATACCCTACCAAAAAATAATAATAATACAAATGATAACTTTTTTACATCCAACAATCTTCTTCTCAAGTATGAGTCCATCCATTCATCTAGTATGTTCCCCTTCAAGCGGAATCTTTTTCTTATCAAGATACTTGTACTTGTATCGCCGTTGAATCACACACATCAATAGGACACGCCGCCTGACCTCCACATTGTGGGGAAGACTTTCGATACAAGGAACCGGTCACCTTAATAGCACATCGGGTCTGAGAGCCTAAAACACCCGGGAGATCTCAACATCTTAAGAGCAAATCATATGTTGAGATCTTGAACAGATCTTTCACCCAAAACTTAAGACATTGAGTGTACGTATGGATCCCCTTAAGTACTTGTTGTTCAACATGTCCTTTTCCATCCAATGTGAGACTTTTTACTCATACTTGACACTCCAACAGTGTGCCTGGTGTGTGATCCTAAACGTCGCAAGAGTTAAATTATAAAATGTTTATGTACTATAACTGATTCGGACAAGAACTTCGATAAAACAAAATGTAACTTACTCTAGAATAATTCTGCTGGCTATAGTAAATAATACTCTAGTTTTGCATCAAAGGTATGACGTCCGAGCCACTTTTGCTTTTGCATGATTAATTATTTAAACCAAAGCAATGCAGAAACCAGTTTCGACATATTAGTTGTATTTTCTTGGCAACTTTATACGTATTAATCTGGATTAGGCTTAAAGTGACGTTCACTACCTCGAATATACATATTGCATCCACTGTCACACTCACAACTACATCATCTCTAAAATAATATAAGATATAAAAGATATGTTAACAAAGAAGTTATAGGAATAGGATCACTTAGCTAAATTGTCCACATGAATGAATCTTAAAAGTGGGAAAGGAGTTCGGAAAAGTATCGTCTCTTTTTTCCATCATAGTTTTAAAGAAGATAGGTCGCTTGAACACAATGTTTTATTGAAGTCATCCATGAGTTCTTTTTTATTTGTTAAAAGATTAATGTGTTGAATATTACATAAATATTAGTTAATCACAAGAGATAATTATAATTACTTTAATTTTGAACCTCACAGTAATATTGAAAGAATAAGAATGCCCACCATAATTCTAAGGTGGGAGATAAATCCTTCTTGGTATCAAATCGTCAAATGCAAGTTGAGCCTAATTTTAATCTTGAAAGGGACTTTTGCAAATTGCAATTGAAAATGTGCGTACAAATAATATCCTACTTACCTGTAGAAAATATCTCAGATCCACTACCAGACATGTTCCCCTTTGGAACCCACCAACATTCTCTATTGGAAGCCTTGACAGGAAAGGCTAAAGAGACTGTTTGCTGTTTAGTACAACTAAAAAATGGAATTGAACCAACGTTTTGGTTGGTTCAAGTGATAAAGGACTTATATATCTTAAACAAGTGGTTAGAGGTTCAAATCCTGACTCTTGTGTATGAAGAGAAAACTTGGTTGAGAGGGGAGAACCCACCTTGTATGCCCGACAGGTTCCCCGATGGAGATTAATCATTACTAATAATGGTGGATACTTCGTACCTATACCATTATTACCAAAAAAATATTGGAATTGGAAAAAGATGTTTTTTTGGGGGGTACTTTTATGATTACAAGCTGCCACTTCGTGTGTGTTTGAATGAATGTTTGACAAACTTGATTTTGAATGTAATTGATTTTATAGAATTGATTTCAATACAATTGAGTTTGAAGTAAAGTGATTTATGTTTGGATGTTTTTATTCTGAAAAGTTTGATGTAAAACTTAGTATAATTTTTCAATCCAAAAGCAGAAGCTACTCCAAACTACTTCTGATAGAATCAATTCTAGATGCAAAATTGATTCAACGAACGTGTAACCAAACACTTATTTTTCTACCAGAATCACGTTTGACAGGTGCAGAAACACTTCTGGGGTCTCCAGAAATGGAACCAAACACACACTTCATTTAGCGGCAGGATTTGAGCGTGGCCCAAAACCTTACTAATTGTGTCGTGGATTTTGACAAGTTGACATTCAAAAAGGACATTTCTTATAAACACCCCATTTTACACTGATATAGGATAAGGCTTATCCCTATAGGCTTAACTATTGTTCTCTATATTCGATTTTATTTTCCTAAAGTGTAATAAAACCATAACTACCGACTATATTGTTATTTTCGAATTTTCAATCACGAATTATTTCTATGGGGTAGCAATAGCATAACTCCATACATGATAATATCGCTCCATTAACGGGACTCTCTTCGTCTTGAGTTCATCGTTGACGACCTAAAGGCATCGCAAAAAGAACAGAAAGTGACAAAACAGAAAAAAAAGGGTTGCAAACAGACAATTCAGGGGGTGTTATTATAAATTTATAATTGTGGTATATTATTACTTATGAATCACTAGCTTCTCCACCAACAATACCGAGTATAATGGAGCCCATTAGATGTATGACTGTAATCAATAAATTTTCTGTTAAGTACAATATTATTTTTTATTTTTTATTTTTTTGTTGTGGGGGGTATCTGAAACGTCATTGTCACAAACACAAATGGAGTACAAATAAAAAAAAAAATTGAATCACCAAGGAACCGTTTCATTCAGATCAGCTCTTAGCATTTGACTAAAAAATCAACACTAACCGTATAAACAAAAACTCAAATAATTATACCCCCCTCTCCAAAAACAAAACAAAAAAAAAGCAATGCAACTGGTTAATAGTCCAATCCAATATACATGTGAAAACGAAATGACTGAATGCGCCTAACAACTATCAAGTACCAAATATAAAGGATGGAACCCAATTATCCCTAAAGGAAAAATAAATTTTAGTATGATAGACACGTGAACAGTATTCAAACTCTCCAAAAACAGAAGAATCAAGAAAGCTGTATTTACAATTGTCATCTACTTAAACTACTTAATGTGTAACATAAAAGCAAATTCATATACAAATAGTAATAACTAACAAGAAGATTTCTGACACTAAGTTTCAATACAATTCTACCCCCCAACGAATCATACCCTTTCCCAAGGAAATAATAGGACCGATTCATCTCCAAGACAAACCAATATCTAGGGTGCATGACATTATCAATCTATTGAACAGGTATCCTCTAATAACAAGGGCTGCCTATGGACCACAACCGAACTCAAACTAGACATTCTTACTAAGAATGATGGAAAAACAATCTGAGAATGGATAGATATGTATGAAGTATACAGAATCAAGAATAGTTGACAGTTTGAAATTCTACACTAACCTAGAACAAAGGGAGGGTTTGTCTGCATGCATAGTATATCTTTTTTAAAATTGAAAAATATTATACCGAGCATAATTAAGCTGAGATGAGAGCCTGGAGAGAGATTATGAATCAACATCCAAGAAACTAGATGATCAGCGGAAAATGAAGAAAATCTGTGCTTTACAATTAGCTAGGAAGGGTAAAATTTCAATATCATCACTGAAACATATCCAGTTGATTGCAGTTGCACATTATAGAAAGAAAGCTAGAGAGGTCAGTCACATAGAGAAAGGGAAAGGAAGTTGTGTAAATTGGTGATGTCGTGCTGATGTTAAAACATTGAAACAGGCAATCTGGAAAAGAATCTTTCAACAGAAGATGGGAGTACAGAAGAGGTAAATGTCGATGAAATGGGATGATTTAATCTTGTTGCACCGTGTCCGTGTTAGTCATATTAGCCAAAATGCAAAATCTGAAAAATAAGAATCTTCCTTACCAGGGAGGCGGGGCGATAGGAAACCAGCTATTCCCCAATCTCTACAAATTTAGTTTTTATTTGGGAAAAATCACTAAAACTAGAGCAGGATATTATCTAGGTCACCGAAATTCAATCAACTATAGTTCAAGTTCAGTTGACATACTAAATGTTAAGTTGCAAACAGGGTAATAGGTAAACTGCAGGAAGTGATCATAAAAAGAAATCAACTTGATAGAATTTAGGGGCTCCAATGAAATCATTTTAAACCACATTGGAAGAGAGGGAGGCTTGCTACAACAAAAGCAGCAGCAAGCATCTCCATGCGAGTGGCATCCATCACAAGACAACTATGAAGTGAAAAGCATGAACAGAAGTTCTACAAAGTAAATTCCAATGGTTTTTCAGATAATAGGTATATTATGAAGTGTGCTTGGTGTGATAACAAGCGCAACCAGAAGACTGGAAATCAAACAGTAAACATATGGTCATATATATGTCGCAAATGCCCTAACGTACAGCAGGATTACAGGATATGGGAAATAGCAAGAGGGAATAAAATAATCCAGTTTTTTTTTGCAATTTTTCAAATTCATGAGGCGACTTCCCCAATTTTGACCAAGTACTCACAAAGCAAGGATAGTAGAAAGAGGAGGTTGCTGGAGAATCTGCATCCTATTTGCATCATCAGGGCAGATACTTTCACCAAGAAAGGAGAATAAGAGGTTGAAGCAGCAGAATAAAATAAATATCATTGCTTTATGGTTCCTCCGATAGGCGATAATCACTTATAGAAATAAAGATGATCCCACACTAGTCAATGGCAAAACAGTATGAACAGACAGAAAGATCCTAAATTTCTAAGAGAAAACGCAGATGCAGATGAAGAGTAGATTAACAAAAAAGAAAAGAAAGGAACTATAGCTCCCACATACAAATCCAGCAATGGATGATAGGCATAATCTTGCTAGCCACTGTTAGGGAAGAAGCAGGAGTCCAGTTGAATAAACCAAGAGATTGTTCTCTCCAGGACCAACCTAGAGAAACTAAGGAGAGAACAAGGACATGCTGAGAATTAAATTATCACCTTCAACACCCCCAGAATCAATTCCAATAACTCATTTGGCCATTATAAAAGCCTGAATCAAGTTTTCAGCTGCACGCTTTTGTTCAGGTGTGCCAGATATAAGAGCAATACGATCCCCCCGGGCAGATTTGGAGTCAGAAATCTCTACTGTTGCTCCTGAAATCTGGATTGAAACAACTAAGCATAAAATAGACATTCCATGAAGCAAAATTTGCATCATTTCATAAGCAGTACATGTGCAATGAGTGTGAAAGTATAAACAAGTTGATATTCCACGCCCTAAGACAGAGATGTATAAATTTGAGAAAGCCAGATACTTTAGCCATCGACATCCAACAGAACAGGAATATATATGGATAAAGCAGCGTGAGCAAAAGAAAACAATTTTCACAAAATAGTTTACATGGAAGGCTTTAATATGTCAAAGAACTACACTATGGTCTATCATATTTGGAACACTGAAAACATCACCTACCAATTAATAGAAAAATCCTTAATAAGTCATTTCTAATTAATTTCTGCACAAATTGTTGCTTCCGTCTCATGGCATATCACTTTTCACATTCCTACAAATAAGCATGATATGAAAGTTTTTGATTTTAGGGTAAATGACTTTTTTCAGTTGATCACAGCCTAAGTGTCAGTGAGATACAGCAGCAAGGACCAAATCTGGCATTAATTTAAGATTAACAATAGAAATATGCCTAGACCATGAATTAGTTCCCTCTGTCACAGAATAAAAGAAAAACAAATTCAGAATGTGTGAACAAACCTTCCTTATATTGGCTATATTCGCCCCTCCTTTACCCAATACTTTGCCAACAGCATTAGCAGGAATCAACATCTCCAGAGTTGATGGAGGAGGCAAACTGTGTATAATAAAAGCACAGAAACATAGAGTTGAATATAAATAACCAGTTTAACATAAAGGTAAGGAAAAAGAAAGGGAACAAGTTGGTTGTAAAGTATATATAGAAGGCATATAACTTTGATAAAAATATATACTAACCCTCCATAAAGCTTGGAGGCATATGAAGACATAGATCCATATCCATTTTCTCCCATCTATTACAGAGAATTAGACAAGAGAAGATATCAGTTAGATATGTTTAGAAACTAAAAATAGAGATGAGATGTGTAACAACAGAAAGAAGAAAAGAAAGAGCTAACGCAATTGACAAAAATATCTAGAACATATACCATTCAAGAAAACAACAAAGGAGTCAACTAATATCATTTAAATTTGCATTCCTACAAGATTTTCCCATTTTAAATCAATATAAAAGTTATGAAAACATACTTATCCATATTGAAAAATAACTTCTTGGCTGCACATATACTCAAGCAAACTGTCTCTTTTATATTAAAAAAAAAATTAAACACCAGTTTCTTATCTTTCAGGGTGTCAAGAGTACATCTCAACCATGAACTTGAAGTAAAAAAAAAAAAAAACTATACATATTTAAATTTTCCAAAAAAAAAAGTATTCTTCTTCATATATTGAACCTAGAATTTCGAAGCAGAATCAATACCAAAAATCTAAAACCATGTAAACCATAACATACAACAAAATGATCAGTGTAAGAGATTGGCTATTGTTGAAAACATACAGCGAAAAGGTTAGGTGGAAAAGGAGTTAACAAGAGAAATACTACATTTTACTGATAAATAATAATCTAGGTCAACCACTAGTGAAGTACAATTAGTAGTTAGTAAAAGGCCATATCCATCACAATCAAGGTCAAGAATCTTGATCGTCTAACAGTTATAAACTTATAATAGGATTATATATGAAGAAAAGAAAAAGCAACGCATACCGAAAAAGATCCATATCCATAAAGGCTGCCAGAAGAAAGCATGCCCAGGCCAGTCCCACTTTCACTCCTCTGATCATAAGCCAAAGGAGCAGCGACAGGAGGAACTGAAGGCAGCACAGACGGCAATGAAAGAACAGAACCACCAGAGTACAAGGATTCAGTACCCATAGGGAGATTTTGGCCATTGTCCCTTTCTCTCAATACATCATCTCTCAGTCTTAAGACAATCTGAATTAGTGCATCTCTCACACAATCAACCCTGCCGACCACCTAAATCCAAAAGAACGTTGTATTAAATAAATAAAGAAATTACACAAGAAAAATGAACCAAAAAATAATTCAAACCTCAACGAGTTCATCATTCCCTTCTGCATATTTAGGCTTATCACTTCTTGAGATTTGAACATCTGCCTTAGTTCTCTTCCGAATTTCATTGATGATCGAACCACTTTTCCCAATAATGCACCCTATTACTTTGGATGGAACTAGGAGCCGGATTGAAACCGTGGTATCATCTTCATCATTTATCTTCCCTTGCAGCAGTAGAACAGCTTCAACTGCCATGGATTTCAGATCACTTGACGACTACAAAATACACATAATGTATTATTTATTTTTATGATATAAGAACAAACACATGGTCGATATACAATTGAAAAAGTCTACTACATGCAGGGCATGGACAATATGATAGTCGGAAAAATCAATCAACTAGTAAACCAAGCACAAAACTTCATATCAATGATTTGAGGAAGCTCTCATGTTAAACATAGGGGACTAAGCTTTTTTGCTTGTACACCTGTAGATTAACCATATTATATATGAAACCTGAAAAAAAGTGCCACCTCTTAGCATGACGAGATAAGTATGCATGTCTGTCAACTTGCAGAATGCTCAATAACAATAGACGCAAGCTGACATAATGAAATTGAAATATTTTCTTTACTGAAGTATCATTATAGAATCCTCCTCCCCCTCACCCAAAAAAAGTTAAAATCTTGTTTTACAATATTCCCACATTGTAGTTAATTAGTTATAGTTACTAGAGGAGCTGTCGATCTCCAAATCAATACTCACTGTCATGAGGGATGACACCATTAGAGCACAAGGTCATTAGCCACAGTAATTCACTAGTATACTATCAACTATAAAAGGATTCCAATCAGTTATGGGTCTAACCTTTTTTAAATTTTAATGGATGATATCCATAAAATATATCACTCGAGAAAAAAATTAGAGGTCATGTCCATGAAAAGGAAGTAAGGAACATAAAAGAGTAATATGCAAACTAGAAATCCAGCCAAGAAATATTTAAAATAAAACTGATATACAAAAGTAACAATAAAATGATAATTATCTATCATGATTTTGACTAAAAAATAGTTTATAATTTGTAGAAAGAAGAAAATAAGTAACTAGAGATCAAACAATAAACTCAAACGCTTAAAAAGCAAACACATACTTGAAGCCCAACAACAAATCAAAGCAGTTTCTGAAGAGCGAGAATCAACTCCTCCTCTCAATACTCAAGTCTGAAGTGATTTTTCCTTTTTCTTATTATTGCATATAACTTTGAGAAGCGATCTTATAATAATGACCAAAAACAGAAAAGGAATCTTGATAAATAGTAAATCAAAGCTTTTCTATGTGTATAAGATATATAACGGACTACACCAAGTTAAACAGCTCCCAGTCCCACAACCATATTTAGAATTTATTAGTTGTGCAATTATATCTAAAAGAAACAAATGGATGAAGCAGAGATAGTGCACCTCTGTTGCAGTTATAGTAATTAAACACTCATCATGACGAGCCTTGGAATCATCAACATCAATGCGAGCACCACTAGCTTCCCTCATGCTTTTAATTGTACCCCCTCCCTTCCCAATGACACGCCCAATCTTGTCAGAGGGGCACAACATTCTTACAATTAACTCCTCAGATTGAGAAGCGCCAAGACCAGAAACTACAGGAAGGGCAGATGAGTAAAGAGACCATGTATTTCCTGCATCAGCATAACCTTGCAAATCTTGTACATTCGTAGCACCTATAATTTGAGGAACAGTTCTAGGTGGGATAATAGGATCCGGAGCTGGATATAGTCCACCAGGCGGATAAATTGGAACATCTGTAGGAATGATAATGCTAGGAGGGGCTTCTGGTACAGCTGTGTCAAGAGGGATATTCTCCTTGGGAGAGAACTTGTACATGATAGATGAAACTGCAAATAATGCTCTTTTTACTGCTTCTGATTCACCAGTAATCTACTCACAAGGAAAACAAGTATATAATAAGATAGAAAAGTTAGCTTATTTCTGTGGTGGATTTAGATAGCAGCATGTTCATCAAAATAATGATTATGTTATGAATCTATGTAATGAATAATTCAATGGTAAGTTACAAAATTTTAAAAATTGTGACGTTAAATATACTAACCAACACGAAATTGTCAAACTCCATAGCACATGAGTGTGCTGGGTCAGCTGCATCCTTTGCAATAACCTTGATATTTGTCCTTGTCTTAACTCTCAGTTTTTTAATGGTAGCCCCAGACTTTCCAATGATATTTGCAGACTGGCTTGAAGGAACAAGGATTTGACATTCTTCCTTATCCTTTCGTTTCTTCTCAGAATCTCCAACAGTTTCCATGGCATTTGAAATGGCAGAATGAACCTTGAGAAGAGCATCTTGGGCAGCACATAAAGGCCGCTTAATGTTGAACTCATCATCAATCTCAAATTCTTCCTTCTCTTTAACATAGCAATAGATCGTTATAACTCGGTCCTTGGCACCAGGAAATGGATCTACAACCTTGACTTTTGCCCTAGTCTCTTGCCTTATTGAATTTATCACTTTTCCACTCTTCCCAATAACACTCCCAATAAGTCCATCAGGGCAGAGTATCCTATAAACAATCAATTCATCACTGCCTCTGTCATCTCTGTCATTCCCACGTCTCTTTTGGTTTTTGCTGTCCCCATCGTGGTCTCTCTGCGAACGATATCGTTTCCCAGTCTCACCCATCTTACGAATTACGCGGCACGACTCCTGAAAACAAAACACGTTTTCAGATACATACATAATCAGTTGCAAAACATAGTCTTAATTTGTTTTCCACCATATCCCCCTCCCCCATGCCACCCATTCGATAAAAAGCTTAAACGAAACAATAAAAACAATAGCAATTTAACAACTTGGTTATTGCAAAATCAAAGATGTGAAAAAACTAAAAACCTACATAAGCCCACTTATCTTATCCAGTTATAAGTTAACACAGTAGGAACATAAATGGAACCGAATCAAAAAAATCTAGACTTTACACAGTTTTCAAGCAATGTGTTTTATCATCCGAAGTATGACTAATCGAAGTGTGACTAAAGCAGAAAAAGTTACGGAGGAGCAAAAAATATAGCTACAGAGTGAGAAAACGAATAAAGGTGGGAATTGTCAAAAATCTAAAACCCCATAATTTGATACCTGATAATTAGAGAGGAGATGATGATGATGAAGAAGAAGCCAGTTAAAACCCTAACGAGAGATAGAGAGAGTAGGATTCACCGTAAAACACAATCTCGTCTGATTTAAAAACCCTTTTAGACTTTGCTTTCTAATTATTTTTATTTTAAATTTAAATATAAGCGACCATATAATGGATGAGCTTGTATTCGAGGGACCATAAGCTTGACAGATAAGCTAGTTGATGATAACATATAGGAATAAGCTAGTTGAGTTTTAAGTTTTTGGTAAAACTAAGAGTTGAATTAGATATAAAATGATATTAAAGTATATGTTTATATATTTTTTAGCTTATACTAATGTAATAAGTGTATTTTACGTCAGTTAAAATTGATTTTTTACGTCAGAATACTGACTGACGTAAATACCGCTGACGTTAATAGTTAATATTTTAACGGCAGTTTAGAACTGACGTTAAATATAAAACTATTAACGTCAGTTATTTAACACAACTTACGTTAATTTTTTAAAAATTAACGTCAGTTTTTTAAACAACTGACGTTAAACATAAAACTATTAACGTCAGTTCTTTAAGACAACGGACATTAATTTTGTTAAAACTAACGTCCGTTGTTATAAAGAAATGATGTTAAAGTTTTAATTTTAACGTCAGTTGTTTATAAAATACTATTACCGTCAGTTGTTTGATACAACTGACGTTAATAGATTTTTTTTTTAAAAAATTCAGTTTTAAAATATCACTCCCCTCAGCTATCCCTGCATTCAATAAATATCACATTAAAACAGAATATCAACACATTACAGAATTGCAAAGGAAAAATGGAACAATTGGGGGACTTAAAACCAAAACCCATATATATATAAATAAATTTTAGTTCCAATGTCTAAAAATCAAAACTACCAATCTAAGGATATACATATATACATGTTATTAATTAGTTTCCAAAGTCTAACAAAAAAACTATTTATCTAAGTATTGCGGAGGTATCTTGTCAATTCCTTTTTCACTCGCATACTTGAAGAAGAATTCAGCGAAGCGCATCCTCAAGTCTCTTAACTCATCTTCTTGAATAGGCGATTGGTCGCTAAATGCTTACACACGTTCAAATAATAACAATAACATCAATGCAAGTCGTCTTCAAAACTATAATATATAATTTAATAAGTTGTTTAGATATTACCTTAATCCATCCATCCGTAATAGATGCGGAGACTATGTTCAGCATATGAAGCATCACATAATAGCCGCACGACCACCCGTCAATTTGAAATCGAGACTACCAACAAAATTAATTTCAACGTCAGTTGAATATACATATAAATTAGTAATTATAATATTAATTATTTGATAAATAAACTACCAAACCTTGAGGATGTTCCATACAGGATTTGCTTTAGCCTTAGAAGTCCTACTTCTCCCGTTGGCGCAACTTATGCTACTCGCCTTCAGTGCGCTATCATAAACAAATAATCATGTCGATCAATTAACAAATTCATATATCATGTGTGTAATAAACTAAAAACAACTGATATTAAAACTTAAATTAAATTTAAGATTAGTTACTTACTTATTTACAGCTTCCACCACCTTCGGTGGCGGATCATGGTGGAGAGAGCAGAAGAATATGACAAGATATACCTAGACGGGTGAAGTACCAACAACTCGCTAATGGTCATTCATACAAGAGGGAGCCGGATATAATTCTTTCCGATTTTCTCCCAACAAGTTCCCTATGTATTCACTCAATGCATCGCCAAAGAAAGAATTGGGCGGAAGGGACCGACGGATCTAAGAAGCCGTAAACCGATGCAACGCCTTATCAAGTCAAGACGATGGAGATACCTAAGATATGAAAAGGTGTGGATGTTAATTACATAATATATATATTGAAATTAAAATAAATTATTAAATGGAAAAATACCAAAAATAAATAAGTTATAAAATTAAAATTAACTTACGTGCACCAGAGACTGAAAATATTGTTGTTCAACCAAACGTTATTTCTGCATGCGTTCCCGAGATCGTCACCACAGAAGGTAAATATCATCCGTTGATCAGGGCGTGCCACCCATCCATCGTGCTCCAATGGACATTCAAAAATCTCAAACGCATAATCCTCACCAAGTGAGAACAAACGAGTGATAGGTGACAGCGACACCGACGTCGACTTGGCCTTCAGTTTAGGAAAAATAAAATAGATAAGTTGTTGATAATTAAAAAAACACAAGTAATTATTTGACTAATTTGGACATTAATAATGAATAAATACCTTTGTTAACATTTCGAGCTCACGTCGTTTGGAGTCCAACTCAAGCTCACGCCTTTTCATTTCCAACTCATGCTCATGGCGCTGGACTTCCAACGCCCGCTCCCTAGCTGCCAACTCATCGTCCTCCACACGTGCCCTACTAAAACTCTCTTTTGTGCTCACATGTGAAGGGTTGGCATGCCCTGCGGTGTCCTGGGATGTACCGACGGAGGAAAGCTCTCTGGCAAGCACCTGCTTGAATTCTGGGTTGGTTAGCAAGCCTTGCATCAGATGTGTTGTAATAGCTGGGTTGGACATGAGGTGCTGAGTAATGTCAGCCAAAATTGATGCTTCATTGACCACCCGCTTTCGTGAAGCATACTTGCCATAATATTCTTTGATGGTCACGTTCCCAGGAACACCGAGAACCCGACCAGGATGGTCTTTCTTGCCTAGAGCGATCATCAAGACGTCCCGCCGCCCGAGAAGGGACGAATGCACCCCGGGAGGATTGTGCTTTAAGATCCATCTACAATGAAAAAAATGAAAAAAACGTGCAAGTGAAAAGTGTTGCAAATATCTATACAAATATCAATTGAAATCAAGTTAATTATTTACTTACAATCTTATCTCGCCACTTCGCGAGTGGCATCAACTTTAAAAGATCCCGTCTTTGTCATGCGGGTAGCTAACCGGACATCCTCGCGGTCGATGTCCGACGGAGGACTTGATGGTGTGCCCTCAGGCACCTCTCCTCTTTCAATCCTAGCAGAGTGCTCTTCCTGCTTCGCCCTCAGCCTATCCGCCATCATATGCTCGATCCGAGTCTGGTACCCACCCTGAGACATGGTGTGGCGGTGGATGTTCTTCACCTGATTCTGTCGACCCTTATTTGCCTTAGCCTATTCAAACAAAAACACATAATTAAATACAGTTAAATGATCTATAATAAGCATACAAAATTAACTTAATCAAACCAACCTGAAATTCTCCATCCTGTCGACTCCTGGAAAACATATCCCAAGTATCCTGATCAATCCAGGGATAATCCGAGAACATTTTATCAAGCCGCTTCTTCCCAGATACATAGTACCTGGTAAGATCATGCTTGAACCCATTCCAACGCTTTGATGCCATTTTCATACATTTATGACGATGATCCTCGTCATTTGGCATAGTCCAATCTACCTACACATTAAATACATAACAACTGGATGGATTATAACTCGGATAATTATCTAATAATGTAAATCAAACGAATGTAAAGGTAAAATACCGTGATAGCCTCCCAAATCTGATCCTTAACGTTCTGTGGAACGTCATTCCAGTGGTTGTAGTTGATGCTTACGTGTTGCTTCGCTTGTAGAAACACCCACTTATTAAATTCTTTAGCACGGGGTCCCTGGGCATTTAGATTAGCATCGAAGGACACCTCAAGCTTCTGTCCGCTTTGCCTGTCCTTCTCTAGTTTCTTCAACGAGGTGGCTCCTCTACCCCGTTTCCTATGAGCCTATGATGTCTGTATGGACAATAAAAAATGATAAAATAGAGGGTTGTAACATTATAAACTTACATTAAAAAGAATGACTAAAGATAGTATATCACATGTAAACTTACACTAGAATCAGGCGTAGGCGTGATCGGGTCCTGCGAAACCCCCACAGTGTCCTCCCGTGCATGTGGGCCATCCGACTGATCCATATGTATGCCTGTTCAGAAACAATATATATGTATTAACATAGGTTATAACTCAAAATAAATATAGAAGTCTAAATAAAAATAACTAGATAGGTCCCGTAGATATACAAAACATCTATATATCCAATATAAGGACAATACGGGAGATTGAAAACTATAGTTTTTGAAGATTGCCAATCACTGGTCACGGTCTGGCCGTGATGTCCATCACGGCCGTAACGTGCCAACTGAACCGACCCTCATAGGCAGAACTGATCACGGCCTAGACGTGATGAGCATCACGGTCGTGACAGATCAACCAGCAGAGCAACATGCACTCAAAACCAAAAATAGAGACATTCCAAACTACTCAAACTCACGGTTTAAAGTTACAACTACTGAGACTACAGTTTCAATATACACTCAAAACCAAAAATAGAGACATTTCAAACAACTCAAACTCACGGTTTAAAGTTACAACTACCGAGACTATAGTTTCAATATACACTCAAAACCAAAAATAGAGACATTCCAAACAACTCAAACTCACAGTTTCAAGTTTCAACTACTGAGACTAAAATTTCAACCAGCAGAGCAACATGCATGCACTCAAAACCAAAAATAAAAAAATGTGCCCTAAAGACTCACCAGAAATAGGCGCTCGCGTGGTGGTGGGGGGGCAGCTCGAGTGGTGGCCAACGTTCAATGTGGTTACTGAGAGCAGAGGGACAAGGAGAGTTAGTGCGCGGGAAGGGGAAAGAGAGATATCAAGTTATTGCAAAGAATGAGCGGGAAAGACAGAGTTAGGGGTTAAGAGTGTACCTCACGGTGGTGGCGAAGAAGCCCTCGCGGTGGTTGCGGTGGAGATGAGCTCGCGATTAGGGCAGAGCGAGAGTGAGGGTTGAGAGTGAGGGTTGAGCGAGATGAAAAGAGACGTACAGAAGGCGCGCGGGCGTAAACGTTATAATTAAAATAAAACAACATTTTACGTCAGTTGTTAGTAAAACCTGAAGTTAAAGGTCATATATTTAACGTCAGTTATCTTAAGAAACTGACGTTAAAAACACTCACACTTCTTACGTCAGTTGTTAGTAAAAACTGACGTTAAAGGTTATATATTTAACGTCAGTTGTATTAAGAAACTGACGTTAAAAACACTCACACTTCTTACGTCAGTTGTATCACACAACGGACGTTAAAAGTTTATTAGTTTCTGCAAAAACATTCATTCCTTTGACTACTGTGCTACTTACCCATTCACCTTGTACCTAATCCTCTTAATGAGCATTAAGTTTATAGATAAGTTTTCAAGAAAATCAGAATAGCTTAGTAACTTCATTCACTGCTCCTATAAATAGCTTCCTTCCATCCTTTTAATTTTTTATGCTTCACAATATGGCTCTGCCATGGAGATTAACTTCATCACTCTTTCTTCCTATGCCTATACTCAAAGATCTTTGTCTTAATGGTCAAACAATTTCTGAGGTTGTGTAAATCACATTACATGGATAGTAAGGTTGGGTGAATCACGTAATGTGATTCTCTCACTTTATTTCATCCCCGTCATCCCTTTCACTTTGCTTTGGAAGCAAGTGACTGTGGATTCAAGACGATTCATCAAGGAATTCCAGTGAAGAAGAAAGATGCAAAGATCCATTTCACTTTGCTTTCGCTGCTAGTGACTGGGGATTTACTTTGCATCATGGAATTCAAGTGAGGGAGGCGATGCATCCATTGGAGTTTTGATGACAGGACTAAGAAGAAAATGATATTGATGCAGAAACTTTTTTATATTTTAGGGCTATGTTGCAGAATTTTTTTATCTTTTACTCATGTAATTTTAACTTATGAATTGCTTCAATGACATACGATTTGATTATACATATAACTTGTTTTATGTTAAGTGTTTATTTATTTTAATTTGCACAAGAATTTGTTTACTAATTCAAGCTAATTAATAAAAATTAAAAATAAACTTGTTTAAAAAAAAGGTTTAGAAATAAACTGCAGTACTATATGGAGTGATCTGCGTTAAGAGGGACAACAGGGACATGACAACCAATGAAATGAGTTTCATAATTATTTAATTACATTATTTCCAATATTCATTCTGCACGTTTATAATATATAGGATTATTTACGTCAGCTATTTATTTAACTGAAGTAAAAATCACACTTTTAACGTCAGTTGTATAAAAAACTGACGTTAACAATAAATATTTTTTATTTTAAAAACACTTTTAACGCCGCTTTTTTAAACAACTGACGTTAAAAGTGTATAGATATCTGCAAAAACATTCCTTCCTTTGACTACTGCGCTACTTACCCATGCACCTTGTAACTTAATCCTCTTAATGAGCATTAAGTTTATAGATAAGTTTTGAAGAAAATCGAAATAGCTTAGTAATCGAAGGATTATTTACGTTTATAATATATAGGATTATTTACGCTCGGCTATTTATTTAATCAAGTAAAAATCACACTTTTAACGTCGGTTGTATAAAAACTCGACGTTAACAATAAATATTTTTATTTTAAAAACACTTTTAACGTCGCTTTTTTAAACAACTCGACGTTAAAAGTGTATAGATATCTGCAAAAACATTCATTCCTTTGACTACTTGTGCTACTTACCCATGCACCTTGTAACTTAATCCTCTTAATGAGCATTAAGTTTATAGATAAGTTTTCAAGAAAATCAGAATAGCTTAGTAACTTCATCCCCTGCTCCTATAAATAGCTTCCTTCCATCCTTTTAATTTTCGGCTTCACAATATGGCTCTGTCATGGAGATTAACTTCATCACTCTTTCTTCCTATTCCTAGACTCAAAGATCTTTGTCTTAATGGTCAAACAACTTCTGAGTTTGTGTAAATCACATTACATGGGTGATAAGTTTGTGTAAACCACATTATGTGAGTTGCTCACCTTATCATCCTTCCGGAGAATCATTTCTGGAGGGCAAATCAGGTGCTCGGGCATCACAGTTCCAAAACCTCAGCTTTGGCAGCAAGTGACCGTCATGGAAGTCTCTGGAACCACTGCCTTTGCTTGAAACAGATCTAGTGCACCTGTTTTTGCCTCTCTTGAGCTCTCATGCCCCCCAGTTTTCTGAGGTCTTTGGAGTATAGTTTTCCCTTTGGCATATTTCATAAAACTCTCTGATGGGATGTAACTTTAATGTTTAGGATTTTAAACCCTTTCAATGTAACTTTTTTTAGGATTTTAAACCCTTTCAATCTTCTCAGATCGATCAGTATTATACTTCATGAATGAGATCCGGTTTGGGTTATTGATTCAACTTATACTTCGCACATATATTTTAGTTTTCAAAACAGAAACACAAAACATCAAAGCAATTGTGAAACTGAAACTTTGAGGAAGGCAATGCGAAAGGGTACGTATAATAGATAAAAAAATTATTAAAATAACCTTTAACGTCTGTTGATGTAAGGACTGACGTTAAAAGTGAAATGACTCACTTTTAATGTCAGTTCTATAAAGAACTGACGTTAAAACGTTCACTGTTAACGTCAGTTGTTTATTGAACTGACGTTAAAAGTGAGTCACTTCACTTTTAACGTCAGTCCTTAAAACAATTGACGTTAAAATTGAAATAATGAAGTCTGATATTTACAAAACTGCCACCGCCCTCTTTTTAACGTCTAGATTTTGGTTAACTGACGTAAATCTTTACCGTCTAATGTATATTTTCCACTAGTGTTAATAAAATTTTTTGTTCCCGAAAATATATGTCGTTTTGGTTTTAGTCCCTAGCTTTTGTTTGTTTTGCTTTTGGTCCCTATAAACTTTTTTTTTGAAATTGGTCCCTGCCATCAATTGTTAACTTAGTATACGAAAGTCGACGTCAGCAGTGATAAATGGAAAAAAATATTATTTTTTATTTTCAAGTTGCTTATTAAAAATAAATTTTTAATATAATTAAGGTTTAGTTTTTGATTCCTACAAATATAAATCATTTGGGTTTTAGTCTTTATTTTCTTTTATACTTATAACTTTTGTTTAAAATATGTCTCTGTCCTCAACCGATGCTGGCATGCTAAACAAACGTCCAAATTAGCAGTGACATATGGCATGGCATGTCAATAAGCTGGGTATACGGACCGGTCCAGTCCATATTGATCTGCACTGAAATGGATCGGACCAGATGAGTCCGCGTGATAAATGGACATAAAATAGAGTCTGCATCTAGTCCGCTGACTAAACCGACTAGTCCATGGACTCATCAACAAATTTTTTTTTTGTTGCGGCAAACATCAATAACAAACATCAAAGTTGAACTTGATATACTTTTTACATTTTACAATTTACAATAAGTAACAATTACCAAATATTCCCAAAATCAATTCTCTCCCAAAAACCATCCTTTTCCCAGAAATCGGTGCCAGCAAAACCAATGCGCTGGAACGCACGTTCAACGGCTCCACCCCGTGGACCGAGTCTGTTTCGTTCGCGGGTTAAATCAACCGGACCAAAAAATCTCGTGTAAAAATGGACTCGTATTTTACCTGGTTTAGGCAAGCACGAACTACGGTTTAAGCGGACTGTCCGCGGACCTAGTCCATATACCCAGTTGTACACGTCATATCATATATATATATATATATATATATTTAAGTGAAAACAAGTCTTAGAGTGTGTTTGGGAAAGCTGAAAAAAAATGATTATATTGATAATCAATTATGCTGATAATCAGAATCTGTTTTTATTTGGGTCTGTTTGTTGAAAAATAATTTTAGAATAATTTATTTCGTTTGGGTGGTGCCAAAAAATTCACTTTTATATAATAAATTACGAAAAAGTATATGAAGTTATTTGTATCATTTAATAATATTTGTTTAGAAGTTAGTTTTGTAGGGGTATGTAGGGAAGAGAGTTTTGAGAATGAAAAATAATCAAATCACAATAATCTTAAGCTGGAAAAAACTAGATGACATAAAACAGATTTTTGTTCTCTAAAAAAAAACTTTTTTATAAATTTAAACAAAATGTCAAACATGATATATTATCTATGAAATAACTTTTAAACTAAAAAACGGTGGCTTCTAAGGTGTAAGGTGAGGGAGAAATTAAGTCCAAGAGAAAAATGACCGGATAT
This sequence comes from Sophora flavescens, assembly GCA_030762895.1. Lineage (NCBI taxonomy): Eukaryota > Viridiplantae > Streptophyta > Magnoliopsida > Fabales > Fabaceae > Sophora > Sophora flavescens. Next base: position 100,047,110 of record CM061062.1, read on the forward strand.
AGCGGTAAAAACGGTGACTTTATTAATTTGTGTATTTTGCAAAAATGACCCCTTCCTTCCCATCTGGTTCCGACCAGTAAGTAAGAGCATGCGCGGCTGTGACGGTCGCTTCCTAAAATCGAGCAGACCTTACTGAGATATACCTTAGTTACTAGTATGTTACACGTGTAACGCACGGGGTCGCACGAAGAAGATCATAATATTTTTGTAATATGAAAAATCGATAAATATAGATGTAGTTTGTTTGAATTTGGAGAAGAAAAATATAGGAAATTTATCATAAATTTTTTTCTTGACAAAAGGAAATTTATCATAGTTGATGTATAAAAAATCTTATTACAGTCAGATTCCAAACAAATTATGCATATTTATCATTAACACTAAAAGTGTAAAACGTTATATAGTAATATAATAATGCAATCGATAAAGTTGTTGTTGTACATTGGTACGAACACCGCATTATCTTAATAAAAATCCATTTGGTACATATATTCAGTATATAGATTGAAAAAAAAGAAGAATGTTAAATGTTCCCAGAAATAATCAGTGCATCATATTTGTTAAAACTTCCAAAAAAAAAACCTAAAATGTTGAAGCACTTATTCTAAAAACATGCATAATAGCCACAAAATAAAAAATAAATAAATAGCAGACACACATAGTGATTCTTTTTTTAAAAAAAATAGATATTGTTAAACTTTTAATTCCTTAAGTTAAATTGTTCTTATTAAACTTTTCTTGACTTCTTTAGTACTGCAAGATTAAGTTCTTTTAATTCCTTTAGTAATGCAAGATTAACACAATATTTATGCAATATAAAAAGTACATAAACATAAATAAATTATTTGGATTTGGATTTGGACACCAAAAAAGGAAGAATATTGTTTACGTTAAATGTTAAATATATGTTTATTTTAAAAGAAAATTTTAAACTAATGAGTCATAAAAAAATTCCATTACAAACAGATGATGTATTTTCGACGATATTGTATTTTCAAAGCAATAACTGTATTTCAACCTAATTAATTATTTTTCAAACACTTCATGCCTTTTTTTAGTGCCGCAAGCTTAAGTTTTGATCAACTTTCAAATCACACTCCTGTATAGATAAAACCAAAATAAAAAATTTAAATCGAAGATTCATAATGTTCTTGAAAAGGTAGAACGATTCCATGTTTTCATTGAATATTTCCATTTCCAGATAGGTAGACACATAGATGTAATGAACGTAAAATGATTTTGCAAATCTTATCATCCAAATTCACTCTATTCTCTCAAAACCAAGAGTTGTGTCCTTTTAATAATTAAGCCATTTTAATTTTCATGGTAGGCCTAGCTTTGAAAAAACCCAAAAATAAATTTCTTGATTTATATAAGTAGGTCCAACTCAACCAGTGATATTCCAAAGAGGGTCATGGCCATCGTCTGATTGCATCACCTGGCCCAGTCCATAGCCTCATTCCAAAAAGGAACATTAGTTAGACAAAAAAAAGGCTAAATGGAACTAATAGGATAAAAGGCTAAATGGAACTTACAGGAGCCTTATCCATAACTTGGAAGCCACAACACTTTCCACTTCTACTTTGTGAGAACTACAAATTCTTTGTCTTTGCCACATTGCAAGATCAATAACCAATAATTAAATTAATGGTATCATCTAACATCCAGATTCTTGTGGTTCTTTATATACAAATACTACTTTACAATATAAAGAGAATTGAAAAAACACTTAAATTGCTTCGTAACTATTGCCAATCTCACTGGTTTTTATGAGTGAAACTCATAATAAGCATCATATTTCCCTCATAATTACTTCCTTTCATTATGTTCTCGGAGATTAATGTTACCAAATAGATCGCAGTTGGATAAAAAATTCTTTTACACGGATAAACAAACTCCCTAGTCTCGTTAAAAAAAAATCTCAAAGGAACTTGCAACAAAAAAAAGAAAACACTATCTCAATTGTAATACTGGCATAAGATGCATTGAATCTGATACCCAGAGGCCTATTTAAGGATAATCATGATAAACAACACATTGACAAGCTCTTAAAACTAAAATTACACATGCTAGAATATTTGAGCAACAAATGCAAGATTAAATTTTGGAGACCCCTCCACTATGTCTTTTGGAGTGAGGTATCTCTTACAATCTAATTTTTTTCCTTGCTGGAAAACCAAATTTGCTCTGTCTATTGGATCACTGTTGACCAGAGCAGATAGGCCAGAGTATAGTGGAGCAAGAGCATTAAGTAAGTAAGCATAAGCCTCTCCATCCTGCAAACAGAAGACAAAGTCTAATATAATAACTTGTGTGACTTAGAACCATAGTTTTGGAACAAATGGAGATGCAAATTATCAGCAAAATGTAATAGAACAATTTTGTAAGTTATAAACATTACAGGATGCAACAACAGCCAATTATAAACCCATCAACACAATTTCTTATCACAAACCTACTATAGACAACGCCTAAGTAAAACATGATCTTAATCCCAAATCTGCCATAAGAGGAAAACAATTAATATCACCCAATAAAGGTGAAGGGCATTGTACCAAGTCTATGGAAGAGAAAATAAACCATAGTAACTTGATTCAATGCTTGAAAACAAACTTATTGAACTAAGAAATTCTTCATAGACATCCGTGATTTCACTATCCCACCATCCTCCTTGTTAGAACCAAAGTGGTTTTGGATTAAAATAATCTCTTAAGTTTTGATGTTAACAAAAAAGTTAAATTTGTATGACAAAGTATTTGTCAAAGATCTAACTTGTTTGTTATGAGTATGCAGGGATTACTTGATTTTGTGTGAGTAAGAGGAACTAAAATTTAAAGTATGAAATCTACAGATTCTAGTTCAAACCTCTAGACGAGTCTACAATTCTTGGTAAAATTTCGAGTCTTTAGCTTTATGGTAGACGAGATCGTTAAAATAAGAATAGACGAGACCTTAGAATTAACTAAGGTAGAAGCATTACTAAGTCTAAAGAAAAATTTAAGTAGACGAGACATTGAAATATAACTAGTACAAAGACTTGATAGACGGAGTTGCTTCACTATATGCCACGTCAGCAGACGAGCTCTTAAGTATAGTACGTCCATCTCTCCGAACTAGGCGGAAAGCCTGTAGACGCATTATTAGTAGACGAGCCCATCTCACCGATAAGTAAATCTTGCACGTCCAAAGACCTGCACGTCCACTAGCTTTAAAGCATGAAGCCGTCTAAGCATAAATGTATTTGTTTCAAATGATTGCTTATTTCAAAGAATATATGTCTTTTACCTTGATGCTTCTATTGCTTAATATCTTTATCTCTTGGATAGAAGAACTTCGTACTATTGAAACCATAAACCTTTGTACTCTGTCAAACTACATTGTTGTAAAGATCAAGTCAAGTACAAAGATGGTAAGTCAGAAAGCAACCTTTGGTACAATAGAGAAGTGGCAGCTCTACTTTGAGCATTCCTCTGTTAAACAAAAGCACTTCTCAGTGAAGTATATCAAGTTATCAGTCTCAACAAATCCAAGCATTTAATGCTAAGTCTAAACGGATACAATTTGAAGACCGTTGAAGAATATCAAGACAGAGAAGCACTTCAGATATATATATACTTGAAGAACTTCAAGGAAAAAAGTGATATAGATCCAATATATAGTTATACGAAGTAACACAAGCTCTGATATTATAGTGTAAAAACTCTGTTGAAATTGTAACACAAGTTTACGTGTAAATCTTGTTGATCTTAAACTTTCAAATCCTCACACATAGTGAGTTCTTAGATCAAAGCTTTAAATCTCTTTGGTAAGTTAGATCCTGAAGAGGCTTGGTAGAGAAAGAATACTTGTAGCCTGAAGAGGTGTTGAATACTTGTAAAGCTATCGGATTATAGTGGAGAAAAACCTTCAGGTAGAAGGAACTGGACGTAACTCTTGGTTGGAAGAGAGTGAACCAGGATAAAACACTTGCGTGAATCTTCTAAACCCTTATCTTTTACAGTTTTTGTTTATACTAACGGTGGGGTTCTGAATATGAGTTTATTAACTCTTCAAAATCGTTTTCCTGTTTGTGTGTTGTTTTTATTGTTTTGCTTGTAAAAGGTTTGAGAAAATAATTTTTCGAAAATCCGTTAAGAAATATAATTCAACCTCGCCTTCTTGTGTTTCCCTGTGTCAACTTCAGTTGGTATCAGAGCTCAACCTCGAAAGGGTTGAGCATCTAACAAGTGTTGAGGGAGTACGATCCAACAAGCATGGATACAGAAGGACAAACAATCAACAGACCTCCTCTCTTTGATGGTAGTGATTATGACTACTGAAAAAAGAGAATGATGGATTTTCTTGATGCACAAAACGTGGACATCTGGGAGCTAATTGAAACTGGCTACACTTAGCCAAGAGGTGATGCTGGAGCTGCTATACTTAGAGCTCAATGGACTCAAGAGCAGAAAAATCAACATCAACTCAATCTAAAAGCTAAGCACTATTTGATGTGTGCTATCACCAGATCTAAGCATGACAAAGTCCACAGCTGTAACACTGCTAAGAAAATATGGGATACTCTTGCCCTAGTTCATGAAGGGTCATCCCAAGTTAAGGAGTCAAAAATAAGCATGTTGGTTCATCAGTATGAGTTATTTAAAATGGTTGAGAATGAAACTATAGATCAAATGTTTGGAAGATTCCAAACTATCACCAAAAATCTTAGATCTCTTGGAAAAACCTATGAAAATAGAGATCATGTCAGAAAAATTTTGAGGAGCTTACATAAACAATGGAGACCTAAGGTAACTACTATTCATGAAGCAAAGAACCTCCATACTATCACTTTGGAGAAACTTCTTGGATTTTTAGAAGTTCATGAGCTTGAGCTCAATGAAGAAAAAAGTTCTAGAAAAGGAAAATCTATTGCCTTAAAGGAAAAGAAAGCTAGCTCTTCCAAAGTTCTTAAAGCTGAGGAATCCTCTGATGAAGCAGACCCTTCTGACAGTGATGAAGGATCTGATGAGGATGAACCGTCTTTCATCTCCAAAAAGATTCAACATATTTGGAGAAAGAAATGTGGTTTCAGAAGGAAGCAATTCAACAAAAAGTTCATCAAAGAAAAATCAGACTCTAAGGAAAAAGGTCCACCTCTGTGCTTCGAGTGCAAAAAACCTGGTCATTTCAAAACTGTCTGCCTAGAACTGAAGGACAAAAAGAAATTCTTCAAAAAGAAGAAGGGTTTCATGGCTACTTGGGAGGATCTGGATCTGTCTTCATCTGATGAAGAGAATGAAGCATAGGAAGAGGCAAATATCTGTCTCATGGCTGGTACATCATCAGAAAGTGAATACACTGATGCCAAGGTAATAGATTCTAACTCTTCCATTCTTCAAGATGCTTTTGATGAATTATTGCATAATTCTTCAATTCTGTCTCATGAATATAGAAGTCTTAAAAAGAAATTTTCAAAACTATCTAAAGAATTTGATAGGGTTTGCATGGAGAAAATAAGTCTTGGAAATGAAAATGACAACTGAAATCAGAGAATGTTAGTCTAACTGACAAACTCGAGTGTGAGCCAACTGTCTCTTGTGAAGTTGCAAAACTGAAACAAGATGTAAAATATCTAACAGACACTCTGTCTAAATTTGTAGGTGGCTCAGATAAGCTTAGTTTAATTTTAAGGTACTCTAGGTCACCACATGATAAGTCTGGCCTTGGTTATGACAAAGAAAAGCATGAAGCATCTTATAAAAAGTCAAAACCACATGTACATAATAGAACCTCAAAAGCTCAAACACAGCATGTCAAAACTAAACCAAGCTCGTCCAACACTTACTATAAAGTGTGTGGAAAAAATGGTCACATAACATCTAGATGCATACATTATAAGCATATTAAACATGCTCGTCCAGTGACTCCTAACAAGAAATGACCCAAGTCAATTTGGGTACCTAAAGATAATATTGTACCTATTGCAGACTTGCTTAACAACAGGAAAGAAACACACATCCTGGTACTTGGACAGTGGTTGCTCACGTCACATGACGGGAGAAAGGTGTATGTTCCAAGACCTTAAACATAGGGATGGTGGCTGGGTTACCTTTGGAGGTAATCAGAAAGGGAAGATCATTGGAGTAGGTAAAATTGGTAAACATCATTTTCCCTCCATTGATAATGTTCTTTTAGTTAATGGTTTAAAACACAATCTACTAAGCATAAGTCAATTATGTGATAGTGGGTTTGATGTTTCTTTTGATAAGAACATGTGTAATGCCAAGAAACATGACTGATCACTCTTATTCACTGCTAAGAGGCAAAACAATCTGTATAAGATTGACTTGGAGGATCTTACAAATCAAAGTGTCTCATGTCTAGTGTGCATTGAAGATGAGCGATGGATTTGGCACAAAAGGCTAGGTCATACAAGCTTGAAGTTAATTTCAAAGCTAAATAAGCATAACCTCGTGAGAGGATTACCAAACCTTAAGTACAAATCTGATGCTCTCTGTGATGCATGTCAAAAAGGAAAACAAGTCAAAGGTTCCTTTGAATCTAAGAATGTTGTAAGTACCAATAGACCACTAGAGTTGCTACACCTTGATCTGTTTGGACCAAATAGGATTGCCTCTGTTAGTGGAAAGAAATATGGTCTAGTCATTGTAGACAACTACACTAGATGGACATGGGTTATGTTCCTAGCTCACAATGATGAGTCTTTCAAGGTCTTCTCTGTATTCTGCAAACATGCACATAATGAAAAAGGTATGTGTATCACTTCAATCAGAAGTGACCATGGGGGAGAGTTTGAAAATGAGTTATTTCATAAGTTCTATGAAGAAAGTGGTATACTTTCCAACTTCTCAATACCTAGAACACCACAGCAAAATGGCGTGGTAGAGAGAAAGAACAGATCTCTTCAAGAGATGGCTAGAACAATGATCAATGATAACTCTGTCCCTAGACACTTCTGGGCTGAAACTGTTAATACTGCCTGCTACATTCAGAACAGAATATACATTAGACCAATTTTGAATAAGACTCCTTATGAATTGTGGAAAGGACGAAAACCCAACATATCTTACTTTCATCCTTTTGGTTGTAAATGCTATATATTGAATACTAAAGATCAACTTGATAAGTTTGATGCTAAAGTATATAAGGATATTATGAGTCGTCCAAAGGCTTTAGAGTATATAATTCTAGAACTCTGGTAGTAGAAGAATGTATACATGTTAAGTTTCATGACAAGCAGCCTGATAAGAAATTATCAGAGCTTGATGAAGCTATTGCAAATTTGAATCTCAAGGATTCTGAAATTCAAGCAATTGTCAAACCTGATGATCAAGTGGACGACCCTCAACAACATGAGTCAGAATCTTCAACTTCTCAACAGGAAAATGTTCAGAGATCTTGGTACTTCAGGAATTATCATCCACAAGATCAAATCATTGAGAATCCTAATGATAAGCTAAGAACCAGATCTACATTCAGAGAGCAAGATGATTCTGCATTAGTCTGAGTTAGAACCAAAGACAATAGACGAGGCTCTACTGGACGAGGGTTGGATTCTTGCAATGTAGGATGAACTGAACCAATTTGAGAGAAGTGAAGTGTGGACTCTTGTGCCTTTAGCAAAAGACAAGTCAGTTATTGGAACCAAATGGGTTTACAGAAACAAGCTTGATGAAAATGGTAAGGTGGTAAGAAATAAAGCTAGACTTGTTGCACAAGGTTATTCTCAAGAAGAAGGTATAGATTATACTAAAACTTTTGCACCAATTGCTAGATTAGAGGCTATTCGCATCTTATTATCATTTGTTGCACATCATAATATTATGTTATATCAAATAGATGTAAAAAGTGTCTTTCTAAACGGTGTTATTAGTGAGGAAGTATATGTTATGCAACCTCTGGGTTTTGAAAGTGAAACCTAACATGAACATGTATATAAGCTAAATAAAGCTTTATATGGCCTTAAACAAGCTCCTAGAGCTTGGTATGAAAGGTTAAGTTCATTCTTATTGGACAATGGATTTAGTAGAGGAAATGTTGATACAACCTTATTTAGAAAATCCAATAAATAAAGTTTTATTGTTGTTCAAATATGTGTTGATGACATAATCTTTGGTGCTACTAATGAATCTCTATGTAAAGAATTCTCTAAGCTTATGCAAAAAGAGTTTGAAATGAGCATGATGGGAGAACTCAAGTTCTTTCTTGGACTTCAAGTGAAGCAAATAGTGGAAGAGGTGTACATCCATCAAACTAAGTATACAAAGGAATTATTAAAGAAATTCAAGATGGATGATTGCAAACCAATGAATACCCATATGCACCCCACGTCCATACTGAACAAAGATTATGAAGATAAAAAGGTAGACCAAAAAGTATATAGAGGTATGATAGGATCTCTGTTATATCTTACTGCGTCAAGACCTGATATTATGCTTAGTGTATGTTTATGTGCTCGATTTCAATCAGATCCAAGAGAATCTCACTTATCAGCAGTTAAAAGAATATTTTGATATTTAAAAGGTACTACTAATCTTGGTTTGTGCTTTAAGAAAAATGGTGATTACAGATTAGTTGGTTTTTGTGATGCTGACTAAGCTGGAGATAGAATAGAAAGAAAAAGTATCAGTGGAGGATGCCACTTCATTGGAGCTAATCTAGTCTCATGGTCAAGCAAAAGACAAAGCACTATTACCTTATCAACATTATTTGATGTGTGCCATCACCAGATCTGAACATGACAAGGTTCACAGTTGCAACACTCCCAAAGAAATCTGGGATACTCTTGCCCTAACTCATGAAGGTTCTTTACAAGTGAAAGAGTCAAAGATAAGTATGCTGGTTCACCAGTATGAGCTATTCAAGATGGGTGAACATGAAACAATAGATCAAATGTTTGGTAGATTCCAAACTATCACCAACAGTCTCAGATCTCTTGGTAAAGTCTATGAAAACAGAGACCATGTCAGGAAAATTCTGAGAAGCTTATCCAAGCAATGGAGACCCAAAGTTACTGCTATTCAGGAAGTTAAAAACCTGAATACTCTTTCTCTAGAAGAGCTCCTTGGATCACTCAAAGTTCATGAACTTGAACTAAACGAAGAAGAAAGTTCCAGAAAAGGAAAATCTATTGCCCTAAAGGCAAAGAAAGCAAGTTCATCAAAAGTCCTCAAAGCTGCTGAATCATCAGATGATACTGGACCTTCAGACAGGGATGAAGGGTCATATGAGGATGACCTATCTTTCATCTCCAGAAAGATTCAACATATGTGGAGAAATAAATGTGGTTTCAGAAGGAAGCAATTTAACAGAAAGTTTTCCAAGGAGAAGTCGGACTCCAAGGAAAAAGGTCCACCCTTGTGTTTTGAATACAAGAAGCCTGGCCATTTCAAAGCTGATTGTCCTAAGCTGAAGGATAAAAATAAATTCTTCAAAAAGAAGAAAGGTTTAATGGCTACGTGGGAGGATCTGGATCTATCTTCATCAGATTAAGAAGATGACGCTGAGGAAGAGGCAAATATCTGTCTCATGCCAAACACTGCATCAGAAAGTGAATACACTGATGCTGAGGTAATGGACTCGGACCCGTCCACTCTTCAAAATGCTTTTGATGGATTGTTGCATGAGTCGTCCATATTGTCTCGAGAATATAGAAGTCTCAAAAAAAAATTTCTAGACTGTTTAGAGAATATGATAGGGTTTGTATTGAGAAACAAAACCTTAAAGATGAAAATGACATACTAAAATCAGTGAATGTCAGTCCAGCTGACAAAATGAAGTGTAAACCTGATGTTTCTTGTGACGTTACAAAACTGAAACAAGATGTAACATATCTGACAGACTCTCTGTCAGAGCTTATAGGTGGCTCAGATAAGCTTAGTCTCATTTTAAGGTACTCTAGGTCACCACATGATAAATCTGGCAATGGTTATGACAAAGAGAAGCAAGAAGCATCTTACCAAAAGTCAACACCACATACACAGCATAGAGCTTCAAAAGCTCAAGCTAAACGTGCTAATACCAAGCCCGGCTCGTCCAACACCTTTTGCAAAGTGTGTGTAAAGAATGGGCATACTACATCTAGATGCATACATAATAAGCATGGAAAGCATTCTCGTCCAGTGACTACTAACAAGAAAGGACCCAAGTCAGTTTGGGTACCTAAAGATAAGATAATCCCTGTTGCAGATTTACTTAACAACAGGAAAGAAACAAACATCTTGGTACTTGGACAGTGGGTGCTCACGACACATGACAGGAGAAAGGTGTATGTTCCAAGACCTTAGAGCCAAAGATGGTGGCTGGGTCTCATTTGGAGGAAACCAGAAAGGGAAGATCACTGGTATAGGTAAAATTGGTTAACATCATTTTCCCTCCAATGACAATGTTCTCTTGGTTAATGGTCTTAAACATAATATGCTAAGTATAAGTCAATTATGTGATAGTGGATATGCTGTTTCTTTTGATAAGAACATGTGTAATGTCAAGAAAAATGATGGATCACTTCTATTCTCTACTAAGAGGCAAAACAATCTGTATAAGATTGACTTGGAGGACCTCTCAAATCAGAGTGTCTCATGTCTAGTGTCCATTGAAGATGAGCGATGGATTTGGCACAAAAGGCTAGGTCATGCAAGCTTGAAACTAATTTCAAAGCTAAATAAGCATAACCTAGTGAGAGGGCCACCAAACCTTAAGTATAAATCTGATGCTCTCTGTGATGCATGTCAAAAGGAAAAACAAGTCAAGGGTTCTTTTGAATCTAAAACTGTTGTTAGCACCAATAGACCACTAGAGTTGCTACACCTTGATCTTTTTGGTCCAACAAGGACTGCTTCTGTCAGTGGTAAGAAATATGGTCTTGTTATTGTAGACGACTACACAAGATGGACATGGGTTATGTTCTTAGCTCACAAGGATGAGTCGTTCAAGGTCTTTTCTATATTCTGTAAACGTGTACATAGTTTGAGAATGAGCTATTTCATAAGTTATGTGAAGAAAGTGGTATTCTTCACAACTTCTCAATACCAAGAAAACCACAGCAAAATGGTGTGGTAGAGAGAAAGAACAAATCTCTTCAAGAGATGGCTAGGACTATGCTCAATGATCATTCTATTCCTAGACTCTTTTAGGCTGAAGCTGTTAACACTGCCTGCTACATTTAGAACAGAATACACATTAGATCTATCCTGAACAAGACTCCTTATGAATTGTGGAAAGAATGAAAACCCAACATTTCATATTTTCATCCCTTTGGTTGTAAATGCTATATACTGTATACAAAAGATCAACTTGGTAAATTTGATTCAAAAGTAGATAATGGAATTCTGTTAGGATATTCTGAAACTTCAAAAGGTTTTAGAGTTTATAATTCTAGAACTTTAGTTGTAGAAGAATGTATTCATGTCAAGTTTGATGACAAGCAGCCTGATAAGAAATTATCAAAGCTAGATAAATCTTTTGCAGATCTTGATCTAAATATCTCAGGAGATACAACACATATTAAAGCTGATAATCAAGTAGACGACCCTCCTCAACAAGAACTAGAAACATCCACTTCTCAACAAGAAAATGTTCAAAGATCTTGGTACTTCAAGAATTATCATCCACAAGATCAGATCATTGGAAATCCTAATGATAGGCTAAGAACCAGATCAACCTTTAGAGAGCAAGATGATTCTACACTTGTCTCTGAGTTGGAACCAAAGACAGTAGATGAGACTCTTTTGGACGATGGCTGGATTCGAGCAATGCAAGAAGAACTTAACCAGTTTGAGAGAAGTAATGTTTGGACTCTGGTACCCCTGCCTAAAGACAAATCAATTATTGGAACAAAGTGGGTTTCCAGAAACAAACTTGATGAAAATGGTAAGGTGGTAAGAAATAAAGCAAGACTTGTTGCACAAGGATACTCTCAATAAGAAGGTATAGATTACACTGAAACTTTTGTACCTGTTGCTAGACTAGAAGAAATTAGGATTTTACTTTCTTTTGGTGCTCATCATAGCATTATGCTTTTTCAAATGGATGTTAAAAGTGCTTTTCTTAATGGCTTTATTAATGAAAAAGTTTAAGTTATGCAACCTTCGGGTTTTGAAAGTGAAACCCAACCTGGACATGTATATAAGATTAAGAAAGCTGTATACGGCCTCAAGCAAGCTCCTAGAGCTTGGTATGATAGACTAAGTTCATTTCTAATGGAAAACGACTTTAATAGAGGAAATGTTGATACAACCCTGTTTAGAAAATCCATAAAATCTAATTTCATAGTTGTGCAAATATATGTTAATGATATTATATTTGGTGATACTAATGAATCTTTATGCAAAGAGTTTTGTATGCTAATGCAGAAAGAGTTTGAAATGTGCATGATGGGAGAACTCAAATTCTTCCTTGGACTTCAAGTTAAACAAACTGTGGACGATGTGTACATCCATCAAACTAAGTATACAAAGGAACTACTAAAGAAGTTTAAGATGGATGACTGCAAGCCAATGAATACCCTTATGCACCCCACGTCCATACTGAACAAAGATGATAAAGAGAAAAAGGCAGACTAAAAGGTATATAGAGGTATGATAGGATCTCTCTTATATCTTACTGCGGCTAGGCCTAATATTATGTTCAGTGTTTGCTTATGTGCTCGATTTCAATCGGATCCTAGAGAATCTCACTTATCAGCAGTTAAAAGAATATTTAGATATTTAAAAGGTACTACTAATCTGGGTTTGTGCTTTAAGAAAAATGAAGATTACAGATTAGTTGATTTTTGTGATGCTGACTATGCTGGAGATAGAATTGAAAGAAAGAGTACCAGTGGAGGATGTCACTTCATTGGAGCTAATCATGTTTCATGGTCAAGCAAAAGACAAAGTACCATTGCCATATCAACTGCTGAAGCTGAGTATATTTGAGCTGCAAGTTGCTGCTCACAACTTCTATGGATCAAACATCAATTGGAGGACTACAATATGTTTGTAAGTAGCATTCCAATATTGCATTGAAGAGCTAAGCATATAGAGATGAAACATCATTTTATAAGGGATTATGTGCAAAAAGATGTGATTGATATACAATTTGTAGATACTGACCATCAATGGGCAGATATCTTTACTAAACCTCTTGCTGAGGACAGATTCATTTACATTAGGAAGCATCTTAATATGTTATGTGTGGATTGATCTAGGCGTCAACTTTGAGAATGCTAGTTCTGATAAATACGCGTCTATTGTATTTTTCGTCAAAGTGTATGATTAAAATTTCGCGTCTATTGCATGTTTATTTGCACGTTCATACCCGCGTGTATGTTAGCCTGGACCCGTCTATGCATATATTTATTAAAAGCATTTATTTTGTCTCAAGGACATTTTTATCTAATGTATTCTCTTGCTGAGTCAGTAACTTCCATCAATTCCCATCAAGACCTTTTTATAGTTTCAAAATACCAACGCCGTTTTATCCTTTATGACATGTCTTGTCAAATATTTTCCTTTTGATTTATTTCCAAAAGAAAAACCTTTGAAATTCAAAACCTTTTTAAGCAAGTCTCTTCTCTCCGAGAAACCTTTCGCTCTCTAAACTCTCTTTCTCTCTTGAACTCTCTGTTTTTTGCTTCCGAACCCTAACTCTCAAATCCTCAACAATGGCATCTTCTTCAACTTTCAATGTGGACAAGTTGAATGTTGCTATTGAGAATCACTTCAATTTTGGAATCTTGGAGGAATAGAACTTGGACATTAGCAAGAATGTAAATGCTGCGGGCTGGGGATGACGTTTTAAGGAGAAAGTCACCATCTTCCCTAATCTGATCAAGGATTTTTGGAGAGGTCTTCAAGTTTCAGACAGAGATGTCCTCGCAACTGTGTTAGAAAAGAGAATAATGGTTTCCGAGAAAACGGCTTCTGATGCCATCATATGCACTCAGGAAGGAGTGGTCTTTACTGAGTCATGGGAGACAGACCTTGGTGGTTCAAAAGTCATTGCTACCTTTTTTACGAGAGAAGACACAATAAGATCCCATTCCTAGAAATCAGTTGAAATGAAGGATCATGTCCGTATTCCTCATCAGTTACTGAACAAAGTGATTCTACACAAGACTGGGTCGAAGGACAACTGGTCTGCCATGCACAAGTTTTGTCTCTGTCATCTCATCAGATACTAAGGTAAGCTTGCCCATAATTCTCTTTAGTAGATTCAGGGATGCTGCTGTTAATAGAAAGAAGCTCTTTGCACTTCCTTATTGCCATCTTCTATCAAAGATCTTCAAGTCACAAGGAATGTATGATTTTATTGCTGCTAGCACACCTGAAGAGCAAGCAAGAATAATAACTGAGAAGCCAATGTCTGCTACTGATTTTGGCAAAATGAATATTGCCAACATGAATCTAAGCACTTACGCTGCTGCTACCTTGGTCAAGACTGAAGAAATGATGAAGGTCAAAGAAGAAATGGTTGAGCAGAATAATGCAAAAGTTCTTGGACTAACTAGAACAGTCAGAAAGAAAACCACTGCAGCAAGAAAACCAATGCCTAGAAGGCCTACTTATGTTGGAATTGTAATCAGGGATCCATCACTTGTTATTCCTCAACCTGCACTCTCACAAAAGAGAACAACGAATTTGATCCTACCTCATGATGAGATGAGGATGATGAGGACAGGGTCCCCATCAGTTCTGTTTTGAAGAAACAGAAAACTGCTGCTGGTGGTGTTGCCAATGTTCAAATTCCTACTCAAACCAGAAGGCAACCTCCTAGAAAAGCTAAGTCTGTTATGACTTCTGAGGTAACTCTTCCTGCTAATGATCCTATAAAGTTAGCAGTAGATGCCTTAGTAACTAGCTTAGAGGATAGAATAGTCGATGTCTCTGCACCTGCCTATTCTGTGAATCAAACCTTAGATGATGTCTATATACCTACACTGCCTTTACCACGATCGCCACAACCCGAATTACACACAAACTCACCCACATATTCCACTGTTCATTCACCAATTCATTCCTCACAAGACCAGCCACAAACAGTCTCACCATAAAAACCAAAATTCCCACCCATCATACCTGAAACTGACCCCTGGTTTAACCAACCAGATGATGGATTCATCCTAGGAGCCCCATTTTCCAAAAATAGAAAAACCATATTCCCCTGCACTCCACCCTTTGTTTTCTATGATGGCCAAGCTTTCAGCTGGGCCAAAGTAAAAAGAGATTGGAAAATCCTGTATCACAAACATGAACTAGAACCTGTTTCAACTAGGCCTCTCTCTCAACTACCCAAATACCAATATGAACCTGAACCCACTTACACACCATGGCATAAATATCACCCTGACATCAACATAGGCAGACCACCATCTCCGATGTACAATCATCTTGGACCACTCGTTACTCATCTACCCCAACAGAAATTTCCACCAAGAAAGATCTATCCTAACTTGGTCAGATACCCTCCTTTCAAGCCCCTCACTGATGGTGTAGATAGACATATAATCACTGACTGGCATACTGATCCAAGTAAGAAAGACCTGGTGAATGTCATTTACAAGAGGTTAAGATCCTTCAGACACATTCCCTTTATAATGGATAGCAAGACAAAGTGGACAACTTTCAGGCATCCAAGGGAATATGGTAAAGCTTCTAATATCATTGACCACATCATGTATGCCATGTTGAAGTCTGAATTTGAGTTATTAAGAGTTGTGAGGGCTTCAAATTTTGTACCTCCAACTTGGCTGAGACATAATAAAGAAACCAAAATTGGGATCAAGCCATATATGCTCTGTCCTAGGCTTTGATCTAAATAAGTGAAGTTGACACAAGCAAACACAAGAAGGGGGTGTTTGTTAATAATTTTCGAAAACAACCTTCAAAACAAATTTTTGCACTCAAGAAGATTAAAAACAGAAGCAAGCACAAGGACAAAGATACTATTAAAAAGAGTTTAACACAAGCAATATCAAAACCCCACAGTTAGTATAAGCGAATAAAACTGAAGAGTTTTGAGATAGAAGATTCACGCAAGAGATTTTATCTTGGTTCACTCTCATCCAACCAAGAGCTACGTCCAGTCCCTTCGACATGAAGGATTTATCCACTATTTCTCCAAATATATTACAACCAAGTATTCAACACCTCTCTAGGCTTACAAGTATTCCTTTCTTACTAAGCCTATTCAGGCTCTAACTCTAACAAAGAGATTTAATGTTTGATCTTCTTAACTCACTATGTGTGAGAATATGACAGTTTAAGACCAATTGAATATTACAACAATATTCAAACTAAAGAATACAGACTCTTGCTCTTGAAATAATAATGGAATGAGCGATTATCAATTGGTAAAAGTTCAGCTAGCTAGATTGTGCAGGCAAGTGCGTACGTCTTCAGTATCCGAGGTCTTCAATTTATAGTGACCTTCTTCTTTACTTGTATTTCTTCAACGGTTACTTTGAATAATCCCGTTTAGAGATAGAATTTAATGCATGATATCCGTTGTGACTGGTAGCTTGATTGTAGCAATGCTGAATAGTACTCTTGGTTATCGAGGTAGCATGAATTTGGAGGTTCACTCCTTTGAGTATTGCAGCTTGAGCACTTGTTCCTCTTTTTTGTATAATCCAGCTTTTTCAGTCATAGAGTTGTCATCGTACAGATCGTTTTGCAGTATCTTATTGTACGATTCTGCTTTTTACATTTCTTGATTGTACTATGTTTCTTTTACAGCAAGGTGAAGCATTAAAGCAGATAAAACAAATATGAAGAACAAATATTCTATTGAAATAAATATCAATCATTTGAAATAAGTTCAAGAGATTCGGATTGAATTTAATTCATCACAAGGCTGGAGCTCGTCTAAAAAGAACTCCATCTACTCAGTTATATGAGAGTCTAAGTCTATTCTATATTTTACTTAGCTTGTCTGATGACGTGGCATATCCTTTTTAATATCAAGTCTTCGGACTTGCTATTACTTAATGAGTTATAAAGATCTCCGTCTAGTGACGTGGCGGTTAGAGCTCGTCTACTGGATTACTTTGAGTTTTAGTTCATTTTCTTCAACTAATTACTTCCGTCTACTTACATGGCAAGATGGACGCGCTTATTATCAAGTCTTTGGACTTGTTATACCTAACAAGTTATTGAGGTATTCATCTAGCAAATATTTAGAGCTTCGTCTACTTTAGTAAGATAGTCTAAAGAAGTAACTTTACCAATGTTTTTGATCGGCCTGTCTATAGGGGTGGACGCGTATTTTTCAATTAGAACTTATCCTATGTTTCTTTTACTTATATGTAAATATTCCTGCATAACTGAAAGCACGTGTTAGATCTCAAATAACACTTTGCCAAGCAAATTTAATCCTTTTGTTAGCATCAAAACTTAGAGATTATTAAATCCAAAGCCACTTTGGTTCCAACAATAAGGATAAGGACAAGAAGAAGCAGAGAAACACTGGCAATATGTCTTTTCCTGACAGCTGCATAATCAATCCAGCAACAATCAATCTCACCGATCAAAATGTGATTGACTACTGGTTGGCTCAACCAACTGAAGATGTTCAAGAAGATGTTGCTGTGGACATCTGGAGGACTCACATGGTGGAATGTGCAAAGGAAGCTTCCTCCTCAGGACTGACTATTGAAGAGAAGAAATATATTCCTAAAGTCAGAGGGAAGTGTGGCCTTGCTTACTGCAGATTCCTCATCTATAAGGACATTATTGACATTCCTGTCATAAGTCCTGTTTTTGAAGAGGACCCTATCCATTGGGGAAAAGAGTTGCCCCCATCAGTGCTGCAATATGCTACTTCACCTCCACCCTCTCCACCATCAGAGCACACAGATGAAGAGATCATCATTGAGGAAAAGGAAGTTAAAGAAGTGCAGTCTGTTCCTCAAGTGGAAGTAGTTCAACCTCTAGCTGAGGTTGAAGATGTTGCTGAGTCCATTCCTGGACAAAGCACTTCTGAGAAGCACTCTTCTCAACCACTGGCCCTTACTGTCATCCATCATCAGGAACAACCTCAACAGTCTAGATCCTTAAGCACCTTTCAAACTCAAGACAATATCCAAGATTCTGCTGAAAGCTCAAGACCACCTGCTCTACCACAGAACCTTGAAGAGATACTTGGCAAAATAGTTGATGACAGAGTTGGCAAGATAGTTGATGAAAAGGTTGAGAAGATGACTGATAAAATTAAGGAGGATGTCCAACAACAAGTTCAAACATCAATGGCTCCAACCTTAGAAGTTGTCAACAAAATGCTGGAATTCCTGATGGATTTCAAGAAAAGCCAGACTCAGAACACTCCACCTCCACCACCTCCTCCTGCCTAACCTTAAACTTTTATCTTTCTTTTGTTTAATGTTACTGACAATGATGGTCCACCCCTTTTACCTTTTTGTCTGATGACAAAAAAGGGGGAGAAAGGAAGAGGAATTAAATTTAATATGAAAAGTTAGTTTCGAAAAAAAAAAGTATAGATTTGTCTGCATATGCATGTTTCTTTATGTCTATACTTTGACATGATTTGCTATGCTAATATAAATATTGTTCTGATATATATATTTTGATTGCTCTGATACTACTTGCTATGATTTATTTATTGATATGATATATCCTAAGTCCATGTGCTCTAACACTGTTTGATATGATATATTTTATTTGCTCTGAAACTTGTTTAAGTTTGATAAAGTCTTTAAAGCTCTGATACTATACTTAACTGATAAGTAGTTGCACTGATCTGATAAGTTATATATACATGTGCTGCTGAATTTCTGTCTTATGCCTTTTCTGTTAAAGCTTGTATGCTTTGTCTTAGGGGGAGCTTTGTGAGATCTCTTAGACTTTGATACTCAAATTAAATTAGCTTTTGTCATCATAAAAAAAAGGGAGATTGTTGGAACCAAAGTGATTTGGATTTAATTAATCTCTAAGTTTTGATGTTAACAAAATGATTAAATTTGCTTGGCAAAGTGTTAGTTGAGATCTAACAAGGTTATCTAGTTTTGCAGGATTACTTGAATCTTCTAAGTTATGGAAACTTTGTTGATGTTTCCATATATATCTGCTTGTACTTGATATTGTGAATCCACGTCCATAAACGAGCTGCTCAATGTTTGGTAAAAATATTTATTTATTTATTTATTTGAGTAGACTGGAACTTAAGTAGACGAGGCATGAAAATTTCTAAGTTGGCGGGATATTAAAATATATTCTACTAGACGAAATCTAAGTTGCTTATTGAGTAGACGAGCTTAACTTGCCACGTCATCAGACGAGATCTTTTTAAGTGAGTAGACAGACTTTAATACCACGTCACTAGACGGAGATCAAAATAACTCACTAAGATATAGCGAGTCCAAAGACTTGAGTAGACGAGAGGATATGCCACGTCAGTGGATGAAGAGAAAAGAAATGTGCTTAGACTTGATTTTACCCATGACCCTATAGACACAGTTTTTAAGTAGACGGGTGATAAGCCTTCATAAATGATTTCAATCCGGTCCACAATGAATCACATTTATTTCAAATGATTGATATTTATTTCTAGAGAATTTTGGTACTTCTCATTTGTTTTATATGTTTAAAACTTTGTTTCCTTGTGAGAAAATCATAGTACCATCGAGAAAATACAAAAAGCAACACAGTACAATGGGAAATGCAAAACGATCTGTACGATAGCACCTTTATGACTGGAAAAAGCTGGAAGTTACACAAAGGAGGAAAAATAGTTTTCAAGGTGCAAATGCTCAGAGCAGTGTGCCTCCATTTTGTGCTACCATGATAATCAAGAGTACATTTCAGCATGGCCGCGATCAAGCCATCAGTCACAACGGATATTGTGCATTCAATGCTATCTCTAAACGGGAAATTCAAAATGACCGTTGAAGCTTTTCAAGAGTAGAAAAAGGTCACTATAAATAGAAGACCTCAAACACTGAAGAAAAAAACTTTTGTCAATCCAATATTTGCGAGAACAAGATCTCATTCCTTTCATTCTTTCAAAAGCAAAAGTCTATAATCTTTAGTTTGAATATTGTGAAAATATTCAACAGATATTAAACTTTTATATCGTCACACATAGTGATTAACAAGATCATAAGTTAAAATCTTTTTGTTAGAGTTAGATCCTGAAGAGGCTTGGTAAGAAAGGAATACTTGTAGCCTGGAGATGTGTTGAATACTTGGTTGTAATCTTTTTGGAGAAATAGTGGATAAAACCTTCAATTCGAAGGGACTGGATGTAGCTCTTGGTTGGAAGAGAGTGAACCAGGATAAAATCACCAGTGTGAATCTTCTATCCTTAAACTCTTACAGCTTTATTTGTTCATACTGACTGCGGGGTTTGATATTGCTTTTGTTAAGTTTCAAAAGTTCATTTTCAGTGTGTGCATCTGCTTTAATTATTCTTGTGTGAGAAAAACAGTTTTAAAAGGTTGTTTTAGATCAATTATCAACAAACACAATTCAACCCCTCCTTCTTGTGTTTTCCTGTGTCAACTTCAGACAGGAATACAAAAGATAGGTAATTATAGAAGAACTTCTTCAATCTGAAAAGAATACAGGAATGTTCAATATGTAAAAAGATTCTTTAATAGGTTCGTGAGTGTAAAAATCCATAGCTAATACATATTTACAACCACGACAATAATAAAATTCCTTCTTTCACGAGAACTCCTAGAGAATTAGGAACTCACAAAATGGATAGTTCCTAACCTTAAGATGATTTATTCTTTGGATAGGGGATTCATAAATAACAAGAAAGTAAAAGTTCGACAAAATCTAGACTGGATCACTTTCACCAAAAGTAAAAGTGACTAGACTAAGTCTCATCTAGAAACTTCTTTTATCAAGAAAGTGTCTATCCCGAACAACAACAGGACAGTTCACAAAAATTTCCACAATAATCGGTATAGCACTTGAAATTTGAAAACAAATCACTATCGTTAGAAAAGACATGATCTGACCCCAACATCTAGACTGATTACATCAATCAAAGAAAAAGGACTGGAATCAATTTCCTTTAAGAAACCTTTATTCTCATAAAGTCAGAGATATTATACATTACTGATGCCAAATGAAAAGACTTACAACATAAAAGACTTTAGAGAGTCAAATACTCAAGGATACCTACATATGATTCTTCTTTGATCCTATTACAAACTTAACATGTATTAGTCATTAAAGCACGCATCTTACATATAGTATTTCTATACGTAACTACATCTTTGGTCCATGCTTCGATTGTAAAAATAAATTTTGAAGAACTCTGCAACTGTCCTCCATAAGACCTTCAGGTTGTGAAGTTTTCAACACTACTCCTGATGTAGACTCTTCCCTTTGTCATTGGTTCTTGTGTTGTTGGCAACTTTTACAAACCTCGGCGCATTACAATTCTTCGATAAGTGACCCACTAGATTACAATTGAAACATTTAACCCCTCTTACTGAACAAGTTTTAGCCACATGTTTTGGGTCTCCACAGTTGTAACATCTTTTGATTTGGCATTGGCTTTGATTCTTTTGGCCTCCACTTCCTGATGCAGTGACATGGTAAGGTTTCTGATTCTGATCATTTCCTGGGGGTCGGAAATAAGGTTTCCTCTGATTTTGCTTCTCCTTCTTATTCTGCTTACGGAATTAGAATCGAGATGGTCCGCCGGTAGTACCCGAATAGTCTCTACCTTTCCCTTTCTGCTCCACTTTCCGGCACTACAGACATTTTGATTTCGTATCGTAGGTATCCTTCGAATCTCTTACATTCCCATTCTTCATCAGATTGAGTTTGGAAGAAACGGAAATACTTGACTAGAAGTTCAAACTTTGTGGTATATTCATCCACGGATAGTTCATTCTGTTGTAATCGTAAGAACTCGTGTCTCATCTCAACTCTGGTGCTGAGTAAAATACTTATCCAAGAAAACAGTGCGGAAAACACTCCAAGTATATTCCTGGTTAACCGCTTTCAGTATGTCTAATCTCCGCACACCAGCATCCTGCATCTCCGAAAAGCAGAGAAAGAGCATACAGAACCTTTGATTCTTTAGGACTGTTGATAAGCTCGAAAATCCTTTCAAGTTTTTGTATCCATAAGTCAGCCTTCGCATAATTGTCATCTCCATAAAATCGTTGAGGATTCTGATTTCTGAAGTTTGCTAGATTTTTCGCCCCGGCTGCCAGTTCAGCCTGAACCTGGTCCAGCTCATTCTGGGCAACTACGATAGCAGCAACACTAGTCATAGCCTGAACGGCCTGGTTCATCTGTTCAATCACATCTTTCTTGCTGACATAATCACGATCACATCCAAGTCCTTGCCCAATTCCTGGTTCCATAACTGACCTACAAGACAACTCAGTCAGTCCGCAACCAGAAACTGAAATGTATACTTATGTGTTTGAAACACATTACTTCTAAGAAGTAATTCGGTCAATATACCATCTACTGTTCATAGATTCTTACAATGTCTCGACTACCTCAAAACCTATCAGAACACACCTACTTGTATACCATCACACATTGTTTGGATAAAGAAACAATTCAAGCAAGGTCCAACAAGAGATCACACAACAAAAACCTAACATACCTAATCCCCAAGGCTCCTGAAAGACTCGACCAGCTCTGATACCACTCTGTAACACCCCCCTTGGGCATTACTTTGTAACACGTGCGAAAATAAATTAGAAAGAATTTTGCTGGTTACTGTCGGAAAATTGATTTAGTTGAAGTCGGAAAATCTGGGTGTAAAACAATTTCTTCTAAATACTTCGATACATAACGTACTCATCACAATAGTAAAAATAAAACATATTATTCACAACATAATTTTAAACCATATAAAGGTTTTCAAAACACCTACACAAACTTTCTCAAAACATACCACCCAAAGAAAATCCGAAGCTGGTCGCTATACAAGACACTCACTGATAAGACCTCGTGATCATCCCTATGATCACACATCTCTTTCCGCAATCCAGACTTAAGTCTCCAAGTGACTTAAGGTATTCTTCTGCAACATCTGCATTCGTGTACCAAGGTACAACAGTAAAGCAAGAGAACATGTATATGCAAGGGTGAGTTCCAATATATGGATCTTAAAACGATAACCATATTCACGACACACAAATAACATTTAACATGTATATTCAACAATAAACATTCTATCTACCAAAGGGTTTCATACCCGACTGATCAGCCGCTGGCTCATCTAGTTTTATGACTAGTATGACCATGGTTTTGTGCTAATTATATATCGTTTTCGCCCAAATTAGACTTGATTGTCTTCAAGCAGCATTTTGAGTCTGTAAAGTATTTTTACGTTAATTTAGTTGATTTAGAGTCAAATAAAGCACTTATGCTATTTCTTGTTTTTAGGTTAATAAAGTGGAGCAGTTCTGGAGTTCCTCACCCCGCGAGAAGGCACTTGCCCCGCGAACCAGAAGCGTGACTGTTCCAGAAAGTACAATCCTTTCTGTCTCGCCCCGCGAAACATTACTCGCCTCGCGAGTAATCCAACCCTGGAAGACCAGAAGCCATCACGGCTTAACCATGTTGAAGGTCACGGGCGTTGCAGTTTGGAATTTGAAGAAGCTCGCCTCGCGAGAGAACCAAAAGCTGAAGACTGTTCGCATTATTCGCCTCGCGAAGGTGTGCTCGCCTCGCGAGCTCGTGGAATTCAGAAACTGTATTTAAGCCTGTTTGAAGGCAGAACTGAGAGTTTTGGTTTTTGATCTTTTGTTTTCTTTTTAGTTTAGATAGCTGCGAAATTAGGAATGGAGAGCTAGTCTCCTAGGATTAGTCTACTGTAATCGATTTCCATTCACACTTGAGGTTCTGTAATTCCTATTTTGTTTGCTTTTCTCTTTTCAATGCTATGCTATATATTTCTATTTTCTTAATTCAGGAGTGTATAGTGTTGTGTTGATTTATTTCGGTGATGTTATGTTCCTATAATTAATCGTGTTTGCTTAATTCACGTGTGTTCGTTCATGTTCGCTTAGTCCATGAGGGCTTAACCCCGTTTGCTTAATTCGGGAATAGGAACATATATCTGTAGTAGTGATTTCGCTTGTTAATTGTTGCTACAACCGAAAGGGGATTAGAATCTGCTTAGGGCTTGGAATTTACATGAACTGATGATAGTTGGGAAATCGAGAACAGTAGATTAATCGTCTTTAGTTATTTGTTAATCTCTTAAACTGCTTTGTTTTCATTGCTCTGCTTTATTTTGTTTCTTTATTTTATTTCATATCCAAACCCCCCAAAACTGATTTTGTGTTAATAACAACAACCCAAGAGTCCTTGTGAGACGATATCCGAGTTGTCGCTCCCTAAACTACATTTTTATAAAACCGCTCGCTTTTTGGCGCGTGCGCGACAGCGCGTTCAAAAAATTGGCGCCGTTGCCGGGGACTCTTGTTGTTATTGACAGAATTAAAAAAATATATATATTTTGCTGAATTTGTCTGATTATGAATCTTAGTACTGCTTTGGATAATTTACTGTTTGGTGATATGCCTAATGTTTATTATGAGCCACCACCATGCATATATTATCCTGATTTTAGTAACCCACCACCATGCACAAATTATCCTAATTTTGATGGGAGTTATGAGTTTAGCAGTGGTTTTGACATGATTGGTGTGAATGAAGTCCATAGCTCTTCTTCTATCCAGGCCCTTGAGAATAGAATGGATAGGCTCACTTATTTGAAGCAATTGTTTCAGCAGACAAGGTTTTGTGGCATGTGCGGCTCTCCTGAGCACCTGTTTGAGGCATGCCCCATTCTGACAGAAGATACTTATTTGCCTCGATGCCATGCAATCCATCCTTACAATCAAGGAAATAAGCTTGAGGATAATGAAGAACCTTTGGTCTTAGATGCATGTGTTGAAAGTGATGGGGTGGAGGAACTTTGTGCTGAATCTCCAGCCATTCGAGCCTTTTCTGATTCTGATTTTCCAATTGTTTCTGGCTTTGATGATATTTATTCATGTACTGACTGTACTGACACTCACCCCTGTGTTGTTTGTGCTTAGTTTCTTGATTCTACTTTGCAGGGTGATAGTGTGAGTGAAGCTATTTGTTCAGCCAAAATTCTTGACATCATGGCTACTCCAAATACACCATCCATTGCGCAACCACCCTCCTTAGAACTCAAGCCACTTCCAGACATTCAGGCCTTTACTAATTCAGTTTATTGTACCATATGTGTTGATTGTACTAACACTAACCTTTGTGTGGTGTGTGCTGAGAATTCTGCATGTATAACAGGTGATGAAATTGTTAGCGCAGTGAATGAAGAACGTGCAGAAAATGAAGCAGCACCAGAAACCCTCTCTAACTATTTGCCACCTCCCACTGTGGAGCCACCAGCGATGGAGTTCAAGCCTCTGGATTTTACACCCTTGGATATGAAGACACTGTGGCCAGTCCAAGAGGTTGAACCCCACTTTTATTGGGAGGACTTTATTGACAAGGTTGAGAAAGAGGTCAACTGTGACCTGAGAGGGAGTGAGAAGTCCGCCGCACTTGGTGGAGTTACGATGATTATCAGGTGCCCACTCCCATACTTATGCTTCATGCCATGGGATCCGGGAGGATCATATCGTACTTTGAGCATTCTGTGGCCACTGTATCACAGACAGTGGGATCCCGGTGGAACCGCCCCATGAGTTTTCTCTGAACCTTACTCTTTTTAATTGATTTTCCTTGCTTTATTTTTGTTTTGTTTTCTTTTAGCTCCTGAATAATTTGAGAAGATCAGGAGTATGTGTGTTGAGTCTTGTGTCGGCAAACTTGATTGGGTTTTATTGAATTTTCATAGATGATTGCATGTTATGTGTTGACTGTTTTCCCCCTAGGATTTGAAAATTGAAAATTTGATCCCCACTTGAAAAATTGAAAATTGAACTTTGAGATATTCTGTTATGATTGCATGATTTATGATAAGTTTGGGGTGATGGGAAGCACACACTAGGGATAGAATCTCGGTCAAACAATTTGCAAAAATGTTCAGGTGAGGATTTGAGCCTCCAGAATGTTTTTAACTGTGTGAATCACTTTTGAGTTGCACTTTCCTGAATTTGCTTGAATCTCTTTTTTGGTTTGCATGTTTATGTGTTTGCTTCAGATGATTTAAGCATTTTCTTTGTAAATAACCACTTAGCCTAAAATAACCATCCCTAATGCATGTTCTCTAGTTAGCCCCATTGAGCCTAATTAGCCTGTTAATTCTTGATGACCTTATGTTATAAGCCTAAAATCTGAAAAACCATGTTAACCCGATCTTAGGATTAGGAGAGCATGAAAGCTTAACAATAGAATGGTTGCAAGAAACTAAGTTTGGGGTGGCTACAAGGATATGATGTGTTGTTTGGGATTGAGAAAAAGAAAAAAATAATAATAAAAAGGTTGGAGCCAAGAAAAGAAAAGCAGAAAAACAAGAAAAAAAAAGAATGAAAAAAGAAAAAAAGAAAAGTGTAAAAATGTTTTAAAAA
Organism: Sophora flavescens; assembly: GCA_030762895.1. Lineage (NCBI taxonomy): Eukaryota > Viridiplantae > Streptophyta > Magnoliopsida > Fabales > Fabaceae > Sophora > Sophora flavescens. Next base: position 100,073,601 of record CM061062.1, read on the forward strand.
AAAAGTATTAGAAGAAAAAGGCTGTAGTCACCCAAAGCATAAAGAAAAATGAAGAAAGGAACTTGAGTGAAAATTCAAAGTGTAAAAAGTTTCATGCTCTCTTAGTTCCTAGGGACTTAAGCCTAGTACCTTTGTTTATCCTACCCTTGGCCAGGCCCCATTACAACCTTAAAAGACCTTTTGATGTTGCATGCATGTTTTCCGTGGGGACCATTTTGAGATGAAAATCAAATTCATGGGAAGTGCTCTTAAAAGTGGAATTGAGTGAAATGTTGATTGCCTGACAAAAACTGAGCGATTAAGTGAAACACTAAATGCCCTTGTGAGGAAGGCGATTGTTTGAATTTGGTGATCTCCCATTTGTGTGCAACTTGGATCCCTTGCTTAGATTAATGATTGCTTGAATGATGAAGTTCTCAAATGTTTAGAGTAAATGATTGTGGGGATTACTTTGTTTGAAAGGGGGGAACATTGAAGGAAAAATTATTTTGGTGAATTGCATGAAATTTGTGCGAATTTGATTAAATCTTTTAAGCTTGTCATGTCATGAGTCTTTTTAAGTTTTTGAGTTTTAGTTTGCTTGGGGACAAGCAAAGTTTAAGTTTGGGGTATTTTGATCAGCCGCTGGCTCATCTAGTTTTATGACTAGTATGACCATGGTTTTGTGCTAATTATATATCGTTTTCGCCCAAATTAGACTTGATTGTCTTCAAGCAGCATTTTGAGTCTGTAAAGTATTTTTACGTTAATTTAGTTGATTTAGAGTCAAATAAAGCACTTATGCTATTTCTTGTTTTCAGGTTAATAAAGTGAAGCAGTTCTGGAGTTCCTCGCCCTGCGAGAAGGCACTCGCCCCGCGAACCAGAAGCGTGATTGTTCCAGAAAGTGCAATCCTTTCTGTCTCGCCCCGCGAAACATTACTCGCCTCGCGAGTAATCCAACCCTGGAAGACCAGAAGCCATCACGGCTTAACCATGTTGAAGGTCACGGGCGTTACAGTTTGGAATTTGAAGAAGCTCGCCTCGCTAATGAAAAGCTCGCCTCGCGAGAGAACCAAAAGCTGAAGATTGTTCGCATTATTTGCCTCGCGAAGGTGTGCTCGCCTCGCGAGCTCGTGGAATTCAGAAACTGTATTTAAGCCTATTTGAAGGCAGAACTGAGAGTTTTGGTTTTTGATCTTTTGTTTTCTTTTTAGTTTAGATAGCTGCGAAATTAGGAATGGAGAGCTAGTCTCCTAGGATTAGTCTACTGTAATCGATTTCCATTCACACCTGAGGTTATGTAATTCCTATTTTGTTTGCTTTTCTCTTTTCAATGCTATGATATATATTTCTGTTTGCTTAATTCAGGAGTGTATAGTGTTGTGCTGATTTATTTCGGTGATGTTATGTTCCTATAATTAATCGCGTTTGCTTAATTCGCGTGTGTTCGTTCATGTTCGCTTAGTTCATGAGGGCTTAACCCCGTTTTCTTAATTCAGGAATAGGAACATATATCTGTAGTAGTGATTTCGCTTGTTAATTGTTGCTACAACCGAAAGGGGATTAGAATCTGCTTAGGGCTTGGAATTTACATGAACTGATGATAGTTGGGAAATCGAGAACAGTAGATTAATCGTCTTTAGTTATTTTTTAATCTCTTAAACTGCTTTGTTTTCATTGCTCTGCTTTATTTTGTTTCTTTATTTTATTTCATATCCAAACCCCCCAAAACTGATTTTGTGTTAATAACAACAACCCAAGAGTCCTTGTGAGACGATATCCGAGTTGTCGCTCCCTAAACTACATTTTTATAAAACCTCTCGCTTTTTGGCGCGTGCGCGACAGCACGACCAAAATAAACACCTACACAAACTTTCTCAAAACATACCACCCAAAGAAAATCCTAAGCTGGTCGCTATACAAGACACTCACTGATAAGACCTCGTGATCATCCCTATGATCACACTTCTCTTTCCGCAATCCAGACTTAAGTCTCCAAGTGACTTAAGGTATTCTTCTGCAACATCTGCATTCGTGTACCAAGGTACAACAGTAAAGCAAGAGAACATGTATATGCAAGGGTGAGTTCCAATATATGGATCTTAAAACGATAACCATATGCACGACACACAAATAACATTTAACATGTATATTCAACAATAAACATTCTATCTACCAAAGGGTTTCATACCCGACAATCTACGTTGTTTTAAAAATCATGACACTTCAATACTCATCGACTAACTTTTGTACCTAATCTCTGGAGCTTCCAACACCAAATAAATGAGCTGATCAGGCTCTCATTGCCTGATAAGGCAAAAATTAAACGCTGCCATATAAGGCAGGTTTTAAATTAACCATAGCACTATCCAAAACGAGGCACACTGGTTACTTTGCATAGTATATGGTTTCGTGGTCATATATCCATCAAGGCACAATGATGCAAACTTCATGAATACTTGCCATCAAGTATTCAAGTCCTATGCAGAGGCATGTCTGCCCAAAAATATATGTAAAACGTTTTGTTCACGCCATTTTCTTTGTGTTCTTTCTTTCCTTGTCGAGGCTCAAAGGCTCACGACCAAACCAAGGTTTAAACATTTAAGCTAAACAACCATTCCAATAAAAAGGACTCCAAGTCCAAACCAATCAAACAGATTCCAAGTCAAAAATGTGCAAATCACGAAATCTAGACCGATGCACCAGATTTAGATTCGTAGATTTTAGCGCACAAAAATCAAAATCACTTTTTATAGGACATCTAGTCCATAACTTCACATTTCGGACCCCTGGCCCATACCATATAACACTAGATCCCGACATCTCGGCAGCTAGGTTCATTTTTCAATTTTAAAAACATTTTCGCTCTGTAAAACATAAATCCAAAAACAAAGTTTCCTAAACTTATCCAAGTGGTCGGAAATAACCCTTGGTATAAAACTACTTTACCGAAAATCCTTGTATGTTGGAAATTCGTTTTATAAAATCATAAAAATCACTTAATATTCATTTTCTTTCAAAAATCAATATTTTGAACTTGAAAACATTGCTTTGAGACAAATTCTCTATTTTAACTAATATTACCGTTTTTAATCCTATCGTAAATATTGTCGGAATTGTCCGACATTTGACGTTTTAAAAATGTTTTAAATCCAAATATGACTTTTCTAGTAAAATAATTTTTCAACACCAAATAAAAGTATTTTTGAAACTTATTTTCTTAAAATTACATTTTCTAATATTTAGAAATTTCTTACGTCAAGATTAGCAGTACTAAAATAATTTCACGGTTACGTCATCACTATAACTTATAAAACACTCTTACGCCGTTAAATCATTAAAATAATATTATTTTTCACTATTATCCATTTTCACCAAACCAAACATTAAGTTATAATATATTACTATTTTCCACTAACTAAAACTCATTATTCTGAAAAAAATAACTTTTTAACGCTTTTAACCTCATTATTAATTGAGCACTGACCACTGTCAATCTTTACAATCCACAAACCACATCAATAACAATCATGTCAATGATATAGCATACCACACAATTAATGACATGCAATAAACTATAATAACAATTAAATGCAGATAATCAAATAATTAAAAGCAGATAATTTAAAAGCAGAGAAATCTAATTACGTAAAAAAATACATACACCAAATAAAATATGCAGATCACAAACAAATTACATACAACTATCGAAAAAATCCCTCAGGTACTCCCCTTACCTCTTGGAGATTTTTCTTTCCGAATTTAAAATTCCGTCAAGCGTCCGATCTCCCACTAGTGCAGAAAAGGGATTTTACATCGGAGTTTACACATCGGTTTCTCAAAAACCGATGTGTAAAACGAGGCGGTGACATTTTTGAAATTAAAATCAAAGTATTACACATCGGTTTAGAGAATAACCGATGTGTAAAACCTTTCCACATCGGTTATTTCTAACCGATGTTTAAAATTAAAATAAAAAAAATTTAAAGTCAGAATTTTTAACATTCAACATCGGTTCTATTTGAACCGATGTGTAAAATAGTGATTAACCACATCGGTTTCTAATTAACCGATGTATAAAATTATAAAAAAAAATTAGAAATTAAAATTTTACTTTTACACATCGGTTTTATTAACCGATGTATAAAATTAAAAAAAAAATCAGAAGTTAAAAGTTTAATTTTTACACATCGGTTTTACCATAACCGATGTGTATAATATGGTTAACACATCGATTTTTCTAATAACCGATGTGTAATATTCCTAATTTTTCTCTTTCCCTCCTGGTGTTCCGCGCCCTCTCCCATTCTTCAGTATACGAACCCTAAAACACAAAACACTCCCTCCCTCTGCTAATGCGCGGCTTCTTCCTTCACGCAATCCCAGCTCGAAGTTCATCTCCTCCCTCATCTCCTCCTCGAAGTTCATCTCCTCTGCTAACACGCGGCTTCTTCCTTCACGCAATCCCAGCTCGAAGTTCATCTCCTCCCTCATCTCCTCCTCGAAGTTCATCTCCTCTGAATCAATTATCGGACTGGTGTGTGAGTCCATTGGAGTGCATCAAAAGGTAGAAAATACTTGATGTTCCCCTGCTCTGCGTTTTGGTTACTTTCATTGGTCATGATTGTCTTGGATTCACCGAAGTTTTGCTCTTGTTTTGGTTACCTTGCTGGTTGGTGTATCCGGTATACTTTCTGTGTGTGGGGGGGTGATTTCTATTGCTGAACTATTTGGGACTTGTTTGTTTGTTTTGATGTTTTTTTTTCTTCTGATTTTGCCTGTACATTGTTCTGTTTTACGGTGGCAGGGGATAGTGTTCTCTTTGGGGGAGGTTTATACAGTTTTATACCTAGTCTATGCTTGGGGCTGTTAGTTTTTTAGTCTTGGCTGTTGAGCTTACAAAATGTATGGGTGAAAATTGCTCAAACTTATGTGTTTGTAACTTATTTGAGTACATCATTACAGTTTTTCACCTGCTCTTTGCTTCTTTTCCACCTCTTAGATATAGCTTGGTTCATTATCAAAGAAGTTATAGTCTAACTAACTACTAAGTCTAGCTCTATATACTATACTCTGACATGATTATGACTATAGCAATCCAGCTTTCTCTAAGCTTTAGTTTATTTTATGCCAATTCTCATAGCTTTTTAATTTCTTAAATTTATTCCCTCTTTATAATGTTTCATTGTTGTTCAGTAAACCAAACATGATAAACAAGGATTGAATTGACTTGCCTCGATATGGTGATGATTATATCAACGGTGTTAGATACTTTTTGGATATTGCATTCACTAAAGGAAAGGTTGAAGGAGAACAGATTTTGTGCCCTTGTGCTGTATGTTGCAATGATAGTTGGGAAAAAGAGATGTAGTGTTTGATCATTTAATAAGCAAAGGACTTGTATATGGTTACAAAGATTGGATTTACCATGGTGATGAGATAAATGGTATGGATGTCTCATTGGTGCGATATCCTTTTCTATGAAATGGTTTATTCGCTTAACTAGCAAACATATGCTGGATTGAAATCAAATGTGATATTGCTTTAGTATGCATATATTGATTCTCAAAATTTGCCAACTGTTTTAATTGTTGAATCCATATTGAATGGAAAAAGCAAAATCAGCATTGGGCAAACTGTAAAGACTTGGTGATGAATAGAAAGATGCATATGAGGATTTTAAACACGACATTGACATGTTACTTTTGAAGCTTTTTTCCCTCCTCCTTTACAATTAATGTCTGGTTTCTTTTAATGGGTCCATTACCCTGCTTATGTGGTTTATAATGTGTTAAAATAGTATAACTTGGGTGTGAAGGACATAAACAATGAGGAATGCATGTATTGCTCTTAATTTATGGTGAACCAAATTTTATTACTTATGATTAAAACTTCTCCAAATTGTCTAAATTTTTACATGCTACACACACACACGCAGATTTTGGCATATTATATGTTTACGTTGATATTTATAAGTTATGTTTATGTACGTTGATCGATATTTATAAGTTATGTTTGATATTTATCCTGACATACTAACAAGTTTTTTTTTGTGTTTAAACAAGTATACATGGCTGATCGTGAGGATATCCCTCCTTCATGTAGCGGGTCAGAGACCCCGTCTACTGGTAGAAAGGATAGACGTGCCACACGAATGAGGAATTTGACTGCCAACCGTGGGTCAAATCAAAGGATAAGAGTAGACTTTGATAATAACCTCAATCCTATTGGGCCAATGGAAGATCAATTTATCAGTTTTGTGGCGACCCTTGCTAGGAACAGGCCCAGTATACTCATTGATAGGTGAAGAGATGTACCGGCGGACGTGAAGGATCAGATATGGGAGAGTATTCTGGTATCTATACTTCTACGTCCTGTGTTTGTCTGTATCTACTTTATTTTTATCTTAATAATATCATACAGTAATTCGTTGATTCTTTTGGTCTTAATGTAGTTGACCTTTGACATACCGGATACATACGTTATGAAGAAGCGTTTGCTAAAGTATGCTGGAGAGCGTTGGAGGACTTTTAAGGCCGACCTGGGCAGATACTATGTATTCAATCCAAAAAGTAAAAAGAACCCACTTGAGGTGTATCCGTTTCTTGACAAGGCGACGTGGGATCGCTTTGTTCAGAGCCGACATGATCCCAGTTTTCAGGTTAACTTATTTGATTTGTCTCTAAATTTATGTAATTGCATTAATTTCATTTACTTATGTAATTTAATTGTCTTTTATTTATAACAGGAGAAGAGGAAAAAGGGGCAGAAAAACCAAAGCAAGAATGTCTACCCCCATGTCATGTCTCGTGGGGGATATAAAAAGCTTGTTCAGAAAATGGTTGAAGAGGAAAAGAAAGCACGTCAGGAAGCAGCATCTCAGGCGGATCCTAATGCTGAAAATCGTCCAGAGGTTGTTGATCCACCTCCACCCCCACGCCATCGTTCATGGAAGAGGGGCCGACAAAGAAAAACGGGACAATATACATCCAAGGAGGCCCGCCAAGTAGCTGAGAAGATTGTAAGTATAGTTTGTTGTAATTGTCATTTTAAGATTGTTACCGAATTGTAATGTGACCTGATATTTTATGTGATAGGATGCCTTGGATGATCAGCTAACCCAAGGAACCCTTGTTCCTAGAGGACGCGATGATATCTTATCTACTGCCATCGGTAAACGAGACCACCCGGGCCGTGTCATTGGTGTTGGATGGGGAGTCGGCATTCGCCAATACCATGGTTCATCTTCACACCAATGCCACAGGGATGTTGAAGCAGATAGAGCACGACTAAAACATGATATTGCAACTGAGCTTCGACAGGAGATGGCCGAGCAGTTTGCCCAGCAGATGGCAATATTGACTTCTATGTCCCAGCAGATGACAGCCGGTGTCCAAACCTCTATCCAACCCTCTATCCATGTGAGCACTAAGGGCTCATGTGATCCTCCTCATCATCCTGAAAATGATGATGATGGTGATGATGATGATGATGGTGATGATGATGATGATGATGATGATGATGATGATGATGATGATGATGACGACCCTGATAGGTGTGAGCTGTATGTTGATGATCATCATCATCGCCGCTTAGTGGCATTGGGTAGGGCACATAATAACTTAGGTAATACCATACACCATCGGTTATTACCGGATGATCAGCTGAGGGTTGTTGTTGAGATTATTCGAGATGCTGATGCTCGAGTCCCTGTGCCCACTGAGGAGGTTCAAACAGTGGGGTCGGGCCCCGAGAACTTCATCCTCTGGCCAAGAAGACTGGTCAGCTTTCTTGTTGCATCTGAGGTATTCGGTTAGTTGTGTTTTTCTATATTCATAGTTGAAATAATTTATTATTGTTTAAAGATAATGCTTTATTTTTATTCGTTATAGGATGTTGGAAATGATATTGTGCCTAAAAGGTCAGACCTAGGAAGACCAGAGATGTCTGCTCCTGCCAAGGTATTCATTTGACCATTTAGTTAATAACGAATTAAATAACTTAATTATCCGTGATTACTAATATATATCTATGTTGTTTAGGGGATCGACAAAGGGGCACCTGGCCATGGTGATGTTTTTAAAGTTCTGGCTATACAGGTTGTCACCATGGAGAATGACGCAACCTTGGTAAGGTTGGAACATGATGTCAGCCCTGGTGATGAACTGTATATCCCAATGAAGGAACTTATGGAGATGGTACTCAATAAAGAAATGGCTAGTTCTGCACACATATCGTTATGGTGCACGTAAGTACATTTTATTTATAAGTTAAGTACGTAATTAATTTTTAAATACTATGATAATTAACATGTTTTTCCAATATATTAGGTATCTGCATCGTATGTTAGTCGATCAGGGTAACCTCGCCCTTTATGGGTTCATTGACCCCATGTTCATTCAGGGTTATGTTCTCCTAGCATCAGAAGACCCGATCACTACCATACGTGATATACTTGCCCGAGACGATCATCAATTCTATCTTGCACCTTATCTCGATAAGTAAGTACCGGTTATTTAAGTATAACTATATATGACTTAGTCACTAACTGTTCCGCAAATACAGCCTACATTGGCAACTGTTGCTCTTGTACCCAAGAATGAACGTCGTGGTCTTCTTCTGCTCATTGGGAAATAAGCCGTCGAATCAACTGAAGACGATCATCGAAACGTAAGCATTAAAATACTTTATAATCAGTAATGCAGTTGTTTTAATTATCTGAAATCTATTAGATATACTTTAATTAATGTTTTTGTCATGATAGGTCTATTAATGCAACCCACATGTTGCGTGGTGAAAGGCGTACTCGGGCTATCAGATGGATTATTCCCAGCATAAGATATTTATTAGTTCAAATGCATCAAATGCAGTGGGTACAATAATTAATTTCTATTTTATTTAATTCCTCATATTCTAATTGGGTTTCATTTGTACGTAGTCACGTATACAACGCGGGTCATGGGAATGTGGCTACTATGTGATGCAGTGGATGTTGGAAATTATCTCCTCCGGGATCACTGAAAGATGGCACGAGGTAAATGTTAATTGACACAATTAGAAGTAATAGTATAGATTCGTTATATGTTTTATGTTAGTTTATTACTTAAAAGATATAATCTTTTGTTCAATTAAACTTGCAGATATTCAACAATCCAACTCCATTATCTGATACCGACATCAACAACATAAAGAGGCGTTGGGCAACTTTCTTTCTTGAAGTGTACCAACCATAGTTTGTATATATGTAGTTAGTTTAAAAACTTATCATGTACTAGCTATTACTTTTGACTGATTATATGTATTTTGATATGAAATCTATAATATATCATGTAGCTTTTTGGTTCCTAATTATTTTTGTTGTCTCTTAATGTAATTGAACGTATATATATATGTATTGTTCGTAATAAATTCAATATATGTTAGTTGTGTTGAGAATATTTACATGCATGTATTCTGGTATATATTGATCTGCATTACTAAAACAGGGGGAAGGAATGATAGAAATGTAAATAATAGGAAAAAAAATGAGACTTTACACATCGGTTTTATTAAAACCGATGTGGAAATTTCACTTTACACATCGGTTTTCATTAAAACCGATGTGGAAAGAGAAATTTCACAATAGGATATCAATTGACAAATTAATTTTCCACATCGGTTAAGAGTTAACCGCTGTATAAAATATTATAAACATCGGTTATAAAACCGATGTGTAAAGTGCCAATAAACCACATCAGTCGTTTCAACATCAGTTTTAAAACCGATGTGTAAAGCCAAAAATAACCGATGTGGAATCCCTTTTCTGCACTAGTGTCCGCAAAACACGTACACGATGCACACAACAATTAATCCTTCAAAAAAACACAACAAATAATTATAAATCAAACACTAAATACACCTATGCTCTTATATGATAGGTTCGGCCATGAGGTGATTATTTGGCTAAAAATTTCTAAAATTCCTAAGCTCTTGGATTAGTGATCCTTAAGCACATAAGACACAAGTTCAATGATCATAATACAAAAGTTGAAATAAAATCCTCTAATTCCATTATGAGCTAGATTCGGCCATAATGAGTTAAATTGGCAAGACATGATAAAATTTTTCAAGCTTTTCGATTAAGGATCCTAAGCACTTGAAACACATGATTAAGGATTAAAACACCAAGGTTGAAACAAAATATTTTAAACCTCTCAAAAACATATTTTCGGCCATGAACACAACATTAGGTTAGAGGTTTTATTTTGATTCAACAATCATGGATTCAAGCCATAAATATTGAATCAAGCAAGACTTAACAAAAAGTTTGAACAAAGTTCCTCCCCCCCCACAAAACTAGGGTTCGGCCTCCTTAAGATAAAAAGGCACGAAATTTTAGTTTGATGCACACTCTTGGATCTTGAATATAGAGAGGATATTAAGATCATAGAAATTGGTTTCATGCTCATTGGATTTTTCTATGATTTACTATGAATTTTCAAAGTTCTAGATCTAAGAATTGAAAAATATGATCATGGCTTCAAAACACAAAAATAATTGAAGAACGTGATGATGATTGAGTGAGAGGAGTATGGCATACCTCTTGTAATTGAAAATGAGCAAGGAATCAAACATTTCCTTCACAAAAATGGCTTATGGAACTTAAGCTTTTTAAGAGAAAAATGTAAAAACTCAATAAATAAGATGAACTATGCCTTAAGTAGAAGTGAAATGGGCTCACTTGGGAGGGTTTTGGTCGTGTAAATGAGGGGTACAAGGGTCCAAGTCATAAAAATTTAAAGACCAAAGAGTAATCTTACAAAATGGCATTTTTGTGATATAAAACAACCTTGAGGACAAAATGGTCATTTCCAACAAAACCATCATGACAAACATGTGGTAAGGATTGGTTGAAGATGTGGCTGATTTGTGTTCACAATTGTGGGGACAAACTTGACATTTCAATGAAAGTTCAAGGGTAAAATGGTCCAAGGGCAAAATGGTTTTTACACTAATTTGAAGAAATATCTAGATTTTTGTTAAATGTAATCATGACATGGGTGACTCATCCATATGACTCACCACCCTAGGTGGCAAGTTATCTCAGCATCTGATGTCGGGTTTTGTCTTTGCACGTCCGTTCTCGACTCCGTCGATTACCCGATTTAGGGTTTTACGCCCGAATCGAGTATAATAACCTATTTATTTTGAAAATTTTAAAAATAACCTATATCATTGGAAATGAGGTATAAAATCTATTCATTTCATTTTCGGATCCAAATTAGGTTTTCTGATCGGTAAAATCTTACTGTCAGTGAATACACAGATCGGGTTCCGTCTGAATTTTAAACCCAAAATTTAACCGTATACTTATAAAAATAAGTATAATATGAATATGACTTTGGTTTTCCAAAATCATTTTTCTAAGTTTCAGATAAAATATAAACGTTTATTTATATATATATATCGATCTTAGAAAAAAGAAAAATCGGGGTGTTACTGACCACCTCATGTATGCCTTCCTGCATAATGAGTTTAAATTGCCAAGATATGTCGGGGCTGCAAACTTTGTCCCTCCAACTTGGTTGTTTCACACCTAGAAGAAGACGAAGATTGGTGTCAGACCCTATATGATTGCTCCAAGATTACCAATGATTGATCTGAATAAAGATAAGTGTAACGCCCTTCGTTACATTAGTAACCCAAATTAATTTCAATAAAAATCCTTCAAAACATTTAATTAAAAAAAACACAGGTCATAAAATTTTTCTCAAATAACTAAGTATGAAAATACCTCGTATTAAATAAAATAATAGTATTTACAAAGTATTGAAAATTATCATTAAATCCAATCATTTGAATAAAAACTAAAAGCCTCAAAATCGGACGTCTAATTACAATCTGAGAAAATAGTATGTAAACCAAAGAACGTCGTCCGCATAATACTCTAAATCATACTACATTACTAACCAACTAGCTAATCAAAGATAACTCTTTAGATCTCTGGATCCTCAACAGCGATGTCCTCGGGTTCTAAAAACAACACTTATAATGAGATATAAAATCGCAGTGCACAACAATACATTTATAACATGTTTCGAAAATAGTGTTGTTCTCAGCCGGTGCGGTAACCGAAAAAACAGTCCATGGTATCCGCTAATTTCCCAAAATAATATATAAAAAAATACTTTTAATAACAACAAAAATTTCATCGAGTCAAATGCATATAGCATAAGGTCAACTCGTCTCAATGCATCACATTCCACATACCAAGTAAATTCTAAATTAATCCAAGTGGCTCGAAGGCCTCATAACTAAACTGGTCTCTTGCCGGCATGCCATAAATCTCACACATCACATGACAATGGCGTCCCATTGCCCACCCCTACTTATGAGGAATGTTTTGATGTCACCCTCCTGTCGGGGACATTTCTATTTCGATACCTCCCATGTGCACATGGCGGTATTTCTCTCTTTTCGACACCCCAACGTGTGGCGGTGTTACTTTCGATACCCCTTTTTAGGCGGTATTGCTCTTTTTCGACATCCCAATTATATGGGGATGTTACTTTCTATACCCCATTACGATGGTATTACTTTTAGATACCCCTGTCATATGTGGTATTGCGACAAACATCATATAACATGTTATAACTCAAATATGTCATGTCTCATGTCATATGTGGTATTGCGACAAACATCATATAACATGTTATAACTCAAATATGTCATGTCTCATGCATGTAACCAACTATTTCCCTCAATTTTAAACATATAAACTTCCACAATAACAAACAATCATGAATATCACAACATATCATACATGAATAAGCACGTTACAACATCAATTAATCAATTAATTCCCCTTTTTAAACAAAATCCCAATTTTAGGATTTAGGTCACTAACAATATGCATCAAGTCAATTAAAGACTCCCAAAACCACATGGTAATCCCTTATCAACAAAAACAATCATATATATACCATTGAAATGGTTCATAAAAAGTATTGTTACTCACCTCTTGAAGACCTCCAAATAGCTCTAAGCGTTTCCTACTGCGAATACTAACGTCTGCCAAGAGTTATCATCATCTTCCTCTTCCTAGACTCCCTCTTCCACAACTATCTCTTCTTAATACTTGAATTTCTTCTCTTCTTAGCCGTTTCTGAGTTTCTAGGTGTAATTAGGGTTCAAAAATGCACCCTAAGAGTGTTAAGATTCTATTTATAAAGCCCCCAATAGCCCAAAACTTGTAAAAACGCGCTAAGCCCGTTTACTCTGCATATGGTGCTGTATTTCGCACATATCTTGAGTTATAGACATTCAAAAATTATAAATTTTATATCGTTGGAAAGATAAAAGAATTGTCTACAACTGTTATGAAGACCAGAAAATCTGAAACCGACGATTAAATAGTCAAAACGTGGATAGAATTTAAAAAAAAACGGTTCTGGCGCTGGAACATAAATAGTATGTACGAACTTGGTCATAACTTGAGCTACAAGAATCCAATTTGGACGAATTTGGTGTCTATGGAAAGCTAAGAGACAGGGATATATTTCTTATGCAGACCTAGAATTCAAAAAAGTTCTCTTTGGTTACTAAATATCCATCTGAAGTTAGGTATCTAGTCATATTATGCGAAATTGAGCTTAAAACACTCAAACTATCTATTTATAATTGGTAACACAGCATGGGCCTTGATATGCTTATGTTTCCTATCATTATTACCGCAATAATTTAGTCTAGGGTAGGTTCTTATCCTTATTTTTATTTTACTTTTTTAAATCAATTTTACATTATTGTGGAACCCACTGTATTTTTATTATAAAGAAAACAATTATAATAAACTTTTATACTACCCTTTTTTTATTAAAATAATTATATTTGAATTTTTAGGATGTTAAATTTCTCCCCTCCTTAGAGAATTTCATCCCCGAAACTCATCACATACTCACACACATATTGTAACATATGCTGAAAACCAAATATAAAGGTTACCTTACCTTAAACAACAAGATCTGGGTATTGACATACGATGTCCTTTTCCATCTTTCAATTAGTTTCCATCGGAGTTAATCCTTTCCCATAACACTTTCACCAATGGAATTGTCTTGTTCCTTAGAGTCTTTGTCCCCTTGTCCAAGATTTGACTAGGCCTAGGCTTATAGATCAAATTATCCTTCAATTATAAAGACTGAGGAGCTATCATATGAGACTCGTCAGGTACATATTTTCTAAGTTGCGACACATGGAAAACATCATGAAGATTTGCCAATTGTGGCAGAAGAGCCAATTGGTAAGTAACGGGCACGACTCTTTTGAGAATTAGGAAAGGTCCCATGAAACAAAGAGTCAGTTTTCTGAATGACATTGACCTCCCCATCCAAAACTTAAGAGTGCCTCTCAAGATTACATGTTCCTCTTCCTAAAATTCTAAATGCTTTATTTTCTTGTCGACATAACACTTTTTATCTATTCTGCGCAATGCGCATCTTGCCCTCAATTATTAATCCTAATTGCGATCTCTTTGATTAAATTTGATCTTAACAATATCTTCTCGCCTACTTCGCACTATCATAAAGGGGGATCTACATTCCTAATCACATCATTAATATATATATATATATATATATATATATATATATATATATATATATATATATGTATAGTCATTAAATACTCCATCAGATAATAAATGTACAATTCATGGCCCCTTAACTTAAAAAAAATTAATTTTTTAAAGAAAAAAAATTAATTTTAAAATGAAGTCAATAATAACATTTATATAATAAAATCATGCACGTAAGCATTTGTTTCTATCCATCCGCCTATAATTAGAACACCTTCACTTGAATTTCATCTTTATAAGCATTCTCACAAATTAAATTTAACAAACAATCCATAAAAGAAATTGATGTAATATTTTATATCATCAACACGTAGACATAATATCTCTTACGAACTCTATATCAAATTTCTTATATTCTACACGGAACGAGGAATTTTATAAATTTTATAAATAAAGAAATGTGAAGCAGTAGCACGTTCACATACTAATTTTTAGCTATCCCAAAATGATAATTTCAAAAGAGGAAGAAATAGTTTCACTTTATGTTGATAAGAAAATCTTACTAAAAAAAATATGTGATAACAAAATGGAGAATGATGATTAACAAAACTACAATTAAACTGTACAGACATTATGCAAAAACAACTGTAAAAATTAACACCACAATAGTATAAGAAACCAATTCAATCTCGATCTTTGAGTAGGCACATACAAATAAGAAATAACATTTTTTCACTTTTTGTTAAGAAATATAAGTTTGTTAGGATTAGACATGCCATTAATCTATATGGAAAACAAATCATAGGGGAATATCAATCGCGATTAATACTTTGTCACTTGAGAAGCAATTTGAAATTTCAAGAAAAGTGATCCTCTAAAAATTATATAACAAAATTACAACATTATAATAAAATTTGAACATATATATAAAATCCTTTAACCTCACTTCCATTTTTATTCCCGTCCACTAATACTTATTTAAATCTTGATGCTTCTTGGTTATTCCTAGACACATGGTTAACGTTCTTTTATGTGTCTCTTCTAACATTTTTTTTTTCCTCTAAGGCTCCCCTCCTTAGGGACAATGATCCTATTCTTAAACAACACTACACCATTATTGTATAACACATAATTCTCTTGATCCAAAAGAGATTTCAAATCCTAGTTTAAAAACTACACTCGCTTAATCTATTTTCTAAGGTCACTACAAATTTTCAACCTATTCAATTCCAAGTTTTAAGCCTTAAAAAGATATTCAAATTCATGTCTCTAGACTCTTCTATTAGGTTCATCTCTTGCAACTTCAAGTTAGACTTGTGCGGTAATTTCCAACTCCGAGTATCGACCACTGCATTAGCCTTTCCCGGACTATACTTCAACTCAAAATTATAGTTCCTAAGAAAATTCATCCACTTTCTTTGCCTTATATTTAACTCTTCGTCTATGTCTCTGTCTCTATCTCTTAACAACTGTTTAAGGCTCTACTGATCATTAAAAACTTCAAGTTGTATCCTATACAAGAGATTTTCCTTTCCTAATCAGCTTGGTGAGAGGTAAGGCTGGTCTAGAGAACTCGTTTATAACTTCCTATAATACTTCTCCAATTCTAGGAAACTTCTCACACTTGTCATTGTCTTAGGCTTCTCTCACCCTATCCCTGCATCTACTTTACTAGAATCAACCACTACTCTACTCCATTGATCTAAGCTCATCTATCCTAGGTAAAAGATACATATCCATAATAGTTAATTTGTTCAATTGCATATTGCCCACATATAACCTCTTACTCCAATCATCTTTTCTCACTAAAAGCACTCAAAACTTAATACAAAATCAAACATATTTTTAAAATTTATAAAGTGAACCATAATTTAATTTAAATATTAAATATATATATAATTTGATTCAAACTAACAAAAAATAGAATTCATGCCACAATTAAATCCATGAGTCAGAGGAAGTTAGAAATATAATTACAATTCAATAAATTGGCCTCGATGCGATAGAGGTGAACTTCACGCACAGAAGGAATTAAAAAAAAATTAATAGGACATTTGAATTAGATATGGGAATGGGTTTTGACAGTGTTGGCAGAAGTATAGATGATGAGAATAGTGTAAACAAGAAAAGACCAGCATGAACGCATATACAAAACTACCATAAGTAATAATTCCTTATAGATTCAAGGAAAATAAATTTATTAAAATCAATTCATCATCAACATTCAAAAATCTCATATAAAGAATCAAGTACCCTAAATTACAATTTTCATTTTATTTTTTATAGTAGACTAATCTACATGTAAAAATCCAAAATTAAACGTACCAAGGAAGGGTACGCAAATTTTATGTTTACTCTCAGACTCCAGGTATTACTGCCACATCACTATAAATCTCTACCTTACCAAAAGCAAGAGTATGTATCGATCATTGAGCTTTCTCAACTAAGCATTTATTACAAGTAACAATAAATGCAATATGGGTTGACTCCAAAGGATCAATCGACGTTGGTTGTGAAGAAGCAAAAAAAAAAAGTTCTATCAGAGTGCTTTATGACAACAAGTCTAGACGACAATCAGTCCTTACCAATAATAGCATCCAACCCAGACATAGATAACAAATAAGATCGATGGCATAAGGAACATCCCGATGCATAGGAAGACGATTTAAACAAGCACTAGAAGCAATAAGATTATCCCCATAGAAGTAGAAACACATGACTCAAAGGACAAACGAAAGATAGGCAACTCAAATTTCATACTTGAAGGATATATCAAAGAAAGCGCTGCTCCTGAATCAAACAATATAGTAACTTCTTCCCTTATACGAGTTAAAGAAATCAAGTCTCCTTCGGATTCTAAGATGCCTCGGAATAATAGCAGATCATTCTTCTTGAATTCGAAAAGTCCCACGTGCTCAGGGTCCTAGGTAGCCACCACTCCATCAGTGATTGGCCTCCATTCCCCTACAGTTGACGGAGAGTCTCCGTCTGCCCTTGCGTAGCTCTGATCATACAAACCAAAGCTGCTGCAAGTGCAATGTTCGTCCCTCGCCTATTAGTCCTATAAATCTGCTCACTACCTATGAAATATTGGGTTGATCATGTCCAATATCCCAAAGAATACCATGCAGTATTTATAACTCTAACAAGCATCCTATGCGCCCAAGTTTTGTTTTAGAAAAAACCCCACTACCACAGTCCGATTTAGAATCGAACTGCTCTAATACCAAAAATGTAACGCCCTTCGTTACATTAGTAACCCAAATTAATTTCAATAAAAATCCTTCAAAACATTTAATTAAAAAAAACACAGGTCATAAATTTTTTCTCAAATAACTAAGTATGAAAATACCTCGTATTAAATAAAATAATAGTATTTACAAAGTATTGAAAATTATCATTAAATACAATCATTTGAATAAAAACTAAAAGCCTCAAAACCGGGCGTCTAATTACAATATGAGAAAATAGTATGTAAATCAAAGAACGTCGTCCGCATAATACTCTAAACCATACTACATTACTAACCAACTAGCTAATCAAAGATAACTCTTTAGATCTCTGGATCCTCAACAGCGATGTCCTCGGGTTCTAAAAACAACACTTATAATGAGATATAAAATCCCAGTGCACAACAATACATTTATAACATATTTCGAAAATAGTGTTGTTCTCAGCCGGTGCGGTAACCGGAAAAACAGTCCATGGTATCCGCTAATTTCCCAAAATAATATATATAAAAAATACTTTTAATAACAACAAAAATTTCATCGAGTCAAATGCATATAGCATAAGGTCAACTCGTCTCAATGCATCACATTCCACATACCAAGTAAATTCTAAATTAATCCAAGTGGCTCGAAGGCCTCATAACTAAACTGGTCTCTTGCTGGCATGCCATAAATCTCACACATCACATGACAATGGCGTCCCATTGCCCACCCCTACTCATGAGGAATGTTTTGATGTCACCCTCCTGTCGGGGACATTTCTATTTCGATACCTCCCATGTGCACATGATGGTATTTCTCTCTTTTCGACACCCCAACGTGTGGCGGTGTTACTTTTGATACCCCTTTTTAGGCGGTATTGCTCTTTTTCGACATCCCAATTATATGGGGATGTTACTTTCGATACCCCATTACGATGGTATTACTTTTAGATACCCCTATCATATGTGGTATTGCGACAAACATCATATAACATGTTATAACTCAAATATGTCATGTCTCATGCATGTAACCAACTATTTCCCTCAATTTTAAACATATAAACTTCCACCAATAACAAACAATCATGAATATCACAACATATCATGCATTAATAAGCACGTTACAACATCAATTAATCAATTAATTCCCCTTTTTAAACAAAATCCCAATTTTAGGATTTAGGTCACTAACAATATGCATCAAGTCAATTAAAGACTCCCAAAACCACATGGTAATCCCTTATCAACAAAAACAATCATATATATACCATGGAAAGGGTTCATAAAAAGTATTGTTACTCACATCTTGAAGACCTCCAAATAGCTCTAAGCGTTTCCTACTGCGAATACTAACGTCTGCCAAGAGTTATCATCATCTTCCTCTTCCTAGACTCCCTCTTCCACAACTATCTCTTCTTAATCCTTGAATTTCTTCTCTTCTTAGCCGTTTGAGTTTCTAGGTGTAATTAGGGTTCAAAAACGCACCCTAAGAGTGTTAAGATTCTATCTATAAAGCCCCTAATAGCCCAAAACGTGTAAAAACGCGCTAAACCCGCTTACTCTGCATATGGTGTTTTATTTCGCACATATCTTGAGTTATACACATTCAAAAATTATAAATTTTATATCGTTGGAAAGATAAAAGAATTGTCTACAACTGTTATGAAGATTACAAAATCTGAAACCGACGTTTAGATAGTGAAAACGTGGATAGAATTTTAAAACAATGGTTGTGGCGCTGGAACATGAATAGTGTGTACGAATTTGGTCATAACTTGAGCTACAAGAATCTAATTTGGACGAGTTTGGTGTCTATGGAAAGCTAAGAGACATGGATATATTTGTTATGCTGATCTAGAATTCAAACAAGTTCTCTTTGGTTACGAAATATCCATCTGAAGTTAGGTATCTAGTCATATTATGCGAAATTGAGCTTAAAACACTCAAATTATCTATTTATAATGGGTAACACAAATGGGCCTCGATATGCTTATGTTTCCTATCATTATTGCCGCAATAATTTAGTCCAGGGTAGTTCTTATCCTTATTTTTATTTTATTTTTTAAAATCAATTTTACATTATTGTGGAACCCACTGGATTTTTATTATAAAGAAAACAATTATAATAAACTATTATACTACCCTTTTTTATTAAAATAATTATATTTGAATTTTTAGGATGTTACAATAAGGATTTAAAGAAGCCGAGGAGCACTACAAAGAAACCAGAAGACACTTCCTGCTTTATCAATCCTGTTACCGTTGAACCTTATGATTAGAACATGATTGATTTCTGGTTGTCTCAACTAGTTGAAGAGATTGATCAAGACTCTGCATTTACTATTTGGGAAAATCACATGCTGGACTGTGCTAAGGAAGCTTCTTCTTCTGGTCTGGGTGATGAAGAGAAGAGAAGATTTCCTAAAGTTTGAGGAAAATGTGGACTGTCAAATGCCATATTTTACATTTACAAGGATACTATTGGCTTTCCTGTCATCAGTAATGTATATGAAGAAGACCCTGTCCACTGGGCCAAAGATCTGCCTCCTCCGGTACTTACTCTTGCTACTTCACCACCTTCATCTCCTCCTTCTGAGCACACTGAGGAAGAAATCATTATTGAAGAACCTGATTTGAAAGCTGATGTTGTTCAACCTATAGCTAGAAATAAGGAAGTTGCTGAGTATGTTCCTAGACCAGGCACTTCTGAGAAACGCTCATCTCAGCCAATGGCTCTGATAGTCATTCATCATAATGATCAACCACAAACTTCCAGAGGACTAGACAATGTTCCAAGTCAAGCACATGCTGAAGACAGTGCTGAAAGTACAAGGCCCTCACTGCCTCCAAATTTTAAAGAGACAATTGGAAAAATTATAGAGGAGAGAGTAAAAGTGTAGGTCAAGGAACAAGTGAGGGAGCAAGTTGCAGAAGCCCTGGATCCAACGAATGTCATGATCAACCAGATGATGAGCATTCTGTAAAGTTTTCAACAGAGTCACAATCTATCAATTCAACCCTCTCCACCTCCACCAAACCAGAACCCTCCTCCACCACCTCCACCCTCTTCTTAGCCTTCTTTTATTCCATTATATTGACAATGATGGTCCACTCATGTTTCCTTTTTGTCTGATGACAAAAAAGGGGGAGAAAGGATATAGAATTAAAATTTATATAAAATCAGTTTTTGGACATACATATATGTTTTCACATGCATATTATTTTGCTGCATACTTGATATGATATGATACTGCAATCTTTGTTTTGACTTATAACCTCTGTTAAAATAGTTAACTATGATACTATGTTTTCAACATAACTGATCTGATATGTTAAAACTGTTATATGCTGCTACTTTTCTGTTTTACTCTTTAAAGTTTGAATGCTTTTGTCTTAGGGGGAGCTCTGTAGCTCTCTTAGACTTTGCTCACTCAAATTTAATTGGTTTTTGTCATCATCAAAAAGGGGGTGATTGTTAGAATCAAAGTGGTTTTGAATTAAAATAATCTCTTAAGTTTTGATGTTAACAAAAAGGTTAAATTTGTATGGCAAAGTATTTGTCATAGATCTGACTTGTTTGTTATGAGTATGCAAGGATTACTTGATTTTATGCAAGTCAGAGGAACTAAAATTTAAAGTATGAAATCTACAAATTCTAGTTCAAACCTCTAGACCAGTCTACAATTCTTGGTAAAATTTCGAGTATTTAGCTTTATGGTAGACGAGATCGTTAAAATAAGAATAGACGAGGCCTTAGAATTAACTAAGGTAGAAGCATTACTAAGTCTAAAGAAAAATTTAAATAGACAAGACATTGAAATATAAGAAGTCCAAATACTTGATAGACGGAGTTGCTTCACTATACGCCATTTGTAACACCCCCACTAGATATTACTACGCAACACATGCGGAATTTAAATTAAAAAGATAATTTGCTGGTTGCTTTCGGAAAACAATTTATATAAGTACATAAGCGTATTTGTCATGACTCCAAACCTAAGCCTTGATCGGTACACCAGCTTACAATCCTAGCCTGGCAAGCCTATTTAATTTAGAGATATACTTGAATTAAAGCTAGTATTTTTACAAAAATTTTGACAGTCTTCTCTGTAATTCGAACATCCCAGGTAAAAGAACACATGATAAAATAATTACATTTTCCTTCCAGAATTTTCGTTACACCAAATACAACTTGCAGTAATATGCTAAAAATAGCTACATCAATAAGCTATACATGACTAAAAGGAAAAACTTAGGTTTTCATTCAAAAGAGATGCTCTCTGAGCCATAAACATTCCATTTTAAAATAAAGACTCTCTGAGCCATACTCATACATACTATCAAAAATCTAAGTCTCAAACACTAAGCTGGTCATTCTAAAAGTTATTTCTGAGGAAAACTCACGTGGTCATGCCACAATCAAATACTTCATCAAACAACTAGATCTAAGTCTCTGAGTGACTTAGGAAGACTCCTCTACACCATTTGTACTAAAATACCCAGGGTACAATAGCGAACCAGAAGAAACCTGATATATCTGTAAGGGTGAGATACCGACAAATGGATATATCACACAACAACATATACATGATACATACATCACCACAGCACATTAACATTTAATTATTATTCAGAGATAAAATAACAAGTGTTATATCAGTGGGTCTCATACCCAAACAATCAGTTTTATAAAGAGAATGCATGACACTTCAATAATTAGGCTCTAAACTTAATCTCTGGAAATCCCAACATCCTCAAAATGAGTTGATCAGGCTCGATACACCGTCTCATTGGCCATTTAGGCACAACGATTATGAACGTCGTTTCATTGTCCATTTAGGCACAACGATACACGTACACCGTCTCATTGTCCATTTTAAGAACAATGATAATACACCGTCACATGATACCTTTCCTGTTAAGGTCTCATGTTAAAACCACGTCGGGCACGTCTGTCGTAAATGTAAATGTAAAACATTTAGTTCTCGATGTTTTCTTTGTATTCGTTCTCATTCGTTGTCGAAGCTCAAAGGCTAGCGACTATTCATAAATTTCATCATTTTGAAATTATCAACATCAACACGGGACACGCAGTTCGAGTGCTCAATCACAATACCTTAGACCGATGCACCAGTCCTAGGCTTGTGGTAGTAGGAAACAACATTCACCTTTAACAACGTTCATCACAACGTGGTTAGGACACACAGTCTACAACAACGTGATTAGGACACACAATCCACAACAACGTGATTAGGACACAAAGTCCACAACAACGTGACATGGATCAAGGATCAACGTGCATATTACAGTATACTAGAAACGACGTCTCGCGAACTAGATTCAATTCACATGTACTTACTTTTCGTCAGTGAAAATCAAATCCAAAACAAAACCTCAGTCACTTATCCAAATAACTGGAACGTTTCCAAATAATTTAGGAGAAAATACCTTTCCTTTGCAAAAACTTTTCTAAAACATTTAGGAAATTCGTTTGTTTTTTAAATTCCTTGATGGAATAAAGTCAAATATTTTCAAAGGGTTTTTCCTTTATAAAACATACAGTTCGAAAAGGTTTTCTCTCGTACAAAACTTTTGATCATAAAAAGGTAGTTTTCTTCAACTTAAAATCACTTCAACATTTTTCTAAAATCAAATATCTTATTCTTCTGAAGTAAGCACTTTAAACAAGGAACTTTTATAAATGAACCCAAAACTTTCAAAGTGCTATTCAAGGCTTATTAAGGCTTTTAATCCTTATAGTCATTGAGCACAAACTCAAGTCCAGCTTCTCAAACTTCAATCAACAGTAATATATCCACAACAATAATAATATCATAGTTAATGATATTTCATCACATATATATAATTCATAACACTTTAAAACAATTAATGTTCAACTTCAAGTAATAACCACAATAGTTCAAGTAAACAAGTTATTCAAGTATTGGCTAAATATCACAATAATATTCACAACACTCAATTAAACACATACACGCATGCATATAGTTATTGAATATCCCTAGGCAAGCTCCCCTTACCTTTGAAGGCAAGTAAATGATCCTCGTCTTAATGCTCACGTTAGCTCCATGAGTGTAACTATCTACTCCATCAAGCAAGCATAGCCGTGTCAAACGTCTCAGAGAGGGAATCCAACAACGCGCAACAACCAGAAATCAAGAAATCAATTACACATGATCAAACACACCTTCTAATTTGATCTAAACATTTAATCTTATTACCAAACAAGGTCATTTTCAAAGAAAATCATGTTTGGAGCTTAAGCTTCACAATACCCTTTGAGGAAGCTTTGTTTTGATTAAAGGATCATGAAAATGAACTTAGGAATCATCAACTAAAAGTCCTAATTTCATAAATGCATACTTAATTTTACCAAACAACCAATTTCAATAAAAATTGAATTGGGGTTTTAGGGTTCATATCCTCTAGATTCATGCCTCTCACTAATTCGGACACTCTTCTCACCTCACTCAAGTGTTTGAGGGTATATGACAATTCACCCAATTCCCTCAAGGAAGGTATTCTACCATAAGCTTGACTATTAACCAAATCTCTACTTTATTAATGAAAACACATAAGAATCAAGAGGTCTTTTATTTTGGTTGTAATGGGGCCATGAGATTAATCTTTAGGTGGGGAAATCAAGAAAAGGAAAATTCAAGAAGGTTAAATAAAATATCAAACAATGCAAAGCATGACTATCCTTCTAAAATACCTTTTTGGGCTTTAGTTCATTTTTTCACCTTTCTTTCTTCTTTTTTTTTTATTTCTCACTTTCTTTTTCTCATCCCCTTCTCCAATATTTTTTTTTTCTTTTTTTTTTCTTTTTTTCTTTTTATTTGGAGAAGGGGAGATTTTCAACTTAAGAGAAATATTTTTTAACTTTTTCATCCCACAATTTATTTTTCAAACCACCTTTTTGACCTTTTTGCAATACTTTAAAAGGCGTCATATCAAGCATCATTCATCAAAATAAATCAAGGTACCAAGAAAAGCATTTTATTCTATTAGGCTCAAAATTGGGCAACTAAGGGGTAGCATTTAATCAGTTAAAGCTCAGAAGGCCAGAAAAATATATAGTGCCTCAATCATTTTCAAATATGTTTTCAAATCAAGTTCTAGAGAATACAATCCAAGAGGAATAAAACACTCAATCACAAAGAATGGGGTAAATTTAGTGAGTTCCCCTTGTAGACTCAAAAAAATCTCATATTTAGTAGTTTAAAATCAATGAGAAACACAAATCTAAGGAACCACATGCTAATTATCAACTATCAGAAGATCATCTCAAGCATTTTTATTTTTAGCCTATCACAAGAATACAAAAATTGGGTTAAAAAAATTCACTGTCTCAATTCATTTGGCACAAAGTTCTCACAAGTGGATGCATACTCTAAGCAAGGGGCAATCTAATCATGTGATTATGCAAAACTATGCCTATATGAAAGCAACATGAAAAATAAAAAAATGCAAAAAAATAAATAAAAATACCCCTACCCCAAGCTTAAAAACTTACATTGTCCCCAATGTAAATAATCAAGTCGGAGAGAGGAGAAAGATGGAACAACTCACCGAGGTGGTGGAGGGTGTTGGCTCAGATGCCAGTCATAGAGCTGTTGGAGGACGCGTCATGACTGTGAAATTCACCACGGTCAGGCCGTGATCGATTCAGATGTTGGTTACTGGACCTTGTCACGACCGTGATATACATCACGGCTAGGCCGTGATCAATTCTGTTTTGTTGGGCTCCTTCGTATCACGACCATGATGACTATCACGGCTGGGCCGTGATCAATTCTAACTTCCTGCGTTTTCACATCACGCCCGTGATGGATATCAAGGCCTGGGCATGATCGCTTCTGGTTTTCAGCTTCTGGCGCATCACGGCTAGACCGTGATCCATTTTGGTCTCCTTTTCCTTTTTTAAATTGCTCCATCACGGCCATGATCTCCTCTGACTTCATTTTTCCATGCATTTTTGCTCTTCATGCCTTCATAACCTGAAAATACTTGGCAAAACCATCAACTTGTGATCTTTCTTCTCTTAATCTTCTCAAATTATTCAAAAACAAAATTCAAAAACAAATTAAAAGGGGAAATAAAGCTTGGGTTGCCTCCCAAGAAGCGCTTATTTACGGTCTTAAGCTTGACCATACTCCCTTCAATAAACCGGGATCAGATGGGCTTGGAAGTGTAAGAACACCTATCTTCCAAGGAAGTCCTTCAAAGAGCCTATTTTGTTCATATGGCCACATGCGCTTTCGTTTTGCCCTTTTCACTCTGAGTTTCATGGCCTTACTTCCTCCCGGTGGAAGTTTTAACTCCACATGTTGAGCAACTCCAATTTCATCATTATTTGGTGCATCATTTGTCATGCAAAGTTTCGGAGTTGCTTCCATGTTAAGCTCTTCCTTCACCTTTGGAGGCATTATCTTAATCCTGCGCACATGACTCTCAAAAGGAGGGTTGTTATATGAATTCGTTAAATCAAAATCCACCCTAACTTCCTCTACATTCAAAGAGAGCTTACTATTTTTTATGTCTATTATCGTTCCAGCTGTGGCCAAGAATGGCCTTCCAAGAATGATAGGGAATTTCGAATTCCCGTTCATGTCTAACACCATGAAATCGGTAGGAATGAAAAATTTCCCTACCTTTATTGGGACATTCTCTAGTATGCCTAGAGGAGTTTTAGTTGAGCCATCCGCAAAGTTTAAAGAGAATTTGGACGGTCTCAATTCCTTGGTTCCTAACCTCTCAAAGATAGTATGTGGCATCAAACTCGCACTAGCCCCTAAGTCACATAAGGCTTGGTCTATTTTCACTTCTCCAATTGAGCAAGCAATAGATAAACTTCCTGGATCTTTTAGTTTAGGAGGCATATTAGTTTTTATCATTGCATCATGCTCCTCAATTAAGCTCTTAGTTTCTTTTTATACTTGCTATTTCTTGACCAACCTTTGTGGGAAAGGTATTAGGGGTTGGTAAGGTTGTGGAGGGACATACTTTGGCTCTATCTCTTCATGTTCACTCATCTCCTCCTCACTTTCCACATCCTTTTCAACTACCACAAGCTTATCATCCCTCGATTATATAGCATTACAATGCTCATTGGGATTAACTTCGGGTTGTCCTGGAAACGTACCCTTAGTTCTAGAATATGTACTAGCTTGTTGGGCAATCAGAGTTTCTAACATCTTATTATGGATGGTTAAGTTATCTACCTTAGATGTTAATTCTTTTATTGCCTCATTGACTGCCCTACCTTGTTGCCTAAACTCTTCATTTTGCTTTGTTTGAGTTTCAACAAAATTTTCCAAAAGAGACTCAAGTTTAGACTTTTGTACCTGAGGATACCCCGATGCGAGTTTGCTATTACCTTGGCCTTCCTGGAATTCGTGGTTCAACGTGTTGTTGTAGTTCCCGTAGGAGAAATAAGGATTATTCTTCCTCACTTGGTTGTAAGGATTTGGGGGAACATAATTTGGTAACTTCGGGTTCGTGTCATAGAAATTGTGACAAGAGTTCACTTGTTCCCCCGAAGCACCGGATCAAGGAGCAATACCATGTCGGCACTCCATTATGTCATGTCTCTGCATTCCACAAATATTACAAACAATATTAGTAACACCTATTAAACTCACATTAGCCTTTTCAAGCTTATCAAAACGTTTATTCAATAAGTCAAATTTAGACATAATTAAATCATTACTATTCATTTCAAACTTACCCCCCGAAAGCTTTTTCGGGTTATTACCTCTTTCCAAACCCCATTGGTGATAGTTGGTGGCTACGTTTTCAATGATATCAAACACTTCAGTCAGTGGTCTATTCATAAAGGCTCCACCAGCTGCGGAGTCAAGTGACACCTTCGAAGAGTAATCCAATCCATTGTAGAAGGTATGCACTAATAACCACCTCTCAAGCCCATGATGTGGGCAGGACTCTAGCAATCCTTTGTAACGATCCCAAGCTTCGGATAAGCATTCTCCTTCCTTTTGAAAAAAGCCGATAATCTGAGTTCGTAGGTAAGCAGTCTTGGATGGAGGGAAGAATTTCTCCAAGAATGCCTGCTCCAGTTGGTCCCAAGTTGACAAAGTATTAGCGGGCACTTGCTTCAACCAAGCTCTTGCTTTTCCAGTCAGAGAGGAGGGGAATAACCTCAAGCGAATAGCATCAATCGGGACACCTTGAATTCTTATTGCATCGGTGAACTCCAAGAAAGTCTCCACATGATCAGTCGGGTTCTTCGAGGGTAATCCTCCAAATTGATGTTGCCTTATCATACCAATTAACTGAGGCGGTAATAGTGTAGTTCTCCGCCTCAATTTCTGGCCTAGCAATCCCAGTTCGCAAACCCCTACTAGCATTTGGGACTGCATAGTCTTTCAGTGGTTTGGTATCCGGTAGGTTCGTCATGAGTGGAATGGGAATCAACCTTTCTCTCGCTCTCCTTTGTCTTTGTAGTCTCCCACGTCTATGAATGGTCCTTTCGATCTCGGGGTCAACTTCAACAAGATTTCCAAGACTTTGGGATCTTTACATAAGAGAGAAAAATACCTGCAAAGAGAGAGATAGAAACTAGAAAATAAAAATAAAAAAATTTTAATATAAAAAAAGTCCAGAAAAATCAATTTAAAAATTAAATTGAAATTCAAGAAAGCACAGTCCCCGGTAACGGTGTCAAAAACTTGATGAGCGTGAATCCGCAAGTGAACGGCTTCGTCGTCAAGTAATAAAAAGATCGAACCACAGAGACCGTGATCTTAAATAACAATTAATTATTAAATCAATTTAACTAAACTATATATAAAAAAAGATTTGGAAAAGATTTGGGTTTAAAAAAAAAAAAAGAATTAACTAGTAAATCAAATATTTAAAAACGCAATCAATTAAAATCGCAATCAAATCTAATCTGGAATTTTTTCCATATCAAAAGGGATTTCCAGGAATTGGGTTACAAACAAGACTGCTCATGCTACTAAATTGACTACCCCTCTTGTTAATTATCGAAATTTCTTTGAAGGTGAATTTATCCTAAATAAATTAATGTTCCCTCTCGAGATACAAGAACCGTGCCCAATTAAACCAACCCCTACTCTCGTGGTAATTGTATTTAAATTGAACCCATTAAGATTCGTGACAATTCAATGAACCCTCGAAGGACCGCTTCTAACTATCGTGATTTAAGTCCTAAGTTCAATCTGTATAGATCCAATACCTAAGTTCACCGCTAGGTTCATCCTTAGAGTATCTATGACATGCAAATAAGTGCGCACCGAATTCACAAGTAATTCATGCAATATGAATTAAATCGAAAGCAAATTGAAATTAACAAGAAGTAAAACGTCAATTCATCACATAAAACGAGTCTTGGGCATAGCCCCAATTCCTAGAAATAAAAACAACTACTCAAGCATTATCATGTTCATAGCAAGCTTGATTAACAAAAGCATAAAAAAAACCGAAGAGAAAAGAAGAAATTGAGAAGAAGAGAAATCCTAATTTTTGCCTAAGGTAGCAGCCCTCCAGAGATCCCTATTTTCGAGCCTTAGAGTCCTATTTATAATGTATGGTAACTTGAGATTAAAGCAATTACAAATCAGATCAAATCAGCAAATTAAAATTCCAGATATTGCGCGTCACGGCCGTGATGCCTGTCACGGCCTGGCCGTGACAGATTCTTTCTCGGAAAACTTGGCATTGGTTGGCCTGTCACGACCGTGATGGCCATCACGGCCTGGCGGTGACAGGTTCTGACTTTTGCGTACTTTTTTTTTCAGCCTTGCTCGAGCATGGCCGTGATGGCTGTCACGACTAGGCCGTGATGGGCTCTGTTTGGCTCATTTTTCTTGCTTTTCAAGCTCCATCTTCATGCAAGCTCCAACATAACTGATCCTGAACATTTTAATCTTCAATTCTGCACACAAACACCACAAAATCACCTTACCCGTTCCAAGGTAAAAGCTAACAAAAATCAAATTAAAAATGCCTAAACTACATGAAAATGCATGCAATATGATAAAGAAATATGAGGTGTAATCACACTCATCAATCATAAAAAGGTAGTTTCCTTAACTTAAAATCACTTCAACATTTTTCTAAAATCAAAGATCTTGTTCTTTTGAAGTAAGCACTTTAAACAAGGAACTTTTATAAATGAAGCCAAAACTTTCAAAGTTCTATTCAAGGCTTATTAAGGCTTTTAATCCTTATAGTCATTGCGCACAGACTCAAGTCCGACTTCTCAAACTTCAATCAACAGTAATATATCCACAACAATAATAATATCACAGTTAATGACATTTCATCACATATATATAATTCATAACACTTTAAAGCAAGTAATGTTCAACTTCAAGTAATAACCACAATAGTTCAAGTAAACAAGTTATTCAAGTATTGGCTCAATATACAATAATATTCACAACACTCAATTAAACACATACACACATGCATATAGTTATTGAATATCCCTAGGCAAGCTCCCCTTACCTTTGAAGGCAAGTAAAGGATCCTCGTCTTAATGCTCACGTTAGCTCCATGAGTGTAACTATCTACTCCATCAAGCAAGCACAGCCGTGTCAAACGTCTCAGAGAGGGAATCCAACAACGCGCAACAACCAGAAATCAAGAAATCAATTACACATGATCAAACACACCTTCTAATTTGATCTAAACACTTAATCTTATTACCAAACAAGGTCATTTTCAAAGAAAATCATGTTTGGAGCTTAAGCTTCACAATACCCTTTGAGAAAGCTTTGTTTTGATTAAAGGATCATGAAAATGAACTTAGGAATCATCAACTAAAAGTCCTAATTTCATAAATGCATACTTAATTTTACCAAACATAACCAATTTCAATAAAAATCGAATTGGGGTTTTAGGGTTCATATCTTAAATTGGGGAAAACTCATTCTAATCCTAGAATCATGAAATTAGTTTAATAAAACATCAATTTGTTGTCTCAATTGCATGAATACACATTTAATTTCAGAGTCTAAAGCGGAAATCAAAATGTTAGGGTTAGAGTTTCAAAATTAGATTTGGGGATTTTCAATCTAGAAGAGATTAGAGGGTAAAACACTTACCCAAGGTGAAGAGAAGAGAACATGGTGGCTGGAGGTGGTCCGGCGCGATGGAGTACAGGCGGCGGCACGATTGTGACGCGGTTCTGAGGCACCCATGAACAAAAGCAAGAGTGAACTTCATGTAAGGAGGAAAAGAAGGTTTATACCCTAAGGTATGGTGGAAGACCACCATGGACAGTGGTCAGAAGGTCCTTACTACGGCGGCAAAGGGCGGCGCTAGAGAAAATGATGAAACCGGGGCGCGAGTTGCTCAAAGTCGCATGCGAGAACGCGAGCAAGAGAGGCGGACGGGCGTGACGGTCGCGCTGCTCCGGGAAGCGGTCTAGTGGTGGTGGGCGCGGTGAGGTTTCAGAGTAGCAAGGGAGGAGGAGTTGGAGGGAGGAAGAAGAAGAAAAAGAAAGAAGAAAGGAGAAAGGAGAAAGGAGAAAGAAGAAGTAGGGGGAGGGGGGGCAGAGGGGAATCATGTCTGTTAAAGGAGTAAGGAGAGAGAAAAGTTGGTTTTGTATTAGCGGGTACACTATGAGTGGTAAATATTAAGCCTAAAATAAACATATTTTTACTTTTTGGAATCTAAAAATAAAGATTGATAAATATGTGATTTCGAAATTCAAATTAGAGTAAAGGTTAATAGTTGAACCGATCAACTAAGAAAATACTCGGTCCAAAATTAATTTCCGATTGATGCCAAACCAATTTATTTTCTAATCTAAAATTAAACATAATAAAATATGAAAATATTCTCTCCCAATCATATCATTTAAAATATTTCCTAAATAAAGATTAATAGTGACAATAATATAAAATTATTGTCTAACAAACATACTTGTACTGAAATAAAGCTGTGCTAACGCACTTAATAAAATCATTTTAAAGGAGTAATTGAAGTTAATCAAACCAAATAAAATAATACAAACATATAAACATATAGATATTTACTATTATAGAAGTACAGTAAAAACTGTGGTGTTACATCACGTCAGCAGACGAGCTCTTAAGTATAGCACGTCCATTTCTCTGGACTAGGCGGAAAGTTTATAGACGCATTATCAGCAGACGAGTCAATCTCACTGATAAGTAAATCTTGCACGTACAAAGACCTGCGCGTCCACTTGCTTTAAAGCATGAATCCGTCTAAGCTTAAATGTATTTATTTCAAATGATTGCTTATTTCAAAGAATATATGTCTTTTACCTTGATGCTTCTATTGTTTAATATCCTTATCTCTTGGATAAAAGAACTTCGTACCATTGAAACCATAAACCTTTGTACTCTGTCAAACTACATTGTTGTAAAGATCAAGTCAAGTACAAAGATGGCAAGTCAGAAAGTAACCTTTGGTACAATAGAGAAGTGACAGTTCTACTTTGAGCATTCCTCTGTTAAGCAAAAGCACTGTGAAGCATATCAAGTTATCAGTCTCAACGGATCCAAGCATTTAATGCTAAGTCTAAACGGATACAATTTGAAGACCGTTGAAGAAGATCAAGACAGAGAAGCACTTCTGCTATATATATACTTGAAGAACTTCAAGGAGAAAAGTGATATAGATTCAATATATAGATATACGAAGTAACACAAGCTCTGATATTATAATGCAAAAACTCTGTTGAAATTGTAACACAAGTTTACGTGTAAATCTTGTTGATCTTAAACTTTCAAATCCTCACACATAGTGAGTTCTTAGATCAATGCTTTAAATCTCTTTGTTAGAGTTAGAGCCTGAAGAGGCTTGGTAGAGAAAGAATACTTGTAGCCTGAAGAGGTGTTGAATACTTGTAAAGCTATTGGATTATAGTGGAGAAAAACCTTCAGGTAGAAGGGACTGGGCGTAACTCTTGGTTGGAAGAGAGTAAACCAGGATAAAACACTTGCATGAATCTTCTAAACCCTTATCTTTTACAATTTTTGTTTATACTAACGGTGGGGTTCGGAATCTGAGTTTATTAACTCTTCAAAATCATTTTCCTGTTTGTATGTTGTTTTTAATGTTTTGCTTGTAAAAGGTTTGAGAAAAGACTTTTTCGAAAATCTGTTAAGAAACACAATTCAACCCCCCTTCTTGTGTTTTCATGTGTCAACTTCACTCCTATGTACAAAATAATAGATAAGTAAACAAAATATTAAAGGGTAGGACAACATTATTTCATACCTAACATGATGGGCACCTATGTATCAAACATGAATATGAAGTAGGGGAAGAAAATTATACAGTGTTGGACTCTTTCTAGTTTTTCCAAAACTTGAGAAAACAATTTGGTGTAAGGAAGTGAAGTAAGAAAAAGAAAGCAATTATCTATATGAGCTTTTTCTGCCTAAAGAAGCGTTTTGGATACCACAACTACACCCCGAAAACCAAAATGCACACACCAAGAGGCATGATATTGAACCAAGCAACTCTAGCATTTGTTGCTTCACTAACTTCCCTCATCTTCTTCTTTGTAGAAAGCAACATTCAAGAATACGAGGTTATGAAATGCATTAACAAACATCAAGCATAATGAATATAAGCCCCCTATCTTATATATATATATATATATATATATATATATATATATTGAAGTGGTTAAAACTTAAAATTCCTACAAAATAAAACTTAAAAGAACCTAACTTCATAAAAGTCTCACGACGGAAATATTACAACTAGAATAAATCAAGCATAACAATAAATATAAGAGATTTTACCTATTCTTCAAATATGTTAGTTTCTCAATAAAGAATATATATATATGTTAGTTTCTCATGGATGGCTTCCACAACTCTTCAGCAAGGAATTCACTGTTAAAACATTATCAAATCCATTTTCCCCTCTCCATTATAAACAATTAATCAACTATAATAGTTTAAATCGTCAACAAATCTAAGTCCCACTCAAACACCATAGTTTAAAGATTGTATCACAAATTAGTGTCAAAAAGAGGCACTAAGTCGAAAGGAATTCGTATCCCATTCCAACACTATCACATGCTTATATACATTATAGAGGAACTGCACATGCTTACATTAGTAGAGGCCTTCATATGAAAATTGAAAAGAATCATAACCTTATATATGGTTTCCTTCTCCTTGTCTAGGGATATATTGTAAACACATGCACTCAAAAGCAAATTAAGCAAATCACAAATCACATGAAAAATCCACTTATCCATAATAATAAAAAACACCTTTTTGTCTTCACCTTAATTTTGATAATACACATCCTTGGTAGTACATGCCACCTTCAGAACCGCCATTGTCAGCAGAGGCTGTTGCCTTGAAAAATGAAAATAAAATCAAGACTTTGATGCATCGGTTAACTATTAACAAAATAAACTAAACACACTAAATTTATTCAGAGTATATAATCAATATTTGCAATGGATAACGAATGTTGCATCTGGTATCTTACCAGGAGGTGATGCGGTGGTAGCTGATGGTGGCAGGACAATCTGAAGGGTGAGTGCTATGCCCTCTCGACGGTGGTGGCGGTCTCCAAGCGGCGGTGGGGGTTTCAACTGACAGCTCATATGGTCTTTTCCATTCAAATTTGAATATAGAAGAGTCTTAAAAATCTGATCTTCTGCATTCAAATTTACTTATGGTGTACCCAGAGTCCAAAAAATATACAGACAAACAAACAAAAGTGTTACCAAGAAAAAAAAAATCTCAATAAAAAAAATGTTACCAATCGAGTCAGAGGAAGAGAGAAGCCTCATTCCCTCCCTAGAAAGCTTCACTCTATTGTAAGTGTTTCACGTTTTCAGATATGAAATTTTCGAATTTCTTGTTCTCGTGAAGAACTACATTGTCTATTGTTGGAGCAACGAGAATTGTGGGAGCAGCAAGAATGACGAAAATGTGATAGAAAGAGAAAGGGGAAGGGATGGAAAAGAATACTGAGAGGGAGGGACCAAGAGAAATGAAACATGAAGAGCAAATGATGATAAGTTATATGGTTTCAAATTTGAAATTTAAAATTTGAATTTTGAAAACAAAAGTGTGTGAGTTGCAAACAGTTGTCATGCATTAATTTATTCTCCCACACCTATTATTATTACCCGAAATAGTATGGGCCAAATGTGTGTTGAAGAAGCCATTAATGAGAGTCTGGCGCAAATTTGAAGTGTGTTCCTTATTTTTGTTAAATATGTCTGAGTTGGTAGACATCAATTGATTGAACCTTTGAAAATGGGCTCTTATAGTGTGACACAGTCCGTCCAAACAGTCAGACACTATCCAAAGCAAATAAATGAGTGTACTTTTGAAAGTAATTCTAGATTTGATATGTTAATTTGAATTTAGGTTAAAGTAATATTTTGGTCCTTATACGTGACACGAATTTTCGATTTGATCATTATACATAAAAAATTATTAAAAGTTTAAAACGGTTAAAAAAAGTCATCATTTGGTCCCTGCCATACAAAATTTTAGGGACTGATTTAATAATTTTTTGTTCGTATAGGGACCAAACCGGTAATATACAGGGATGAAGACTTTTTGTATATACAGTGAACACAAACCAGATATAATATTGATTTGGACCTGGAGGATGATGGTACAGAAGCTCTTGCTAACGCACTTAAAGAATCTGCACCGTCGCTGGTAATTTTGGATATGGCTGGAAATGACATTACAAAGCTATTCCTTCTTTGGCTGCCTGTATATCATCAAAACAGTTCCTCACCA
This sequence comes from Sophora flavescens, assembly GCA_030762895.1. Taxonomy (NCBI): domain Eukaryota; kingdom Viridiplantae; phylum Streptophyta; class Magnoliopsida; order Fabales; family Fabaceae; genus Sophora; species Sophora flavescens. The sequence continues at coordinate 100,109,118 of CM061062.1, forward strand.
AGTTAATTTGTTGAGAATGAAATAAAGGATGAAGGCGCAATTTTGATCAGCAAGCACTAGAAGGAGGTCATGACCAATTAAATGAAGTGGATTTGAGCACAAATCGGATCGCGTGGTCAGGAGCTACGGTATTGGCTGAAGTTGTTGCCCAATTGGGGATCTCCGTCAGATTAATGGTGGATCTATGTCTGCCGTTAAGAAAGGAGAGAGAATACAATGGCGAAAGGGTAGGGCTGATAAAAGGGTTTTTGACCCAACTGGGTTTCTTTTAGAAACTATTTACCAGTTTAGGGTTGTTTTGAAACTATTTATCAATGGGGGGTCGTTTTGAATATTTTATTATTTTTGGGTCTGACGGGTCAAAGACGCCACTGCAGATGGCGCCTTTGAAGACGCCACTGCAGTTGGCGTCTTTGACTTTTATAAAAAAAAAAAATGAAAAGGGGAGGCGTATTTGGCAGTGGCGCCTCCCCAGCTTAAGCTACGAGAGCGATCTTTGTGAGCGCCATCAGAATTTAGTGACCCCTTTTTCCTTTTTTTTTTTTTTTAATTTTGACTTTTTTAAAAAAGATAAAAAATTTATTTATAAAAAAACTCATTCACCAAATAATGAACTGAATTCACCAGATATTTACACATACTTAACCAAAAAAATTTATTTCTCAAAAATACCCATTCACCAGATAATGAACTGAATTCACCAGATATTTATACCCGGTTCACCAGATATTTGCACATACTTAACCAAAAAAATTATTTCTCAAAAAAACCATTCACCAGATAATGAGTTGACCATATCTAATCCTCTAATCCTAATAAATGAATCCCTTCCTGATCAAGCAACCAACAAACAAAATAAATAAAATAATAAAATAACCAATAAAACAGACAAAATAATATAATAATTGAAATAAAAAAATCCCAAATATTTGTGAGAATACAACAAATCCTGATCCTGATCCTCGACTTATGCCATTGCACATATTTTTTTTTACTGAGATATTTACCAGATATTTACACATACTTAACCAAAAAAATTTATTTGGTTAAGATAGCAGTTATGCATGCTCTTCCACAGCTCATCTTCTGCTTCTTTACCCTGCCTTCCAAAACAGTTATCAACCCTTTCATCTCCCTTTCTTACAAATCAATTTGCTAAAAAATCATGATGTCAAAACGTGCTGGTTTCTGTGAACATGGAACCATTTTATTTATCAAAATTTTCATACTTGTACTCAATAATTTTTTTCACCAGATATTTGTACCCGATTCACCATATATTTACACATACTTAATAAAAAAAAATATTTCTAAAAAAAACCCATTTACCAGATATCTAAATTGGTAAATAGTTTCTAAAAGGAACCCAGTTTGGTCAAAAAGCCGAAAAAGGAAGATAGCAGAACGAACGTGTAGAAAAAGAAAAAGAAAAAGAAAAGGGGAGGTGAACCTCTGATCCTCCAAATTTTTCATTATAATTAACTATGTGCAATCTCATTAAAAAAAAAATGTGCAATGGCATAAGTCGAGGATCAGGATCAGGATTTGTTGTATTCTCAACTCCTGATGAGGCATCCAAAGCTGTAAGTAGGTGGTATTTTCATGTTAAAAATAGTCGGTGGTTTTTTACTTTAAAAATGATTTCTTTTCCCTTTATTGTGTGGTAGCTCTTGGAGATGAATGGCAAAATGGTTGTAAGCAAACCTCTGTATGTGACTCTGCAATGCTCTCACCAAATAAATTTTTTTTACTACTGTAATAATTGATAAATATTTATTGGTGTAAATTGTTATTGCTATTATTTTTTTTTTGCCTCCTGTAGTGCTGAGGTGGCGGCCTCACAAATATTTGGGATTTTTTTATTTCAATTATTATATTATTTTGTCTGTTTTATTGGTTATTTTATTATTTTCTATTATTTTATTTATTTTGTTTGTTGGTTGCTTGATCAGGAAGGGATTCATTTATTAGGATTAGAGGATTAGATATGGTCAACTCATTATCTGGTGAATGGTTTTTTAAGAAATAATTTTTTTGGTTAAGTATGTGCAAATATCTGGTGAACCGGGTATAAATATCTGATGAATTCAGTTCATTATCTGGTGAATGAGTTTTTTTGAGAAATAAATTTTTTTAGTTAAGTATGTGTAAATATCTGGTGAATCGGGTACAAATATCTGGTGAATTCAGTTCATTATTTGGTGAATGAGTTTTTTTATAAATAAATTTTTTATCTTTTTAAAAAAAGTCAAAATCAAAAAAAAAAGAAAAGGAAAAGGGGCTGCCAGCTACAGTAGCGCTACAGTATCGCTACTGTAGCTAGCAGGGGGGAGGCGCCACTGCCAAATGCGCCTCCCCTTTTCATTTTTTTTTTATTTTTATAAAAGTCAAAGACGCCAACTGCAGTGGTGCCTTCAAAGGCGCCATCTGCAGTGGCGCCTTTGACCCGTCAGACCCAAAAATAATAAAATATTCAAAACGACCCCCCATTGGTAAATAGTTTCAGAACAACCCTAAACTGGTAAATAGTTTCTAAAAGGAACCCAGTTTGGTCAAAAAGCCCTGATAAAAGGATCCACATATCAATTAACCTGTACATCCATGATAACATTTATCCAATAATTTAAAAAAAACTAAATTGATTGGATTGGATACAAAGAAAAAGAAATGGATCATTTATTATCCATTTTAAAAAAAATGAATCATTTTGGACCTGATTAATATATGATTATTCTCTGTTTCCATTTTTATTTAAAGAAAAAAAAGAAAATTTGTTTGTTTGGATTTTCGAAAATCTCTCTCTACCACATCTTTTTTGTTCTGCGTCTTCTTCGTATGATTTTTTTTCCTAAATTTTTTTCTATTTATTTAATTAATTATTTTATATCTCCCTCTCCCTCGAATTGCTTATTGTTTGTCTTTGTGAAAAGAAAGTCTTTTACCCAATTAAAAAAGTTAGCGAAACAATAAGAAAATGTAGGATAAGCAACGATAGGAGACAGGTCAAGAGTACATTGTTGACACCATAAGCCACATTGCAGTGTAGCATATTTGGAGGCGAGGGACTCTCTCTCTCTATCTCGTTCTGTGTCTTCGTACATCTAGTTCTGCATCCCTAATTTTTTCTATTTATTTATGTATATGATTATTATTTTTGACGAAATTTATGCATATGATTATCATTCTTAGTTAATCTGTAAAGGATATTTATTGTAAAAACATAATAGCTATTTTACTTTATGTAAAATATTTAGAGAAAGAAAATATTAAGAGAGAGAAAATATTTAATTTATAAAGATGGTTAAAATAAAGTTTTAATGTATAATAATATATTTTTAAATGGATGAATCGGATATCCATACATATAAAAATGATTGATGGATGAATTTGATATTTTTTATTAAATGAATCAAGATTGAATTTGATTTTTTTAATATAATTTTAATTGATCGGAATGAATTGATGGATTATTTTTATCCGATCCATTATAATCCGAATCAAAATCCATCCTATCCATCCATTTGCCACCATTAGAAAAGGGAGTGATTTCCTTGAGATTTTTAAGGAAAGATTAATTTGCAAATCAAAAAAAAAAAAAGCCACGGGCCATTTTGCAAAGTAGGAAGTGACCAGTATACTATTACCAGCTAGAATCATCAGATCATGACCATTGCTTTATTTTACAATATATCTAATGATTGGTTTTGCACCCTCATCGGTGAGAGACTTATTACTTCCTCACCTCATAAGCCATCTTAAAAAAAGTTGAAATCGGAAAAAATAATCTTCCGGAAAAACGGTTGAAATCAAAAGGAATTGAGATGAACCGTCTGAACCGAACGGTTACGAAAAACCGGACGGTCCAGAAGTTACTGTTACTTTTACGTTTTATCACTTTTTCTAGTTCTGATTGTGAATCCCAGGCGGCCAGGCCCCAGCCCTCATACTCGACGGTCCCACGCGGCACCCTTGCAGCGCTAACATCCAGGCCTCAGCCATCGTCGACGGTCGTCGGCGTCACTTCTCACCAGAGCTCCGCCGCATCGCTGCTGTACTTCTGGAGGTAGATGGTTGGAAAACCCCTCTTTTCTTCCCCTTGTTGATACTGAAATATGAACTGACGACTTCCCTTTTGTGTCTGATGTGTTTTTTCCTTTGCTTATTTTGTGTCTGATGTGTTTGTTGATGGTTTTGTTGCCTATTGTGTTTGGTGATGGTTTTGGAAATACCACGACCAGCTTGTGGGTGATATTCATAATTTATTATGGTTTTGCCTATTTGTGGGTGTTTTGTGTTTGAGAAAGAGTTGGAAGAATCGGTGTAAGGGATAGGTATGGTGCTTGAAATGTGATAGGGAAAGAAGACCTTCAAACGTGTTGGATCTGGTTCCTGTACAAGAGAAATGCTGTTTCCATGGCTTATTCAACAATAAAAATGGAATTCACACAGTGAAAATGTGCTTCTGGGTCTTTTTTGTTTTTGGGAAATTGGTGATATGATTTTGGACTATTAGTGAATAGTGGCTGACTGAGAAGACCGGATTATGATCCCTATCCTCCCCTGGGATGATTAGTGTCTTCGTGATTAATGACATTATTATATATATATATATATGTATATAATATAATATATAATTTATTTATTTATTTATTAGTCATCCGGAATCAGTTGAACCAATTGAACCATGACGCGAAGGTCTCGCTGGTTCATTATCAAGTTCGGTTCTTAAAACATTGGATTGCATACATAAACCAACTTGATAGGTTCTACCAAAAAAAAAACCACTTGATAGGGGACACCTTATTCTAAAATTTCAACTCTCTTCTATATTAGGATTTAGGAGCAAAACGGTATAACCCTATCCAATACAAAATATTTACCGGGACATTGAATACGGCACAGATCCCCTTATATTCTTCTATTGCTTGCCAAAAAAACCATTCTCGTAAGAACAGCAGTAGCAGACATTGAGCACTGAGGAGGAGGAGCAGTGAATTCGTAAACCGAAGAAAGGTTTCGTAGGTAATAAAGAAAAGAAGCAAAGTTGATAATTTTCCCCCATTTTATTTGGTTGTTGAACAAACATGTCTTTGTTGAACCTTCTGAAATTGTTGGATCTGTGAATCACTAAGTAGGAGTTGGTGGTTATAACATGCCATCCACCTCTGGGGGATACCCCCTAGTCCCTTGTCTATCTTTACTATTAGGAGAGTGATTTAGTGTACATTTATTGATTCTTTCTTCTGTAGTTTTTTATTTTGTCTTCAAGTTTTAGGGTTCATGACTTGGGCCACAGTGCAAACTTCAGGGTTTAAATTCTGCCTTCATAAGTTGTTTGTTGCAGTATTTTCAAGCTGTTGTAGAGAGCTCATTTGGGGTTACAAGAATAGCTTATGAAAATTTATAATCTTCAACAAAACAAAAAAAAAGCCTATTTCAATAAAATTATCATAGAAGCTTAAGAAAACAAGTTTTTTTCAGCTTATTTGAAAAAAGACTTTTTGAATAAACGCTAAAGTCGTTTACTCAAAGTCTCAAACTTATCCTAACTCAGAAGTTAACAACATCTGTTTGACTGTGCAATGTTTTTTAAGTTGCATCAGGCAATGCCATTGCTTCCTTTCTTGCTTTATCTATTTTCCTAATGTAAAAAATATCCACATCTTATTTGTAATTCATACACTACTATCTTGAGTTCTTTTCCTGTATTTTACAACCTACAATGTTGTCAGCTTTGTTTTTCCACAAGGTTTAGAAAGGCCCAATATCAAACATTGATATCCTCCTTTTATTTAGATGGTACTGCCAACAAATTGAAATGGGTATGTGATGTCATTTGCAGGTAAGGTTCAAGTGTTACAATGGAACAAGAAGCAGAACAACCAGTTCCAATTCAAGTGGAGTGCTCAGATGATGGTTCTTGCCCAACTAGTTCATCTCAAGTAAGTCAGGTAAGGAAACTGCTGTTTCGCCAAATGCTGGTGGGGATCAAAGATGGAAGGTTCTTTGTGGGTGGCTTCTACTGCATTGACAAGCAAGGAAACATTATTCTCCAGGATGCTGTGGAGTATCGTAGCACTCGGCGATCATCGCCTTCTCCAATGGAACAGAGGTGCCTTGGTCTTATTCTTATTCCTTCTTCTTGTCGCACATCATGTCATGTGGATTGCTCTGTTGAAGAACAATTGTCTCTGCTATCGCTTCATGGAAAATGACTACTTGTGGTTTCATTGCTCTTTTGATGTAGTGTGAACAAAACTCAAGATTTTAGTGTATCATGAATCCCACAACCTGATAAAATACAGGAATGTGGCACTTGCTTAGGTTTAAACCATGACAGAAGGATTTTGGTTTACCATGAGTATAAAATGTCTTGGCGTATGGCGTTTGAGATTTGAATGGAACAAAAAAGAAAATGAAATCGTGTTCCTTCATTACAGTGGTTCCATATCTTTTTGTTACCTTATTCCTTCTTATGTTCTGCTGGCTCCTTTTACCTTCAATCTTTCAAATCACTGTAAGCTTCTTAAACATCATGCTATCTTTTTCTGTGATTGAGGGGCTGAATTGGATCTATCAACTAAATTCTATTGGGATGTGAGTGAAGCTAGCACATTAAAAATGAAGAAAAGGTGAATACCCTGCAGTTTGCTTAATAATAAATTAGGAATCTTTTTTGTACAAAACTGTACAAGTAAAACTTGAAGGCCTGCTTAAGACTCCATAAACTTGATGAAGTTTCTTCTTCAACTGATGTGTTGAATTTGGATTTTACATGGCAAAAGAGGGGGACTAACACTATTTGTTCTCCCTTCTTTCTGTGCTGTCAGGAATTCGACATTAGTTCTTAAACTCAAAGTACAGAGTTTTTTCTTCCTTTCTAAATCCAAGGTTCACTTATTGTATGCATATGTTATACTCAAAACCCCAGATTATATTAACTAATAAAGCAAGAAGCATAAGTCGAGCCATCAAGGAACCTTGGTTTTATTTGGCTTCATTTTCATTTGTAATAGAAAAAAAAAATGGAGGACACGTTGTTTTCTTGATTTGTGAAAAGGCTTCTTCTTGGGTATTTATAATTTCTGTTTTATAGGCTAAAATGTTAGAATTTTTAGGTGATTAACTGGGATGTCTTATGAAGGCCTTTTTCTTTAGATGACACAGGAACAAGAGTGAGATTTTGAATCGTTAGAAAAATCATATTCCTCCGCAAGTTTCCCAAACTAATAAGTAATAACCATCCCCTCTTCTTCTTCGGCCTAGTCCAAGATAAATTCTTTATATTTGGTGTTACACGGCTTTTTCATATGCCGAAGCTTGGAGTACTACGAAGAGCTCATGGAGAAGCACCTTGTGGGCAAGCGAAATACTAACCCAATAAGTTCATAAATGAGCATCAGCTATATATTGTGTTTAGGGTATCATCTAAAAATAAAAGTTATAGATGTTTTTGAACTTTTCTGTTGAATAAATCAAGCTAATACACATCTTCATATTTGCCTTTTCTATGTACTTAAGTTAGCTTTAGAATAGACATGGTATTTCATGTACAACTTGAATGTGAAAATGACCTCCAAAGCTCACCTTAAGTTTTATACAAAATTTGAACTTCTTTTTTTATTTTTTTTGCTTTACAAAAATTGAACTTGATCGAATGTAACATGCATTATCAAAACCTATTACTATAAGGTGTTCCGTACACAATGAGGTATGGTACATTCCTGATAACAGTATCGATGGGAATTGCAAAGTTCACACCTGATGACACTCCAGTCCCTGAAATGCATCGAAAAGAGCACAAAGCATACTTGAAAGTTAATAATCCACAGTCCAAAATAATTGAATTTCTTTTTTAGGAAGAAGTAATTGAAACTTAATGTGCGGCCATATCATATTCAAATAGATCTCTGATTAGCACGCATCATGGGTTACCAAGTTTCCAAAAGAAACATAATGACTCTTTGATACCCAAATAGATTGAGCCGAGATGCATTATACATGAAACAAAAGATCAACAAGTAATTTCCCTTTTGTAAAAAAAAAAACAAGTAATTTCCCGTAATTAATTATCCCTTCATAAAATAATAAATAAATAAATAAATAAAGGATGATGATGCTCTGTGAGTTTGTGACCTCACTCAACACCCTTTTCCAAGGAAAGAACTCAAGGAAGATACTATATAGGACAAAGGCCATCTCAACTTATAAACTTGAGAATTAAAATTTGGAAGGCAGCTTCTTGTGTCTGACTACCTTTAAAAGAAATATGGTATACAACAGAATTTTGCATAGAAAATGGTGCAAAAGAAGCATCATTCTTTCATTACCTCTTTAATAGGATCTGTAACAGAAGCATGCTCATACAACTAAATGAAGAAACTTCTTATTACCTTTCCTTGTGAAGGTTGATGTGTTTACTCCAATAACATGGCCGTATGAATCAATCAATGGTCCCCCTGAATTTCCTGTTCACATCCGTGCACACATAAGATCATATGTTTACATAGTCCTATCCAAAATAACATGGAGGATTCTAAGAGTTGCAAACAAACAATATCATCTGAAAATTGGCACTTCGGTAAACAGTAAAATCATCATTTCAGCATAAGATATTCAATGGAAACTGGGTTAAAATAGCTTAGTGATTTCTTATCAGTAATATGTTTTTAGCCATGTTAAGATTATTTCCATGACAAACATATCTATTTCCCTCATTTAGGTAGAATGAAGTGAATCTGGAAGGCTTGGTCTCCTTGGCAGCATCTTTGCCAAAAACGGTGCAGTCAGGTATCCAAGATTTGGAGACAACTGGCTCGCATTGAAGATGTTTATGTCATATTTTGCCAGTATATGTATTTGCTCGTGTAGGTTTCTATAAATTAGCCCAGAACCATCGGGTAATAAAACCAATTTTATGGCAGCTGCTATGGTTGCAGCTCTGAAATGAACTTAGCCTACGTGCCTAACTGACAGATCATCTCGAGAACAGATAATTACATGGACAAACCATATTTTAAAAATCATGATCAGAGGTGTTGAAATGTTAATGCTATCTAGTTTTAGTCAAATATCCAAGAAGTTGAACATTACAGGCAGAAAAGTACAAGTGATAATTTTTTTTTTTGGGTCCGGGATGGAACCCAGGGTGTCCCCACAGCTGATAACCGTGGGACTAATCCCCGAGGATGTAGAGTACCAGTTAAGGAGCAACTCGTCTACCCACATATGCAGCTTTATTACCATCACCAGAATTCGAACCCTGGACTTATGGTTAAAGGATCCAAGCTACTAGCCACTTGAACCACACCTTGTTTACTAATGTGCAATGAGTCAGGAATCAGGATACAAACTATACTACTATAGTCTCTCCAAATTAATATCTTTCCTTAATTTCTACTCAACAAATATTTGGGGTTGGGTTCCTAACATAACGGACCTCAAATTAAGGGTGTAGCTTACCTGCATTGATAGCTGCATCAGTTTGAATAGCTCCTTTAATGGCCCCTCCATTTGGTGAAGGTATCTCACGGCCCAAACCACTTACCACCTGTATAATTTACATCAGACAATACACAATGCTCAAATATATATATATATACACACACACACACACTGGTACATCAAGAAGTTACTATTTGGATTTGAACCTAGGGCCTGTGCCCAATTCCTCACCTAGGCCAATTATTCAAACTAAGTTCAGGTGGCTCATAATGCTTGCAGGTTGGTTGCCTATCAATTGGGCATTATACTGAAGAATCAACCGATATTTTTCTAACTGTGAAACTATTGCTCGGCATGACAAAACCTTTAAAGGATAGCACATAAATAATTTCTTGAAATTTCGGCCCCCCAGTTTACATCATTCTTTTACAACCATTTTACATGATCAGATAGAGTTCATAACAGATTCAGAGGCTTTCTCATTAAATCCTAACATGTTAGATTCGAATTATTAAAACAATTACCCCTGTTGTGAGTGTGTTCTCATATCCATAGGGATTTCCAATGGCAAAGCAACTCTGGCCAACATGTAAATTGTTAGACTGACCAAGAACCACAGGCTTTATTTCATAGCCATCAACATCAACCTGCAAATAGAACAAGTGTTATGCATTTTTGATAGTGGCCTACAGTGAGAGATGAAAATACAGAAGTTAAATGTAACTTATTACCTTAACAACAGTTTCATTACGTAGAAAAAGGAAGACCAATGAAAAATTCTCTTTACATCTAGGGCCTAATAAGAAACAGATAATGGTAGAATGGAAACACCCTCTAATAAATGAACAGATACCATGTTTAAACTGACATCAAACAGGGCTTAGTTATATTACCATGCATTCACTAGCAAATCTTAAATATATTTTTCCAAATAAATGGGAGGCACATGCAGAAGGACGACTATGTGATGATATTTGATACAAGCTACTTTGAAATCACGAGTCAATTAAAAGAGATGCTGCATGCAGAAATGCCTTTGAATTGTTGGGAAAAAGGATGCTATATCAGGCTCAAAGCATTCAACTGCAGGCTAACACTTCCAGATTCATTCCTATCTTAATTTTGGACTATCATAAAAAACCAAAGAAATATCTGAATAGTAGTTCATCATAATAAAAGGTCGCAGAATATTGGGCACCATGTAAGAATAAGGAAGATGGCTTGGCCAAAAAGTTATTGTGTTTCAAAGGAAGTCAGTTGTTCCTTACCGAGACAGATTACACATTAAATTCAATCTGTCTGCATTTTTGCACCAGAAAAATATCCAGTTACTAGGCTTCTTAGAAGGTAAACAATGATGTCTACATTATTGTGGGCAATCTGAGGAATTAAATGTTTGTTATACAATATCACATGCTTGAAAGAAACTTTGGACTAGCAGTGGCTTTCGCGTTTTGAGATGGTTTCACATGACCATTTTTAATCAAGCTAATCATGGACTTAAGGCAAAATAATCTGTTGAACCCCACTAAAAAAGCCATTAGGGTGGACAATGGATTAAAACATAAATGCAAGTGTTCAAATATCAAATATGAGGACATGTCATGGTAATGGGTTGGAAAGGGGGAAAGGGAACAATAACGTATCGAAAAATCCTACAAGAGTGGCGAAGAAAACAAATGTTCAGAAAAGGAAAAATGAAAAAAGAAGAGTATAGGGATCTATACCTTCAGAACAGCCAGATCATATGCTGGATCAAACCCAACTATCTTCCCTTCCCTGTAAAGGCTATTTCCTTTAGCATCAACAAGGGACACCTGTGGATGGGAGTAGTGCTACACATATTAATAAGAAGTTTGAGGAAAAATACTGGAAAATAGAAATATGTTTCTTTCTCCTATCTAAAACAAGAAGTTTGGTAGAATTACAGCATAAGGGAAAACCTTACAACGTTGTAAACCATTTGTATCAGTAGCCAGTTTAGCAACAACATGGTAATTAGTAACCTGTCCACCAGAAAGAATAAATGACTGAATAATTTGGATCAAATATGTGCAACCAAAGCATGGGAGAGTCTGCAATCCTTATTGAGATATTGTTAGCAACAGGCCCTAATCAGGACAGTATATACCAGAAGAAATAAGAATAGGCCTCTGTTAGTTGAGCCTTGTTAGTGAAGCAGTTAGAGATAGTTATTTGGTTAGCGATAGAGAAGGAAAAGGAAGGCAGATAGTTTGTTAGTGTGTTGTAGGGAGGGGAGAGACCAGCCTCTCGAATTCCTAGAAATCACGTTATAAATCATTCTTGTTCTCCTTCCCCTTTGAGTTCCATTGGTAAGAGAAGGAGAGTGTGTTAATTTCATAAAATGCCCTATTTTTATAGCAGTATCTATCAGATATCTAGTCAAATTATATACATACATGCCTTACATTTAGTATTCACTGTCTGATAATTTCGACGATAACAAAAGGAATTTCAAACTCTTGGAACAGTTTTCCATATCTCAATCTTAACTGAACTGAAAGCACCAATATATAATTTTGCAAGGTAATAATGTCCTATAAGACAACTACTCCCATAAATTTGAAACAAAAATGGTCCAGCAGTCTGTAATGAAAAGAAAATAACCAAGTAGAATGAAATCTAAGCGGTAAGAACAATTTTTACTTTCTGATTTGTTTTTACTTACTATGTGTCCAAATTTATCCCAAATGAAGCCTGAGCCAGTGCCTTCCACTTTTGCTTCATCTTCATCCTCATTCAGCACGACTTCATTAGAAGTGGTCTCGGGAACTTTAATCAATTCAAGATCTTTAATAAACACAACCGAAAGTGAAGTTTCCTGAGATAATTCCATGTTTAATTAAAAAGAAAAAGACCAAAAACCACCATATGATAATGTCATACAGAACAAATAAATCATTGTTTTTGAGTCAAATTAAATGATAAAATGTAAAGAAGCAATTCGAATATGAAAATGTACAAAAATGAAGTAATAAAAATGAAAACAGACAACGTGGGCACGAATGATTCAAAACCCATGAACCCAAATGCCAAAATTGAATGTACATGAAGTAAAACAGAACACTTTAAAATTTATCCCAAGTTTCAATTTTGATATTAAAGCAACGATATATTAGCAAAATTATGAAAAGGGGTGTGATAAAAAAGCGACCTGAAAGAGGTGGACGAGGTGGTCTTCTTCATCAAGTAGCTGGTGTGCAAGAGCAGGTGATGTTGAATTGAGATTAACCAAATTGAACAAAGACGACACTACAAGGCTGGAACCAGAGACTAATGCTCCTCGGCGACTAGTAGCAGTGACAGTGGTAGTAACAGAGGGAAGGGTCCTTCTTGTTGGTGTTGAGGATGGCCTTGGCAATGGAGAGAGGTTGCTTTGGAGACAAAACAGTGCCATTGTTCCAATTGAAGCACGCTTACGTAAGTCTTAAAAACATGGTCCTAGGCGTAGCTCAAAGGATACAACCAACCAACCATCCCTTCCTACCATTCCATCCGAGGCCTATCACTTACATTTTCTTGTTTTATTTTGACTTTACTATCTTTGAGAAAGCTGCGAAGAAGAAAAAAAAATTGTCCTTGACAATCAATTTTTATATAATCTATTCGTTAAAAAGAGATTTTAAGATAATATATTTTATTTAGATGATACAAAAAAAAAAATCATTTTTAAATAATAAATTACAAAAAATTATATAAAGTTATTTGTATAATTTAATAAGACGACATCTAGGATGAGGGAGTAACCAAGTCCCTCACCCATATGGAAGCAAAAATTACCTGACATGACAGGTAAGCATGGTGATACTTCTATTAATTTAAAATGTTGTGGGAGAATTTTGTAAATACTAATTTTGCAATAAAGGCAAGCCAGTTACATGGGACAGGTGAAGGATGACTGGCTCGCGGTGGTTCGCAAAGGCGAGCGGCAGTTTGCGAATCAGAGATGGTGGTCGGCCTCTTGGCAGCGTTGGTGTCACGGATCTGGGCTGTACGCGGTGGTTTTGGCTGCACACAGGGGCAGACGTCTGGTCTCGTGGTTGGAGCGGCGACTTCTGTTCGGGTACCTTCTTCCATCATATGTGGGAAGTCCATATAGACCCCAAATGTCACAATGCAATAAAGAAAAAATTGAATCAGATACATGATTGTGTGAAACAAATGACAAACGTCTAAAATTAGCATGAGGGCATATTTGGCATAAAGAAGAAGAATACTCAGAAGGCATGGAAAAGGGAATTGTAATGCTCAAGTGTTTTAACACTTTATCAGATACATGTCCAAATCGTGTGTGCCACAAATCGGCATTATTACAAGTGTCAAATTGAATTGAATTGCAATTATTTTGAGGTTCAACTACTGATTTACAAGGTAAATTGGTATTGACAATACAATGTGCATCAACTGAATTGGTGACAGGCTTCTTGAAAGGTAGAACATATAGTCCTTCAAGAAGTTCACCCTTGCCAATCCTCTTGCAATGTTGCATGTCCTGAATTACAAAGTGATTTTGGAAGAAAGTGATTGAAAATGAGGTGTTAGTCAATAATGCACTAACTGAGAGCAGATTGAAAGTAAACTGTGAAACATACAAGACATTATGTAAGACTAGAGTAGGACTTATCATAACAGTACCAATTGCTGTTGCTGTCACAGATTCTTTATTTGGTAAAGTAACAAATTTGTTGGAAATATGATGATATGTAGTATAAGATTTTAGAGAACAAGAGATGTGTGCACTAGCTCCCGAATCTACTATCCAAGTATTATGAGGGAACATGGAATGAGATGGATTGACGGAAAGGAATGATACCTTCTTGAGAGGCTGATAGAAAAGGTGCAGCACTTGATGTATGATTTTGCAGAAGGTTCATGAGCTGGCTATATTGTGTAGCAGTGAGTTGAAAGGAATATGAAGATGCCTCAGGTGCCTCGGAGTCATATGAAATCTGGTTTACCATAGTCGATTGGTTTGGCTTTCCCTTCTTGTAGTTAGGAAGGTAACCATGAAGCTTGTAACATTTTTCTTTTGTGTGGCCTAGCAATCCACAGTGAGCACAAAGAGGCCTGTCCTTCTTGGCCCCCTTCCAACCATTCTCAGCACTGCCTTTCACGGCAAAGGCATGGTTAGGGTCACCATTGCCATTGGAGGAACCAATTTCCGTCTGCTTCTTATCTTGGACACACAAGAAGAAGACTCTAGTGATTGTGGGAATGGGATCCATGACCAAGATCTGTCCTCTTATTGATGAAAAGGACTCATTTAACCCACACAAGAATTGCATCACATATTCCATTTACGTAATTGACCCAAGGAGTGACTACTCCACAGTGACAAGTGTGTGGAGGTTTGTGCTCTGCCAAGGATTCCCAAAGAGATCTGAACCAAGCATATATAGTAGGAACTTACAGAGTGGGAACCTTGTTGTAAAGAGACCAAGTCTTTCTTGAGTTGAAAGATTTGTGGTCCATTTGGTTGCTCGAATCTGTCCTTGAGGTCATGCCAGAGGCCAAAAGTGGTGGTGCAATGAAGAACTGTAGTCTGCATCTCTTTAGAAAGAGAATTCAAGATCCAAGAAGCTACAACACTGTTGGTGCGACACCATCTTTGATAGGGAGGATCATCGGGTGTAGGTTCAGTAATGGAACCGTCTACAAAACCAAGTTTGTTCTTTCCAATGAGTGCCATAGTCATGGCCTTTTTCCAAGAAACATAGTTATCATCACATAGTGGATGAGAAACCAAAACTATCCCGGGATTATCAGCGGGGTGAAGGAAGAAAGGATGTGAGTCATCCATGGCAACCATGGGAGACACAGCAAAAGGAAGAAAACAGAAAGAGATATGGAAGGAGAAGAGAACAAAGAACTCAAAACTCTCGAAGAAATGAACTTAGAGTTTGTAGAGGAAAAAAATCTTGATGATACCATATTGAATCTATGAGACTGAGAGTTGATGAAAGGAGCAATGTGCTCATTATGCTTTCATTCAATGAAGAAATGATACAAAAGTGAATTACAAGATATGAGTTCTCATATATATATACATTCATCTACTCAACTAAGTAAGTTAACAACTTAACCATCACATAACTAATTTAGAAACTAACTAACTGCACATGCTAACTATATGTTAACTAATTTAACTGACATAAATGACATAACAATCCTAATAGTAAGGACTCGTGCCGACAACAACTCCGATTCCCGTAGATCTGAGGCGGCGAAGATGGCACGATCTGTGCCAGTTTTCTTGTACAAGCAGAGGCTCTCTCAAACTGAGACCCTCTATCCTCTCCTCTTCTATCTCCGCCCCCCTCTCCCTCTCATCATCCATTTTATTTAATTTTCTCTTTTCGATCATCACTCACCACACAATAAACAACAATAATCCTCTCTTGAGTGAGTTTTCTTCAAATCTGTTTATATCAACTCCACTTTCATTTTAATAAAATGATTCTAATATCTTCTTTCTTTCTTTAAGGGCATATTTATCTGCCAATTTCTTATTCATAAATCTATTATGTAATGTATTATTAAGAGGCAGCAGTAATTATTTTGCAGCCTCAAAAGGGAAAATTAAAGCTAACATGTGATGATATGAATTGAACAATTTTGACTTTGATTTAGGTGGCTGCCATGGATATTTGTTTTTGGGTGTTATGGGAGGCCAATGATGATTGTGGAAGAAGAGTGAAGGTGGTAGATGGTGGTTCTGGAAAGTGAAAGTGGCGCAGAGAACCCAGAACAAAGTTCCGAAAATAATAGGGCAATTTCATAAAAAAGTGTATGAATTGGATGATCGGGTCACCTACAAATAATCACAATCACACATTTATTTAAGTAATATATCTAATGGCTGATTTTGCTCCCTCATAGGTGAGGGATTTAGTTGCTCCCTCACCTTAGAAGTCACCATTTAATGATACTACCTCCGGACTCAATTATAAGCAAAAATAATTAATTTCATATTCATAAGGAAGTTAGTTAATTTAGTTTAATTATCTTGATTTATGTAAAAAACTGAGTAATCATTACTAAACTACCATTTAATTATCTCGGGAATGTGCAGTGCTTTTAGAAAAGTAAAGGGATAATTGATTTGATTGGTTAATTTTCTTGATTTTTGGAATACTTACATTAAATAGAGTTGAGTTGATTGGATTTTGCTTATATTTGAGTCCAAGAAATATAGGTATTTTTTTGCTTACAGTTGAGTCAGGAGGGAGTACATGTTTAGAAATTAGTTTTGTAGGGGTAAACAGGGAAGAGAGTTTTGAGAATGAAAAATAATCAAATTAGAACAATATTAAGCTACAACAAACTAGAGGACATAAAACAGTTTTTTTTCCCCTAAAAAAAAGCATTTTTTTAAAATTTAAGGAAAGTGGCAAACATGTTAGATTATTTTGAAAACAACTTTTTGGGGATAAAACAACTGAAATGGGAAAAATCAATCTTTCCCAAACATACTCTTAGGGTGCGTTTGGGTAAATGACTTAACTAAGCACTTATAGCATAAGGCCTTATGGTACAAGAGCTTATGCCATAAGAGCTTGAATTCAATAAGTCATGTGCGTTTGGATGCATATTTCCAAAAGCACTTATACAAAATTAAGGCGTTTGGATACATTACTATATAAGTGCTTATGGAAATTTTTTTTATAAAATTACAATAAAAAAGTAATTTTAACAAACAATTTGATTGCTTCAACAAAAAAAAATCAAATAATTTGAAGTATTGGTTTTTTTTAAGTTAATCTCAAAACATATTTATGATAAAATTTTTAGATGTTAATTTAAAATGTAATATTGTCTCATTTTGATAGAAAATAGAATATTGTTCAATAACACCAAACAAGTTGCATTACTACCATAAGTTTGAGGCACTACCATCAAACTAGAATATTGTTCAAAAATACCATCAGTTGCATTAGTACCATAAGTTAGAGTTACAACCATCAAACTAGAATATTGTTAAAAAATACCAAACAAGTTGCAACATAATTAAACTAGATAAATCCAGGCATCTGGTTTCTAATGGTGTCTCTGACTTGCTCCATTTGCCTAACACTTTGTTGATTTGGTTCCTCCCATGTGACTTCTTCTGATGTAGTTTCATGTACATCCATATTATACTCTAATTCAACATTCTCATCAAATAAAAGAAATTCTTCATCACCTATGTCATTCCTTCTTATGAAGTTGTGCAAAACCATACAAGCAACAATTATGTGAGTCGCAGATTTTCATGGGAACGGAGGCATGTTGCCTAGTATCTTCCATCTAGCTTTGCAACACCCAAATGATCGTTCGATCGTGCTCCGGAGGCTAGAATGTAAATAATTGAACACTTCATTTCTTCCTCTAGCTCTCGGCCCTATTCTAAAATGAGGGAGATGATACCTAGTAGTTTTGTATGGTCCCAAGTAGCCCATAAAGTTAGGATAACCAAAGCATCAACAAGATAATATTTACCTGAAAATAAAGTATACAATAATTTAATATGTATTCATAATGGTGAAAAAACTTAAAAAAATATGTATACAATTCATGAACCCGTAGGAGGATGTGGAAAATGCAACTCGGGCTTGCGTAAAGCTTCCATAAAGATTCTAGTATCATGTGCTGAACCCTCCCATCCTGCTAGCACAAAAGTAAAGCACATATCGAAATCACAAGCAGCCATTACATTAGTTGTTGTATACCCCTTTCTGCAAGTGTACGGAATTTGATTTTCAACAGGGACTATAAGCTTCACATGAGTGCCATCTATAGCACCAATGCAATTCTTAAAGTAAGGATTATATCGGTCATCGTTGCTAATATGATGAGGAATGTCTCTAAAGGTTGGGTCAACAGGCTTTACAATATCCCCGGAAAGTGCAAGTACCGCCTTGAACCCGATGGAATTGTCTCGGAAATAGTCTCTCCGAGAATGTTGAAATCTCTCCTCCGCATTACGAATTGAACCTGGTTGTCCCAACACATATAAGAAAAGACCAACTTGTTCATGAATACCCATGCCCCTTGTTGGTTTTAGACCATAAGTCTGCAAAACATTACACAAGTGCAAAAACACATTTTTTTCATCTCGAATTGTTGATAACAACGAACCCCATGTCCATTGAGAATCTCTTGAACCCATAAATGACTGTCAATGCGGAAGTCCTACATGGCCTCTTTTCCACATGATTCAAGAACCACCGTGCGGCAAGTGAATTACCATCGACAACAATACCTTTCTTTTCTTCCTGCTTCGTGATAAATGACTACAATCACATGAATCATCACTATCTAACCCAGAATCAGTATCATTTGTACTAGTTGTAGACATCCTGTGCAATTTCCAAATATAAAGATAACGTCATAATCATAAAAAGAAATGCATATAAACGATTAACAACATTTAATAACTTGATAAGTAATTTTTACACACATAAGTTCACCTAACAACACATAGCAAATCCAAATCAAATAAAAATAAAACAAGTCAAGGCTTCAAATAGAAGTTAAACAGACCGGGAAACAACTACAAAGTCAAAGCTAGTACATAATTGATAATTCAAAGATGAGCAACATCAGCCAAAGTGTGGCTCTTGATCCAATTAAGCTGAAGGACGGGGTCATTCATTAGAACAAAGGCCTCCCTATTTGACTTGCGGTTCATTAGTCTAATACCTATTATATGAGTCTCCCCGCCATACTCCAACCCCGCCAATTGTATAAGCAAATCCATGCATTCAGCCAGTGTAGGAACATTGCTAACATTGCTAACACTGGCACTAGTAGCAGAATTTTCAGTGTTCAAACTTTCAATTATGCGATCGAATTGCTCACACATTCGATGCCCGACACTACCTCTCTTGTTATCCCTCCCGCCCCTTTTCCTCTTGGACCTTTGACTAGAAGGACTTGGATCAATTGTGAGGTCTTCAATCCCCTCATATTCTTCCTG